>CM018045.1:23398953-24718953 GCA_008638375.1 Nyssa sinensis | reverse complement strand
GATATTTCAAGGATAATCTTGAAACTAACTAACATATTGATTTCTTTTTTCTGAAAAGAATCCATTAAAATCTTGGGGAAAATACTTTATTTTTCTCATCACACGCTTTTTTTTTATAGACATAAATTATGTATTTATTGTGCAGGCCCCATTATCTTATATGTATAAATACAAAATACAAAATATTATATGACTCTTGCAATCTTTTGTTTAAAAGTATTTAAAAAAAAAAAATAAGTGTGTGAAAATAAATGTAGATATGCATAAGAAAATAGCATTTTTACCCAACAATTAAAAAAATAAGCTGTGTTGTGTGTTTGTGCGTGTAGGGTAGAGTAGAGTTTTCAAACATATTTACCAAGTAGTTGCATTTCTAAGTGTATTCACCATCTTTCTCTTTTCATCTCACTTTTCGTCTGTGTGCAATAATTAGGTAAATCATTGAGAAATCACATTTTCTTTGCTATCTTGATACCACTTCTTCCTATAAGTGAGACCGGTCACTCAGGAGACTCACGGATGGTCCCACATTTTAGGCAGAGAAGCTAGATAAAGGCCAAACATGTATTTGATGCCCATCCTTTCCCATCAGCGTTGTCCAACAATCAACATTTAATGCCAAAGTTGGGAATGGGAGTGCCCCATCTTTAGTTGTTTTAGGAAGAAGGCACTAGGAAGAAGGCTCTAGGTCATGGAATGATCAATGATCCATGCCCATGCCACCTTGGGTATAAAGATTTTACTAGTGCTACCAATTGCCAAAACCGGTGGTGAAATCAACTTTAATTTCTTGTTTCTTACAAGAAAGAATAGGCCTATAACTTGGGTGAAGACAATTGTTATAGGAAGAGGCAAAATCTGCACCAAACTGGCCCAGCGGTAAAGGATCCAGAAATCGTGCTGGGTGACATTAGACTTTTAAGAAAGGATCTTATGAAAGTTCAAAATTTTTGGAGTAATTCCTAAATTTTGAAGAATTTTAACAAAATAAAAATATAAAAGTGAATATAGGCCCCCTCCCCTGCCCAGTTGGATCTGCCAAGATCTTAACTCTTATCGTGTTAGGAAGACGAGATCTCATATGATATAAAAAACTCTTTTCTTTACACAGATGTGATTCACTTTCGAGATTTAGTGCATGCGTGTAATAATAGATCAAAATAAACATAATGGCTTGTAATCTTTTTTTTAAAAAAAAAAAAATTGGCTATCTTTGCTTGCTAAGGCTGTTTTTCCTCTTTTTGATCACCAGACTTGGGCCCAATAGTATGCAAATGCTATTCAAACTTGGGCCAAGTTTGAGCCTCACGTGGAGATTGAACTGGTGATGCATTCAAATTTCAAACAAATCCTCCATGAATGGGTCCTTTATAAGAGATGTTTGTTACACCTTACTTTTTTTGGGTGCAAGGGAAATAAGAAAACAGTAGATAGCAGTTTTCACAAAGACAGGTCCCGGATTCCCTTTGATATCCGTACTAGTAGTGGTAGGGTAGTGCAACGCTCTCGTAACATATTCAAATAAGAACAAATGTCACAAATTCAATAATTATGATACCTTAATTCATCTAATAGATAAATTTTTTAAGTTGAAGACCTGATGGATAACACCTCCTTACTACCAAATGTGAAGTGTGAACATGATGACATACTTTTATTTTTTTGTTCATAGATTAAAAATAAAAAATAAAAAAGTAAACATGCTTTATAAAAAAATTTGCATTCATATGACCACGCGCCGTCTGATTGCCTTCAAATTCTTTATATAAAAAAAGGAAATTTGATAGAAATATCATTATCACAAAATTTAAGAACATTGTGTCAAAGAAAGTGAATCTATGCACACACTCAATATGGGTCATAAATTATATTAACTTTTTTTACATTACATGATAAATTATAGATACTCCATTCCGGTCAATTTTTTTTAAATGACAAAATTACCCATTTCAAGTTTTTTTTTTCCTTCAATTTTGACCAATTTTTTCTACTCTTTTCCGAAGATATTTTTTATTTTATATAAAAATAAATTTAAGGTTTTAATAAATATTTATTTAAAAATGAAAAAAAATCAAAAAAGTAGTCAAAAAAAAAAAAATTTCATTTAAGTGACTGTTTTGTTATTTTGAAAAAATTTGACTGGAATGAGATATTTGTAATTTGAAAAATAAAGTAGGAAAGATTAGTTTAGTTTAAAAAATTTAAAGAGAGGTCAGTCTATTTGTCAGAAACTGTAAGAAAAATTAGTATAATTTACTCTTTATTTATTGAATTTGTTTCCTGTATTTTGTACTCTTCATCTTTTTGTTATTGAATTTGTTTATTATATTTTGTACATGGATATAAAAATCATTGCCTAACCAAATAATTCTGAATTTGTTTTGTTGCATTTTTAGTTTTTCTTTTGATTCTCTCTCTATGCATGTTTCCCTTTCAATGTTGAAAATGATGTAATCAATGTATTGTTTTGCTTTTGTGAGGGGTCAAATTGATGTAGTCGCTTCCTTGTTTTTAGCTTTTAGTTTTCATCGTTGTCACTCGGCAGTATTATAGTGGCCATTCAATAAAATCAATGTGGTTGAATACTGTCAAACCTGCTGACTCAGCAGTGTACGTTATTAGTAATTTTGTTTTGATATTGGAATATAATTACCCCTTTCTCTAAGAAAGTACAAGCATAAATTAGTGTTGATTCCATGAATCAACCATTTTTATAATTAAACGATTAAGAAACCAATTATGTAATTGCATTCATGTAAGCCTAGCCCCGTTCGGGAGTCATTTTCATCACATGTGAATCTTGTCGCGAAGTTTATTCGCGATTGGGCTCGTGCGTATGAAAATCGATTCTTGAATTGTCCAGAGAGGACAGTTCGGGAATGCATAAATCTTCATTGCAATCAATAGCGCATATGCTTGAATATTTCACTATGATAAAATTTCAGCACGGTCTCCTATTGTTCTCTGGGTATATATTTAGGCGTGTTAACGTCTATCTCGTATACTTGGAGAACCCTGGGGAGATGCTGCCGAAATTTTGTCCGAGTGGAATCAAGCATTTGATTGCTGCTGATTGCAATGTAGATTGTGCATTCACGAATGGGATAGGATCACCTTACCCTTTAGAGAGAAGTTGGAGGTGATAGGATTCATGTTTCATATTTATAACGAGTATCATTTTTGACTTGTATTAGGTAGACGAAAAATGGATAAGAGTTGGATGGACTTGAGGGGTAGGCATTTGCCAGGGTATGTGAAGGGGATCAAAGATTTTATTGAGTTTGCTCGTGCATCTGCAGATGGGAGAAATAGGATAAGATGTCCATGTAGGAGGTGCAATAATAGGGATTATATGCACATAGATGAGGTCAAAGAGCACCTACTCGAACACGGGATGGACAAGCGGTATACGTGTTGGGAATTTCACGGGGAACGCCGTGACGTACGAGTGGTATTTGATGACGAAAAAGAAGACGACGATGTTGACTTTGGTGATAATGTTAAGGTTGGTTATGTCACGACCCGAAACCCACCCTGCGCGGATTACCGAATCGCGATCGCCGCCCCGAGACCCGAAGGCCTCGAGACAAGGCTCGCATAGGTAGCGGTATCGAATAGATGTGCTTCATGTGGTTGCGGAAGCGTGAAAATCTTTTTTTTTTTTTATTTTTTCTTTCTTATTTAAAATTTACACATCCGTCCGATACTGCCGCTATTCTCAATGGTACACATGTTCACACATTCATATAAAATCAGAGCATAACTAAAACTTAAAAGACTTCATAATTAAAATCTTAATTCAACTGCCCCATAGGGCTTAATACACGTCCTTAAATTATCAGCTAATACAAAACATATTAATCAGAGTTCATGTGATTTTTCCCCAAAAGAACTCCTCAAGCAAATCTTCCCAAAAGCTAGGTTTCTCCTTATAGTCTTCAAAAATCGATCTGCCCTTAGTCACCTGAAAGGGGGGCGGATAAAATCCGGGTAAGCTAATCAAAGCTTGTGAGTAATTCCTGCATTCGTCATGGGGTTTTCATTTGGTAGTGGTTTTAGCACATGAGGGTTTATGAAATACTCACTACCAATTGCTTGTACATTTTTGAACACAGAGTATATGCATTCTTAAAACAATAGCTTTGAACAATTAAAGTATTCAAGCTAAATACACATTTTCTTCAAATAGAGCATATGCAATTTAAAAGCATATAAACACGTGAAATAGAATAGGGATAATACCTACTTCTATTTTCAAAATCACTTGTCATCTTTTCTCTTTTATTAGGCGGAATCTGTTTCGAACCAGACTCCCATTTTACTGCCAATACTGTCGATGGAGATATCTCATTTGCCTGGGGGATTAGATCCTTCTACCGGGCATGTACTGTTGAATCCCGAAGGATTTCAACCATCATAGAGGGTGGTACTTAGTACCGTTTATCTTATAAAACATTTGTCACATGACTTCTTCAATAGATATTTTTCATGAACATTTAAAGCATGAAATGTACAAATTCTACAATAAAGCTTCAAATACACGTGATAATCAAATTCAGAATATTAAAGAGGTTTGCAATTGATTTAGACATGCTGATGTATTTTTAAGAAAAGAGCTGAATATAAAACATTTAATAAGCATGTCGTAACAGAATATTTTAAAAGAACAGAATCATATAAAGACTGAATTTGATATTCAAAGGCTGCAATGACTTGAGCTTAAAACTTCTTCAAATATATGGAGTTAAATCTCCAGTTCAAATACAGGGTTACTCACCTCGGTCCTTTAGGGTTAGGGCTAAAAATGCGCTTTCCCACTTCCTCCGTAATTCCTAAGAACAATCCATAACAATCTCATTAACTTCACATTACTGCAATATCACCTACTGATGCTTCTTAATTTATGCTTAGTTCGTATTTTATCCTAGTCGATTTACTAACATCCTATAACTTCGCACGTACTTAATTAAACTCGTACTTTAACCTACGACACAATTTAATGTGTTAGAAACTTAATTTATTTCAACTTATACTCTTCTGGTAGCTCCATTAACTTCAATTTAAAGTTATTTGCTTCACATGTTAACGCGTCGCGTCTTCTCGTACTTTATTTTTCCGTATTTGCCTCAGTTTAATACTTCGGCAATGTTTTAATTATAGTCATCTGACTGATGCTATTCATCAAATTTTATGTCTTTTTATCTTAGACACTTCTTTTGATCGAATGGACTTTACCATTGGGTCCAGAGCGTCGAAGAAAGTCAGTTTAGGCTTTCTTAGAATTTAATTCGGACTTTTATATGTAAAAGGGCAGAATGGTCATTTATCGTTTTGCGTGTCACATTTTTCGTACTTCGTTTCGTAATTTGGACTCCATTATTGAGTCCGAGATGTCAAAGAAAGTCAATTTAGACCTTCTTTGATTTCAATTTGGCTTTAGAGGTGCTAAGGGTAATTTGGTCATTTTACCCCCTTACGTGTCTTTGTGTTCGGGACCTCATCTCGTGTCGTGGACCTCACCATTGGACTCAGAAGGTCCGAGATAGTAAGATTACACTAATAACTTGTTAATTTTTGGACAAGGGGTATTTTGGTCATTTACCCCTTTACGTGTCTTTATTTTTCGGGCTCCGTCTCGTAAAACGGACCCTACCATTAGTCTCAGAATGTTTGAAATAGTAAAAATTCACTATTTATTTACTTAATTTGGACTTCGTTTGACTCGTTTATAGAGTAGGGGCATTTTGGTCATTTTGACATATTTATGGGTCTCAAAATTTTTGGGACCTCATCTCATGTCGTGGACCTCACCAATGGACTCAGAGGGTCCGAGATAGTAAGAATACTCGTATAATTTGCCTTGTCAGGGCATAGGGGTATTTTGGTCATTTTAAGACTTGTTTTCATCGTATTCTAATGTTCGGAGTCCCGTCTCGTAAAACGGACCTCATCATTGGACTCAGAATGCCCGAGATAATAAAGTTTGACTATTTATTCGCCCCGTTCGGACTTCGTTTGACTTATTCGTGACTTACGGGTAGAATGGTAATTTCCCCTATTTAATAAATTATTTAATTAATTAATTTTATTATTTTATTATTTATCAGGGGTACATTTGAAATTTATTTTCAAAATTTTGGGCCAGATTTGAATTAGGGTAAACTGTTGGGGTCACTTTATAATTTCCCTTAGTTCCGGTCTGAACCAATGGGTTCAAGACCAAAAACCCTAAACCGGTTTACCCTTCTGCTGAACCGACCGGTTCAGACTTGCCTACAGAACCGGAATAAGATGCTCCTCCTATTCCCCTTATCCACGGTTTGGTTAAACCAAATCCCAATTCCAATTTATTGCCCCTGTAGCCAAACAACCCCAAACCATTTTTAAAATTTCAACTCAAACGACGACGTGTCAAGCCCCTTTTAATTCGGTCGGGTCCCGACCCGGTCCAGACCTGAACCCGGTTCTGTTTTAACCCGGTCTCTCTCCCGATAATCCGATCGTCTTCTCCGGTTGGTCTAACTAGCGCCGGTCACCGGAAAAACGGACCAGCCGTTGTTTTGCTTCATTTTCACGTCAAAACTTCAATTTTTTTCAACCAAAATTATCCTAACGTTTTAATAGCTAATTTAAACTAGCTTTGGGCCTCGGTTGCTACGGTTTTCAAGATCCATTTTCGGTTTTCCGGCCACTGTGCCCAGTTTCCGGCGAGTACATTTTCCTACTTTTCTTATCCTATTTCCTTACCAATTTTTCTCATTTCTTCACCTAAAGGTTGCCTGCACTTCATACCATTATTCTTAGATGGCTAAATCAAGTTTTTACACATGAAATATAGAAAATTCGAATTTATCTTTCAACCTGCAACTAGGGTTTTCTCCCTCATTTCTACATGGTTTTCTATGATTTTTGTTGGGTTTGAAACCTCATGACATGCTCTTTAAGGTCCTATGTTCAAACTTAATCGAATCATGCTATAAAATTTTGAAACAGAAACAAAAACTCTTACCTGTATTTTGGTTCCCTCGGTTTGTGAGTCTCCTTCCTTCATTGTTTCCCTTCTCCCTTCCTTCTTCTCCTCCTAAGTTTTCTTCTCTCTCTCTCCCTCTCTGTCCGTGTCATGGTGAAGATTTTTCTTGTGTATATATGTATATATATATATATATATATTTCTCTCACTAGCCCCACTTTCTCTCTCTCTCTCTACCTTTTCTCCACTGTTGGTCTGCCTTATACACTTACACACTCATATTTTCTGACCTTGCCCATACTTCTTTCCCTTTCACCATGCTTCCCCTCACCTAATGGTTTATAAAGTATTCATGTGTATATATATATATATATATATATATATAACACAACACACACACACACATGCACGTGACACACACACACATGCACTGTTCATCCCTATATATATATATATATATATATTCATTTATCATTTAAACATATATATATATATATATATATATATATATATATACACGCATGCATATTTGGTCACACATACACATCTTTCCTCTTCTTTGTTTTTTGTCATTATTATTATTATTATTATATTTTATAATTATCCTCATAATTTATATTACATATAACTAATATTCAATTTAATAAATTAATTATGTTAAATTAATTTATTTTACACTCATTTTCCATAGCCTCGTAAAACGTGCTTTATTACCCGGCATTCCCGGGTCGGGGTATTACAGGTTACGAAGGCTTGCCACAAATGCTGGCAGACTTGCAGGGGGCTACATCTGGGGCGAGTAGTCACAGGAGTGACACGGGACCATCGACCGCGTTTGAGTCGTTGTTGAGGGAAGCAAGGCAGCCGTTATACCCGGGTTGTGATAAGTTTTCGAAACTGGACTTTCTCGTGAAACTCCTTCATCTTAAGACCATTAACCGTTGGAGTAACAAATCAGTTACTATGGCCATTGAATTGATTAAAGCAGTGCTTCCTACTGGGGAGACCCTTCCGAACTCATATTACGAGGTGAAAAGAATATTAAGAGATTTGGGCCTCGGGTATATTCCCATACATGCTTGCAAAACCGATTGCATGTTATTTTGGAAGGAGACTGAACAATTGAAGGAGTGTACGGTGTGCCACGAACCCAGGTACAAGCTGAATGAAGGAAAGAAGAAGACAATTCCGCATAAAGTGCTTAGATATTTTCCCTTAAAACCAAGGCTACAAAGGTTGTACATGTCTCAAAAGACGGCAGAAGATATGCGGTGGCATAAGGAGAAGCGTGTTGCTGAGGAAAATGTATGTAGGCATCCAGTAGATTCACAAGCTTGGGCTGAGTTTGATACAAATCATGAATGGTTTGCAAATGAGCCGCGTAATGTATGACTTGGGTTGGCTAGCAACGGTTTCAACCCGTTCAGTGACATGAGTAATGCCTACAGCATGTGGCCGGTGTTGCTTGTGCCGTATAACTTGCCACCGTGGAAATGCATGAAAGAACCATTTATCTACATGTCGTTGCTTATTCCAGGGCCGAAATCTCCTGGTAATGAAATTGATGTGTACTTGCGTCCTTTAGTGGACGAGTTGAAGGAATTGTGGGAGTGGAGGCATACGACGTCTCTAAGAATGAGACATTTCAATTGCATGCCGCGTTACTTTGGACCATAAATGACTTTCCAGCATACGGGAACTTGTCTGGGTGGAGCACTAAGGGGTATCTGGCATGTCCAGTTTGCAATAAGGATGCATGTTCCCTACATTTGTCAAATGGGAGGAAAATATGTTACATGGGCCATCGTCGTTTTCTACCGCCATCGCATGGCTGGCGAAATTGGCAGAAGCATCTATTTGATGGACAAATTGAGCGCAGATTGCCACCTCTATTGTTGTCTGTCAAAGACGTGTTAGCGCAATTGGCAGTCATCCAACCAGTGAGGTTTGGGAAGATACCGGGTAGTAAGAAGAGGAAGCGTACTGATGTGGACTTAAATTGGACGAAGAAGAGCATATTTTTTGATTTGCCGTACTGGGAGACTCTTAAGTTGAAGCACAATTTGGATGTGATGCACATTGAGAAAAACATATGTGATAATGTGCTGGGAACTGTAATGAACATTGAAGGGAAGACAAAAGATAGTGTTAAAGCCCGGTTGGACTTGCAGGAGCTGGGAATAAGGAAAGAGCTGCACTTAATACGTAGCGGTGATAAATATATCGTGCCTCCTGCACAGTATACGTTATCATCCCAGGAGAGATTGAGGATTTGCGAGTGGTTTAAATCAGTGAAGTTCCTAGATGGATACACATCGAATATATCTCGGTGTGTAAATGTTATAGATGGGAAAATATCCGGATTGAAGAGTCATGACTGCCATGTCCTTTTACAATGACTTCTTCCGGTTGCACTACGTGGGTATCTCACCGATCACATATCGACTACAATAACTGAGTTGGGTTGTTTCTTTCAAGAATTATGTGCGAAGACGTTGAATGTGCAAGTACTTGACAAGCTCGAAAGGGATTTTGTCGTGATCCTCTGCAAGTTGGAACAGATTTTCCCTCCAGCTTTCTTCGATATCATGGTCCACTTAGCGGTGCATTTGCCTCATGAGGCAAAAATTGGCGGACCTGTCCAATACCGTTGGATGTATCCAATAGAAAGGTACATTTAATTTTGTCAATTGTGTTATGTATCCATCCTAACTATTTTAATCTATAACTGATTAATTATCAAAACAGATATTTGCACACATTGAAGCAATATGTGCGTAACAGAGCACGACCGGAAGGGTCAATTGCTGAGGCTTACATTGATGCTGAATGTCTCACCTTCTGCTCTATGCATCTTGAAGATATTGAGACAAGGTTTAATCGTCAAGAGCGAAATTCTGATAGATGTCCAGGGCAACAACGAACTGGCCTTGCAGTGTTTAATCAGACTGTGCGGCCAATAGGTGCCCGTATATATGAATGGTGTCATCCTCAAGACTTGGAAAGAGCCCACTACACCGTGCTCAACAACTGCGAGGAGACATTGTCATATTTCAAGTAAGTTTATTTTGATCATTGCAATACTACGTTAATATACAAATGTAAGTTACATATAACATATCTCATCTTATGCAGTGAGCATACGCTCGAGCTTCAGAGAGAACATGTATCAAGCTCTGATCTGGAGCAAAGACAGAAACATTTGTTTCCAAAGTGGTTCGGAGATCACGTAAGAATAGGTTTCAATTAATTGTAATTGTATTAGTTAATGCATTTGTATAAAAGTAATTTTGTACTTGTACTGAATTAATAGATGAAGCTATTATGCCACCAACAATCTCTTGAGGCGTACGATCAATTATATTCCTTGGCATGTGGTCCTGATCAAAGGATATCCCGCTACACCGGTTTAATTGTTGATGGTGTTCGATTTCACACGAGGGAACGTGAGGTCATCCGACGAACACAGAATAGCGGGGTCCTTGTTGAAGGAGATGGTGACAGAGGACAAACTGTAGAGTACTATGGTGTTTTAAAAGACATCATACAGTTGCATTATTGCTACGGTCATTCTGTGTATATATTTAAATGTGATTGGTGAGATGTAACTAATAAGAAGACTGGAATGCAGATTGATAAGCACTTCATAAGTGTTAATACGTCACATACGGCATTTAAAGATGATCCGTATGTTTTGGCATCAGTTGCAAAACAAGTTTTCTATTTGAAGGACACAAAAATAAGAGGTGATTGGCATGTTGTCCAAAAAATAACAACTAGAAATGTTTATGATGTCCTAGAAGTTGGGGAGGGAGATGAAGAGTTGGAGAGGATTGAGGAGGCACTACAAGAAGAGTCTCAAACTGCCCACGATGGTGTTGTGCAGCATGATCAGGAAGATGTTAGTTCGTATCGGTTGAATAGAACTGATGTAGAACCAATTCATGTTGTAGCTTCCGACGTCACCAATACCACACAATTAGATCCGAGGGATGCAACGTTCATTAATGATGATGATGACGATGAAAGTGATTTTGATGATGAGACATTGTTAGAGTATTGTACCGAGATTGAAGAAAATTCAAGTTCAGATGATGATACAAACTCAGATGAGTAATTGTAATAGGTGTTACATGTGGTAAGATCAAGTGTAATGGATATTCAATTTTATGCTGTAATGGATTTTAATTTTTATGATGTAATGGAATTTACTTTTAAACTTTTGTTTTAGATATGGTTGGACCAGGATCACGTAGACGCGCAGCCCTGGTGGACCCATCGACCCCTTCCCTTTCCATTGGAGGATCGACTGATCCTGCCATTGATGGTATGGATAGTTCCATTTTGTATTAATGCTTATATAAATATGTTACTAATTGTTTCTATTTTATTGTTTCTAAAGCTTCGGCCACCACCAGTGCTAGACGAGGGCATGTTAGGTCAAAGAATCAGAGTTTGCAGACACAGATGGAGGCAGCAGGGGGTGCGCGACTCCGGATTGAGATACCTGAGGGCTTGCTGAAGCCCGTTGGTGGGTGGGTACAGCAGTTCATTACAAAGGTCGCCATCATTTGCCGACTACGCACCCCACTCCACATTACTGATTGGAGTCAGGTTACTCAAGAGGATCTACAGGCTATTCATGCGCAGATCCTAGTATGTCTTTTATTATTGTGTTGAACTAAATTTTAACATTTCTAATGCCGTAATGTTTTGACAATAACATGCTTTACAGGAGAAGTTTGACGTCGATCTCCACCTACCTCACATAGCGAGGGCTGTGGATCGTTACCTGGGAGTCCGTTTCAGGGACTATCGACACCGTCTGCACATGCACTACAAGGCGGAGGTGGCATGTAGAGATCCAAAAAATGAGGGTAAATTTTTCGTTTTTGAGGTAGAACACTTTGCATGCATAGTTTATAAATTTTGTTGGTTTTATCGGTAAAGTGCCTTTCTACATTGTTTTCACCGAATGACCTAATTAGAGACATATTTAGAGTGTGTCATAGAAGAGTAAAGTACTTATAATAATGTGAAGTATCCGCTGTACAAAAATCAGCCGAAACAGAAATGGTTTCCGGAATTGGACAAAAAGGGTATTCGGGTGACCCGGGTGGAACGGGTCTAAGCCGACCTCAAATGGAAATGTTTCCTTCTAATAATTTTCATTTAAAATAATTTTATGAACATTGGTTAAAACAGAATTTCAATTTGAAGCATTTAGGAATGAGCTGTAGAGTAACGGGGTTACGGCCTCATTAAGGGCAAAATGGTCATTTTCCCTTGCCCCTTTGATTCCCCACTAAAAATACAGCTCAGATACTTCATCCTTATCATATATGCATTCATAAATATCAGAGATCTCGTCCATATAGAGAGAGGGAGAGAAAAGCCCTAAAAACCCATATTTTCAAGCTGCCGGAACACACATTTCGAGGAGGAATTTGGCCGAACTTCCTTCTGAGAAAGTGTTCAGCTCAACGAGTACTAGATACTCACTGAACAGTTTTTCCATCCAGCAAGTACTTCCTTCTCAGTTTAAGAAAAACTTATTTAAGTATGGTTTCTTGCTAAACTAGAAATAGATCTAGCTTTTCCTACTTTTCTATGGGTTATTTGAGCTGCTTAGAGATGTATTTGTGGTTAGGAAGTTATTTAAGTGGTGTTATTTTGAAGAACCTAGAGTTAGAAATTTGGAGATTTTTATTTCCTTTGATTTAATTGATGTTTTATCATTATGAATAACTTATGGCTTGTCTATGTGTTAGATTACTATGTTTTGATGTGTATTTATGTTGAAAAAATTACTTGATGTCATGAAGAAAATGTTATCGATTGAGATGGGGAAGCTTTATGAAATTTTAGTAATGAGTGAAAAAGAGGTTTAAAAGACTTGGAAAGAACTTGGAAAAATGGAAAAATTTGGAGCAACAAATAAAGAAAATTAGACTGCTGGATAGAGAAATTTGCTCTCTGTCCGGAACAGTAATTCTAAAAAAAATCAGAAAATCAGACTGCACCAAGCCCTCGCCCAGCCACTGTCCGCGCGCGCGCGCCTGCGCCACGCCCCGGGCGCTGCCTACGCGCGCGCCGTGCACCCCCCTGCGCGCGCGTGCCTGCCTGCCTTGGCCTGTTGCCCTGCTGTCCCACCTGCTGTCCCGTCCTCTTTCGGCCACCTTTTGAACTATCTTTTGGCCACTTTTTGACCTGTTTTTAGAACACTTTTTAAGCTATGTTGAGGCATGATTGTGGCCCAAATTGGGCAACCTTTGGAACATTTTTTGGGCCACATTTCAAGGCCATTTTAGACCACATTTGACCTTATTTTTTGGGGCCAAATTGAGGAACTTTTGGGCTATCTCATGGGGCCAAGTAGGGATCCATTTTGGGCAAATTATAAGACACTCCTAGTTATATGTCACAACCATGTGAGGCTTTAATTGAATTTATTTAATGCCAGTAATATATAGGCTACCAAGCTAAACTAAAAACCAAACTAAGGTCTGTAAGCAAACTACATGAATATTAATTAATATTTGTGATGGTTGTTCTAGGACTCCTGGATCTAGGATCAACTGGAAGGCTATTGAAGGTGTGGTCTCAGCATAGATAAAGAATGACATTAAAGGAATTAGCTAAGAACTTGGTCTCACATATGAAGGTAGACATGACGCAATCAGACTGTTTGAAGCTGCTGAGTTGGAATGGGAAGAAAAGTTGCAGTAGCAATATTAGTGGTAGCTTCAGCCTTGCGGTGGTGTAATTGTTGGAGGCTATGGGTTTTAACCTTGCTTATAGCAATCGGAGCTACTGATTTGGAACACTCTGCACAGTAATTTGATGAGAAGAAGGGAAAGTTCTTCAATATCTGATGGATGGGATGATAAAGAGACAAAATCTGTCAGGATCATCATCTGCTTGGGGAAAAAGGCTGAAGAAGGAACCGTGGAGTAAAGATGAACCTGGTTGATTGGATTGCATAGTAGACACAGCATCCTAGGGTTGAGACACGCCCTAGTCAGGTATGGTACTTTACTAAGTAAGGAATAGAATTAAATTAGGATTGATGTGCATATTGATTGAATGCTTTTGTGCTTATCTGCGGATAGAAGATCACGTAGGACTTAATTGCTTCTTTGAGTTGATTATTTATATGTTTCCATGCTCTTTATGATTATTTGAGAATTGTGATTTACTTCTTGAGTTATTATCATATGTGATTTATGTTTTAAACGGTTTGTTGATATTGTGACATGTGGATTTATGTAAGTGTTGAGATTGATTAAGTATGACACGTAGCATTGTGGATGAAGTCTTGTGATTCGATCTTCATTGTGATGCATTATTTAAAGTATGTAGCATATGCTTATGAGAGTGATGTTTCATTTGAACTGTATTATTGCATGATGAAATCATGGCATATTGGCATTGTGTGATTTCTTGAAAGCATAGTGTGGGTCAGCACGAGGTGCTGGTGCATTATGAGGGTGCAGATCCTGTGGTGAAAAACCCAAAATTGGCCATTAGGTACTCGCAGGCCTACGGGGTCCGGACCGTAAAGCGAGACATATATTGGTACTTGCATGCCAACGGGGAAGAACCGTGAAGCGAGACATGGGTGTGACATTGAGATGCATGGGTGTGTCACACATGTTGCCTGTGCATTGTGTTGATGAATTTGTGAACGTGATATAGGGTTTTTATACAGATGTAGTTTGTACATTGCCATTGTATTGTATGCATGATTAGGGAGGCATGTAGACATACCTGTACACTCGCACATGCCACGTCTTAATTTTGTTCCTTGCATTAGTATTGTACCATACCAGCATGTTGGCGCTGACCCATTCATGGGCACAGGTTTCAGATGAAGCATCCTGGTACGCGGGACTTGAGGAAATCTTGGAGAAAGGAGAGGAAATAAATTTAGAAGAATATTTGGGCCCTTGGGGCGTATTTTGATTTTATAAAGGATTGGTGTGTTTCTAAAAAGAATGGAAATGGTATTGTATATTGTAATAAATGATCTTTTAGTTTAAGTATAGGAGTAGATGTGATGGATTGGATAATTAGACAATGTATATTTAACTTTGATAAGGTTGTGGCCATCGAGTGAGGATGGATTGTGATGTATTTATATTTATAGAATGTTATATGATGCATTGTGATTATCAGGGGGAAAAACGTTCGAAAAACAAAGGAGGCTCTGCCGAAATTTTTATAAACCGGGAATGTATGTGCATTGACAGAGATATATGGATGTAGCGTTATGTTAGTGGAATAGGCTTGTATCTCTTTGTATCTAAATTAGTAAACTTAGTTAAAAATTCGTTAAATATTTATTTATTTATTTACTCGTCTATTTATTTTCTTCTTTTGTTTCCTTCAGTCGCGTCCCCGGGTTCAGTCGGGAATTCGGGGCGTGACATGGCAGCCGGTAGAAAGCCCTGTCACAGACCCTACAAGGGGGTGACGGTGGAGGATTGGATGTTACTGTGCGACCGGTTCGCAAGTGATACATTCCAGGTAAAAATTGTTCAAATTACTTTTGTTGTCTGGTTTAAATCAGTATCATTTATACTAACCTTCTTTGTTTTGGCCAAGTGTAGGAACTAAGTCGGAAGAATAGCGAGAGTAGAAGCAAGCAGAAGGTGACCCACTGTGGTGGATCACGTTCTTTTGTACAGTACTGGCATGATATGGTAAGTTAATAAATGTATCAAGTTCTTATTGTATAATCTATTCATGAAATCACTCTTCATAAGCTACTATTTATTTGCTCCAGCGAGACCAGGACACCGGTGCACCACCCAGCCCCATTGATTTGTGGCACAGGACGCACTACAACCCCAATAAGGGTTGGGCTGGGCCTGAAGCACAGCGGCTTTATGTAAGTTTTTATGTAACTTGCTACAGTATTACTAATTTAATATTAATCTAAATTTATAAAAGTAGTAACATGTATTTATGTTTTTATAGGAGGAGATGGTCCGGCTGCGTGATCAGCCAACACCTGAGGGTCAGGATCCGCCGACCGATGACCAGATACGGGAGACTGTTCTGGGCAAGAGGCGTGGCTATGTGCGTGGCTTAGGGACTAGGATGGCGCCGACGACATCGTCCTTTGAGAGTGATGCTAGGGCACACTCAGCTACGGAGGCAGTTCAACAAGAGAATGTAGCACTACGCCAGAGACTAGATAGCCTCGAGGAGCGATATGCCGAGATACAGACTCTTTTACAGACGATGATCAGCCAACAGCGTGACTCTTCACAACCTTGGTAAGTTTTTAAAATTATATACTTTCGTATATTTATTATTTATAGAAAATGCACCAAAACCACATCACACACCTCAAAAATGATAAAATAGACTTGCACGAATTTACGACACTCGGTTCCGATGCCCCGTTCGAAACTTATGCAAGTTTCAGCTCCAAAAAGGCCCATTTTGGGGTTTTGACAGACCAAAATGCCGGATATCGGCCTAACTGCACCAAAACCACCTCACACACCTCACAAATGATAAAATAGACTTGCACGAACTTATGACACTCGGTTCCGATGCCCCGTTTGAAACTTATGCAAGTTTCAGCTCCAAAAAGGCCCATTTTGGGGTTTTGACAGACCAAATGGCCGGATATTGGCCTAAATACACCAAAACCACCTCACAAATGATAAAATAGACTTGCACGAACTTACGACACTCGGTTCCGATGCCCCGTTTGAAACTTATGCAAGTTTCAGCTCCGAAAAGGCCCATTTTGGGGTTTTGACAGACCAAAATGCCGGATATCAGCCTAACTGCACCAAAACCACCTCACACACCTCACAAATGATAAAATAGACTTGCACGAACTTACGACACTCGGTTCCGATGCCCCGTTTGAAACTTATGCAAGTTTCAACTCCAAATGATAAAATAGACTTGGACGAACTAACGACACTCGGTTCTGATGCCCCGTTTGAAACTTATGCAAGTTTCAGCCTCAAAAAGGCCCATTTTGGGGTTTTGACAGACCAAAATGCCGGATATCGGCCTAACTGCACCGAAACCACCTCACACACCTCACAAATGATAAAATAGACTTGCACCAACTTACGAAACTCGGTTCTGATGCCCCGTTTGAAACTTACGCAAGTTTCAGCTCCAAAAAGGCCCATTTTGGGGTTTTGACAGACCAAATGCCGGATATCGGCCTAACTGCACCAAAACCACCTCACACACCTCACAAATGATAAAATAGAATTGCACGAACTTACGACACTCGGTTCCGATGCCTCATTTGAAACTTATGCAAGTTTCAGCTCCAAATGATAAAATAGACTTGGACGAACTTACGACACTCGGTTCTGATGCCCAGTTTGAAACTTATGCAAGTTTCAGCCTCAAAAAGGCCCATTTTGGGGTTTTGACAGACCAAAATGTCGGATATCGGCCTAACTGCACCGAAACCACCTCACACACCTCACAAATGATAAAATAGACTTGCACGAACTTACGGAACTCGGTTCCGATGCCCGGTTTGAAACTTATGCAAGTTTCAGCCTCAAAAAGGCCCATTTTGGGGTTTTGACAGACCAAAATGCCGGATATCAGCCTAACTGCACCGAAACCACCTCACACACCTCACAAATGATAAAATAGACTTGCACGAACTTACGAAACTCGGTTCCGATGCCCGGTTTGAAACTTATGCAAGTTTCAGCCTCAAAAAGGCCCATTTTGGGGTTTTGACAGACCAAAATGCCGGATATCGGCCTAACTGCACTAAAACCACCTCACACACCTCAAAAATAATAAAATAGACTTGCACGAACTTATGAAACTCGATTCCGATGCCCGGTTTGAAACTTATGCAAGTTTCAGCCTCAAAAAGGCCCATTTTGGGGTTTTGACAGACCAAAATGCCGGATATCGGCCTAACTACACCGAAACCACCTCACACACCTCACAAATGATAAAATAGACTTGCACGAACTTACGAAACTCGGTTCCGATGCCCGGTTTGAAACTTATGCAAGTTTCAGCCTCAAAAAGGCCCATTTTGGGGTTTTGACAGACCAAAATGCCGGATATCGGCCTAACTGCACCGAAACCACCTCACACACCTCACAAATGATAAAATAGAATTGGACGAACTTACAACACTCGGTTCCGATGCCCGGTTTGAAACTTATGCAAGTTTCAGCCTAAAAAAGGCCCATTTTGGGGTTTTGACAGACCAAAATGCCGGATACCGCCCTAACTGCACCGAAACCACCTCACAAATGATAAAATAGACTTATGCTACTTTATGTCGTTCTTACTATTTATGCATGCAAAAAAAAAAACTATTCACATTCTATGTTCATATATATTTAATAATTGTTCTAATATATGTCGTTTGATCTTTATCTCAGATTGATCGGGGATTATTGTCGCGGCGCCGTCTTTATGTTCTGCATCGGAACTTGTTATTTTTATTTTTTATTTTCGTGGACATCTGTAGTAACATTTTGGACACAATTTTTAATTTTTCTATTTAGTGATGAATGGTACATTTACAATTGTACATAATTAGTTTAATATATATATATATATATGAATGTATTTTTCTGCTTTAAAATATTGATCATTTCAGAATGTTTTGATTTTATTGAATATCAGGATGTGTAATAACCCGGAAATTTTTTTTTTTTTTTAATATAAAATTTTCTTGGTTATTAGATATTATTTTTTATTTTTATTATTTTTATTGAATTCTTGATGCATGTGTTATATATATGCATGGTGTATGTATGGTATGCATGTATACATGTGTAGGGTAATATATGTGCATGAATGTGTATGGGTATATACATATATTTAACAGTGCATGTGTGCACTGGGTGAGGGGGCATCAGACCTGGTGTGTGAGTGTGTGTAGTGTCGGTTGGAGAGTGTGTGTCTAGTGTGTGTAATGAGTGATTGATATATATATATAGGTTTGTATAGGAGCAGCTTTGCATTTAATGCAAAGCTGCATTTGGGGAAGAACAAAGTGGCTGAACAGGAGGGAATAAGTCAAGAAAAGGGGCTGATGTGAGAGAGAGAGACGTGTGAGAGTTGGTGAAGTTGTATGTGGGTGTTGGTCTCGGTTGGAGAGGAAAGAAAGGAAAGAAAAGCAAAAGGCGAGAGAGAGAGGACTGTGAAGAAAGAGAGGAAGCTCAAGGAGTGACCCAAGAGGAGAAAGGAAGAGGGGAGGAGCTACATCAGGGAGAAATCCGAAACTGGGGTAAGTAGCTTAGATTCTGTTTTATTTTTTTTAAAGCACTATGTTTAAATCTAACCTTAGGGCCTTATAGCATATGAGATATGGAACACACTGCAAAAAAAATGAAAGAAAATGGTTGAAAGATGAGGGAGAAAGCTTGAGTTGCAGGTCTCGATTATGAGAGTTGATTCTTGACATTTTATGTGAGAAACCGTGTTTAAATGACCTAGGAATAATCCTATGGAGTGCAGAAAATGTTTAGTGAAGAATGGGGTGAAAAACAATGAACAATCGAGTGTAAAAATGGGAAAAATCAGCTCGCCGGAAAACCGGCCGGAGCTATTAAACCCTAATTTCGAGACGATTGAGAGGATCTTGATGGAAATAGAGGGTAGAAAAGGAATCTAGGGGAAAAATGGAAGAAACTGACATTTTGAAAACACTGAAAATCCACTGGAAAACGGTCGCCGGCGCTGGAGAAGGCGCCGGAACCCTACTGGTTCACCGCCGAAAAATCGGGGAAGAAGGGAGGCCACCCGGGTCAGGTTTCGGGTCCGGGTCGGGTTCGGTTCGGGCGGGGCTGAACCGCCCTTGCCACGTGTCACTCACTGGTTTTAAATTAAAATGAGATTGGGAGCGTTTGGTTACGGGCATAAGAAATTGAAATAGAAATTGGAATCAGAATAGGGATATCCTATCCCTGTTATGTCACTATTCACTGTTTGGTTATCCAAATGTGGGATAAGGGTTTTCAAAAATTATAGAATTGCCTCTGGACTTTTTGAAATTTTGATTTGACCCCTCAACTTTCGAAAATTACACTTTAGCCCCTAAACTTTGGAGAAATTACAATTAGACCCACCGGATTTAAATATTAATAAAATAATAATTAAATTAATTAATTATTTTAATTATTTTAATATTCAAAAATGTCCCGGAGTCCAAATGGGACAAGTCATTAGTGTATTTTGACTATCTCGACCATTCTGAGGCCAATGGTAAGGTCCGTTTTACGAGATGGGATCCTGAAAAATAAAAGACCCGTAGTAACATATAAAATTACCAAAATGCCCCTGAATTGAAATACAGTCAAATGAACTCCGAATTTAGTAAACAAATAGTGCAACTTTATTATCTCGAGCATTTCGGACTCAACCGTGGAGTCCAATTTGTGAAAATAGGTCACAAAATGTAAGGACCCGTGTAAAGTGCAAATTGACTCTTTTGTCCTTTTGAACCCAGGCGTCCGAATTGAATTCTACGAAAGCCTAGACTTATTTTCTTCAACGTCCCAGACTCAATAGTAGAGTCTAATTTAGTAAAATAGAAACTTATAAGATAAAGACATAAAATTTGATGAATAGCATAATTCAAGTGACAATTGAACTGAGTCTCATGTTATGATTTTAGGGACACGAAAAGGCAAAGAGAAGGTGATCTGACCTTCGGTGTTCTTACAGTGATTCCACTATACTACGAGTACACTCTCCCTGTTTGAGGTCGATTATCAGGTACGATATATTGTGCTAAGTAAGAAATAGAATTAAGATTAGGAATACTTGTTCTGCTGCCTTGATTGTTCACATGCTTATGTGCTTCATGCTATCTTACTAAAGTTGGGTGACAATGTGGATGATGATTATGTGTATATCGCATGTGTTAGAGTAGTGTGCGAATTATATGCTTTGAGAACTGTTGACATTATGAATTATGCACTTGAAAGCATGCTTTATGTATGAATGAGATGCATCATCGAGATTACATTATAACATGATGAAATCAGAGCATATTGGCATAGTGTGATTCCTTGGACATGGCGTGGGTTAAGCACTTGGTGCTTTGCATTATGAGGGTGCAGATCCTGTGGTGAAAAACCCAAAATCGGCCAATAGGTACTGGCGAGCCTGACGGATTCCGGACCGTGAAGCGAGACATACAAGGTACTCATGCCGGCGGGGAAGGACCGTATCATGAGACATGGGTGGGCATAGAGTTGCATGGGTGTGTCACGCATACTGCTCATATACTGTATATTGTTTATATGCTGCCATCATGATATTGAATGCCATATAGAAATAACTGTACACTTGCACATGCCACGACCTTAGTTTTGTTTCTTGCATTAGCATTATATTGTACCAGCATGTTGAGCTGACCCCTTTAGTGGGGCAAACATTTCAGATGATGTCCCAGCTGTACGAGACGAGGAGATGATCTGATTAGGGACTATGTTAGGCCCAAGGGGCGCTTTTGATATTGTGTAAGGGCATAAGCCCGAGACTGTATTTTATTTTGTAGGTTGTGAATAAATGGACCAGATCTTATGTAAGTATCAAAACAGTATGTAGAATGTATGTGATCGTCCTTAATTATCTTTTATCCCTTTATTATTTTATTTTCTTTTGTCTCGTTACTCGCGCCTCGGGTTCGCTGGAATTCGGGGCGTGACAGGATGGATGATTGATACAGGTTTCAACAGGAACAAAACAATATTAAAACAAAGCAGATATGGTTGGAAAAAAAAAAACACTTTTAGCGACGCACACCATAGCGTCACTAAAAGTCTGAATTTAATTTAAAAATCGCAAAAATTCACTTTTAGCGATGCACAGTGAGCGTCGCTAAAAGTCAGTATTGGCAACGCACGTACTGTGCGTCACTAATAATCACTTTTAGCGACGCTCAATGTGCGTCGCTAAAAGTGAATTTTAGCGACGCTCAAAACGTGCTTGGGTATTATTGGCGACGCATGGGTCCAATTATTAGCGACGCTCTCTAAGCGTCGCTAATATGCACTTTTAGCGACACCATCGGTTTTGTGCGTCGCTAATAGTATTAGTGACGCCACTTTTTGTGATGCCTTAGCGATGCACGTTTGGGCGTCGCTAAATACCTTTAGCGACGCACATTTTGACTATTAGCGACGCACATGCGCGTCGCTAATAGTGCATTTTGTTGTTGTGTCAAACTGCTCCTATTTTGTTAGGAAGACCATTCTTAAAGATATTCAAGACTAAGATAGATGATCATAGTGGCACACTTACCATGGAATTTGATGGTGAAATTGTTAAGTTTAATATTTATGATGCCAGAAATATCCTGATGATGATAATCCTCTTTATTATATTGATGTGATTGATTCTTTAGCACATGAAGTTTTTGAACTTGATGAAAAAGATGGATTAAAAGTTGTCATTAGTAAGCATCTTGAGAAAGAGAAAGATGAGTTAGCCTTGAGTACTGATTTGCAGGAAACTGTTGCAGCGTTGAATGATTTTTCTAAGTTATAGCAATCAAGTAACGTTCTTTATATTGCGTTACCAATTTCTAATGAGAGGTTTTTACCCTCTGTTTTGCAGGTCCCCATTCCAGATTTAAAGCCCATTCGTATGTCACCTTATTGGTTGGTGTTTGGGAAACCATGTCACCTTCTAGTTGAGTTAGAACACAAGTCTTATTGCACTATCAAGAATTTCAACATAAAGATGGATGAAAGTGGAGAACACAAGAAGTTGCAACTACAAGAGTTAGAGGAAATTCGCAATTATGCCCATAAGAGTGTAAGGATTTACAAGGAAAAGGCGAAGGCTTTTCATGACAAGATGATCTCTAGGAAGGAGTTTAAAGTTGGTCAAAAAGTCCTTTTATACCATTCATGACTTCGTTTGTTTCTGGGTAAGTTGTGTTCTCGTTGGATTGGACCTGTTGTTGTCACCAATGTTTTTCCTTATAGTGCAGTTGAAATTCAAAGTTTTGTAACTTCCACAGTGTTCAAGGTGAATGGCCATAGACTTAAGCCTTTCTATGAAAGTTTTCAAGTAGAGAATGTGGAAAAATTGGACCTTAAGGATCCGATTTATACTGATTGAAGAAAGAAGCATTGAGTCGAGCCAACAACAATAAACAAAGGCATTGCTTGGGCGGCAACCTAAGGGGAGTTCGTTCTTATTTTCTTATTTTCGCATTTATATTTTGGTTATTTTTGCATTTTCTTTGCATTTTACCTTATATTAGGGACAATGTAAGTTTTAAGTGTAGGAGAAAGGATTTAGGTTGTGTTTTAATTTTGCGTGGTTTTTCAAAAAATTTCAAGAAAAAAAAGAGTTTTGTTTTTTGTTTTTGTGGTTTTCAATGATTTTTGGTTATGTATGTCATGATCAAGATTCAATTAAGCTTGAAAAATTCATAACATGATTGAATAAGTAATCATTCAACTTAGAATTAATTAGTCTAGTTATTTTTCTTGAGAATGGTAGTGATTAAATTTGGTAGACAAAGGCCGATGAGATTTTGAGCCTTTAGATTGACACATCCATATCAGTCTTGCAATTTTCTTTCATGTGAGATATTCTTCCATGGATTTGTTTCTCTAAAACTTTCCTTGATTCTCTTCGAGGTCATATTGACACATGCATGCATGAACATGATTAAGGCATTCTTTGTAATAAGCTACATAAGCCAAATAGTCTACCTTGTAATTAATTTTTTCCTTTGTTGAACCCCATTGAGCTTTATTAGTTTCTTTTCATTTATTGTGAACCCACGCTACAAACTTTAAATCCGAAAAACAATGCCTTTACCCAAGCTGTAGAGCTAGTGGAGCATTGTTCATTATTATGATATGTATGGGTGTGCAAGAAATAAGTGTGGGGTTGTCTAGATTTGTGGTATGGCTATGACTACTGAAATGGAACATGTTTTCATTCTCAATTTTTGAGTTCCATTATTGATGTAATTTTGAAGGAAAAAAAAAAAAAAAAAGAAAAGAAGAAAGGAAGTGATGGAGGAAATTACTTTTAATGTTACAAACTGTCCATGTTCATAATTCATCCTAAAATCTCAAGAAAGGGGTCTATTTATACGTGATATATACAAAGGTGGAAGCTGTTGCAAATGATTGTTCCCTGCTGCAAACGAAAAGTGTTCCTCTTGAACAATCTCTTTTTCAATGCAGGAATTTTACATGGTTTAAATACTTTAAAGCCAAATTGAAGAAGCTGCTGAATAGAGTGATTGGTTTTGCATGTCTTATATATTCGAGTTTGAGTTGATTCATTTTTGCTCTGCTAGTTTCGATGGCTTTTGAGTTACATTCCCAAAGATTTCCCACCTTGATCCTAAACCCCGTTCCCAAAAAGTCCTTATGATCTATGTTATGAATATGATCCCAGTGGTGGAGAATGAGAAAATATGCAAGCCTACGGTAAATCATTTTCATTGGAATGAATTTGAGCGAAACACATACCCTTCAAACACATAAGAGTCGAGTGTTTATTTCTATGAGGGTCTACGTATTTAGTTTACTCCATCTTCGAGTGAAAATGCTTGTAGAGACCTAAAAATTGAGGATAAATTTTTCATTTTTTCAGTAGGGTTGTAATATCCCAACCCAAGTTAGGTGGTGCCGACCGAGTTAGACTGTAACCGAACTGGGTTGAGCGAGGCCATGACATGTGACTTCAAATCAAACACTAATTTATTATCCAAATAAATTTTGACGTACAATTCAATAATTGGCAACTTCGAATATGTGAAGATTTGTTGCGCCGAAAATTTGATAAAAGACAGTACACATTAGTAAGAATATGAGTGTATTTAAATATACATAGACAAAAGGAATGAAATTATAAAGGTGGAGAGCATGTGATAATGAGAATAATGTGATAATAAAATAATAAAATAAAATAAGATAGTGAAATAAAATAATGTGACAGTAATAATAATAAAATTAAATAATAAATAAAATAAAGATCTATATGTATGGATATATGTATATACATGTATAAATATAGGTACATGTATATTATGTATGAGGTATGATCATATAAGTACAAAATATATATGTATATAGCTGATTATATATATATATATATACACTAAATGCATGCAAAAGCATGCAATTGAAAAATAAAGAATAGAAAAGAAATGGCAAAGGGAGATTCAGGCAGCTTGTGTGTGCAATATACATATAATATATATAATATATAAAGTAAAAACAAGAAAGACAACAAAACAAAAGAAAAAAAAAGAAATGAAAAGTCAAATAAAGTGGGCTCCATGGTGTACGTGTAGTATGTGTCATATGTATTATTATATAAGGTGTGCATCTAATATCTAAAGTGAAGCAGAAAAATGAAGAAGAACTGGTGGTGTGTCTTTAAAGTAGAAAAAGGAAAAGAAAGAAAACAAAAGAAAAGAAATAAAAAATAAGTGGAGCAGTGTGTGCATGTCTGTGATATTATATAATTGATATACCATAAACAGACACACCAATCAGTTTGAGACACGTGTGCCTACCAGATTAACAAATCTCGATCCTACAGAGCTCATATATGTCGGTCATACAGAACAGCTATAAGCTTTCGGGGTATTCTCATATATATCTATCATACAGAGCAGCCATAAGCCTTCAGAGCATTCTTATTTATATATCATTCAGAACCGATGAACTCGGTCATACAGTACAGATGAAGCATTCAGGATATTCTCATGTACATCGTCCAGACCTCCTGTTCTGGACAGTATTTATTCGACACTGCATATATGGTTTCCTTAACAGCCGTTAAGCGGGGAATAAGGAAACAGCCTTCAACACGGAAACTACTATCTATGGTTATCTCCATCTACGATTCAATGCTCCACAAGGTAACTGCAAATCTCTGATGATCAAATCCCGATATTCGTGGCGGCAAAACCTAATCAGAATTAGGAGAACCACGGCTTATATATTGAACCCTAGAGGTACGCTTTGGATTCTTATGCTCATTCTTTGACTTTCAATACAGTCTTTCAAATCCCTTACTTACTTAAGCATCGGAGCGGCTACCGCCGGAGCCAATCCGGTGGTCCTCTGATCATCTTTCTGAGTGTTCTACAGGTCACGGAGCCCTCACGTGTTGCGAGTCAAAAAGTGCAGCATCAGTTTGGCGCCGTCTGTGGGAATCGACTAATCTCTATGTGCTTTATTCGTAAACTCATCTTTTTCCCCACCGGAAAACCATGGCACCAAATCTCCGACCCCGACAGAATACTCAGAATTCGCAAAACGCTCAGCGTCAGCCGCCTGCTCCGCGCACAAGGCGACCAGCGGCCAACCCTATGCGACAAGAGATCGAAGCAATAAAATGACACAATGAACTGGTACAGGAGCAGTTGCTAGCCATTACTAGAACGCTGGCAACGCTCACGCAGAACCAAGCGGCGGCTTCTCCTAGCCCGCCGGTCAACTTCGTTACAGGAACGCAACCCCCAGTTGCCACGGGGAATGAAGAATTTTGTGGGCAGGCCCCCACTAACCAGCCTGAGCACCCTTCAGGTGTTGCTCACGCTGGCCGAGATCCACAGCCATCAACAGTTCCTGGCTGGGGAACATCCGCTTTTGTCCCCGACGTGCATTACCGGAGCACTACTCGAGCCCCAACTCCTAGGGTTTCGGGAGCACCCCCGGCACCACAGGAACCTTATCATGCAGCGCCAGTCCCACCGGTTCGGATTCCTCCTCCATCCGAAGGGCGCACTCCGCCCTACTACCCTGAAGCCGAGGCTGTCAGGCAGGGTTCACAAGATGTCAGACTCAGAGACCCGCGAAGGGTAGAGGAGATTGCCGAGTCTATGGACCGGACAATCGGCTTAAGAGGACCTCAGAACCCTCCAGAGCAAGACGAACTGGCCAGGCTGCTCGGAAGACTAGCTACACCGTTCACCCACGCCATCATGTCCGAAGAGAGGCCTAGAAAGTTCGTGGTGCCCAAATTCACTCTCTATGACGGATCTGGAGATCCAGGGGATCACCTATCTCATTATCAGCATACGATGGCCCTTCACGGAGCTTCAGATGCTTTCATGTGCCGAACGTTCATCACCAGCTTGAAGGGAACAGCTCTGAAGTGGTTTCACAACCTCCCTCCGAACTCAATTCCCAGCTTTTACGAGCTCGGTAGACAGTTCTTGGATAGATTTATGACCAGCAGGAGGCTCAGAAGGGGGCCAGAATTCCTGCTGAATGTTAAGCAGACCAGGGAGGAATCCCTCCGGGCCTACATTGCCCGCTTCAACACCGAGCTTACTGAGATCACGAATTGCAGCCCGAAATTCCTTGTTGCAGCCCTTACTGCCGGGCTTGCCCAAGGCGGCTTCAGAGATTCCTTGACAAAGAGCCCCCCGACCGATATGGCAGCATTGATGGATCGGGCCAAAAAATACATCAACCTGGAAGAAGCCAACCGCTCAGCCCAAAAGGGCAAGGATCAAACCCAGAGGGATAATCCGAAGCGGGAGGACCATAAGAAGGAGGATCACAGAAAAGACTCCAACAAAAAGAGGGTCAGAAGCCCAGAGAAGAAAACAGCTCACAGAGCTGTGTACAACTCCGCACCAAGGGAGTTCACCAACTTCACGCCTTTGAACACTACTCCGAACCAGGTACTCCGGCAGATCCAAGATCGGGAGAACCTGAGGTGGCCAGAGCCGATCAAAGGAGATCCCAGCCTGCGGGACCAAAGTAAGTATTACAATTTCCATAAAGATCATGGGCATACTACTAACACCTGCAGGACCCTCCGATACGAGATAGAACAGCTCATAAAGAAGGGACGTCTTCGGGAGTTCGTCAAACAAGACGGAAGGCAGAACCCCCAAGAAGACAAGCCTCAGCAGCGGCCAGATCAGAGGCCCGAACACAGGCAAGAGCAGCGGGAAGGACGAAACGAGCCTCAGAGGCAGAACAACCATGTTATCTACGTCCTCCATGCTGACTCCCCTGTTACAGGAATGTCCAACAGGGCAAGAAAAAGATATGCTCGGGAGGCCAGAACCGCCCCAAACATCTCGCAGGTCTCCAACGTCGAAAAGAGGCTCAAGCCAGGGCCAGAGATCCAGTTTACCGAGCAAGATCTAGCAGGGGTACATTGCCCTCACAGTGATGCCCTTGTTATCACCCTCAGAATCGCCAACTTCGAAACGAGAAAAGTCCTAGTCGACACTGGCAGCTCAGTCAACATTCTATTCTATGAACCGCTTAAGCGGATGGGCATAGACCAGGACTGCATCAAGCCCACCACTGCCGTAATGGCAGCTTTTGATGGCAACCTCAGCACCCCCCTGGGGAGAGTTGACCTTCCTACCACTATTGGGGAAGGTGAAGGGCAGAAAACCGCCATCTCTGAATACATGGTGTTGAACATGAAGTCTCCATACAACGTCATCATCGGGAGACCCTGGTTACACCAGATAGGGGCGGTCACTTCGACCCTTCATCAGTGTCTGAAGTACGTCCACAACCAGAGCGTGCACTCGGTCCGAGGATGTCAGCCGACCTCACGAGAATGTCACGCTATTGCCCTCAAGGAGACAGCTCCAAAATAGCAATTACAGTACACTCGGGACTGTGTAGATCCGGTTTTCACTCACACTCCCGAGGTGGAAGATTGCCCATCCGGCGTTGAAGAGCCCCTGAGCCCAAGGGGACGTGATAGCCGAGCCAAGCCTGTTGGCGAGCCCATCAAGGTACTGGTCAGTTCAGAAGCAGAGGGGCGTTATTTGTACATCGGCCCAGACCTCACGCCGGCCGAGCAGGAAAAGATAGTCAGGTTTCTGAAGAACAACCTCTCTATCTTTGCTTGGGAAACCAGGGACATGGAGGGGATAGATCCTAATCTAATAACTCATAAACTGATGGTAGATCCAGATCACCCCCCAGTCAGGCAAAAGAGAAGACCGACTGCTCCCGAACGGCATCGGGTTATAGACGAAGAAGTCCAGAGGCTGCTAGACGCCAGGATGATACGGAAAGTTTTCTATCCCGAGTGGCTAGCCAACACTGTGCTCGTCAAGAAGAAGAACGGCAAGTGGAGAGTCTGTGTCGACTATACAGACCTCAACAAAGCATGCCCCAAGGACAGCTTTCCACTGCCGAGAATAGATCAACTGGTTGACGCCACTGCAGGGCATGAGCTTATGAGTTTCATGGACGCCTACTCTGGATACAACCAGATCCAGATGTACCCTCCAGATCAGGAAAAGACTGCCTTCATAACCGAAAGAGGACTCTACTGCTACAGAGTGATGCCTTTCGGTTTGAAGAATGCTGGAGCCACTTACCAACGGTTGGTGAACAAGATCTTCAGCCCACTGCTTGGCAGCACCATGGAGGTATATATCGACGACATGCTGGTAAAGAGCCTCCAGAAAGGCAACCATCTCCAACACTTAGCCCAGACCTTCGATATCCTCAGACAACACAAGATGAAGCTCAACCCCTCGAAATGTACCTTCGGAGTTACGAAGGGAAAATTCTTGGGGTACATCGTCTCTCAAAGAGGTATCGAAGCAGATCCCACTCAGATCCAAGCCCTGATTGGACTGAAGTCACCAAAGACCAGAAAGGAGATTCAGGCACTGAACGGCAGAGTCGCCGCATTGAGCAGATTTATATCCAAGTCCACCGATCGTTGCCTACCTTTCTTTAGAGCCCTAAAGGGCAGCAAGGCTTTGCAATGGACAGAAGAATGCGAGCATCCCTTCCAAGAACTAAAGGAGTACCTGGCCTCTCCAGAGCTCCTGTCAAAACCTATACAAGGGGAAAAGCTGCTCCTGTATCTAGCAGTTTCTGAGAACGCGATCAGTTCCGCACTAATCAGACAGGACAAAGGAGTACAGAGGCCTATATTCTACGTCAGTAGGGCACTCCTTGACACGGAGAAAAGATACCCAGAAGTAGAGAAGCTGGCCTATGCCTTGGTCATATCAGCCCGGAAGCTTCGACCTTACTTCCAGGCCCATCCAATTGAGATTCCAACTGCCTATCCTTTAAAGTCAATACTGAGGAAACCCGAGGTATCGGGAAGATTGGTCAAGTGGTCTGTGGAGCTAGGGGAGTTTGACATAGCATATGTACCCCGAAACTCCATTAAAGGGCAGGCCTTAGCTGACTTTGTAGCCGAGTTCACCCCGGCACTGCAGAACGAAGCACAAATCGCCGAAACTACAAGAACCTGGCTGCTGTATATTGATGGTTCGTCAACCGATCAAGGATCAGGGATAGGACTGGTACTACAGTCCCCTGATGGACTTACATCGGAAAAAGCAGTCAGTCTGGGATTTAGGGCTTCTAATAATGAAGCTGAATACGAGGCCCTAATCTTAGGGATGAAGCTTGCCCTGAAATGCGAGGCTCAGAACCTCGATGTCTTCTCTGACTCCCAACTGGTAGTAAGCCAAGTTTTGGGAGAGTTTGCCATTAAGGATGACAGGATGCTTCGGTACTCCGAACTGGTAAACCGTTTAAAGCATTCCTTCCAAACTTTCACTATTCAGAAGATTGAGAGAAGTCAGAACTGCAAAGCAGATGCTCTGGCTAACATGGCCTCCCGCCTCAAATCTGAAGCAGATTCCACCATTAAAATCTCTTTTCAATCAGGATCCTGCATTGAGGAAGCATCAGTTGCTCAAATTGATGAACAGACCCAGAGCTGGCTGACCCCAATCCTCCAATATCTGAGATCCGGGCTCCTCCCAGAGGATAAAAACAAAGCCAGGAGGATCCGAATCAGAGCGGCCCGGTACCTGATCCTGAACGACAAACTTTACAGAAGGTCATACTCTCAACCTCTGTTAAAGTGTTTGGCTCCAGACGAGTCACAATATGTTTTGGCTGAAATTCACGAGGGAATTTGCGGGAATCACAATGGGGGCAGAACTATAGCCCACCGAGCTCTATCACAGGGCTACTACTGGCCCGGCATGCTGAAGCAGGCTAAAGAATATGTTCGGAAGTGTGACAAATGTCAGATATTCGCCTCGTACCAACACCAGCCTCAGCACGAGCTCATCCCGATTCCTAGTCCTTGGCCCTTTGCTCAATGGGGAATGGACATTGTGGGCCCGTTACCATGAGCACCTCCAAACAGGAAGTACCTTTTGGTGGCTATCGACTACTTCTCTAAATGGGCCGAAGCCGAGCCTTTAACGCATATTACAGAAAAGGAAGTCGAAAGCTTCACCTGGAAGAACATTGTCTGCAGGTTTGGCATACCACGTGTAATTATCTCAGATAATGGGACACAATTTACTGGTAAAGGCTTCAAGGCATTCTGCGAAAATCTCAACATCAGGCAGCACTTTGCCTCTCCAGGCCATCCACAAGCAAATGGGCAGGCAGAGGTCACCAACCGAACAATCCTTGATGGGTTAAAGAAAAGGCTGGAACAAGCCAAAGGGAAGTGGGCAGAAGAGCTCCCAGGAGTCCTTTGGGCCTACCGTACAACCAGAAGAACTCCCACCTCTGAAACACCCTTCTCATTAGCCTATGGGACAGAAGCGGTAATTCCGGTTGAAATCGGTATGCCAACTCTGAGGACTGAGGCCTTTGAGCAAGAATCCAATGATCAGCAGCTGATGGAGAACTTGGATTTGCTCGAAGAAAAAAGGGATCAGGCCAGCATCAGGATGGAAGCCTACCAACAAAGAATGATCAATAAATCCAGGATAGGACTCAAGACAGTCAGCTTTCAAGTAGGAGACTTCGTCTTAAGAAGAGTCTTTCAGAACACCAAGGATCCCACCATGGGAAAGTTGTCACCAAATTGGGAAGGCCCCTACAAAGTAACGAAGGTCGTTCGACCTACCACTTACTGGCTTGAAGACACGACTGGGAAACCTGTTCCTAGGCCATGGAACGTAGAACACTTGCGGAAGTATTATCAATGAAGATTTTTTTTTTTTTTCCTTTTACTTCCAGAGCCTGGTCCATTTATTAATGCACAAGTCTTATGACTTGGTCCATCTATTAATGCACAGGCCTCCAGAGCCTGGTCCATCTATTAATGCATAGGCCTCCAGAGCCTGGTCCATCTATTAACGCACAAGTCTTATGACTTGGTCCATCTATTAATGCACAGGCCTCCAGAGCCTGGTCCATCTATTAATGCACAGGCCTCCAGAGCCTGGTCCATCTATTAATGCACAAGTCTTATGACTTGGTCCATCTATTAATACACAGGCCTCCAGAGCCTGGTCCATCTATTAATGCACAAGTCTTATGACTTGGTCCATCTATTAATGCACAGGCCTCCAGAGCCTGGTCCATCTATTAATGCACAGGCCTCCAGAGCCTGGTCCATCTATTAATGCACAAGTCTTATGACTTGGTCCATCTATTAATGCACAGGCCTCCAGAGCCTGGTCCATCTATTAATGCACAGGCCTCCAGAGCCTGGTCCATCTATTAATGCACAAGTCTTATGACTTGGTCCATCTATTAATGCACAGGCCTCCAGAGCCTGGTCCATCTATTAATGCACAGGCCTCTAGAGCCTGGTCCATCTATTAATGCACAAGTCTTATGACTTGGTCCATCTATTAATGCACAAGTCTTATGACTTGGTCCATCTATTAATGCATAGGCCTCCAGAGCCTGGTCCATCTATTAATGCACAAGTCTTATGACTTGGTCCATCTATTATGCACAGGCCTTCAGAGCCTGGACCATCTTCAACTAGCGGGTTCTATAATCCAGTCTATCCCAAAGGCAGAAGTTCCGAGCACCTGTCAACTCAAGTTTACTAGAACGGAATACCTCGGATCTGACATTTACATTATTTGACTTATCTGTCAAACAAACCAGCACCATGGTTTCAACCAAAGGTGAAGTACTTCGATTCTGGCATTCATCTAAGTTTTTGATTTATTTTCAGAACAATCGGCAACGCATTAGAAGATGCTTAAGTTTCAAAAGAGCACATTCACAGAAAATATCAGATCTGAGAAGAAGAAATTCAACTTTATTAATAACTCAAAAAGATTTACATCAGTACCAAGACACTACTACAGAAGCTATTACAGAAGCTACTACAGAAGCTATTACAGAAGCTATTAACAGAAGCTACGCTTGGCAACATAATGGCTCTTCTCCTGGGATGATAAAGGGGCACAAGATCCAAAACCTTCAAAACCGCCTTCATCGGCTCCATTTGAAAGGAAGGAACCCTGAACCCCAGTCTACATCACGTAGTGCCCAGGCCATTTCATCATCACTATCACTGGTCCCATGACCAACGGATGATGAGGGCTCTGAGCCTCAGGAGACTTTTCATTCTCCACCTTTGTAATCGGCATAACGCCCCAGCCAATTGGAGCAAGGGTTCCTGCCAAGTCACAAAGGGGAGGAGGCGGCCCCCATTCATCTCCCTCAGAGCAGTTGTCACTGCCGAGTTATAAGCGGGAGGAGGCAACCCACCTTCAATCTTCTTCTTCACACCGTCTGTTTCACCCCAGCCACTTGGAGCAAGGGTCTCTGACAGGGCGTGAGGAAGAGAAGGCAACTCACCTTCGTCTTCATCACCAACGCTCCAGGCCTCGGTTGAATCGAGGAGGGGCCACCACCAGTCGGAGAAATCTCGACTAGATATCAGAGGAAACAAGAAGACTTGTGCCTCATTCAATCCTTCCTTGGAGACTGAAAATAGGGGAGGGTTAACTTTTGGCCACAGTTTAATTATTCCTAACTCAGGCAAGGAATCATCCATCATCTCCGGACGAGTGGAAGAACTCCGGCAGCATATAAAAACCTCTCTTACAAACAATTCGGGGAGCAAAAGGGTTGAGCACAACCATATGCCCTCGTTTCCATATATATAGACGCTGGAAGACCAAAGGCCACCCAGTTGAACCGTCACAACGATTAAGCGAAGTACTAGCTTCGAAATCCCAAACGGCGGAGGTGCAATAAATGGAGTATTAAACCACCTTCTCGGGAGAAACAAAAGGCAGGACCATACACGTAATACACAGGCTTTTAATCTTTCCCATACATGTGACGTGACGGTTTCTCCATGTCATTGACACTTACAGGACCACATGTACAGCAGAGGTCCATCAACTATGACGTTTCTTGATTTCTAACAGATCTGGAGACAGAAGATCTGATCAACCAAACTACAACCGCAAAGATATCCACTTATTATTGTCCCCGAATTCAGAACAGTTAGCTTTGAAATACTTCAAAACAGCAGTCTCCAATTACTGGCCTAAGGCAAGTAAAGAAGTTCGGAACACAGCTCCCTGCAGAAGAAAATCTGATCTGGTGTACACTAAACTCCAGAGCAGGGTAACTTGCAACAATTATTACCATCAACTACACGTTAAGGCACTACAGAGCTATATAACTCAAAGATATGCACGAATGCTACAGAACAATATAACCAAAGAGGCGAGTATTAACCAAAAGACTGTTCCATTAAACAAATGTATGTCTCAAGTACATTGAAAAAATAACAAAATATGGATCCTAAGCCTGATCAGCAGGAACAGGATCAACGACAGGAGAAGGTTCGGCAGGTACAGTATCGACCACCTCAGTCGGTACAACCACTTCCGTGGGATCGGCCGGGAGGACATCAGCCACTTCGTCCTGATTGACCTCTGGAGGTTCAGACCCAGGCGGCACAATGGAGGAAACGTCTAGGTCAGGAAACTTGGCAAGAAGCCGAGAGCGGAAGTTATTAAACCCAAACGTAATCAAACGATGGGCCATTCCTTCCAGCTTCGACCTCATCTCTTCCTCATTGTCCACTAATGCCTGCTCCACGGCTGCATCGAGCTGCCTACTGTGCTGGTACCGCAAGCCGGTCATCTCCACCTGCAACCTCCTCGCCCGCTCAACGGCAAGGTTCCTCTCCGATTCCATCACTATCAAGGAGTTCTGACACTCCTTCAACTTCTCCGCAGAATCGTGAGCCTCCGACCGAGCAGTACCCAACTGGAGCCCCAGTTCGTCCAGATTGGCCCTAAGTTGGTCGAGCTCCTCTACAGATGGAGAAACCTCCACCAAAGCAGAAAGGGTATGCAAGGTCTGCATAACACAAGGAAAACGACTCAAACACCAGTAGAAACGCTTAAAGGTAAGGAAAATATGGTTCTAACGAGCTCACCTTAACCTGAAGAGCGGTCAAGTCAGCAAGCAGCTTCCCAGACGCTTGAGGCTTAATTTTAACTGAGCCTTTGGCCCAGAACTCACTCAGAATCTTCTTGGCTCCCTGACCAGCAACGTCAGGAGCCACCGATGATGATGCCTCCTTACCCGCTCGACGAGACGGGATTGGAGGAACCACCGTAATAGGGACGGGAGCCTCTTCCTCCCTCTCAGCAGGCCCGGGAGAGGACGAAATCAGCCTCCGCTTCTTCGGAACTGGAGGGACCACTGGAGAAGAAGCCTCCCCCACTGCAGGTGGTGATGGCCCGGACTCCCACTGAGCCATCACATTATCAGCTATCTCCTCGACACTACCCTTGGCAGCCATTAATCTATCAGGGTTGACAATGGAAGAATGATCCCTAATGCTGGGCTTCAAAAGCTTCTTATACTGTTTCTGAATTATGGGAGAGAAATCTGGTCTCTTCCACGCACTCTTAACTGCAAAGCAAACACAGAAATTGATCAGTTCAACAAATTGGCAAACAAAACAGAGTCAACGCAGCCACGGAAAAGTCAAACCTCACCCCTTGGCCCAGTGGTTCGAGGGAATGTGGAAGGTTGACCCTCGAAATTCTTGAATTCCCATCCTCCTTTAATAAAGAAGTACCATTTCTTCCAGGTCTTGTTGGAGGAGGGCACAGAAGTAAGGGGTCTGAACCCACTATCAAAAGACATGTAATAAAGGCCTTCCGCCTTTTGAAGTTTTAGATCCATATTGCTACGGATCAAGTCAAGGGACACCTTGACATTATTCATATGCCCTAATACGATAAAGCTCAACAGATGTCTCCAACTATTAAGGTTCAGGTCTGCGGGGCACAGATCAAACCAACAAAAGAATTGTTTTATTATATCAGGAAAGGGGAGTGTAAGACCCAGTTCAAACCAGGCCAGATAGGCACAGATTTCTCCATCTCTAACATCGCCCGGGCGATCTTGAGAATCTGGGACCCTGAAAGCGACATTTTTGGGAAGTTTGAACTTCGCCCATAACTCCTTCAGCATACTTTCAGTAATTACACTCTCACCCTCTTCTCTGCGATCAGACCGACCAGAGGTTTCGCCAGCCCTGTTCGGGGGATCATCAAAAGCATCGACAATCCTGACCCCCGGACTAGAGGGAGGAACTACCATTCTATTTTCACCAACATTCACTAATTGCATTTGAGGATCAGTCTCAGAAGGACTCCCCAAACCAGAATGTGATTCTAAGCCAGACATGACGAACAAGAGAAAGAGACGAAACAGATAAGAAGGGATGAAGAAGGGGACTAAAAGTCGAACCTGAGATCAAGAAAGGGTTATGAACACCGGAGATCCTCCAAAACTCCAAGATATGTCAAATGGCGATCTGGTATTGTAGAAGTAAATGCAGAAGAAAGGTATGAAAGACCTTTCCCTCTCTCTATATACGCATTCGAAATATGAGCCTTCCAAGACGAGCCGACACAACGGTTGAAAGTAATGATGAGTTCTCGAGTATAGGCTGCGCAATAAATGGCGCGTTAAACCGGCTTCTTGAGAAATGGGAAGGCAAAACGTATGACTCTTCACAAAGCCCTCAACCCTAGTTAAAACCCTAGCTTTTGACAAGGGCTCAGGGGAGGAGTAGCTGATATACCATAAACAGACACACCAATCAGTTTGAGACACGTGTGCCTACCAGATTAACAAATCTCGATCCTACAGAGCTCATATATGTCGGTCATACAGAACAGCTATAAGCTTTCGGGGTATTCTCATATATATCTATCATACAGAGCAGCCATAAGCCTTCGGAGCATTCTTATTTATATATCATTCAGAACCGATGAACTCGGTCATACAGTACAGATGAAGCATTCAGGATATTCTCATGTACATCGTCCAGACCTCCTGTTCTGGACAGTATTTATTCGACACTGCATATATGGTTTCCTTAACAGCCGTTAAGCGGGGAATAAGGAAACAGCCTTCAACACGGAAACTACCATCTATGGTTATCTCCATCTACGATTCAATGCTCCACAAGGTAACTGCAAATCTCTGATGATCAAATCCCGATATTCGTGGCGGCAAAACCTAATCAGAATTAGGAGAACCACGGCTTATATATTGAACCCTAGAGGTACGCTTTGGATTCTTATGCTCATTCTTTGACTTTCAATACAGTCTTTCAAATCCCTTACTTACTTAAGCATCGGAGCGGCTACCGCCGGAGCCAATCCGGTGGTCCTCTGATCATCTTTCTGAGTGTTCTACAGGTCACGGAGCCCTCACGTGTTGCGAGTCAAAAAGTGCAGCATCAATAATATACATATATTATACCTAACTCCTAAAGAAAACAAGCAGGAAAAGAAAAGAGAAAAAGTAAAAGAAAAAGTGTGTGCGGCAAGTGCAGCGTGTTGGTGTAGTGTGTGGTGTAGTGTGTGTGTGTTTAAAAGAAAAGAAAAAAAAGAGAGAGAAAGGGACAAAGGGGCGGTATAAGAAGCGTACAGCAGAAGCTAAAGAAAAAGGAAAGGAAGTAGGAGGGGCGGTGCAGTACAGAAAGTGGTATATGTATATATATAGGTGTGTAGACTACAGTTTTAGAGTGCAGCAAGAAAATATATATATTCATATATATGTGTGTACAGTAGTGTGCAACAGGTGGTGTTTATGTATATAAATATATGTGGTTGTGTGGTGGTTCAACAGAAGGGGTTGTTCAGGATAGGCACAGTGCAGCAGAGATAATTATATATAAATACATGGGTGTGGGTAATGTGCAGCTAGTGGCAAAAAGATTTATATATATATATATGTGTGTGTGTGTGTGTGTGTGTGTATAAGCGTGTGGAGCAGTGGGTGAAAAGTGTGTTGCGTGTGGGTGTGTGAGTGCAGAGCTGAAATTGAAAAGTGTAGGAATGGGTAACCACAGACATAATGATGTTGCTGCCGTTGTGAATTTTGTGTGTTAATGGAGTAGCTAATAAATCTATGAATGGGTTGGTCTGTGCCAATATATTGCAGGGGTTTCTTGGGGCCGGAACTGAATTCGGAGGATGTTGGGTTCCAAATCTTCACGACCTGATCTGCAATTTCTAATCTTCACCTGTTTTCTATTTCTTCCCATACCTCATTTCTTTGTTTAACAACATAGATTGAGTCATTTGCTAGATCTCTGCATAACCGTTTGAGGGCTGGTCAAGTTGGTTGATTTAAGTATTGTAAACTAGCAACTTGACACAGCTGCCCAAATCAGATTTTGGACGTATGGAGCAGCTCTTGGCTGCTAGCGTTTGGAGAAGAGCAAAGGTTGAGAGACTGCAGTTTAAGTTTTCTCAATTTCTTCTCTACCGACCCGACCAATCTGAAATCAGGTATGGATCTCATTCTTTGAATTTACGATCTCTAATGGAATTAAGTTTCAACCATAAGAGTGCGCGGCTACTGGGAAAACTAGAAAAAGGTGTGAATTATTTGATTATGTAACTATAGGGGAAATCAGATTCAGTCGCAACCTGGGGAGGGGGGAGTGAGTTCTATAACCAATTTACTTTTGGAATTAGATATCATCTTAGTGTAACATTTATTTATATCATCTGTTGCAATATCTTAAAATAAATAAGAGAACTCGTAATCGCTAGTTATTGATTAAATATAGTTTCAACTATTAATTTGAATATAGCTACAACTATTGGTTTGAATACAGGTTCAACTATTGATTTGAATGTGGTTTCAGCACTATAAAAATAAATAAATAAATACATAAGTGGATGTGGGTGTTTTAATTGGGGGATTTAGTTACTCTTTTCTCATAACGATCAGTGAAACTGCTAGCTATTGGGTGAAACTATGTATGGAAGTGTCGGTAACTTTAATCAGATCACGTCTCAATGGAAACTGATATGAATATTGGTTTAAAATAATTTGTTACCCTATCTTGTGATATTATAAATGACTATAATATATTGATTAGTTAAAATCCCTAATGGCACATGTGCTCATTTGACCCACAAATAATATGTAATATTATTTTAATTAGCTAATTAATTAATTAAACTCATTAATTATTAAGATAATTCCAATGTCCAATTTAGACAAGTGATTAATGTTTTCTTTATGTAAGGACCATTCTAAAACCTATGGAATGGTCCATTTTGCAAGGCGAGGTCCCGAAAAATAAAAGACCCGTAGGAACACTAAAAATGACCAAAATGCTCCTAAGTCAAAGACTAGTCAAACGAACCCTGATTAAAATAAAAGAATAGTGAAATTTTGTTATTTCGAATATTTTGAACTCAACGGTAGAGTCCGATTTATGAAAAGATGCCTCGAGAAATAGGAACCCGTGAAAGTGCAAAATGACCGTTTTGCCCTTTTTAGTACAAATGTCTAAATTAAACTCCGTAAAAGCTTGAACAGACTTTGTTCGACGTTCCAAACTCAATGATAAGGTCTATTCAAGTAAAAGGGATACCAATATTAAAGAGGCATAAAATTTGATGAATAGCATAAATCATGTGAACTATAAACTGAGATACTCTTGTAAATCTTAGGAACACCGAAGGGAAAGGAGAAGGCTGATTGACCATTTTAGACAGATACGGTAGAGGGACTGCATCCTCACTGGTTAGTTCAGTACATAGCGAACACTACTTCATAGGGTTGAGATCAACCCATCCATCCAGGTATGATATTTTGCTAAGTAAGGAATATGATTAAGTTTAGGAATGATTTGCATGTTGATTGAATGAATCGTATGTTTTTTTTATGTTAGAAAATCACATAAGAAATGGTTGCCTTGAAACAAAACCTAGAGTTGATTGTTATGTGTTTATGTGTTCTTTGTTATTCTTTGGGGATTATGATTTATTTCATGTGTCGGTGTTGTGTGTGATTACTTTTTTAGAGAATGGTTAAGATTGTGGATGTGTGAATCGAGCATGTGTTTAAATTGATTGTGTATAGCATACAAACAAGTGGAATGAGTTTCATGATTTAAATGTTATTACTACTTAAGTATAATGCATAGTTTAAAGCATGTTTCATATGTGGATAACATGTTTCATAGCTATTGTATTGTTGCATGGTGGGATTAAAGCATATTGACATAATGTGATTCCTTGAAAGCATGATGTGGGTTCAGCAATTGGTACCCAGTATCCAACGAATGTGTTCCGTGAACGGGTGTTGGTGCCCAGAATCCAACGGATTTGTTCCGAGAACGGGTGTTGGTACTCAAGATCCATCGGATGTGTAATATCCCGACTCGGGATACGGCACGTGTACCGAGGTAAGTCAGTCAAATAGTGTAACTCGAACTGTTAAAATGTGTATATCATGGTATTTCATGAAAATGAATGACTGGAAACTGTAAATGATTGAAATGTATAACCAGTGCCGGGCAACACCCGAGCATCCAAGGACATCGCATCGTAATGCGTGCACGCACGTATTTCCATGCATACCCATATTTCATGGATACGTAGTGCACTAAAAATCAGTGTATGCACACGCTATTAGAAATAGACTTACATGCACAGATATGGATGGAATGTCACGTATAAAATATGCACCTATGTGTATATATATATATATATATATATATATATATATACGGCAAGGACAAATACATATACATGTATGTGTATATATATATATGTAAATAAAGGTGCAAGGAAAGGGTAAAGAAGGAAATGCAAGTATATGGATCAGTGTGTCTGTGTATGTGTGCAAATATTATGAGGCTAGTGTGTGTGCTAGTGTGTGTGTGTGTGTGTGTAAGTGAGTGTATTATGTGTGTGATACATATAATATATATATATAACAACACAAATATCTTCCATGCATTTAATGGAAAGCAAACAGATTTAAAAGGCAGAATTAATAGGATTTGAAAGGGGTTTATGAGATGTGAGGTTTGGGGGGGCTCATGAGGTCATGTTGAGAGAGAAAGTGGAGAGGGAAAGGATTCGGCTGTTTGTGTTATAAGTATATACGGGCGTGAGTTGAGAGACAAAAAGGAAACTGAGACTGAGAGGAACATTGTCAAGGAACTCAGGAACAGAAACAGAAGAGTTTGAAGGGTCACAGTGAGCAAAAAACTGAAAACCAAGGTTAGTGATTGAGTTCTGTTTTTATGATTTAGAGCATGAAACTTATATCTATCTATAAGGTCGAAATCAGCATGAGATCTAGGTTATTTTGCAAAAAGAACCAGTTTAAAAGATGTTGAAATGAAGGAGAAAAACTTAGTTGCAGGTCTCGGTTACACTATGATTTTATGCTTAAAAGCTTGGTCTAAGTTTATAGAAATAGACCCTAATGGTGCAGAAAAAATTTAGGATGAAATTTGAGTTGAAACTGTGACCTAAAAGTCACGAAAACCGAAATGAAACTCTAACTGGAAAATCAGCCGGAGATGGTCACACCCATATTCGTGAAGATCAAGAAGGTCTTGATCAAAACGGAGGATGGATTCATGATCCCCATGTGATGGGGAGTGAAACTGCATCAAAAATAGTCAAGAAAAACAAACTGGGAAAGTCACCGGCGTCGGAAGGGACGTCGGAACCCTACTGATCCCTTACCGGATTATCAGGGAAGAAGAGGTTAAGTGGGTGACTGAAACGGCGACGTGTTGGGACTGGTTGTCTCGATACTGCGTCGTTTGGACAAGAGTATGCTGAATTTAAAATGAAATCAGGATTGTTTGGTTACGAGTTTCAGAAATTGAATTGGGAATTAAACTGTCTAGGGACATGCTATTCCGGTTTAGAGCCACTGATCGCCGTTTGGTTTCCAAACTTGAAGAAAAAATAAGGGGACTGCAGTCCCAGTGAATCCAACACCAGACCGCAAAGGGTGGGCTAAGCCCAAACCACTCGGACACAGGCACGCTTGTGCTCTGGTTCGCCCAAAATATATATATATATATAATATATATATAAGGAATAAAAATGGAAAAAATGAACAAAAGGGACGCTGTCCCTGGGATTCGAACCTGTGATGTTTTTGGATGGGAGGTGGCACACGTCCAATGTGCCACCAGTATGCACCCGTCCATTTGATGCAATAATAATGTATATATATTATACTTAATAATATAATTTAATTGATTAGATTAATTAAATTAAATAAATGAAAAATGACCCGATGTCCGATTAAGACAAGTCATTAGTGCATTTTGACTTTCTCAGACCTACTGAGACCAATGGTGGTGTTCATTTTACGAGACGGGACCCCAAAAAATTAAAGGTCCGTAGAAACACTGAAAATTACCAAAATACCCCTGAGTCAAAGAGCAGTCAAACGGACTCAGACTGAAATGAAAGAATAGTGAATTTTCACTATTTCAAGCATTCCGAACACAATGGTAGGGTCTAAGTTACTGATAGAGATACATGTAATGGCAAGACATAAAATTTGATGAATAGCATTAATTCTGAGACGGATTTACTAATATATAAGGAATTCCAAAGGCAAGGCAAACTCACGGATTTCTTGATATAGGACTGCATTAAAGGTAAGTGGATCACTCTCTCTTACATGTGGTGTTTCCACAAGCCAAGTTTATTCTTTTACTGCCAAAATCGTACTCTTGAATGTACTGATATCCTGTGCTTTGAAAGGCCTACTGTTGTATCCTTATTGAATGAATGATATTCCATTTTTATATTCTATGGAATTACTTATGATCATGACATGTTTATGAACACGAGAGTTGTGCTCAGTCACAACACCTATCTGACCCTTTCTGATACACTGGAGACCTACGGGTCAAGTCCGTGAACGAACAAATGGCAATTCACTGGAATTCACTAGGAGGTATGCCGGGCCCCAAAAGATCGAGGGTCTGCCGAACCCTGACACAAAATAACAACATCTCTTATGACTGATGGAACTTGATTGTTGAATGACATCATCCCTTATGATTCTTTGAGTCTCGAGAGACTTGTATTATTGATTTGATTGTGATCGGTTCATTGTGGCAGTACTTCATTGTTGTTATATTATCATTGAAATTTTTTATATTGATATTACACCCAATACTTCTGATTGTGTATTGTGATTACTGTTCATTGGCCCTCGTGGCAATTGTTTCCATTGGCCCTCGTGGCAATACTTTCCATTGGCCCTCGTGGTAATTGCTTTCATTGGCTATCACAGCATCTCATTCTCATGATTGGCTATCATGTTCTCATATGAAATTGTATTCATTATTGATCATCGATACCAGTGTTGGAGATCTACATTTACTTACTGAGCTTTGTAGCTCATTCCACCCCACTTACCCCCTATTTCAGGTAATGACGCTGCGAGACCCCTGTTGGAGTCTGAGAGCGTAAGGGGACATTTTGAAGTACTGTACCAGTCTATGTTAGTTCTCCCATGTATTTACCACCCCCGAGTGCTGGTTACGTTTAGTTCTCATTTTGTCTTATGTAGAACTATGTCATGTATTTAATAGACTTCCGCTGTTTAAATTATTAAAAGACTTCCGCTCGATTACTGTAATTGATAAAGACTTCCGTTCATTGTTTAAAATTTTTAGTACATTGCATAATAGTACTATGATACAGGAATAAAAAAAAAAGTAAGGACGGCCTTCGGGTAGGCCCCGCGACACGAGATCCTTATAGGGTGGGTTTCGGGTCGTGACAGGATATGTTCCTTAAATGAGACTTGGGTGTGGCATAAAGTTGCGTGGGTGTGTCACGCATATTCTCATGATCATCGCATTAAGGAATTCATAGATGTAATGTAGAGTTTGTATGAATGCGTTATGAATCTTATCAGTGCATGATATGGATGAATTGTATGACATGTAGATATAACTGTACACTCGCACATGCCACGCCTTAATTTTGTTCCTTGCATTAGCATTGTATTATACCAGCAGTTGAGCTAACCCATTCATGAGATAACATATTACAGATGATGTTCCTCACACTTGAGACTTGAGGAAGTCTCGGAAAGCAGAGGAGATGTGGATTATAGAGTACTTTGGCCCTTGGGGCATATTTTGAGATGTAAGGGCCTAAGCCCGAATGATATGAACAATACGTCTATCGAATGTGCTTTACGTGTTTATAGGTCAAAAAAATGAATGCTTGTCTAATTGAATCCATTTAGATTGTCTTGTGTTTTCTTTTCTTTATTTCGTTTTCGCTCACACCTCGGGTTCGTGGAAATTCGGGGCATGACAATGCTTACTAAGTAATTGTAAGTTGTTTAAGAGTGTTTGTTCATGATATGTTATGAGTTTTGAAGAGCTTGGTTGTTCTTTGTTGATGGAATTGCAACTTTGGTGTTTTTGGGAAAGTGAATTTGAATTTTTCCTGAGGACGAGCAAAAGTTAAGTGTGGGGGAGATTTGTCCCTTCTCCACTACCTATATAAAGGTTTCGCCCTCTCCTTTAGGACACTAGAAGCTCACAAAGATTCAAAGATAAAGAGAGAAGCATAAAAATACGGTGATTGGGAGAGGCAAAACTAAAGGTTTCTGAAAGTAAACTTCACATATCCTACATTGTAGCACAGACACACATGTTGGTACATACATGCACATACAATGGTTGAATGACCCATATCACCAAACTTTGTTTTGAAATGGATCAATGATAATGCTAAGATAAACCATATTTTGACACTTGGAATCGATTGAACACATGAAGATAACAAGTTTACAAATCTTTTCCTTAGAAAATGGTTGAAAAAAAGTATGAAAGTTTGGATTACAAGTCCTAGGTCCAAATTGGGTTTTGTCTTACCATACCAACTTTTCCTTAAGATTTTCCTTTAGGTGATGCAAATAAAAAGCATGGTGGCAGTTGGGAAAGACATGTTGAATTATTTCTAAAGGCCTTTCATTACGATCGGAAATAAATGTGAAAGCACATCCCTTCCAACTATTTGTGACAACATCACACAAAACCAATGCCAATTATAGTCATTCTTTGAATCAACAACTGCAAAAGTAATATGAAACAAACCTAAATAACATAACAAAAATGAAATTGTAAAAATATGATCACAATTAAAAAACAAAAACAAAAAGAAAAAAAGAAAGACAAACTTCTCTGATACAAAAATCTAACAAATTTTTTTTATCTATTTGTGGAGCCATCATTCTCACCTTGATTTCCATCCTTCGACGTTGTAGCAAGAACTTTTTCTTGTATTTTCCTTTAAAAAATGTTCCATCTAAAAATAACATTGGATGCAAAACTTGAAACCATGAATACAAGCCTTAAAAGTAAGAAAAATTCCCCTAAAATGTCTACTCTCATTCTCATATTCAAGTTCAAAATGATTGACAAGATTCATTTTCATGGCTTCATCAACACACCATTGTAGTTGATCAAATAATGATGCCTCATCTCTATACAACTACATTCTGGCCTTATCAGCACCTAACCATGTATGATGATAGCTAATATTAAGCTCACAGTTCTCTTTGAAATCCCAAACCACATCAATTGGACAAGTCATTGGTCTCCCTTGACTTTGATCAATAATAACATCACTAACAATACCTGAAATAATCCATGTTTTTGTAGAAGTATATGTAAAGACTCGAAAAATGGTAATAAATTTTTTTTTTATAATGAAGCGCTATTAGAATGTCCTTTATTTTTTTTTAAATTAATTTAAAGTGTGAGAAATATTCTAATATATATATATATATATATATATACACACACACAAATGAATAATATGCATTAATATACATGTGCATAAGTGTGTAAATATGTGTATATATGTATATACATGGGTACATAAATTAAAGTGATTACACCCCACAATGAAAATAAATAATTATAATAATTATAATAAAATAAAGGGGCAGCATGCAAGGTGTGTGTTTGTGTGTGTACTCAAGTGTAGGTTGCAGCCACGTGCATGTGAGTGTGTGTGTGCAGTTGAGTGTGTGACATGTGTGTGTGTACTGGTTTTGTGTGCAACACACGTGTGTACTGTTGCGTGTGAATGTGTGTGAGAGCAGGAAGTGGAATGGACGAGTGCTGTGTGAATTGCTTGTGTAAGTGAATGTGCAGTGTGTGTGCACTGTGCATGTGTGTGTATATGTGTATATATGTATATGTATGTCAAAACACATGAGGTGCAACATGTGTGTAATTTTCCTTACACTTGAGTGTTACGTGTGGGTTTTCTTGTGAAATTAGAAGTGATGATGAGGGTGAGGCCTGATATATATATATATATATATATATATATATATAGAGAGAGAGAGAGAGTTGTGATGATATATATATATATAGGCTGTGTATATGTGGGTGTGAGTTAAAGAAAAATTTAGGGAAGGCAAGTGAGAGACTGAGAGGTGATTTTGGGATTCAGAGGCCTGAATCAGAGGTTAGAACTGAAGAGGAGACCCAAGAGTTTGGAAGAGTTACAAAAGATAGAAACTAAGAGAAACATGAGGTAAGCTTTATGTTCTCAATTTTGTTTATGTGTTAAATGATTTAGGAAGTTCATGCATGCTTTGTAGATGTTACGTAGGGGAATGCTAGAATCAAACAAGACCCAGAAAACAGAAAAAGGACCGAACTGTTGTCATGACCATGGAAGAAACGGGTCTGAAATCGACCCAAATGGGTTTTGGAGGCTTGGGGCTTAAACTAGATGGTTCTAGGATTATAAATCCAAGAAAATTAGGAGGAAATGGTTAAAGGGCGGAGAGAAAAATGGGGTTGCAGGTGGGGGGTCAAGAAGTGAACCTTGCCATTTGTGCTCTAAACGTGATTCCCTCAATGGATTATGAAACCTCGAACCTTTAGGATCACGACAAAACAAAAACCATCAATTTTGGTGGAGAAATGAGCCTAAACCGAACATGAAATCTTCACCATTATCAAAATCCAACAGAGCAATCAAGCTCGTTTTGATGCCGCCAATGAATGCTAAAACAATCCTTAGGCTCCCAAAAATGGTTTAGAACGAAAAGCAGAGGAAGAGGTCAACTAGAAAACCACGAAATCGAAGGGGTTTGGAAACGGAAACTAGGGCAACACAGTGGGTGATTTAAGGAAGAAGGTGAGTAGTGTTGGGTCAGGCTTTGGGCTGGACTCGGGTTGGGCCCCGACTGAAAGTTTAAACGGGTACCCACTTAAGTGATGCTACGTCGTTTTGAGGGAATGTATTTTTAAAATATAGGGCTGACGTCAGCATGGCGTAAGCATGACATGTTGGACCGGTCAGACCGGTTGGTCCAGTGAGACCTTAGATCGGTTCACTTAAAGCAAAGTCAAACCCACTGGTTCAGAGTTAAATTTAAAAAAAATAAATAAATAAAACAAAATTTTGGTTATTTACAGTTTGACCCCAGACTTTTAAGAAATTCTGTTATGGCCCAGATTCTGGAAAATTTATTTAAATAAGCCCCTGAAAATAAATAAATAATAAAATAAATTATTTAATTACTTTATTAAATTGGGTAAAATGACTATTTTACCCCTGGACCCTAAATGGGTCCAACGAAGTCCAAAATAAATAAATGAATAGTACATTTTTACTATCTCGGGCACCCTGGACTCAATGGTGGAAGCCAATTAGCGAAATTAAGTTTCGAAAAATAAAGACACACAAATGATAAAGTAATTAAATAATTTATTACTGTAATACCCCTAACAGAACCTAAGGCCAAATAAACATAAAAGATAGTCCACTTTAATTATGTCGGACATTCTGGACTCAGCAGTGGAGTCGATACTAGCAAACGAAGCACCAAACAATGTGATGCTGAAAGAGTAAAAGACGAAAATGCTCCTAAGTCAAAGATTAGTCAAACGAACCCCGATTAAAATAAAAGAATAGTGAATTTTTATTATTTTGAACATTCTGGACTCAACTGTGGGGTCCGATTTGCCAGAAGAGGTCTCGAGAGGTAAGAACCCGTGAAAGTGAAAAATGATCGTTTTATCCTTTTTAACCCGGATATCCAAATTAAATTCCACAAAACCCTAAATCGACTTTGTTCGGCGTTTCAGACTCAATGGTAGAGTTTATTTTAGCAAAATAGAAACTCATAAAATAAAGACATAAAATTTGATGAATAGCATAATTCAAGTAGCAAATGGACTCAACTGCATTTCATGAATCTTAGGAACACCAAAGGGAAAGGAAAAGGTTGATTGACTCTCTAGATAGATGCAGTAGGTGGACTACATTCTCATTGATTAGTTCGGCTATACCGCGAGCACGATTTCTTAGGGTTGAGACCAACCCATCAGGTATGATATTTTGCTAAGTAAGGAACATGATTAAGTTTAGGAATGATTTGCATGTTGATTGAATGAATCATGTCATTACTTGACATTAGAAAATCACGTAGGGAATGTTTGCTTTGAGACAGAACCTAGAGTTGATTGAATTGATGCTTGTGTGCTTCTTGTTATTCCTCGGAGTTATGATTTATTCCATGTGTTGGTGTTGTACGTGATTTATGTTCCTGATGAGTTGTTAAGATTGTGAGTACATGACTCGAGTATGTGTTTACGTTGATTTTGTATTACATACATTCATGTGGAAGAGGTTTTATAATTTAGATGTTGTGATTGCTTTAAGTGGAATGTATTGTTTAAAAACATGCTCCATGTGTTGGTAAATTGCTTACCAGAGATTGTATTATTGCATGGTGGAATCAAGGCATATTGGCATGGTGTGATTCATTGAAAGCATAGTGTGGGTTGAGCACGTGGTGCTTTGTATGGTAAATTGCTTATCTGAGATTTTATTATTGCATGGTGGAATCAAGGCATATTGGTATGGTGTGATTCATTGAAAGCATAGTATGGGTTGAGCATGTGGTGCTATGCATTATGAGGGTGTAGATCTTGTGGTAAAAAAATCAAGAATTGGCATTGTATTGGTACTCAAGTTCCATCGGATGTGTTCTAAAAATAAGACATTGTATTGGTACTGAGGTTCCATCGGATGTGTTTTGAAAACGAGGCATTGTATTGGTACTCAGGTTCCATCGGATGTGTTTCGAAAATGAGACATAGGTGCGGCGTAGAGTGGCATGGGTGTGTCACGCATATTGGCATAACATCGCATAAATAAATTCAAAGAGGTAGTACAGAGTTTGTGTGAATGCGTTCTGAATCTTGTCAATGCGTTGTATGATGATATTGAATGACATGTAGATATAAATGTACACTTGCACATGCCACGCCTTAATTTTGTTCGTTGCATTAACATTATATTATACCAGTAGTTGAGCTGACCCATTCGTGGGATAACATATTACAGATGACGCCCCTACTACATGAGACTCGAAGATGTCTTAATGGAGGAAAGAACTTGGAACTATATTTGGCCGGTGGGGCGTATTTTTGATGTTGTACAAGGGCATAAGCCCTAGACTATTTAATGTTTATTTGTATGTTGTGAGACAACGGGCAAAGCCTTATAGATTGTATCAGAACAGGAATTGGGTTAGTGTTTGGAATGCATGTGACTGTCCTTTATTTCTTTATTTTATTTTCTTTTAGTTTCATTACACTCACCCCCGGGTTTGTGAAAATTCAGGGCGTGACAATATAGATTAAAATAACTAGCTAAATTAGACAACACCATTAGTGTAGGCGACATTACTCAACTAGTATTAATGCATATATATATATATATATAAATTTGATATGTATGCATATAGAATAAATAAGTATAAATATCGATAAGATATACATATATGTCTGTATGTACATACTAATATAGATAATATATATATATATAACTATAATATGTATGCATGTAATGTAATATGAGTATCTGTATATACATATATATATATATGTATAAATATGATATGTATGCATATAGAACAAATATGTATAAATATAGATAAGATATACATAAATGTATGTATGTACATGTGTGTATGGCCCTACAAGTTACTCCTAAAAGACATTAGCTCCCGATCGAGCGTTCAAGGGCCACACAATATTTAGCCACGTAAAGGTTGTCTAGGTGAGAGAGAGAGAGAGAGAGAGAGAGAGAAAGATAGAGAAATTTGTGAGATTTGTCCTTTCTCCACTACCTATATAAAGGTTTCACCCTCTCCTTTAGAACAATAGAAGCTCATATAGATTCAAAGATAGAAAGAGAAACATAAAGAGAGGGTGATTGGGAAAGGAAAAACTAAAGGATTCTGAAAGTAAACTTCACTTATCTTACATTATAGCACACACTCAAACATATACACACATGTTGGTACATACATGCACACACATGTTGGTAGATTTCTTTCTATGAACTTTGAAATGAAAGATATGGGTGAGGCAACTTACGTGATAGGAATTGAAATATTTCGTGATAGATCACGTGGATTGTTAGGGTTGTCTCAGAAAGGATATATCGATAAAGTTCTTGAAAGATTTCATATGGCTAAATGTGTGACCACTCCTGCTCCTATTTGTAAAGGGGACAAGTTCAATGAAAAGGATTGTAAAGATCCAAATTTTTGGGAATAATTCTTTTTTTTTATTTACTTAATTATTTATTTGTTTATTTATTTACAAGATGTGTGTGAAAGGTGTGTTGCATATTTATATATACATGTATGTGTATGTTTGTATATGTGATATGGTGTATTATGTATGGATATATGTATATATATATATATGTATACATGATATTAACTATACATATATGTATGCATCAGACAAGTGAGCTGTGTATGTGTACGGTTGTGTTGGTGTGTGTGTGAGTGTAATATAATATACATTATATATAATACACAAATGCAAGTAACATTAAATGCAAAATGAGAAAAGAAAGAGTAGGGAAGAAAGTCAGGAAAAGAGGCTACTGGTTGTGTGTGTAAAAGGGTTTTCAGAGGGTGGGTAGGTTTGATGTTGAAAGAGACAGAGTAGAGAGAGAGAGAGAGAGAGAGAGTATGATATATGTATATGCATATGGGTTCGTTAGGAGAGGAAGAAAGATAGAAAGAAAGAGAGTGAAGTGAGAACAGGGAGAAGTTTGAAGAATACAGAAGAGTTTAGAAGTTGAACCAAATAGGAACGGAGGAGAAAAACCAAGGTGTTGCTTCAAATGGGTGAGAAAGTTTCCTTTCTATTTTTATTATTTTAAGCATAAAGTGTAGATTAAATTGTGGGGGTCTGAATCCACATGAAATATAAGTTATTTTTCAAAAAGAATGACTGAAAAAGGTTGAAAGATGAGAAGGAAAAACCTGTTTGCAGGTTTAGGGTGATAACTTGGGTTCCATGGATTATATGTTTAAAACTTCGATTTAAGTTTAGGAAAATGTTACCAAGTGATACAGAAAACCATTAGAATTAAATTGAAGTTAAAACAGTGGAAAAATAGTCACAGAATTGAAAAGACACAGTTGGCTGGAGATTCGGTTGACCCTCATTTCGTGGAGATCTAATGGCTAAAATGCAAAACTAAGGTTAGGGGAGGAATCCTTATGGAAAAAGGAAGAAAACCCCGTTGAAAAAAAGGGAAAAATCCACCGGAACAGTGTCGCCGTCGCTGAAGATGGCGACGGAACCCTACCGGAGACTCGCTGAAAAAACGGGGAGAAGATGACACTATTCCGGGTAGGGTCCGGGTCCGGGTCCGGGTCGGATTCGGGTCAAGTCAAGACTGACCCACCCCTGCCACGTGTCAGCCCTGTGTTTTAAATTAAAAAATGAATTGGGAGTGTTTGGCTACGGGTTTATAAAATTGAAATTTGCATTAAATTAGGAACATGGATATCCTATCCCTGTTTTGGGGCATTAGCAATTGTTTGGCTATCCATGGTTGGAATAAGGAAATTAGAAATTACAATTTAACCCCTGTACTTTTTGAAATTCCATTTGACCCCCAGAACTTTCAGAAATCTAACTTTGACCCCAGAACTTTTAAGAAATTACAATCTGACCCCCTGAATAAAATATTAATAAAATATTAAAATTAATTTAATTAATTTGATTATTTAAATATCACAAAATGGTCTGGAGTCCAAATGGGACAAGTCATTAGTGTATTTTGACTATCTCGACCATTCTGAGGCCAATGGTGAGGTCTGTTTTACGAGACGGGGTCCTAGAAAATAAAAGACCCGTAATAATGCCCTTGAGTTGAAACGTAGTCAAACGAACTCCGAATTAAGCAAACAAATAATAAAATTTTATTATCTCGACCATTTCGGACTCAACCGTGGAGTCCAATTTGAGAGAAGAGGTCTCGAGATGTAAAGACCAGTAAAAAGTGCAAAATGACCGCTTTGCCCTTTTTAGCTTGGATGTCCGAATTAAATTCCGCGAAAGCCTAAACCTATTTTCTTCGACGTTCCGAACTCAACAGTAGAGTCTATTTTTGCAAAATGGAAACTCATAAAATAAAGACATAAAATTTGATGAATAGCATAATTCAAGTAGCAATTGAACTGAGTTGTATCTCATGATGTTAGGAACACTGAAGGGCAAAGAGAAGGTGGTCTGACCCTCTGCATTCTTACTGTTAGTTCTGCTACACTACGAGTACGCTTTCTTAGGGTTGAGACAACCCATCAGATACGATATATTGTGCTAAGTAAGAAATAGAATTAAGTTTAGGAGTAACTGCCATGTTGACTTGGTGATTCACATATTTGTTTGGTTGCCTATATGCTTATGTATTCCTTGTTATCTTTTTTGAAAGTTTGGTGATGAATGAGGATCATGACTATGTGTATATCGCATGTGTTAGCATAATGTGTGGTATATTCTTCGAGAATCGTTGAGATTACGAAATATGTGACTTAAAGTATGTGTTAAATGGACTATGTATGGCATGTAACCTTGATGAAAGGATCTTCTGATTTGAATGTTATTGTGTAATACATTCTTTAAAGCATGCTTCATGTGTGGATAAGATGCTTTATTGAGATTACATTATGGCATGGTGGAATCAAAGCATATTGGCATAGTGTGATTCCTTGGACATGGTGTGAGTTGAGCACGTAGTGCTGTACATTATGAGGGTGCAGATACTGTAGTGAAAAACCCAAAATTGGTCATTGCATTTGGTACCCGAACCAACGGAAGTGATCCGTGAAGGGACATGACATTACATTGCATTTGGTACCCGAACCAATTGGAGTGATCCGTGAAGGGACATGATATTACATTGGTACTCGAACCAACGGGAGCGATCTGTGAAGAGACATGGGTGTGGCATAGAGTTGGATGGGTATGTCATGCATATCTTCATTGCATTGTGTTAATGAATTCATGAATGTGTGATGAATCTTGTTAATGCATTGTATAGATGAATCGGATGGCATGTAGGTTATAATTGTGCATGCAGATATAACTATACACTTGCACATGCCACGCCTTAGATCATATTAGTGAGTTGGATGGCATGTAAATTATTGCTAGTACATTGTATGGATGACATTAAATGACATATAGATATAGCTGTACACTTGCACATGTCACGCCTTTAATTTTGTTTCTTACATTAGCATTATATTATACCAGCAGTTAAGCTGACCCATTCGTAGGACACCATTTCAGATGACATTCCGGCTACGTGAGATTCAATGATGTTTTAGTGAAAGAAAGAACTTGAAGTGTTTTGGCCCTTGGGGCACGTTCTGAGATATAAGGGCTTAAGCCCGAATGACATATGGAATGCTTTTATTGGTTGTGCTTTACATGGATGTACATTAAAGGAAATAAATGTAAGTTTGAGTTGAGTCTGTTAGATTATCCTTTATTTTATTTTCTTTTAGTTTCGTTACTCACGCCTCAGGTTTGCGGGAATTCAGGACGTGACAAGGATTGTCCACAAAATGCATTAGAAAAGAAAAGAATGGAAAATATTCCTAATGCATATGTTGTTGGAAGCTTGATGTATGCTCAAACTTGTACAAGATCGGACATTTGTTTTGTAGTTGGAATGCTCAAAAGATACCAAAGTAATCCCGGAATGGAGCATTGGAAAGCTGTAAAGAAGGTTTTAAGATACCTGAAGGGAACGAGACACTATATGCTCACATATCGAAGGTCTGATCAGTTAAAGGTGGTTGGCTACTCTAACTCAGATTTTGCTGGTTGTGTTGATAGTCAGAAGTCAACTTTTGGTTACTTGTTTCTATTAGCTAGAGGAGCAATATCATGGAATAGCGCCAAATAGACTATCATAGCAACATTTACTATAAAAGCTAAATTTGTGGCATGCTTTGAGGCCACAATTCATGCTTTATGGTTACAAAATTTTATCTCGGGACTTGGAATTGTTAACAGCATTGCCAGGCCACTGAGAATGTATTGTTCGTAACAATCTTTTTCTCTAAAAATGAAAAATATTCTAATAGTGCTAAGCACATAGAGCTAAAATATTTTGCCATTAAGGAGGAAGTTCAGAAACAAACAATGTTTATAGAACATATTAAAACTGAGTCCATGATTGTAGATCCTTTGACTAAAGGGTTAGCACCAAAGACATTTAAGGAACATGTTGATCGCATAGGTCTTTGTTGCAATCCCAGAGGTATGTTTGTGGATCTTTATGTTTTTTATTCTATAACATCTATAGAGATATCACTAATTATGTTTTTGACATTTTTTTCCTGCTTACCATCAATTACGTAATTATGAAGATGGATTATTGATGACAGGAATCGTCTTTGACAAAGACATTATAGGGACATTACAGTTACTTCCAATTATAGATTATAATTAAGCAATTTTCTAGCATTGTAGTGCATGGAAGGGAAGATGTCGCTTTATTGATATTTACCGTCATGACTCATATTGGTAAGTTTTTTAATTATAATATTATTGTAATCTCACTAAAGTGTGAATAATCTAATGTTATGCGCATATTATGTTTACCTTGTCAATCCAAATAAGTGTCGTTCATATGGGCCAAATGGGAGAATGTTAAAATATGTCCCACATGAAAGGGTATTATGGACATTATTTAGACTTAATGAAATCATGTGGTTATTGGCTTTGGAAAAGATATGCACGGTTACCTAATTAGTGAGAGATAATAGGAGAAGTGATTTTCCTATGTACCTACTTTTATGGGGAGTAGGATAACTGTTTTATATTGTACTTAGTAGTTGTCCTCTTTCTACCCACATTATTATTGATAATCAGATTTTTCCATAGGTTCTGGTGAAGAAAAGAAAAAGGGTTAAGTGAGATAAATAATTTCTACAAGCTATCTTCAAGAAAGGAGATTTCATTATGGCTAATTCTAATATGTTTCATGAAATTTTTATTTTCGCATAAAATGATGATTATGTGATTTTTCATGATAGCTAAAGATTCCTATTTCAGTAAATTAAATTTTTTATACATCATTCTTCACTCTAATGACAAATTGTGTCATAACAGTTAAAACTTCTTAAGTGCCAAAAATTCATTAGGCAAATTACATCATAACAGTTTTAAATGTCAAAAATTCATTAGGGTCAGGCACGTAGTGAGGAAAACTCTCCATAAGAAATAATTTTATAAAAATGGTTAGAGTATAATTTATAATCGAGAGCCAAGAAACAACCTTGTGACAATTTGATAGCAATGGGAAAGACTTTTCTATTAATTCCATCATTCGACATCATAGAGATATGTACCTTCCAAGCCAACATGTGAGACACATTGCCAATCTGTGTGGATGATAGAATGGGTTCAAATAAGTGCAGTAGGAAAGCCAATTTTTTTTCGTGACTTTATTACTTTTGTAAAGATATGAAGCCTGAAAAGGGGAAGGAGGGAGTTGCTAAAAAATTTATGAAGGGTCTTGAACATGAAGGATGTAAGAGAATATGGGAAATCCCTATCCTCAATACCCATGCTGATCATAGAATCGGGAAGGATCCTCTCAATATCATCCAAAATTGCATCTCTAGAGAATAATAGTGGTTTGTCCAAAAACTGTTGTACGACCTCTTGACACTTTTTAACTCGATCTCAAAACACATCACCTTATTTTTCGTCACCTTCACTAATAAAAGGTGCATACCTCCATTCTTTTTCTGGAGGGAAAGGAGAGGATTTCTCATTAATACCAAGAATTTTAGCCACCTTTTCGAGAAAAAGAAGAAGAAGAAGGATTGGCTTTATGTGCTCCACAAAAACTACAAAGAAATTGTTTGCATACAAACCTAGATCACTCTAAAATCAAGTAAAATCAAGAGTCCACCACAAAAAGGTCAAAATAGATTATAGGGGTTGAAAATAGCTAAGATTATAGGATGAAAATACGAAAACAAATAATCTAAAGGTAAAATAAAAATTTACAAAGACTATTTTATATGCGATATGAAGAGGTAATAATTATCTTTGATAGAAATGGTGTAACTCTTTATTCATCAATGAAAACCTCTCAATCTTGTCCAATGACTTATTGCCACGTTAAAACCCTAAAATTCAAAATTAGCTGCTAAAATGTGTCATTAATATTGGCGCTAGCAAGTGACAAAATTTTTATCCATGTCTTTTGAAAGACATGTCATAATTATTAAAGACACTTGCCCATTCGTATCCCCACTCGATAAGCTCCTAGGCATACTCACACGGAGGGATAAAATGTAAATACTTGGTGAATGTTTAATATAGTCTACCACGTGGCAACTCCCAACTAGTTAACAACTTAGCATAAAACATGATTTGTAATACCATATCACCAATTTGAAATATCAACATGTGACTTAACCCTGAATTTGTAAATGTAAACAAGTCTTTGCTAAAAATGTCTCTAAGACTCACATAACGAAGAAATTTCAGAGCAAAGGTCCCAACTATTGGTCGACCCACTCTTGTATGCCTAAATCCAATTGAGTTATTTTTAATTCTTAGACTTGATGTCAATACAAACCTAAGTATTGATCGAGCTAGTCTTAGTTCCCAAACTTAGCAGTATCACACCAAAACTTGGTCAAAGCAATCCACTGACTCTCATACTTGGCCAACTCTCTTAATAGTAATACAGTTCCCATCGAGAAACTCTTGGTCTTCCATTACATAGATGCATAAAGACTTTGGGGCTAGTCTTTGAGACACTTTTAGATTCTGTTATGCTACTATAGTATTGAAATTTGTTATAGGCCCACTAATCGAGATAATCACACCTTTGTGGCATGGAGACTAAAGTATTGGAAACTTTCAAGGTGACTATTGCTGTCACGCCCCGAATTTCCACGAACCCGGAGGTGAGCGATATAAAACAAGAAAGGTAAATAAATGACAACTCAAAGAATTTAACTAGATAGGCATCCATCCTCATCAACACATAAAATGTAAAGTACAGTCCAGAAAATAAATTGTTCATGTCATTATGGGCTTAAGCCCTTACATCTCAAAACATGCCCCAAGGGCCAAATACGCTTCTAAATCCTTTTCCCTTCCTTTTGTCAAGATCTCATCAAATCTCACGTAGCAGGGGTGTCATCTGTAATATGTTGTCCGACGAATGGGTCAGCTCAACTGCTGGTATAATATAATGCTAATGCAAAAAACAAAATTAAGGCGTGGCATGTGTAAGTGTACATTTATATCTACATGTCATCCAATATCATCAATACAGTACATGAACAGTATGCGTGACCCACCCATGAAAACTCCACGCCACACCCATGTCTCGCTTTACGGTCCTTCCCTATTGCCCTGCAAGTACCACAGTATGTCTTGCTTCACGATCTGGACCCATTGGCATGCGATTACCAATGGCCGATTTTGGGTTTTTCACCACAAGATCTATACCCTTATAATGCACAACACCACATGCTCAACCCACACCATGTTCCAAGGAATCACACTATGCCAATATGCTTTGATTCCACCATGCCATAATGTGATCTCAACAAAGCACCTTATCCACACATGAAGCATGTTTAGACAATGTATTACACAAAAACACTCCAATCACAAAATCCCTTCATCAAGGGTACATGCCATACATAGTCCATTTAAACACATGCTTTAAGTTACATATTTCATAATCTCAACAATTCTCGAAGAATACAATTCACACATTGTGCTAACACATGGATATATATATATATATAGTCATGATCCATATCCATCACTTAACCAAACTTTCAAAAAGATAACAAGAAACACATAAGCACATAAACAATCAAACAAATATATGAATCATCAAGTCAACATGGCAATTATTCCTAAACTTAATCCTATTTCTTACTTAGCAAAATATCATACCTGATGGGTTGGTCTCAACCCTAAGAAATCGTGCTTGCGGTGTAGCCGAACGAATCAATGAGAATGTAGTCCACCTACTATATTTTTCTAGGGAATCAATCGACCTTCTCCTTTCCCTTCGGTGTTCTTAAGATTCATGAAATGCAACTCAGTCCATTTGCTACTTGAATTATGCTATTCATCAAATTTTATGTCTTTATTTTATGAGTTTCTGTTTTGCTAAAATAAACTCTACTATTAGGTCTAGAACGTCTAACAAAGTCAATTTAGGCTTTCGTAAAATTTAATTTGGGCATCTGTACTAAAAAGGGTAAAATGATAATTTTGTCATTCTTGCCCCGGACCGTATCGTGGTCCTCAGAATATTCCATATATCTTATATATAATCTTCTAAGTCTTTTGGACTTCATTTGGTATGTGTGTGTGTATATATATATATATATATATATGTAATCTAGCAGGTCCCTCTCTCTCTTTCTCTATTTCTCCCATCCTCACTATTTTGTTACATCATGCACAACACAACACCAATACTACACTCAACCTCTCCCTCAGATCTTCCAAAATCCTAGCACACTCAACCTTTTTATCCCACTCATTCAGCACACACAGTACACATGCATACACATACACACAAACACACTGACTTATGCATACACAAATCCACACAATCCACTGCATGTTTTTATTTTTATTTTCCTTTCTTCTTTTTAAATTTATTTTTCCTTATGCTATATACATTAATACTTTTATATTATGCATTTTATTTATTTATTTTTATTTAAATTATGTAATTATTTTAACTTGTATACACATGAATACATTATATATATATATATATATATATACATACACTCAATTGTACCTAGTTATACATTCACTCACATTTGTACATATGCAAATCATTACATGTATTCACATATATACACATACATTTTATTACACATATATATATATATATATATTCACATGAATATTTATGTACATATATATACAATAGAATATTTTATATATTTCCATAATTATATATATATATATGTACACGCGTACGTAAAATTTCATAGTCTAAATAAAAAAAAATTTAAATTTAAAGGAGTTCAAATCTCATAACCTAGGTCATATTGTTCGGTATTTTAAATAGTGTTCCATAAAAAAAAAAAAAATCATTCCCATTTTTCAAGTCTTTACATCCTTCCCCCCTTAAAGAAATTTCGTCTTGAAATTTAAAAATATGTATCTCCTCGACAAAATAATAAAAGATCAATTCAAAATGCATGGAGACGTGCAGCCTTACCTATGGATCATTCACCTCTCCCTCAGTCATGCGATGTGGAATGCATTACCCTCTCCCATTACCCTTTCTGTAATATCCCGACCCGGGATACCGGGTCATATGGCACGCCTTACGAAGCAACAAAAATTATGTAGAAATTTTACATTAAAAAGGATTAATTCATTAAATAATTAATTAATTTATTATATGAGAATAAAATTTATTATTAAAATTGATTTTTACATGAACACACATATACACACATTATATGTATTATGTGTGTATGCTATCAAGTGTGTAAAGGCATGTATAAGTGGACAAGTGGGTATATGTGTATATATTATGTATATATATACCTAGATACATTGTATAAAGTATAAAGTATAAAATATAATAAACTATTATATATATATATATGTATGTATGCATGTATGTATATGATTAAATTAAATATATATAAGTGAAAATATCTAAAAGTAAGTATGAAGAGGTGTGTGTGTGTCGGCTGTGTGTGTGAGTGTGTGTAGATAAGTTTGTGTGTGTATATATAATATACATATAACACCCAAAATATCAAGGGCCATTTAATGTAAGTTGCCAAAGATGAAAAAGTAGAAATTATGGAGTGTAAGATGGGATGATAAGGTCAACAATGAGGGCTGCAAACGTGTAGAGAGAGAGAGAGAGGAAAATAAAGAGAGAGAAGGGTCGGTTCTTTCCTTTAAAAAGAAACCAATGCATGTCTTACATGATTGACCACTTAAGAAAACAGAGAAGGAGAATAGAGGAAGAATCAGAAGTGAGGAAGGAGAAAAACAGTGAACACAAAGGTGAGAAAACTCAAAATCTCCATTTTCTCTCTCTAGAAGTTAAGCATGAAGATAGGTTGTTTTAACTTGTTTAGGTATACATGATGTTTAATATATGTATATAAGCATGTCAAGCATGATTTTAAGCTTTAAAAACACAAAAAAATGACAAGTCCAAGATCGGCTGCCATGGATGACCTTCAAAATAACAGGTCTGAAATGGGTGAAATTAAATGGGTTCTAACCTACCAAGACCTCAAGATAAAGTCATGAGGGTTATAAAAACCTATGTACGCGATCAAAAATCAAAGGGAAAGCCTTCCAAAAATGGAGTTGCAGGTACGGGTTACAAGACCCATTTCTTGAACCCCACTATTAAACCGACCCTTATGAACGGATTATGAAACCTCTTAAGTAGAGGAACAGAACAAGCCAAGCCTCATCGAAAATGGTCAAGAAACAAGTATGAACCGAGGCTAACACAGGTTTAGCTATCGCGACCAAAACCGAAACTTTGAGCCATATTCGAAGCTTCAAATCAATGCTAAAACATGTATTTAGATGTTAGGAAGTGATTGGGAAGAAAAGCAGAAAAAATAGAAGAGTAAAACGTCATGAAATAGAAGAAAAAGGATTCGGAAATTAGGGTTTCAGTAGGGTTCTCTTGGGGAAGACGATGACGGGTTGACTCGTTTTTAAAAAATGGGGCTGAGTCGACTCGGACAGGTGGCAGCCTCTGGGCTTGCCACCGATTAATTGGAACGGCGTCGTTTTGGACTGTCGGTTAATTTAAATGAGATTTAGGGCTGACGTCATGATGACGTCAGCCACATGTAAGCAGACCGGCTAAACCGGTTGGTTTATGACTAGACCGGACGGTTCACTTAAAATTAAACCAAACCCTTTGGTTTTCAAGTTTATTTAAAAATAAATAAACCATGACTTTCTATAATTACGGATTGGCCCCAACTGTTTAAAGAAATTCTACTGTTGCCCAAATTATGAAGTTTTTATGCATTTAGACCCCTGGAAAAATAATTAAATAATTAAATAATTAATTTAATTATTTAATAAATAAAGTAAAATGACTATTTTGCCCTTGGGTCATAAATAGAGTAAACGAAGTCCAAATTAAGCATATGAATAGTGTATTTTTACTATTTTGGACTTTCTGAGATCAATGGTAGGGTCCGTTTTACGAGATGGAGCCCGAAAAATAAATACACGTAAGGGGTAAATGACCAAAATACCCCTTGACCAAAATTTAACAAGTTATTAGTGTACTCTTACTATCTCGGACCTTCTGAGTCCAATGGTGAGGTCCACGACACGAGACGGGGTCCCGAAAAATAAAGACACGTAAAGGGGTAAAATGACCAAAATACCCCTAGTACCCCTAAAGCTAAAATGAAATCAGAGAAGGTCTAAATTAACTTTCTTTGACATCCCGGACTCAAAAATGGAGTCCAAATTACGAGAAACGAAATACGAAAAGACACGACACGTAAACATGTCAAATAAATAACTTTAAATTAAAGTTAATGGAACTCCCAGAAGAGTATAAATTGAAGTAGATTCAAATTCTAACACATTAAATTGTGTCATAGGTTAAGAATACGAGTTACGTTAAGTACATATGAATTTATGAAATCATTGTAGGATCAAATACGATTTAAGCATAAGTTAAGGAATATCGAAATGATATTACGATGAATATGAAGTTGATGAGATGTTTATGAATTGTTCTTAGGAACTACCAGGAAAGTGGGAAAGCGCATTATTAGCACTAACCCTAAAGAATCAAGGTGAGTAACCCTGTGTTTGAATTGGAGATTTGACTCCATGATTTAAAAATGGTTTTAAGTATAAGATATGAAGTATTTGAAGTTTCAAATTCAGTATTTACATGATTCAGTTTTTAATTGTTCTGTTTTAGAAATTTATTGTGACATGCTTAGTGATTGGTTTCTGTAACAGTTTTTCCTTCAAATATTTTTCAGCATGTCTAGTTAAAATGCAATTATTGTTAAATATTCTGAATTCGCTTATTTCAAGTATACGAATGTTTATTACGAATTTATGAAAAGTACCTATGAGACAAGTCACATGATAAAAGTTTTATAAGATGAATGGTGCATAAGCACTTAGACAGGATTCTGAGTTTTCAGTTGCCCTGTAAAATAGGCAGGATTTTGAGTTTTATGGAACTCAATTGCCCTGTAAAATGCCCGGAAGCAGGATCTAATCCCTCAGGCAGATGAGATATCTCCATTGATAAGTAATATGGGAGTCCGGTTCGAAACGGATTCCACTAATGGAAGTGATAAGATGACAAATGGTTTGAAAATGGAAGCAAGTTTTCACTCTCATTTTCAATATGCATATGTTGAGTTTTATATACTCTATTTAAGAAATACATGATATGGAATATGTTTTAAAAGTTCACATGTATAAGTATAGCTTGAATACTTTAAATGTTTCAAAGCTATTGTTTTACGAAATGCATATGTTTTGAGTTACATACTCTATTTGACGAAGTATAAGTATAGCTTGAATACTTTAAATGTTTCAAAGCTATTGTTTTACGAAATGCATATGTTTTGAGTTACATACTCTATTTGGCGAAGTATAAGTATAGCTTGAATACTTCAAATGTTTCAAAGCTATTGTCTTACGAAATGCAAAATGTTTTGAGTTATATACTCTATTAGACAAAGTATGAGTTTAGCTTGAATACTTTAAATGTTTCAAAGCTACATGATTTAAGGAATGCATATATTCTGTATTCAAAGTATACGAACAATTGGCGGTGATTATTTTACAAACTCTTATGTACTAAACCACTGCTAATTGAAAACCCATGACGAATACTGGAATTGCTCACAAGCTTAGATTAGCTTACCCGGACTTTGTTCGGACCCCCCCTTTCAGGTGATGCAGCAGACAGGGTCTTAAGGACAACGACGATGAGTCTAGCTGTTTTTGGGAAGATATGTTTAAGTAGTTTCTCTTCAGAAACCTATGAACTCTAGTAGTACATTTTGTATTAGTAGACAATGTAAGAATATGTATTAAGCCCTCAGGGCAACTGAACATGTATTGTATTAATGTTATAAGTCTTTAAGTTTTCGTTATACTCTGAATGTGTAACCATGTATGCTATGTATGGAGCGGCAGTATCGGACGGATGTGCGTAAATTTAAATAAGAAAAGAAAAGAAAAAGTTTTTCACGCTTCCGCAATACGCATGTCGCACGTCTATTCGATACCGTTGCATATGCGAGCCTTGTCTCGGGGCCCTCGGGTCTCGGGGCGGCGATTGCGATCCGGCAATCTGCTTAGGGTGGGTTTCGGGTCGTGACAACATGGTATCAGAGCACTAGGTATTAGGTCTTTTGGGAAAAGACTGAAATTTAAGTTAAGAATGATTTAGATTAGTTCTAGGTTGACTTAAGATCAACTTAGTGATTCGAAAGTAGAATTATGAGTTTGGTAAGTCCTAGGCTACCTAAATATGTGAAGTACGTAATATGAAGTAAAGGCGGGGTATGGGACCCGCAATATATGAAATGATTATGTGAAGTATATGTTATGATATGAAGGCGGGGTATGGGACCCGCATTATATGAAATAGATACGCGAAGTACGTAATGTAATGTAAAGGCGAGGTATGGGACTCGCAGTTCATGAATTAGATATGTAAAGTACGTGATACGTAATGTAATGCAAGGGCAGGGTATGGGACCTGCACTAGAGTAAGTTAAGTTATTAGAAGTACGTGTACGATAGGAAGGCAGGGTATGGGACCTGCAGTATATGAAATAGAGATATAAGTATATGACATGAAATAGAGATGTAAGTATATGATATGAAATAAGAGCGGGGTATCGTACTCGTAGTAAAGTAAGAAGAAATAAAGTCTAAAGTCTAAAGATTAGAAGTAAAACATGAACGAAGAAGATGGATAACTGAAATTATGAAAAGGAGGATTTTGACAATTACTGGTGTGCTGTCAGGACTTTTGTTACTGGTGAGGAATGGCCACCTTACCATGTAACTAAGGGAACTGAAAAACGCACAGTATTGCCTTATCCGACTTGATCAGGGAAACCTTTAAACCCTAAAAAGACATGAATCCAAAATGTGACCCGAGATATTGGAAATTTTATGTTAGTAAATTGGAAGTAAGTAATGATACACGTAAACATTGTTAAGATATATGAGTAGTTGAGTTTTGAGGACAAAACTCTTTTAAGTAGGGAAGAATGTAATATCCCGACCCGGGATACCGGGTCATATGGCACGCCTTACGAAGCAACGAAAATTATGTAGAAATTTTACATTAAAAAGGATTAATTCATTAAATAATTAATTAATTTATTATATGAGAATAAAATTTATTATTAAAATTGATTTTTACATGAACACACATATACACACATTATGTGTGTATGCTATCAAGTGTGTAAAGGCATGTATAAGTGGACAAGTGGGTATATGTGTATATATTATGTATATATATACCTAGATACATTGTATAAAGTATAAAGTATAAAATATAATAAACTATTATATATATATGTATGTATGCATGTATGTATATGGAAGCATGTAAGTATGCATGTATGTATATGATTAAATTAAATATATATAAGTGAAAATATCTAAAAGTAAGTATGAAGAGGTGTGTGTGTGTCGGCTGTGTGTAGATAAGTTTGTGTGTGTATATATAATATACATATAACACCCAAAATATCAAGGGCCATTTAATGTAAGTTGCCAAAGATGAAAAAGTAGAAATTATGGAGTGTAAGATGGGATGATAAGGTCAAGAATGAGGGCTGCAAACGTGTAGAGAGATAGAGAGGAAAATAAAGAGAGAGAAGGGTCGGTTCTTTCCTTTAAAAAGAAACCAATGCATGTCTTACATGATTGACCACTTAAGAAAACAGAGAAGGAGAATAGAGGAAGAATCAGAAGTGAGGAAGGAGAAAAACAGTGAACACAAAGGTGAGAAAACTCAAAATCTCCATTTTCTCTCTCTAGAAGTTAAGCATGAAGATAGGTTGTTTTAACTTGTTTAGGTATACATGATGTTTAATATATGTATATAAGCATGTCAAGCATGATTTTAAGCTTTAAAAACACAAAAAAATGACAAGTCCAAGATCGGCTGCCATGGATGACCTTCAAAATAACAGGTCTGAAATGGGTGAAATTAAATGGGTTCTAACCTACCAAGACCTCAAGATAAAGTCATGAGGGTTATAAAAACCTATGTACGCGATCAAAAATCAAAGGGAAAGCCTTCCAAAAATGGAGTTGCAGGTACGGGTTACAAGACCCATTTCTTGAACCCCACTATTAAACCGACCCTTATGAACGGATTATGAAACCTCTTAAGTAGAGGAACAGAACAAGCCAAGCCTCATCGAAAATGGTCAAGAAACAAGTATGAACCGAGGCTAACACAGGTTTAGCTATCGCGACCAAAACCGAAACTTTGAGCCATATTCGAAGCTTCAAATCAATGCTAAAACATGTATTTAGATGTTAGGAAGTGATTGGGAAGAAAAGCAGAAAAAATAGAAGAGTAAAACGTCACGAAATAGAAGAAAAAGGATTCGAAAATTAGGGTTTCAGTAGGGTTCTCTTGGGGAAGACGATGACGGGTTGACTCGTTTTTAAAAAATGGGGCTGAGTCGACTCGGACAGGTGGCAGCCTCTGGGCTTGCCACCGATTAATTGGAACGGCGTCGTTTTAGACTGTCGGTTAATTTAAATGAGATTTAGGGCTGACGTCATGATGACGTCAGCCACATGTAAGCAGACCGGCTAAACCGGTTGGTTTATGACTAGACCGGACGGTTCACTTAAAATTAAACCAAACCCTTTGGTTTTCAAGTTTATTTAAAAATAAATAAACCATGACTTTCTATAATTACGGATTGGCCCCAACTGTTTAAAGAAATTCTACTGTTGCCCAAATTATGAAGTTTTTATGCATTTAGACCCCTGGAAAAATAATTAAATAATTAAATAATTAATTTAATTATTTAATAAATAAAGTAAAATGACTATTTTGCCCTTGGGTCATAAATAGAGTAAACGAAGTCCAAATTAAGCATATGAATAGTGTATTTTTACTATTTTGGACTTTCTGAGATCAATGGTAGGGTCCGTTTTACGAGATGGAGCCCAAAAAATAAATACACGTAAGGGGTAAATGACCAAAATACCCCTTGACCAAAATTTAACAAGTTATTAGTGTACTCTTACTATCTCGGACCTTCTGAGTCCAATGGTGAGGTCCACGACACGAGACGGGGTCCCGAAAAATAAAGACACGTAAAGGGGTAAAATGACCAAAATACCCCTAGTACCCCTAAAGCTAAAATGAAATCAGAGAAGGTCTAAATTAACTTTCTTTGACATCCCGGACTCAAAAATGGAGTCCAAATTACGAGAAACGAAATACGAAAAGACACGACACGTAAACATGTCAAATAAATAACTTTAAATTAAAGTTAATGGAACTCCCAGAAGAGTATAAATTGAAGTAGATTCAAATTCTAACACATTAAATTGTGTCATAAGTTAAGAATACGAGTTACGTTAAGTACATATGAATTTATGAAATCATTGTAGGATCAAATACGATTTAAGCATAAGTTAAGGAATATCGAAATGATATTACGATGAATATGAAGTTGATGAGATGTTTATGAATTGTTCTTAGGAACTACCAGGAAAGTGGGAAAGCGCATTATTAGCACTAACCCTAAAGAATCAAGGTGAGTAACCCTGTGTTTGAATTGGAGATTTGACTCCATGATTTAAAAATGGTTTTAAGTATAAGATATGAAGTATTTGAAGTTTCAAATTCAGTATTTACATGATTCAGTTTTTAATTGTTCTGTTTTAGAAATTTATTGTGACATGCTTAGTGATTGGTTTCTGCAACAGTTTTTCCTTCAAATATTTTTCAGCATGTCTAGTTAAAATGCAATTATTGTTAAATATTCTGAATTCGCTTATTTCAAGTATACGAATGTTTATTACGAATTTATGAAAAGTACCTATGAGACAAGTCACATGATAAAAGTTTTATAAGATGAATGGTGCATAAGCACTTAGACAGGATTCTGAGTTTTCAGTTGCCCTGTAAAATAGGCAGGATTTTGAGTTTTATGGAACTCAATTGCCCTGTAAAATGCCCGGAAGCAGGATCTAATCCCTCAGGCAGATGAGATATCTCCATTGATAAGTAATATGAGAGTCCGGTTCGAAACGGATTCCACTAATGGAAGTGATAAGATGACAAATGGTTTGAAAATGGAAGCAAGTTTTCACTCTCATTTTCAATATGCATATGTTGAGTTTTATATACTCTATTTAAGAAATACATGATATGGAATATGTTTTAAAAGTTCACATGTATAAGTATAGCTTGAATACTTTAAATGTTTCAAAGCTATTGTTTTACGAAATGCATATGTTTTGAGTTACATACTCTATTTGACGAAGTATAAGTATAGCTTGAATACTTTAAATGTTTCAAAGCTATTGTTTTACGAAATGCATATGTTTTGAGTTACATACTCTATTTGGCGAAGTATAAGTATAGCTTGAATACTTCAAATGTTTCAAAGCTATTGTCTTACGAAATGCAAAATGTTTTGAGTTATATACTCTATTAGACAAAGTATGAGTTTAGCTTGAATACTTTAAATGTTTCAAAGCTACATGATTTAAGGAATGCATATATTCTGTATTCAAAGTATACGAACAATTGGCGGTGATTATTTTACAAACTCTTATGTACTAAACCACTGCTAATTGAAAACCCATGACGAATACTGGAATTGCTCACAAGCTTAGATTAGCTTACCCGGACTTTGTTCGGACCCCCCCTTTCAGGTGATGCAGCAGACAGGGTCTTAAGGACAACGACGATGAGTCTAGCTGTTTTTGGGAAGATATGTTTAAGTAGTTTCTCTTCAGAAACCTATGAACTCTAGTAGTACATTTTGTATTAGTAGACAATGTAAGAATATGTATTAAGCCCTCAGGGCAACTGAACATGTATTGTATTAATGTTATAAGTCTTTAAGTTTTTGTTATACTCTGAATGTGTAACCATGTATGCTATGTATGGAGCGGCAGTATCGGACGGATGTGCGTAAATTTAAATAAGAAAAGAAAAGAAAAAGTTTTTCACGCTTCCGCAATACGCATGTCGCACGTCTATTCGATACCGTTGCATATGCGAGCCTTATCTCGGGGCCCTCGGGTCTCGGGGCGGCGATCGCGATCCGGCAATCTGCTTAGGGTGGGTTTCGGGTCGTGACACTTTCCCCCCAAAGGAACCTCGTCCACTTGGGCGGGCGTGCAGCGGTGTGCAGACATCTCCACACTCCCTACTAGGGTCTGGTTCTGATCCCATCTATAACGACCCACTTCACATGGCACAACGTATAATGAAATCCTCAAACATGTTGGCTTATCAATGCCAATTTTCTAAATCCATCTAAGCATCATAACCCACCTCAATAATTCAACATAATAAAATACTCACTACTTACAATGATACCTTAAAGCCTCTCGCATGTGATGACCATCTAACCATCCTCAAATCAACTATACGATCACCTAGTAGTTCATTACTAAGGCATCAGCATATCCCTCACACCTCAATGTAACTCAACAATCCAGTTCCTAGTACTATAATCATCCACAAGACACCAACAACAAAATCTTAAACCAAAGTTATTATCATCCACTTTAGTCTATATATATAACTGCGACTAAGTGCCATGCATTAATAAAGATTAGTGCATTCATCTTAAGCATATATATATATATATATATATCAATAGATATCCCAATGTAGGCAATGTAGGCTATGTCTTCCAACGTGAAATCTAAAACAATACATCAAGGTTCAAAAGAACAAAACATTAGAGAAGGTAAAAAGAAATATCTCAATCTCCTCAAGATTATTTCAACTTATCGTCGTTCTAGTCAATATATTAATTAAAGTCTCATTACCATTGAGATTTTTAGTGAAACTTTTTACCAATTTAAATCACGAATACACATCAATCCGTACACACATGTATCGAGATACACATACATATAAACATGTTTAAACATTCTCCTATACATGCATTAATAACAATCAGTCTGTAAAAAAAATTGTAGTCGTAGTACTATAACAGGTACTAAACTAGCATGCATATATATAGAGTCAACAAGCAACATTCAGTAGCTAACACGTAACCTACCACATCGGCATCCAAGCATAAAACTCATCTTAAAATTACACATATACTTAAGTAAGCATACGATCTGTTGTATAGGTAACTAGGGATACATCCAACCCTATAGATATTTAGGCTTATAGCCTATCTCATAGACAACAAGCACATAGTCTACCTCTTAATTTTACTCGGTCCACTACATAGATGTAAGCATCTAATCCCAGTTCATCAATAACTAATCATATTACATATTGTACAATTTCACACACCAAAGCAATAAGCATTCATCTAATCACGTAATCCAAGCTAGTCCAATTAAGTCGAGGTCTAACCTCTCCTACTCATAACAAAGTCCACCCTAGAAGGATCCACGGATACCCTTGTGAAATAAAAGCTATCTCCCTCAGGAGCACACACTGTCACACTCCCTCTATAGCAATCCATACTCGCCCGGAAAGCAAACAACTAATCCATCCCCAACATAATACCAAAACTAGACATGTCTAGTGAATGAAGTCAAATGAAATGATGCAATCAGCTATCTCTATCGAGCAATCTCCACAGATCCTCGTTAGTATCTCACTACCCCAATTGGTGAATCATACGATGGTGGAACAAGGCAATCATCACAAGCCCCTCGAATAACGTAAAACCTCTTAAGTGCAATATTTATTATCTAGATCTAAACAACACCATCATTTATAACCTTATCCATACTAATCAGACCCATTCATGACCTTTACCTTCGTATTTCTAATTGACAAGTGAAAACCACCATTCACTTATAAATCATATAACAATCCAAGCTCTCAAGCTCTAGCACCTCAACCACAATATTTTCACTCCAAGTACATTCACACAACTTCATCTTAAACACAAGATTCATATTCAAGAAATTCGTATCATCCAACTCCTAACCCGATATACAATTTCTTCCAAAACAACAATCAATGCTTACCTTTCATTCTATCATAATTCTGGAATCAATCTCGTAAACTAAGCTAGAACTAGGTTCATAACTCACACCTCAATTTGACCCGATTCATGTAACTCATTATTTTCACAAGGTCCACATTTCATAAGTTCATTAAATAAACTCACTATTCTTATCACATCTAGTATCGATCATATTATAGAACTTGGTAAGACAATAGCATTTATCACTAGGTCACTTCCATAATCTACCACAATATAATTGACTCCACTTCAATAAAGAAATCATTACAACCCCTAACTTTCAGATTCGCCTTCTCATCACAATTCAATATTCATCCTAAGCACGGAATTTAAAATTCAATTACATCATAACCTGGATTAATCCACAACAATATTCTTTTCAAACTGTCACGCCCCGAATTCCAGTGAACCCATGGCGCGACAGACGAGACAAAAGGAAAATAAAATAATAAAGAAATAAAGAACAATCTAACGGATTCAACCTAAACTTACATTCATTTTCTTCAATGTACATCCATATAAAACGCAATCAATAAAAACATTCAACATGTCATTCGGGCTTAAGCCCTTATACAATATCAATACATCTCGAAATGTGCTCCCAAGGATCAAGATCATTCTAAGCTCCTGTCTCCTCCACTCTGCAAGACTTCCTCAAGTCTCGAGTGCCGGGAACGTCATCTGTGGGGAGTTATCCCACGTATGGGTCAGCTCAACTACTGGTATGATATAATTCTAATGCAAGGAACAAAATTAAGGGCGTGGCATGTGCAAGTGTACAATTATCTTTACATGTCATTCAATATCATTCATACAACGTACTAGCATTAATCTACACGTCATTCAACTCATTAATATAATTTAAAGCGTGGCATGTGCAAGTGTACAGTTATTTCTACATGTTATTCAATATCATCTATGCAATGTAATAATAATAATCCACATGCTTTCCAAATCGTCCATGCCACGTAATAGCAATAATCCACATGCCATCCATATTATCCATGCAATGTAGTGACAATGCCCATGAAACACCCACACCACTCTATGCCACAACCATGTCAAATCTATGCCATGTCCATGTCTCATTTTTGGAACACATCCGATGGAAGCTGAGTACCATGTCTCGTTTTCAGAACACATCTGATGGAAGCTGAGTACCATGTCTCATTTTCAGAACACATCAGATGGAAGCTGAGTACCAGGTCTCATTTTCAGAACACATCTGATGGAAGCTGAGTACCATATTTAGCACCACGTGCTCAACCCGTACTATGCTTTCAATGCATCACACTATGCCAATATGCCTTAATTCCATCATGCAATAATACAATCTCAAATAAGCAATTTTTACCAACACATAGAGCATGCCTTTAAACAATGTATTGCACTTAAAGCAATCACAACATCTGAATAACAAACATCTTCCACATGAATGTATGCAATACATGATCAACGGAAATACATACTCAAGCCATGTGTTCACAATCTTAACAACTCCCCAAAAATATAGATCACGTACAACCCAACATATAGAACAAACCATATCTCCGTAGAGCAGCAAGAAGCACATAAGCAACGTAAACAATCAACTCAAGATTTCTTTTTAAAACAACATTCCTTATGTGATTTTTCTAACATCAAACAAATAATTATATAATTCATTCAATCAACATGCAAATCATTCCTAAACTTAATTCTATTCCTTACTTAACACAATACACCATACTTGATGGTCGATCTCAACTCGGGGAGATGCACTCGGTGTGTAGTGGAACTAGTAGTGGAATGCTGAAGATTAGATCACTTTCTCCTTGTCTTTCCGTGTCCCTAAAATCATAAATGTAACTCAGTTTATTTGTTACTTAAATTATGCTACTCATCAAATTTTATGTCCTTATTTTATAATTTTCTATTTTTTCAAATTAAACTCTACTATTGGGTTCGAAACTTCGAAGAAAATAAGCTTAGGCTTTCGTGGAATTCAATTCGAACATCTGGGCTAAAGGGCAAAACTGTCATTTTGCACTTTTTATGTGTTCTTATATCTTGAGACCTCTTTTCAAAAATTGGATTCTACCGTTGAGTTCAGAACATTCGAAATAATAAAAATTCACTATTCTTTTATTTTAATTGGGGTTCATTTGACGGTGTTTTGACTCAGGGGCATTTTCGTAATTTTTAAGGGTTCTACGGGTCTTTTATTTTTTGGGACCTCGTCCCGAATCACGAACCTCACCGTTGGTCTTAGGAGGTCCAAGATAGTAAGAAAACACATATGACTTGTCGTATTTGGGCTTCTGGCCATTTCGGAGCATTTAATTTAATTAAATAAATTTAATTCATTAAATTAAGTAAACTATAATATATGTATATATTAACTGCATAAAATGGTGGGCGCGTAAAGGGTGGCATGCTAGCCAGCGTGTCATCTCCCCTTCCAATCCACCTGAGTTCGAAACCCAGGGGCGCAACTGTGCGTCCCTTTTCAATTTTTTTTCTTTTTGAAACCTTTGGGCCCCAAAACCAAACCAGGCCCAATTTTTCTTTTAAAACCAAAACGGCCCAACTCCCCTTTTTAAACCCAATGATCTTTTTAAAAATATCAGGCCCAAAACCTTTTTAAAACAACTGGCCCAAAACTTTTTTAAAACAACTGGCCCAATAACCCTTTAAGCAAACAGGCCCAACCCAGCCCAAGTCACCCCCCCTTCATCCCCGACTTCACGACCGACCTTCCGGTCGTCTTCTCTGGCCACCTCGCCGGAGATCGCCAGTTTTCCTCTCATTTTTCTTGCGTTTCCGACGTCCAACTTCATGGTTTTTAACGTCAGATTGGTCCTAAGGCTTCCGGGTTTCATTTGAGGTTATTTTAAACCTTAAACACTATCACCTCCGACGCACCTACTGGTTTTTCCGACCAACCAAACCCCAAATTCCGGCCGACTGTTTCTTTAAGATTTTCTAGCCTATTTCATCACTGTTTTGGACCATTTCTTTTCCTGAATCATATGTGATCAACTCCCTAAAAAAAGATCAAGTCCTAAGCATAAAATCACATAAACCCGAATTATCCCTATGGCCTGTAACCACCATTTTCTAACTGATTTCTACACCATTTGATCTCATTCTTTTTGTAAAATGATCTACGTTTCACACTCTACAAGGCCCTCGAATCATATATGCCATACATGCTAAAAAATATATATATAGCTTAAACAGTTTCCGTATATATACATTTATACATATTATTTTAGAGAGAGAAACTAAGTGGGTTGGTGACCTTACCTCCAAAATGGTACCTCTCCGTTCTGCTTCAGCTACTTGGATCTCCTCTACAGTCCTCTCAACTCATCTACAATTTCTATGGTCTTTCCCTCACTTCTTTCTTCCTGATTTTCTTTCTAACCAAGGCACACAGCCTATACATAGACACATACATAGCCTCGCGCAAGGTCTGTTATAGCAGCCCTATTTCTCTCTTTTCCCACACCCTTTTTCTGCCTTCTTTCCTATCCACGCAGCAATGCATTTAATGCATTGCTTGTAAAATTGGTTCTCATATATATAAAATACATATATATTATATCACACAGACACATGCACACAGTCTCCCACATACACATATCTGCACACACATCAGACATATCATATATAATTATATATATATATATATATAAACACACCACATATAATACACACATTGCATACATACATGCATACTCACTGTTCACACATATCACATATACATATATATATATATATACATACATGCATACACATAACATATACATAACACACACCATGCAAAACACATAAAAATAATAAATAATTAATGAATAAATAAATAGCAAAATAAAAATTTTAAAAAAAATTATTCAAAAATCCCGGTCATTACACAAACTATTCATGTTTATACAATTTTTCTTTAGACCAAAGATCATCAATCATCGCTTGGGAATCTAACACATCTTATAGACATACTTGCTTACTCAATACTTGTATAACTTAAGTCAACCATCCCTACCCATTGGTTAGACTAAACAATTTACTCCGAGTTCTAACATAGCCTTTCACAAAGAAGAAATTCATTTAAACGATACAATATACGCACACTCTAGTCATGCTAGTGTTCAACTAGCCTACTAATACTCAACCCTAAGTGAATACCATCCAAAAATAATACACCTCTCCACAAAAGAGCTTAACACAAGAATATCTCTATATCCGCTATCCAGTCCATACACAAAAAATCTCCACAAGTCTAAATTCTTATTTTAGCATTCTAAGATCTTATGTATCTTTTAATTTACGGTTTACTACCTCACTGGCACTTGTTCATTTTAGGTTTTATAATTCTTTCATTATTTTTTATTTTTATAGATAGGTAGTAACCCTTCATGGATCACAACTCCTTTTGTTACTAGTTGATGGGGTGCCATCCATCAACTGTAACATAAGACTTGAGACCAATCCAATCTGTATAAATATCATAGTCATAATACTATAACCCATGAATATCGGGTACTAACCTAGCACACACACACACACACACACACACACACATATATATATGAGAACACCACCGGCAAGGTAGATAACTAGGTCCATAGTCTATCTCATAAATAACTAGGCATACCGCCTACCGTATAGATAACTAAGTGCACAACCTATATCTCAATTAACTAGGCATACGGTCTATCCTATAAAATATACGGTCTATCACTTAGACATGAGTTCCAAATCTTAGTCAACCGTTATATCAAACAGTCAAGTACTCTCAGTCAATTAGGAATTCAAATATAATGCATACTCGTGCACACCAATGCAACACGTGCATATAAAACATACCACCCAAACTCGCTCAAATAACTTAAGGTTTAAACTTCACCCACTGTCCCTAGGTGTTCGGACCTATGCTCTGATACCACATTGTCACGCCCCGAATTTCCACGAACGCAGGGGTGAACAATATAAAACAAGAAAGGTAAATAAATGACAACTCAAAGGATTTAACTAGATAGGCATCCGTCCTCAATAACACATAAAATGTAAAGTACAGTCCAGAAAATAACTTGTTCATGTCATTATGGGCTTAAGCCCTTACATCTTAAAACGTGCCCCAAGGGCCAAATAAGCTTCTAAATCCTTTTCCCTTCCTTTTGTCAAGATCTTATCAAATCTCACGTAGCAGGGGTGTCATCTTTAATATGTTGTCTCATGAATGGGTCAGCTCAACTATTGGTATAATATAATGCTAATGCAAGAAACAAAATTAAGGCGTGGCATGTGCAAGTGTACATTTATATCTACATGTCATCCAATATCATCAATGCAGTACATGAACAGTATGCGTGACGCACCCATGCAAACTCCATGCCACACCTATTTCTCGCTTTGCGGTCCTTCCCCGTTGGCCTGCAAGTACCACAATATGTCTCGCTTCACGGTCCGAACCCCGTTGGCATGCGACTACCAATGGCCGATTTTGGGTTTTTCACCACAGGATCTACACCCTCATAATGCACAACACCACGTGCTCAACCCACACCATGTTCCAAGGAATCACACTATGCCAATATGCTCTGATTCCACCATGCCATAATGTAATCTCAACAAAGCATCTTATCCACACATGAAGCATGCTTTAAACAATGTATTACACAAAAACACTCCAATCACAAAATCCCTTCATCAAGGGTACATGCCATACATAGTCCATTTAAACACATACTTTAAGTTACATATTTCATAATCTCAACAATTCTCGAAGAATACAATTCACACACTGTGCTAACACATGGAATATATATATAGTCATGATCCACATCCATTACTTAACCAAACTTTCAAAAAGATAACAAGAAACACATAAGCACATAAACAATCAAACAAATATGTGAATCATCAAGTCAACATGGCAATTATTCCTAAACTTAATCCTATTTCTTACTTAGTAAAATATCATACCTGACGGGTTGGTCTCAACCCTAAGAAATCGTGCTCACGGTGTAGCCGAACTAATCAATGAGAATGTAGTCTACCTACTGTATATGTCTAGGGAATCAATCGGCCTTCTTCTTTCCCTTCGGTGTTCCTAAGATTTATGAAATGCAACTCAGTCCATTTGCTACTTGAATTATGCTATTCATCAAGTTTTATGTCTTTATTTTATGAGTTTCTATTTTGCTAAAATAAACTCTACTATTGGTCTGGAACGTCGAACAAAGTCGATTTAGGCTTTCGCAGAATTTAATTTGGGCATCTGTACTAAAAAGGGTAAAATGGTAATTTTATCATTCTTACCCTGGACCCTATCGTGGTCCTCAGAATATTTCATATATCTTATATATAATTTTTTAAGTCTTTTGGACTTCATTTGGTATCTGCTTTTGATCATCAGGACACATCGGTCATTTCTTATTTTATACGTTGACTGTTCTAGAGCCTTAATTGTGCTTAGGACAATTCATTAGATCGGATGGGCCTTTATTTGGCCTCTACTTTGCATTTATCGTACTCAAGGTTATTTTGGTCATTTTACATTTTGTGAAATTCTGACCCTGAATTATTATTTAACCACGTGTACAGTTTCACAAATATATGTGCTTTTATCAATATCAATTTCATCTCATTTGGACTTCATTTGGATTTCCTTTAGCATCAGGGGTATTTTGATAATTTCACACTTCCACGCGTCACGTTTTTCGACACTTTGTTTGCTAGTACAGACTCCACCGTTGAGTCCAGAGTATCCAACATAATTAAAATGGATTATCTTTTATGTCTAAACAACCTTGGATATTGTTAAGGGCAGTACAATCATTTATCATTTGCGTGTCTTTATTTTTTGAGACTTAATTTTCCAAATCAGACTCCACCGTTGAGTCCGGAATGCTTGAAATAGAAAAAATATACTATTTATTTATTTTATTTGGACTTCGTTTGACCTATTTAATGTTCAAGCGTAAAATGGTCATTTTAGCCATTTAATAAATTATTTTATTAATTATTTATTTATTTTCTAAGGGCTTATTTAAACTGTTTTCTTAAAATTTGGGCCATAACAGAATTATTGGGAAGTGTTGGGGTCAAAAATGAAATTTTTGAATTTCCTGGGGGCCAAAATGAAATTCTTTAAAATATTTAAAATAAACCAAAGGGTTTATTTAATTCATAAGCGAACCGGTCTAAGGTTTCACTGGACCAGCCGGTTTGGCCGGTTCAATGTGTAATGATGACGTCATGATGATGTTAGCCCTGGATTTTAAAATCCTTTGAATCAAAACGGCGCAGTTTCAATTAATAGGTTTAAAACATTCGTAGTTGGGTTGGGGCCCGACCCGAGTCCGACCCAACACTGTTCACCTTCTTCCTCACTCACCCACTACGTTGCCCTAATTTTTAGTTTTCATTTTTTTCCATTTTCGTGACTTTTTAGGATGCCTTTTCTTTTTGTCTTGAATGGTATTGATCATTGGGGGTTTGAGAATTATTTTGGCACTCATTTTAGTGGTTGAATCAAATTCTAGGAGCCATGGTGAGTTCGTTTAGCCTAGACCTACAACTAGGTCGCGTATGCTCGTTTTTGGACCAAATTAGTTGGTTTTTGTCTTGTTGTGACCTTCGTGGCAAGGGGGTTTGATCCTCATTCCAAAAATAGAGAATATGTGTTTATTTTAGAAGTTGGGTTCTAAACCCGTGACCTGTAACTCAACTTATATCCCTCGTCTTGGGTTCATTTGACATACTATTTGTGGATTTGAAACCCCTATGGTTTCTAGATCACGCCCCAGCTTACCAAAACCCATTTGATTTCAGTCGGCACAGACCCATTCTTAAGACCCATCAATGGCGATTTTGAGTTTTCATAGGGTTTTCTAGGTTTAATTCACACAAAAACATGGCCTAGCATGCATACATGTATCAAAGATAGAAATGGGTTGGGGAGGGTTCGATTTGTTTACCTCTTTGTTTCTAGTTCCTTTTTTTTTTTAAGATCTCGGTTTCTCTTTCTAACAGCTTCTCTCTCTTTCTTCCTCTGTAGCTTCTGTTTCCTTCTACTCTCTCTATCCCATGCAACTTCCCTTGAAGTGATATGTAGGTATGTGTATATATATATATATATATATGTAATCTAACAGGTCCCTCTCTCTCTTTCTCTCTATTTCTATTTCTCCCATCCTCACTGTTTTGTCACATCATGCACAACACAACACCAATACTGCACTCAACCTCTCCCTCTGATCTTCCAAAATCCTAGCACACTCAACCTTCTTATCCCACTCATTCAGCACACATCGTACACATGAACACACATACACACAAACACACTGATTTATGCATACACACAAATCCACACACTCCACTGCATGTTTTTATTTTTTTTTTCCTTTCTTCTTTTTTAATTTATTTTTCCTTATGCTATATACATTAATACTTGTATATTATGCATTTTATTTATTTATTTTTATTTGAATTATGTAATTATTTTAACTTGTATACACATGAATACAATATATATATATATACATACACTCAATTGTACCTAGTTATACATTCACTCACATTTGTACATATGCATATCATCACATGTATTCACATATATACACATACAGTCTATTACACATATATATATTCACATGAATATTTATGTACATATATATACAATAGAATATTTTATATATTTTCATAATTATATATATATGTACACGCGTACGTAAAATTTCATAGTCTAAATAAAAAAAATTAAAATTTAAAGAAGTTCAAATCTCGTAACCTAGGTCATATTGTTCGGGTATTTTAAATAGCGTTCCATAAAAAAAAATTTCATTCCCATTTTTCAAGTCTTTACAATTGCATCACCTATGTGTGAAACATCTGAGACCTACTAAAATAAAGAGATTCCACCAAGATTCCCTAAATCTTCTATAATATTCTATTACTTTCCACTATATACTTTCAATTAACTCCTACTTTGGTTGTAGTTATTAACGTGACCAATTTGTTATAGGTGACATCATTCTAACTAACTCATGTGCTGAGACTACTATAAATAGCTCTTTCACGTCATTATGAATAATAATGTTAATATTGATAAGACTTGTGACATTACGCTCTTTGTAACATTCAAACCCAAACTAGTAAACACTGAGTACTTTAGTACTGTGTCATCGTCATCACTTCTACATGGTGATCTCAATCCATAGTTATTCCCAGCGTCCTACTTCTAAGGAATCTCTATTAGTTTCTAAATTATCTTTACTTTCTCCAAGCCATTTCACCCTAGGAATCTTAATTATTTGACGTAAGAAAACTTGCTCCTTGAACGACTCATCACTTATTCTACAAACTATTTACAATAAGAAAATCCAAATTACTAATGTTTTTGCAGCACATACGCACGTTGTTGTTGATGATTCTGTACTTCAAGATGACCAAAAAGGGATTGAGTTTTTTACTTTTGTGATAGTAACTTTCAGTAAATTGGCTATTCTTAACAGTTTTGAATAGTTCATATTAGTTACAGTCTTTGATGCCATAGTCATTATTCAAGACATATTTGACACCCTAAAAATAAGGATATTTATTTTAGAGTTGTATTAAGATTGTTTAGTTTCGAATTTTGATTTATTCCTAATTTTATTGCAATTAGTGTAGGAAATATAGGAATTAGTAGTTTTCTATTTGAATTAATAGTCTTTATTATAGTAAGATTAGTATAAAAATAGGAGTTTTAGTTTTCTAGTCAAAATAATATTATTGTAACACTATAAATATGATGTAATATGTCTTTATGGTTAAGTTTCTTTTATCAATAATAAATAATTATGAGTTTTGGAGAATTTATTCTCTTATTTAGGTGAGGAGTCCCCATGGTACTTGATTTTTAAGAAATTTGACATGTTCAATTCTATTTTCTACGTTTCCGTTCCACATTATTTTGTATCAGATTGAGGATTCGCCTGACTTGATGGCAATTGGTGAAGACATAATTAAAAATTCCATTGACGTTCGTTAGTTTTCTAGGTTCTTCAGACTCTGGTTTCAACCCTATACCACTAATACTCAATAGCGAATCTCAAAAACATAGTTTAAATTGATAAAACTTAACAGAAATATGGAATTTATCTTAGAGAAAGAATTTGTATTCTCTTCTCTCTTCGGTTCCTCTTCCCTCTTTGCTGCAAAAGTTTTCTTTGTTTCCTTTTCTTTGGTTTTCAAATCGTGGATTTTCCCCTCAACCTCAGACAACCATGCATTCTTCCCTCATTCCTCTTCTTCTTCTTCTTCTTCTTCTTCGTCTTCTTCTCTCTCTCTCTCTCTCTTTCTTAACCACGCACGCACACAAAGTCTGATACACCCTTACGCAAGGTCTGCATGTCTCCTTAGACACTCAAGGTTTTCATATCTCAATGAGACTTATTGCATGTCTTTTAATTGAATAGGGTGAGGGTGCAATGGGGTGTTGCCACATGTCTTCTTTTTCTAAATTTTCTATACATTTAATAGGTTACATATATTTATATATATATATATATATATATATATCATGTGGGTGTTATAGCATAAAAGTGTTGATAACCTAACGGCTATCCTTTTTGGCATAATTTCTTCCTCACTTTCTTAGTCTTGGGTTCAAAACCTTGTATGAGCATTTTTCTTTTTATTCTTCTTTTCTTTCATTTTAAATCACCTTGCACTTAGTCTTCTTTAGTCAATTCTTCTTTTATGAATTTTTGATTACTAGCTACATTATTTTATGTCACTAGTACTTGTCTCCTAACTATTACCTTTTTATCGTAACTTGTGTTATTTTTTGACAATTTTAGGAAGCATCGTTTCTTATCACTTAACACAGTAAGATTATGAGTTAATGTTATCAAAGTCTTCTTAGTTGACACTAATTATTTGTTAATTAGGTTAGGGGTGCTACAAACCGCTTCTCTTGTAAAACCAATTCAATAGGTTTTACGGGCATTTAAAGAACATAAGTAGCAAGTGAACAATCAATTTGGCCAAATTCACGAGATGCTTATAGGGCTTGCTCTCAACGCCAATAAAGACCACTAAGTCGGCAGGAACTGCACCAGAGGATTTGCCCGAGCCTAGCATGAAGACAAAGTTTATGCAATTACGAAAGATTTCTTGATTTTAATGATAATTTTTGTTTTGAAGGCTTTCACGATTGGGTATATGATTTAGATGATTGTCTTTATGATTTGAGACTTTTAAAAGAAAAAGAGTATTTTTGGACAAAAGATAAACTCATTGGATTTCTAAAAATATGGTGGCTTAATTTATAGATGCAAAGACAGTTGCAAAGAAAAATAAGCATTCGTTCATGGCAAAAAATGATGAGACTTCTAATGGAAAGATTTTTGCCATGAAATTATTTATAGATTTTAGAAGATAAATATAAACCAACATGAAAAAGCACCACGAAAAAAGTACAAGTAAAATCTAAAACTGTTGATGCTACTTTAAGTAATAAGATTGTAGATATTACACCATTAGAAGTCGTGTCCATCCTTTTAGAGGACTCTCTCGTCTTAGAAGTGAAGATCCAATTATTCCATACCTTAAAGACAATCACAAAGAGTTAGAAGAAAATAAAGAATAGGAAAATAATTCAGAATCAATTAATCAAAGTGTGGATATAGTGGAACAAATAGATTGTACAAGTTCTTTTTATAGCTGAGAAGAATAAAATCCCCACGGAAGTAGTGAATACTAAAGATGAGGATAAACTTGAACTTCTAAAAGATGATTATAATAGTTTCAAGAATATTGAACTTATAATGGAATGAGAAGATAATTTTTGTTTTATTACAGGAGCATTATTATCATCAAAAATAATTGCCTAAAGTTACAGACTTCATAGAAGATGTGGTACAAGAAATTCATGAATATCTAATTTTTCTTCATAAGACTTAATTGTTATTTTTGGATTATGGATGAGTTTGTGATCATGTACATTAAGTTTTACTGGATGACGAGTTCCTTTGTAAGACATATTTGGTATCCTAAAAATAATAATATTTGTTTTAGAATTGTATTAGGATTGTTTAGTTTCTAATTTTGATTTATTCATAATTTATCTAGTTTCTTAGTTTTATTAAAATTAGTATAGGAAATAAAAGAATTAGTAGTTTTCTAGTTGAATTAACAATCTTTATTGTAATAAGATTAGTGTAAAAATAGAAATTTTTATTTCTTAGTCAAAATAAATAGTAGTATTATAGCACTATAAATATGATATTATAATTAAGTTTTCTTTTTTTAATAATAAATAATTATAAAGTTTAAAGAATTTATTCTCTTCGTTTAGGAGAGATGTTCTCATATTACTTAATTTTTATAAGATTCCATGTATTCAATTTTCCTTTTAAGGTGTGTTGCTGCTATATTTCTTGTTCTTTCTTCTCTCTGCATATATACTAAAGGAGCAGTGCTCGTTGCCATTATTACGAAAACTCAAATGATTAATGCCTTGCAAATACTTTCTTTAATCCACACCATTATTACCGTTACCAACCACATCTTCATTGCTTCCAAGCCTTTGTCTACATTCTCAAATGTCTTCAATCTAGAATTATACTTTTGTCATGAAAATTGCCAATTATACTAACCTAACACTAAAAGCAGCCACTATATAATTTGTACATATAATTCAAATTTTTTATTAAGGAAACAAATAGAATGATCATTTGAAGGTGAAAAGGTCCTTATGATAATTATATAAGACATTGGAGGGCAAGCTGCCACTAACCAAAAGGCCAACTCAACCAACTACTCCCATCAATTCAATGGCTATTAGCGACTAGTACGTGGACCAATGCAAAATCTCACATCATGGTTAATTTTTGCATACATTCTGCCTCGGCATTACTAAGCCTAATGTTACAGGAGGGATGACTGAGCTGAATGAATTTTCTTTTTTGAAATCATGTGCATTTAAGAAATTTTTTCTAACTTGTATGGGTCCTCTCTATTTTCATTAAAATATTAATTGGTGATGAAATTTCTAATACGAAAGCCGTGTTGTACAGGTTTTTCGGACCATTGAATATATTTAGATGTTGACCATTGATCGTAGACTTCTGTAAGACCAACAAAACAAACAAAGCCTGACCATTGACCGTAGACTTCCGTAATGACTCCCAAACACAGGCTCAAAATGGCCTATATATTACGAAGAACAAAGGGAAACACACAAGAAACATAGAAGAGATCGATCATGGCTGCTGTTTTGTTCTTTCTCCTTCTCTCTGCAATATATACTAGAGCAGCAGCTCAACAAAGAAATTCCACTATAACCCTAGGCTCTTCTCTAACACCCACCACCAACTCCGCCTGGCCGTCGCCTTCTGGTCTGTTTGCCTTTGGATTCTACCAGCAAGGCAATGGCTACGCTGTTGGAATTTTCCTTGCCGGAATACCTGAAAAGACTGTGGTGTGGACAGCCAACCGAGACAACCCTCCAGTCACCGGCAATGTCTCCTTGCTCTTAACTAGAGATGGCTGGCTCAACCTGAGGCCTCCACAAGGCCAAGACATAAATATTGTAAATCTTGCTGAACCCGCTTCTTCAGCCTCCATGCTTGATTCAGGCAATTTCGTGCTCTATAATTCCAATCGGAAGATAATATGGCAGAGTTTCGACTACCCAACCGACACCATTTTACCCGGTCAGCGTCTTACAAAAGGGAAAGAGCTGTTCTCTAGTGCTTCAGAAAGCGATCACTCAACTGGGATATTCCGTCTGAAGATGCAATCCGATGGGCACCTCGTGCAGTATCCGGTGAACACTCCAGACACAGCCACGTATTCTTATTGGGCATCCGGTACAGCTGGAGTTGGAGAAAACGTGACACTGAATTTTGCTGATGATGGCCTTCTCTACCTGCTCAATTCAAATGTCAGTCTGAAGAATATATCCACAGGTGGGTTTCCTAAAGATGGAAGAATCAATCTTATGAAAATTGATACGGATGGTATCTTCCGGATTTACTCACATACTTTGGATCAGAATGGCAACTGGTCAATTGTATGGAATTCTTCAAATAACAAGTGTGATCCAAAGGGTCTTTGCGGTCTTAATGGGTATTGTGTTTTAATGGATGACAAAGCCGAATGCAAATGTCTTCCAGAATTCGCTTTTGTTAATCCAGGCAACTGGACTTCAGGCTGCGAGAGGAATTTTACAGCACAGAGTTGCAAAAGCGTGGATGGGGATTCCAAATACACCATGAAAGCAGTAGAAAATACCTGGTGGGAAGATGTTTCATACTCAGTGTTATCGGTTACAACCCGAGAAGATTGTGAAAAGGCCTGTATGGAGGATTGTAACTGTGAAGCTGCGCTACTATTCGCTGACCGAAGCTGCAGGAAGCAAAGGCTTCCTTTGAAGTACGGCAGAAGGTTGCTGAGTGATTCAACCATTGCTTTCATCAAAGTGGGAACCTCCACATCCATCATGGACGGAGTTCCAGTTGATCAATATTCTAAAGAAAGAAAGAAAGAGCTGCGCACCGACATCCTAATTGTCAGTGTTCTCCTTCTTGGTTTCGCTTTTCTTGTCTTGGCAGTTGCTGGAGTTCTCATATACAGAAACCATGTATGGGCATACAAAAAGATCTCCGAAAATGGGAATGTTGAATTGTGTGAGGATGTTGCTCCACGGTCGTTTACTTATGCAGAACTACAACAAGTGACAAATGGTTTCAAGGAAGAGGTGGGTAGAGGAGCCTTTGGGACAGTTTATAAAGGAACTATTCCAAAAAACCAGAAGGTCGTGGCCGTGAAGAGACTAGAGAAAGTGTTAGCAGAAGGGGAAAGAGAGTTTCAGACTGAAATGAAAGTGATCGGAAAAACCCATCACCGCAACCTAGTTCGGCTGCTTGGTTACTGCCTTGATGGTCCTAACAGGCTTCTCGTATATGAATACATGAGCAATGGATCACTTGCAGATATACTCCTTACAGCTGACACCCAGCCAAGTTGGGATGAAAGAGTCGGAATTGCTCGCGACATTGCCAGAGGCATCCTCTATTTGCACGAAGAGTGCGAGACCCAGATCATCCATTGCGACATTAAGCCTCAAAACATACTCATGGATGAGTACAGATGTGCAAAGATTTCTGACTTTGGATTGGCAAAGCTCCTAAAGCAAGACCAGACCAATACTTTTACTGGGATCAGAGGGACAAGAGGTTATGTTGCACCCGAGTGGCATCGAAAATTACCGGTGACAGTTAAAGCAGATATTTATAGCTTTGGAATTGTACTGTTGGAGATCATATGTTGTCGGAAGAGTGTGGATTGGAGCCTTTCTGAGGACGAAGCTGTTCTTGAAGATTGGGTTTACTTTTGTTTCGAGGCAGGGCAGCTGGGTAAATTGGTAGGTGATGAGGCGGTTGACAAGCAAAAGCTGGAGAGAATGGTTAAAATAGGCATATGGTGCATCCAAGATGAACCATCACTCCGCCCTTCAATGAAGAAAGTTCTACTGATGCTGGAAGGGACTGTAGACATCCCCACACCACCCGGTCCCACTTCTTTTCTAAGTGCCATCTAGTGTTTTTTTTTTTATAAATGCTTTTGCTTTTGGGTGGCATGTCTCCGTGGTCTGTGCTGCAATAATTGTCAACAAAGTCTTGACTGATTGATCAGCAAAGTTGGGTGATCATTGACTGGTAATCTATTTTTCTTGCCAGCTTTGCTTCTATTGGAATGTAACAATCAAATTAATTTCCCCGCCTAGCTAAAAATAAACAAGGAAAGGATGGGATAAAAAAAGGATCAAATTTCCTTTCTCAAGTATATATAATAATGTCGATTTCTCGTAAAGTGATCAACGGCTAAGACCTTCTGTTAAGATAACTGTAAAAGAATAATTAGAGGATCATCAGAAGAGAGGTCTGATGAAAAAGTCTTGGATAATAAAATTAGTAGTTAGAAGAGAGAATTGATAGTCAATGTGAAAGATAGTGCGCGTACGTATATGTTAGGTTAAGGCTCTTCCTTTTTATAAGTATCTAATTTCTTTATTGTTAAGTATCTATCAATTTTATATTTGACCAGTTTTCTTGTTGGACTATCTCTCTATTCTCAGGACCTGAAAGGTCTGGGGTATCAAAATCGGAATTTTTAAAACAACTCTGAGCCAAGAGTTTTGAGGTCCATACCTCCCACGCATCATGATCTACTGGGCTGACTGTTTATGGGCATACCAATATATATATATATATATATATATATATATATATATTTTAATTTTATCTTGGCTTCTTTTGTTCTCTAGTCTGCGTAAAGGAGATCTAATTGAGAAGAGATGAGTTTTTATAATCATATATGGAACAGTAGATTTATGAACTCAGAAATAAGATCAAACAAACGAGTACATAAATAATGCTCTGGTCATTTTATAGACCTTCTCCTAGTCACCTTTGCCACCGCTCAATGCTGAATATATATTTCTGAGACAATATGGATACTCACAAAATTCAAGCTATGACAGAGACTTATCATATGATTTTAAACAGAAAAAAGTAATTAGTGTGAAGACCGCGGGCCAATTTCAATTCTGATTATCCTATACAAGAAAATCAATTGTGAATCTTTTACAAGCCATTCTGGTTTTTCAATTTTTTTTTTCGTAAAAATTAAAGTTACTCTGAGGTGGCAATTAATTGAAACCATGCATGAACTTGGCTGCAGCTGGTTGTGGTGGAGACTGATCAAGATATATTATTATTTTTTCCAAGGCTAGCATAGTTATGTTTTGTTTCACTGATGCTTTAATGTAATCTAAATACACTGCTTTGATTGGTAGCATCGGGCTGGTACGAGAGAATTTGATGCTTAAAGCGAAATAAATGACGCATAAGCTAATTCTCTTTTTTACAAGCAAATTAAACACTAATTTTGTATTAATAAAAACCTATTTTTAAAAAGTATAAAATTTCTTTTATTTATACTAACTAGGATTAGCCTTGTTGGTCATCCATGTTTCCCAAAGAAGAAGTCATAGATTCAAGTCTCACTGTCTACTAAGGAAATGTGAGCATTTATTCCCACCCAGCTATGAATTGGGTTGCCTTATTTGTCCAAGGCTCATATTAAAGAGGCTCTTGGATTGGGTTATGTCTTTTAAGATGATTGAGTTGGTTGAATTTGGTTGTAACAAAGTTGAGTTGATTGTAATACATGAATTGTAACACCGCATTGCCTCTTTCAAAAAAAAAAAAATTCTTTTATTTATGAATTTTTTTTGTTTCCTAGACTTTATCTTCATGTGCCTACCATATTTCTTTTTTTTTTATTCATATTTTTTAATATATATTTTTGAAATTGTGTTGTATTGTAATAAGTTTCTTTGTACACGTTTTTTTTTTGTTTAGCTATATTTTTATCTTCTTATCTTTTTAGAAATTTCTATTTCAATTAAATCATAACTCTAGTTATCCAAAAACAAAACTCTACTTTTCATATATCCTTTAGCATACGTATGTTAGTATATTATAGTAGACAATATATTATAAAAATTAGATAAATTTGGTCTACTTTTTCGTTGACTTTGATATTTATGGAATATGAGGTTTTTTTTATAAGGTCTATAGTTTTATGCATCTTATACATCTATTTTTAATATAATTGTATTATAGATATACACAAAATTTGGGGCCTTAAGGTCTAGAGTTTTATGCACCTTATACTTTCAATGTAATTGTACTATAGATATATACACAAGTTAGGGCCTTCATTGTTGGTGGGGCCCAAAGCAACCACTTTACTTGCCTTATGCTTGAGCCGACAATGGGTAATGTGATGGACTGCCTTGTTTCACCAATTTTATCTAGGGATTATAATTTTCCCCACCCTATCAGAGACCCATCCTACCCCGCCACGCCCCTCCCTTAATGGGGTGGGTATGGTGTGCTTATAAACGGAGTCAGGATGGAGTCTTTAAAACTTCCCGTTGGGGTTCGTTTGGGGTAAACCTCCAAACAGGGTCGGGTCAGGAGAGGGGAATATAAAATGGGACAGGGAATGACCACCCCACCCTAAACTCACCCCATTGCTTTTATCTGAGACATTTAGTTCTTTTAGATCTAACAAATGGTATCAAAGCGATTTGGGTCTAACAAGTGGTATCATAGCAATTCTTAGATTTAACATTTGGTATCAGAAACCCTAAGAGGTTAGTTGAAATGGCGTTGGACTGCTAGTTTAAGGGCTTACTAGCCCAAACTCTCGAGTTTGATTCCTCTTGCTAGCAAGTCTTGGGGCCACCTCACCCCTATGCGCAAGCATGTGAAACGGTTATGGGAGGAGCTGTAGGGACTTAGTCTAGTGCGCGCAAGCTGGCCCAAGATACCCTGTATTACTAAAAAAAAACATTTGGTATCAGAGCCTTGTCTCGATTTTGGCTAAATTTATGAGCCTTATCTCGATCTTGGGTAATTTATCAGAGCCTTAACAATATATTAGATTATTGAAATTATGTTAAATCAAAATTTGGTCTCAATCCTAGATTATTACAGAGATGTTATGGTTCTTGTATCACTCCAGGTTATGATCTTTAGTGATTTATTGAAGAGTCCTCATTCAATTAAGATTCGACAATTGTTTAGATAAAAAAAAAGATTTAGTGCTAGCTGCACAAGTAATTTTGAAGGAAACAAAGTTTAAAAGTTTCAGTTTAATTGAGAAAGAAGCCAACTTAATTAGATTGAAACACACACTTAAAAAAAAAAAAAAGGAGACGAGATATTCTTTTAACCAAGTTAAGTTACGTGATTATAAAAATAAATAGTTGATTTGAAATTATAGAGAAAGTTTTGGTTAATAGATAAAAGTTTGAAATTTTAAGAGTTCGTAGTTATATTATTGATGGGATATCACATCATGTTATTCTCTATCTTAAAGTTTGCGATGTCTGTGAAGTTGTCTCTAATAACATACTAAAATGTTTGTCAAAAGAAGTTTATGAAAAGAAAGTTAAATATTTTTTATCATATAATACGGAAAACAGTACATTAGACGCATTAGAATACTCAAGTTTGGGGCAAAAACTATCCACCATTACATAAATTTTGGTTTAGCATTACAGTTGATCCTCTTATAATTAATATTCACTAAGTTAATAATCTCCAATAATTAATAAATGTTTAAGGAACCGACTTGATTCTATGGTGGATAATTAATAATTCTTTTACTTAATAATTAATAGATTTTTCATAATTTTTTTTATAATATTAATTATTAGAGAGAAAAAATAGTTACATATGTGTGTGTGTTTATATATATATATATATATATATATATATATCCCATTTATGACATCTCTTGCTAATTATATTTATTAATTCTATGCAATTGAAGTCAAAAGTATTTTAAATGAGATGAATTATAACATCAGAAAATAAAACTTCTTTACTTGAGTGGACATTAGGAGTTTCTTATGTGATAAGTTGAGTGTTATATGCATTTTTTTTATAAAAAACTAAAATGTCACTGAAAAATTACATATAAGATTTTATTTTTATATCGAAAATTATTTACATGTAAAAAATACTTATTAGTTAATGAAAATATAAAAAAACTTGATAATTAATAATTCTAGTAATTAATACATTTTCAATCTCCCATATCTATTAATTATAAGAGGGTTGACTGTAATTGGTCATACAAAAATCTACGAAGTCGTTCTAAACCTCTTATAAATCGGTATTGGGTTGTTGATTTTAAAAGAGATAAGTTTGATGAAGATAAAGTGATTAATAGTTCAAAATTATTTTCATAAATTATTCCAATTTTTAGTGATTCATATAATGTGATAAATATAGACTTGTATGATATTGATAGTTTCATTTTTAATTCCAAGAAAGAATATAATGTTGAAAGTTTGGTTTTGGTTCATAGTGATTAAAATTTGAATTTATTGGAAATTTATTTTGCAGAATTGGAAGAAATTGAAGAGTTGTTTCAACTGCCTGCTAAGTTTGAAAATTTAATAGTTGATAAGGAAGAAAAATTTTCTATGAGTGGAATTGATGCAATTGAAGACTTTGAGGATTTTGGGCTTGTTGATTTATTTGATTTGTTAGAAAGTTTGGAATCTATTCACGACAAGGCTAAAGAATTTTTTAATTCAAAGTTTGTTGATTTTGTCAGTATTGAGAATTTTATTACTCAATACTATGTTAATTTTGAGAAAGTTTGATATTCAAAGTTTCAAGAATTTTGCAAAATTTCAAAGATAAAATTGTTTGAGATTTGGGATTTTATTGGAATAGATATATTTTTGAGTCTGGTTACAACAATGAATTGGATCTTAATAATTTGGTTGCTAAAGATTTTGATTGAAAGGACAATTTTAGTATTTCAAAATTTTGCAAGTCACAACATAATTGTGATTGTGGAATTATTGGAATGGATATTTATTTTTCTAATTCTAATTTTGAACATGTGAGTATGGATTCATTTTTTGATCATAGTGAGTGATGCTGCACTTTTTGACTCGCAACACGTAAGGGCTCCGTGACCTGTAGAACACTCAGAAAGATGATCAGAGGACCACCGGATTGGCTCCGGCGGTAGCCGCTCCGATGCTTAAGTGAGTAAGGGAATTGAAAGACTGTATTGAAAGTCAAAGAATGAGCATCAGTTTGGCGCCGTCTGTGGGAACGACTAATCTCTACGTGCTTTATTCATAAACCCATCTTTTTCCCTACCGGAAAACCATGGCACCAAATCTCCGACCCCGACAGAATACTCAGAATTCGCAAAACGCTCAGCGTCAGCCGTCTGCTCCACGCACAAGAGGACCAGCGGCTAACCCTATGCGACAAGAGATCGAAGCAATAAAACGACACAATGAACTGGTGCAGGAGCAGCTGCTAGCCATTACCAGGACGCTGGCAACGCTCACGCAGAACCAAGCGGCGGCTTCTCCTAGCCCGCCGGTCAACTTCGTTGCAGGAACACAACCCCCGGTTGCCACGGGGAATGAAGAAATTCGCGGGCAGACCCCCGCTAACCAGCCTGGGCACCCCTCAGGCGTTGCTCACGCTGGCCGAGATCCACAGCCATCAACAGTCCCTGGCTGGGGAACATCCGCTTTTGTCCCCGACGTACATTACCGGAGTACTACCCGAGCCTCAACTCCTAGGGTTTCGGGAGCACCCCCGGCACCACAGGAACCTTATCATGCAGCGCCAGCCCCACCGGTTCGGGTTCCTCCTCCATCCGAAGGGCGCACTCCACCCTATTACCCTGAAGCCGAGGCTGTCAGGCAGGGTTCACAAGATGTCAGACTCAGAGACCCGCGAAGGGAAGAGGAGATTGCCGAGTCTATGGACCGGACAATCGGTTTAAGAGGACCTCAGAACCCTCCAGAGCATGACGAACTGGCCAGGCTGCTCGGGAGACTAGCCACTCCGTTTACCCACGCCATCATGTCTGAAGAGAGGCCTAGAAAGTTCGTGGTGCCCAAATTCACTCTCTACGACGGATCTGGAGATCCAGGAGATCACCTATCTCATTACCAGCATACGATGGCCCTTCACGGAGCCTCAGATGCTTTCATGTGCCGAACGTTCATTACCAGCTTGAAAGGAACGGCTCTGAAGTGGTTCCACAACCTCCCTCCGAACTCCATTGCCAGCTTTTACGAGCTCGGTAGACAGTTCTTGGATAGGTTTATGACCAGCAGGAGGCTCAGAAGGGGACCAGAATTCCTGCTGAACGTTAGGCAGACTAGGGAGGAATCCCTTCGGGCCTACATCGCCCGCTTCAACACTGAGCTCACTGAGATCACGGATTGCAGCCCGAAATTCCTTGTTGCGGCCCTTACTGCCGGGCTTGCCCAAGGTGGCTTCAGAGACTCCTTGACAAAAAGCCCCCTGGCTGATATGGCAGCATTGATGGATCGGGCCAAAAAATACATCAACCTTGAAGAAGCCAACCGCTCAGCCCAGAAGGGCAAGGATCAGACCCAAAGGGATAATCCGAAGCGGGAGGACCATAAGAAGGAGGATCACGGAAGAGACTCCAGCAAAAAGAGGGTCAGAAGCCCAGATAAGAAAACAGCTCCCAGAGCTGTGTACAACTCCGCACCAAGGGAGTTCACCAACTTCACGCCTTTGAACACCACTCCAAACCAGGTACTCCGGCAGATCCGAGATCGGGAGAACCTGAGGTGGCCAGAGCCGATCAAAGGAGATCCCAGCCTGCGGGACCAAAGTAAGTATTGCAATTTCCATAAAGATCATGGGCATACTACTAACACTTGCAGGACCCTCCGATATGAGATAGAACAGCTCATAAAGAAGGGACGTCTTCGGGAGTTCGTCAAACAAGACGGAAGGCAGAACCCCCAAGAAGACAAGCCTCAGCAGCGGCCAGATCAAAGGCCCGAACAGAGGCAAGAGCAGCGGGAAGGACGAAACGAGCCTCAGAGGCAGAACAACCATGTTATCTACGTCCTCCATGCTGACTCCCCTGTTACAGGAATGTCCAACAGGGCGAGAAAAAGATATGCTCGGGAGGCCAGAACCGCCCCAAACATCTTGCAGGTCTCCAACGTCGAAAAAAGGCTCAAGACAGGGCCAGAGATCCAGTTCACCGAGCAAGATCTAGCAGGGGTACACTGCCCTCACAGTGATGCCCTTGTTATCACCCTCAGAATCGCCAACTTCGAAACTAGAAGAGTCCTAGTCGACACTGGCAGCTCAGTCAATATCCTATTCTACGAACCGCTTAAGCGGATGGGCATAGACCAGGACAGCGTCAAGCCCACCACTGCCGTAATGGCAGCTTTTGATGGCAGCCTTAGCACCCCCCTGGGGAGAGTTGACCTTCCTACCACTATTGGGGAAGGTGAAGGGCAGAAGACCACCATCTCAGAGTACATGGTGTTGAACATGAAGTCTCCATACAACGTCATCATTGGGAGACCCTGGTTACACCAGATAGGGGCGGTCACTTCAACCTTTCATCAGTGTCTGAAGTACGTCCACAATCAAAGCGTGCACTCGGTCCGAGGATGTCAGCCAACCTCACGAGAATGTCACGCTATTGCCCTCAAGGAGACAGCCCCAAAATAGCAATTACAGTACACTCGGGACCGTGCAGATCCGGTTTTCACTCACACTCCCGAGGTGGAAGATTGCCCATCCGGCGTTGAAGAACCCCTGAGCCCAAGGGGGCGTGATAGTCAAGCCAAGCCTGTTGGCGAGCCCATCAAGATACTGGTCAGTTCAGGAGCAGAGGGGCGTTATTTGTACATCGGTCCAGACCTTGCCCCCGCCGAGCGGGAAAAGATAGTCAGGTTTCTGAAGAACAACCTCTCTATCTTTGCTTGGGAGACTAGGGACATGGAGGGAATAGATCCTAATCTGATAACTCACAAACTAATGGTAGATCCAGACCACCCCCCGGTCAGACAGAAGAGAAGACCGATCGCTCCCGAACGGCATCGGGTGATAAACGAAGAAGTCCAGAGGTTGCTGGACGCCAGGATGATACGGGAAGTTTTTTATCCCGAGTGGTTAGCCAACACTGTGCTCGTCAAGAAGAAGAACGGCAAGTGGAGAGTCTGTGTTGACTATACAGACCTTAACAAAGCATGTCCCAAGGACAGCTTCCCACTACCAAGAATAGATCAACTGGTTGACGCCACTGCAGGGCATGAGCTTATGAGTTTCATGGACGCCTACTCTGGATACAACCAGATCCAGATGTACCCTCCAGATCAGGAAAAGACCGCCTTCATAACCGAAAGAGGACTTTATTGCTACAGAGTGATGCCTTTCGGTTTAAAGAATGCTGGAGCCACTTACCAACGGTTGGTGAACAAGATGTTCAGCCCACTGCTTGGCAGCACCATGGAGGTATACATCGACGACATGCTGGTAAAGAGCCTCCAGAAAGGCAGCCACCTCCAGCATTTAGCCCAGACCTTCGATATCCTCAGACAGCACAAGATGAAGCTCAACCCCTCAAAATGTACCTTCGGAGTTACGAAGGGAAAATTCTTGGGGTACATCGTCTCTCAAAGAGGTATCGAAGCAGATCCCACTCAGATCCAAGCCCTGATTGGACTGAAGTCGCCAAAGACCAGAAAAGAGATTCAGGCACTGAACGGCAGAGTCGCCGCATTGAGCAGATTTATATCCAAGTCCACCGATCGCTGCCTACCTTTCTTCAAAGCTCTAAAGGGCGGCAAGGCTTTGCAATGGACAGAAGAATGCGAGCATTCCTTCCAAGAACTAAAGGAGTATTTAGCCTCTCCAGAGCTCCTGTCAAAACCTGTACAAGGAGAAAAGCTGCTCCTGTACCTAGCAGTCTCTGAGAACGCGGTCAGTTCCGCACTAATCAGACAGGACAAAGGAGTACAGAGGCCTATATTCTACGTCAGTAGGGCACTACTCGACACGGAAAAAAGATACCCAGAAGTAGAGAAGCTGGCCTATGCCTTGGTCGTATCAGCCCGAAAGCTCCGACCTTACTTCCAGGCCCATCCAATTGAGATTCCAACTGCTTATCCTCTAAAGTCAATACTGAGGAAACCCGAGGTATCGGGAAGATTGGTCAAGTGGTCTGTGGAGCTAGGGGAGTTTGACATAGCATATGTACCCCGAAACTCCATCAAAGGGCAGGCCTTAGCCGATTTTGTAGCCGAGTTCACCCCGGCACTGCAGAACAAAGCACAAATCGCCGAAACTACAGGAACCTGGCTGCTATATATTGATGGATCGTCAACCAATCAAGGTTCAGGGGTAGGACTGGTGCTACAGTCCCCTGATGGTCTTACGTCGGAAAAAGCAGTCAGCCTGGGATTTAAAGCTTCTAATAATGAAGCTGAATATGAGGCCCTAATCTTAGGGATGAAGCTTGCCCTGGAATGCGAGGCTCAGAACCTCGATGTCTTCTCTGACTCCCAACTGGTAGTAAGCCAAGTTTTGGGAGAGTTTGCCATTAAGGATGACAGGATGCTTCGATACTCCGAACTGGTGAACCATTTAAAGCATTCTTTCCAGACTTTCACTATCCAGAAGATTGAGAGAAGTCAGAACTGCAGAGCAGATGCTCTGGCTAACATGGCCTCCCGCCTCAAGTCTGAAACAGACTCCACCGTTAAAATCTCTTTTCAGCCAGGATCCAGCATTGAGGGAGCATCAGTTGCTCAAGTTGATGAACAGTCCCAGAGCTGGATGACCCCAATCCTCCAGTATCTAAGATCCGGGCTCCTCCCAGAGGATAAAAACAAAGCCAGGAGAATCCGAATCAGAGCGGCTCGGTACCTGATCTTGAACAACAAACTTTACAGGAGGTCATATTCTCAACCTCTGTTAAAATGTTTGGCTCCAGACGAGTCACAATACGTTTTGGCTGAAATTCACGAGGGAATTTGCGGGAATCACAATGGGGGCAGAACTATAGCCCACCGAGCTCTATCACAGGGCTACTACTGGCCCGGCATGCTGAAACAGGCTAAAGAGTATGTTCGGAAGTGTGACAAATGTCAGAGATTCGCCTCGTACCAACACCAGCCTCAGCACGAGCTCATCCCGATTCCTAGCCCCTGGCCCTTTGCTCAATGGGGAATGGACATTGTGGGTCCGTTACCACGAGCATCTCCAAACAGGAAGTACCTCCTGGTGGCTATCGACTACTTCTCTAAATGGGCCGAAGCCGAGCCCTTAACGCATATTACAGAAAAGGAAGTCGAAAGCTTCACCTGGAAGAATATTGTCTGCAGGTTTGGCATACCACGTGTAATTATCTCGGATAATGGGACACAATTTACTGGTAAAGGCTTCAAGGCATTCTGCGAAAATCTCAACATCAGGCAGCACTTTGCCTCTCCAGGCCATCCACAAGCAAATGGGCAGGCAGAGGTCACCAACCGAACAATCCTTGATGGGTTAAAGAAAAGGCTGGAACAAGCCAAAGGGAAGTGGGCAGAAGAGCTCCCAGGAGTCCTTTGGGCCTACCGTACAACCAGAAGAACTCCCACCTCTGAAACACCCTTCTCATTAGCCTATGGGACAGAAGCAGTAATTCCGGTTGAAATCGGTATGCCAACCCTGAGGACTGAGGCCTTTGAGCAAGAATCCAATGATCAGCAGCTGATGGAGAACTTGGATTTGCTCGAGGAGAGAAGGGATCAAGCCAGTATCAGGATGGAAGCCTACCAACAAAGAATGGTCAATAAATCCAGGATAGGACTCAAGACAGTCAGTTTCCAAGTTGGAGACTTCGTCTTAAGAAGAGTCTTTCAGAACACCAAGGATCCCACCATGGGAAAATTGTCACCAAATTGGGAGGGCCCCTACAAAGTGACGAAGGTCGTTCGACCTACCACTTACTGGCTTGAAGACACGAATGGGAAACCTGTTCCTAGGCCATGGAACGTAGAACACTTGCGGAAGTATTATCAATAAAAAATTTTCTTTTTCTTATATACTTCCTTAAGACTATTCATCTATTAATGCACAAGTCTTATGACTTGGTCCATCTATTAATGCACGGGCCTCCAGAGCCTGGTCCATCTATTAATGCACAAGTCTTATGACTTGGTCCATCTATTAATGCACAGGCCTCCAGAGCCTGGTCCATCTATTAATGCACAAGTCTTATGACTTGGTCCATCTATTAATGCACGGGCCTCCAGAGCCTGGTCCGTCTATTAATGCACAGGCCTCCAGAGCCTGGTCCATCTATTAATGCACAAGTCTTATGACTTGGTCCATCTATTAATGCACGGGCCTCCAGAGCCTGGTCCATCTATTAATGCACAAGTCTTATGACTTGGTCCATCTATTAATGCACAGGCCTCCAGAGCCTGGTCCATCTATTAATGCACAAGTCTTATGACTTGGTCCATCTATTAATGCACGGGCCTCCAGAGCCTGGTCCGTCTATTAATGCACAGGCCTCCAGAGCCTGGTCCATCTATTAATGCACAAGTCTTATGACTTGGTCCATCTATTAATGCACAAGTCTTATGACTTGGTCCATCTATTAATGCACAGGCCTCCAGAGCCTGGTCCATCTATTAATGCACAAGTCTTATGACTTGGTCCATCTATTAATGCACAAGTCTTATGACTTGGTCCATCTATTAATGCACAGGCCTCCAGAGCCTGGTCCATCTATTAATGCACAAGTCTTATGACTTGGTCCATCTATTAATGCACAGGCCCTCAGAGCCTGGACCATCCCCAACTAGCGGGTTCTGTAATCCAGTCTATCCAAAGGCAGAAATTCCGAGCACCTGTCAACTAAAGTTTACTAGAACGGAATACCTCGGATCTGACACTTACATTATTTGACTTATCTGTCAAATAAATCAGCACCATGGTTTCAACCAAAGGTGAAGTACTTCGATTCTGGCATTTTTCAAAGTTTTTGATTTGTTTTCAGAACAATCGGCAACACATTAGAAGACGCTTAAATTTCAAAAGAGCACATTCACAGAAAGTATCAGCTCAGAGAAGAAAAAATTCAACTTTATTAATAACTCAAAAAGATTTACATCAGTACCAACAAGCTACTACAGAAGCTATTACAGAAGCTATTACAGAAGCTACTACAGAAGCTATTACAGAAGCTATTACAGAAGCTACGCTTGGCAACATAATGGCTCTTCTCCTGGGATGATAAAGGGGCACAAGATCCAAAACCTTCAAAACCTCCTTCATCGGCTCCATTTGAAAGGAAGGAACCCTGAACCCCAATCTGCATCAAGTAGTGCCCAGGCCATTTCATCATCACTATCACTGGTCCCATGACCAACGGATGATGAGGGCTCTGAGCCTCAGGAGACTATTCATTCTCCACCTTTGTAATCGGCATGACTCCTCAGAGGAGTAAAGCAAGGGTCTCTGCCAAGACGCATGGGGGGGGAAGGTAGTCTACCTTCAATCTTCTTCTTCACACCGTCTGTTTCACCCCAGCCACTTAGTGCAAGGGTCTCTAACAGAGCGTGAGGAAGGGAAGGCAACTCACCTTCATCTTCACCACCAACACCCCAGGCCTCGGTTGAATCAGGGAGGGGCCACCACCAATCGGAGAAATCTCGACCGGATGCCAGAGGAAACAAGAAGACTTGGACCTCCTTCAATCCTTCCTTGGAAACTGAAAAAAGGGGGAGGTTAACTCTCGGCCACAGGCTCATTATTCCTAACTCAGGCAAGGAATCTTCCATCATCTCCGGACGAATGGGAGAAATTCCGGCAGCATATGAGGTTTCTCTCACGAACCAATCGGGGAGCAAAAGGGTTGAGCACAACCGTATGCCCCGTTTCCATATATATAGACCCTTGGAATCCAAAAAGCCACCCAACTGAACCGTTGCAACGGTGAAAAAGAGAGTGGCCTTGAAAACCCAAACGACGGTCAAATGACTAAGCGGTGCATTAAATAAGCCTCTTCAATATACCAAGAGACAGAGTGCAGAATTCTCAAGACATAGACCGCAGTCCAGTACTTAAGCTCCCAAATTAATAAAGAGGGGAACAAAGTCTAAAGTAAATAGACCCCCATTCAGACCTACTGGTCTTAACTATTTCATAACAGGTCAAGACACGTAACAAAGACCAAGCAGATCGGATATATCCCAATCCCGAATACTCAGCATACCGAGCATCATAATAACGAGCACAAGCTGCTCGGTTAACCTCACCGACTCTTGATTCAGAGCAGTCTATCTCAGAACTCTACAGGGACCCACTCCCGCTCTGTCAGGCTCTATCCATCTGGCTATATCTACTTTCTCTTCTTATTTTAATAAGGCAGATCTATATTCACTATTCCATGACAAGTATTGAAGATTAAGAAAGCAACTATTTGATCTAGCATGCAAAGGGTTCAGAGCAGCCGCACTTGCAACAAAATTCACAAGAAGGAAAAATACAAGCAGAATCTGAAGAAAAGTCAATCTTATTAATCAGAAGGGAAAATGTATTCACTACATCAAAAGAAAAAAAAAAAAAAAAAAAAAAGGGGGCAAAAGCCTATAAAAGCCTCAGGATTTCCCAGAGGGGCCTGCATCCTCTTCCAAATTAAGGGCACGAGCCCCAGCAGTCTTATCCGGATCAGGACGAGATGAGGTGGGTTCAGGAGGAACGATTGATGACACGTCAAAGTCCGGGAACTGAAGTTGGAATCTAGTTCGGAAATTCTCAAAGCCGAGCAGGATCAGGTCATCACCCATCTGATCAACTTCCTCTTTTAATTCCATCTCAGCCTCAGCTTTGGCTTGACCAACTGCCTCCTGAACCCTCTGGTCAATAGAACTACGGAGACCAACCAGCTCCGCCTCAAGCCTCTCAACCGTCCGAGCAAATATATCCCTCTCAGACTCTGCCACCTTAAGGCTGGTGGTAGCTCTCTCCAGACTCTCTTCAGCAGATTGAATTTTAGAACGGGCTGTTCCGAGCTCCAGTCTCATCTCGTCCACCTCTGTCCTTAGCTTCTCGGCCTCCTCAAGGCCCATGGGGGTCACCATCAGAGCAGCTAAACTATGCATGCTCTGTTTAAAGCAAGACAGATAAATTAGAGCGAAACAAATGAGCAAACAAAAGGCCAAGGAAAGGCTTCAGAAGTTACCTTCATCTGGAGAGTCATCATCTCAGTCATCAGTTTGGAGGGATCATCCCCTCTGTACCGATGTGGGCCCTGAGCCCATATTCGATCAAATGCCTTCTTGGCAATTTGATAATCCGGCTCAACAAATGGCTCAGAAGGAGCGGCAGGAGCTTTCCCCTTCCTAGACCTCTTGCTCGGACCAGGAGGAACAGCCGATACAGGAATGGCAGGCTCGGCTTCCTCAGCCTCGGCAGGGGAGGGCTCAGGGGAACCAGAGATCAATCTCCTTCTCTTCACTTCTAAAGGAGCATCAGGCTCAGCTTGGGAGGAAGACTCCCCCACCACTTGAGGCTTCGGCACTTCCCACCTCGAGGCTAGCCTCCTCTTCAACTCTGCGCTACGGGTGGCCATCACTTGGTCTGGAGTGACGATAACAGTATGAGCCCGGTTAGAAGTTGAAAGCAAAACCCGGTACTGATCCTGCAGAGCCTTAGTAAACTTGGGCCTCTTCCGAGCACTCTTGACTGCACAAAGGAAATGAAAAATACCAAGTTTGTCAGTTCTGAGGGTATAAGCAAAGCTAAAGCAAACCCAAGAGAATAAGTCTCACCCCTATGGCCCGTAACACAAGGAAACGACGAGATCTTTCCGGCCTGAAAGTCCGTATGCTCCCATCCTCCTCCAACGAAGAAGTACCACTTCTTCCACGTCTTGTTGGAAGTAGGAACGGAAGACAGGGGTCGGAACCCCTTCTCGAAGGACATATAATACAGGCCTTCTGCCTGCTTGAACTTCAGATCCATATTGCTATGGATCAAGTCCAGAGACACCTCCACTTTGTTCAGATGCCCCAGCACCATAAATCCTAGAAGATGCCGCCAGCTATTGAGATTCAGGTCGGCAGGGCAGAGCTTGAACCAGTAAAAGAATTGCCTGACTAAATCCGGCAATGGAAGCCTTAAGCCCATTTCAAACCAGGCAAGGAAAACGCAAATCTCCCCGGCTTTAACATCTTGGGGACGGTCCATGGGTCCTGGAACTCTGCAAGTCACATTGGGGGGAAATTCAAATTTCACCCTCCATTCATCCAAGAGGCTTTGAGTGACGGCACTCTCACCCTCTTCTCTATGAGAAGACCTACCAGAGGTCTCCCCGGCCCTGTCTCGGGGCTCTTCGAAAGCATCGACTATTCTAACCCCTGGACTAGGGGGAGGATCAACAGGCCTCTCCTCAATAATTTCAAAAGCAGGGTTACCTACATCTCCTACAACAGACGGACCAGCCGCCTCAGAATGGTCTCCTACTCCCTCATTCACAATTCGAGATTCCGAAGGAACAGACATTATTCTCAAACTCAAGAAGAAAGAAGCAAGAGAGGGGGAAAAATCAGTCGAACCTGTTTTCACTTAGGGGATCTGTATTCTTCAAGATCGCACGAACCAACAATGGCGGATGAAATCTTCTAGCACAGTAAAAATGTCGAGGGAAAGGTCATTTCAAAAATCTCATCCCGTATTTATAAACACGATATCAGAAGGGACCCACCAAGCCCAAACGCCATGACGGTTCAGAACAATGATGATCTCGAGAAAACCAACTGTCCGCCCAGTATGATTGTGACCTCGAAAAGACTTAATCGCCGACTACGCAATAAATGGCGCCCCAACGATTGTCTTGGAAGGCGAAAAGCGAGACACATAACTCTCTTAGCCCTAGTTACTTACATCAAACTAGGACTTGGGGGGGGAGTAACTGATATACCATAAAAAGACAGGCCAATCAACACTTGACACGTATGACCACAGTCCGATTTATGTTCAGCTAGCATGATTCTCGTTCAGCCTATGACATCCAGATCATCACATAAGGTCGGAAGTGACCAAACAAATATATCCAGAACTGATCACAGGGTCCAGACCAGAGCTTCAGATCTCGTCACCGCCTTAGCGGATTCCGAGCAGAGAATAGGGTAACAGTCTCCAGCACGGAAACTACCATTTATGATTATCTCCGCCTTAGCGGATTCCGGGCAGAGGATAAGGAAGTAGTCTCCAATACGGAAACTACCATTTATGATTATCTCCATCCACGACTTAACGCCCACAAGGTAACTGCAATCTCCGATGATCATATCCCTATATTCATGGCGTCGAATCCTAATCAACTTAGGAAAGCTTCGGCCTATATATTAAACCCTAGAGGTACGCTATATTTTTCATGCTCATTCTTTGACTTTCAATACAGTCTTTCAATTCCCTTACTCACTTAAGCATCGGAGCGGCTACCGCCGGAGCCAATCCGGTGGTCCTCTGATCATCTTTCTGAGTGTTCTACAGGTCACGGAGCCCTTACGTGTTGCGAGTCAAAAAGTGCAGCAGAGGATAAGGAAGTAGTCTCCAATACGGAAACTACCATTTATGATTATCTCCATCCACGACTTAACGCCCACAAGGTAACTGCAATCTCCGATGATCATATCCCTATATTCATGGCGTCGAATCCTAATCAACTTAGGAAAGCTTCGGCCTATATATTAAACCCTAGAGGTACGCTATATTTTTCATGCTCATTCTTTGACTTTCAATACAGTCTTTCAATTCCCTTACTCACTTAAGCATCGGAGCGGCTACCGCCGGAGCCAATCCGGTGGTCCTCTGATCATCTTTCTGAGTGTTCTACAGGTCACGGAGCCCTTACGTGTTGCGAGTCAAAAAGTGCAGCATCAGTGAGCAAATAAAAAATTGTATGTCAAATAAAAGATTTGATTGCGTCTACATGTGAATATGAAGATTGATTTTCATTATTCCAAATTGTTATCGTACATGTCTCTTAAAGCAACAAAAATTTCTTTGAAGATTATTACTCATAAAGGTGTTGGTTTAAGAGAAGCATTGTGGACCAATTAAACCATATATTTTAAAAAAGTTTTCTAATTTTATTTTATACAGTCCTAGTAATATTTAGAATATTTATAAATAGTCCTAGTCATATATGGAACAGGTCAATTGAGTTTTATCAAAATTGGATGTTCTTGTAGGGTTTGAATTTATAATTATTATACATACATGATATAACCAAAGTGGCAGTGCAACTGTCGAAATAGTTCCCCGTATGAGAGAGCATCTCCAGGGAGCTCCCTACATGAGACTCCTTAGAAAATTTAGTAAGTCAACTGGAAAAATCATGCTCCAACCGCACCCCCTATCAAACTCCAACAATATAGGATGACAAAATTGCTCCTAAATATAAGGAGTGAGAGTGTATAGAAAGAAGACTCCTTATTCATTATTTTATATATATATATATATATATATATATAAATTGATTAAATATATATTTTTAATTTGTTAGTTTCTAGAATTCTCTATTCTATTTATCACATATTTAAATTGATTAAATGTATTTTTTTAATATGGTCTATTATATTCTGACAACTTTTTAAACTATTTTTTTTTTTATATATATTTTTCTTAATTAATTTTTTATTTATTATTTCGTTAATCTAATGAAATTAAATGGGTGCTAGATTTAAATTTAGAATTATATTTAAAAAATAAATTTTAGTTTTTTATTTAATTTTGTATAATACAAATTATGTATGCAAAAAAGATTTTCAAGGTAAAAAAATATCGTTGAAAAAAAAGTTGTTAAGAAAATACAGTCGTTGAAATAAATTCAAATAATGATAATTTAATTCCAAAAAAAAAAAAAAATTAAAGTTAACTAAAATAGAGTGTGGTTGGAGTAACCTTTCAAAAATGACTCTTTAAATTAACTTTGTTCCTATTTTAGATAAAACAGGGTATGATCGTTGCTTAAAGTTTTCAGTTTGAAGTTAATAAAATATGTTATTATTTTTTCCAAGGCTAACATAGTTCTGTATTGTTTCATTGAGGCTTTGATATAATCTAAATTCATTGAGGCTATGATATAATCTAAATACACTGCTTTGGTTGGTAGCGTAAGAGTCTGTGTTGTTTTAATAATTTTATTTGTGAAATTTACTTCTTTTAAATTTAACAAATGGTATGAGAGTGATTTGAGTCCAACAAAAGATACTGAGAAATTTTTAGAATCAACGATATATTAAGGATCCGAACTCACACTTTCTTACAAAAGAAAAATGCTAACTATAATGACTTAAAAGACATCTATATTAGTTACCAGGCATATGTTGAAATTTGATACGACAAGTATATAGTACACTTGGTGATGTCATATGGATTCCTTTATTGGTAAACTCTTCTTTTCAGGCCATATCCCTAGCTCTCTCTCATCTGTCGATCTATTTGCTATCTTTTCTTGAAGAACCCAACATTCCCCCCCCCCCCCCCCGCGGTGGCGGGGGATAACATTTGAATCTTATTTTTATTAACCAACTCAAATCATTTTCGATTTCAAGGTCTCTCTACTAAGTAATTTTTGGCGACATTCATGGTTACTCATTGTATTTAAAAAATTATAAAGGCATGAAAAATGAAGGAAAAATAAAAACAAATGTATGAGCAACGGTTATAGATTATACATGATCATTGAAATCAAAGATTCTAATTTCGCTAAGATAAAGATTTTGTGCCTAGCATCACTTTTTACAATGTTATTAATGAATGGTCAAGCCTACACTTATAACCATTTTATTATACTAGTTTTATAATATGTGTGTTATGTAAAATGTATATATATATTTTTTTTCACCTGTATATATTTTTTTAGCAATTTTATAGTTGAAGGATTTTAAACTTAGAATTGAAATTAAAAGAATCTTTTATATAGTTTTTCCTTAAACATTCAACTCTCATTTAATAAACAATATGTTTCAAAACTTTTTGGAAAGAAAGTGTTTTTTATTCCTTTTCTGTAACACCCCAAAAATATATATAAACATGTATGATAAAGAGGGGGGAGGGGAGAGACCATTTGTCATGCCCCGAATTCCAAGAAACCCGAGGCGCAACTGACAAAGCAAAAGGAAAGTAAAACAATAAGGAAATAAAGGACAATCTAACAGATTCAACTCAAAACTTACATTCATTTCCTTCAATGTACATCCATGTAAAGCACGATAAGTAAAAACATTCAACATGTCATTCGGGCTTAAGCCCTTATACAATATCAATACATCTCGAAATATGCTCCCAAGGGCCAAGATCATTCTAAGCTCATATCTTTTCCACTCTGCAAAACTTCCTCAAGTTTCGAGTGCCGGGAACGTCATATGTGGGGAGTTATCCCACGTATGGGTCAGCTCAACTGCTGGTATGATATAATGCTAATGCAAGGAACAAAATTAAGGGCGTGGCATGTGCAAGTGTACAGTTATTTCTATATGTCATTCAATATCATCCATACAACGTGCTAGCAATAATCTACATGTCATCCAACTTATTAATATAATTTAAGGCGTGGCATGTGCAAGTGTACAGTTATTTCTACATGTCATCCAATAACATCCATACAACGTGCTAGTAATAATCTACATGTCATCTAACTCATTAATATAATTTAAGACGTGGCATGTGCAAGTGTACATTTATCTCTACATGCATTTTAAATCATCCATGCAATATGATAACAATAATCCACATGCCTTCCAAATCATCCATACTATGTAATAGCAATAATCCACATAACATCCAAGTTATCCATGCAACGTAGTGACAATGCCCATGAAACACCCACACAACTCAATACCACAACCATGCCAACTCTATGCTACAACCATGTCAACTCTATGCCATGTCCGTGTCAACTCATGTAATGTAATATGATGTAATGTAATGTAATGTCTATCACGCCCCGAATTCCCGACCGAAACCCGGGGACGCGACTGAACGAAACAAAAGAAAAGAAAATAAATAGATAGATAAATAAAAAAATAACAATTTAACTAATTTAGATACAAGCCTATTCCACTAACATAACTATACATCCATATATCTCTATCAATACACATATATTCCCGGTTTATAAAAATTTCGGCAGAACCTCCTTTGTTTTTCGAGCTTTTTTCCCCTTGATAATCACAATACATTATATATATACAAACACATCACAATCTATCCTCACTCGATGGCCACAATCTCATCAAAGTTAAATATACATCGCCTAATTATACAATTGAAAATATACAACCATGATACAACATATATGTCATTGGGCTTAATCCCGTACATCACAAAACACGCCTCTCGGGCCAAATATCCATCTACAGTCAAGTCTCCTCCACTCAGCTGACTTCCTCAAATCTCAGGTATTGGGAGTGTCATCTGAAATATGGTTCCCACGAATGGGTCAGAGCCAACATGCTGGTATGGTACAATACTAATGCAAGGAACAAAATTAAGACGTGGCATGTGCAAGTGTACATGTATATCTACATGCCTCCCTAATCATTCATATGATGTGATGGCAATTTATATAATGTATCCACACAAAATCAATCTCACATTCATGAATTTCTACAATGCGATGTCAATATGCATGACGCACACATGCAACTCTATGTCACCCATGTCCCACTTCACGGTCCGCCCCCGTCAGCCCGTGGGTACTGATGTTGGCCAGAATTTGGGTTTTTCACCATAGGACCTACGCCCTCATAATGCACAGCACCTCGTGCTGACCCACACTATGCTTTCAAGGAATCACACTATGCCAATATGCCATGATTTCATCATGCAATAGTGCAGTTCAAATGAAACATCACTTTCATAAGCATATGCAATATGCTTTCAATAATGCATCACATTTAAGATCAAATCACAAGAATTTATCCACAAATCTACGTGTCATGCTCAATCAATCTCAACGCTTACGCAAACCCACATGTCACAATATCAACAATCCTTCTAAAACATAAATCACATATGATGACAACTCAAGAAGTAAATCATAACTCCCAAATACTCATAAAGAACACAGAAGCACATAACCAATCAACTCAAGGGTTGTCAAAGCAATAATTCCTATGTGATCTTCTATCAGCAGATAAGCACAAGAATCATTCAATCAATATGCACATCAATCCTAATTTAATCCTATTCCTTACTTAGCAAAGTACCCCACCTGATAGGGTTGGTCATAACCCTACTAAGCTGTGTCCACTATGTAGTCCGATCAACCAGGTTAATCTTTAGTCCACAATTCAGAAGTTGAAGAAAACACACCGGCAGGTTGATCGAGTCGGCCAACCATTTTAAATCCAGTTTCATCAACTTCTTCAGCCTTTTTCCTCAAGTAGACGATGATCCATGACAGATTCTGTCGCTTTATCATCCCATCCATCTTATCATTAGCTTCCAAACATCCTCAATATATTTCTCTAATTAATTCTAAACCTTCTAGAAATTTCCTATCCTGAATGTCACAATTAACCCAAAAGGTCAATTACATCCAGATCTAACCTTTGCCTTATGCCAAGTAATTAGATATTAAAAAAAAAAACAAAGCAAAACTTCTTTGAACTACACAAACCATCTCAGAAATCAACAAATGTATGACCAGGAAAGGAACCCATTCCGTGAACCAATAGAAGAGCAGGAACTTGTAGCATTTGCTTAAGCTGATTTGGCAACTTTACTGCCTCAAAGGAACAGCTATTCCTACCTTTCAAATGCTCTAGAGAAGGCACAGCAGCACCACAAGCCACAACCTTCCTCACCCTCTTACTCAGTTAATGCACTTGCAGCAAACCAAACCTCACAGACCAAACCAGTAATGAACCATAAAAAGGGCTAGAATCAAGCACCATGGAAGAAATCAGCAACATCAATTCCTTCCTCCAATTCATCACAGAAGTCACAACATCCGATAGCTGTAGGTTCCCTAACCTCCATCGCTCGACAGTAGCTCTGCTGCTACTTCTTCCCTGTTGCTCTCTTTTTCCTCTACACCGCTACAAGCTTTCACACAATTGCATATATACAACTTCCATAAGACCAGATCCTTTATGACTCCTCAACCGTGTATAATCCTCTATTTTCTCATCCACATGGCCCTACTAAAAACAGCAGAAGTGGAAGAAATTCCCATCATCAATTACACTACTCTAGAAATTTCCAAAACCCATTCAACGGATCAATCGAGTCATCACCATAGCCATCGACAAAACCGCAACATCACACACAATCCCGAACCACAAAACCGTAACATCCACTCACACAATTTTGAGCTATACAATGTCGTCTCCAAACACAGCCATGACCGAATCAGCAATCTAACCTGAAATCCATTTATTCCGTCGCAGCTCCATCCAGCAATACGAACCCTCTGCACCAATCTAACATCTGTTATACTCCAAGGTCCCTCGGCCAAACCTGAATCCGAGACCACCTGCCGTGGCTTCTTTCATTCCCTCTGGTTTGCTGCCTGTTGTCCCAATCTTTCTTTCCCTTTCTTGGTCGACTGCTTTCTCTCCACTCTGCAACGCATCACCACTGGACGACGGTCGACCATCAAATCCAGCCCGTTTGTTCTCCACCCGTAACCCCTTATGCGAATCAAACTCCTCAATCACCCCTCCAACGATTGATCCCATCCGATCCCCTAGGCAGCGTGGTTTGAAGAGAATCAAAATTCTAAAATTTCTCTCCCTCTTCTCTCTCTCCCCCTTTCTCTTTTTCTCTCATTTTCTCCCTGTTCTCACGCGACTTCCACCGCCCTTCACTCCTTATCCTTATCTCTCAATTTCTTTCCCCGTAGCTTCTTCGAAGTTTCCCCTGATATTATACACATAATTTATTTTTCTACTTTACCATATTACATATTTTATAAATCTTTTATTCCACAAAATATTATAAAATGCTAGTAAATTTATCATAAAGTCGGGGCTCAATTTAATTATTTATTTACCACTATTGGTTCTCATTCGGGTCCCATATTATATTCCCTATAATTTATAATTCGTATCAATCCCATGGATTCATCCTGGCACTTGGTTAACCAGTTTAAATATTTTTTTTTTCAAGTCTCTACATCCTTCCCCCCTTAAAGAAATTTCATCCCGAAATTTAAAAATACATCTCCTCAACAAAATGATAAAAGATCGATGCACAGTGCATTGTGACATGTAGACGTGCAACCTTACCAATGGAACATTCACCCTTCCCTCAGCCAGGCGATGTGAGATGACTTATCACCTTCTCCCTCCCCCCTTCCGGCTCAGCCACTCCGAGGCAGGCAGGGTCCCTCGGCCCGCGCCTCCACACACCCTGCTAGGGTCTGGTTCCGATCCCATCCGTAACAACTCACTCCACATGGCACAACACATAATGAAATTCTCAAAATACATTGGCCTATCAGCGCCAATTTCCTTTCAATCCATCCAGGCATCACAACCCATCTCAATAAATCAACACAAAAAAAAAAAACAAAAATAAATAAAATTCCTCAATGATTACCAGGGCACCACAAGGTTCATCAAATCTCAGGTATTGGGGAGTGTCATCTGAAATATGGTTCCCACGAATGGGTCAGCGCCAACATGCTGGTATGGTACAATACTAATGCAAGGAACCAAATTAAGACGTGGCATGTGCAAGTGTACATGTATATCTACATGCCTCCCTAATCATTCATATGATGTGATGGCAATTTATATAATGCATCCATACAAAATCAATCTCACATTCATGAATTTCTACAATGCGATGTCAATATGCATGACGCACACATGCAACTTTATGTCACCTATGTCCCACTTCACGGTCTGCCCCCGTCAGCCCGTGGGTACTGATGTTGGCTAGAATTTGGGTTTTTCACCACAGGACCTACGCCCTCATAATACACAGCATCTCGTGCTGACCCACACTATGCTTTCAAGGAATCACACTATGCCGATATGCCATGATTTCATCATGCAATAGTACAGTTCAAATGAAACATCACTTTCATAAGCATATGCAACATGCTTTCAATAATGCATCACATTTAAGATCAAATCACAAGAATTTATCCACAAATCTACGTGTCATGCTCAATCAATCTCAACGCTTACGCAAACCCACATGTCACAATATCAACAATCCTTCTAAAACATAAATCACACATGATGACAACTCAAGAAGTAAATCATAACACCCAAATACTCATAAAGAACACAGAAGCACATAACCAATCAACTCAAGGGTTCTCAAAGCAATAATTCCTATGTGATCTTCTATCAGCAGATAAGCACAAGAATCATTCAATCAATATGCATATCAATCCTAATTTAATCCTATTCCTTACTTAGCAAAGTACCATACCTGATAGGGTTGGTCACAACCTTACTAAGTTGTGTCCACTATGTAGTCCAATCAACCAGGTTAATCTTTAGTCCACAGTTCGAAAGTTGAAGAAAACACACCGGCAGGTTGATCGAGTGGGCCAACCATTTTAAATCCAGTTTCATTAGCTTCTTCAGCCTTTTTCCTCAAGCAGACGATGATCCATGACAGATTCTGTCCCTTTATCATCCCATCCATCTTATCATTAGCTTCCAAACATCCTCAATATATTTCTCCAATTAATTCTAAACCTTCTAGAAATTTCCTATCCTGAATGTCACAATTAACCCAAGAGGTCGATTACATCCAAATCTAACCTTTGCCTTATGCCAAGTAATTAGATATTAAAAAAAAAAACAAAGCAAAACTTCTTCGAACTGCACAAACCATCTCAGAAATCAACAAATGTATGAACAGGAAAGGAACCCATTCCGTGAACCAATAGAAGAGCAGGAACTTGTAGCATTTGCTTAAGCTGATTTGGCAACTTTACTGCCTCAAAGGAATAGCTATTCCTACCTTTCAAATGCTCTAGAGAAGGCACAGCAGCACCACAAGCCACAACCTTCCTCACTCACTTACTCGGTTAATGCACTTGCGGCAAACCAAACCTCACAGACCAAACCAGTAATGAACCATAAAAAGGGCCAGAATCAAGCACCATGGAAGAAATCAGCAACATTAATTCCTTTCTCCAATTCATCACAAAAGTCACAACATCCGATAACTGTAGGTTCCCTAACCTCCATCGCTGGACAGTAGCTCTGCTGCTACTTCTTCCCTATTGCTCTCTTTTTTCTCTACACCACTACAAGCTTTCACACAATTGCATATATACAACTTCCATAGGACCAGATCCTTTATGACTCCTCAACCGTGTATAATCCTCTATTTTCTCATCCACATGGCCCTACTAAAAACAGCAGAAGTGGAAGAAATTCCCATCATCAATTACACTACTCTAGAAATTTCCAAAACCCATTCAACGGATCAATCGAGTCATCACCATAGCCATCGACAAAACCGCAACATCACACACAATCCTGAACCACAAAACTGTAACATCCACTCAGACAATTTTGAGCTATACAACGTCATCTCCAAACATGGCCATGACCGAATCAGCAATCCAACCTGAAATCCATTTATTCCGTCGCAGCTCCATCCAGCAATACGAACCCTCTGCACCAATCTAACGTCTGTTATACTCCAAGGTCCCTCGGCCAAACCTGAATCCGAGACCACCTACCGTGGCTTCTTCCATTCCCTCTGGTTTGCCGCCTATTGTCCCAATCTTTCTTTCCCTTTCTCGGTCGACTGTTTTCTCTCCACTCTGCAACGCACCACCACTGGACGACGGTCGACCATCGAATCCAGCCCGTTTGTTCTCCACCTGTAACCCCTTATGCAAATCAAACTCCTCAATCACCCCTCCAATGATTGATCCCATCCGATCCCCTGGGCAGCGTGGTCTGAAGAGAATCAAAATTCTAAAATTTCTCTCCCTTTTCTCTCTCTCCCCCTTTTTCTTTTTCTCTCATTTTCTCCCTGTTCTCACGCGACTTCCACGACCCTTCACTCCTCATCCTTATCTCTCAATTTCTTTCCCCGTAGCTTCCTCGAAGTTTCCCCTGATATTATACACATAATTTATTTTTCTACTTTACCATATTACATATTTTATAAATCTTTTATTCCACAAAATATTATAAAATGCTAGTAAATTTGTCATAAAGTCGGGGCTCAATTTAATTATTTATTTACCACTATTGGTTCTCATTCGGGTCCTATATTATATTCCTTATAATTTATAATTCGTATCAATCCCATGGATTCATCCTGGCACTTGGTTAACCGGTTTAAATATTTTTTTTTTCAAGTCTCTACAATGTCCCTTCACGGATCGCTCCCGTTGGTTCGGGTGCCAAATGCAATGTCATGTCCATGTCTTATTTTCGGAACACATCCGATGGAAGCTGAGTACCTTGTCTCGTTTTCAGAACACATCTGATGGAAGCTGAGTACCATGTCTCGTTTTTAGAACACATCTGATGGAAGCTAAGTACCATATCTCGTTTTCAGAACACATCTGATGAAAGCTGAGTACCATGTTTAGCACCACGTGCTCAACCCAGACTATGCTTTCAATGCATCACACTATGCCAATATGCCTTAATTCCATCATGCAATATAATACAATCTCAGATAAGCAATTTTACCAACACATAGAGCATGCCTTTAAATAATGTATTCTACTTAAAGCAATCACAACACCTGAATAACAAAACATCTTCCACATGAATGTATGCAATACACGATCAACGAAAATACATACACAAGCCACGTGTTCGCAATCTTAACAACTCTCCAAAAATATAGATCACGTACAACCCAACACATAGAACAAATCATATCTCCGTGGAGCAGCAAGAAGCACGTAAGCAACGTAAACAATCAACTCAAGATTTCCCTTTTTTTTTTTTAAACAACATTCCTTATGTGATTTTTCTAACATCAAACAAATAATTATATGATTCATTCAATCAACATGCAAATCATTCCTAAACTTAATTATATTCCTTACTTAGCACAATACACCATACCTGATGGGTCAGTCTCAACTCAGGAAGATGTACTCGTAGTGTAACAGAACTACAGTGAAAATACAGAAGGTCAGACCACCTTCTCCTTACCTTTCCGTGTTCCTAAAATCATGAAATACAACTCAATTCAATTGCTACTTGAATTATGCTATTCATCAAATTTTATGTCTTTATTTTATAAGTTTCTATTTTTCCAAATTAAACTCTACTGCTGAGTCCAGAACGTCGAAGAAAATAGGTTTAGGCTTTCGTGGAATTCAATTCGGACATCCGAGCTTAAAAGGGCAAAAAGGTCATTTTGCACTTTTTACGCTCCTTACATCCCGAGACTTCTTTTCATAAATTGGACTCCATAGTTAAGTCCGGAATGGTCGAGATAATAAAATTTTCCTATTTGTTTACTTAATTCGGAGTTCGTTTGACTGCGTTTCAAATCAGGGGCATTTTGGTAATTTTAAATGTTACTATGGGTCTTTTATTTTTCGGGACCCTGTCTCAGAAAATGGATCTCACCATTGGCCTCGGAATGGTCGAGATAGTCAAAATACACTAATGACTTGTCCCTTTTGGACTTTGGATTATTTTGAAATATTTAAATAATTTAATATTTTATTAATAATTTATTCTGGTGGGTCAGTTCATAATTTCTCAAAAGTCTAGGGGTCAAAGTGAAATTTCAAAAATTCCTGGGGTCAAATTTAATTTTCCAAAAGTCTAAGGGTTAATTTGTAATTTTTCAATTTCCTTATTCCCAATTCAGTTAGCCAAACAGGGGCCAATCCAAAACAGGGATAGGATATCCCTGTTTCCAATTTAATTTAAACTTCAAATTTTATAACCCTGTAGCCAAACAACCCCTAACCCATTTTAATTTAAAACCAAAAGATGATACATGGCAGGGGTGGGTCGGCCCAAGCTCGACCCGAACCCGAACTGACCTGGACCCGACCCGGAACAGTCCCCTTTCGTCCCCGATTTTTCGGTAGGGTTCCGGCGTGTCTCCAGCGTCTTCTCCGGCACCGGCGACACTATTCTGACCAGTTTTCAGCGTTTTAAAAATGTGGTTTTCTTCATTTCTTTCCAAGGATTTCATATATGGGCTCGGTTTTGGGTTTAGATCATCGGATCACCACGAATAAGGGGTCAAACCCCTCGGTCAACTCTCCGGCCGACCCTTCCTTTTCCATTTTCGTGACTATTTGGTCACGATCCGACCTCCATTTTGGTCCCAACACGTTTCTGCACCTCACCCCATGAATTTTCCACCTTTTAAATGAAGTTTTACACATAAAATATCAAAACCCACTCCCCCATAACCGTGACCTGCAACTGGAAAGTTCTCCCTCTCCCCTTAACCATTTTGATTGATTCTTGTTCCTAAATTCTCCATATTCCATACTCTTCCTAGCCCTACATTAAAAATAATTTAATCATGCTAGAAAAATTTCGAAATAGAAAGTGACTCACCTTGGTTTCGGGTCTCTCTCTCTTTAGTCGTGTGTCTCCTTTTCCCTCCTAGCCCAAGCTTTATTCAATCTCCAAGACTCTCCAACTCAGCCTCTCTCTCTTTACCTCTATTTTTCTGATTTCTCTTTCCTCTCCCTCTAACGCAACATACATACAAATATACACACGCATCACACCCTCTCTCTCTCTCTAAGATCTTACCTACCCTCACGGTTCAGACCTGCTTTCCTGTTCCTGATAACTCCCTGCTTACTCCACCAACCTACTGCTAGCTACTCCATGCCCTCTTGAGTGTGCAACACTCAATTTCTACATACCCTCATCCACACACACTCACCCGTACACACACACACACACCCACGTGCACATTTCTGATTTGTATATATATATATATATATATATATACACACACACACACACATACATGCATATAATCATAATATACACATCACACTCATAATTCATATATATCCACATGTATACATTTCACATGATAATAATAATAATGATCATAATAATAATATTAATACTAACACTAAGAAAATTTATTTATAAAAAAAAATTCCATGTCATTACATCCTTCCCTCCTTAAAGAAATTTCGTCCCGAAATTTAAAATAAAATAAACTAAACGTAATGTGCATAATGATACTCCAAGATCTCCTATGTACACGACGATCATCCAATCAACCTCAAATCAAACCATGCAATTATGTAATAGTTCCTCATAATGTCATCAATCCATCACTTGTACTATAATGTAATTTAACAACCTAATATCCTTAAAAAAAAAAAATTTCAGAATGATCAGCTCAAAATGTTATTGTGTCATGGAGACATGTAGCCTTACCTATGGACCATTTACCTCTCCCTCAGCCAGGCGATGTGGAATGCATTACCCTCTCCCCCCAAAGGAGCCTCGTCCACTTGGGCGGGCGTGCAGTGGTGTGCAGACATCTCCACACTCCCTGCTAGGGTCTAGTTCTAATCCCATCTGTAACGGCCCACTCCACATGTCACAACATGTAATGAAATTCTCAAAATACGTTGGCTCCTCAATGCCAATTTCTCAAATTCATCCTAACCTCATGACCCACCTCAACAACTCAACCTAATGACAAAAATAAAAGAAAATTCCTCAATATCGTTCACAAGGACACCTCAAAGTCTCTCACATACTTGCTGACCATCTAACTAATCTCAAATCAAGCCATGAAATCACCTAGTGATTCTTTCACAATGGCATCATCTTTATATCACCCGTACTACAATGCGATTCAATAACCCAGTTCATAGCATTACTATCATGAAACTTAAAGCAGTGCACCACGGTTCAAAAGAACAAACACTAGTCAAATTTTTCACCAATTTAAAGCAAGAATACACATCAATCTTTACCCATCTGTATTTAAACACATATATACATATAAACGTGTTTAAACATTTTCTTATGCATGCATTAATGACAACCAGTCTGTATATAAAATCATAGTCGCAGCACTATAACAGATACTAAACTGGCATGCATATATATAGAATTAACAAGCAACATTCAATAGCTAACACGTAGCCTACCACGTCAGCATCCAAGTATGGAATTCATCTCAAGAATATACATATACATAAATAAGCATATAACCAGCTGTATAGGTAACTAGGTATACATCTAACCCTATCGATATCCAGGCTTATAGCCTATCTCACTGACAACAAGCACCTAGTCTCCCTTTTAATTTTTTTTTTTTGGTCTACTACATGGGTATAAGCATTAGTCCCAGTTCATCAATAACTAAGCATACCATACATTATACAAATTTCACACACTAAAACAACAAGCACTAATCTAATCATGTAACCCAAACCAACCCAATTAAGTCGAGGTCTAGCCTCTCTTACTCATGACAAAGTCCACCCTAAAAGGACCCACGGATACCCCGTGAAATAAAGAAAAAACATCTCCCTCAAGATCACACACCGTCACTCTCTCTCTACAGTAGCCTATACTTACTCAAAACGTAAATAACCAATCCATCCCCAACGTAATACCAAAACTAGACATATCAAGTAAAACGAAGTCAAACGAAAGGATACCATCAGCTATCTCAATTGAACGATCTCTACAGATCCTCGCTAGGGTTACTCTACCCCCCAACTGGTGTGTCAACTTGTAAATGTAGATCTAGCCGGTCTATTTCTAACCTTAGGAAACATGTACAACATGTTGTGACACATTTACCTAGTCAACACTTACATAACTTACATTAACTACCCTTACCCTTTGGTTACACTAAACGACTAATACTGAGTTCTAACACAATCTTTCATAAGGAAGAAATTCATTTAAACGATACAATACTCTGAGTATTTATCATCCGGTCTATACACAAAATTTTTCACAAGTCTTAATTCTTATTTCTAGCATTCTAAGATTCTATGTGTCTCTTAATTTAAGGTTTTCTACCTTATTATAATTCTGTTCATTTAAGATTTTAAAATTCTTTCATTATTTCTTACTTTCATAGCTAGGTGATAACCCTTCATGGATCACCACTCCTTTTGTTACTGGCTAATGGGGAGCCATCCATCAACTGTAACGCAAGACCTGAGACCAATCTAGTCTGTATAAATGTCATAGTCATAGTACTGTAATCCATGAATATTGGGTACTAACCTAGCACACATATATAAAATCAACAAGCCACAATCAACATCTAACACATAAACATGCGAGTATGAAATTCTTCCCAAAGAACACATATACACATGTGGGAACACAACCAATTAGGCATATAACTAGGTCCACGGCCTATCTCATAAATAACTAGGTATACAACCTACCATATAGATAACTAGGTGTATAACTTGTCTCATAAATAACTAGGCATACAGCCTACCGTATAGATAACTAAGTGTACAACCTATATCTCAATAACTAGGCACACGGCTTATCCCATAAGGCATACGGTCATGCATTTCTAATCTCAGTTAACCACCCCATCAAACAATTCACAAGCTCCCTATCCATCGGGAAGTTAAGTATAGTGTACACTCATGCACACCCGTGCAACGCGCGCACATAAAACATACTACCCAAACTCTCCCAACTAAACTGAAAGTCTAAGCTCATCCCACTGTCCCTAGGTATTCGAACCTAGGCTCTGATACCACGTTGTCACGCCCCGAATTCCAGCGAACCCGAGGCGCGAGTAACAAGACGAAAGAAAAATAAATTAATAAAGAAATAAAGGACAATCTAACAGATTCAACTCAAAACTTACATTCATTTCCTTCAATGTACATCCATGTAAAGCATGATAAGTAAAAAAATTCAACATGTCATTCGGGCTTACGCCCTTATACAATATCAATACATCTCGAAATATGCTCCCAAGGGCCAAGATCATTCTAAGCTCATATCTCTTCCAGTCTGCAAGACTTCCTCAAGTCTCGAGTGCCGAGAACGTCATCTGTGGGGAGTTATCCCACGTATGGGTCAGCTCAACTGCTGGTATGATATAATGCTAATGCAAGGAACAAAATTAAGGGCGTGGCATGTGCAAGTGTACAGTTATTTCTATATGTCATTCAATATCATCCATACAACGTGCTAGCAATAATCTTCATGTCATCCAACTTATTAATATAATTTAAGGCATGGCATGTGCAAGTGTACAGTTATTTCTACATGTCATCCAATATCATCTATACAACGTGCTAGTAATAATCTACATGTCATCTAACTCATTAATATAATTTAAGACGTGGCATGTGCAAGTGTACATTTATCTTTACATGCATTCTAAATCATCCATGCAATATGATAACAATAATCCACATGCCTTCCAAATCATCCATACTATGTAACAGCAATAATCCATATAACATCCAAGTTATCCATGACACGTAGTGACAATACCCATGAAACACCCACACAACTCAATGCCACAACCATGCTAACTCTATGCTACAACCATGTCAACTCTATGCCATGTCCGTGTCAACTCATGTAATGTAATATGATGTAATGTAATGTAATGTCCCTTCACGGATCGCTCCCGTTGGTTCGGGTACCAAATGCAATATCATGTCCCTTCACGGATCGCTCTCGTTGGTTCGGGTACCAAATGCAATGTCATGTCCATGTCTCATTTTTGGAACACATCCGATGGAAGCTGAGCACCATGTCTCGTTTTCAGAACACATCTGATGGAAGCTGAGTACCATGTCTCATTTTCAAAACACATTTGATGGAAGCTGAGTACCATGTCTCGTTTTCAGAACACATCTGATGGAAGCTGAGTACCATATCTCATTTTCAAAACATATCTAATGGAAGCTGAGTACCATGTCTCATTTGCAGAACACATTTGATGGAAGCTGAGTACCATGTCTCGTTTTCAGAACACATTTGATGGAAACTGAGTACCATATCTCATTTTCAGAACACATCTAATGGAAGCTGAGTACCATGTTTAGCACCACATGCTCAACCCAGACTATGCTTTCAATGCATCACACTATGCCAATATGCCTTAATTCCATCATGCAATATAATACAATCTCAAATAAGCAATTTTACCAACACATAGAGCATGCCTTTAAACAATGTATTCTACTTAAAGCAATCACAACACCTGAATAACAAAACATCTTCCACATGAATGTATGCAATACACGATCAACGAAAATACATACACAAGCCACGTGTTCGCAATCTTAACAACTCCCCAAAAATATAGATCATGTACAACCCAACACATAGAACAAATCATATCTCCGTGGAGTAGCAAGAAGCATGTAAGCAACGTAAACAATCAACTCAAGATTTCCTTTTTTTTTTAAAAACAACATTCCTTATGTGATTTTTCTAACATCAAACAAATAATTATATGATTCATTCAATCAACATGCAAATCATTCCTAAACTTAATTCTATTCCTTACTTAGCACAATACACCATACCTGATGGGTCAGTCTCAACTCAAGAAGATGTACTCGTAGTGTAGCAAAACTACAGTGAAAATACAGAAGGTTAGACCACCTTCTCCTTGCCTTTCCGTGTTCCTAAAATCATGAAATACAACTTAGTTCAATTGCTACTTGAATTATGCTATTCATCAAATTTTATGTCTTTATTTTATAAGTTTCTATTTTGCCAAATTAAACTCTACTGCTAAGTTCAGAACGTCGAAGAAAATGGGTTTAGGCTTTTGTAGAATTCAATTCGGACATCCAAGCTTAAAAGGGCAAAATGGTCATTTTGTACTTTTTACGCTCCTTACATCCTGAGACTTCTTTTCGTAAATTGGACTCCACAGTTGAGTCCAGAATGGTCGAGATAATAAAATTTTGCTATTCGTTTACTTAATTCGGAGTTCGTTTGACTGCGTTTCAAATCAGGGGCATTTTGGTAATTTTAAATGTTACTATGGGTCTTTTATTTTTCAGGACCCCGTTTCGAAAAATAGACCTCACCATTGGCCTCGGAATGGTCGAGATATTCAAAATACACTAATGACTTGTCCCCTTTGGACTTCGGATTATTTTGGAATATTTAAATAATTTAATTAATTAATTAATTTAATATTTTATTCTGGTGGGTCAGTTCATAATTTCTCAAAAGTCTAAGGGTCAAAGTGAAATTTCAAAAAGTCCTGGGGTCAAATTTGATTTCCAAAAAGTTCAGAGGTTAATTTGTAATTTTCCAATTTCCTTATTCCCAATTCAGTTAGCCAAACAAGGGCCAATCCAAAACAGGGATAGGATATCCCTGTTTCCAATTTAATTTAAATTTCAAATTTTATAACCCTGTAGCCAAACAACCCCTAACCCATTTTAATTTAAAACCAGAAGATGACACGTGGCAGGGACGGGTCGGCCCAAGCCCGACCCGAACCCGAACTAACCCGGACCTAACCTGGAACAGTCCCCCTTCGTCCCCGATTTTCCAATAGGGTTTCGGCGTGTCTCTGGCGTCTTCTCCGGTGCCAACGACACTATTCCGGCCAGTTTTCATCGTTTTAAAAATGTGGTTTTCTTCATTTCTTTCCAGGGATTTCATATATGGGCTCGGTTTTGGGTTTAGATCATCGGATCACCACGAATAGGGGGTTAAACCCCTCGGTCAACTCTCCGGCCGACTCTTCCTTTTCCATTTTCGTGACTATTTGGTCACGATCCGACCTCCATTTTGATCCCAACACGTTTCTGCACCTCACCCCATGAATTTCCCCCTTTTAAACGAAGTTTTACACATAAAATATCAAAACCCACTCCCCCATAACCGTGACCTGCAACTGGAAAGTTCTCCCTCTCCCTTTAACCATTTTGATTAATTCTTGTTCCTAAATTCTCCATATTCCATACTCTTTCTAGCCCTACATTAAAAATAATTTAATCATACTAGAAAAATTTCGAAACAGAAAGTGACCCACCTTGGTTTCGGGTTTCTCTCTCTCTAGCCGTGTGTCTCCTTTTCACTCTTGGCCCAAGCTTTATTCAAGCTCCAAGACTCTCCAACTCAGCCTCCCTCTCTTTACCTCTATTTTTCTGATTTATCTTTCCTCTCCCTCTAACGCAACATACATACAAATGTACACACGCATCACACCCTCTCTCTCTCTCTCTAAGATTTGACCTACCCTTATGGTTCAAACCTGCTCTCCTGTTCCTGATAACTCCTTGCTTACTCCACCAACCTACTGCCAGCTACTCCATACCTTCTTGAGTGTGCAACACTCAATTTCTACACACCCTCATCCACACACACTCACCCGTACACACACACACCCACGTGCACATTTCTGATTTGTATATATATATATATATACACACACACACACACACACATACATACATACTCATAATATACACATCACACTCATAATTCATATATATCCACATGTATACATTCCACATGATAATAATAATAATACAACACTAAGAAAATTTATTTATAAAAAAAAAAATTCCATGTCATTACAACACTAACTGAATTAGACAACACCATTAATGTAGGCATTACTCACTTAGTATCAATGGGTATATATATATATATATAACTATGATATGTATGCACATAATATGTAAATATAAATATATGTATGTATAGGGGAGGGGAGAGATTACACTAGCTAAATTAGATAACACCATCAGTGTAGGCATTACTCACCTAGTATCAATGAGTGTGTGTATGTGTTTATATATATATATATATAACTATGATATGTATAAACCTAATTTATAAATATATATGTATAACTATAGTATGTATGCATGTAATATATAAATATGAATATATGTATATATATGTATAAATATAGATAAGATATATATATATATATATATAATGTACACGTGTGTATGGCGCTACAAGTTACTCCTAAAAGATACTAACTCCCAATCGAGCATTCAAGGGCTACCCATTATTTAGCCACGTGAAGGTTGCCTAGGTAAGAAAAAGAATGAGAAATTTTTGGGATTTGTCCCTTTTCCACTACCTATATAAAGGTTTCACCCTCTCCTTTAGGACACCAGAAGCTTACAAAGATTCAAAGATAAAGAGAGAAGCATAAAAAGAGGGTGATTAGGAGAGGCTAAACTAAAGGTTTCTGAAAGTAAACTTCATATATCCTACATTGTAGCAAAGACACACACACACATGTTGGTACATACATGCACATACAATGGTTGAATGATCTATATCACCAAAATTTGTTTTGAAATGGATCAATAATAATGCTAAGGTAAACCATATTTTGACACTTGGAATCGACTGAGCACATGAAGATAACAAGTTTACAAATCTTTTCTTAAAAAAATGGTTGAAAAAAAGTAAGAAAGTTTGGATTACGAGTCCTGGGTCCAAATTGGATTTTGTCTGACTATACCAACTTTTCCTTAAGATTTTTCTTTAGGTGATGCAAATAAAAAGCATGGTGGCAGTTGGGAAAGACATGTTGAATTGTTTCTAAAGGCCTTTCATTACGAACTGAAATAAATGTTAAAGCACATCCCTTCCAACTATTTGTGGCAATATCACACAAACCAATGCCAATTATATTCATTCTTCGAATCAACAACCGCAAAAGTAATATGAAAGAAACCTAAAAAACATAACAAAAATAACATTATAAAAATATGATCACAATTAAAAAACAAAAACAAAAACAAAATAAGAAGACAAACTTCTCTGTTACAAAAATCTAACAAATATATATATTTTTTATCTATTTGTGGAGCCATCATTGTCACCTTGATTTCCATCCTTTGACGTTGTAGCAAGAACTTTTTCTTGTATTTTCCTTTAAAAATTGTACCATCTAAAAATAACATTGGATGCAAAACTTGAAACCATGAATACAAGCCTTAGAAGTAACAAAAATTCTCTGAAAATGTCTACTCTCAATCTCATATTCAAGTTCAAAATGATTAACAAGATTCATTTTCACCGCTTCGTCAACATACCATTGTAGTTGATCAAATGATGACACCTCATCTCTATACAACTACATCCTGGCCTTTTCAACACCTAACCACGTATGATGATAGCTAATATTAAGATCATAGTTCTCTTTGAAATCCCGAACCACATCAATTGGACAAGTTGGTCTCCCTCGACCTTGATAAATAATAACATCACTAACAATAGCTGAAGTAATCCATGTTCTTGTAAAAGTATAGACTAAAATAGCTAGCTAAATTAGACAACACCATTAGTGTAGGCAACATTACTCAACTAGTATTAATGCATATATATATATATAACTATGATATGTATGCACATTATATATAAATATACATATATGTATAAATATGATATGTATGCATATAGAATAAATATGTATAAATATAGATAAGATATACATATATGTCTGTACGTATAAACTAATATAGATAATATATGTATAACTATAATATGTATGCATGTAATATAATATGAATATATGTATATATATGTGTATAAATATGATATGTATGCATATAGAATAAATATGTATAAATACAGATAAGATATACATAAATGCATGTATGTACATGTGTGTATGGCCCCACAAGTTACTCCTAAAAGACACTAGCTCCCGATCGAGCATTCAAGGGCCACACACTATTTAGCCACATAAAGGTTGTCTAGTATGAGAGAGAGAGAGAGAGAGAGAGAGAGAGAAAGAAAGGGAAATTTGTGAGATTTGTCCCTTCTCCACTACCTATATAAAGGTTTTACCCTCTCATTTAGAACACTAGAAGCTCATATAGATTCAAAGATAGAGAGAAAAGTATAAAGAGAGGGTGATTGGGAATGGCAAAACTAAAGGATTTTGAAAGTAAACTTCACTTGTCCTGCATTGTAGCACACACTCAAACACATACACACATGTTGGTACATAGATGCACACATAATGGTTGAATGACCCATATCACCAAACATTGTTTTGAAATGGGTCAATGATAATGCTAATTAAGGTAAACCATACTTTGACACTTGGGATCGACCGAGCACATAAAGATAAAATGTTTATAATTTTTTTTTATGAAAATAGTTGGAAAAAAGTAAGAAACGTTGGATTACAGGTCCTTGGTCCAAATTGGGTTTTGTTTGACCAGACCAACTTATCTGTAAGATTTGCCTTTAGGTGATGCAAACAAAAACATGGTGGCAGTTGGAAAAGACATGTTGAATCATTTCTACAGGCCTTTCATTATGATCTGAAATGAATGTTAAAGCACGATCCCTTCCAACTATTTGTGACAACATCACATAAAACCAATGCCAATTATATTCATTTTTCAAATCGACAGCCGAAAAAGTAACATGAAACAAACCTAAAAAACATAACAAAAATAAAATTATAAAAATATGATCACAATTAAAAATGAGGAAATAAAAAAACAAAAACAAAAAAATAAGACAAACTTCTCTCTTACACAAATCTGATAAATGTTTTTTATCTATTTGTGGAGCCGTCATTTTCACCTTGATTTCCATCCTTTATTGTTGCAGCACGAACTTTTTTCTTGTATTTGACTTTCAAAAATGCACCATCTAAAAATAACATTGGGTGCAAAACTTGAAACCATGAATACAAGCCTTAAAAGTAACAAAAATTCTCCTAAAATGTCTATTCTTAATCTCATATTCAAGTTCAACACGAGTGACAAGATTCATTTTCACTACGTCATCAACATACCATCATAGTTGATCAAATGATGACTCCTCATCTCTATACAACTACATCCATGATAATATTAAGCCCATAGTTCTCTTTGAAATCCTGAACCACAACAATTGGATAGGTCATTGGTCTCCCTCGACTTTGATCAATAATAACATCACTAATAATACCTGAAGTAATCCATGAATTCTTAGAAGTACGGATTAAAATACCACATGTATGAACATTATTCAAAGTCTTGATGTATAAAAAAATCATTAGACTTTTCTATAGTTCCACGTACTCGCCACAAACAACCCTTTGAATGCCTATAACAACATTTAACAATAACCCTAGGCTTATCATTTTTAACATAGTTAAACTTGAATCCAACTTCAATCGTATATTTTCACAACACCTTACAAAATTCAACCACTCCCCTTAAAAAAACTTGACCTGTAATAACCTCAAAATTTTATTTTATTTTTTTATATAAAATTTTGTGGTTATTATTATTATTATTTGTTATTGTTATTATTAATGTTATTATTATTATTAAAAGTGTGAAATGAATGTAATGTGTATATTAAGAGAATTGATGCATGGGTGTTATGTATATATGGTATGTATATGTGTAGAATAATATATGTACATGTATATGTGTATATGTATATGTATATGTATATGTATATATATAGCAGTGCATGTACGCACTGTGTGTGTGCAATAGACCGTGTGTGTGTGTGTGTGGTGTCGTGTAAGTGTGTGTGTGTCTAGAGTGTGTGTAATGAGTGATATATATAGGTATATATATATATATATATATATATATATAGGGCAGCTTTGCATTTAATGCAAAGCTGCCTTATAGAGAAAAGAGGAAGGCTGAACGGAAGGGAGAAGGTCAAGAAAAGGGGCTGGCAGTGGGAGACGTGAGGGAGTTGATGTGTGAGTGTTTATATTTTGGTCTCGGTTGGGAGGAGAGAAAGGAAAGAAAAACAGAGAGCAAGGGAGAGAGAGAGTTCTGGAAGGGAGAAGAGATTTTAGAGCTTGATTCAAGCTTGGAACCAGAAGGTGAAGGAGGTGCACGGCTAGAGAGAGAAACCCAGAAAACCGTGAGTGACTCCATTCTGATTTTTTTTTATTCTTAGCATGTTATATAGATTTGATTCTTGGTTCTTATAGTGTATGAAATGTGGATCATTTTGCAAAAGAAATCACTTAAAATGATTAAGAAACGAGATAGAAACAGTGAGTTGCAGGTTTCGGTTATAGGAGGTGGGTCTTGACATTTTATGTGTAGAACTTGGTTTAAATGGTAGGGAACGAACCCTAGAAGGTGCAGAAACCCATTAGGATAAAAATGGAGGTTGAACCATGAACAAAAAGTCACGAAAATGAAAGAGTAGGGTCGGCCGGAGAGTTGACTGGAATCTTTGAACCCTATTTCGTGAAAATCTAGTGTCTTAGATCCAAAACCAACCTTACATATGGAATCGACGTGAAAAACCGAAGAGAACCACATTCAGAAACCATGAAAATCTCACTGAAAAAATGTCGCCGGCGCCAGAGAAGGCGCCGGAACCCTACTGGTGTCTCACCGAAAAAACGGGTAAGAAAGGGGACTGTTCAGGTCGGGTCCGGGTCCGGTTCGGGTTCGGGTTCGGGTCGGGCTTGGGCCATCTGCCCCTGCCACGTGTCGCCCTGTTGTTTTAAATTAAAAGATGAAATGGGCTGTTTGGCTATGGGTGTAAGAAATTGAAAATTGAAATTGAAACAGGAACAGGGATATCCTATCCCTGCTCTGGACTAATCCCTGTTTGGGTAACCGAATTGAGAATAGGAGAATTGGAATTTACAAATTAACCCTTGGACTTTTTGGGAATTAACTTTGACCCAAGACTTTCAAAATTTACAAACTGACCTCCCAACTGTCAATTATTATAATTTGACCCACCAGAATAAAATATTAATTAAATTAATTAATTAATTAGTTAATTAAATTAATTAAATTATTTAAATATTCTAAAATAATCTGGAGTCCAAATGGGACAAGTCATTAGTGTATTTTGACTATCTCGACCATTCTGAGACCAATGGTGAGGTCCGTTTTACGAGACGGGGTCCCAAAAAATAAAAGACCCGTATTAACCTTTAAAATTACCAAAATGCCCCTGAATTGAAGCACAGTCAAACGAACTCCGAATTAAGTAAACAAATAGTGAAACTTTATTATCTCGAGCATTCCAGACTCAACCGTGGAGTCCGATTTTTGAAAAGAGGTCACGAAATGTAAGGACCCGTGAAAAGTGCAAAATGACTGTTTTGCCCTTTTGAACCCAGATGTCCGAATTGAGTTCTACGAAAACCTAAACTTATTTTCTTCGACGTCCTGGACTCAATAGCAGAGTTTAATTTAGCAGAATAGAAACTTATAAAATAAAGACATAAAATTTGTTGAATAGCATCATTTAGGAAACAAATGAACTAAGTCACTTGTTATGATTTTAGGGACGCGAAAAGGCAAGGAGAAGGCAGTCTGATCCTTCCACATTCTCACTACTAGCCACTACATTACAAGCGCAGTTTACTTGGGTTGTGACTAACCCGTCAGGTATGGTGTTTTGCTAATGTTAGAAATGAAGTTAAGTTAGGAATATTTTGTGAATGACTAGAATGATTTATGTGTTTATTTGGAATGTGTTTACTTGATAATTTGAAGTTAGTTGTTCACATGTTTATGTGTTACTTGCGTTCTTTGAGAGTTTAGTAAAGTGAAGAACATGAACTATGATATATGGACACATGAGATATGTATACATATGGAACTGACTGATGATTTATATGTTATTGTCCGAGCATGCTATATTATTGAAAACCATGTTCATTGAGATTACATTAGCATATTGGCATATGGTGAATCCTTGAGAACATGGCGTGAGTTGAGCACGTGGTGCTATGCATTATGAGGGTGTAGATCCTGTGGTGAAAAACCCAAAATTGGCCATTGCATTGGTACTTCGATGCCATCGGGGAGTACCCGTAAATGAGACATGGGTGTGGCATAGAGTTGTGCATGGGTGTGTCATGCATACCACTCATATATTACTGCGATGCTTTGAATGACATTTAGATATAAATGTACACTTTGCACATGCCACGCCTTAGCTTTATTTCTTGCATTAGCACTACATTATACCAGCAGTTGAGCTGACCCATTCGTGGGACCAACATTACAGATGAGGACGCCCCAGCTACATGAGTTTCAGTAATGCTTCATAGAGGAGAGTGCTTGGAAATGTTTGGCCCTAGGGGCATATTTTGCGATGTAAGGCCTTAGGCCCAAATGACCATGCAAACGATGTATTCATGGGATGTACTTTATGTTATTTTATGCATTGATGGGAATGGATGCTTGTTTAGTGAATTTATTTATATTTGTCCTTTTATTTATTTTATTTTCTATCTCGTCAGTCGCGCCTCGGGTTTACAGAAATTCGGGGCGTGACATGACCAACATGCGATATCCTTTGTGCCCAATTAGAATACAAAAATGTCTTCTCTTGATGACTACAAAATTTAAGTAACAAGTCAGTCTCAACATCAACATCACCAACACATCAATTCATCTGCTTTACTAACCTCACTCATCCTTTCAACATCCCTATAATTAACATTGTCAACAACAAATACATCAACACAACCAACACAGTGAATTCACTAAACCCACCATATTACATACACTATCCTTATTATCTAACATACATTTCAAATGAAAAGTTAAGAATTATAAAATGAAATCTTGTCTTGTTTAATGTTCTTTTACCTCAAACAAATCTTCAAATCTGAAATTAAAAAAAAAAACTTTAAAACAATTGTGAAACCTCTATTTCTAACCATTAACATCAAAGAATTATCCATCTCACTCAAAAACATAAACAAAAATTCATTAATAAAACTTAAAAAATGTAAAGAAATAACAAATAGGGAAATTTATATGTAACTTCATCACAAAATACAATAGAAAAAGATATTCCTATCTCATTACATTACAAAACAACAATATCCAAAATAACAGACACATAATTTCTCTGTCACTACATCGCAAAGACACAACAGACAAGAAATATCTCTATCACTAAATTACACAAACACAAAAAACAGAGAAATTCTAGACCTCTGATATATATAGCAACAACATATTAACAACAATAGAAGAATCATAAACCAAATCAAATTTCTTCATTACTGAAACACAAAAACACAACAAATAGAGAAATTTCTATAACTCTGATACAGATAGAAAAAAATAGATCAAAAACGGTTGAAGGGTCATCCAAGAAATCAATTTTTTTTAATTCATCAACTAGTAAAAAAGCTAAAAACTAAAGAACAACAAACAACGTGGATTTATAATCCACAATGAAAACATATTAAAAAAACAAAAGCAAAACAAAACAAAACAAAAACAATCGAATAAACATAATGAGTCAAAACAATTCAAAATTAAAGAACTCACCAAATCGATTAATCATTAACAACTAAATAGTAAAATTCGAACAAAATTCAGCTCACAATACATCGATGATTTGATACACAACAATGATCGATTTCAACAAAAAATCGATCGCAATGCATCCACTTAAAGTACAAAAAACCTAGAAAGAAACTATAACAAAGCACGAATCAAAATTGAGAACAATCTAGGTCAAAAAACTTGCTAATATAATAAACAAATCGATCAATTTTGCCACAAAATGATCGCAATAAAGCCATTTCCACATCAAAAATCCTAGAAAGAGCCTCTAACGAATGGTGAACAATAATCATAAAAGCAAAACAATAAAAAATAATCGAAAACAAGAAAAATCGAGGAAGAAATTGAAGTTCCAAAATCTGCGTAGTGAATAACGCACGGATGAAGATCAATGGAGTCAAAATAGGGACATTTTTTTTTCATTTAAAAATTATAACAATGCCACAGATGCATTTTTGAATTTAGGCTTGGGACTTTTAGGGTTACAATGTTTAACTTTTAATCTTAGCATATAAACAATTATTTAGAGGGATCTTCCAATAATTAACTCTTTAGCAATTAAGAGTAGGAAATATGTCAATGTCCTAATATGTTATTATGACATTCAAATCCACCATCATTAGCTTGGCCTAATGCATATAAGGATTGTCTTGCAAATGCATGCAACATAACTTTGGGCGGCCTATGTTTAACTAGAGAATCGAGCATCTAAGGTCCGAGAAATTATTCAATGAGTTGGGTGTGTCTTGTTATGTAATGACCCAAAAAAAAATTCTAAATTAAAAAATAATAATAATGTAAAATTTTATTAAGAAATTAAAAAGTTAAATAAAAGGACTAAAAAATGCTTGAAAATAAGAATAAAGAAAAGAAATAAGGAAGGGCATAAGGAGAATTTCACCATTTTTCTTGCTTTTGGCTTATTAAAGCCAAATCTTTACACACCTAAAACACACACTAGACACACACACACACACACCCATTTACGTAAAAGAGAGAAAATGAGAGAAAGAGATCAAGAGAAAAGAGAGAAATAGGGAGAAAAAGTAGGACTTTTGGAGATTCTTAAAGGATCATAAAAAATTAAAGCTTTTTTTTGGAAGATTAAAGGAAGAACAAGCTTCACTCCACCTATAAGCACCATTGGAGTTGGAGAAATTAGAGATTCTAGCCTAAAATAACAAGAACAAAGTTAGGATTTCTATGACAAAGTGAAGAACTTGAGGTAAAACGTTTATAAACCTAGGTATGGGACTTGTGTAGATAGGTTCATCATTGCATTAATTTATCTTTTGCTTTAGAGTTGTTTATTTTTTCATATTAGAGCATATCTTGCATGTGTGTTGGAATTCCATGTATTGGTTGTATTTCTACAATGAAATGACTTACTTTTATCTTGTATTTTTATTGAATGTACTCCCGGTTCAATGCAAAAATGATTGATTGGTGAAATCATGAAATGAGTTTACTTGTAATATACTTGATAATTCAAATTGCACACTAAGTGATTGTGAAAATGCCTCAATGTATGCTTGATGTGGATTTATGATAATTGAGTGAAATTACTTGAATGTTTAACCTTCTTGATGAACATATGATAAATTGTGAACATAAATATGAATGATAAGCCCTTAAAAATGTGAAAATGAAAATTTGGAAAGTAATGAACATGGGACTAGAATTGGGGCACATTAATTGTGTGATCTTGAGTGGGGTGAGATTGCATTTACCCGGGATTTTGATTAGTATTTTGGATGGTGTTTTCCATTGGTTTACGAGCCGTAAACCCACGCGGGTGGTCGTATATCTTTATCGGGTTAGTAGCCTATAAAGCACAAAAGGCTTACCGGGGACCGACTAGGAAATTAGTCTTGGGATTAATACTTGAGAATTGATGGGTGGAAAGCTTGAGAGTTAAAAATACTTAAACAATTGTGAACTCCTCTAATTGACTTATCTTTAATTTATTTACATATTGCTCACTTTTGATAACTATGAATGTGATATTGTGATAAGATATTCTCTATTGACTTATTTTGCTTGTGATGAAATGCATGCTTTGAAATTACTCGTATGCTATTACACATGCATAAGCATACACTTGATACCGCATTTTCTTACCTTCATTTATATTTATCCTACTAGGGTTGTTGTACGGACCCTTACTAGATGCAAGAGTAGGTAAGGAGCCAGTTACAAATTGAAGACTCATTACCAAGACACTTTTGGGAAGATCTCTATTTTTGTTTACTTGAACATCATGAACTCTTTTTGAAACTTATTTGAATGTATATTCCCGTGGAATAGGTTACGTGTTTTTCAGTTTAAATGTGTTTAAACTAGAAGCTTGATGGTAATGTAAACATTATAAGAGACTTGAATTGTGTTTTGATTTTGTAAGAATTGTAAAGCATGGAACTTGAACTTGGAATTGAAGTCTTGCTTCTTGATGAATGAAAGTAACATTAGATGTTTAGTTCATTTTAGGTGATGTTATTGATGTGGAATGAAAAGGAAATGAATTATTTTGGGTCTTGAGAAATTGGTGAAATCAAGAAAAGGAGACAGAATAAATCAAGACTTCAAAATAGGCCAAAGTAGGAGACGAGGACTGATCGGCACTGGGAGGTGGAAAACCCCCCTCTTAGAGTGCCGATCAGCACTAGAGGAGGGGCTAGACCATCTGTAGAGACTTGGAAAAATGAGGGTAAATTTTTTGTTTTTGCCAGTAGGGCACTATTCATACATCGTTTGCCGGTAGGGCGCTACACGTACACTTTTAGGTGCAAGACATGTTTAGGAGTATATTTTGAGTATGTCATAGAAGAGAAATATTCTTATAATGTTAAAATACACCTCTTATAAAAATTTTAGCCTATTCGGAGATAGTTTCAAAAATTGAACCATAAAGGGCATCCCGGTGACCCGGGTGGATCCGGTCAAACCCAGCCACAGGAGAAAATAAAATTTTTGAAAAATATCATTTAAAATAATTTTAAGAACTTTGGTTAAAGCAAAATATCGAATTGAGGCGTTTTGAGATGGGTTGTAGTGTAACGTGGCCTTGGATTCATTAAGGGCAAAAGGGTCTTTTTGCTCCTTTGCCCCTTTACTATAAATAGACCCCTTAGTGTGAAAACAACACAGAAATGGTCTAAAGAAAGCGCAGCTTCACGTTCATGGGAGAAAAGTGAAGAAAAATCCTAAGGTCTCCAAGCTTCAAGCTAGCAAAACACACTCTTAGGCCAAGATTCTTGCAAGACTTCCTTCTAGGAAGTTGTTCCCCTCATCAAGGGCTATATTCTCACTGATCGGTTCAGTTGCGTAGCAAACACAACTCCCAAGGGTTGAGAAAAACCATTTTAGGTATGGTATTTTGCTAAGTAAGGAATAGGATTAAGTTTAGGAGTGTTTTATAAGTTGATTTAATGATTTCTATGTTTATTTGTTATTAGAAAGTCAGTTAGGATATAGTTGCTTTAAAAATCTAGAGTTGGTTGTTTATGTACTTATGCATTCTTTGGGAATTTTGAAAAGTGATAAACATGAACCATGACTATAGGTGAAATTCATTGTATTCTAGCTTAGGTTCATGTAGAAAAAATCTTGTAGTTGGAAAGTTATGATTTATTTAAGGTGTTGGTGCTTTATGTATTTTGTAATCTTTGAGAATTTGTCAAAGTGATGAACATGTAACTTGTTTATATGTTTGATTCATTATTCTAGCTATTGTTTATGTAGAAAAATTCTTGTGATTTGAGAGTTATGATTTATTCCATGTGTTGGAACTTTATGTATTTTATGATCTTTGAGAAATTGTTAAGTTTGTGAATGTGTAATGTGTTTATATGTGAAATTGATTGAATTACATGTTAGGCTTATGTAGACAAAGTTTGGTGATTCAAATGTTATTGTTGCTTTAAATATAATGCATTATTTAAAGCATGCTCCATGTGTTTGGTAAAATACTTCATTGAGATTGCATTATTGCATGGTGAAATCAAAGTATATTGGCATATGGTGAATCCTTTGAAAACATAGTGTAGGTTGAGCACTTGGTGCAATGCATTATGAGGGTGTAGATCATGTGGTTAAAAACCCAAAATTGGCCATTGCATTGGTGCCCAGTATCCAACGGGAGCGATCAGTGAACGGGACATTGGTACTCTGACCCAACGGGAGCGATTCATGAATGAGACATGGGTGTGGCATAGAGTTTGCATGGGTGTGTCACGCATATTACTAATGCATTGTATTGATGAATTGGAAGGCATGTAGATTATAAATGTACACTTGCACATGCCACGCCTTAAATCTTGTTCCTTGCATTAGCATTATGTCATACCAGTAGTTGAGCTGACCCCTCGTGGGATATCATATTACAAATGAGACTCCTGGTACTTGAGACTTGAGGAAGTCTTGAAGGAAAGAGAGGAAGGGGGCTTGGATGGACATTTGGCCCTTGGGACATATTTTTGTATGTCTGGGCATAAGCCCAAATGATTTGTATTTCAGTTTGGAAAAGTAATGGATTATAGGCCTTGGGCCATTTTAAAGTGTAAGGGTTCAAACCCAAATGATATGTAGAATATTTTTATTCAATGAGCATTATATGTAAATATTGAGACAAATAGATGTGTATGTCGGAAATAAGGGATGTATGTTTAATTTACATAATTGTGGCCACCAAGTGAAGGTGGGTTGTGACATACTTATACATATGAAGAATTGCAAAATATTATGTGGAAAAATGCTTAGAAAATAAAAGAAACCATGTCAAAATTTTGTAAAATTAAACGAGCCATTAGGTGTGTAAAATGCCCATGAATAAGTGGGAAAAAGTGCCACAAAGTGGGGGTTAAAAGCCTTGAGAAAATAGGCCAAAACTAGAGAAATTTAGCCGTAGCCTTTACATTAAAAATTAAGAAATAGGAAAAATCAAGTTGCAGCCATGAACAGTAAAATTGCAGAAAAACAGCCCAGGCATGCCAGGCCATGCCCAGCTCGCCCGCCTACGCCTGCCGCGTGCTGTGCGCGCCTTGCTGCCTTACCTGCTATGCAGCTGCTGCCCAAAGCATGTCATGCCATGCCATGACCTACCTTTCAATGTCATTTAAAGGCCATTTGATCTTATGTTCGACACCGCCTATTGGGGCCCTTTTTGGCTAATTTTGGCCATCATACCAAGCCATGTTGGGCATTCTTTTTGGGACACTTTTTAGTTATATCTCAAGGCCATATTTGACCACTCCCTTGGACCTCTTTTGGTGGATTTCTTTGACCTATTCTTGGCTTATGCCTTAGGGAATTTTGGGGCCCATTTAGGGTCACTATTCTAAGGTATATTTAAAGATAATTTAGGGCCAAATTGGAGGCTACACTTGAACATGACCTAGACTAGTTTTGGCCATTGGTTGAGGTGATTTGTGACTACCATTGGTAACCCATCTTAAGATAAGCCTTGTGTTCAATTTTGCATTTTTATTTTGGGGAAAACTTGAGGAAATAAAAAGGGGAATTCAACTAAATCTATTTAATTATCATTTATTAATTTCTTTTTAATTTCATTTCACTCACTCCCTGGGTTTGTGGAAATTCGGGACGTGACACCATCTATCTTCCAATTTTGCCGGTTTGGCTTCCGGACCAATTTTTTGCCATCTGATTTGTCTCCAATGGACCATTTAACTTAAATAATGGTAAAATTATATGTTTTATATTCAATTATATTACCTTAGAATGGCTTAGAAATAAAGTCACTCACCTCACTCCTAGGCCTCCTCAGTTTGTAGTTTCGGAACATTACACATTAACTTTGCCCCCGGCCAATAAAAAAATGCCATGTGCATATATGTTAGGTTTAATAGCCAACTCAACTAAATTGGGAGAAAATAAAAAGTGTGTAAACTCCATTAGCGTTCTTGAGAGTTGTTATTTTTTTAGTCTTTCCACATGCATGCATGCTTACACTTGTATCTCTCTTCTTTCAACAACTAAAGAAGTTTTGTCTTCCAATATCTCTTCTTTCAACAAGCACTAAAGGTGTTTTTGTCTTCTATTAGGAATCACAATGCATGGATACTTCTTCCTGGTAAGCTAACTTGTGTTGGCTTTTTTTTTTTAAAACTTATATTTATTTTTTCTTTGTGAATTAAAATTATTTATTTATCATATTAGATATTTTTATTTTATAATTTATTTATTTTGTAGTTTTAGTGGGGCTTCACACCATAATTATGCTAGGCTCAACAGGAAAAGTACAATGACATCCAATAGAGGCAAAGATATTGTTTAGTTATGTATGAACTTTCATCTCATATTTCTTGAGAGTTTTTTCATCTAGTAATTATATTGTCTTGTCTTATAATTATATATTTTTGTATATACTTATATGTGTTCAATTTATATATTAATATGTAGATATTCACCTTGATGATAATGATGATCACAAGGAAGTTTTTTCATTGTTTGAGTTGCAAGTTGGAATATTGACTTATAGTGAAGAAGAAGTTTATGAGTTACACAACATATGTTACAAATAAAGGATTTAGCATAAGAAAAGGCAAAAAAATGATATTTTGAATAAAAAAAATATTACGCCAACAAATATTTTTGAAGATGTTTTTGATAATAAATGTGATATGCTTCTCTTAGTTTGTGATGAGCTAGTGTTGGATCCTCCACGAATGAAGCCAAAAGGAGTGGGATATGGGAGGGTTAAAGGGTGTTTAGAAAAGAGTAAAACAAGGACATCAACGGAGGCAACTACAACTCAAGCACCACAAAACAACCTACAACCTATCGTAAGAAATTATTATTTTTTATACATTTTATCTTTAACTTCAACTTTACATAGATATTTTTTTTCTACTAAATATTGTTTATCTTAATTTATAGATGAAGTGATGCATTCAATGACTGAAGATGTTTCTCAATTCCCTATTTTTCATAACAAAATCAAGTTGGTTTTCCAATTACTCATAAATCTCATCACTTGCAGGTATGAATGCTGTAACACCCCGACCCAACGAAGTACCATAACGAAGACGACTATACAGTATTTTTATAGCAATCACCAACATGTTTCTGTTGATTCCATTGAGAATGAATATAAAATTGTTTTTAGGTAACCAAATATATACATATGTACATATATATATATATATATATATGAATTAACATGATTAAAATATGCATGAATTAATGTGATCAAATTGGGAGAGTTAACTAAACTAAAACAAAATACAATATAGATGTGTACACTAATGTAACTATACTATATAATATCCAAGTATATATATATAGATATATATATATACACACATAGCCATGTGTACGGCCACCTATATATATGTACATATATATATGGGTTAAAGAATAAAATAAGAGGAAGTGGGATTAAGTAAAGGAAAGAGCAGAAATCAGTAGGAGCACATAGGAAACAATTAGAGAGAGAATTAGTGGGGAGACACAGCCTTGCAGCTGTTCTCCATCGGAGGGGTATGGGAGCATGGCCACCGTGTGAGGTGTGCACCATGCAACAAAGGCTGTCAACAGGTGGCAGATCCAAGCTACACAAACGCTGCATGCAACACACGTGTTGCTTAGATTATCAACCTATAGATATATTGGAGTCTCTGAACATTGAACTTAGAAAGAAATTAAAGACCTGGGAAGGAGATCTGGGACGAAACAGAAAAGTGAGGAAGGAGAATTTTGGAGAGAAACCCACTGAACAGGTATCAATTTCATTTAAAATTTCGTTGGATTATGTTTAGAATTAAAAGCAAGCAATTGTAGGATTTTATTGTGCAGAATTTAATCTTTGAATTGCAACAGAAATGAATGAAAACCATCCGAAATTGAGTGAGAAAATCTGAGCTACAGTTGGAATAAAATTCTGAAACGTGGGTGCAGGTCTGATTTAGTTTGAACCAAACCTAGATTGGTGCCTTAGGCCTTAAACTAGACTTCATTAGGAGTCCTAAACCACTAACCGCGACATTAAAGCTCAAGAAATGACTCCTAAAAAGTTAGTTGAAGGTTTTATTATTTAAACCCAGTTCCAGTTTTAGAGTTCTAAACTCGGTTTTAAGAATAGGAATCAAACCCTCTGGCCATAGGGATCACGCCGCACCAAACCACACTAAAAATGGTTTCGAAATGGGGATTTATGGCTGAAATATTCAGTTCGGCCAACATGGCTCAAACCGAGCATTTAGGTCAGCTATATGACCTCAAATGAATGCCAAGATGATCTCTATGATGACAGAAACACTTTAGGTTGAAAACAGTAGCAAATGATCGAACCAAAATCCACGAAATTAAAGAAAAACAAAACCCAGAATTTGGGCAACAGTGTTTAATTTGGTGAAGGAGACGACCGAGTTGACTCGCTGTTGAATCGAGTCACCCGAGCTAACTCGGACACGTGTCAGGACGAGACCAAGTCCACCGAATTATTAGAACGGCGACGTTTTGGTTGGTTTTAAATTTAAAAAATTAGGGCTGACGTCATCATGACGTCAGCTTTATGTGTTTAACTGAACCAAACCGGACCGGTTCAGCTAAAACCGGACCGGTTCAGCTAAAACCGGACCGGTTCAGTTCCAATGCAACTGAACCCACTGGTTCAGTCCAGAAGTTAGGGAAATTGTAATTTGACCCCAAAACTTCTATGAAATTCTACTGTGGCCCAAGCTAAATTAAATTAATATTAATTTAATAATATTTAAATAATGAAAATTACGAAATTGCCCCTAGTCCTCGAACAAGTCAAACGGAGTCCAAATAATATAAATGAATGGTGTATTTTAACTAGTTTAGACGTTCTGGACCCAACGGTGAGGTCTGCTTCATGAGACGGGACCCCAAAAAATTAAGACACGATAAAGTGTAAATTACCAAATTGCCCCTAATGTGGCCGATGTCCAAATAGGACAAGTATTAGTGTATTCTTATTATCTTGGGCCTTCTGAGATCAACAGTGGGGTCTGATTCATGAGACGGGACTCCGAAAAATATGACACGTGAAATGACCAAAATACCCCTAAGGTACCCGAAGCCAAATAAAAAGCCAAGAGGGTCTAAATTGACTTTCTTCGACGTTCTGAATCCAACGGTGAGGTCCATAACACCAAATTAGGTACTGAAAAATAAGTCACGTGAAAAATAGAACTCATTAAGTCACCACGAGTTGACCGGTAAGACCAATCCTAGGAAGTTAGGATATGTCGGCCTAAAAGTAAATGAAAGAGCATGAATAAGTAATAATTTAAGGTAAATGTGAAGTTGACGAGTTCCTTATGATTTTCTTAGGAGCTACAAAGAGAGGGGAAAGGCCCACCAGTAGTACAAACCCAGGGAATCAAGGTGAGTAACCCTACATTTGAAGTGGAGATTTTAACTCCACGATTTGAATGCTGTTTTAAACTTCAAAATGTTTGAAGCATTTTATGTTACATTCCATATTTCACGATTCATGCTTTAAATATTCCGATCTTTTTATGAATCTTATCACGACATGCTCAATGAATGATCTCCATTACTGTCTTCTTGAAAAGCATTTAGCATGTCTATATCTCCTGAAGTTCTTACTCTTCATATGTGAAATACTCTTGAATAGTATTTATTTAAAAAAATCCATATGACAATGTTTTGCCAGATAATAATAAGCACAGAGGTAGAGTTGTGAGTTCTACGGAACTCAACGGACCTATCATGTGCATCAGCACAGAGGTAGAGTTGTGGGTTCTACGGAACACTTCGGACCTATCATATGCATATGCCTGGTAGCAGGATCTGATCCCACAGGCAATGAGATATCTCCACGTATACGCAAAACGGGAGTCTGGTTCGAAACAGATTCCACTAATGAAAGTGAAAAGATGACAAATGCTTTTGGAAATGGAAGCACATTTTTACCCCCATTTTGTTATGCATGTTTATATGTTTTGAAATGCTTACGCTCTATTTAAAGAAATGAATGTTTAGCCTTGAATACTTCAAATGTTTCAAAGCTATCCGTTATGAAAAGTGCATGTACTCTGTGTTTAAAATGTACGAACAATTGGTAGTGTGCATTTTATAAACTCTCATGTGCGAAACCACTGCTAATTGAACACCCATGACAGATGCAGGAATTACTCACTGGGCTTTTCGAAGCTCAACCCATTCCCTAAATTTTTTTACAGGTAATGATGATGACTGGGAGCCTTGCTCCATCTTGGGATGACGTCTAGTGGCTCTATATAAATAGGAACTTTTGAAGATACTAGAACTTGCAATAGGTTAGATTTTGATGTACTAGGACCCATAGTTGGTCGAACTTTTGGATGTAAAATATTTTGGAGATTTTGTACTTAAGCCCGAGGGGCAACCGGATATGTTATGTATGTATATAAAACCTTAAGTTTTTGCATGCTCTGTTTATTATTATATGTACCGCTAGGAAGAGTGGCAATATCAGGTGGATGTGTGACAGACTTTAAAAAGAAAAAAAAGTTTTTCACGCTTCTGCAATCACAGGTCTCACAGTCATCTGATATTGTTGCTTATATAAGCCTTGCCCTAAAGCCTCGACTGAAGGGTGGCGGTCGCGATACGAAATCCTCACAAGGTGGGTTTCGGGTCGTGACAAATGCAATTATGGTTAAATGAAGTAAATTACTGAACGTATAAGAAATGATGTTAATTTTTATATATCAATGCAGTTTATGAACTTTGTTGGCATGCAATCCTAATAGGCCACTTAACAGCCAATGTTAACAAGATCATGTAATTTAAGTTTTATTATTATTAATTTTCAATATAGGTTGTTGGATTTCCAAATAATCAATTTACAAATGTATTATCCATTGTCATATTTGAGTCAAGTACTAATTTTTCCCCAATTAATTGTATCTGTCACGCCCTGAATTTCCACAAACCCGGGGGTGAGTGTAACGGAACTAAAAGATAATAAAATAATAAGAAAATAAATGACAATCATATGCATTCCAATACCAACTCCATTCAGGTTCTGATACTGTAGAGATCTGAAAAAATGAGAGAAAATTTTTTGTTTTTCCGGTAGGATATTTGGCATACACGGTTTTGTCGGTCAAGCCCGGTTTTGCTAGTAAAGCATCTAAATGCTTCAGTTCACCATTTGACATGTTTAAAGGCATATTTGGAGTGTGTCATAGAAGAGAAATATGCTTAGAATATTGTGAGGTAGCTATTGTTAAAATTTTAGCTAAAACGGAAACCGTTTCAAAATTGGACAAAAAGGGCGTTCGGGTGGCCTTGGTGGAACGGGCCTAAAACGACCTCAAATGAAAATATTTTCTTCTAAGAGTTTTCATTTAAAATAATTTTATGAACATTGGTTAAAACAAAATTTTGAATTGAAGCATTTAGGAATGGGTTGTAGAGTAACGAGGTTTCGGGCTCATTAAGGGCAAAATGGTCATTTGCCCTTAGCCCCTTTGTCCACCACTATAAATACAGCCCCCTTAGACCATTTTTATCATAAATTGGGTCTGCAATTACAGAATTCACGTTCTTATAGAGAGAGAGTGAGAAAAGCCCTAGAAATTTAAGAATTCAAGCTGCCGAAACACATATTTCGAGCGGGATTTTGGCCGAACTTTCTTCTGGAAAGTTGTTCGTCTCCACGAGTAATATATCCTCACTAAACAGTTTGGCTATCCAGAAAAATACAGCTTCTACAGTTTGTGAAAAACTGATTTTAGGTATGGTTTCTCGCTAAGCTAGGAATAGATTTAGTTTTTCTTGCTTTGATACATGTTGATTGAGCTGTATAGATGTTTAATTAATGCTAGGAAGTTACCTAGGTGGTGTTGAATTGAAATACCTAGAGTTGGAAATTTAGGGCTTTATGTATTCTTTGGTTTGTTTGATGTTTTGTTGCCATGAGGATGATGTATCTTGTCTTTGTATTTGATTGCTATATTTGATGTGTATTTATGTGATATTTACTTGACATCTTGGAAGGGAATGAGTTGTGTAATGTATGAGTCTTTTATGTGATGTTAGCGACTTTGTGAAATTCATTGTGGTTGGTGAAATGGTGACATTGTGGCTTGAAAAATATGTTAAGTTGTGTGGTTATGATCTATGTTATGTGAAGCATGGTGTGGAAATTTAAAGTTATGAATCATGTGGGGTTTAAAGGCATGACTTGAAAATGTACACCATGTGTTTGATCAATTGTCACATTGAATTTGCATGATGAAATCATGGCATGTTGGTATGGTGAAATTCTTTGGACACATGGTGTGAGTTGAGCACGAAGTGCTATGCATTATGAGGGTGTAGATCCTGTGGTGAAAAACCCAAAATTGGCCATTTGGTACTCGCATGCCAACGGGGTCCGGACCGTGAAGCGAGACATGTATCGGTGCTTGATTGACCCGACGGGGAGCGGCCCGTGAAACAGGTATGGTACTCGATGGACCATCGGATGCGATCCGTAAAACCGAGACATGGGCGTGGCATGACATGGCATAGAGTTGACATGGGTATGACATAGAGTTTGCATGTGTGAGTCATGCATAGCGTGTTGCATTGCATTAAACAACGGGAAGGGAAATTATATCTTGAAATTGTACACTTGCACACGCCACGTCCTAAATTTGTTGCTAGTATTAGTGAGTTATCATACCAGCAGTTGAGCTGACCCATTCGTGGGCAATACATTTCAGATGAGGCACCAGCTGCTTGAGACTTCCTTGAGTGTTGAAGAAAAAGGAAAGAAATGGATTTTGTAGAAGATTTGACCTTTGGGGGCATGTTTTGAATGTATGGGCATAAGCCCACTTTGTTGTATTTTATATTTAAACTTATGTAAATTGTAAACCTTAGGCCTTGGGCCATTTTAAAAAATGTATGAGTCGGAACTCAATGAATGTATGATGTTTGATTTAAATGTATACTAGAGGTTACTTGATATTTGGGAGTTAAATATGCATTAAATGGAAGTGTTAGAAAATAGTGAATGCATGTTTAAGAGTTGATGGATTTTGATGCAATTATACCCATATATGTTGTGATTATTAGGTGATGAAAATACTTGGGAAAAACAAAGGAGACTATGTCAAATTTTTGGTAGAATCAAAGTGGGAAATAGGTGTGTAAATGACTTTTTAAAAGGAGTGAAAAAAAAATATCAAAATGGGGGTTTAGGAACCTTGAACAAGGGGGATAAAAATGGGAAGAAAAGAGGGCTTAAAGGACTTGGAAAAAAATTCAAAAAGGGAAAAATTGGTTGCAGCCATGAACAGTAACTTGAAAAATATCAGAAACTGCTCTCTGTGCTACAGTGTCGTGAACAGTGCAGGAACCAGCCCCAGCCGCCGTAGCTCGCTCACCCCTCGCGCGCGCGCGCGTGCGTGCCTGCGCGCCATGCGCCTAGCGCCCCACGCCGCGCCCCTGTCGCGCGCATGCTACTGCTCACGCGCGCACCCACTGTTGTCTTGCCTGCTGCCACCTGCTGTCCAACCTATGGGCAGCCATTTTTTTGGCCATGTTTTGGCCATGTTGTAACCTATCTTCCAAGGGCATTTTGAGGCCATTAAACCATAATTTTGACCCAAACTTTTGAGTTCATTTTAGACCATTTTAGACCATTATACCAAGCCAAGTTGGGGCAATTTATGGGACACTTTTTAGGCATAAATCAAGGCCATGTTTGGCCATTTATTTGGACCACTTCTTGGACTATACCTTAGGGTATTTTGAGCCCTTTTTGGGCGACCATTACAGGGCACTTTGAGAAAGGTTTTGAGAACATTTTGAGAACCGTTTTTAAATATGATTTAAAGTATTTGGGCATTAATTGAGAGGAATACTTGAGCTATGTTGAGGAACGATTTGAGTTATATTGAATGCCGAATCTTTACTTAAATTGTTGAGAGAAACTTGAGGAATGATGATGGAGATTTAATTTAAATTTAATTAATTGTCATTTATTTATTCCTTTTCTTTCATTCAGTCGCTCCCCGGGTTCGTGGAAATTCGAGGCGTGACAGATACAATTCCATAAACCTTATCCATTGCTTCACAACATATAAATTAAACATGCATAGTTCAGGGCTTATGCCCTTGTACAATATCAATACATGCCCCAAGGGCCAAAATACTCTAATTTCTTTATTTCCACTAAAACATCACCGAATCTCATGTAGTCGGAGCGTCATCTGAAATGGTATCCCACGAATGAGTCAGCTCAACTGCTGGTATAATATAATGCTAATGCAAGAAACAAAATTAAGGCGTGGCATGTGCAAGCGTATAATTATTTCTACATGTCATCCAATGTCATCAATGTAGTATATGAACAATATGCATGACGCACCCATGCAAACTCCATGTTACACCCATGTCTTGCTTTATGGACCTTCCTCGCTGGTTTGCAAATACCACAATATATCTCGATTCACGGTCCGGACCCCGTCTGGTATGCGAGTACCAATGGCCGATTTTGGGTTTTTCACCACAGGATCCACACCTTTATAATGCACAGCACCACGTGCTCAACTCACACCATGTTTCAAGGAATCACACTATGCCATGATGTAATCTCAACAAAGCATCTTATCCATACATGAAGCATGCTTTAAATAATGTATCACACAATAACATTTCATTCACAAAATCCCTTCACCAAGGGTACATGCCATACATAGTCCATCTAAACACATGCTTTAGGTTACACATTTTATAATCTCAACAATTCTTGATGAGTGTGCAAAAGTGCACTCTAAATACCCGATTATTGGATTAAATTGTTAAGAAAGTGAATAAAAATGTTGGGTTGTGATTGATATTATTTGATTTAATTTTTATTCACAGTGGGATATATTTAAGTGTCATTTTATAATATTTTGAATCTCAAATAAATACATTAAATAGTCTTTGTGAATTTTATTCTTGAGCGGTTAAAAATTCATTATTTGGTTCGGTTACTCATGGTGAGATTAATGTATTAATTGTTGGGTTGCAGGGAGCAAGGAAAAAGAATAAAGAAAAGAGGAGAAGTGAAGTAAAAGTGAGGCATTTGGTGCAGCCTGTGGGCCATGCGCTAGAAAGTGGAGTGGGCGGCTGCTGGCTTGCTGCGTTGGGGCTTGGTACGGCTGGAGAGAGCCATGTGCAAGGCGCTGGCTGACCAAGGAGCTGCCAATTTGTGCAGTGGGCCCAGGCGCTGGGTTAGGTAGGCTAATGAGGAGTGGGCCTATGCGCTAGGGGCCTGGGTTGTTGTTGGGGATGGACTGCTGCAGCTAAAGGGATAGAATTGAAAAAAAATTAAGGCACGGTTCAAGTGGGCCCAGGCTTGCGACAAACGGCTTTAGGGTGCAACAGTGACATATAAAAAGAGAAAAATTAAACCAGAGGTGAGGGCTTATGCACTGTTGCGGCGCAGGAAATTAGAAGAGAACAGAACACAGGCGGCTGTGCGGCGTGCGGTAGAACAGGAAAAATCCGTCGCAGTCACGTCATGTCAGATTATTTCTCCGTGAGGTTTATGTTATCCATCCTGTACATGGGTAACTAAATTTCCGAGTGGGGTTAGGGATGAACTTGCACTATAGATGGCTATTTTAATTTATTTTGATTCCTGTACATGGTTTTAATTTGTTAAATTCTTCGTTGATCATTCATAATTAAATGTTGGATTTTATTGTACGAATAATTAAAGGTTTTAGTCCGTTTATAGATTCAGTCATGCTTTTTCTATCGAATGGATTAATGTTTTGATTATTTTTGGAACAATTAAATATTTATATTGATTCAATTCTCTGCTGCAGTATTGCTTGTCGGGTATATTGTCGTCATTGTATTTTATCAATGTGAATAATAATTTGAGTGATTTAAAGATGATGAATGATTTTTCGAAGGGTTATTTTCAGTCTAATTTTGATGCATAATTTTAAATCTTCCGATTGAGATTTTTGGAATTTAATTTCTCAATTGAGTTATCTGTGAATTAAAAATAATTGAAATACCATATATGTGCAAGGGATTCCCGACACTCCACTGTTCGTTAAATTTGAATATTTTCTTCCATTAATTAATTTGTTTAATTTTTAGTTGCATTCAAAATCACTTTTTATATTTTATTTTCTCATTAACCGTCTAATCTTCTGTAGTTTCAGAAATTCTGTTTATTATTCTTTTAATTTAGTCTCCCTGTGGAATCGACACCCCAAAGCTACACTACAATTACCGCGTTATTCTTTGGGTGTAATCAATTCTCGAAAATATAATTCACATATTATGCTAACACATGGAATATACATATAGTCATGATTCACACCCACCACTTAACCGAACTTTTCAAAGAGCTAACAAGAAACACTTAAGCATATAACCAATCAAACAGATATGTGAATCATCAAGTCAACATGGCAATTATTCCTAACTTAATCCTATTTCTTACTTAGCACAATATATCATACCTGATGGGTTTGTCTCAACCCAAGAAGTCACACTCGTAGCGTAGCGAAACTAACAGTAAGAATGCAGAAGGTCAGACCACCTTCTCTTTGCCTTTCAGTGTTCCTAAAACCATGAAATATAACTCAGTTCATTTGTTACTTGAATTATGCTATTCATCAAATTTTATGTCTTTATTTTATGAGTTTATATTTTTCTAAAATAAACTCTAATATTGAGTCCGGAACGTCGAAGAAAGTTGGTTTAGGCTTTCGTGAAATTCGATTTGGACTTCTGTATTAAAAAGGGCAAAACGGTCATTTTGTACTTTTACAGGTTCTCACATCCCGAGACCTCTTTTCACAAATCGGACTCCACGGTTGAGCCCGGAATGGTTGAGATAATAAAATTCCACTATTTTTTTACTTAAATTGGAGTTCGTTTGACTACATTTTAACTCACGGGCATTTTGGTAATTTTTAATGTTATCACGGGTCTTTTATTTTTTGGAACTCTGTCTTGTAAAATAGACCTCACCATTGGTCTCAGAATGGTTGAGATAGTCAAAATACACTAATAACTTGTCCCATTTGGACTCCGGACCCTTTTGTGATATTGAAAATAATTAAACCAAATTAATTAATTAATTAATATTTTATTCAGGGGGGTCAAACTATAATTATTTAAAAGTTTTGGGGTCAAATTGGAATTTCTTAAAGTTCTGGGGTTAAACTGAAATTTTCAAAATTCCCTATTCTAAACCCGAATAGCCAAACAGTGGCTAACCCCAAAACATGGATAGGATATCCATATTCTTAATTCAATTCCAATTTTAATTTCAATTTCTTAACCCTGTATGTAAAATCCCGACCCAAGATATGGCACGTAGATCGAGGTAGACCTGGTCGAGTACACATAAACCGAGATAGGTTGGGTCGAATAGCGTAATACCTATTATAACCGAACATAAGTTCCGAATAAATTTATATAATTTCATTTTATCTAAAAAGGTCGAATAAAAATACCAAGCTTTAACCAAGCAATGATCATAATATCAGAGATAAACTGAGACCATTTCAGACCCAAAATAGTAGACCCCGAGATATACCAAATTATTTTGATAAGCAATATACAGTGACGGGTACGATTACTGAAGAAATTAATAGAAGTTTATAATCTCATGGAATTATGAGATTAAGAAAAGCCAAGTACGCATAAACCGAGCCAATAAAAATAATACCCGACATATACCCGAAGCATCGTAATAAATAATATCCGATAATGGACACGTAGTTCAAGGCAAATAGCGAGAATCTCAAATGAGAATAAAATACGATTTTTAAAAAATACGAGGAGGGAATTTTAAATAATTTCGAGTATCCAGTAGTACCGTACAATAAAACCCAAACGGTACGGGGAATCGTGTACATAGGCCAATATACACTTCGATATACGTACACAGTATATATACGAGATAATATATATATAAATAAAAATAAATATAAAAATATATATACAAGTATATATGTATATCCAATTATGTACGTACATATATTATATAAAGGTATATATTAGTATAAATGGACATGTATTATATTATATTATATTATATTATATATATATATAATAAAATACATATTTTACTATATATATATATATATATAAGCATACAAAGAATAGAAAAAGAAAGAAAAAAAGAAAAAAAAAAAAGAAAAGAAAAAAGTGGAGCAAGTGTACAGCAGGTTGAACGTGTGTGTGCGTGCCTTACATATTATTATATAATATGTATACAATATGATGCTACACTTTTCGACTCGTAATAAGTATGGGCTCCGTGACCTGTAGAACACTCAGAAAGATGATCAGAAGACCACCGGATTGGCTCCGGCGGTAGCCGCTCCGATGCTTAAGTAAGTAAAAGGAATTGAAAGACTGTATTGAAAGCCAAAGAATGAGCATCTCTCTAAAGCGTACCTTTAGGATTTAATTTATAGACCGTGGCCTTCCTAAGTTGATTAGGATTCGGAGCCATGAATGTAGGGATTTCATCATCGGAGATTGCAGTTACCTTTTAGAGTATTGCATAGAGATAACCATAGATGGTAGTTTCTTTGTTGAAGACTGTTTCCTTGTTGAGAATTGTCTCCGTGTTGCAGATTGCTTCCTTATTCCCTGCTCGGCATCCGCTAAGGCGGTGACGAGGTCTGGAGTGTTGGTCTGGATCCTGTAATTAACTCTGAGATCCTTATCTAGATATATGTGCTCTGGAGGCATATGCTTGGCCACTTCCGACCTTTTGTGATGATCTGGATGCTCGAGCGCTTAGCCATTAGCTGAGTGAGAGCTGAGTTAGCTGAGCATGAGTTGAATTCATAATCATACGTGTCAAGTGCTGATTGGCCTACTCTTTTATGATATATCACAATATATCTCAAGTGATCAACAGGATAAAGAAAAGAAAAGAGAAAAAGTAAAGGAAAAAGTAGAAAGCTAAACTCAATGAAAGGGGCATGTGGGGCGGTGCAGTATTGATTAAACAGGATATAATATATATATATATATATATATATGGTTGATAGTGGTCAACAAAAGGGGCGTCCCAATTGAAGCGTACAGGAGAAGAATGAAAAAAGAAAAAGGAAAGGAAGCAGGCGTAGGGACAGTGCAGGTGTGTAGGGTGCAGGTCGGTGCATGAGAGATTTGTATGTGTATATATATATATATATGTAGGTGTGGATAGCAGCAGGTTTAGCAACAGGGATATTACAAATATATATATATATATATATATATATTATATTGTGTGTTTGGTATGACGGTACAGGAAGAGAAAAGAAAAGAAAATAGAGAAAAGAGAGAGAGATTTGGGATGGTGCAGGTTGGTGCAGCGAAGAGATTTTATATAAAATTATATATGTGTGTTGTTTATGGCGTTGAAGCAAAAGAAATTGAGAAAAGAATCGGAGAAAAGGGAGAGCAGCCGAGAGGGAAATGGAGCAGCAGCAGCGCTGCAACAACTGTAGTGTGCGCTGCGCTGTGTGTGGTGCGTTTGTGGCGGTGTAGGTGTAGTGGTGCCGTGAGATTTAATATATGTATGTGTGTGATCGTGCTGCGGCAGAAACGGTGAAGGACGGTGTGGCGGTGGTTCAGAGAAATGGCCGTAACAGCAGCGGCAAACCAGCAGCGGTTTGGGGAAGAGAAGTCGCTGCTGTTGGGAATTTTGTGTAACAGCAGCTGCGATGGAGGTTCAGATGATGGATTTTGATACAGCCCAGGATTGTGTGAATGTTGCGGTTCGTGAGAAGGCCGTGGAGTGTCCGGCGTGGTGATGTGCAGAAAAGGTAACCGTGATTTGGTGGAGAAGGGTTGAAATGCAGTAGGAACTGCTGTTTGGAGGGCCTGATTGGATAGCCATTCGTTAGTGAAAATGGTGGTGTTGTGACTGTCATTTGTCTGTTAATAATTTTATGAAAGTTAATTCTAAAGAAGAAAGCTGCTCATGAAGAATTTCCAGAGAATTCAACTGTTAGTGCTTGTAAAGAGGATGAATTCAGTGGCGAATATGTATGTGTGTGCCGTGTGGTACGTGTTTGTGTGCAGGAAAATATATATATATATATATGTGCGTGTGTGTGTGTGTGTTGGTTTATGAAGTGGAGAAAAAAGAAAACAGGGAGAGGGACGGTAGTAGTAGGCCATGTGCAGTTGTCCAATTGGGGGAAAAAGTGAGGAGAGTGTTGCTCTCGGGTTTGCTGATCAGGCTAAAGGACCGATAGGTTGTTGTGATGCAAACCAGAAGCACCTACGTCTATTTTCTGTGATGGATTAGAGCAAGCGGGTTTGGGTGCAACAGGGTAAGATACTGAAGAATTTTTAATCTTAGAATTTTAGAAGCATGAATAATTAGATTTGTCACGCCCCGAATTTCGGCAAACCCGAGGCGCGACTGACGAGACAGAAAATAAAGTAAATAAAAGGACAAGGTAAATAAATCCACTAAACATGAGTCCATTCCCATCAATACATAAAATAACATAAATACATCGTTCATAGGTCATTCGGGCTTAAGCCCTTACATTACAAAACATAGGTCCCACGGACCAAAATATAACAAGTATTTCTCCCTATCAAAACATCACTGGGTCTCAAGTAGCTGGAGGGTCCTCATCTGAAAAATGTTGCCTACGAATGGGTCAGCTCAACTGCTGGTATGATGAAGTGCTAATGCAAGAAATAAAACTAAGGCGTGGCATGTGCAAAGTGTACATTTATATCTAAATGACATTCAAAGCATCGCAATAATATATATATGAATGGTATGCGTGACGCACCCATGCACAACTCTATGCCACAACCCATGTCTCATTTACGGGTACTCCCCGATGGGCACAGAGTACCAACGCAATGGCCAATTTTGGGTTTTTCACCACAGGATCTACACCCTCATAATGCAAAGCACCACGTGCTTACCCACGCCATGTTATCAAAGGATTCATCATATGCCAATATGCCAATGCAATGTTAATGAAACATGGATCTCAATAATATAGCGTACTCGGACAATAACAAATAAATCGTCAATCAGTTTCATATACATGCATATCTCATGTGTTCATATATCATAATTCATGTTCTTCACTTTACTAAACTTGCAAGTAACACATAAACATGTGAACAATCAATTCCAAGTCATCAAGTAAACACATTACAAACAAACACATAAAGCATTCTAGTCATTCACAAATATTCCTAACTTAACTTCATTTCTAACATTAGCAAAACACCATACCTGATGGGTTGGTATCAACCCCAGAAGATCGTGCACTATATGTAACTGAACCGGCAAATGAAAATGCAGGAGATCAGATCGCCCTCTCCTGTCCCGTCAGTGTCCCTAAAAGCATAAATTACAACTCAGTCTATTGTCATTTGAATTTATGCTATTCATCAAATTTTATGTCTTTAATTCCTAGGTTTCTATTCTGCTAAATTAAACTCTACCATTGGTTCTAGGACGTTGAAGAAAATAAGTTTAGGTTCTCGTAGAACTCAATTCAGACACCGGGGTTCAAAAAGGCAAAACAGTCATTTTGCACTTTTCACGGGTCCTTACATTTCATGACCTCTTTTCACAAACCAGACTCCACGGTTGAGTCCGGAATGTTCGAGATAATAAATTTTCACTATTTGTTTACCTAATTCGGAGTTCGTTTGACTGTACTTCAATTCAGGGGCATTTTGGTAATTTTAAAGGTTACTACGGGTCTTTTATTTTTCAGGACCCCGTCTTGTAAAATGGACCTCACCATTGGTTTCAGAATGGTCGAGATAGTCAAAATACACTAATGACTTGTCCCATTTGGACTCCGGGATATTTTTGAATATTTAATTAATTAAATTAATTAAATTAAATAATTAATTAATTAATTTAATTAATATTTTATTAATAATTTAATCAGGTGGGTCAAAGTGTAATTACCAACATTTGGGGGGTCAGTTTGTAATTTCTGAAAGTTCTGGGTCAAGGTTCAATTTCCAAAAGGTTCAAGGTCAAATTGTAATTAATTAAATTTACTATTCTCAATCAGGTTAACCAAACAGGGACTTATCCAGAACAGGGATAGGATATCCCTGTTCCTATTCCAATTTAAATTTTTTTAATTTCTTATACTTGCAACCAAACGGACCCAATCATGTATACATACATACACATATCTATACATACATATATCTATATACATACACATATCTATATACATACATACACATATCTATATACACCTTCACATACATCAATCCATACATGTACACATATATATCACCTTCACACACAAATATATGCCACACATACATACACCATGCTCATATACATGCACACATTGAACAATTAAATAAATATATATATATATATATCCATGTATATATATATATATATTATGCACACCACATAAATACATTTATCAATTTTTAATAATAATAATAATGACAATAATAATAATAATAAATAAAAATTTAATAACCAAGAATAATAATAATAAAAATTTTTTTTTTTTTTCCATGTCATAACAAGATTTGTTTTAGGATTTCAGTAAGCATAGAAATTGTTTTAGATCAAATTGGAATCCAGAAAAATAATTCAAACACAACTTAGCGGCTGAGTTTTATGATTTTATTTGGACCAAACCGAGTTGATTCTGACCCGACTCACCCATTCAGATAGCTGCCTAACACTATTACTGTATAGGTAAAATTTTAGATTTGAGTTCGGAAGGTGTTTGGTTGAAAAGGAGAAGCTATCCAATGATTGGCTTATAATGAAAAAACAATGAAAACGTACATGTACAGGAATTAGAAAAATTATAGTAATGAATAGAACTTTGTGAAATTGGATTATGCCCAGAAATTTTAGTTAATTATGAATTAACTTGAAGAATAAATTAATTAAGTATTAATTTAATTAATTTGAAGAAGGAGAAATTATCAAAACGTCCCTAAGTCGAAAAGTAGTCTAACGGACTCTGAATAAATTAATTGAATAGTGGATTTTTATTATTTTGAGCATTCTAGACTCAACTATGGAGTCTGATTTGCAAAAAGAGTTCTCGAGAAATAATAACCCATAAAAGTGCAAAATGACCGTTTTACCCTTTTTCGTACAGAAGTCCAAATTGAATTCCGTGAAAGCATAAATCGACTTTGTTCGACATTCTGGATTCAATAGTAGAATTTATTCTAGTAAAAGAAGTACTAATAGTAAAGATACATAAAATTGGATGAATAGCATAGTTTATATAACTATAGACTGAGATTGAGTTTCTTGAATCATAGGAATACCGAGAGATGAGAAGAAGGTGGTTTTGACCTTCTAGACAGATCTAGAAAGAAGTAAGTAATATCTGATCTCTGCTTATGTTACATTCTAAGCCATGTCAACAGTTTTTCATATATCACTTGTTGTATTCCATATGTACTAGCGTTTATTGAGCCACATTGATATTACCCTATCATGTGGAAGCATTTATTGATTTCTATTTATATCTCGATCATGATTGTACACTTGTGCATGGATTACTTTTGTACACTTGTACCCAGGGCCGTGAGGGCCAGACAGTATATTCGAATTAGTCTAGTAACCATAGTTCAGATAACTATCGTTACGTCAGATTGCCTAGAACAGTTATGTTCCACATTTATACTCTTCGTGGAGGTAGCATGATCCTGATATATTATTAGTACCGGATTTGTGCTCAGTCACATCTCCAATGATGCTATTTATGACCTTCGGGTCTAGGTTCTGAGTGGAACATTTATTATACACAGAGCAGTATTATTCGGCGAGGCCTAGAGCACCAAATACAAGCTCAGAGCAATATCATTCAGCGAGGCCTAGAGCACTGAATGTGAGCCTAGGGGGTAGCCAGGCCGCACGAGAGCATCCCAGTTTTGATATCACTATCCTTTATTATTGATATTCATAGCTTGATCATGTTATATTGTTATTGAATGATCATGAGATTTTATAGCTTTTAGTACAGTGCTTACATTTCATACTCGATATAGCTCATGACTGTAGCAGTATGATATTGTTGGCATAGCAGTTTCATTTCCTTATCATTTGACTTCTATCATTTGTTATTGAGTTATATATTCATTGACTGGTTAGCACATCTGCATTTATCCTAGTTCTTTTATGGATAATGCTTTTTATATTCTTGTACACATGGTAGAGCAAAGGAGAATTACTTACTAAGCTTTAGTTAGCTCACCCCAAACTTACCACCCTTTTTAGGAGAGGAAGCTGTAGAAGAGCAATAGCAGTAACAGTAGCAATAGCAGTCAGCTACATAGCAGTGGACATTTCTTTTGAAGTTGTGAGTGTAATACTTAGTACAGATAGTCTTGTAGCTCTCCCATGTTATCCACGTCTTGGGGATGAACAGTTGTATTAAGAAATTTTATATTCTGCATTTTGGTAAACATTATATATATCACATGCAGCTTTTATAATTTTTATTCTGCATTTTAGTCGTTGCATGTTAGTAGCACTGATTGTGTAGCAAGTTGAGACCTTTGGTTCGACAAGCAGCGTCGGATCGGGTGTGCGACACGAGATCTGCAAAGGGTGAGGTCTCGGGTCGTGACTGCTTGGTATCAAAGCATCCTAGGTAACACAATGGTTCATGGAAGATAAGACTAAGGTACTAGTATTACAAATGTCCAAGTAGAGTCAGTCAATAGATAGAGTCTGGCATGATAGAAAAACTATTATATAAATGTTGATCGTTGATCTTTTGCAAGTAATTTTGGGAGATGATTTGGCTACTAGTACATCGCAGGTATTTTTCTAGTTAGTTAAGGCATGCCCATATGCTAGTTTTATGTATTGATTTTGCTTTTAGCATTCATTACTAGATTAATTAAAAATTGAACTGTTAGTTGAACATAGAAACAGAAATCCTAGGTTATATGTTAACTGTTCAATTTCTACCAAGAGAATGATTGATGATAGATGTTATGCATGAAAGAAGTAAAGTAAGTAACATAGATGCACGATTATTAGTTGAGCTGATAATCGTAGAATTTTAAAGGTATTGACGAGTTAAGTGATTGATAACTGCAAAGAGCTATAACAGATTTAAATGCTAAGATTTATAATCTTTAGAATGAATTGCATGTCGTTATAGATATGAATGTTTACTTGATAAAAGAAATGGAATGAATAGCGACTCTTGGAAGAGTCATTAGAAAGGAATGTTATACATTGGAGACATCATTAGGAAAGAATGATATACATAGAGTATATGAGATACAGATCATACGTGTACATATATTTGTTAATCGGAGAAAGAAATTAATGATTTAAAAATAATTACATGATTTGTGACTGCTAGAAGATGGAAGCAAGTTAAGATACTCGAGGTTAACTAGTTGTTGTAAAAGACTACGTATTCTAAAAAGTTAATGATTCTTGAACAACTAAGATGAGCAAGTAAATAGTGAAATAAATAATTTTGAATGATTATTCTATCTTATGGAAGCAGGTACTTGATATCTATTGAGTAACAATTTGATGTATTCCCTGTTAAGAATTAAATTATTGTTATAGACTAGTGACTTGATGTTTATTGGGTTACAGTTGATAATTTTTATATATTGAAGGAACCATTGAGAACTGGATTATTTTCTATAGACTATGAACTTGATGTTCATGATTAGATGATTGCTTTATATTGTGAGAACTAGATGTTCCATAATGAACGAGGAAAATGGTTGGTTCACATTGAAAGATAGAAGATAACATAGAATTAGGAGTTGTGTCGGTTTGAAAAGCAATGGATTTCCTAGAAATATTTAAATGGAGTAGTGATACCCTGGAAGGGTAGTAGCATTAACAGTGACATCTAGACAGAGCAGTAACACCTTAAAAGGCAATAAGATAGCTCAAAGGGGGTACGTACAAGGGGAGTTGACAAACCTTGTTGATTTGAGTAATAGATTGATGGCGTTCCAGAATTGTAAAAAGGTCTTGAGTTAGTTATAGATAAACCCTGAAAAAAAAAATATGAGTAGAGTTGAAGATGTTTATTTAATAACCGAAGCTGTTGGAAGTTGACATTTTGAAATACAGATGATTCTGAGAAAAGGCTGGTATATGATGATTAAGTGTTAGAAAAGATTTGATAGAATCTTAGACAAGATATAGTCATGTGATTATATGACATAGAAAAGACACAAAGTATATTTAAGCTCCTAGTATGGTTACAAGAAATTCTCTAAAGAAAGGAGTTAGTTAAATGACGATTAAAGAAAAACATAATGTATAAAGAGAACATAGTGCATGACTAAGTAGTAGATACAGAACACATGAAATACAGACCAGGGACACAGATATTGTAATATCCCGACCCGGGATACGTCACGTATACCAAGGTAGGTCGGTTAAAACATGTAACTTGAACGGTAAGATATATATATCATAGTATTTTCATGGAAATGAATGACTGGAACTGTAAGTGATGGAAATGAATGACCAAGGCTGGGTAACACCCGAGCACCACAGGGCATTGCATCGTAATGCGTGCATGCACGTATTCCCATGCATGCATACGTGAACATAGATTCGTAGCTCGAATAAAATGAATGTATGTAAATATGATTAAAAATGGATTTATATCCCTACACGTACATGTATATAAATGTATAAAAAGGTGTATTTTATGTGTATATATATGTATATAATATAATGTATTATACATGTATTTATATATATATGTATATATGTATATGTATAAGAAATAAAAGAAAAAGAAAAGGGGAAAAGGGAAACTGCCCTTGGGCAGTATGTAGGTGCAGTGCATGTGAGAGTGTGTGTGTGTCGGTTGGGTAAAGTGTGTGTGTGTGATATATATATATATATATAATATGATATATGTATATTGAGTGCCCAACAAGCCTCCCAAGCCATTAAATGCAAAGTTGCATTTGGCAGAGGGAACACCAGGATTCAGTCAAGGAAAGGGGCCATAGAAGGAGGAGTAACCGAGAGAGAGAAAGAGAAAGAGAAAGAGAGGCGGTGGAACCTTTCTCTTTATAAATGTGTATACGGGTGTGAGTTAAAAGACAAAAAGGAGACCAAGACTGAGAGAGAGATTGTCAAGGGACTCAGGAGCAGAAACAGAAAGGTTTGGAGGGTCACAGTGAGCTTAAAACCGAAACCCAAATAAGTGATTTAAGTTCAGTTTTTACGATTTAAAGCATGAATGTTTGATCTAAAGCTAGGGTCTTGATAAGCATGATTTTAGCTTTTAAATGCAAAAAGAATGATAGAAAACGGTTGAAAAACCAAGGAGAGAAACTGAGTTGCAGGTTGATGAATAATCTCGGGTTTCATGAAAACCTAGGATTAAAACTTGTTTTAAGTTGCTAGAAACAACCTACACAAATGCAGAAACACACTAGAAGCATTTTAGAGCCAAAACAGTGACCAAAACGCCATGAAAATAGAAAATATCACTTGGCCGGAGAATCGGCCGGAGATGTTTAAACCCCTATTCGTGAAGATGAGGAGGGATTCGATGGAAACCGAGAGTGGATTTGAAATCCTTGGAAAAAATGGGATAAAATGGCATTTAAAACGGCTTAAAAACTGACCGAAATTAAGTGACCGTCGCCGGAGAAGGTGACTGTTCACCACCGGAACCCTACCGGAGTTCTGGGGGAGACGACCGAAAAGTCGTGGGACTATCGGGTTAGATCTAGACCGGATCCGGGTTCGGATCGGGTCGGGACCCGACCGAAAATAAATGAGTAAGTGAAACTGTGTCGTTTGGGTTTTAATTTAAATGGATTTGGGCTTGTTTGGTTACACGGATAGTAAATTGAAATTGGGTTTTGAGGTTAACCGAAACTGGGATAGTATAGGAACCAGGATATTGGAATCCGGTTCTTGAATTAAACTGAACCGTTTGGTTCAGGGGAAGGGCAGACCGGTTTAGGGTTTTTGGGTCTGAACCAACTGGTTCAGACCGCAACTTTTGAAAATTGTGAACCGGCCCCAAATGTTTTAAGAAATTCCACTAAGGCCCAAACAGGAAAAATTAATAAAATATTAATTTTACAAAAATGCCCCTATTCCAAATATAGGTCAAACGAAGTCCAAACGATACAAATGAATAGTCAAAACTTATTATCTCGGACATTCTGAGTCCAATGGTGGGGTCCGTTTTATGAGACAGAACCCCGAAGGATAAAATACCGCAAAAGTGCAAAATGACTATTTTGCCCTTTTAGTACAAAAGTCCAAATGGAATTCCGCAAAAGCCTAAACCGACTTTCTTCCGCATTCCAGACTCAATGGTAAAGTCTAAATTAGTATTTGAAATACTTATGATAGAAAGGCATAAAATTTGATGAATAGCATTTATTCTGAAACGTATTCACTGATATATAGGCAACTCGAAAGGCAAAGGTACACTCACGGATTCCTGATCTAGAATCACGATAAAGGTAAGTGGATCACTTTCTCTTACATGTGGTGTTTCCACAAGCCAAGTTTATTCTTTTACTGCCAAACTCGTACTCTTGAATGAATTGATATCCTTGTGTTCCACGATTCGATATTTTCTATCTTGTGGACACTTGATTGACTGATGTATCATTGTTATCATGTTTCACTGTGCTTTGAAAACACACATGTTATTGCTATCCATAATGTGATATTGTTCTATCTTGTGGACATTGATTGATTGCTATATCATTGTTATCATGTTAAACCATGCCTTGAAAGGCCTACTATTGTATCCTCATTGAATGAATGATATTCCATTTTTATATTCTATGGAATTACTATGATCATGACATGTTTATGGACATGGGAGTTGTGCTCAGTCACAACACCCATCTGATGCTATCTGATTGAATGGGACCTATGGGTCAAGTCCATGAACGGATAAATGGGAAATTACTGGAATCGACTGGGGGGTATGCCGGGCCCCAAAAGATCAAGGGTCTGCCGAGCCCTGAAACAGAATAACAGCATATCTTATGATTGACAGAACTTGATTGTTGAATGGCACTATTCCTTATGATTCTTCAAGTCTAGAAGGACTTGCATTGATTGATTTGATTGTGATTGGTTCATTGTGGCAGTACTTCATTGTTGTTATATTATCATTGTGCACCAATACTTGATTATTGTGATTACTGGTCATTGGCCCTCGTGGCAAATGTTTCCATTGGCTATCACAGCATCTCATTCTTATGATTGGCTATCATAATCTCATTCATGGATTTATTGATCATCGATACCAGTGTTGGAGATCTGTTTTACTTACTGAGCTTTGTAGCTCATTCCACCCCATTTACCCCTATTTCAGGTGATGACGCTGCGAGACCCCAATAGGAGTCTGAGAGCGTAGGGGGACATTTTGAAGTATTATATCAGTCTATGTTAGTTCTCCCATGTATTCACCACCCCCGGGTGCTGGTTCCGTTTAGTTCTCATTTTGTTTTATGTAGAACTATGTCATGTATTTAATAGACTTCTGCTGTTTAATTTATTTAAAAGACTTCCGCTGGATTACTGTAATTAATAAAGACTTCCACTGTTCATTGTTTAAAATTTTTAGTACATTGCATATTAGTACTATGATACAGGAATGGAAAAAGTAAGGACGGCCTTCGGGTCGGCCCCGCGACACGAGATCCGCATAGGGTGGGTTTCGGGTCGTGACAGATATTCTTAAACAATTGACTTAAGGTTAAGGAACACTTAGTTGAATAGCAAGTATATTATAAAGGAATGATAATTAGGAAACGGAGTGAACTCTATGAGTTCCGTGTAATACTATTAGAATGAAATATACCTCATATATATTAGTAAACTTAATGAATGGAGTTTTAAAACCCTATTTAGGAAATTTCGTAATTTTGTTTACCAGAAGATGCCTTAAATTTACGAAGAACTGGAAGCACCATAGAAAGGAATTGAGATTCACGTGAGAGTTTTGGAAATACTCTTGAAAATTTTAGAAAAATAGAAAAATGATCTGATGTGACTGTAAAACTTGAATTGATGTGACTGTAAAACTTGATTTGATGTGACGGTAAAACTTGATTCTCACTAGAAAATTTTTATTTAGTTAATGTAAACACATGTTCAAGTTGTACACCGATGTTAAAGAAATCACTAGAAACCCCGGAGTTAGGAACGCTAAGTTTGGGGACAAACTTATTTTAAGGGGGTAAGAATGTAATATCCCGGCCCGGGATATGGCACGTAGATCGAGGTAGACCCGATCGAGTACACGTAAACCGAGATAGGTTGGGTTGAATAGCATAATACCCATTATAACCGAACATAAGTTCCGAATAAATTTATATAATTTCATTTTATCTAAAAAGGTCAAATAATAATACCTAGCTTTAACCAAGCAATGATCATCATATCAGAGATAAACCGAGACCGTTTCAGACCCAAAATACTAGACCCCGAGATATACCAAATTATTTTGATAAGCAATATACAGTGACGGGTACGATTACCGAAGAAATCAGTAAAAGTTTATAATCTCATGGAATTACGAGATTAAGAAAAGCCAAGTACGCATAAACCGAGCTAATAAAAATAATTCCCGACATATACCCGAAGCATCGCAATAAATAATATCCGGTAATGGACATGTAGTTCGAGACAAATAGCGAGAATCTCAAATGAGAATAAAATATGATTTTTAAAAAATATGAGGAGGGAATTTTAAATAATTCTGAGTATCCAGTAATACCGTACAATAAAACCCGAATGGTACGGGGAATCGTGTACATAGGCCAATATACGCCTCGATATACGTACACAGTGTATTTTAATGATACGAGAATATATATATATATATATATATATATATATATACGAGATAATATATATATATAAATAAAAATAAATATAAAAATATATATACAAGTATATATGTATATACGGTTATGTACGTACATATATTATATAAAGGTATATATTAGTATAAATGGACATGTATTATATTATATGATATTTTATATATATATATATAAGCATACAAAGAATAGAAAAAGAAAGAAAAGAAGAAAAAAAAAAAGTGGAGCAAGTGTACAACAGGTTGAACGTGTGTGTGTGTGTGCGCGCCTTACATATTATTATATAATATGTATACAATATATCTCAAGTGATCAATAGGATAAAGAAAAGAAAAGAGAAAAAGTAAAGGAAAAAGTAGAAAGCTAAACTTAATGAAAGGGGCATGTGGGGCGGTGCAGTATTGATTAAACAAGATATAATATATATATATATATATGTGTGTGTTTGGTAGTGGTCAACAAAAGGGGCGTCCCAACTGAAGCGTACAGGAGAAGAATGAAAAAAGAAAAAGGAAAGGAAGTAGGCGTAGGGACAGTGTAGGTGTGTAAGGTGCAGGTCGGTGCATGAGAGATTTGTATGTGTATATATATGTAGGTGTGGATTGTAGCAGGTTTAGCAACAGGGATATTACAAATATATATATTATATTGTGTTTGGTGTGATGATAAGAGCAATGATGAAGGCAATATTTCCTTATATCCTAGCAACCTGCAACTCTCATTTTCTAATTCATTTCTTAATTATTTTTATTCATTTTTTTTGCAAAAATTTTCTTATATTTTACTCTACAAGACCTTACAATTTAAATCAACCATCATGCTTCAAAACAGGTTGTACATATAGAAAATTTTTAGAGAGAGAAAGTGTACGGGTTGTGGTTCTTGCCTCTGTAATGGCACCTCTCCCTTCTTGTCTTGCCTCTAACCTTCTCCCTTTTTGCTTCCCTGGTTTCCTCCCTCTCTGATCTTCCCTTTTTTTTTTTCAAACACACAAGTGTATGGATACCCTCACACACATTGCCCCATTTCTCTCTTTATATATATATATATATATATATATATATCTCTCTCTCTCTCTCTCTCTCTCTCTCTCTCTCTCCCTACGGTTTGGTCTGCTCCCACTTAACCCTTCTGACATACACATACACACAGAACACACTTACACACATTACCAACCACCCACTCCCTTACGCACACAGCCTCCCTCTATGCTTTCTTGAGTGTTGCACACTCAACCCACACACACACACAATTGCACACAGCACACACACACACACCCACGTGCACACACATCTTTTAAAAATTCTAACTCTTTAAGAGTCCAAGTCCAAAAATCTTCTTCTAGTAGTGATAAAAGAAAACCTTTATTACAATCCTCCTCTAAACCTATTGAGTGCTATGATTGCCATAATTTTGGGCATATAACGGCCGATTTCCCTAATAAGAGAACGGGAAATTCTCGAAATAGGAGGGCAATAAAATCATCTTTTTCCGAAGAAAATGAAGAGAAAGAAAGGGATGGGAATGATGAGGAAGAAGTAGAAGGTGATGAAAGTTAATTCTTGGCTTTCACGAGTGTTAACAATGTCCACGAAGGATCCCCATCCATTAAGGATGAAGATCATGAGGACATTAAGGACATTATGTCTAGTGATGATAAGAGCAATAATAAAGAAAATATTGAGATTGATTTTAAAAGACTATTCAATGAATCTATAAATTTCAAGAAGTCTAACATGAAACTTATCACTAAGCTCAAGTCTTGTGAGAAGGAGAAGAGTGCCTTAATAGTTTATCAATCTCTATTGAATCAACTAAATGAGGATAAATTCTCTCTTGAAAAAACTGAAAATCTTAGAGAAAGAGAGATATTTGTTGGTTGTTTAGGTAAGAGGACTTACGGAATCCCTAGATGTTTGTGAGACTGAAAAATAGGAATTGAATTCCGAAGTACACTCTTTTAGTGAATAACTTACACAAGCTAAGAATGTAAAATTCAATCTTGAGGATAGGTCAAATAAGCTGTCTAAAATGCTTAATACCATCCTAATCAAGAATGATAGAAGTGGTTTGAGCTATGACATGTTCATAGATAAGAACAAGTCCTCCACATCCACTTCAAGTCAATCTCTTACACTCACGTTGGTTGTGTTTGTGTCCTCAACATCTAAAAGCGTTGAACCACCTAAACCTAAGCGACAAACCCAAGCACAACCATAGCCTCAAGTACATTCTCTTCCACTCCCTAAAACTAGACAAGAAGTGTAATATCCCGACCCGGGATACCGGGTCATATGACACGTATTACGAGAATTAACAAAAAATAATTAATTAATTTAATTCTTAATTAATTAAGGTAAAGGAATATTATATATATATTAATTAAATAATATATGTATATGTATAAAGTAAAACATGTATGTATGTATATGGAAGCATGTATGTATGCAAGTATGTATATGAAAAAGGTGTGAACAGTGTGTGAATGGGTGTGTGTGTGTCGGCTGGTGTGTGTGTGTGTGTTGTCAAGTATATATGTATATGTGTATATATGTATATATTATATGTATAAATATCATGTAAAATTAAATGCAAAGTAGAAAAGAGAAAAAGGAAAATTGATGAGATGGGAGGGCTAATGTAGGGCTACGAACTAGAACAGAGAGAGGGAACAGGAGAGAGAGAGGTCGGTTCTCTCTTTAAAAGCAAGGCATGCAAAGCATGCTTTGCTTCATACGAAAGAAATCAGAGAGGGAGAAACTGAGAAACCAAAAGAAAGGAACTGAGGAGATAGAAGAAGAGATTCAGAGCAAGAAAAAAGGAGAAAAACAGTGGTGAAAGGTGAACCCATGAAAACTCTTAAATTTCTCTCTCTAGAATTGCTCTATGTATAAACTGATTTAAAGCTTTCATTTTATATATATGATGTTTAGAACACGTTCTAATCATAACGAGCATGAAATCTAAGCTTAAAAACACCTCAAAATACCGAACCCAGAAGCTACGGCCATGGGAGACCATGTTCAAAGCAGGTCTGACCCGATGGAAACCCAACTTTGTTTGGTGTATAGAGACCTCTAGTAGACCCTACAAGCATGTTAAAAACCTACGTGCGCGATCTTGAAGCTCAAAAAATGACCCTCAAATACCAAGTTGCACGTTACGGGTTTACACCCCAAACCTTGTAACTCATGACTTAATCTATTTCTCTAAATGAAAACTGAAACCTCATGAATAGAGGATCATTATGGAACAAACCGTAAGTGATTTGGCTCAAGAATGAGCATCTAGGACCGAATTACAGTTCGGATTATCATATCCTAAACCGAACATATGAAGGGGCTTTAAAGTCTAAAATGAATGCCAAGTTGGTCTTTTATACCTTAGAATCAATTTGGGACCAAAACAGAGGGATTTAGCTAAGTGAGAAGTCACGAAATAGGAAGAAATGACATTCGGAAACTAGGGTTTTCAGTCGGGTCTCGTGGGGAAGACGAAGATGAGTCAACTCAGTTTTTTAAAATAAGGCTGGGTCGACTCGGACAGGTGGCAGCCTCTGGGCTTGCCACCGATTAAATGGAACGACGGCGTTTTGCATTTGGTTTAATTTAAATGGACGCTAGGGCTGACGTCATCATGACGTCAGCCACACGTAAATAAACCGGATAGACCGGTTGGGTTACAATTGAACCAGACCGGTTCACTTAATATAAAACCAAACCCTTTGGTTTTCAAGTTTATTTAAAAATAAATAAACCAATACTTTCAGTATTCACGGATTGACCCCTGAGCTTCAGAAAAATTATACTGAGGCCCAACTGAGGGAAAATTTATGCATTTAGACCCCTGAAAAAATAATTAAATAATTAATTTAATTATTTAATAAATAAAGTTAAATTACTATTTTGCCCTTGTGGCATAAATAGAGCAAATGAAGTCCAAATTAAACATATGAATAGTATATCCTTACTATTTTAGATATTCTGAGACTAATGGTAGGGTCCGTTTTACGAGATGGGGCCCGAAAAATAAAGACACATAAAGGGGTAAATGACCAAAATACCCTTTAACCAAAATTAACAAGTTATTAGTGTATTCTTACTATCTCGGACCTTCTGAGTCCAATGGTGAGGTCCACGACTCGAGATGAGGTCCCGAACATAAAGACACGTAAGGGGGTAAAATGACCAAATTATCCCTGGTACCCCGAAAGCCAAAATGAAACCAGAGAAGGTCTAAATTAACTTTTTTTGACATCCCGGACTCAAAAATGGAGTCCGAATTACGAAACGAAGTACAGAAAAATATGACACGTAAAACGGTAAATGACCATTTTGTCCTTTTACATATAACAGTCCGAATAAGATGTTAGGAAAGCCTAAATCGACTTTCTTCGACACTCCGGACTCAATGGTAGAGTCTATTCGACCTAAAGAAATGTCTAAAATAAAAAGACATAAAATTTGATGAATAGAATCTGTTAGATGACTATGAACTAAAATATTGCCAAAGAACTAAACTGAGGCAAGTACGATAAACGAAATACGAAAAGACACGACACGTAAACATGTCAAATAAATAACTTTAAATTAAAGTTAATGGAGCTCCCAGAAGAGTATAAATTGAAATAAATTCAATTCCTAACACATTTATTGTGTCATAGGTTAAGAGTACGAGTTAAGTTAAGTACATATGAAATTGTGAAATCGTTTTAGGATCTAATACGATTTAAGCATAAGTTAAGGAATATCAAGATGATATTACAATAAATGTGAAGTTGATGAGATATTTATGAATTGTTCTTAGGAACTACAAGGAAAGTGGGAAAGCGCGTTATTAGCACTAACCCTAAAGAACCAAGGTGATTAACCCGGTGTTTGAATTGGAGATTTAACTCCATGGATTTGAAAAAGTTTTAAGTTCAAAGATATGAAGTATTTGAAGTTTCAAATTCAGTATTTACATGATACAATTTTAAATTGTTTTATCTTTATCAACCCTATTATGACATGCTCAGTGATTGGTATTTATCATAGTTTTCTTAAAACATATTTCAGCATGTCTAAAGTTTTAAATGTCAAATTATGTTAAATATTCTGAATTTGATTGTTACAAGTATTTGAAGTCCTATTGTAGAAATTATACATTTCATGTTTTAAATACTCATGAAAGTATCTATTAAAGAAGTTATGTGATAAATGTTTTACAAGATAAACGGTACTAAGTACCACCCCCTATGATGATTGAAATCCTTCGGGATTCAACAGTAAATGCCCGGTAGCAGGATCTAATCCCCCAGGCAAATGAGATCGACAGTATTGGCAGTAAAATGGGAGTCTGGTTCGAAACAGATTCCACCTAATTAAAGAGAAAAGATGACAAAGTGATTTTGGAAATGAAAGCAGGTTTTACCCTCATTTTCAAATACATATTTATGTGATTTAAAGTTTATATACTTTATCTGATGAATTACGAGTTTCGCTTGGATATCTTAAAAGTTTTCAAGCTAATTGAAATGCATATGTTTTGAGTTATATACTCCATTTGACGAAGTACGAATTTAGCTTGAATACTTAAAATGTTTCAAAGCTATCTGTTTTAAGGAATGCATATATTTTGTATTCAAAGTATACGAACAATTGGCGGTGATTATTTTACAACTCTTATGTATAAAACCACTACTAATTGAAAACCCCATGACGAATACTGGAATTGCTTACAAGCTTAGATTAGCTTACCCGGACTTTGTTCGGACCCCCCTTTCAGGTGATGCAGCAGACAGGGTCTTAAGTGTAACACCCCGATCCTGTATAATTAATAATTAAATATTAATTATTAATTAATACCGGCTCAGAGAATAATCAAGGGAATTAACCCTAATCTCCCGACGGTCAAGATAGACCGATAAAACAATTAAAACATGTTCGAGAATAGGGTACAATACCCGAACCTAATTACCAATTAATTAGGTGAAATAATGTCAATTTAACACTAACGGAATTCGAATTAATTAACCACGGAAATCCCGAATGACTAATAAATGACACGGAACCTCTGACACTGAAGATAACTGAAATACGAAACTCTCGGAACAAACCACTTCGAAAGCGGAGCTCCGAATAAGGAGATACCATAGAAATAGCCAAAACTGAATTACTGCGCAGCCAAACATGGCCTTAACCAAAAAATGTGGAAAAGGGGCCAAATGGGAGGCCAAGGGAATTGAACCCTTGACCTTTGAGTGGAAAGAAATTTTACCCAAAAACTTACTAATTGGGCTACCCACACCTTTGTGCACATATATACAACTTAATTGTATATATCTCTGTATTGCCCCAACTTGCCACCCAAATCAACCAATGACAACCCATGCAAACCCCACATGATTACTCCCCTCAGCCCACCTCAGCTCACCTGACTCTCTGATTTTCAATCACCTCAACCCTGCACATACATATAGAGATATATATGTATAAGAGTATAGATATTATACATAATATTGTGATTCATTTTGGTCACAAATAGGTTCTGTGTATAAACCAGAATAGAGGAAGTGAGGCCTTACGTGCGAGTGAGACTGATTGGTTAGAGGGAGAGGGCTGTAGAGAAATTGAAGGCCTTGCATGTGTATACACATGTGTCCATGGTGTGTGTGTCTTCATTGGAGATGCACCAAAAGGGAACTGAGACATGGTTGAAGCTCTGAAGTGCCCAAGGACTGAACCATGAAGCATGGGAACATGGACAGTGGTCGGTTATGAGGTATATTTTCAAAAATTTGCTTCAATTCTTGATCTAAAGTTTTGGGTACTGTTTTGTGCATTGTAGAACTAGAATTTCATGCATGCTAACTAGTTGATGAGATCTGGGTTATTTAGGCTTGAAATGGACCATCAAACTGCTTGGAATTCAAGCAAAAACACAAAATCTGCCATTAATGGACCTGCACTGAATGGGGTCTGATCAACCTCCACCGAACTTGATTTGAGTTACCCAGACCTGAACTAGACCCCATTAGGGTTACAAATACCACCATCCGCGACCTGAAACCACACTAGAGGACCCTCAAATTGGGCATTATTCTTTTCGGCCAAAGAACCCAAAACTTGAGATAGCCTTGTAAACTGAAATTAATAAATTGTGAATTGAAGCCCCTATTCTAAGGGTCACAACAAGCCAAGAATCGTGCGTTTTGGTTGAGAAATGGGGCTACACGACCGAACTGAAATCCCTCACGATAATCGGTTGAACAGAGCTCCATGCATGGATTCGAAGCTCAAAACCAATGCCAAATTGTTGGCTTCACTTCCAGAAATCGTTTGGAACCAATACCTGTTGAAAACCGTGCCTGAAATAGCACGAAATTGAGAAAAAACCGAACCTGCAAATTAGGGCAACAATGGGGCATTCGATGGAGAAGACGGAGTCGACTCGGTCGAGTTGACCGAGTCATGCCGAGTTGAGGAACGGCCACTGTGTTGATGCTACGCCGTTTTGGGTTTGAAAGGTTTTAAATTTAAAATCGAATTCCGGCTGTTTGGCTACGGCAATAATAAATTAAAATTGGGATTAGGGGCAACTGAAACACGGATAGGGACTGAAATTGGGAATAAGATGGGTTATGCTATTCCGGTTTTCTAAAGGTTAATGAACCGGTTGGTTTTCTGAGTTTTGAACCGGTTCGGTCCACTGAACCCTTGAACCCTACGGTTTGAACCCCTAAATCATGTAATTACATTTTGGACCCCAAATAATTCCCGAAATTACGGATTTGCCCCAACAGTTCTGAATATTGCACAGTGGCCCAGATTTTGGAAAAATTATACATTTAAGCCCTGCCAAATTAATTAAATAATAAAATAATTATTTTATTATTTTATTAAATAGGTAAAATTACAATTTTACCCCTGGACATTAAATATGTCAAACGAAGTCCAAATAAATTAAATAAATAGTGTATTTTCACTATTTCAAGCATTCTGGACTCAATGGTACAGTCCGATTTTGGAAATACAGTCCCGAAAAATACAGACCCGTAAGTGATAAATGACCGAACTGCCCCTGATGGTACCCAGACCCAAATAAAAATATCAGATAGCCTATTTTAACTACCTCGGGCATTCTGAACTCAACGGTGAGGTCCGTTTAATGAACTGAGGTCCCGAAAAATACAGACACGTAGGTGTAAATGACTGAATTGCCCTTAATGATACTCAGGGCCGATTAAACATAACAGACAGTCCAATTTCACTATGTTGGATGCTCTGGACCCAATGGTGAGGTCCATTTTATGAACTGACGTGCCGAAAAATACGACACATGAAATTACCAAATTACCCCTGATACCGTACGAGACCTAAACAAAGTCCGATTGGGACGAAACTGATACCGGTAGGAGCCCAGACACTGGTGAGACTGTATACTTGATTAGATGACGAATCAGGGTCAGAATTACACAAAACGTAAAATAACCAAAATACCCCTGAGCACTGTAAGTGCAAAGTAGAGGTCGAATAAAGGTCAAACTGATCTGATAAATTATCATAGGGATAATTATGAACACTGAAGGGCTAAATAAGACTCCGAGACAGTCAACGCGTAAAACGAGAAATGACCAATGTGTCCCGACGATCTAAAGCAGATACCAAATGAAGTCCAAGGGACTTACAAATTTATACATGAGATATATGGGACGTTCTGAGGACCATGATAGGGTCCGGGGCAAAAATGACAAAATTACCATTTTGCCCCTAAGACTAAATAAGTACCCAACTGATACCGATTAAAGTCTAAAAGACTTAAAACTTTATATATACGATATATGGGATATTCTGAGGACCATAACAGGATCCGGGATAAGAATGGAAAAATTACCATTTTGCCCCTATGGTTAAAATGAGAACCTAACTCATACCGATTGGAGTCCAAAGGACGTAGAACTTTGTACTTAAGATATAAAGACTATTCCGAAGACCACGACAGGGTCCGGGACAAGAATGGTAAAATTACCATTTTTTGCCCCTAAGGTTGAATGGGTGCCTGACTGATAACAATTGAAGTCTAAATGACTTAGGATATAATCCTAATAACTGCTAAGCCTAATTAAAGAATGAAATAGCCTCGGGTGAGACCCAATGGAAGGGCGATAAGCTACTAGGCTATCTTAGGTAATCCGATAGATACCTAAGATGACGAATGAGACCTGAATGGATGAGTTCTGATCTGTCTGTGATTGATGATTATTATTCAGGATATACATGGAGATGCTTGACGTACCTGGAGGTTATTGGATTATTTATGCAAGGAAATAAGCGTAAAGTTTGTGAGTAACTTCTGACACTGTTTTGATACTGTCCCTTGATTTACTGATCTGTTTTGAATGCAATTATTTAAATGCAATTATTTAAATGCATGCTTTTCGTACTATATCACTTATGACATGGTTTTAGTCTTTTTAAATAATTGACTATATTCCTGATCCCTGTGCTAGCATCCCGTACTGTTTTGCCCGTTTTGAACTGTTGAGATAAAATGGATATATTGAACCATTATTTCTGAAACGATTAAATAAACCATGTGATATAGGCAAAGAACAAAATTTTGTTGTATCGTACCGCTTTGTATAGTATACTGTCTGAATGCTATATTGTTTAAATGTATGTACTTAATGTACGCCCTTTGTATCACATTCCACATGATGTGCTTGTATCCTTCGAATTAGGAATTCCGTTTAGTTCGGTTATGTGCTGTCCGTTAATGATGTGTCTGCCTCGATTGATATGTTCCGTCCGGTTCTGACATGTTCCGTTCGTTAATGATGTTAAGTCCGCCTTGATTGATATATGGTCCAGTTCCGTTGTGTACTGTCCGTTGATGATACGTCTGTCTTGATTGAAATATTGTTCAGTCCAGTTATGATTAGTTCCGACAGTGATGTGTCCCTGACTTGATTGTTATATTGTTTCTACCCAGTTCCGTTATGTTGTGTCCTGTTCATGATTTGCCTGTGTCTTGATTAGTGTATTGTTTTCGTTTAGTTTCGTTATAATTTTATTCGTTCGCGATATGCCTTTGCTTGACTGATGTATTGTTTTCGTTCGATTCCGTTATATTCCGTCCGTTGATGATATGTCTGGCCTGATTGATAGATGGTCTAGTTCCATTATGTTTCCGTCCTGTTATTGGTATGCCTTGTCTTGATTGATCTTGTTCAACTCCGCTATGTTCTAGCCATTGATAATGTGCCCCTGTCTTGACTGACTTATTGTTCCTACTCAGTCCCGATTGTGATTCGTTCCGTTAATGAAGAGTCTGTGTCTTGACCGATATATTAGCAATAGTTATTGTTTTGACCGATTGGTTATGTCATGTTTCGATCCATTTGTATTGTTTGTTTGATTCTGCTTTATTGTACTAGACTGCTTATGAAATGGATTTATAAAAATAGTTATTTTTGAAATGACTAAATTATCCATGTGCTTTGGAAGCACAAAACTGGTTTTGAAACCCATGATAGGGAATCTGTGTTACTCACTGGGCTTATTTAAGCTCACCCCATTATTCTGACATTTTTCAGGAATTACCTCCATTGGATTAGAAGGTACTATGACATGACGTGAATAGGCCAAGTGGCATCGCAAGTAAGGATCTGACGACACTGAATTGTAGAGACTGGTTTATTGTGGATTAAACTTGGTTATTCCGGTGAGTGGTATGTTATGACTGACTTGACTGATATATACTAGATAGACATGGCTCATGGAACTAATGGTACTCTAGAGATATTAGATCTGCTCTGTTGTTATATGCTTGATTTTAGATATGCTCTGAGATTAGAATTGTTGACTGACTGGATTTAGTCTTGCTCTGTGATACATATTCTTATGATGGATAAGTGAGTTGCATTCCCGTGATACAAAGAAAAAGTTTTAAATTCCGCTGCATCTGACCCTACAATTGGAGTGCAATTCGTCGGAAAGTTCAGAATTTGCCTTTGGTTGGTCTCGTCGCGACCGACTGGCAGTCACGTCCTCGACATCCGCGTAGGGTGGGGTTCGGGATGTGACATTAAGGACGACGATGACGAGTTTAGCTGTTTTTGGAAGGATATGTTTAAGTAGTTTCTTTTGAAGAACCTATGAACATTAGTAGTACGTTTTGTATTAATAGACAAAGTAAGAATATGTAATAAGCCCTCAGGGCAACCGAATATGTATTGTATTAATGTATGAAGTCCTTAAGTTTTCGTTATACTCTGAATGTGTAACCATGTATGCTATGTATGGAACAGCAGTATCGGACGGATGTGCATAATTTAAAATGAGAAAAGAAAAGAAAAAGTTTTTTCACGCTTCCGCAATCATGTGTCGCACATCTATTCGATATTGCTGCAGATGCGAGCCTTGTCGCGAGGCCTTCGGGTCTCGGGGCGGCGGTCGCGATCCGGTAATCCGCACAGGGTGGGTTTCAGGTCGTGACAAGAAGCCAAACCTCAACCAAAACCATTGTCTTGTTCTTATTGCATAGTTGAAGGGCATTCTAGGAGGAAATATTGTAATGACAAGAAATTTTTTATTATTATTATTATTATTATTGTTGTTGTTGTTGTTGTTACTGTTATTAAATAATTTAAGTGTGTGTGCATGTGTGCATATATGTATAGGTGTATTGAATGTATACATGCATGTAGGATATTATATATATATATATATATATTATATGTGCATGCAAGTTAGAAATATGCATATATATATATATATAAATATGCACACTGTTGTGTGTATGGTTGTGTATTCGGCTATGAGAAAGGAAGCTGAGAGAGTAGTATAATATATATATATATATATATATATATATATAAAATCACACATATATGGCACAAAGTCAGCTTTGCATTAAATGCAAAGCTGCCTTGTAGGAAGAGTAGGGTGGCTTGAACAGTAGGGAAGGTCAGAAAAGGGATGGAGGATGGTGGCTGGTTGCAGGAAGGTGGCGTGAGAAAGTGTATATCTGTGAGTTAGAGAGAGAGAGAGAGAGAAAATCAAAAACCAAATAGAAAAATCAGAAAGGGAGAGAGGACAAGTGAGAAACTGGGAGAGAGAGAGAGAGAGTCTTGGAGCTCCGAGAGCTTGGAAGGAAGGAACCAGAAGGGGAGGAGAGCACGACAACAGGAGAAAACCAAAATTAGAGGTGAGAGGTTCAGTTCTGTATTTTTTTTATTTATTTAAAGCATGATGGTTGGTTTAAATTGTAGGGTCTTGTAGATGATTTTAAAAGAAGAAAAATGCAAAAAGAATCAAATTGGATGGTGTAAAAATTAGTGAGAAATTCAAGTTGCAAGTTTTAGGAGGAAACTGGGTTTCTAAATATTTTATGTGAGAAACTTAGTTTAGATGGTGAGAAAATGTTGAGGTGAGATGCAGAAACATGCTAACATTAAAATGGGTTTAAAATGGTGTGGAAAATGAGCTTAAAAATGGAGGAAACCAGTTTGCCGGAAATCTGGCATGCGTGGCCGGAAATCCGGGTGCACAGGTCGGAAACCGAGTGACTGGTGAGGTTCAAACGGTCTGAACAAGTCCCTCAGTGTTTGGGGATCAGTTTGGTATAAAAATCTGGAAATTTGGGCATGAAAAATGGGGAGAAAATGTGAGGAATGGCTTTCGGTCTCCGGCGACTTGGTCGGAGAAGAAGACCGGAATAGTCACCGGAAAGTCGTGGGGTGAGGGGCTGCCTTGGGCCTGTTTTGTTGGGCTGTCCTTGTTGGGCTTGATCTGTTAAAAGGGTTTTGGGCCTATTTAATTTAAAGGAGTTTGGGCTTGGGTTGCTTAAAAGGGGTTTTGGGCCAACCGTTAAATGAAATGAAAGAAGAAAAAGAAAGAAAAAGAAAAAGGGGGGGGTTGGGAAGGTTCGAACACAGGACCGAAGGGGGCGAGAGAGACACGCGTGACCACTGGGATGGTTATCAACCGTGTAAACCAATCCCACCAAAAATGTTTATATATATATTACATTTAATCATTTAATTGAATTAAATAAATTAAATTAAATTATATGTGCCTAAATAGCCCGAAGCCCAAATACGACAAGTTATATATGTTTTCTGACTATCTTGGACCTCCTAGGACCAACGGTGAGGTCCGTGATGTGAGACGAGGTCCCGAAAAAATAAAAGACCTGTGGAACCCTTAAAAATTACCAAAATGCCCCAGAGTCAAAACACAGTCAAACGAACCCTGATTAAAATAAAAGAATAGTGGATTTTTATTATTTCAAATGTTCTGAACTCAACGGTAGAGTCCGATTTTACAAAAAGAGGTCTCGGGATGTAAGGACCGTAAAAAGTGCAAAAATGACCGTTTTGCCTTTTTAAGTACAAATATCCAAATTGAATTCTGCGAAGGCTTAGACCGATTTTGTTCGACGTTCCGAACTCAATAGTAGAGTCGGTTTAAGTAAAAGAGATACCAATCAAAAAGAGACATAAAATTTGATGAATAGCATGAATTCCGATAATGATGTATTGCGACCTGATTACGCCCAAAGAATAACGTGGTAGTTGTAGTGTAGCTTTGGGGTGTCGATTCCACAGGGAGACTAAATTAAAAGAATAATAAACAGAATTTCTGAACTACAGAAATATTAGACGATTAACGAAAAAAATAAAAATATAGAAAGTGATTTTAAATGCAACTAAAAATTAAACAAGCTGAATAACAGATAAAAATATTCAAATTTAACGAACAGTGGAGTGTCGAGAATCCCTTGCACATATATGGTATTTTAATTATTTTTAATTCACTGATAACTCAATTGAGAAATTAAATTCCAAAAATCTCAATCGGAAGATTTAAAATTATGCATCAAAATTAGACTGAAAATAATCCTTCAAAAAATCATTCATCATTTTTAAGTCACTTAAATTATTATTCACATTGATAAAATACAATGACGACAATATACCCAACAAGCAATACTGCAGCAGAGAATTGAATCAATATAAATATTTAATTGTTTCAAAAATAATCAAAACATTAATCCATTCAATAGAAAAAGCATGACTGAATCTATAAACGGACTAAAACCTTTAATTATTCGGACAATAAAATCCAACAATTAATTATGAATGATCAACGAAGAATTTAACAAATTAAAATAGCCATCTATGATGCAAGTTCATCCCTAACTTCACTTAAAAAATTTAGTTACTCATGTACAAGATGGATAACAGAGATCTTTCGAAGAAATAATCTGCCATGGATGGACTGCAACTGATTTTCTCCACACTGTTCAGTGCCTCTGCCCTCCAGACTGTTCCTTTTTTCTCACTGTGCACAGCAGTCGCCGAACTCTGTATATTTTTTTCTTTTATATCAGCCCTAAAAACCCAAATAGCCGCATTAAACCTTGCGCTAGGCTTATGCGCGCATCAGTCGTGGGCCCGCACCTGTATCCAAGCCAAACCACACCGCATGGCACCAGCAGCTTCAGCGCACGAGCAATTAGGCCCTGGCCCACAAGCTTTCTTCTTATTTTTTTCTTTCACGTTGCTGGCTCACGCCTGTATCCAATTCTGCGCCTAATTCTACACCAAGTCATGCGCATTGGCAGCCGCACAACAGGCCCCTGGCCCACATCGTCCCTTGTTAATTCCTTGCTCCAAGCCAAGCCAATTGCACTACACTACCGCACAGTCTGCTCAAACCAGCCGGGCCCACTGCATTTGACTTCTGTTTCTATGCACGCCCAAGCCAGCTTTTCCTTTCTTTGCCTTTTTTTCCTTGCAGCCAAGCCAACAAACAATGCAATATTTAAAATATAAAATCTTATAAATTAATGCTCCAATACATCTTATTATAATTAGAAATGAAATAAAATAATATCAATTATATCTAGTATTTCTTATTTATTTTTTAGCATTTTAATCAAATAATCGGATATTTAGAGTGCACTTTTGTGCACTCATCACACCCCCCAACTTGCTCATTGCTAGTCTCTAGCAATTCCCATGTATTTGGCAAAAGAGACCACGAAAAATCACACACAGTAAACATTTAATCACATTTTTCAAATTTGCATATGAAAACAATTTTAGGAATTCAATAACCCTATAATAATCAATCCACTTATAGCAATTCAGAGAGAGTGTGTGTGCGCTCCAAACCATATCCATCTAACCACAAGCCATGACACACGCAACATCAAGAACATCTCAAGCAAAAGGCTCAACTCCATATCTCACGGGTATAAAAGTGTTTCATGTAGGGGTTCTCTCTATGGAGTTGACAAGGGGTGTACACGCTCAATGAAAAATTAAGTAATTATGAATAAGCAACAAGCAAACATTGATCTTATGATAGGCGCACTAACCAATGAGACTTCCACCACTCTTTCCACAGGCTTACTCAAGATCAGAAAGATCAATATAAAAGGGTTGTAACGTGGCTCAGGTTAGGGCTATATGAAGAAAAGGGTAAAAAGGATTCAAAAACTTCCAAGTACATACTAAGAAAATTTCATTACGAACCATAGCAAACCAAACTTTCCACTTGATGTACTCTTCAACTTTTCAAATATCTGAATAACAAAACGTCTCCTTCTTCTTCTTCTTTCTCTCTCTTTTTTTCTTCACCTTTTTTCAATTTTTCAAATTTTTTTTTTTTTATTTTTTTTTTGAATCTGATAAACTTTGATGCTCACCCAACTAATCATTTTTGCACTTTCTTCCCTTTTTTTTCTTTTTTTTTTTTTTTTCAATTCAACATAAAAGACAAGAAATGTAAATTCCACACCTAATACACACTTGGAAGCAAAAATGGTAGATAAATCAATGTATAGGCTATACTCCAATGTGGAGAGGTATGGATGATGTGGGCACATGAAAAAGAACTATATGTGTTTGTTGGCTCAAAGTTGGCTACTAAGGGTCTATGATGAGAAGGATTAGCTTGAAAGGCTCAAACGTTAATCCTAAATTGACCTTCGTCATATCCCAAGTATATCTGCCATCATACCACTAACCATGTAATGACATTCTCAAAAGAAGTGCCCAATTCAATAGATCAATGAACGCTTATCACAAACTGAATTTGTAGACTCTCAATTCTCTCCACAACTCACATGAATACTTAAGCAAAAGAGTTCTCTAGCTACATGTGTCAACCACCATCTTACCACAAAGTTTGGATAAGTGCATTAAAAGTTCTGTGAATGCCTCAATAGAATGATTATGGTGGATTCAGTGAATTCAGAAAAATAGCTATGAATGAAAATGAGTACTCATGTGAAAGAGATACACGTGTGATGAAAATTTTTTTTAAAAAAATTGACACATGAAAATATGCCACAACAGTTTAAATGTTGAATTTGCAATCACCACCCCCCAACTTAAATGAAACATTGTCCTCAATGTTTAACAATCAAACTTGAATTGAAGGGTACGAAAAAGGAGAGAATACACCTGATGCGTCAGGGGCAGCTCACTAAGCACCAAAGATGGCAATCCGAACTAACAAAATGAAATGAACCTGAAAACTAAAAACAAGGAAAACAGCAGCAAACAAAAAGAAAAAGAACGAAACTAAAATAAAACAAAAATAAAAATAAAATAAAATAAAATAAAAAACATACCTGCATGGCGCTATCAAGGGTGATAAACTGGGTCCATAAGTGGAATGTCTTCCACCTCTGGAACTTGCCTATCAAACAAAACTTTAAGGCGCTGGCCATTTACTTTAAAAACCCGACCGTCGTTAGGATCCTCTATTTCGACTACCCCATGTCCAAAAGCATTTTTCACTATAAAGGGGCCTGTCCATCTAGACCTGAGTTTTTCCGGGTGCTTATGGAGTCTAGAATCATATAAAAATACTCGATCATCAGGTTTAAAATTTTTTCTCAAAATATTTTTATCATGAAATGCTTTCATTTTAGCTTTATAGATTCTAGAATTCTCATAAGCATCATTTCTCAATTCTTCTAACTCAGTCAATTGCAATTTTCTCAAATTACCTGCTTCTCCTATGTCAAAATTGAAATGATTTACGGCCTAATAAGCTCGATGCTCGAGCTCCACAGGTAAGTGACAAGGCTTTCCAAAAACAAGCCTATAAGGTGACATGCCTAAGGGAGTTTTGAAAGCTGTACGGTAGGCCCAAAGTGCATCAACTAATCTCAAAGACCAATCTTTGCGATCCGGGTTAACCGTTTTTTCTAAAATTTGCTTAATTTCCCTATTTGCAAGTTCTACCTGTCCACTGGTCTGGGGATGATAAGCAGTAGAGACTTTATGTACCACCCCATATTTTTTCATCAAGGCCTCAAAAGAATGGTTACAAAAGTGTGTGCCTCGGTCACTAATGATAGCACGTGGTGTACCAAATCGAGACAACACATTCTCTTTAAGAAATTTAATCACCGTCTTATTATCATTACACCTGCAAGCTGCGGCCTCTACCCATTTTGAGACATAATCTACTGCCACAATAATATAGAGATATCCAAAAGAGGGAGGAAATGGTCCTATGAAATCAATGCCCCAACAATCAAAAATTTCAATCACTAAAATTGGGTTTAAAGGCATCATATTACGACGGGTCATAGCTCCTAACTTTTGACACTGTTCACATGATCGACAATAGATGTTAGCATCCTTAAACAAAGTAGGCCAATAAAATCCACACTGCAAAATTTTTGCAGCGGTTTTCTTCATTGAAAAGTGGCCCCCACAAGCTTGGGTGTGACAAAATTCTAAAACACTAGTAATCTCTTCATCAGGGATGCATCGCCTTAAAATTTGGTCAGGTTAGTATTTGAAAAGATAAGGGTCATCCCAATAGAAATTACGTACCTCAGTCATGAACTTCCTTTTATCTTGAGCGCTCCAATCCACTGGTATCTCACCTGCAACCAAATAATTCACAATATGAGCAAACCATGGTAAAGTAGTAATAGAAAATAAATGTTCATCAGGAAAATCATCTCTAATTGGCAGGTGGTCAGAGGTGTCTTCAAATGTGAGCCTCGAGAGATGGTCAACCACTACGTTCTCCACTCCTTTCTTATCTTTGATGGTGATGTCAAATTCCTGCAAAAGTAAAATCCACCGTATTAATCGCGCCTTAGCATCTTTCTTTGTGAGAAGGTACTTAAGGGCTGCATGATCTGTGAAAACAAGAATAGGAGAACCAATTAAATAAGCACGAAATTTGTCCAAAGCAAACACAACAGCTAGCAACTCTTTTTCAGTAGTAGAGTAATTCATTTGAGCACTATTTAAAGTTCTACTAGCATAGTAAATGACGAATGGCTTCTTCTCCCTTCGCTGTCCAAGAACAGCACCTACAGCATAATCACTAGCATCACACATAATCTCAAAAGGTAAAGTCCAATCAGGTGGCTGCATTATGGGTGCTGAAGTAAGCTTGCCAATTAGCGTTTTAAAGGCCTCTTGACATGCTTGTGTCCACTCAAATGGGGCATCTTTGGCTAGAAGGTCACATAGTGGTCTAGATATGCTGGAAAAGTTTTGTATGAACCTCCTATAAAAACCTGCATGACCAAGAAAAGATCTCACATCCTTGACTGTCTTAGGTGTAGGCAATTTAGAGATTAATTCAATCTTAGATTGATCAACCTCTATCCCTCTAGAAGAAATAATATGCCCTAAGACAATACCTGAAGGGACCATAAAATGACATTTTTCCCAATTCAAAACCAAGTCCTTCTCCTCACAACGGGTCAACACTCTCTCTAAATTCACTAAGCATGCATCAAAAGAAGATCCAAACACAGTCACATCATCCATAAACACTTCCATGCAATTTTCACTAAAAATACTCATCATGCAATGTTGAAAAGTAGCAGGTGCATTACACAATCCAAATGGCATTCTACGAAAAGCATAAGTACCAAAAGGACAAGTAAAAGTGGTTTTTTCCTGGTCTTCTAATGCAATTTCAATTTGATAATAACCAGAATAACCATCTAAGAAACAATAATAAGGATGACCAGCCACACGCTCAAGAATTTGATCAATAAAAGGGAAAGGAAAATGGTCTTTTCGAGTGGCGGCATTCAGTTTTCTATAATCAATGCACATCCGCCATCCAGTCACAAGTCTTGTAGGGACTAACTCTCCTAGGTCATTTTTTATCACAGTGACACCTGACTTTTTCGGGACAACCTGCGTAGGACTAACCCATTTACTATTAGCAATAGAATATATAATGCCTGCGTCTAATAGTTTCAAAACTTCATTTTTCACCACTTCCTTCATAGTGGGATTAAGCCTACGCTGGGGGTCTCTACGAGGGTTAGTTCCTTCCTCCAAATTAATTTTATGCGAACAAACTAGGGGACTAACACCTTTTATGTCAACTATGCTCCAACCTATAGTCGGCCTATGCCTATTCAGGGTCTGAATTAATTTCTCGCCTTGGGACTCAGATAATTCAGATGAAATAATAACAGGAAAAGTGTCACTTGGACCAAGGAAAGCATGCTTTAAGCCCTTAGGCAAAGGCTTCAATTCAACTTTTGGGGGCACCACACTTGAAGGAATCTACTCTTCCCTTTTTGTAGGTAACTCTTCAAACTTTGGTTGCCACCCCCGTGCTCCATAATCCTGAGTCCTGTCAAAAATAGCACAAATATCGACCACATCAGATGGATCAGCAATATAATCGAACTCAGAATTAACCAAAAAATGCTCAAGGGGATCGAAATCATGAGTTGGAGGAACTCCCCTATCTATGAGTGAATCAACGAGTGAATCAATCATGTATGTTTGGTGGCATTCATCATCTTCTTCTAGCTGTTTTGCAACATGAAATATATTCACCTCAAGAGTCATGTTCCCAAAAGACAGCTTCATAAGTCCATTCCTACAATTGATAAGAGCATTAGTTGTGGCAAGGAAAGACCTACCTAAAATCAAAGGAATTTTAGAGGTAGAATCAACAGTAGAGTTAGTGTCAAGGATTATGAAATCAACAGGATAATAAAATTTATCAACTTGAATTAAAACATCCTCTACCACACCCCGTGGTGTTCTGACTGAACGGTCAGCCAATTGCAATACCACAGAGGTTGGTTTGATCTCTCCCAACCCCATCTGCAAGTAAATAGAATAAGGCATTAAATTCACACTTGCTCCTAAATCAAGTAAAGCTTGTCCAAACTCGTGATTTCCAATACTGCATGCAATGGTTGGACAACCAGGATCCTTGTACTTGGGGGGAATCCTCTGCTCAATGAGAGCACTAACTTGCTCTGTCAGAAATGCTGTCTTCTTCACATGGTGCTTCCTCTTAACTGTACATAAATCCTTAAGAACCTTTGCATAAGTAGGAACTTGCTTAATTACATGCAAAAGAGGAAGATTGATTTTTACCTGCCTGAGATTTTCGAGGATTTCATTGTTAGGATCCAAAGTTAGCTTGGTTGATTTTAAAGCCTGAGGGAATGGTACCTTAACATAACTCTTCGCCACCTCTGGTTCCTTGGGCAGTTCAGCATTGCTACCATCCTGTTCCTTTTCCACATCCTCTGATTTGTCCATGATTGGGATGTGCAAGGACTTACCATTTCGAGTCACAATGGCATTTACATCCTTCAGATTCTTTTGTGCCATGTGTTGACCTTGGGGTGTGGATTGAGCTTGGGGAGGGAATCGGTCTTGCTCATTCACACTCAAAGAGCTCATCAATTTAGACACTTGGCTCTTTATCTCTTTGTTTTCTTTGACAACCTGCGTGATCAAAGATTCAAATTTTTGGTTAGTCTTATCCTGTGTTTCAATAAATGCCTGTAAAGTATCTTTTAAAGAATTCCTAGAAGATGAAGATGCATGATATGGTGCATGATATGGTGCAGGGTAGGATCTAGGAGGCTGTGCAGGTGGTGGTGCATGTGGCTGGCTTTCAGATTTCCAGCTAAAATTGGGGTGATTGCGCCACCCTGGATTGTAAGTCTCTGAGTAAGGTGTGAAAGGCTTCTTGTACATACCTAGGGTATTACATTGGTCCTCATACATCCCTCTCATCTCAACTGATGTGGGACACTCTTGGGCAAGATGATCTACCCCGCCACACACTGAACATGGTCTAAAAGACTCTGCATGGTTAGCCAAGTGTGTTGGCTTTAAGTCTCTAGCTTTTAGCACCTCTAACTCTTTAGTGAGTGTCTCGACCTTAGCTTTCAAGTTATCCTCTTCCCTAAGATGGTAAATTCCCCCACTCTATTGGTTCCCTATAGGTCGTGACCTATTTATGCTCTCAGTAGCACTAGGTCCTGTCCATGTGTGAGCTTTTTCAGCAAGCTCATTAAGGTACTCTATGGCTTCATCAGGATCTTTCTGTAAGAACTCACCATTGCACATCATCTCTACAAATTGGCGCTCTCTAGGTGTAAGTCCCTCATAAAAATAGCTCACTACACGCCAACTCTCATACCCATGGTGAGGGCATATACTCAATAACTCCTTAAACCTCTCCCAAGACTGATACAAAGTCTCACTATCCTTTTGTGCAAAAGTAGAAATCTGTCTTTTTAAAGCATTGGTCTTGTGTTGGGGAAAGTATTTAGTGAAGAAAATCTGGGTCATCTCATTCCACGATCCAATTGACCGTGGTCTCAGTGAGTATAGCCAACTCTTAGCTCGATCCTTCAAAAAGAAAGGAAAGAACTTAAGTCTCACAATGTCTTGTGTTGCATTCTGACTATGAAAAGTCGCAACTACCTCTTCAAACTCCCTAATATGCACATATGGATTCTCATTTTCTAAACCATGAAATGTAGGGAGTAACTGTATCACCCCCGTTTTAACATCAATTAGACGAGCATTGGGTGGAAACATGATACATGATGGTGTAGCTGTGCGTGTAGGGTGAAGGTAATCCTGAAGAGTCCTAGTGGGTTGATCCTCATATTCACTCATATTTTCAGAATTGGAAGTATTATCAAACAAAGAATTAGAAAAACAAGAAAAATTAGACTCTAAATCTGACTCTAACACAGGCCTACAAGCAAAGCGGCCTAATGCGTCCCTATACCTATTATGCATGCAAAATGACAATAATAAAATAAATAAATAAATAAATAAATAAAGGAATAAAAGAAAAGAAAAGAAAATGAATAAATAAATAACTAGAAATAAAAAAAAAAATAATAATAATAATAAAGCAACTAAAAAGAAGGGAACGAAGTTACCGCCTTGACAAACTGTTGAAAAGAAAAACTATCTACTGATTCTTCTACCGTCTCCCCGGCAACGACGCCAAAATTTGATTACGCCCAAAGAATAATGCGGTAGTTGTAGTGTAGCTTTGGGGTGTCGATTCCACAGGGAGACTAAATTAAAAGAATAATAAACAGAATTTCTGAACTACAGAAATATTAGACGGTTAACGAAAAAAATAAAAATATAGAAAGTGATTTTAAATGCAACTAAAAATTAAACAAGCTGAATAACGAATGAAAATATTCAAATTTAACGAACAGTGGAGTGTCGAGAATCCTTTGCACATATCTGGTATTTTAATTATTTTTAATTCACTGATAACTCAATTGAGAAATTAAATTCCAAAAATCTCAATCGGAAGATTTAAAATTATGCATCAAAATTAGACTGAAAATAATCCTTCAAAAAATCATTCATCATTTTTAAGTCACTCAAATTATTATTCACATTGATAAAATACAATGACGACAATATACCCAACAAGCAATACTGCAGCAGAGAATTGAATCAATATAAATATTTAATTGTTTCAAAAATAATCAAAACATTAATCCATTCAATAGAAAAAGCATGACTGAATCTATAAACGGACTAAAACCTTTAATTATTCGGACAATAAAATCCAACAATTAATTATGAATGATCAACGAAGAATTTAACAAATTAAAACCATGTACAGGAATCAAAATAAATTAAAATAGCCATCTATGATGCAAGTTCATCCCTAACTCCACTCAAAAAATTTAGTTACCCATGTACAGGATAGATAACAGAGATCTTTCGGAGAAATAATCTGCCATGGATGGACTGCAACTGATTTTCTCCACACTGTTCAGTGCCTCTACCCGCAAGACTGTTCCTTTTTTCTCACTGTGCACAGCAGCCGCCGAACTCTGTATATTTTTTTCTTTTATATCAGCCCTAAAAACCCAAATAGCTGCATTAAACCTTGCGCTAGGCTTATGCGCGCATCAGTCGTGGGCCCGCACCTGTATCCAAGCCAAACCACACCGCATGGCACCAGCAGCTTCAGCGCACGAGCAATTAGGCCCTGGCCCACAAGCTTTCTTCTTATTTTTTTCTTTCACATTGCTGGCTCACGCCTGTATCCAATTCTGCGCCTAATTCTACACCAAGTCATGCGCATTGGTAGTCGCACAACAGGCCCCTGGCCTATATCGTCCCTTGTTAATTCCTTGCTCCAAGCCAAGCCAATTGCACTACACTACCGCACAGTCTGCTCAAACCAGCCGGGCCCACTACATTTGACTTCTGTTTCTATGCACGCCCAAGCCAGCTTTTCCTTTCTTTGCCTTCTTTTCCTTGCAGCCAAACCAACAAACAATGCAATATTTAAAATATAAAATCTTATAAATTAATGCTCCAATACATCTTATTATAATTAGAAATGAAATAAAATAATATCAATTATATCTAGTATTTCTTATTTATTTTTTAGCATTTTAATCAAATAATCGGATATTTAGAGTGCATTTTTGTGCACTCATCGCGACCTAATTGTGAATTTTAGGAACACCAGAAAGGGAAGGAGAACGTGAGTTGATTCTTTAGACCGACACAGTGGGAAGGCAAAGTTACTCATTGGTGGATGGAACTGCATTTTGGACACAGCTTACTAGGGTTGTGACCAACCCTATCAGGTACGATATATTGTGCTAAGTAAGAAATAGAATTAAGCTTAGGAATAACTGCCATGTTGACTTGATGATTCACATGTTTGTTTTATTGCTTATATGCTTATGTATTCCCTGTTACCTTTCTTAAGGTTGGTGATGAATGTGAATCACGATTATGTGTATATCGCATGTGTTAGCATAGTGTGTGGATTATGTTTTTTTTTTAAGAATTGTTGGGATTGTGACATATGTGACTTGAAGCATGTGTTAAATGGACTATGCATGACATGTGACCTTGATGAAAGGATCTTATGATTTGAATGTTATTGTGTAATACATCATTTAAAGCATACTTCATGTGTGGATCTGATGCTTTATCGAGATTGTATTATGGTATAGTGGAATCAAAGCATATTGGCATAGTATGATTCCTTAGACATGACATGACATGATATGACATGATATTGCATTTGGTACCCGAACCAGCGGGAGCGATCCGCGAAGGGACATGATATTGCATTTGGTACCCGAACCAGCGGGAGCGATCTGCGAAGAGACATGATATTGCATTTGGTACCCGAACCAGCGGGAGCGATCCGCGAAGGGACATGATATTGCATTTGGTACCCGAACCAGCAGGAACGATCCGTGAAGGGACATGATGTTGCATTTGGTGCCCAAACCAGCGGGAGCGATCCGCGAAGGGACATGATATTGTGTTTGGTACCCGAACCAATGGGAGCGATCCGTGAAGGGACATTACATTGCATTACATTACATGAGTTGACATGGACATGGCATAGATTTGACATGGTTGTGGCATAGAGTGGTGTGGGTGTTTCATGGGCATTGTCACTACATTGCATGGATAATATGGATGGCATGTGGATTATTGCTATTACGTGGCATGGACAATTTGGAAAGCATGTGGATTATCATTACTACCTTTCATGGATAATATGGATGGCATGTGGATTATTGCTATTATGTGGCATGGACGATTTGGAAAGCATGCAGATTATTGTTATTACATTGCATGGATGATTTAGAATGCATCTAGAGATGAATGTACACTTGTACATGCCACGCCTTAGATTATGTTCATGAGTTGGATGACATGTAGATTATTGCTAGTACATTGTATGCATGATGTTGAATGCCATGTAGATATAACTGTACACTTGCACATGCCACGCCCTTAATTTTGTTTCTTGCATTAGCATTATATTGTACCAGCAGTTGAGCTGACCCATTCGTGGGACAAACATTTCAGATGATGCTCCCGGCACTTGAGACTTGAGGGAGTCTTGCAGAGTGGAGGAGATATGAACTTAGGAGGATATTTGACCCATTGGGGCATGTTTTGTGATGCACGGGCTTAAGCCCGAATGATGTATTATATGTGTATTGACAGAAGTGAATGTAAGTTAAGTGAACCTGTTAGATTGTCCTTTATTTCTTTATTATTTTATTTTCCTTTCGTCTCGTCAGTCGTGCTACGGGTTCGTTGGAATTCGGGGCGTGACAAGTATAGGTTTGCTAGGAATAAAAAAACAAAATCTCACACCATGACCTTAGAGTATAGATTGGAAATTGCTACCTTGAAGCAACAAATGAATATGCATATTCAAAAATCAAGGAGAATGGCTCAAAGGATCATTCAAGTTTCCAACCTTGAAAAGCCTAAAATAATTCCCTATTCCAAGGTTGGATGTAAGATCAAGACCCATAATATTCCTCCTATGCCAAAAAGAATTGTAAGACAAATTTGGGTGAGGAAGGATAAATTGAAAGGTCTTGAGGAGGAGTGTGCAAATCACACTTCACAATTTGCTTCTTTCTCGGGAAAAACAAATTCATTTTTTAAATGACTAAGAGATTCTATAGCAATTTAGGGATTTTACTCTTCACTCTTGTCCTAGAGTATCTCTATGAATTGTTTTATCACATCTTACTCCATTTTTCTTAGTGAAGATCATCCTTGAGTAAGTTGAGTTCTTTTCCATAATCTAGGTGTTCCTTAGTTTAGTCATCCATTCTAAGTCTATAGATTTTTTTTTTTTTTGTTTTCCTTTTTAAAGGATTTTTGATCTTCCATAGTTAGGTTCATTTCATACCTTTGTGAAGTCAATAATCCATAATCATTTTTCTTTCATTTTCATTACTAATGGTAAGCCCATTTTTTTTTAAAAAGAAAAGTGAATAGAGATGCATTTTAGTGCTTAAGACTATGACATGTGTATTTTAGTTTATCACTATCTTCACTTAGTTTTATTCACTTGGATGCATTCAATCTTTCAATCTACTTGTGATCTCATGGTGCTTAGTCTTGTATATCTTCATGAATGAGATTGCCTTGTAGAAAGTTTAGACTTAGTGATTTTATGTTTATGCATCAATAAGTCCATGGCTAGACAGATTGTCACGCCCTTGACCTGCAGGGCCTGGCTATGAGGTCATTGGACCCCGATAAGGTGGGTGATAGGACTAACAACCCTAGTCAAGTGCATAAAATATAGGATTTTTTTAATTGATTTCTTTTAATTAGTTTTGGTTCAGTTCCCTAATTAGACTTGTTCAAGTCTCGTAACGGGATTAAATGAAATTGATTAGTATCAAAATAACTATACTAGTCATCCATCAATAGTATACATTATGGTAATGTTCAAAGTTGACTCTACAATCCAATATATATGCATCCCATATCCATGAATATCTGAGAAGTGTACAGGCACCCTTAATAAATAAAAGAATAAATGCAATAAAGTAACTGAATGCCACAATGACTTCGGTCCATCCTGTACTGCCCCTGTAATTATCTTCTATCAAGCCGATACTTGCTATTCCCATGAACAGTAGGGGTGAGCCATAATGTTCAATAGGGTTTTCCAAAACACACAAGCAAGCAGAGTGCAAAAATTAATGCAAGTCCGAAGAGGACACTCCCTAAAGTCTAGTATGCATCACAAGCACATAGTGTCAACATATCCTAGACATAGGCATAAGTGTGAGTATCAAGATGGTATGGGACCACTAAATGTGGTTTAAGAATAATAGCTAAGTAGTCGACATATGGAAAGTTAGACACATGACATAAGTGTAAAAATAAAATTTCACGAAGCATCTCAATTTCATGTTTTAAAGCCACCAAAACAAGGTATATATATAATGACAATAGATATATAGAATAGGTTGGTAGCACAACCAATATAATCATCAATGAAATAAATTAACAAGGTATGACCATCACACCATCCCAATACATATCAAACACAGGCCAAAACATAACAAGTCAGTCATCATCCAATAACAAGTCAATTATTGTCTATTGCATTCATCTAAACAGTTAATACAAGCACTCAATGCAAAATATACAGTTGCTTCCATGAAAGTAGTATAATGTGCTTATGAGTTCATGATGTCTTCAACATATGCACAGGGCCCCTATGCACAGGGCCCCTAAAGCGCCTGTATCTTCCCTAGTTCATTGCATTCATACTGTTCATGATGTCTTTGACATATGCAGATTTTCTCAATATCATCATGTCCACTCAAATCACAAACCACTCATGTATGCTCAATAGTATGAACAAAAAGAAACATCAAAGTCCACAACAATAGCCAATAGTGCAATACAATATGTTACATTCACCAGTAATCAAAGAAATCACAGTGTTCACATATATACATCTATAATATAATGTAAACAACAATTATCATCAGCATAAAAATCATATTCACCATATAAGATCAAGCAGAAGTATAACATTATGAAGATCATGACAATAATCGTATCATATTGATAAATGAATCACAAGATATAAAATGAAAGTGACAAACATATCATGTAACAAGGGTATACATCAATAAGTCAAGACATTTCCCTAGTCCCAATCCTCACCCCCCCACAAGGTGACACTACATGTGTCTTTTAGAATGTTGTCAAGTTCTCTACACACTCGTTGTTCCACTCCTAGGGTTGCCCTGACTCTTAACACTAGGATATCTTATTAAGTCTTATGATTCTTTATGGTTAGTTACACATTAAACTACACATCATGTAACACCCTAACTCAAATAAATCATATTAATTCCAAAAAATGCCCAAAAAGGATCAAATAATAATATCGAGACAGACCGAGCTAATGAATATAATACCCAAGTGTAACACCTGACCTGAGATAGACCGAGTCAACTAGTGTAAAACTGACTTGTAAACTGAACACGTATTGTAATGAGATAGATATACAGCTTTGAGCAGACACACGATGTCAAACACACGATGTAATTTATGCGTAATCTCGAGTGCCCCGGGGAACGCCCGTACAAGGAACTGAATTGTACGGAGAAACGGGTACGCAGACAGCTTCATGTGTAGGTATACATATATACATGTGTATATATATGTATATATGTGTATACATATGTATATATATGTATATAATATATATAAGCATATATAGATATATGTGGCAGTGTATATATATATATACAGCAACATAGTGTATATATGTGTATATCATCTGAATGCTATATATATATATATATATATATATATAGAGAGAGAGAGAGAGGGCAGAAAAGAGGTTGGCAAAGTGGTGTGTGCAAAATGGAGGTATTATTGTGTTTTTTATATATATCTATATGTGTGTGTATATAATATATAAAATATCATATGACAATTAATGCCCAAGGTTAAAAGAAATCAGAAACAAAAAATATCAAAGGAAAGGAGGAAAGAGAGAGGAAGGAGAGGAGAGAAGCTAAGGAGCGGTGGGAGAATTTGCCAATATACATCAGGTTAGATTGTTGAGAAAAACAGAAAACAAAAAAGAAGCTGAGAGTGAGAATTTGGATTTTCCAGAAATGGAACTGAAGGAAGAAAAGTAAAGGAAATGTGTGGAACCTGCGAGCCAAAAGCTTAACTAAGTGAGTGAAAATTCAAGTTCTATTTTTTAAATTCAAAGCATGATTGATATGTTTAGGAATAGGGTCTGAAAGATCATGTTATGAGGATCATTTAAAAAAAAAGAATCATTGAAAATGGTTTAGAAATGAGTAAGAAATAACTAGTTGCAGGTTTATGTAAAAAATCCAAAAGTTGTGATTTTATGTGTTAAACTTGGGTTAAACAATGGGAAGTTGTTCCCTTTTGGTGTAGAAAGAGAATAAGAGGAGAATTGGGCAAAAACAGTGAGATAAATGGCACGAAATAGGAATTTTGTAGATCATAGAAAAATCGGGTCTCGCCGGAGACCCATTATTTTCCCTAAATTCGAAACCCTACACTTGATGAATTGAAGAAATGATTTAAGATATGAAATCCTTGTAATAAATTGAATTGAACCACATTGAGTTTGTGTTGAAAAGTGATCAGAAAAAGATCATCGGTGTTGGAGAAGACGCCAGAAAAGAAGAACAGTAAACCGGTTTGGGTCAGGATCGGTTCAGGTTTGGGTCAGACCCGACCCACCCACAGAAAAGGTTGAACCAATACTGCATCATTTTGTGTTATATTTAAATGAGAATGGGAGTGTTTGGCTACTGAGTTAAGAAATTGATTTAGATTGAAATGGGAACAGGGATATCCTATTCCTATTTTACAGCCTTAGCCGCTGTTTGGCTATTCCAATTTGGAATAGTAAATTCTAAAATACAGATTTGGCCCAAATGTTTAAGAATTTATAAAAGGGCCCCATGATTTATTTATAATTATGATATGACCCAAATTAATTAAATTTAAATATTTTATAAAAGGGGAAATTTACCAAAATACCCCTAAGTAAAAAATGAGTCAAACGGAATTCGATTAAAATGAATGAATAGTGAATTTTTATTATTTCGGGCATTCTAGATTTAATGGTGAAGTCCAATTTTTAAAAATAGGTCCCAAAAAATAGAGACACGTAAAAGTGCAAAATGACCATTTTACCCTTTTTAGTATATAAGCCCGAATGAAAATCTATAAAAGCCTAAACCGATTTTCTTCAACGTTTCGGACTCAATAGTGGAGTCCATTTTACCAAAAGAAATACTTATAGTATTGATATATGAAATTGGTTAAAGTATAGGCTATACTTATACCTGGCAATTAACTGAGAGATATTGTCTACTAATGAAATAGGAATTTCAAATGGAAAGGAAAAAATAATAGAATACTGAGATAGAACATGATAATAAAAGGTAAGTAAATCTAGGATCTCTTACATGTGGTATTCTCAGCCATGTTGTTTCTTTACTGCCAAGGTTATACTCTTATACGTACTCAATGTTATTGATTCCACAAATTGATGATTGTCCTATTTTATGGACATTATTGAAAAGTTCTCTCAAGCCATGATTATTCCTTTTATTGCCAAGGTTGTACTCTTATATGTATCCGATATTATTGATTTCACAGTTTCATGTTTATTTTATCTTATGTGAAGTTATTGAGAGCTTGACTGTTATACCTTGATCGTAATTACTTGTACACTTGTACCACTGATTCTTAGCCAAGTCACAATGTTATTCTTTATTAATACCAAGTTGTACTTCTATATGTACCCAACATTTATTGGTTTCACAATTAGATACTCGTTCTATCTTGTGGAAATATGTACCTAATGTTTATTGATGCCTTAATGTGATACTTGTTCTGTCTTATGGAATTTATTGAGGATTGAACTGCTATATTTTGATCTTGAATGTTTATACATTTTGTACCACACCTTGAAAGGTCGAATGTTGTGTTTATGCTATTGATATTCCATACATATACTCTCTATAGAGTTATGACGATCATGATATATTATGAGTACTCGGAGTTGTGCCTAGTCACAACGTCCATTTGATGCTTTTATTAGTCCTATAGAATATAGTCCATGGAACTATCTAATGATTCGTTGTGGTTGTGAATCTGGATACGGTTCATAAAGGAAGTAAATCAGGAAGTGGTTCGGTGTGGTGGTGAACCTGGATATAATTCAGGTGTGGGAGTGAATCAGAGAAGTGATTCAGGCGTGGGAGTGAATCTAGATAAGGGGTTCGATGTGGTAGTGAACCAAGGAAGGATACTTTTACCGAGTAAGGATACTGTTACCAAGGAATCAAGAAGGTTACTTTTACTGAGGATGCCAGGCCCTAAATAGAATATGCATCAAAGTGTTTATTGATCTCATATCTTTTATTGAACTCATTGAATGATCATATTTTACTTATGAATGATCAGATGGTTTGAAAGCATATCTATTGACTTATGATTAGTTATCTTATGTGTCACGACCCGAAACCCACCCTAAGCGGATTACCAGATCGCGATGGCCGCCCCGGGACCCGAGGGCCCCGAGACAAGGCTCGCATATGCAGCGGTATCGAATAGATGTGCAACATACGTTTTGCGGAAGCGTGAAAAACTTTTTCTTTTCTTTTCTCATTTTTAAATTACGCACATCCGTTCGGTACTGCCGCTCCATACATAGCATACATGGTTATACATTCAGAGTATAATGAAAACTTAAAGACTTCATACATTCATACAATACATATTCGATTGCCCTGAGGGCTTATTACATATTCTTACATTGTCTAATAATACAAAACATACTATTAGTGTTCATAAGTTCTCCAAAAGAAACTATTTAATCATATCTTCCCAAAATCAGCAGATTCATCATCGTCGTCCTTAAGTCAAGACTGCTGCTAATTACCTGAAAGGGGGGGTCCGAACAAAGTCCGGGTAAGCTAATCTAAGCTTGTGAGCAATTCCAGTATTCGTCATGGGGTTTTCAATTAGCAGTGGTTTAGTACATAAGAGTTTGTAAAATAATCATCGCCAATTGTTCGTATACTTTGAATACAGAATATATGCATTCCTTAAATCATGTAGCTTTGAAACATTTAAAGTATTCAAGCTATACTTATACTTCGTCAAATAGAGTATATAACTCAAAACATATGCATTTCGTAAAACAATAGCTTGGAAACAATTAAAGTATTCAAGCTATACTTATACTCATGAACTTCAAAACATATAACATAACATGTATTTCTTAAATAGAGTATATAAAACTCAAAACATATGCGCATTGAAAATGAGGGTAAAACCTGCTTCCATTTTCAAACCATTTTTCATCTTATCACTTTCATTAGTGGAATCTGTTTCGAACCGGACTCCCATATTACTTATAAATGGAGATATCTCATGCTTGGGGGATTAGATCCTGCTACCTGGCATTTTGACAGTCAATTGAGTTCCGTGCAACCCAAAATCCCATCATGTTTTTATAGATTAATTGAGTTCCGTACAACCCAAAAATCCATCATATGTTTACAGATCAATTGAGTTCCGTACAACCCAAAAATCTGTTATTTAGAAAGTCGGCTGAGTTCCGTACAACCCAACCAAAAACCATAGTGCTTAGGCACAGCTTTTCTTACATTCAAATACATTTAATACATGATTTCTTCAAATAGGTGTTTCTCATAAACATTTAAAACATCATGTACATAATTTCATGACAAATCCTTTAAATGCTTGATATAAACAAATTCAGAACATTTAACAATGATTGCATTTTAACTAGACATGCTGAAAAGTATTTGAAGGAAAAACTGTTGCAGAACCAATCACTAAGCATGTCAAAATGGGGTTATAAAATAGAACAATTAAAAACTGAATCATGTAAATACTGAATTTGAAATTTCAAACACTTCATATCTTTGCATTTAAAACCTTTTTAAATCCATGGAGTAAAATCTCCACTTCAAATACAGGGTTACTCACCTTGATTCTTTAGGGTTAGTGCTAATAATGCGCTTTCCCACTTTCTTTGTAGTTCCTAAGAACAATCCATAAACACCTCATCAACTTCACATTCATTGTAATGTCATTTCGATATTCCTTAACTTATGCTTAAACTGTATTAGATCCTAAAACGATTTCACAATTTCATAGGTACTTACTTTAACTCGTACTTGTAACCTATGACATAATTTAACGTGTTAGAAATTGAATTTATTTCAATTTATACTCTTCTGGGAGTTCCATTAATTTTAATTTAAAGTTATTTATTTGACATGTTTACGTGTCGTGTCTTTTCGTATTTCGTTTCTCGTACTTGCCTTAGTATTAGTACTTTGGCATCATTTCAGTTCATAGTCATCTAAGAGATGCTATTCATCAAATTTTATGTCTTTTTATCTTAGACATTTCTTTAGGTCGAATAGACTCTACCATCGAGTCCGGAGTGTCGAAGAAAGTCGGTTTAGGCTTTCCAATCATTTAATTCGGACTGTTATATGTAAAAGGGCAAAATGGTCATTTACCGTTTTACGTGTCATATTTTTCTGTACTTCGTTTCGTAATTTGGACTCCACTTTTGAGTCTGGGATATCAAAGAAAGTCAATTTAGACCTTCTCTGATTTCATTTTGGCTTTAGGGGTACCAAGGGTATTTTGGTCTTTTTACCCCTTTACGTGTCTTTATTTTTCGGGACCCTGTTTCATGTCGTGGACCTCACCATTGGACTCAGAAGGTCCGAGATAGTAAGAATACATTAATAACTTGTAAATTTTGGGTCAGGGGTATTTTGGTCATTTACCCCTTACGTGTATTTATTTTTTCGGGCCCCGTCTCGTAAAACGGACCCTACCATTGATCTCAGAATGTCCAAAATAGTAAAATTACACTATTCATATGTTTAATTTGGACTTCGTTTGCTCTATTTATGTCACAAGGGCAAAATAGTAATTTAACCTTATTTATTAAATAATTAAATTTATTATTTAATTATTTAATTATTTTTTTCAGGGGTCTAAATGCATAATTTTTCCCTCAGTTGGGCCTCAGTATAATTTTTCTGAAGCCCAGGTGTCACGACCCGAAACCCACCCTCTGCGGATTACCGGATCGCGATCGCCGCCCCGAGACCCGAGGGCCCCGAGACAAGGCTCGCATATGCAGCGGTATCGAATAGATGTGCAACATAGGTTTTGCGGAAGCGTGAAAAACTTTTTCTTTTCTTTTCTCATTTTTAAATTATGCACATCCGTTCGGTACTGCCGCTCCATACATAGCATACATGGTTACACATTCAGAGTATAACTAAAACTTAAAAACTTATAACATTAATACAATACATGTTCAGCTGCTGTAATATCCCGACCCGGGATACATCACGTATACCGAGGTAGGTCGGTTAAAACATGTAACTTGAACGATAAGATATGAATATCATAGTATTCTCATGGAAATGAAAGACTGGAGACTGTAATCATGGAAATAAATGACCGGGGCTGGGTGACACCCGAGCATCACAGGGCATTGCATCAAAATGTGTGCATGCACGCATTCCCATGCATGCATACGTGAACGTAGATACATAGCTTGATTAAAATCAGTGTATGCAAATATGATTTAAAATAGAATTAGACCCCTACATATACATGTATATACATGTATAAAAGAGGTGTATTTCATGTGTATATATGTATAAGATATAATGTATTATACATGTATGATGTATTCATGTATATATGTATATCTACATAAGAAACAAAAAGAAAGGAAAAAGGAAAAAGGGAACTGCCCTTAGGCAGTATGCAGGCACCAAAGAGAGTGTGTGTGTGTCGGCTAGGTGTGAAGTGTGTGTGTGTCATATATATATAATATGATATATATGTATACATGAGTGTAACACAAGTCTCTCAACCATTTAATGCAAAGGCTGCATTTGGCAGAGAGAATACAGACCTAGGTCAAAGAAAGAGGCCATAGAAGGGGGAGGAACCGAGAGAGAGAGAGAAAAGAGAGAGAGGCAGTGGAAACTTCTCTCTACAAATATAAGCCTACGGGTGTGGGTTTAAAGGCACAAACGAGACCAAAGTGAGAGAACACTTTGGCAAAGAACTAAGGAGCATAAACAGGAAGTTTGGAGGGTCATAGTGGGCTGAAATCCGAAACCCAGGTAAGTACATTAAGTTCTGTTTTTGAGATTTTAAGCATGTATATTTGATCTAAATTCAGGGTCTTAATAAGCATGCTTCTAGCTTTTAAATGCAAGAAAAATGATAGAAAAAGGTTTAGAAACCATGGAGATATCCCAAGTTGCAGGTTTCATGGATAATTTCGGGTTCCATGAATTTATGCTTAAAACTTTGATGTTTGGTTATGAAAATAGTCCTTAGAGGTGCAAAAAACCCTTTAAAATGGATTAGGGTCAAAACAGTGTACAAATAGTCACGAAATAGGAAAGATATAGGTCACCGGAAAGTCGGCCGGAAACACTTAGGCTCTATTTCGTGAAGTTAGCAAGGGATTTAATGGAAATGGAAAATGGATTTGAAATCCTTGGGAGAATGGGGAAAGAATAGCTTTTAAAGTGGGTCAAAATCTCACCGGAAAATAAGTCACCGTCGCCGGAGAAGGTGACTGTGCACGCCAGAACCCTACCGGAGACGTAGGGAAGATGACCGGAAAAGCGTGGGGGCTATCGGGTCAAAACTAGAACGGATCCGGGTTCGGATCAGGTCGGTACCCGACCGGATATAAGAGGTTAAATGATACTGTGTCGTTTTGGGTTTCTAATTAAATGGATTTGGGCATGTTTGGTTGCAGGGACAATAAATAGAAATGGGGTTTGGGGGTTATCCAAACCACGGATAAGGATAGGGAATTAGGGTTATTGAAATCCGGTTCTCTGAATGGACTGAACCATTTGGTTCAAGGGAAGAATGGACCGGTTTAGGGTTTTTAGGTCTGAACCAAATGGTTCAGACCGCAGCTTTTAGTAATTGTGAACCGGCCCCAAATGTTTTGAAAAATTACACTGTTGCCCAAGTATAAAAAATTAATTAAATATTAATTTTACAATAATGCCCCTATTCCAAAAAGAGGTCAAACGATGCAAATGAATAGTCAAAACCTATTATCTCGGATGTTCTGAGTCCAATAGTGGGGTCCATTTTACGAGACGGAACCCCGAAGGATAAAATACCGCAAAAGTGCACAATGACCATTTTGCCCTTTTTAGTACAAAAGTCCAAATGGAATTCCGCGAAAGCCTAAACCGACTTTATTCGGCGTTCCGGACTCAATGGTAAAGTCTAAAATAGTATTTGAAATACTTATGATAGAAAGGCATAAAATTTGATGAATAGCATTTATTCTGAAACGTATTCACTGATATATAGGAAACTCGAAAGGCAAGGGTTTACTCACGGATTCCTGATCTAAAATCACGATAGAGGTAAGTGGATCACTTTCTCTTACATGTGGTGTTTCCACAAGCCAAGTTTATTCTTTTACTGCCAAATTTGTACTCTTGAAAGTATTGATATCTTTGTGTTCCACATTTCGATGTTTGCTATCTTGTGGACGTATTATTGACTGATGTATCACTGTTATCATGTTCACTGTGCTTTGAAAGCACATATGTTATTGCTATCCACTTGTGATATTGTTCTATCTCGTGGACATTGCTTGACTGTTATATCATTGTTATCATGTTGAACCATGCCTTGAAAGGCCTACTGTTGTATCCTTATTGAATGAATGATATTCTATTTTTATACTCTATGGAATTACTATGATCATGACATGTTTATGGACACGGGAGTTGTGCTCAGTCACAACACCCATCTGATGCTATCTGGTTGAATGGGACCTACGGGTCAAGTCCGTGGACGGACAAATGGCAATTTACTGGAATTGACTGGGGGGTATGCCGGACCCCAAAAGATCGAGGGTTTGCCGAGCCCTGAAACAGAATAACAGCATCTCTTATGATTGACAGAACTTAATTGATTGAATGGCACTATTCCTTATAATTCTTCAAGTCTCGAAAGACTTGCATTGATTGATTTGATTGTGATCGGTTCATTGTGGCAGTACTTCATTGTTGTTATATTTTCATTTTACACTATTACTTCTGATTGTGTATTGTGATTACTTTTCATTGGCCCTCGTGGCAATTGTTCCATTGGCCCTCGTGGCAATTATGTTCATTGGCTATCACAGCATCTCCTTCCTTATGATTGGCTATCATTATCTCATTCATGGATTCACATTGATCATCGATACCAGTGTTGGAGATCTGTTTTACTTACTGAGCTTTGTAGCTCATTCCACCCCATTTACCCCCATTTCAGGTGATGACGCTGCGAGACCCCAGTAGGAGTCTGAGAGCGTAGGGGGACATTTTGAAGTATTGTATCAGTCTATGTTAGTTCTCCCATGTATTCACCACCCTCGGGTGCTGGTTACGGTTTAGTTCTCATTTTGAATTTTGTAGAACTACGTCATGTATTTAATAGATTTCCGTTGTTAAATTTATTTTAAAGACTTCCACTGGATTACTGTAATAGATAAAGACTTCCGCTGTTTAAATGTTTAAAATTTTTTTTAGTACATTGCATATTAGTACTATGATACAGGAATGGAAAAAGTAGGGACGGCCTTCGGGTCGGCCCCGCGACACGAGATCCGCATAGGGTGGGTTTCGGGTCGTGACAGCTTGGTATCAGAGCTATAGGTTCGATAGTGAGTCATGGGAGATAGGACTAGAGTTAAGACTGTTAGATATGACTGACATTTATTATTGTTTTACACATTGACTAGTCATCTTATTGGTTACTTCATTGGTTCTTACACTGGTTATTTCATTGGTTATCTCACTGGTTATCTCATTGGTTAGCTTCATTGATTCTATTCACAGTCATGGTAAACACGAGGCAAGGTCCGTTGCCTATGGATCGTTTAGAACAACTGGAAAGAATGATGCGGACTATCATTGAAAGTCTACCACAGATTCAGGCTGGTGCTAACCAACCAGCACAGCCAGTACAACAGGAGCAGCCTATCAATGCAGGGAATCGTCAAGGAAACGAAGGAGACGCTGCATACTTATATGAGCGGTTCCAGAAAATGAAACCCCCGACTTTCGACGGTACAGGAGGAGCCACTATAGTTGAGGAGTGGTTACTAGAGATGAACAGGATCTTCAAAATCCTGATATGCACCGAAGTCCAAAAAGTGGCATACGCCACTTATATGCTCAAAGGAATGGCACATAAATGGTGGATGATAGAGGAAGATAAAGAGCCAAGCATGAACTGGCAACGATTCACTAATATCTTCAACAAGAAGTACTTCTCCCAAGAAGTACGAAACAGAAGAGTTGCAGAATTTATGGTACTGCAACAGGGGGGAATGACAGTAGAGCAATACGAGGCTAAATTTACTGAATTGGCCAGGTTTGCTCCAAGTGCTGTCAATACCGAGGATCTGAAAGCTCGCAAGTTCGAGGAGGGATTGAGATGGGCTATTAAGGATAGGTTGGTACCTCATCGACTGGCCACTTATGATGATGTAGTGGAGACAGCTCGAGTCATAGAAAGGAGTGGCGAGGAATTCGCTAAGAGGAAAGGGAACCTGAAGCAGGGAGGCAATCAGAAAAAGAGGCAAGGGCCTTCTGCTTCAGAGCATGGATCTATATTTACCAGACCTGGAGCCACATCACAAGTGACAAGGTCCGGTCAGAAGAAACAAGGTAACAAAAAGGGGGCAGCCAAGTGCTCTCATTGCAATAAGATCCATAAGGGCCAATGTCTCAAGGACAGCAATGCTTGCTACTATTGTGGCCAGGAGGGACATTTTGCAAGAGAATGCCCTCAGAAGGACCAGGCCACGCCCAGTACTGCTTCGGTTAAAGCACCAACCACTGGAGTAGCACCACCTAGACCTCCAGCCCAAAGGAGTGGACAGGGGAACGTCCAGCAGCAGGCAGGACGGGTTTTCTCCCTTCTACCAGGAGACGTGCAGGCTACAACCTCTGTAGTCGCAAGTACTCTTTTAGTATGCTCACAGCCTGCTCATACTTTATTTGACACTGGATCCACACATTCATTTATATCCCCTACATATGCTGCTAGATTGAACCTAGTAACGGAACCCTTAGGGTATTTACTGAATGTTTCTATACGATCGGGGAAATCATTGTTGGGGGATACCATGTATAGGAATTGTGGGATACAGATTGGGGATACACACTTATTGGCTGACCTTATACCTTTGGAAATTTGTGGGTTTGATGTTATCCTTGGAATGGATTGGCTGGCTGCCAATTATGCTACGATAGACTGTATGGCCAAACGAGTTCTCATACAGAATCCACAGTTTCCGACTGTTGACTTTGAAGGGACAGGAGTGGCTTCCCCACCCTACTTTGTTTCCTCTATCCAGGCAAGGCGTCTACTTCGAAAGGGGTGCCACGGATTCTTATGTAGTGTTCAAGACGCTGACTCTCAGCAGCCTGAGTTAGAGAAGATTCCCATTACTAGGGAATTTCCCGGAGTGTTCTTGGATGATCTTCCAAGAATGCCCATAGACAGAGAGATCGAGTTTTGTATCGACGTATTGCCAGGCACTACACCAATATCCAAGACTCCATACAGGATGGCACCGGCAGAGCTGAAGGAGCTGAAGCTCCAGTTGCAGGAATTATTGGACAAGGGTTTTATACGACCCAGCTCGTCACCATGGGGTGCACCTGTGTTATTCGTGAAGAAAAAGGATGGAACTATGAGACTGTGTATCGACTATCGTGAGTTGAACAAAGTTACCATCCGGAACAGATATCCGCTGCCCAGGGTGGATGATTTGTTCGACCAGTTGAAAGGGGCCCAGGTGTTCTCGAAGATCGATCTGAGGTCCGGTTATCATCAGCTGAAGGTCAGGCCCACTGACATTCAGAAGACAGCATTTAGAACACGGTATGGACACTACGAGTTCCTTGTTATTCCATTTGGGGTGACCAATGCCCCAGCTGCATTCATGGATATGATGAACCGTGTGTTCAAGCCGTACTTGGATGACTTCGTGATTATGTTTATAGACGACATCTTGGTTTACTCTAAGAACCAGGAAGAACACGAGGTACATCTGAGGAGAGTGCTACAGAAGTTAGGGGAGCAGAAGTTGTATGCTAAGCTGAAGAAATGCGAATTCTGGCTTCCTAGTATAGCATTTCTGGGACATGTGATCAGTAAAGAGGGAATCTCTGTTGATTCCCAGAAGATCGAGGCAATCATGAATTGGCCTCAACCTACGAGTGTCACGGAGGTGCGAAGTTTCATGGGGTTAGCAGGCTACTATAGGAGATTTGTCCAGGACTTCTCCAAGATAGCTACGCCTATTACCAAACTGACCCGGAAAGGTGTTCCTTTTGTTTGGACAGTGGAGCAAGAAAAGAGTTTCCAAGAGTTGAAGGAGAGTCTGGTTACAGCTCCTATATTGACAGTGCCAGAAGGGACTGATGGTTTTGTGATTTACAGTGATGCTTCATACAAGGGCTTAGGGTGTGTGTTAATGCAGAACGGAAAAGTGGTAGCTTATGCTTCCCGACAGTTGAGACCCCACGAGGGGAATTATCCGACACATGACCTTGAGCTAGCAGCCATTGTCTTCGCTTTGAAGATATGGAGGCACTATTTATACGGAACCACGTGCGAAATCTTCACCGATCATAAGAGCCTCAAATATCTGTTTACACAGAAGGAGCTCAATATGAGACAACGCCGTTGGTTGGAGTTATTGAAAGACTACGAGGTCAACATACAGTACCACCCAGGAAAGGCAAATGTGGTAGCTGACGCTCTTAGTCGAAAGTCATCAGGGAGTTTAGCTTACCTGTTGACAACACAGACAGAAATACTGAAAGAATTGGAAGACATGGAAATAGAGATAGTTCTGCCCAGTTCCAAGGCACTATGTGCCAACGTCACAGTCGGGTTGTCGATTGTGGACAAGATCAGGGGACAGCAGACTCAGGATGAGAAGTTGGCTAAGCTTCTTCAAGGAATCGAGACAGGCATAGATTCCGAGTACACAGTGAGAGATGGGATATTGTATTATCAGGATAGGATCTGCGTACCCGACGTGCCTGAGATCCGGAAAGAGATTCTTGATGAGGCACACAGTTCGAAGTTCGCCTTACATCCCGGAGGCACCAAAATGTATCACAATGTTAAGGATACTTATTGGTGGTCTGGAATGAAACGTCACATAGCTGAGTACATAGCACGATGTGCCAAGTGCCAGCAAATTAAGGTGGAACATCAGAAGCCTGGAGGACTTCTGCAGTCATTGCCCATTCCTGAATGGAAGTGGGAACACGTCACGATGGACTTTGTGTCGGGATTGCCAAAGACAGTCAGGGGGAGTGACTCTATCTGGGTTATTGTAGACAGGTTAACTAAGACAGCTCACTTCCTAGCAACCAGGACGACACAATCTCTCCAGCGACTAGCCGAGTTATACATCAGAGAGATTGTTAGACTTCACGGAGTTCCAGTATCGATTGTTTCTGATAGGGACCCCCGGTTCGTATCACGATTCTGGAAGGGACTACAACAAGCTATGGGCATGGAACTGAGTCTTAGCACTGCGTATCATCCCAAGACCGACGGCCAGTCGGAGAGGACGATACAGACTTTAGAAGACTTATTACGTTTCTGTGTCATAGACTTTGAAGGAAGTTGGGAAGATCAGTTACCATTGGTCGAGTTCACGTACAATAATAGCTATCAAGCTAGTATTGGTATGGCGCCATATGAGGCATTATACGGCAGGAAGTGCTGATCACCACTGTGTTGGACAGAGGTGGGAGAAAGGAAACTCTATGGGCCAGAGATAGTGGAACAGACCGCACAAAAGATACAACTGATCCGACAGCGTTTATTAGCAACTCAAAGTCGACAGAAAAGTTATGCGAATGTTCACCGACGAGACTTAGAGTTTGCGAAAGACGATTATGTGTACTTGAAAGTATCACCCATGAAAGGGGTGGTTAGGTTTGGCAAGAGGGGAAAGCTTGGCCCCAGATACATTGGGCCATTCAGGATCACGAAGAGGGTTGGACCCGTAGCTTACGAGCTTGCCTTACCATCAGAGTTAGCACATGTTCACAATGTGTTTCATGTCTCGATGCTAAGGAAGTGTATACAGAGTGCAGATCAAGTGATCGAGCACGAACCGTTAGACGTCCAGGAAAATCTGAGTTACATAGAGCATCCAGTTCAGATTTTGGATCGTCGAGATCAGGTGCTACGGAACAAGACTATTCCATTAGTTAAAGTTCTGTGGAGGAATCACCGGATGGAAGAGGCTACCTGGGAGCGCGAAGATGATATGCGCGCCAAGTACCCGCACTTATTTTCATAGTAGTGTATGCAAAGTTTGGGGACAAACTTATTTTTAAGGAGGTAAGAATGTAATATCCCGACCCGGGATACGTCACGTATACCGAGGTAGGTCGGTTAAAACATGTAACTTGAACGATAAGATATGAATATCATAGTATTCTCATGGAAATGAAAGACTGGAGACTGTAATCATGGAAATAAATGACCAGGGCTGGGTGACACCCGAGCATCACAGGGCATTGCATCGAAATACGTGCATGCACGCATTCCCATGCATGCATACGTGAACGTAGATACATAGCTTGATTAAAATTAGTGTATGCAAATATGATTTAAAATAGAATTAGACCCCTACATATACATGTATATACATGTATAAAAGAGGTGTATTTCATGTGTATATATGTATAAGATATAATGTATTATACATGTATGATGTATTCATGTATATATGTATATCTACATAAGAAACAAAAAGAAAGGAAAAAGGAAAAAGGGAACTGCCCTTAGGCAGTATGCAGGCACCAAAGAGAGTGTGTGTGTGTCGGCTAGGTGTGAAGTGTGTGTGTGTCATATATATATAATATGATATATATGTATACATGAGTGTAACACAAGTCTCTCAACCATTTAATGCAAAGGCTGCATTTGGCAGAGAGAATACAGACCTAGGTCAAAGGAAGAGGCCATAGAAGGGGGAGGAACCGAGAGAGAGATAGAGAGAAAAGAGAGAGAGGCAGTGGAAACTTCTCTCTACAAATATAAGCCTACGGGTGTGGGTTTAAAGGCACAAACGAGACCAAAGTGAGAAAACACTTTGGCAAAGAACTAAGGAGCATAAACAGGAAGTTTGGAGGGTCATAGTGGGCTGAAATCCGAAACCCAGGTAAGTACATTAAGTTCTGTTTTTGAGATTTTAAGCATGTATATTTGATCTAAATTCAGGGTCTTAATAACCATGCTTCTAGCTTTTAAATGCAAGAAAAATGATAGAAAAAGGTTTAGAAACCATGGAGATATCCCAAGTTGCAGGTTTCATGGATAATTTCGGGTTCCATGAATTTATGCTTAAAACTTTGATGTTTGGTTATGAAAATAGTCCTTAGAGGTGCAGAAAACCCTTTAAAATGGATTAGGGTCAAAACAGTGTACAAATAGTCACGAAATAGGAAAGATATAGGTCACCGGAAAGTCGGCCGGAAACACTTAGGCTCTATTTCGTGAAGTTAGCAAGGGATTTAATGGAAATGGAAAATGGATTTGAAATCCTTGGGAGAAGGGGGAAAGAATAGCATTTAAAGTGGGTCGAAATCTCACCGGAAAATAAGTCACCGTTGCCGGAGAAGGTGACTGTGCACACCGGAACCCTACCGGAGACGTAGGGAAGATGACCGGAAAAGCGTGGGGGCTATCGGGTCAAAACTGGAACGGATCCGGGTTCGGATCGGGTCGGTACCCGACCGGATATAAGAGGTTAAATGATACTGTGTCGTTTTGGGTTTCTAATTAAATGGATTTGGGCATGTTTGGTTGCAGGGACAATAAATAGAAATGGGGTTTGGGGGTTATCCAAACCACGGATAAGGATAGGGAACTAGGGTTATTGAAATCCGGTTCTCTGAATGGACTGAACCGTTTGGTTCAAGGGAAGAATGGACCGGTTTAGGGTTTTTAGGTCTGACCCAACTGGTTCAGACCGCAGCTTTTAGTAATTGTGAACCGGCCCCAAATGTTTTGAAAAATTACACTGTTGCCCAAGTATAAAAAATTAATTAAATATTAATTTTACAATAATGCCCCTATTCCAAAAAGAGGTCAAACGATGCAAATGAATAGTCAAAACCTATTATCTCAGATGTTCTGAGTCCAATAGTGGGGTCCATTTTACGAGACGGAACCCCGAAGGATAAAATACCGCAAAAGTGCACAATGACCATTTTGCCCTTTTTAGTACAAAAGTCCAAATGGAATTCCGCGAAAGCCTAAACCGACTTTATTCGGCGTTCCGGACTCAATGGTAAAGTCTAAAATAGTATTTGAAATACTTATGATAGAAAGGCATAAAATTTGATGAATAGCATTTATTCTGAAACGTATTCACTGATATATAGGAAACTCGAAAGGCAAGGGTTTACTCACGGATTCCTGATCTAAAATCACGATAGAGGTAAGTGGATCACTTTCTCTTACATGTGGTGTTTCCACAAGCCAAGTTTATTCTTTTACTGCCAAATTTGTACTCTTGAAAGTATTGATATCTTTGTGTTCCACATTTCGATGTTTGCTATCTTGTGGACGTATTATTGACTGATGTATCACTGTTATCATGTTCACTGTGCTTTGAAAGCACGTATGTTATTGCTATCCACTTGTGATATTGTTCTATCTCGTGGACATTGCTTGACTGTTATATCATTGTTATCATGTTGAACCATGCCTTGAAAGGCCTACTGTTGTATCCTTATTGAATGAATGATATTCCATTTTTATACTCTATGGAATTACTATGATCATGACATGTTTATGGACACGGGAGTTGTGCTCAGTCACAACACCCATCTGATGCTATCTGGTTGAATGGGACCTACGGGTCAAGTCCGTGGACGGACAAATGGCAATTTACTGGAATTGACTGGGGGGTATGCCGGACCCCAAAAGATCGAGGGTTTGCCGAGCCCTGAAACAGAATAACAGCATCTCTTATGATTGACAGAACTTAATTGATTGAATGGCACTATTCCTTATAATTCTTCAAGTCTCGAAAGACTTGCATTGATTGATTTGATTGTGATCGGTTCATTGTGGCAGTACTTCATTGTTGTTATATTTTCATTTTACACTATTACTTCTGATTGTGTATTGTGATTACTTTTCATTGGCCCTCGTGGCAATTGTTCCATTGGCCCTCGTGGCAATTATGTTCATTGGCTATCACAGCATCTCCTTCCTTATGATTGGCTATCATTATCTCATTCATGGATTCACATTAACCATCGATACCAGTGTTGGAGATCTGTTTTACTTACTGAGCTTTGTAGCTCATTCCACCCCATTTACCCCCATTTCAGGTGATGACGCTGCGAGACCCCAGTAGGAGTCGAGAGCGTAGGGGGACATTTTGAAGTATTGTATCAGTCTATGTTAGTTCTCCCATGTATTCACCACCCCCGGGTGCTGGTTACGGTTTAGTTCTCATTTTGAATTTTGTAGAACTACGTCATGTATTTAATAGATTTCCGTTGTTAAATTTATTTTAAAGACTTCCACTGGATTACTGTAATAGATAAAGACTTCCGCTGTTTAAATGTTTAAAATTTTTTTTAGTACATTGCATATTAGTACTATGATACAGGAATGGAAAAAGTAGGGACGGCCTTCGGGTCGGCCCCGCGACACGAGATCCGCATAAGGTGGGTTTCGGGTCGTGACAGTTGCCCTGAGGGCTTAATACATATTCTTACATTATCTACTAATACAAAATGTACTACTAGAGTTCATAGGTTTCTCAAGAGAAACTTCTTAAACATATCTTCCCAAAATCAGCAGATTCATCATCAATGTCCTCAAGTCAAGACTGCTGCTAATTACCTGAAAGGGGGGTCCGAACAAAGTCCGGGTAAGCTAATCTAAGCTTGTGAGCAATTCCAGTATTCGTCATGGGGTTTTCAATTAGCAGTGGTTTAGTACATAAGAGTTTGTAAAATAATCACCGCCAATTGTTCGTATACTTTGAATACAGAATATATGCATTCCTTAAATCATGTAGCTTTGAAACATTTAAAGTATTCAAGCTAAACTCATACTTTGTCAAATAGAGTATATAACTCAAAACATATTGCATTTCGTAAAACAATAGCTTTGAAACATTTAAAGTATTCAAGCTATACTTATACTTCGTCAAATAGAGTATGTAACTCAAAACATATACATTTCGTAAAACAATAGCTTTGAAACATTTAAAGTATTCAAGCTATACTTACACTTCGTCAAATAGAGTATATAACTCGAAACATATACATTTCGTAAAACAATAGCTTTGAAACATTTAAAGTATTCAAGCTAAACTTATACATGTGAACTTTTAAAACATATTCCATATCATGTATTTCTTAAATAGAGTATATAAAACTCAACATATGCATATTGAAAATGAGAGTAAAAACTTGCTTCCATTTTCAAACCATTTGTCATCTTATCACTTCCATTAGTGGAATCCGTTTCGAACCGGACTCCCATATTACTTATCAATAGAGATATCTCATGCCTGGGGGATTAGATCCTGCTACCTGGCATTTTACAGGGCAATTGGGTTCCGTACAACCCAAAATCCTGCCTATTTTACAGGGCAACTGAAAACTCAGAATCCTGTCTAAGTGCTTATGCACCATTAATCTTGCATTAAAAATGTATTTAGCATGTGAGTACATCAAAATAGATAACTCTCGTGAGTACTTAAAAACATAACATTTATAACTTCGTGATAAACATTCGTATACTTGAAATAAGCAAATTCAGAATATTTAACAATAATCGCATTTTAAACTAGACATGCTGAAAAGTATTTGAAGGAAAAACTGTTGCAGAAACCAATCACTGAGCATGTCACCATGAATTTATAAAACATAATAATTAAAAACTGAATCATGTAAATACTGAATTTGAAACTTCAAATACTTCATATCTTGAACTTAAAACCCTTTTTAAATCATGGAGTCAAATCTCCAATTCAAACACAGGGTTACTCACCTTGGTTCTTTAGGGTTAGTGCTAAAATGCGCTTTCCCACTTTCCTTGTAGTTCCTAAGAAAAATTCAGAAACATCTCATCAACTTCACATACGTTGTAATATCATCTCGATATTCCTTAACTTATGCTTAAATCGTATTTGATCCTACAATGATTTCATAAATTCATATGTACTTAACATAACTCGTATTCTTAACCTATGACACAATTTAATGTGTTAGAAATTGAATCTACTTCAATTTATACTCTTCTGGGAGTTCCATTAACTTTAATTTAAAGTTATTTATTTGACATGTTTACGTGTCGTGTCTTTTCGTATTTTGTTTCTCGTACATGCCTTAGTATTAGTACTTTGGCATTATTTCAGTTCATAGTCATCTAACAGATGCTATTCATCAAATTTTATGTCTTTATTTTAGACATTTCTTTAGGTCGAATAGACTCTACCATTGAGTCCGGAGTGTCGAAGAAAGTCGGTTTAGGCTTTCGTAACATTCAATTCGAACTGTTATATGTAAAAGGGCAAAATGGTCATTTACCGTTTTACGTGTCATATCTTTCGGTACTTCGTTTCGTAATTTGGACTCCATTTTTGAGTCCGGGATGTCAAAGAAAGATAATTTAGACCTTCTCTGATTTCATTTTGGCTTTAGGGGTACCAGGGGTATTTTGGTCTTTTTACCCCTTTACGTGTCTTTATTTTTCGGGACCCCGTCTCATGTCGTGGACCTCACCATTGGACTCAGAAGGTCCAAAATAGTAAGAATACATTAATAACTTGTCAAATTTGGTCAAGGGGTATTTTGGTCATTTACCCCTTACGTGTTTTTATTTTTTGGGCTCTGTCTCGTAAAACGGACCCTACCATTAGTCTCAGAATGTCCAAAATAGTAAAAATACACTATTCATATGCTTAATTTGGACTTCGTTTACTCTATTTATGCCCCAAGGGCAAAATAGTCATTTTACTTTATTTATTAAATAATTAAATTAATTATTTAATTATTTTTCCAGGGGTCTAAATGCATAAAACTTCCATAAATTGGGCAACAGTAGGATTGTCCAGAAGTTCTGGGGTCAATCCGCAATTAAGGAACGTATTGGTTTTATTTTATTTTAAAAAAATTTGAAAACCAAAGGGTTCGGTCTCAAACCAAGTGAACCGGTCCGGTCCAGTCATAAACCAACTGGTTATCCGGTTTATTTACATGTGGCTGACGTCATGATGACGTCAGCCCTAGATCTCATTTAAATTTAACCGACATTCAAACGACGCCGTTTCAATTAATTGGTGGCAAGCCCAGAGGCTGCCACCTGTCTGAGTCAACTCGGCCACATTTTAAAACGAGTCAACGCATCATCTTCTTCCCCAATCCACCGACTGAAAAACCCTAGTTTCAGTCTCCCTTTTTCTTCTATTTCGTGCATTTCTACTCAGCCAACCTCCCCTGTTTTGGTCCCAAATTATTCCCAAGACATATACAAATCGATTGGCATTCATTTTGGGCTTTAAAATTCCTTCATCAATTCGGTTTTGGACATGATAATCTGAACTGTTATTTCGGTCGTATAGGTTCATTTCTTGATGGTTTTTCATGATCTTTGGCTTGTTATGATCCCCCCTTCATGGGGATCCATATCTCGTTCTTAAATATCAAGTTAACACAAAGTTAAAAGGATTGGGTCTTACACCCGTAACCTGCAATTCATTATTTGAAGGCCATTGTTTGTGATTTTTGGTCACGGTCACACGTTTTTATAACCTTCATGGCTTCTTCTTGAAGCCTTGATACTCCAAAACAAGTTTAAAGGAAGTTGATTTAGACCTGCCATGGGCAAGGTCTTCAATGGCTGTCCTAACTGGGTTTCGTATTTTTTAGGTGGTTTGAAGCTCAAAATCCATAGATAATCGAGTCTAAATATGTCCTACATATCATATATAGAAAATGGAAACTTTAAATCAGTTTATATATAGAGAAATTCTAGAGAGAGAAAAAGTGGAAGCTTGAGTTTTTCTCACCTTTCACCACTGTTTTCTCTTTCTTTCTTGCTCCAAACTCTTCTTCTATCTCCTCAGTTCTTCTTCTTTGGTTTCTTTCGTGAGAGAACAACATGCTTTGCATGTTTTGGGTTTGTCTTATAAAGGAAGAAACCGACCTCTCTCTCTCCTCATTTTCTCTCTCTACTGTTCTCTCTCTCTTCTTTCTGATTGTAGCCCTACACTAGCCCCTCACTTCTCATCAATTTTGTTTTTTTCTCTTTTCCACTTTACATTAAATTTTTGTAAGATATTTCACATATATATATATACATATAATATAATACACACACTTACATGTGAAGAAACACACACTAGCCGACACACACACACACACTGCACTGTTCACCTACTGTTCATATATGTATATAATTTATATACATATATATCCTCCCTTGTATACATGTATTTATATATATACATATTTATACACATTTTATAATATACACACACAATACACCATAATGTGTGCATATGTGTGTTTATTTATATTTAATTTCAACAATTAAATATATTCTAATATCATACATTAATTAATTATTTAATTAATCAATTTTTCTCTTTAGTGTAAATACCTTTACACAACTTTTTCATTGCCTCGTAATGCGTGTCATATGCTCCGGTATCCCGGGTCGGGATATTACATCAGGGGTCAATCCGTAATAACCAAAAGTATTGGTTTATTTCATTTTAATTAATTTAGAAAAACCAAAGGGTTCAGTTAAAATATAAGTGAACCGGTCTGGTTCAGTGGTAACCCAACTGGTCTATCCGGTTTATTACATGTGGCTGACGTCATGATGACGTCAGCCCTAGATCTCAATTAATTCAAACCGACACTCAAAACGGCGTCGTTGTAATTAATCGGTGGCAAGCCCAGAGGCTGCCACCTGTCCGAGTCGACTCAGTCTCTTTTTAACACCGAGTTGACCCGTCTTCTTCTTCCCCACGACGACCCCCCTCTGAAAACCCTAATTTCCGAATCCATTTCTTCCTAATTCGTGCATTTCTACTCAACCATTCTCTATTGTTTTGATCCCAATTTATTCCTAAGACACAACCAACCATCTTGGCATTCATTTGAGGCTTCGAATATGGTTAAATCGTTGGGTTTAAGTCATGATAACCCGAACTGTAAGTCGGTCATACATGCTTATTTCTGGGCCAAAACCCTTGGGGTTTGTTTCTTTATGATCTATTTTTCATGCAGTTTAAATTTCCATCTTCATATACTCGTTTAGATGGGGTTTCGAAAGGTTGGTCTCTACACCTGTATCCTGCAACTTGCATTTGGTGGCCATTTCTTGAGCTTCAAGGTCGCGGGTGTAGGTGTTTAAAACACCCTTGGTGTCTAGTTGAGGTTCCAAAACTCCAAACATGATTTAGCCACCACGGATTCAGACCTGCTTGAGCAAGGTCCATCCATGGCCGTAGCTTATGGGTCTTATGATTTTGGGCCTTTTTGAGCTAAATTTTCATGCTTGTTATTGATTAGAAAGTGTTCTAAACATTATATATATAAAATGGAAGCTTAAATCAGTTTATATGTAGAGAAATTCTAGAGAGGGAATTTTGACAGTTTTGAACATTCTCGCCTTTTTGGTTGGGGTTTTCCTCCTTTTCTCTCTGATTTCTTTCCTCTTCTTCTCCTTCAGTTCCCTTCTTTTGGTTTCTTTCGTGAGAGATCAACATGCATTGCATGTTTGGCTTTTAAAGCAAGGTAGCCGACCTCTCTCTCTCTTCATGTTCTCTCTCTCTCTACAGCTATCTCTCTCTCTCTCTACATTCTGAATTCTAGCCCTACACAGCTCTCCCATCTCATTAATTTTTACTTTTTCTTTTTCAACTTTGCATTAAATTTCATAAGATATTTATACATATATATATACATATATATATATATACTTATACACATATATATACAAGACACACACACACACACACCAGCCGACACACACACACACATTCACACTTGTTAACTTTTTTACTTTTTAACTTTTTCATATTTCTTTCATTTAATATATATATATATACATATATATACATTTAATTAACACATATATATATATCCATTTTCTTATAATTAATTAATTAATGTAATAATTAATTAATTATATATATATAATTTCCTTTCCTCGTAATACGTGTCATGTGACCCGGTATCCCGGGTCGGGATATTACATTATGATTGTGACAGTATGATTATTGTTTGACCAGATCCCTATTGATGACCTCATGTACCCTGCATCATTAACATTCACTTATTCATAATTTATTATTATACCCTTTTATTGTGTCGAGTGACTATTGTGACATTTTTATTTATTGGTTATTGTGACATTTTATTCTATCGACTATAATGACATTCCATTTTATTTGCTATTGAGATGATCCCTTTTATTGGCTATAATAGCAATCCTATTTCATGATTGGCTATCGTGTTATCATATCTTTATTATCTTGGATTATGTTCTTTCTATATTGACCCTGACCCATGGCAGAGAAAAGATAATTTACTTACTGAGCTTTGTAAGCTCATTCAAACTTACTTAATTGTTTCAAGAAGAGATACTGCAAAACAGCAGTAGGAGCTTAAAGAGCATAGGAGAGAAGTTTGAAAAATGCAATAGAGAAGATGTTATAGTTTCTCCCATGTATTCACCACCTAAAGGTGATGTAATGTTGGTTCCCATTTTAATATATGTAGAAACCTTATTATGTTATTTAAGACTTTCGTTGTTTAAACTGATTAAATTTTTATTACACATTGTTATCATTGATACAATGGAAAGTGAAAGTAGGGACGACCACAGGATCGGCTTTGCGATCCCCAATCTGCATAGGGTGGGTTTCGGGTCATTACAAAATGGTATCAAAGCTGAGCCTTAGGTTCTAATGTGTCATAGGTGTCACGCCCCGAATTTTCACAAACCTGAGGAGTGAGCGAAATTGAAATAAGAAAAGTAAAGGAAAGGTCATAAGGTGGATTTAACTGATCATTCATTCATTTTCCCATGTTTCTCCCAAAATTATAAATGAAGACTTGCCATTTAACTCAACTAAAATGGTCTCCTAATGTTGCTCAAGCATCTCTCCCAATTAATTTTTGAAATAGTTTAAGTCATGTTTAAAAATGGATTCTAAAATAGCTCACTTAATGTCTCTAGATATGCCCTTGGAAAATGTTCCAAATGGGTCCCAAATGTCCTAAGACATGGGCCAAGTGTAAGTCAAAATGTCCACCAAAAATTTTCCTAGTAAATGGCCAAACATAGCCTTGAAACATGACTAAAAAGTGTCCCAAAAAAATGCCCAACATGGCTTGATGTACTGGACTAAAATAGCCTAAAATGGGCTAAAAAAAATAAGTTCAAACATGTAATTAAATGGCCTTAAAATAGCTTTGAAATGAGGGTAGTGGCATGACATGACAAGCCTTGGACAGCCATTGCACAGCAGCAAGGCAGCACAATCAGGGCGTGCATGGGCAACAGTAGGAGCGCAAGGCTCGGGTGTAGGGGGTGGTTGTAGGCGGGCTGGCACTCGTATGGTGTAGGGGCGTGCGTGCGAGGTAGGCTGGGTGGCTGGGCAGGGGGTTGGTTACTGTAGCGACAGAGACTGGTTTTTCTGCAAAATCACTGTTCATGGCTGCAACCTAACTTTTCCATTTCTGAATTTTTTCTGTAGCGGCTACAACTAACTTTCTCTAGTTTTGGCCTATTTCCTCAAGGCTTTTAACCCCCACTTTGTGGCACTTTTTTCCACTTATTCATGGGCATTTTACACACCTACTGGCTCTTTTAATTTCACAAAATTTTGACATGGTTTCCTTTATTTTCTAAGCATTTTTTCACCTAATACACAAGATACATTTTACAATTTTGCACATTCCATCCTCACTCGATGGCCACAATCTCATTGAATTTATAAATACATCATTTAAATATATACAATTCATCACACCTACACATATGCTTGAACTTTAAAGGTCACATCATCATATTCATTACAACATATAATGTCTTTTCCATTCTTTTCATAATACACAAATCTTCTACAACATCATTTCTTATGGTTTAGAGCTTATGCTTTTGTACAACATCAAAATATGCCCCAAGGGCTAAAAGTCCTCCATGGTCCACTTCCCCTACATTCTTCAAGACTTCATCAAGTCTTCAAGTGTCGGGGGCCTCATCTGTAATATGATATCCCACAAATGGGTCAGCTCAACTGCTGGTATGACACAATGCTAATGCTAAGAACAAATTTAAGGCATAGCATGTGCAAGTGTACATTTTAAAGGCTATAGATCTACCTATTCATCACTGCAATGCAAAGGTGATATGCATGACGCACACATGCAAACTCTATGCCACACCCATGTCTCAGTTTCACGGTCCTTCCTCATTGGTCCATCGAGTACCACTCTATGTCTCACTTCACGGTCCGTCCCCGTTGGCATGAGTACCAATGGCCAATTTTGGGTTTTTCACCACAGGATCTACACCCTCATAATGTATAGCACCAAGTGCTCAACTCACGCTATGCCTTCAAGAATTCACACTATGCCAACATGTTTTGGTTTCATTCTTATGCAATTCAATGAAACATTTCATCAACACATAGAGCATGACTTAAAATATGTCTTTTTCATAAAGCATAACTTCAAATTCACATCACTTTGTCTACATAACATATGATCAAATCTCATGTTCATCACCTTAACAATTTCTCAAAGAAAATACAATTACACAAACTACCAACTCGTGGAATAAATCATAACTCTCAAACCACAAGAGTTTCTCTACATGAACATAAGATAGAATACAATGAATCAAACATACCAACAAGTTACATGTTTATCACTTTACTAAATTCCCAAAGAAAAACAAAGAACACACAAGTACATAAACAATCAACTCTAGGTTTTCAAAGCAACTACCACCTAAGTGATTTTCTAACATAATGTAAACATCTAAATCATTCAATCAACACATAGAAAGGCAAGAAAACTCAAATCTATTCCTAACTTAACAAAGTATCATACCTAGAATAGTTTTTTTTTTCAAACCGAGGGAGTTGTGTTTGCTGCACAGCTGAACCGATTGGTCAGAATATAGGTCTTGATGAGAGGAACAACTTCCTAGAAGGAAGCCTTATAAGAATCTTGTCCTAGGAGTGTGTTTTGGTGGCTTGAAGCTTGGAGAACCTAGGGCTTTTCTTCTTTTTTCTCCATGCATGACTTCTGCTCTGAATCTCAGACCAAAATATGAAAAAAAATACACTAAGGGGCTGTATTTATAGTGGAGGGGCAAAGGTGCAAAATGACCCTTTTGCCCTTAATGAATCTGGGACCTCGTTACACTACAACCTATCCCGAAATGCCTCAATTCAATATTTTATTTTAGCCAAAGTTCCTAAAATCATTTAAAATAAAAATTCTTTAAAAAATAAATTTTTTCTTGTGGCCGGATTTGGCCAGTTCCACCCGGGACGCCTTTTTGGTCCTGTTTTTGAAACTGTCTCCGAATAGGCTCAAATTTTCATAGGAGATGTATTTTAACATTCTAAGAATATTTATATTCTATGGAATACTCCAAATATGCTTCTAAATATGACTTACGTCTAAATGTGCATGTATAGTGCCCTACCGGCAAACAATATATGAATAGTACCCTACTAGCAAAAATAAAAAATTTACCCTCAATTTTTAGGTCTCTACAATAGGAGATAGGACTAGAGTACTAAGACTACTAAGTCTAAAGAGTCAATCGATAGATGATACTTAAACTACTATGTTAGACCTTTACGTAAACACTGACTGTTTATCTTTTACAGTAATGGTTAACACCAGGAATACACCGATAGCCAGAAATCGTCCAACTGAGATGGATTGGTTGGACTGATTAGAGCACTTAAGAAAAGAGTCATCAAGGCTCTATCTAGAATCAGGCCTCAACGGTTGACCACTTACAATAAAATACTGGCACTAGCAAAGATCATAAAATAGGGCGGGAAGGAATTTACCAAATAAAGGATCAATTATGACAATAGAGGCATAATTAAATGCCCCAACTGCCTGAGAGTCTACCAAGGACAATGTCTCAAAAACACCACTAGGAGATGATCAGGTTACTGTACCAGTAATCGCAAGTATTTTTTCTAGTTGTATACAACTTGCCCCATATTGTTTAAATATTGGCTCAACGTATTGATTTATAGCTCCCGCATTTACTGCTAAGTTGAACATGAAAACAGAATCCTTAGGTTACATGGTAACCATTTTTATAACATCGAGAAAGTCATTATTGAGGAATTCTATACATAGAGCATGTAAGGTGTAGATCGTAGGCGCACAGTTATTAGCCGATCTGATAAAGAATTTGATGATTTAAACGACTAAATGATCAATGACTTTGAAAGAACAATAGAAAATTTATATACTAAGGTTAAAATAGATTGGGGAAAAAGACTATATGTTATGATGAAAATCGGTGATTCTTAAATAATTGAGATGATTAAGTAAATAGTGACCTTGAAGGAATAATAGTACATTTAAAGGTAAAATGATAAGGATTCTCGAGGAATGACACTGAAAATACTAAAGGAAGTTTAATAAATTTTAAAGTCAAATAAAGATTCATATACAGAAGAGATTTAAAATGGGAAATGTCGTAGAATATATAACTAAACTAAAAGTGGTAGTTACAAAATGAGATTCAAGTAGAATGGTACGAATCCAAAAGACTGAATGAAAAGGGAACCATAAAGATAAAAGTTTCGTAAAAAGAGAATAGAGTTTCATAGATTATGAAAGTTCGAGTTTTGAAGACAAAAATTAGTTTAAATGGGAAAGAATGTAACACCCCGACCCAAATAAATCTGAATAATTCCAAAAAATGCCTAAAAAGGATAAAATAATAATATCGAGACAGATTGAGCCAATGAATGTAATACCGAAGTGCAACACTTGACCTGAGATAGACTGGGTCAACCAGTGTAAAACCAACTTGTAAACCGAACACGTATTGTAATGAGATAAATATACAGTTTTGAGCAGTCACACGATGTCAAACACACGATGTAATTTATAGGCAATCCCGAGTGCCCCAAGGAATGCCTGTATAAGGAACTGAACTGTATGGAGAAACACATACGTATACACGTACATGTGTAGGTATACATATATACATGTGTATATATATATATATGCATGTAAACAGTGGGTGTATGTGTGTGTATATATATAACCATATATATACATATAAGTATACATATATATAGCAACATAGTGTATATATGTGTATATCATCTGAATGCTATATATATATATATGTGTGTAGAGAGAGAGAGAGAGAGGGCATAAAAGAGGTCGGCAAAGTGGTGTGTGCAAGGTGGAGGTATTAGTGTGTCTTATATATATATATATATATATATATATCTATATAATATATAAAATATCACATGAAAATTAATTGCCAAGGTTAAAAGAAATCAGAAACAAAAAATATCAAAGGAAGTGAGGAAAGAGAGATGAAGGAAATGAGAGAAGTTGAGGGGCGGTGGGAGAATTTGCCTATATATATGAGGTTAGATTGTTGAGAAAAATAGAAAACAGAAGAGAAGCTGAGAGTTAGAATTTGGAGTTTTCAGAAGTGGAACAGAAGGAACAAAAGCAAAGGAAAGGTGTGGAATCTGCGAGCCAAAAGCTCAACTAATATAAGTAGAAATTCAAGTTCTGTTTTTGAAATCCAAAGCATGATTGATACGTTTAGGAGTAGGGTCTGAAAGAGCATGTTATAAGGATCATTTTACAAAAAGAATCATTGAAAATGGTTTAGAAATGAGTAAGAAATGATTAGTTGCAGGTTTATGTGAAAAATCCAAAAGTTGTGATTTTATGTGTTAAACTTGAGTTAAACAATGGGAAGCCGTTCCCTTTTGGTGCATAAATAGAATAGACGAAAAAATGGGCAAAACTGAGAAATGGCACGAAATAGGAATTTTGTAAATCACTGAAAAATCGGGTCTCGTTGGAGACCCACTATTTTCCCTAAATTTAAAACCCTACACTTGATGAATTGAAGAAATGATATTAGATATGAAATCCTTGTAATAAAATGAATTGAACCAAATTGAGTTTGTGTTGAAAAGTGATTGAAAAAAGATCACCGGTGCTGAAGAAGACGCCAAAAAAGAAGAATAGTAAACCGAGTTTGGGTCGGGATCGGTTCGGGTTCGGATCAAACCCGACCAACCTGCACATAAGGTTAGACCAATACTGTGTCATTTTGTGTTATATTTAATTGAGATTGGGAGTGTTTGGCTACTAATTTAAGAAATTGATTTAGATTGAAATGGGAACAAGGATATCATATCCCTATTTTAGAGCCTTAGCCGCTATTTGGCTATTCCAATTTGGAATAGTAAATTTTAAAATACAGATTTGGCCCAAATGTTTGAGAAATTATAAAAGGGCCCTAGGATTTTTGTATAATTATGATATGACCTAAAGTAATTAAATTTGAATATTTAATTGAATATTTTATAAAAGGGGAAATTTACCAAAATGCCCTTAAGTAAAAAATGAGTCAAACGAATTATGATTAAAATAAATGAATAGTGAATTTTTATTATTTTAGAAATTTTGGATTCAACGGTAAATTCCAATTTGTGAAAAAAGGTCCCAAAAAATAAAGACACATAAAAGTGCAAAATGACTATTTTGCCCTTTTTAGCACAGAAGCCCGAATGGAAATCTGTAAAAGCCTAAACCGATTTTCTTCAACGTTCCAAACTGAATAGTGGCATCCATTTTACCAAAAGAAATACTTATAGTATTGAAATATGAAATTTTTTAAAGTATAGGTCATACTTATACCTAGCAATTAACTGAGAGATATTGTCTACTAATGAAATAGGAATTTCAAAGTGAAAGAAAAAAGTGATAGAATACTGAGATAGAACATACTGATAAAAGGTAAGTAAATCTTAGATCTCTTACATGTGGTATTCTCAGCCATGTTATTTCTTTACTGCCAAGGTTGTACTCTTATACGCACCCAATGTTATTGATTCTACAAATTGATGATTGTCCTATCTTATGGACCTTATTGAAAAGTTCTCTCAAGCCATGTTATTCCTTTTATTGCCAAGGTTGTACTATTATACGTATCCAATGTTATTGATTTCACAGTTCCATATTTCTTCTATCTTATGGGAAGTTATTGAGAACTTGACTGTTATACATTGATCATAATTGCTTGTACACTTGTATTGGTTCTTAGCCAAATCACAATGTTATTCTTTATTACTGCCAAGTTGTACTTCTATATGTACCCAACATTTATTGGTTTCACAATTAGATACTTGTTCTATCTTGTGGAAATATGTACCTGATGTTTATTGATACCCTAACGTGACACTTATTCTGTCTTATAGAATTCATTGAGGATTGAGTTGCTATATTTTGATCTTGAATGTTTATATATTTTGTACCATGCCTTGAATGGCCGACTGTTATGTTTATGCTATTGATATTCCACACATATACTCTCTATAGAGTTATGATAATCATGATATATTATGAGTACTCGGAGTTGTGCTCAGTCACAACGTCCATCTGATGCTTTTATCAGTCCTATAGACTATAGTCCATGGAACTATCCAATGATTCATTGTGGTAGTGAATCTGGATATGGTTCATAAAGGAAGTAAATCAGGAAGTGGTTCGGTGTGGTGGTGAACCTAGGTATGATTCAGGTGTAGGAGTGAATTAGAGAAGTTATTCAGGTGTGGGAGTGAATCTAGATAAACGGTTCGATCTAGTAGTAAACCAAGGAAGGATACTTTTATTGAGTAAGGATATTGTTACCAATGAATCAAGAAGGTTACTTCTACTGAGGATATGCCAAGCCCTAAACCGAATATGTATCAAAGTGTTTATTGATATCATATTTTCTATTGAACTCATAGAATGTTCATATTTTCCTTATGAATGATCATATGTTTTGAAAGTATATCCATTGACTTATGATTGGTTATCTTATGATTGTGACAGTATGATTATTGTTTGACTAGATCCCTATTGATGACCTCATGTACCCTGTATCATTGATATTCACTTCTTCTTAATTTATTATTATAACATTTTATTGTGTTGAGTGACTATTGTGACATTTTCATTTATTGGTTATTGTGACATTCTATTCTATCGGCTATAATGACATTCCATTTTATTGGCTATTGAGACAATCCCTTTTATTGGCTATTGTAGCAATCCTATTTCATGATTGGCTATCATGTTATCATATCCTTGTTATCTTGGATTATGTTCTTTCTATATTGACCCTGACCCATGGCAAAGAAAAGATAATTTACTTACTGAGCTTTGTGAGCACATTTAGACTTAATTGTTTCAGGAAGGGACGCTAGAAGACAATAGTAGGAGCTTAAAGAGCATAGGAGAGCATTTTGAAAAATGCAATAAAGAAGATGTTATAGTTTTTCCCATGTATTCACCACCTAAGGGTGATGTAATGTTAGTTCCCATTTTAATATATGTAGAACCTTATTATATTATTTAAGACCTCCGCTATTTAAACTATTTAAGTTTTTATTACAAGTTGTTATCATTGATACAAAGGAAAGTGAAAGTAGAGATGGCCACAGGGTCGGCCCTACGATCCCCAATCCGCATTGGGTGGGTTTTGGGTTGTGACACATCGGACACTCATTTTCCCAAACAGAGGTGAAAATAATGCTCTTGGTCTCAAAAAACCCAAATGAGGCCTTATCGTGTTGTTTCTAAGTCATTTGAATGTGTTTTAAAACCATAAGGGCATTTTTATGATTTTATCGGGTAAGTCACGCGTCTATTGAGACATCTTCTCATAAAATCGATAATGGAATTGGATCCAGAAGATCCAAAAAACCCTAAGGGTGTCCTCTTTACATTTTAACTCATATATAAATATATCTGTTTCATGCCTAGGGACATTTTAGTAATTTCACACAGATTCATGTGGGACCACCCCGAGTCCTCATTTCCTTATTCTAAAATCATATTTGAGTTTTTGGCATCCAAACACATTGAAACGCCCCTTTTGGGTCTTAATTCAAATTTTAATTACTAATATAAGTCCAGGGGTATAATTGTCATTTTACGATTTTAGGTGGGACAATCACAGGGTTCTAATTTGTTTAGTCTAATCATATATTTGAATTTTGGGCACCCAAAAATGTTAGAATAGCTATTTTTGAATTTTAATTAGCCTTTACACTTCTTAATTTAGCATTACGATTTTTTTTTGTAATTTTTTATATTTAGGTGGGACCATCCCAGGTCTCCGAATGTCCAAACCGACCCTGCGTTTAAGTCCGGAATGCTTGACTCTTCGGTGAAACACCTGTAACTCACGATTTATCGTTCTCCAGTCACCTTTTTTCATTCATTTTCTTTTCGTTCCTCTTTCCGAGACGTTTCATAACCTTCCCAAGTTTCAAAATTCTTCCATTCACTTCGAAACTCAAAAATGAAATTTCACTTTAAAACACACACAAAACACACTCACACACACATAAAAGGTTTAGCCATTATGCTATAAATCAAGCAACTAGACTAAATAAAAGGTTTAGAAGCCCCTACCTGTCCACTATGCTCGCGGTTCTAGAGAGAGAAAGTAGTGACAGAAAGCTTGAGAGGTCTCTAATGGCTGTCGCATGGTCCAATCCTCTATTTCTTCCTTTTCCCTCTCCTTTTTCCTCTTTTCTCCTTTTCCTTTCTCTTTTTTTTTTTTTTTCTTCTCTTCATTCTTTCCTATTATTTTTTGTGGTTTCAGTTTTGGGTTCATTGTGTCCATACACATACAAACACACTGATACACACACTCACGTATACACATAGTGTGTCACACAATCTCTCTCTCAAACACGTACAACTCACACTCTCTCAATCACAAACTCACACACGGCCATTGGAGGATAGAAAGTGAGAGAAAGAGATTTGAAATTTGAAAATGAGAGAGAGAGAGAGAGAGAGAGAGAGAGAGAGAGAGAGAAAGAGTTCTACCACATGGGGGAAAGGAGAAAGAAAATGTGGTTGTCTTTCAAGTGTCTAATCTTGTCATTTTTGTCCCCTCTAGCATACATCTCACCACACACCATCTCTTTTCACCCAATTATTGATACTTCTCCATGTTCTAGAAGGTCCCTCATAGCTTCTTTTGGAAGCCTTGCACGCATCCTCATGCATCAAGTGGCTAGTCGACTAACTATACGTGCACATGCCTCTGAAATGAAACTGCCTTAAAATTGGGCCAAAATTGACACCATAGCTAATTTCGATGCTTTAATTCCAAATATGCAGTCCGTTTCTCCAAATTCAATCGTCTTAATTTTCATGTTTATCTGCGTTCGGTTCATGACTATTTAGTCCCGTAACTCACACCAACCCTGAATAAATTACCAAAATTATTTTTTAACCTCTTATAGTCATACTAATGACTTATCATCTTATTTTTAAATTCTTCTAATACCTCTTCCATTAATTTTCGGTCTGACCTCAGTTTGTGATGGCAATTTACCTAGTTGCCCTTTAATGATTTTTAGGGTCCTTCCAAAGATTAATTTAGGTTGAAAAAATCAAAGGATCAAAAGAAAAAGGCCTTAAAAGATAATGGTAAACATACAACATAAAAAATCAAGAGTGGATGAAAAGGGCTACCCTTGGGTTAATGTGTATGTTATCAATGAAAATCCTTTTAAAAGAGTAGCCTACTCAACTGTGTGAAAGATGCCTTGCAAAATGTGAGAAATGTACAATTCAAATTGCAAAAACTTAGCTTTGAAATTGAGAGGGAGTTTTGATTGAAAATAGTAAAAAATCCCTAAGTCGATTGATTATAGTTGTTTGCTAATATTGTTGTATAAATCATTCAACACCATAAAGTTAATCTTATTATAATAACATCACATGATTGAAGCTTAATACATATGTCTACACATCATGGTTGAGTGAGTTGACAGTTAGGTTGCATGGACTTAAGTGCTCTAAGGCTAATTAATGTTTTGATTCATTTTAGAACACATCTTTCATACTCTTTTAGTCACTCAAAATTTTTCTTATAATTCATATTTCAACTTAAAAACATGGGGATTGGTTTAGCATTATGGATAAAAGAATTCATCTCAAAATTATTTCATGCTAAAAAGTTATGTTTTCCTGAAAAATCTATGTTTTTCCCTTGTTTAGTAGTTAAAATGTGCAGAGGATGATCAAATAGAGCAGGACACTTTGTTTTTCTAAAAGAATAGCAGCTTCTGGTGCTTGTTCGAATGAAGGGTCACTTATTTGTTTGATCGAACAACTGCTCAATTCAAAACACGCAAGAAACCACCAATTGATCAAATTCTTCATTGGCTTTCTTTCATTTTCTCTTAAATCCTCATATTTCCTTGTGACATATTGACCCCAGGTTACGTCATTCTCAGTTTCTGTCTCAGTTAGTATGATTGCATCTGTTCTTTGGTTCAATAAGTCCTCGAGTCCATTTTTACTTTCCTTGGGTTTAAATTGATCTTTCATTTATACTTAGGGTTAGTTTGAACTGTAGTTCAGTACACTTGACATAGTACCATTTTAGGGTTATCCTACATTCTACTTTTTGATATATACTACATGGTCATGTCATCCAAGACGGTTCCTGTTTAGCATCGACATTTTTCATATGCCATTCATTTGGGAGCAACACTTTGGGTTATGATTCGTTTTCCGACCCTAGTTGCTCAGGTTTGGGCAATGTCTGTCTTGTCTCGACTAGTCCTTGTTGAGAGACTATGCACCATCAATGACATACGTGAGACTTTAGCTTACATGCTATTTGACTCATGTGGTTGGCTACCTCTCTTGTCAGTCACGAGTCTGGCCAACGAGAGCTTGGTTCGAGAGTTTTACTCGAACCTAGGTTCTAGTGATGACTAGGAAGCCTACCCGATAATAGTATGCGGTGTTCTTTTTTCTCTCAACACAGACATGATTGTTGAGACTCTTAGCCTACCTAGAGTCGAGAAGCCAGGCTTCCCATTCCCTTAGGGTGCTATTCTTCCATCTGCTAATCTTATTGCATCCACCCTCTATGTCGACAGTTCGACAATTTTTGCCATGAGTGGTGCAATATTAGAGCAGGGATATTTTCATATCGTATTCTTAATCTCATCATGTGTAGCTACACTTTTATATACTAACGATGCTACCATACCGATCGATGCTCAATCGTATATTCTTATAGTCATATATTCCTCCACCACTGGTATTAGACATATCATGACTTTGCCATTCGACAGCCTAATCATGAGGATCTGTGTTGCACAACAGGTACCTTTCTACACTACTGACATGCTTGTTTTCCCACCTGGTTCATTTACATATAGGACATTATCCAAGTCTAAGGGACATGTCATTGCTCCTTCTAATGAGGATGATGTTAATGATGAGCATCAGGAGGCACAACAACCACAACCACAACAGCAGCAACAGCCACCAACACCGGCATCGCAGCAACATCAACCACATTCGTCGCCACCGCAATAGTAGTCCAGTGATCATATTCCTGTTGAGGACTTCTTTGTTGCCTAGACTCCACCACAATTTCGCACCCCATGGGGTGCAGACTTTCATGGGTCCATAGGAGCCTCCTCATCTATAGTTGGTTAGCCGCTCACGAGAGATGATTTAGAGGAGAGTTTATAGTTGCATCATGATCAGATCACTACTCACATTGATCATAGGCTGGAGTAGCATTATTTTTGGATTTGATTGGACTTCTTCATGCTGATTATGGAGGAGACGACCTATCTTCGAGGAGCCATGTAGGGTTTGATAGATGCCCTCGCATGTACATTTCCTCCTCCACCACCACCACCACCACCACTTGGAGATGATCAGTGATTCAGTTTTCTTTAGACTACATGAGTGTTTTGTAGTGAGGTTTACCTATATATCTTTCTCTCAGCAACTACATGTACTTATTTTGATTGACAATTTTTCCTTTTGACTTCTTGTTTTATTTTTTGGGATTAATGATAGACTCACTATTTTGTTATGATATCTCTGATATTCCTCTTATTGTGTTTATTATCATTACTACCTACTTAATGTGATCTCATTATGTATGCTTACTTTGTTATTTTTCTACTACCTTATTGATCTTTTTTTTTTTTTTTGATACCTCCCTTTGTCATCCTGACAAAAAAGGGGAGATGGTGTAATAAAGGGGGAGGTGGTACAAAAGGAGAGATTAGGTTGTATTGAGCATATATTGAGAGGGGGTAGAATATTTTTTTTTGCATATGTATGAGATAGCTTTGAGTCACTTTGTCTTGCTTAAGATTTGATTTGATTGCATATGGCTACCATGTTTATTGTACCTTATTTTATGTTGAAATTCATCTATTTGTGTGATATCATTGGATTTATTTGATATATCTCTATTGGTGTGATCTCACGTGATATAGTTCAAGTTGTTTTGTAGGAAACAAGTTGTCTACTTGTTAAGCATTACTAAGTGATATCTCTAGTATAGGATACTAAGTCAAAATGTATAATTTCCTTTTATCTAGCTCTTCGAGGGTTATAGATTTTGGTGTATTGTATTCTTATATTATTTTATGTAATTTTGTAATGGATTACCAAAGGGGGAGTTCGATATTGTAATTGGCTAATCTGATTTGACCAAATGTGCTTTATGTGTAATCCTTACATAAGTTCTAGGAGTGAGTACTCAATGCTCGTTCTACTCCAAGATCGTCCAAGAGACATTACCATACATCACTACCGATCGACTTGGTTCTTGAAGGATATATTGGACTTTTGTATTTGATTTGGGTTTCATGCAGTCACGTTATGCATGCATTGCGTATAGTTTTCATCATAACATCATATATGTGATAGACTTGTGATTGTGAAACAATTTTCTCAAAATGCATATTTAAAATCCTAAGGAAAAATTCAGTTCACAAGACAAACAATAGAGAGTTTGTTTTCATTTGTTCAAAATTCCTATATCAGACGAAGAGCTGCAACCTCAGAGTTGTGCTTGTTTGATATTCGTTCTTTGTTTGTTCGAACGAATGAGTGCTCATTTAAACGAATGATGGTTCGTTCAAACGAACTCTGGGCGAAAAATAAATTTATAATCTGTTTTCAAGCTCATTTTGGATTGAACAAATCAAAAATACATGAAAATTTAGTTGAGAGCAATGAAAAAGAGAGTTTCAGAGTTTTCAATTACGAGAACTAAATTCTTGAGAGATCAAAAAAGATTTCATGAGAGATTAATTATAAATATCATTCATACATTTCTCTACTCTCATTCATAGATTCATTTATATCCTCCACTAGATCCAAATCAGATCTAAAAGCCTCTTGTTCATGTCAATTTCACTATTAACGAAGGATGAAGTTCAAGCTTGTGGATTCGGCATTGAGCAATTAGTGGACACCGAGGTTGTGAGGATTTACAATTATGGAATGGCTTGATCAGAAGATTCTGAGTGCATCGAGGATTCTGGTTGTATAAAGTTTCCAGCTATGAGGAACTTGAGGATTCAAGAGAAAATTGAAGACGTGATCGGGTAGAATGGAGTTTGAGGTACTAAGCTTATTCGTAGATATGTTGTAATTTAATTTTCATCATATTGGAAGTCTTTTTTGGCTCGACTCTAGAGTTTTATTCCAAGGATTGTTGTCCTTATTGATTTCTCCATCATCAATTTGTTTTCAAATCTTTAATCACTTCATTTTTTTCAATTTACTAATTGCTTTGCATGAATGCTTCCACTAGAATATTGATATATAAATTAAGTTTTTATGAATGTCATAATTTAGATTTAATTTGATTAATTGAAAACTTAATTGAGCAATTGGAATTATGAATTGAATTGAATTGACAATTGTTCACTTAGTTGAATTTTGCATTGAATTGATTAACTGAATATCAAATTGAACTAGATGATCAATTAGGTTGTGTGGTTGGATAATTCTTCGCTATTTTATTGGTGGATGGACATACATGTTGGATTAATCTTGTTGAGTGATTTTGTTGTTGTGGCATTATTGTTGTAGACAAGAATTGAAATTAACATGAGAGAAATGTTTATTCTAGAACCAACCTATTCAACCCCCTCTTCTAGGTCATATTCACACTTTGGGACCATGAGTGATATCGTAGTGGTATCCCTTTGCATCACTCTACATTGGGAGTGGACACTTGCATCACTTGAATAGGACATCGATCCTACCGAGCAATTTTCTTTGATCATTAGATGGTTTAAGAATTAGGTTTTCATTTATTCCAACCACTTTATCTTTATATCTTAAACTATCAATGTTTAAACACCATATCTCATATGAGATCTAGCTTATAGTAATACTATCCCTTCAAAAATACTAATTGTCACGATACAAACCCAACCTGTGCGAATCTCGCATCGGGACCGCCACCCTCAGGTCCGGGGACCCTTGGGCGAAGGCTCACATAGGCAGCGGTATCGAATAGATGTGCAACATACGTTTTATAGAAGCGTGAAAAACTTTTTCTTTTCTTTTCTCATTTTAAATTATGCACATCCGTCCGATACTACTGCTCCATACATAGCATACATGGTTACACATCCAGAGTATAACAAAAACTTAAAGACTTCATACATTAATACAATACATATTCAGTTGCCCTGAGGGCTTATTACATATTCTTACATTGTCTACTAATACAAAATGTACTACTAGTGTTCATAGGTTCTTCAAAAGAAACTACTTAAACATATCCTTCCAAAAACAGCTAGACTCATCGCCATCGTCCTTAAGACCCTGTCTGCTGAATCACCTGAAAGAGGGGTTCGAACAAAGTCCGGGTAAGCTAATCTAAGCTTGTGAGCAATTCCAGTATTCGTCATGGGGTTTTCAATTAGCAGTGATTTAGTACATAAGAGTTTGTAAAATAGTCACCGCCAACTGTTCGTATACTTTGAATACAGAATATATGCATTCCTTAAAACATGTAGCTTTGAAACATTTAAAGTATTCAAGCTAAACTTATACATATGAACTTTAAAACATATAACATATCATGTATTTCTTAAATAGAGTATATAAAACTCAAACATATGCATATTGAAAATGAGAGTAAAAACCTGCTTCCATTTTCAAACCATTTGTCATCTTATCACTTCCATTAGTGGAATCCGTTTCGAACCGGACTCCCATCTTACTTATAAATGAAGATATCTCATTTGCCTGGGGGATTAGATCCTGCTACCGGGCATTTCACATGACAGGTCAATGAGTTACAATAAGAACCCAAAATACTGACTATGTGGTTTTTGACAAGTCAATGAGATCCGAAGAAACCCAAAATGCTGCCTGTGTGCTTATGCACCATTATCTTGTAAAATATTTATCATGTGACTTTTCTCATAGATACTTTTCATAAATTCGTAATTAAACATTCGTATACTTGAAATAAGCAAATTCAGAATATTTAACAGTAATTGCATTTTAACTAGACATGCGGAAAAGTATTTAAAGGAAAAATCGTTGCAGAAACCAATCACTGAGCATGTCACAATGGGGTTATAAAATAGAACAATTAAAAACTGAATCATGTAAACACTAAATTTGGAATTTCAAACATTTCATATCTTTGCATTAAAACCTTTTTAAATCCATGGAGTTAAATCTCCATTTCAAACACAGGGTTACTCACCTCATATACCGTAGACCCTACTGAGGAGTCTTGCCCTTATCAGCCCTTATCCTAAACAATTTAGAAAAAGACTCATAAATTTCATAATGAAATTAATTAACTAAACTTAACTTTTTCCTTTACTACATAAGTTAACTACAACTTATCTTATAGTGGTATCGTATAGAATGAGTAAGAAACATGCATTACCTTTTTACCCACTCGCTTAAGGTTTCAGTATTTTCTTTTCCTTCCTCTTTTCTTTTCCTTGCTTCCTCCTTCTTTTTCATAGCCTCAGCTACCATTTCCCTAGTGGGTGATTTATGCATGAAAGGCCTAACCGAAATCACCTCAGTGGCCTTGGCGATTCTTATGTGCTTTTCAATTACCTTTTGTTTCCACAATAGGTCTTTCATGAAAGCTTGTTGCTTTGGATCTTTGGCCCTTTGGGCTTTATTCATGTGGTGAATTTCTTTGGTTGCTCTTCCATGTTTATCACCTAAGGACAACTTATGAGTTAGAAATTTTATTCTAAGGTTGATATGTTGTCGTGTCTTTTCGTATTTTATTTTCTTCGTACTTGCCTTAGTTTAATGCCTTGGCAATATTTCAGTCCATAGTCATTTAACAGATGCTATTCATCAAATTTTATGTCTTTTTATTTTAGACATTTTTTTTGGTCGAATAGACTCTACCATTGAGTCCGGAGTGTCCAAGAAAGTTGATTTAGTCTTTCCTAACATTTAATTCGGACTGTTATATGTAAAAGGACAAAATGGTCATTTATCGTTTTACGTGTCATATTTTTCCGCACTTCGGTTCGTAATTTGGACTCCATTATTGAGTCCGGAATGTCAAAGAAAGTCAATTTAGACCTTCTCTGATTTCATTTTGGCTTTAGGAGTACTAGGGGCAATTTGGTCATTTTACCCCCTTACGTGTCTTTATGTTCGGGACCTCACCTTGTGTTGTGGACCTCACCATTGGACTCAAAAGGTCCGAGATAGTAAGAATACATTAATAACTTGTTAATTTTGGTCAAGGGGTATTTTAGTTATTTACCCCTTTACGTGTCTTTATTTTTCGGGTGCCGTTTCTCAAAACGGACCCGACCATTAGTCTCAGAATATCCAAAATAGTAAGGATACACTATTCATATGCTTAATTTGGACTTCATTTGCTCTATTTATGACCCAAGGGTAAAATAGTAATTTTACTTATTTATTAAATAATTAAATTTATTATTTAATTATTTTTCAGGGGCTTAAATGCATAAATTCTTCATCAGTTGGGCCATAGTGAAATTTTCCAAAACAGTTGGGGTCAATCCGTAATTAACAAAAGTGTTGGTTTATTTATTTTTAAATAAATTAGAAAACCAAAGGGTTCGATCCTAGTATAAGTGAACCGGTCCGGTTCAATTGCAAACCAACCGGTCTATCCGGTTTTATGCGTGTTGCTGACGTCATGATGACGTCAGCCCTACCGTTTTAAAATTTTAAAACAGGGATGAAATGCCGTCGTTCCATTTAATCGGTGGCAAGCCCAGAGGCTGCCACCTGTCCGAGTTGACTCAGCCTTATTTAAAAGCCGAGTTGACCCGTCTTCTTCTTCCCCACGACGACCGACTGAAAACCCTAATTATAGTTTTCCTTCCTTTCCATTTTCGTGCAGTTTGGATCCATGGATCCTTACTATTTTCATGTAGAATTGTTCCCTAGGCATGAAGAACCAATTTGGCATTCATTTTGGAGTTCAAAACGAACTCTTTATTTCGGTTTTAAGCTCGATAACCAGAACTGTAATCCGGTCGTAAATGTTCATTTTTCATGCGGTTGGTCTTGTTTTGATCCCCTCTTCATGGGGATTTAGTTTTCGTTCATAAAGGTAGGTTTAGAAGTAAGTTTGTGGGGTTTGTTTTGTAAACCCGAAACTGTAACTCCATTTTTGGAGGGTTGTTCTTAGGTTTCTTGATCGCGGATTTATGTTTTTAACATGTTTGTGGAGTCTAGTTGAGGTCTCTATATACCAAACAAAGTTTGGTTGCCATGTGTAATACCCGACCTGGATTGGCACATATATCGAGGCAGCCGGGTCGGACAACACTATATCAATGGTATTTAGAACTTTTAAACCTTATATCTTGTGAAATATTAACTGCATTGCATTGTCCAAATAGAAATCTTGCCCATGTATGAATAATGCCGAATCAGGATAAGTGACCCGAAAACCAGTCTCGAAATGCGTGCACACGCGCAGCCATGCATGCATGCATACATATACACATGCAGTGTAATTAAATTAAAGTGCACGTGTGCAAATATGAATTGGGAAGAATATATGTAAACACATATGTATAAATTATGAACATATATACGTATAAGTATAGTATAGTGTATATACATATATATATATATGCAAGTATATATGTATATATATTATTAAAATGAAACAAAAGAGAAAAAGGGGCTGTAACAGCCGTGTGTGTGTGTGAGTGTTAGGTATATATATATATATATATACATATATAATAATAATAAAATACCTTACCTAAACCAACCTAATGGGCATAGGAGTATGGGAGAAATCAGAAAGGTAAGGTGGAAGTCAAAAAATGAGAGGAGGAGAGGAAAAGAAGGGAGGAAGGAATGGGCATGATGTAATATATATATATATATATGTGCACATGATCTCCTACGTACGGGAGATAGAAATCAAAAGGGAAAAATCCAGAAGGAACTTAGAGAGCTCTTGGTGGAATCGGAAGAAGGAACAGAAGGGAAGAGACCCACCAAAACCGAGGAAACCGAAAGTATAGGTAAGAAGTTTGTTTCTGTTTCATAATTTTATGGCGTGATTCATTTAAATCTAAATCTAGGATCTTAAAGAGTATGACATAAGGTTTCAAACGCAACAAGAACCAAGAAAAACCATGAAGGAATGAGGGAGAAAACCCTAGTTGCAAGTTGAAGAATAATTTCGGATTTTGTATATTTCATGCATGAAACTTGGTCTAAATAACCTAGAGTTAACCCTATGAGGTGCAGGAGATTATTTGAAAAAGATTTGAATTAAAACCATAAGAAAATCGTAGGAAAAATTGAGCTCACCGGAAACTGGGCACAGTGGTAGAAAAACCGAAAATGGGTCTTGAAAACCGTAGCAACCGAGGCCCAAAGCTAGTTTAAAATGATTGTTAAAACGTTAGGAGTATTTTGATGTAAAAACAGTGAGATTTGGACGCGAAATAGAAGTGAAAAACTTGAAAAACAGTGAGGGTGGCATTGTTTCGGCCACCGGCGCCGGAAGAACAGCTGGAGAAGACGACCGGATTATCGGGGGAGAAATCGGGTTAAAACGGAACCGGGTTCGGGTCTGGATCGGGTCGGGACCCGACCGGATATAAAGGGGCTTGACACGGTGTCGTTTGAGTTTTAAATTTAAAGAAGTTAGGGCTGTTTGGTTACAAGAGTAAGAAATTTGGAATTGCGGTTAACACTGTCCAAACCGTGGATAATGTGAGAATTTGGAATATTGGATTCCAGTTCTCTGGAGAGGACTAAACCGGTTGGTTCAGTGTGGTCGGAGACCGGTCTAGGGTTTCGTTAAGTGAACCCTTTGGTCCAATGTTTTAATTAAAAAACAAATAAACCAAAACTTATGATATTTACAGTTTGACCCCAGACTTTGAAAATAAATTTCAAATGCACCCCTGATAAATAATAAAATAATAAACTAAATTATTTAAATAATTTATTAAATAGGTAAAATTACTATTTTACCCCTGAGTCACAAATTAGTCAAAAGAAGTCCAAATAGGGCGAATAAATAGTCAAACTTTATTATCTCGGGCATTCCGGATCCAATGATGAGGTCCATTTTACGAGACGAGACTCCGAACATTAAAATACAATGAAAACAAATCCTAAAATGACCAAAATACCCCTGTGTCCTAACAAGGCAAGTTATATGGGTATTCGTACTATCTCGGACCCACTGAATCCAACGGTGAGGTCAAAGTTATAAAAAGAGGTCCCGAAAATAAAAGTACCCATAAAGTACAAAAGACAGTTTTGCCCTTTTCGATCCAGGAGTCCGATTTAAAATCAGTAAAAGCCTAAACCGACTTTCTTGGACATTCCGGACTCAATGGTAGAGTCTATTTTAGGAAAAGGGAAACTTATAAAATAAAGACATAAAATTTGATGAATAGCATCATCCAAATGATGATAGACTGAGATATGTTTCTTGGATTATAGGAACAAGGGAAGGCATGGAAAAAGCAGTCTAAATCATTGTAGTTCAAGGAAAGTTAAAGATAAGTAATCTCTGATCTCTGTATGTGTTACATTCCAAGCCAAGTCATACTTTCTTGTACATACACTATTGTTGTACTCCTTATATACTTCCAGAATGATTGAACCACATTGATATTGCTCTATCATGTGAAAAGCATTGTTGATGTTACATGAATATATCTTGATCCGTAGTACATTTGTGCATTGAGTTCTTATTGTACACTTGTACCCAGGGCCGGGAAGGCCAGATAGTTGCACTTGATTCAGATGTGAATTCATTTCGCTTACCCAAAAATTGTATGATCTTGATATATACTCAAAGAGCCGGATTTGTGAACAGTCACATTTCCATTCGATGCTAGTAATGACCATCGGGTCTAGATAGGACCTTCGGGTCCAATTCCAGGGGATTTATTATTTATTTTATATTGTGCACAGAACCGTATTCGGCGAGGCCTAAGCGCACCGGATACGTGTTCAGAGCGGTAGTATTCAGCGAGGCCTGAGCGCACTGGATACGAGCTTAGGGCAAGATCATTCGGCGAGGCCTACGGTCCCGAATGTGAGCCACCGGGGGTATCCGGGCCCCACCATTATCCAGGCATCTCAAATTTATTAATATCATTATCTTGTGTTGTGACATTCGTAGCCTGATCGTGTTACTTTATTATGATTGATCATGAGATTTCACAACTATTATTCAGTGATTGCTTGTATGCTATCAGATTAATTATCCTTGTTGATCATTTGAATTCCTATTGTTGGCATTCATTGATGAGATCTTTATTTATGACTGGCTAGTACATCTGCATTTATCCTATTTCCTTATGGATAATGCCTTTTCATATTCTTGTACACATGACAGAGCAAAGGAGAATTACTTATTGAGCTTTAGTTAGCTCACCCCTTATTTCCCTAAATTTTTCAGGGAAGGAAGCTGTGGACGAGCAGTAACAATAGCAGTGGACATACTTTTGCAGTACAGGGGTAATACTTAGTACAGAAAGTCTTATAGTACTCCCATGTGGTCCACGTCTTGGGTAGATCAGATGTATGAAAAATTATTTTTGTATTCTGCACTTTTGAGAACAATATGTATAACATGCAACTTTTGTAACTAAATATTTTTCAGATATTCTGCAATTAAGTTGTTGCATGTTAGGAGCACGGTTTGTGCAGTAAGTTAAGAACCCTTGGTTCGGCAGAAATGTTGGATCGGGTGCACGATCCGGGATCCGCAGAGGGTGGGTCTCGGGTCGTGTCAGCTTGGTATCAGAGCATTTGGTTACATAGTGGTCCATGGGAGATAAGACTAATGTACTATTGTTACGGTGTCCACATAGGGTCAGTCGATAGATAAATACTGATATGTGAGCTAGGCACTCAAATGTATTCAACTGACCTTTAAACCAATTGCAGAAAATGGTGCGTACTCGTATTACTACCCCATCGGACGAAGCTAGCGCTCATATAGCACGATTAGAGCAACTAGTGGATAAACTTATCCAGAATACGATTCAAACTCAAGCGGGAGCCAGCGCTCCAGTTAGACCAGAATGGAAAGAACCACCAATAGTGCACATAGTACGACAAGAGAATGAGAGGAGCCAGGCTCATCTTTACAAGGAATTTCAAGCACTAAAACCCTCTACCTTTGATGGTACAAAAGGCCCCAGTTCCGCAGAAGAATGAAGACTAGAAATGGAAAGAATCTTTGAAGTGATGGCCTGCACGGATACCCAGAAGGTAGCCTTTGCTACTTTCATGTTCAGAGGGATGGCTCACGAGTGGTGGCTACTGGAAAAAGCTAGGGAGCCTGAGATGACGTGGGACCGATTCACTGGCATTTTCAATCGAAAATACTTCCCTAGGGAAGCCAGAGATCAAAGAATTGCAGAATTCTAAGAATTGCAGAATTCTATGTTTTGCAGCAAGGAAACTCAACGGTGGAGGAATACGAGGCCCGGTTTACACAATTGATTAGATTTGCTCCTGCTGTTTTGGAGGATAAGCATGAGAAGGCCCGTAAATTCGAGAGTGGCCTGAGGTGGAATATCAGAAACAGGGTTAAACCCATGCAGCTAGCCACTTATGACCAAATGGTGAGCACGGCAAAGATCATTGAGCAGTGTGGAGAAGAATTCGCTAAGAAGAAGGCTAACACAGCCTCGAAGTCATCAGGAAGCCAAAATAAGAGGTCAACTAGGAGCCAAGGCAAAGGGATAGGACCTTCATTCACCTAACCAGGAGCAGGATCTACCTCCAAAAATTCTGGACCCAAGCAATCAAAGGCCGCTTCCACTGACAAGCATGTAGCCCAATGCCCCACCTGTCATAAGTATCATCGAGGACCATGCCAGGCCAACTCTCGGGCTTGCTATCTGTGTGGTCAGGAAGGGCACTTCAAGACCAACTGTCCCCAGAAGACCCAGTCAGCCGGGAGTATAGCCGGTACTCCATCCGCTTCAACAGCCACAACTGCAGCTAAAGCCCAGCCTCGAGGCAAGGGACAGGGAGCCGAACAGCAGCGCACGGGGAGAGTTTTTGCACTGACGCCTGGAGATACACAGGCTACTGCCTCAGTTGTTGCAGGTACTCTTCCTGTCTGTTCACAGCATGCTAGAGTACTTTTTGACACCGGCTCCACCCATTAGTTTATATCACCAATGTTTGCTGCTAGACTGAACATAGAAACAGTGCCTTTAGGTTACACGTTAACCATTTCTATGCCGTCAAGAGAATCCCTAAGTAGCAACACTATATACCGAGCATGTACGGTTTAAATCGAGGACTCACTCTTAGTGGCTGATTTAATACCATTAGATATTTATGGATTCGACGTAATACTCGGTATGGATTGGATGGCTGCAAATCATGTGTTGATAAATTGTGTCACCAAGACTGTCACAATACAGAAACCTGGGTGTCCGAGTGTTCAGTTTGACGGAACTGGAGTAGCTGCACCACCATACTTTATATCGTCTATCCAGGCTAGACGATTATTACGAAAGGGCTGCCATGGATTTTTGTGTAACGTTTTGGACACTCGTTCCCAACAAACACCCTTGGACCAGATCCCCATTGTTAGGGAATTTCCCGAGGTCTTTTTAGATGACTTACTAGGGATGCCAGTGGATCGAGAGGTAGAATTCACCATTGACGTTCAACCAGGCACGTCACCTATCTCTAAAAATCCCTATAGAATGGCCCCAGCAGAATTAAAAGAGTTAAAGTTACAGTTGCAAGAGCTACTAGATAAGGGCTTTATCAGACCTAGTACGTCACCATGGGGCGCACCAGTGTTGTTTGTGAAAAAGAAAGATGGGACGATGCGGTTATGCGTAGATTACCGCGAGCTGAACAAAGTGACTATCAAGAATCGGTACCCCTTGCCACGTATAGACGATTTATTTGATCATTTAAAGGGGGCACAAGTGTTCTCAAAAATTGATCTAAGGACTGGATACCATCAATTGAAGGTGAGGCCGGGGGATATCGAGAAAACGGCTTTCAGGACTAAATACGGGAATTCTGAGTTTTTAGTAATGCCATTTGGAGTTACTAATGCACCAGCAGCGTTTATGGATCTGATGAATAGGGCTTTTAAGCCATACTTGGATGATTTTGTGATCGTGTTCATTGATGATATCCTGGTTTATTCCAAAAGCCAGGAGGATCATGAGGTGCACTTGAGAAAGGTGTTACAGAGATTAGAATAGAGGAAGCTATACGCCAAATTTAAGAAATGTGAGTTTTGGCTCCCTAGCATTTCATTTTTGGGGCATGTAATTAGCAAGGAAGGCATTTCTGTTGATCCTCAAAAAGTAGAGGCTATTGTTAATTGGCCTCGTCCCACTAGTGTGACGGAGGTACGGAGCTTTATAGGATTGGCAGGGTATTATAGGAGATTTGTTAAGGATTTCTCTAAGATAGCGATGCCAATCACTCAGCTAACCAAGAAGGAGGTACCATTTGTCTGGGCTGAAGAACAGGAGGAAAGTTTTCAAGAATTGAAGAACAGACTGGTCACAGCTCCAATATTGACCATGCCAGACGGAGTGGAAGGATTTTTAATTTATAGTGATGCTTCATAGAGGGGTTTGGGTTGCGTATTAATGCAAAACGGAAGGGTGATAGCTTATGCTTCACGACAGCTGAGACCGCATGAAAAGAATTACCCCACCCATGACCTCGAGTTAGCGGCCGTTGTTTTTGCGCTAAAATTGTGGAGGCATTACTTGTATGAGATGACATGTGAGATATTCACTGACCATAAAAGCCTCAAGTATTTATTCACTCAGAAAGAGTTGAATATGCGACAACGTCGCTGGTTGGAGTTGATTAAGGACTATGAGCTCAGCATTCAATAGCATCCTGGGAAAGCAAATGTGGTGGCTAATGCTCTTAGCCGGAAGTCGTCAGGAAGTCTAGCCTATCTGGTTACGACTCAAGTGGAACTATTGAAAGAATTGGAAGACATGGAGATCGAACTGGTTCTACCCAACTCGGGAACGTTGTGTGCCAACATCACAGTTAGTCTATCAATTATAGACAAGATCAAAGAGTTGCAGAACCAGGATTCAGCATTGACCAAACTCCGTCAGGATATTGAAGGAGGTAAGGCTTCAAGATTTGCTATCCGAGACGGGGTGTTATATTACCAAGATCGAATCTGTGTGCCAACTGTATCGGAGATCCGAAAGGAGATTCTAGATGAGGCGCACAATTCCAAATTCGCCATGCACCCAGGAAATACCAAGATGTACCATAATGTCAAAAACACCTATTGGTGGTCCGGGATGAAGCGAGATATAGCCGAGTACGTCGCGCGCTGTACAGTGTGCCAACAGGTCAAGGCCGAACACCAGAAACCCGGAGGACTCTTACAGTCACTTCCAATACCAGAGTGGAAATGGGAGCATATTACCATGGACTTTGTGTCAGGTTTGCCAAAGATGTCAAGAGGAAGTGACAGCATATGGGTTGTTGTGGATAGACTTACCAAGACTGCCCACTTCCTTGCGACCAGGACGACACAAAGCCTAAGGCGATTAGCTGAGCTGTATATCAAGGAAATAGTTAGACTACATGGAGTCCCCGTATCTATTGTGTCCGACCGAGATCCACGTTTTACATCCCGATTTTGGAGGAGCCTGCAGCGGGCCATGGGCACGGAGCTAAGTCTTAGTACTGCGTATCACCCAGAGACCGACGGTCAGACTGAGAGGACTATTCAGACACTGGAAGATTTATTGCGGTTCTGTGTCTTGGATCTCAAGGGAAGTGGGAGGACCACTTGCCCTTGGTAGAGTTTACGTACAACAACAGTTATCAATCAAGTATTGGTATGGCCCCATATGAGGCATTGTACGGCAGGAAGTGCCGATCGCCACTATGCTGGACCGAAGTAGGCGAAAGGAAACTCTACGGGCCAGAGATCGTGGAGCAAACCACCGAGAAAATACAACTGATCAAGCAGCGTCTATTAGCGGCTCAGAGTAGACAGAAGAGTTACGCTGATACACGGAAAAGAGCGCTAGAGTTCGCTGTGGGTGATCATGTTTTTCTGAAAGTATCGCCAATGAAAGGTGTTATGAGGTTTGGTAAGAAAGGGAAATTAGGACCATGGTACATTGGACCATTCAAAATCATGGGCAGAGTTGGACCTGTGGCATATCGACTTGCCCTGCCTACTGAGTTAGCACATGTACATGATGTATTCCATGTTTCGATGCTGAGAAAATGTGTACACAACTCAGATCAAGTAATAGAACACGAGCCATTGGACGTCTAGGAAGATTTGAGTTATATGGAACAGCCAGTACGGGTCCTGGACAGGAGAGAACAGGTACTGCGCAACAAGACAATTCCCCTAGTTAAGATCTTATGGAAAAATCATAAAATTGAAGAAGCTACGTGGGAAAAAGAGGATGTAATGAGAGCTAAATACCCCCAGCTATTTTGGTCCTAGCAAGAGCAAAGTTTGAGGTCAAACTTGTTTTAAGGGGGTAAGAATGTAATACCTCGACCTGGATTGGCACATATATCGAGACAGCCGGGTCGGGCAACACTATATCAATGGTATTTAGAACTTTTAAACCTTATATCTTGTGAAATATTAACCGCATTGCATTGTCCAAATAGAAATCTTGCCCATGTATGAATAATGCTGGATCAGGATAAGCGACCCGAAAACTAGTCTTGAAATGAGTGCACACGCGCAGCCATGCATGCATGCATACGTATACACATGCAGTGTAATTAAATTAAAGTGCACGTGTGCAAATATGAACTGGAAAGAATATATGTAAACACATACGTATAAATTATGAACATATATACGTATAAGTATAGTATAGTGTATATACATATATATATATATGCAAGTATATATGTATATATATTATTAAAATGAAACAAAAGAGAAAAAGGGGCTGTAACAGCCGTATGTGTGTGTGAGTGTTAGGTATATATATATATATATATACATATATAATAATAATAAAATACCTAACCTAAACCAACCTAATGGGCATAGGAGTATGGGAGAAATCAGAAGGTAAGATGGAAGTCAGAAAAGGAGAGGAGGAGAGGAAAAGAAGGGAGGAAGGAATGGGCATGATGTAATATATATATATATATATATATGTATATATGTATATATGTGCACATGATCTCCTACGTATGGGAGATAGAAATCAAAAGGGAAAAATCCAGAAGGAACTCAGAGAGCTCTTGGTGGAATCGGAAGAAGGAACGGAAGGGAAGAGACCCACCAAAATCGAGGAAACCGAAAGTATAGGTAAGAAGTTTGTTTCTGTTTCATAATTTTATGGCGTGATTCATTTAAATCTAAATCTAGGATCTTAAAGAGTATGACATAAGGTTTCAAACGCAATAAGAACCAAGAAAAACCATGAAGGAATGAGGGAAAAAACCCTAGTTGCAGGTTGAAGAATAATTTCGGATTTTGTATATTTCATGCATGAAACTTGGTCTAAATAACCTAGAGTTAACCCTATGAGGTGCAGGAGATTATTTGAAAAAGATTTGAATTAAAACCATAAGAAAATCGTAGGAAAAATCGAGCTCACCGGAAACTGGGCACAGTGGTCGGAAAACCGAAAATTGGTCTTGAAAACCGTAGCAACCGTGGCCCAAAGCAAGTTTAAAATGATTGTTAAAACGTTAGGAGTATTTTGATGTAAAAACAGTGAGATTTGGACGCGAAATGGAAGTGAAAAACTTGAAAAACAGTGAGGGTGGCACTGTTCTGGCCACCGGCGCCGAAAGAACAGCCGAAGAAGACAACCGGATTATCGGGGGAGAAATCGGGTTAAAACGAAATCGGGTTCGGGTCTGGATCAGGTCGGGACCAGACCGGATTTAAAGGGGCTTGACACGGTGTCGTTTGAGTTTTAAATTTAAAGAAGTTAGGGCTGTTTGGTTACAAGAGTAAGAAATTTGGAATTGCGGTTAACACTGTCCAAACCGTGGATAATGTGAGAATTTGGAATACTGGATTCCGGTTCTTTGGAGAGGACTGAACCGGTTGGTTCAGTGTGGTCGGAGACCGGTCTAGGGTTTCGTTAAGTGAACCCTCTGGTCCAATGTTTTAATTAAAAAACAAATAAACCAAAACTTATGATATTTACAGTTTGACCCCAACTATTCAACCTATTCCAATTCTGACCCCAGACTTTGAAAATAAATTTCAAATGCACCCCTGATAAATAATAAAATAATAAAATAAATTATTTAAATAATTTATTAAATAGGTAAAATTACTATTTTACCCCTGAGTCACAAATTAGTCAAAAGAAGTCCAAATAGGGCGAATAAATAGTCAAACTTTATTATCTCGGGCATTCCGGATCCAATGATGAGGTTCGTTTTTCGAGACGGGACTCCAAACATTAAAATACAATGAAAACAAATCCTAAAATGACCAAAATACCCCTGTGTCCTAACAAGGCAAGTTATATGGGTATTCGTACTATCTCGGACCCACTGAATCCAACGGTGAGGTCAAAGTTATAAAAAGAGGTCCCAAAAATAAAAGTACCCATAAAGTACAAAAGACAGTTTTGCCCTTTTCGATCTAGGAGTCCGATTTAAAATCAGTAAAAGCTTAAACCGACTTTCTTGGACATTCCGGACTCAATGGTAGAGTCTATTTTAGGAAAAGGGAAACTTATAAAATAAAGACATAAAATTTGATGAATAGCATCATCCAAATGATGATAGACTGAGATATGTTTCTTGGATTATAGGAACAAGGGAAGGCATGGAAAAAGTAGTCTAAATCATTGTAGTTCAAGGAAAGTTAAAGGTAAGTAATCTCTGATCTCTGTATGTGTTACATTCCGAGCCAAGTCATACTTTCTTGTACATACACTATTGTTGTACTCCTTATATACTTCCAGAATGATTGAACCACATTGATATTGCTCTATCATGTGGAAAGCATTGTTGATGTTACATGAATATATCTTGATCAGTAGTACATTTGTGCATTGAGTTCTTATTGTACACTTGTACCCAGGGCCGGGAAGGCCAGATAGTTACACTTGATTCAGATGTGAATTCATTTCGCTTACCCAAAAATTGTATGATCTTGATATATCCTCAAAGAGCCGGATTTGTGAACAGTCACATTTCCATTCGATGCTAGTAATGACCATCGGGTCTAGATAGGACCTTCGGGTCCAATTCCGGGGGATTTATTATTTATTTTATATTGTGCACAGAACCGTATTCGGCGAGGCCAAAGGGCACCGGATACCTGTTCAGAGCGGTAGTATTCAGCGAGGCCTAAGCGCACTGGATACGAGCTTAGGGCAAGATCATTCGGCGAGGCCTACAGTCCCGAATGTGAGCCACCGGGGGTATCCGGGCCCCACCATTATCCAGGCATCTCAAATTTATTAATATCATTATCTTGTGTTGTGACATTCGTAGCCTGATCGTGTTACTTTATTATGATTGATCATGAGATTTCACAACTATTATTCAGTGATTGCTTGTATGCTATCAGATTAATTATCCTTGTTGATCATTTGAATTCCTATTGTTGGCATTCATTGATGAGATCTTTATTTATGACTGGCTAGTACATCTGCATTTATCCTATTTCCTTGTGGATAATGCCTTTTCATATTCTTGTACACATGACAGAGCAAAGGAGAATTACTTATTGAGCTTTAGTTAGCTCACCCCTTATTTCCCCAAATTTTTCAGGGAAGGAAGCTGTAGACGAGCAGTAACAATAGCAGTGGACATACTTTTGCAGTACAGGGGTAATACTTAGTACAGAAAGTCTTATAGTACTCCCATGTGGTCCACGTCTTGGGTAGATCAGATGTAGGAAAAATTATTTTTGTATTCCGCACTTTTGAGAACAATATGTATAACATGCAACTTTTGTAACTAAATATTTTTCAGATATTCCGCAATTAAGTTATTGCATGTTAAGAGCACGGTTTGTGCAGTAAGTTAAGAACCCTTGGTTCGGCAGAAATGTCGGATCGGGTGCGCGATTCGGGATCCGCAGAGGGTGGGTCTCGGGTCGTGTCACCATGGGTTCAGACCTGCTATAAGCAAGGTCCTCCCATAGCGGTTCTTCATGGGTTTACATTTTCTTGGTGTTTTTGAAGCCTAAAATCATGCTTGACAGTCTTGTACATATATATCTAGCATTATGTGATCATATATAACTCAAAAACAGTTCATATTCATGCTAATTTCTAGAGAGAGAAAATGACAACTTGAGCATTTCTCACCTTTTTGGTCGTGGGTTCTATGTCTTTTCTTTCTGGTTTTCTTTCTCTTCTTCTCCTTCAGTTCCTTAGCTTTTCTTTTCTTACAAAACAAGCATGCAATGCATGCTTGTTCCTTTTTAAAGAAAAAGGGAACCGACCTCTCTCTCTCCTCCATTCTCTCTCTCTCCGTTCTCTCTCTTCTTTCTGATTTCATAGCCCTACATAGCCCTCACTTCTCATTAATTTTGTTCTTCCCAAGCTTGCTTTACATTAATTTTTTTGAGATATTTATACATATAATATATACATATATATACATATACACATATATAAGACAACACACACACACACACCCCCTTTCACACACTGTTCACTCTTTTCATATTTCACTTATACATATACATACTTACATACATACATGTTTTCATATCCATACATACACATTTCACTTTATACATATACATATATCATATAATTAATATATATACTTTTCTTATACTTAATTAATTAATTTAATAATTAATTAATTATATATATAACTTTCTTTTTCTCGTAATACGTGTCATGTGACCCGGTATCCCGGGTCGGGATATTACATTCTTGCCTACTTAAAAGAGTTTTGTCCTCAAAACTCGATCGCTCCTAATCCATAAGTTTAGAAAACTTCTCGATCAACATTACATCATTTTTTTCACATTAACATGTCTAGAGTTTAAATCTAAACAATAAGCATATATGACAGAAATTAAATATTTGATCGTATACCTAATTATCCTTAGAGGCTTGTGCAGCTTCAGAAAATATATTGAAAACTCGCCCGTACCTCGTAGGTTCTGGATTTCCTTTTGATTTTTCAGCAGTCCGAGCCTGTGGCGTAGCCAATGAAGCTACAACGGTAGGCTCTTTGGCAGTTGAACTCAATTTTGGGCATTCTTTGATACGATGCCCTGTTAGTCCACACTTGTAACAAACTCCGGTGCCTAGCCGACAAGGTGCAAAATGTTTCTTTTGGCAGTTAGGACATGTGGGAGTTTCTGTAACACCCCAATTACTTAACCGACATATTTTGTATATGGGAACTGTTTTGGGAATGAAATGTCGGGTTTAGCTAATTTAATGTCTATTTTTAATAGTGATAAAACTCGAATTAGCTAATTATGGGAAACTCGAGAAAATAAAAACTGACATTGGACCTTGGTCAATGAAAGATATTCTGAGTAGGAAGTGACAGAAAGAAACCGCACTGAAAAAGGAGTTACGGATTGAAAGTTAAGGCCAAAACATTGAAACTGGAATTCCGCGACAACCAAACAGGGCCTTAACCAGAAAAATAAGAGAAAATGGTCACTTGGGAGGCCAAGGGGAATTGAACCCTTGACCTACCAAGGTAAGTAATTTTGTTCCAAAAAGTTACCAACTAGGCTGTTGGTTACTTTGTGCATATATACAGCAACATATGTATATAACCTCAAGTCTTGCCCAAACCACCACCCAAACTGGCCAATGGCCTAGCATGCATTCCCCACATCATTGCCATACATCATCCCTATCACCTCAATCAGCCACCAGCCCACTAAGGATTGAGATACACTCACACATATATATATATGTGTATATGTATAGCCATATGTACAATGCACTATGGTATAAATATGCAACCTTGCACTAAATTCTCTCTTTAGAGAATCTAATAATACCCAAACTGTGAGAGAGAGTGTGTGTGTGTGTACGTGAGGTGGCTGTGAGAGTGAGAGTATAGAGAGAAAAGAGAGGCAACCTTGTGCATGCAAGTGTTTGAGAGAAATTGGCCATTGAAGGTGCAAGGAGAGGGGGCTTGAAGTTGAAGTGCATGACCTGAGGAAGCTTGAGGAGCACTGTGAGGATTCTGAACCGAGCCACCGAGAGAGAAAGGGTCACTGTTGAAGGTAAATTTCCAAATTTGCCTCATTTCTTATTTTGATTTTTGGAACTGTTTTGATGGGTTATTGAGGGTATAGGCTGCATGCATGCATTTATATCGATTCTAGGATGTATATTATGTATGCTGTGAGAGTCAGAACTGTCGGGTTGGCCAAGAACCATGAAACCCGAAACCAACCTCCATTAAAGGACCTTGAAGCACCAGATCTGATTCGACCATAACCGTTTGGGATTTTGCATGTTAAGACCTAAAATAGACCCCAAGGGGACCTTAAACACAATGAGCCGCGACCCTATAACTCACCACAGCCCCACGAAATTGAAATCAAAGCTACGGGTTTGAAACCCAAATCTTCTAAAACCGAGATCAAACTGAAAAATAAAAATAGGGGCATGAACCTTATGATCCGTGGGTCACATAGAAACAAATTTCAAGGGAAATGGTTGAGAAATAGAGGAGTATTGATGAGTTGCAGGTCACGGTTATCACTTGGTAAACAACCACTTAGAGGTTGATTCAATGGTTGAAATCGATGCCAAAAGGTTGGTGTCAAATGCAGAAACTGAATGGAGTAGGAACCAGTTGAAAACCGTGTCCCAAACACCACAAAAATGAAAGAGAAAATCTGCAAATTTTTAGGGCAACAGTAACCAGGGGGTTGGGGACGATGAACAGTACCGGGTCGGGTCGAACCGGGTGTCGGGTCGGGCCCCGACCCGATTAAAAACGGATGGCTTTAATGAAACTACGCCGTTTCCTCACTGATTTAAATTAAAGTTAAGATTAGGGTTGACGTCATCATGACGTCAGCAGTGTAACCAACCGGTCAGAACCGGACTGAACCGGACCAGTTCAGTTGCAAAGAGACTGAACCCTTTAGTTCAGTTTTGAACTTTTAAAAATTTACAAACTGACCCCCACTGTTTAACAGAATTACACTATGGCCCTCATTTTGAAAATCTTATGCAATTATACCCTTGAAGAATTAAATAAAATAATAAAATAATTATTTTATTATTTTATTAAAAGGGGATAATTACCATATTGCCCCTGGACCTTAAACGAGTCAAACGAAGTCCGAATTTAATAATTGAATAGTGTAATCTTACTATTTCGGGCATTCCGGACTAAATGGTGGAGTCCGATTTGTGAAACCAAGTCCCGAAAAATACAGATATGTAAAGGGTAAATGACCGTACTGCCCCTAATGACACATAAGGCCAAATTACACTAAAAGATAGTCCATTTTAACTATGTTGGACATTCCGGACTCAATGGTGAGGTCCGTAATAGCAAATAGAGTACCGAAAAATACAACATGTGAAATTACCAAAATACCCATGACACTGTACAAGGCCCAAATGAAGTCCGATTAAAACGGGATTAATACCAGTGGTAGACCTGACATTTGTGAGATTGTATACATGACTAAATGACGCATCCGAGACAGAAATTATGCGATGGCAAAATGACCGAAATACCCCTGATGTACCCAAACCCAGATTCAAAAGCCGAGAGAGTCTAAATTGACTTTCTTCGACCTTCCGAATTCAATGGTTAGGTCCATATTATGAAAATCAGAACCGATAAATGTGTGAAGACACTGAAACCCTAAGCCAAATGCTTAAGAGGTAAGACCTATGAACTAGCCACTATAAGTTAGTTCTATGAAACCCATCATAGGGTAGACTTACTCAGTCTAAGGTCATGAGTTGATAAATCTCTATGAATTGTTTTAGGCTTAAGGAGAAAAAGAGGAAGGTTCCGTTCATAGCTTCAAACTCAAATATTGAAGGTGAGTAACTTCTGACACTATTTAGTTACTGTTCCTTGATCCGTTAAATTGTTTCGAATACCATATGTTTTAAATGCAATCTTTTAAATGCATGCTTTTATCACGGATGACATGTTTTTTAGTTTCTCAAATGATTAACTATACTTCTGATTGATATGCTAGCACCCTGAACCGTTTATTCTGTTTTGATCTATTGAGCTTGTCTTGGATTATTTGAACTATAAATTCCAACTGATTTAATTAACCATGTGATTTAAGCAAAGATTGAATTCGAAACTCTTACCTGGATATCTGTGTTACTCACTGGGCTTTTTAAAGCTCATTCCATTATTTTAATAATTTCAGGGAAACTCTCAGATGGACAGGTTTAGCAGGTCCAGGACTTAGGGGGAAAATGTTGGAGACCCCCAGATAAAATGATAACCCATTTTTGTGAATCTATACCATTTTTGTACTTTTTGTGTAACTGAACAGATTATGACCTTTTGTGGTGAAACTGTTTTGTAATCTTGATTAAGATAGGACTGACTATGATGTATCCTAAATGCTCTGCCAAGTATATATGTATGCATTCTCTTGTGAAAAATTCCGCTGCTTAAATTATATATGTCGAATGCATTATGCTTGGGATTTATTTCGGAATGGCCTGTGGTTAGGATTACCGTCGGGGTTTTGCTTTCAAAAAAAAAAAAAAAACTGATAAAACCCTATGGGTGCCTAACTGGCCTTGTTACGTGCCCTAAATCCGCACAGGGTGGGTCTGGGGGATGTGACAGTTTCTCCTGTCTTTTGACTAACATTGCCCTCCTCATTCACAGATGTAGCATTCCTGCCTCCTCCTATTTTGGTCTTCTTCATTTGTTGAGGCATGGGGCTCATCTGTTTCTTGTCCTTTTTCTAGGACAAGGTTATTCCGGCTCTCTCAAATATTTTGGCATGGTCCACAACAACGTTATATGTCGGAAGCTCAAAAGGTTCCAATCGATACCTAATGTTATCTTTGAGACCACATTCGAACTTCCTAGCTTTCAAATCCTCGGTGTGGATCATGTGTGGTGAGAAACGAGCCAGATTCATAAATTTGGTCTCGTACTCGGCCACCGTCATCATTCCCTAGGTTAGGGTTGCAAACTCGGCTATCTTTTGGTTTCTCAATGATCTTGGAAAGTACTTTTCATAAAACACTTCCAAGAACCTCTCCCAGGTCATGGGTGGTTCCCTATCTCTCTCCAAAAGCCACCACTCGTGTGCTGCGTCCTTAAAAGTGAAAGCAGTGTAGGAGACTTTCTGCTCAGTGGTGCAAGGCATTACTATAAAAATGCGTTCCATCTCTCTTACCCATGATTCTGCACTAATTGTCGTATCCAGTCTGTCAAACCTAGGCGGTTTGAATCCTTGGAATGTTTTGTAAGTAGATATGTTGGCTGCCTCAGCAGGTTGTCCCAGATTTGGCGGAGGTTTAGGAGCTTGGACTGGTTGGGGTACTTGGCCCTGAGCTTGGATACCCGCCACTGTTCGGGCCATTGCTTCTATAAGATGTTCCATCCTATCCAGTCTGTCCTCAGAACTTCCCGTAGTCCTTCTGGTATTTACCATTTTTGCTGAAAACACACATCCATTAGTTTTCTATCACATATTCATTGTATAAAATTTACTTTTATTTACTTCATGTTCTCAATGTGGGATATATTTTATTATCCCTATTTCTTTTACTTAACCACGGGTCCCATACCCCGCCTTCTTACTAAACTCGTACTTCTAGTTACTTACTTACTCTATTGCAGGTCCCATACTCTGTCCTTACATTACATTACGTGTCACGTACTTACATATCCAATTCATGAACTGCGAGTCCCATACCTCGCCCTTACATCACATTACGTACTTCATATATCTATTTCATATAATGCGGGTCCCATACCCCGCCTTCATATCATAACGTATACTTCACATAATCATTTCATATATTGCGGGCCCCATACCCTGCCTTTACTTCAAATTACGTACTTCACATATTTAGGTAGCCTAGGACTTACCTAACTCAAAATTCTATTTCGAATCTCCAATCGTCACTAAGTTGATCTTAGTCAATCTAGAACTAATCTTAATCATTCTTAACTTAAAATTTAATTCAGTCTTTTTCCCAAAAGACCTAATACCTAGTGCTCTAATACCATGTTGTCACGACCCGAAACCCACCCTGTGCAGATCTCGCATCGCGACCGCCACCCTCAGGTCCGGGGACCCTTGGGCGAAGGCTCACATAGGCAGCGGTATCGAATAGATGTGCAACATACGTTTTGCGGAAGCGTGAAAAACTTTTTCTTTTCTTTTCTCATTTTAAATTATGCACATCCGTCCGATACTGCTGCTCCATACATAGCATACATGGTTACACATCCAGAGTATAACAAAAACTTAAAGACTTCATACATTAATACAATACATATTCGGTTGCCCTGAGGGCTTATTACATATTCTTACATTGTCTACTAATACAAAATGTACTACTAGTGTTCATAGGTTCTTCAAAAGAAACTACTTAAACATATCCTTCCAAAAACAGCTAGACTCATCGCCATCGTCCTTAAGACCCTGTCTGCTGAATCACCTGAAAGGGGGGTCCGAACAAAGTCCGGGTAAGCTAATCTAAGCTTGTGAGCAATTCCAGTATTCGTCATGGGGTTTTCAATTAGCAGTGATTTAGTACGTAAGAGTTTGTAAAATAGTCACCGCCAATTGTTCGTATACTTTGAATACAGAATATATGCATTCCTTAAAACATGTAGCTTTGAAACATTTAAAGTATTCAAGCTAAACTTATACATATGAACTTTAAAACATATAACATATCATGTATTTCTTAAATAGAGTATATAAAACTCAAACATATGCATATTGAAAATGAGAGTAAAAACCTGCTTCCATTTTCAAACCATTTGTCATCTTATCACTTCCATTAGTGGAATCCGTTTCGAACCAGACTCCCATCTTACTTATAAATGGAGATATCTCATTTGCCTGGGGGATTAGATCCTGCTACCGGGCATTTCACATGACAGGTCAATGAGTTACAATAAGAACCCAAAATATTGACTATGTGGTTTTTGACAAGTCAATGAGATCCGAAGAAACCCAAAATGCTGCCTGTGTGCTTATGCACCATTATCTTGTAAAATATTTATCATGTGACTTTTCTCATAGATACTTTTCATAAATTCGTAATTAAACATTCGTATACTTGAAATAAGCAAATTCAGAATATTTAACAGTAATTGCATTTTAACTAGACATGCGGAAAAGTATTTAAAGGAAAAATCGTTGCAGAAACCAATCACTGAGCATGTCACAATGGGGTTATAAAATAGAACAATTAAAAACTGAATCATGTAAACACTGAACTTGGAATTTCAAACATTTCATATCTTTGCATTAAAACCTTTTTAAATCCATGGAGTTAAATCTCCATTTCAAACACAAGGTTACTCACCTCATATACCGTAGACCCTACTGAGGAGTTTTGCCCTTATCAGCCCTTATCCTAAACAATTTAGAAAAAGACTCATAAATTTCATAATGAAATTAATTAACTAAACTTAACTTTTTCCTTTACTACATATGTTAACTACAACTTATCTTATAGTGGTATCGTATAGAATGAGTAAGAAACATGCATTACCTTTTTACCCACTCGCTTAAGGTTTCAGTATTTTCTTTTGCTTCCTCTTTTCTTTTCCTTGCTTCTTCCTTCTTTTTCATAGCCTCAGCTACCATTTCCCTAGTGGGTGATTTATGCATGAAAGGCCTAACCGAAATCACCTCAGTGGCCTTGGCGATTCTTATGTGCTTTTCAATTACCTTTTGTTGCCACAATAGGTCTTTCATGAAAGCTTGTTGCTTTGGATCTTTGGCCCTTTTGGCTTTATTCATGATGGTGAATTTCTTTGGTTACTCTTCCATGTTTATCACCTAAGAACAACTTATGAGTTAGAAATTTTATTCTAAGGTTGATATGTTGTCGTGTCTTTTCGTATTTCATTTTCTTCGTACTTACCTTAGTTTAATGCCTTGGCAATATTTCAGTCCATAGTCATTTAACAGATGCTATTCATCAAATTTTATGTCTTTTTATTCTAGACATTTTTTTTTGGTCGAATAGACTCTACCATTGAGTCCGGAGTATCCAAGAAAGTTGATTTAGGCTTTCCTAACATTTAATTCGGACTGTAATATGTAAAAGGACAAAATGGTCATTTATCGTTTTACGTGTCATATTTTTCTGTACTTCGTTTCGTAATTTGGACTCCATTATTGAGTCCGGGATGTCAAAGAAAGTCAATTTAGACCTTCTCTGATTTCATTTTGGCTTTAGGGGTACCAGGGGCAATTTGGTCATTTTACCCCCTTACGTGTCTTTATGTTCAGGACCTCACCTTGTGTCGTGGACCTCACCATTGGACTCAGAAGGTCCGAGATAGTAAGAATACATTAATAACTTGTTAATTTTGGTCAAGTGGTATTTTAGTCATCTACCCCTTTACGTGTCTTTATTTTTCGGGCCCCGTTTCGCAAAACGGACCCTACCATTAGTCTCAGAATATCCAAAATCGTAAGGATACACTATTCATATGCTTAATTTGGACTTCATTTGCTCTATTTATGACCCAAGGGTAAAATAATAATTTTACTTATTTATTAAATAATTAAATTTATTATTTAATTATTTTTCAGGGGCTTAAATGCATAAATTCTTCATCAGTTGGGCCATAGTGAAATTTCCCAAAATAGTTGGGGTCAATCCGTAATTAACAAAAGTGTTGGTTTATTTATTTTTAAATAAATTAGAAAACCAAAGGGTTCGGTCCAAGTATAAGTGAACCGGTCCGGTTCAGTTGCAAACCAACCGGTCTATCCGGTTTTATGCGTGTTGCTGACGTCATGATGACGTCAGCCCTACCGTTTTAAAATTTTAAAACAGGGATGAAACGCCGTCGTTCCATTTAATCGATGGCAAGCCCAGAGGCTGCCACCTGTCCGAGTTGACTCAGCCTTATTTAAAAGCCAAGTTGACTCGTCTTCTTCTTCCCCACGACGACCGACTGAGAACCTTAATTACAGTTTTCCTTCCTTTCCATTTTCGTGCAGTTTGGATCCATGGATCCTTACTGTTTTCATTTAGAATTGTTCCCTAGGCATGAAGAACCAATTTGGCATTCATTTTGGAGTTCAAAACGAACTCTTTATTTCGCTTTTAAGCTCGATAACCAGAACTGTAATCCGGTCGTAAATGTTCTTTTCTTGTTCATTTTTCATGCGATTGGTCTTGTTTTGATCCCCTCTTCATGGGAATTTAGTTTTCATTCATAAAAGTAGGTTTAGAAGTAAGTTTGTGGGGTTTGTTTTGTAAACCCGAAACTGTAACTCCATTTTTGGAGGGTTGTTCTTAGGTTTCTTGATCGCGAATTTATGTTTTTAACATGTTTGTGGAGTCTAGTTGAGGTCTCTATATACCAAACAAAGTTTGGTTGCCATGGGTTCAGACCTGCTATAAGCAAGGTCCTCCCATGGCGGTTCTTCATGGGTTTACATTTTCTTGGTGTTTTTGAAGCCTAAAATCATGCTTGACAGTCTTGTACATATATATCTAGCATTATGTGATCATATATAACTCAAAAACAGTTCATATTCATGCTAATTTCTAGAGAGAGAAAATGACAACTTGAGCATTTCTCACCTTTTTGGTCGTGGGTTCTATGTCTTTTCTTTCTGGTTTTCTTTCTCTTCTTCTCCTTCAGTTCCTTAGCTTTTCTTTTCTTACAAAACAAGCATGCACTGCATGCTTGTTCCTTTTTAAAGAAAAAGGGAACCGACCTCTCTCTCTCCTCCATTCTCTCTCTCTCCGTTCTCTCTCTCTTCTTTCTAATTTCATAGCCCTACATAGCCCTCACTTCTCATTAATTTTGTTCTTCCCAAGCTTGCTTTACATTAATTTTTTTGAGATATTTATACATATAATATATATATATATAAATATATATACATATGCACATATATAAGACAACACACACACACACCAGCCGACACACACACACCCCCTTTCACACACTGTTCACTCTTTTTAGATTTCACTTATACATATATATACTTACATACATACATGTTTTCATATCCATACATACACATTTCACTTTATACATATACATATATCATATAATTAATATATATACTTTTCTTATACTTAATTAATTAATTTAATAATTAATTAATTATATATATATAATTTTCTTTTTCTCGTAATACGTGTCATGTGACTCGGTATCCCGGGTCGGGATATTACACTAATTATACAAGACCTTGAATGTTTATAATTTTCTATAAAAAAATAATTAAATATTCAACAGTATTTCCCCATAAATGGCCAGAACGCAAGATAAAGAAATCAGTACCAAGGATGGCTCCTTCCAATTAACTTTGGATTTTGCTCATCAATGATCTTGCCATGGCAGCTATACCTACCATAGGTTGGCATGACAAGAACAATGATAACAAGAATTCGTTAATTATTATATTTACTCTTTGAAAAAAATTTTAAAATTATTTTTATGTTAAATTCACTTTTCAAAATGTATAACAAAAAAAAGCATATGTTAAAAAATAACTTAGAACTACTTTTCTCTAAACTTAATTTTTTTCATTTGAGAAAGAAAATCTGAACACCTACTAAAATCCTCGTCCATAATGTTGGTATCCTAATGTATTCAACCCCTATTCTGCATCTCTCATCTTTATGTAAAGCCATATCCTTCGTTAAATCTAAGTTGTTCATGTTTCTTATCGTTACCTTTTTCTTTCATTGTTCTATAATCCTCCTGTGAATGCATTCAATCAACGTACTTTTTTATTTTTATTTTTTCTCAACAGCTTGTGTATGAACACTACTTTTCACATTCCCAACATGTAGGCAAACACTCACTAAGTGCCTATTTACTTGAGTGGCGTAAAAGTTCTGTTTAAGTTAAGAAACTAAGAGGATTAAACAGTTGTGTAAAAGTACTGTTTGAATTAAGCAATTGAGTGTTTATGTGAACTATTAAAAAGTGCTTAACAATTATGAAAATGGGACATTTTATGTCACATCTCGTAACCTACCCTATGCGAATTGCGACAATGGGACCGACTTCAAGATCTTCAATTCGGTTCCAAGTTAATTACATTCTTTAAAACTTTTAGTTGGTAGCAAAAACTCATAAAAGTATTTTTGTTAATGTAATCACACTTGACAGAGCAAAGCTATCACTATATCATATTTATACAAAAATTTTACATTTTTAGCTCCATCACCACAGTTTAACCCAATTACCATCCACAGTATAAATAGAGCTTTTGAGTATAACCTCTCTACAAGAATACATCTCATACAAAATAAAACTAATAAGAGTCATAGTCTTGTCTAAAAATTAGTTAACTCCTCAAGCCAAGATCCTTCAAAAGATTCTCCTCATTGGGCCCATCTATCAATTTTTGTCATCTTTAAAAAAAACATTTAGAATTGCTGTGATGTTAACTTAAGCTAAGGGTGTAATCTTGGTACTCTGTCATGGGTTTTAGACCAATGGAGTTTTGACTAAGAAGGGATTTAACAATCTCTATTGATCTATAACTTTTTTCGATAAGTCAATATAAGATGTAAAGCATTTGACAATTTTAACCATCAATCGAGATCTAAAAAAATTTTGCAATATGAGATGATCAATTTAACAATTCATGACAATCAATTTGGCGATTAGAGGAACAATCAATTTATCAATCAATTATAAAACTACAATGAACAATTTGTTAGAAGTAAGATATCAATTCGATCCAATTGAAGTTATGCATGATGGGGATAAATTTTATAATACAATTAAGAATATGCCAAATACTACAGCCAACAATTTGGCTATTGCCGCAACCAGCTAAGGCTAGATAGCCCAATACAGGCTTGGTCATGACATAGTCACTGTGCAATTCCATTCACTAGGTGTATGAACATTTTGCTATGTTGAGTGATAACAAATTAATACTGAGCAATGGTATAGAAGAGCGATTCAAAACAATTCAATCGATTCAATTTAAAAGTAGACAGTCAATCTACTTCACATTTTAAAACTAAGTTCATAAAATAGTTCAATCTATAAACGATATCAATTCGATCAATATAATGAGAGACACTTGATTAATAAAATGATAATAATTTTTTTGATAAAATGTTAGAATTTTGATCATTAAAAACAAAGCAATTCGTTCAATAAACAATAGTGCGATAAGAAGTATAGTTCTAAAGAACATAATTCAAGATCCGCACTTCAAAGTACCAGATTACTCACTTATAGTCCTTATCTATATATTCCTAGTTATCTTTTCTCACTAGCCTTTGCCTTTGCTGTTTAAATAACAGGAATTAGCAGTATTCATGGCATGTCTAATCATAATTTTCTTGAAACATTATCTAGAAGAAAAAAATTTCTAGCCTAAGTAGACCTCATAATCAGGCTCAGACCCCTAAAAACTGTAAAGATGGTCTTTTGCTATTGTTCTATACTCTTTTAGGAACCTATTATGCCTTTAAGGGAATTTTGGGAATTAACTATTTTGCGTATCAATATTTTTGGTACCCTATTTAATGAAACATATCCCACCATTAAGTTTAGAATGTAAAAAAATCCTAGGGTAGGTGCCCTTACAGCCATCGAAGTTCATTTAGTAGCTCTATTAATTATTTAGAACTTATTTAGAATTAATCCACTTAATCGTTTATACATTTCAAAGTCTTATTTGTTCAAACAGGGCCTATCATTGCGTCCGAAACATTGAAAAAGTTTATCGTACGACCGTTCATTATTATCTAAGTCATTTTGGTATCTTAATAGTCCACTGGGGGCACAATTGAAATTATTTCATTTTTTGTTTCACATTTTCAGAATCTTATTTGACAAAAATGGATCCCATCATTGAGTTTGGAACTAAAACAACATTTTCTTGCAATTTAAATTGATAAAAATATCAATTTATAAATTTACTGGCAAAAGTCGAATAATTTGTAATTTTTGCAAATTAGTTTACTGATCTATAATTTTCAAAAGTCTATTGATCCATAGTTTTTAATAATTAAGCGAACCAGTTCATGGTTAAACAATTACCTTTATTTAAATATCCCAAAAACTATCTGGTTCAAGTTTATCAAAAGTGAACCAGTTATGTTCCACTAAGAACCAACCGGTATAGTATTATTTTAAGTGAACCGGTCTAAGACTTCATCGAAACGACTAGATCAGCCCGGTTTGCCACATCAGTGTCTTCAATACAATGCCATTCCACTTAAGTCTCATAATCCGTTTGGCTTGGCCGAGTCCCGACCCGAACCCGATGACCCAACCCAATAACTAACACTATTGATCGTCCTTTTTAATCTAAGGTTATTGTTCACTATAACCATAGAAATGTTTTACGCTATTTCACGGGTTTTTATAGCTCTTCCTATAACATTTGTAATTCCAAAATTCTTCTAGAACACCCTTAGATCAAATCTTAATGTCTTTTTGGCATGCAAGACTGTCATTATAGTGATACAAGCTTCCATGGTCGAAATTGCAATGGGCCATTACCAAGGTTATTTCTTAAACAACTACACTCCTTTTTGTTTGGATGAGTTCCATTTTTTTATAGGTGTTCATTTCCCATTATGGTTTTCGAGCTTGGTGGCCTTTTTAAGGGGTTTGAGTGTTGAACCCAAACTTGCAACTTACGGTTTGGGAGCACATTCCTACATCATTTTAGTTAATTCTTATTGCATTATGATCCCCATGATGTCTAGTTTATATTCTAATGCATGAAACCGAGTTCCATGCAAGTCAATTTTTGGGTTCAAGTTTGAGCTCCATCCATGTCACCTCATTGTTTTAGGGTTTATGACCCTTCTTCCTAAGTTAAAACAACTCGAAATATATGTAAGAACTTAAATAGAACAATAAAGGATGTTAGGACCAAGGGGTTTGATATTGCAATTGGCTAATCCAGTTTGACAAAATGTGTTTTGATTGTTGTCATTGCATTAGTCTTAAGCGTAAAGTATCTCAATGCCTGTTCTACTCCAAAATAGTCCAAGTTTCATTGTCATGAAAATCTTCTAGCCGACTTGGTTCATGAACGGTAATTTGGGTAATTTTGACTTTTGTTTTGATTTGGATCTCACAGAATCACACATTTCATACATTGCATATAGTGGACATCATATCATCATATAAGTAGTTAACTTGCATTGTGATGAAATTATCCAAAAAACATACATGTTTCAAAATTCATTGGAAAATTGAATTCAAAAGACAAACAGAGAATGAGCAACTTTCTATTGCTCGTTCAAACGACCATTAGCTCATTCGAATGGGCAACTAAGGCTCATTTTTTCTCTTTCCATCTCATTCGAAAGAACTATATCAAATAAGGAGCTACAACCTTGACATTTTGATCATGTGATACTCGTTCCTTACTCGTTCAAAAAAAGGGGTGCTCGTTCGAACGATCAATGATTCGTTCGATTGAACACTATGTGAAAACAGAAAATTTTTCTATTTTCAATAATTTTTTGAAATCCGATCTCATTGATATAAATTCAAAAAAATTCAATTGAGATCAATAGAGAACAGAGTAAGATGGTCCAGGCTTCATTGTCGTGCAAATCTTCTGGCCGACTTGGTTCATAAAGGGTAATTTAGACTTTATTTTGATTTGGATCTCACAGAATCACACATTTCATGCATTGTATATAGTAGACATCATATCATCATGTGTGTAGCTTGTGTTGTGATACAATTTTCTAAAAAACATATATGTTTCAAGTTGGTGGTTTGACCATTTTCGAGCAGTTTTGGCAGTCAACAGGCCAAAGGCACCCATTTTGGGCACTTATGTCTCTCTTTTTTGCATAAGTTGCAAACTGGGCATCCGAATTTTGTTCTGTATAGTTGAGCACATGTATTTTATTAGTTTAGAGGTGTGTGTGTTGGTTTGGGGGTGGTTTGACTATTTTCATGCATTTTGGGTTGTCAATGGGCCAAAGTGTTCGTTTTGGGCACTTAAGTCCCTTAGTTATGCATAAGTTAGAAAATAGGAATTTGAGTTGCGTTCTCTAAGTTTCTGCACATGTATCTTATTAATTTAGAGGTGTTTGAGCTGGTTTGGTGTTGGTTTGACCATTTCTGGGCATTTTGGTGAGTTAAAAGCCCAAAAAGGGCTGTTTTGGCACTTAAGTCCCTTTTTTTTGTAGTAGTTGCAAGCCAAGAATTCAAATTGTGTTCCGTACTTTTGAACATGTGTATTTTATTTTTCTAAATGTGTGTGAGCTGGTTTGGTGAGATTTTGACCGTTTCAGGCCAATTTTGGGGGTCAACAGGCCAAAGGGGCTGTTCTGGACACTTAAGTTCCTTTTTTTTTTGCATAAGTTGCAACTGGGCATTCGAATTGTGTTGCATAGGTTTGAGGACCTGTACTATAACTTAAAAGGTGTGTGAGATAGTTTGGTTTTGGTTTTGGTTTGACCATTTTCAAGCATTCTGGGCGGTCAAACGGCCAAAAGGGGCTCATTTTGGCACTTAACTCCTTTTTTTTTTGGTATAAGTTGCAAAACGGGAATCCGAATTATGTTCCATAAGTTTGAACACTTGTATTTTATTTTTCTAGAGGTGTGTGAGGTGGTTTGACCATTTTTGTACATTTTTGGCGTTCAATGGGTTTAAAGGGGTTGTTTTGGCACTTAAGTCCCTTTGTTTAGCATAAGTTGCAAACCGAGAATCCGAATTGTGTTCCATAAGTTTGAGAATGTATATTTTAATATTTTAGAGGTGTGTGAGCTATTTTGTTGGTGGTTTGAGAATTTTTGGGCATTTTCAAAGGTCAAAGGACCAAAGGGTCTGTTTTGGGCCCTTAAGTCCCTATTTTTTGCATATAGCATGTGGGTGAAATGCCCATGCATGCATACAACCAAATTTTCATGCAAAGTGCTTTAAAAGGGTAAAAAAAAAAACCAAATGCATCAAGAATCAATTCAAAAAACTCAAAACAATTGGAAGAAAACTCAAAAAAATCTATACTTGGCCACTCCGGTACCGTTGCGACAAATGGTGCACCGCCTCTTGGAGCAAACTTGTGTTGTTCCGAAATCTTGGGGATGGTTTATATCAAAAGATTATGCCGTGCACCAATCCAGACATCCCCAAATCCTGATCAATGTCAAACATTGGGTCTGAATCACCAAGGCCTTCACTTGACATTTTCTCTTGAAATTTTTGGATTTGTTGTTAGAAATCAAGTTGTTTGAGCTTTCAAGAGGTCAAAAAAAGTGCCAAATCCTTCAATCTAACCTCTTTCACAACTCTGCAAAAAGGGTCACAAGAGGGGTAGGAGAGTGCTCAAGAACACAATGAAAAAATCAAAAAGTCGCGACATTTTAAAGCAAACTTCCTAGGCACCTGAGTGCCGATCAGTACTAATGGGTAGCCGATCGGCACACAGAGGGTGGAAACCTCCCTCTCTCTGTGCCGATTGGCCCACGGAGGCTAGGCAGACCAATTTATTGGCTTTGGCCCATTTTCACGAATCTTGGCCCATTTTAGCCCATTTCAATCCATTCTTTGTCAAAATCAAGAATTTTTACCAAAATATGTCTAAGAAATCCACTGTGATTCAACACCGAACATCAAAGGGCAAATCAATAATTTTTTAAAATCGGCCAATGTTGACCAACATGTCATTTAGTGGTGTAGGCTCACTAATTTGAAACCGCCATCAAGTTACTCATGATTTCCTTCAAAAGATCACACACATAGCATTTCCTTTGGTGGTCCTTCCAGACCTGGGCCACGTTTTCCTAGCGAGGCACAACTGCTCATTTAAATCAAGATCATCGAGTTAATTCAGTCCATTCTCAAGTAAAGTTCGAACCATCATCCTTTTCTCAAGGAAATCCATCTCCCTAATAAAAATATATTCTGGCATTTCCTATGTCTTTATTCTACAGCAAAAACATCTGAGGATGTAATCCATCTCGAAAAATGTTTGAGCATGTAATCCATCTGAGCAAGTCATTTGAGGATGCAAATTCATTATCTTGTTAGGATAGCATTCCTTTCAGGTATGTCGTTTGAGGATGCATTTTATCATACTATTAGGATAGCATTCCTTTTAGGTAAGTCGTTTGAGCACACAAATTCATTATCTTGTTAGGATAGCATTCCTTTTAGGTAAGTCGTCTGAGGATGAAAATTCATTATCTTGCTAGGATATTATTCCTTTCAGGTAAATTGTCTGAGGACGCATTTTATCAGCCTATTAGGATAGCATTCCTTTTAGGTAAGTCGTCTAAGGATGCAAATTCATTATTTTGTTAGGACATCATTCCTTTCAGGTAAGTCGTCTGAGGATGCGTTTTATTAGCCTATTAGGATAGCATTCCTTTTAGGTAAGTCGTCTGTGGATGCATCACCATCCTATTAACATAGCATTCCTTTCGGGTAAGTCGTCTATCACATTCTTATCCTATTAAGATAACATTCCTTTCGAGTAAGCTGTCTATCGCGTCACCATATTTTTATCATCCTATTAGGATAGCGTTCTTTTCGGGTAAGCCATCCATTGCATCACATTTTATCATCTTATTAGGATCGCGTTCCTTTTAGGTAAGCCGTCTATCGCATTCTTTCTTATCAACCTACTAGGATGGAATTCCCTTTTAGGTAAAACGTCCCAGAATGTAAGACCATCTCATGAGAATACAACCTCATGAAAGACCTGTTGGGATCGCATTTCTTATCAAGTAAGGCTCTGATGAGTCATTTTCGAAGGCGTAACCTCACAACAGTCTTATTGAGATGAATCTCTTTACAAAAATCCGGTAAGGACAACATTCCTTTCCATTAATCACGAACTACGAATGGTCTGATTCGCCTGAGGGTGATACGTAGGAATCTCGTTGAGAAATGAGTTTGACCACATCAAAATCACAAATGAAGTTCAAACTAGTTCTACTTTTTTTGTTGCGTTGACGTTCACTTTCTTATAAGTTCTATCAACGAGGGGCTTTCTGTAGACACCTCATTTTGGGACCCTTGATTAAGTAGTAGCAATTCAGTAATTATGCTAAGAAACCTACTTTAGGTATGACTTTTCCTGACTGAGTCCTATTCCCATTAAGTATGATAACACTAGTGCAATCAACATAAGTAAAAACCTAATCCAACACTTTAGAACTAAACACATAAAGATTAGATATCATTTCCTTAGAGGTTATGTGCAAAATGGTGATTTAATCTTTGAATTCATTGATACATACCATTAATTAGCAAATATATTCACCAAACCACTCCAAGAGGAGAGATTTTGCTTTATTAGAAGTGACCTAGGGATGATTGACCCAAAATATTTGAGTAACTAAGTGATAAAAACCACCTCTACTCAAATTAGCCGGCTGTCTTCATAGACCAGTCGATTGATAATAGGAACAATTAACTAAAAGGTTTACTGAAGTCATATAGCCAAAAAAAATTGGCCACTTGCTAAGTCAGTCAACCTATCAGTCGACTGATGGATAAAACCAGTCAACTGCAAGATAAAACCAGTCGGCTAGTTAGGTTCTAAAAAGACAGAATCGTGGAGACTGGTTAAACAAGTAAACCTACTAGTCGACTGCCCCAAAACTAAGGCAAAACCAGTCGACTGATGGTGCAAACTAGTTAATTGATTCGGTCGAATCTATAAAAATTGGGTAATTTTCAAAACATTTCAAACTTGCATTCTCAAGAATCTTTGACTTCTCTCTCTTTTAAGACACTTAAAACCATCCAACTTCCTCCCTAAACTTGTCGATCTCTCTTCCATGGCTTCCAAAACCAAAAAATCATCATCTAAATCCCTAGGAAATTGTCATAGAGACGATTTTGACGCCGAATACTAAAAAAAAATCTTGCCATTACTATCAAGCCTTCCTCAACACCGATATTGTTTAAAAATTCAACGATGACATCAAATATCAACATGTTGAGTATAGGAGAACAATTAGCACACCCTTTCTCGAATTTAAATCTATTTTTATAGATTCACACTTTGACTACCTAGGTTAGACCAAATTCCTTTCATCCTCCAACATTCAATGCACATAACTTATCCAACTCTTCAACGCCCATTTTGAGATGTCAACGGGTCTCAATGCCTCGTCTTGGGTTCTTAACCACCCCATCTTTCTTAAACTCGACACCCTCTTCGAAATCTTTAGCATCCCCTGAGGGGATTTCCAAGAGTTCACTACCAATAATTGGGTAGTGCGTGAAGGATACGATCGTCTCATGGTCATAAAACAAATGTGTGGTAACCCAAACATCACCGAGGTCTCCAAACCAAAAGCCTCCTAACTTATTTTTGAGTCCCACCATATGCATCACATCATAACCTACAATATCCTTCTATGTACTTGTGGTTGAGAATTTTTTTCATACGTGGACGTGTTCGTAATTTGGTGTACCCTACACAACAAAAAGATCGACTTCCCACACATCATTCTTCACTATATGAATGATTGCCTCCAAAAGAAATGGGGCATTCTCCAATATGAAAATCACCTCACCACCATCTTCAAACATCACCAAATCAATGTTGGTGGTGAAACTGACTTTTAAATCCCCATCCACACGGACATCTACTCCAAAGGAACTCCTAAGTCCATAGGGTACAAGTCTATTGACCAAGGATGGGTCCCTAAATCCACTCCCGTTCCTCCATCTGAGCAAACCCAAGAGACTTTCTCTTCTACTCACCCTACCATACAGACCACCTCACCTCGTCCTTCGACTTCAACTCCAGAATTTTTTCCCATCATCACCCATCTCCAGGAGATACACTATCGACTCTGAACCCAAATTCGAACCATTGAATCCAATCTCTCCAAAACTCTAACCAGCATAACAAAAAGTGTAGAGGCCAAGGCCTCCACCTTTCAAAGGTCACTAGGTCATTTTTTGTAAAGTTGACAAAGGGAGAGGAAAAAATAGGAAAATATGAGAAATAATAGGACAATAGAAGAAAAATAAAAAGATGTATAGGATTTTTTTAATCAAAATCCTTACTGTCATTTCGTCTTGTATTTGTTTTTAGAAATACTTGTATTCATGCTTATTATTGTAAAAGATTAATACATGAATAGAAAACCTTTTTTATTATATCTCTTTTATGCATTATGGGCAAACTAAAGTGCTCAGTGATAATATCCAATTTCACAAATAAAGCACGAAAATTGATATAAATCTCAAACCTTAAAATGCAGTGATTACATATTGATATGGGGAGATAAAAAAATATGCCAAATTAAGAAGATCTATTCATTTATGGCATGAATTCAAGTTTACAAATTGATAAGGAGAGCTTATGTGCAATATTATTATTCGCTATCATTTGTATTCTTATTTCACTATTTGCAAAGGACATTATTTTGTCATCATCAAAAAGGGAGAGATTGTTAGCCCTAAAGGTTTTCAACCAATGGCATCTTAGTAATTTTGATAATAACAAAGCATTATCCTAGTGTATTAATATTTTATCCAAGTGACAATGCAAATAGGTTATCTTAATCAAAGAAGAGTGTTGACCAAGAAATGACAAAGTTCATCAAGCTAAATGATTCCACTCAATAACATGCTTCAAGGAAAGAATCAAAACAAATGGAATGCTCTCATGATGAATAAACAAATAGACACACTCAAGCCTAAGGATTCAAGACAAGTTAAGTGAAGACTTTTTATTTTTTCCTTATTTTTGGTTTTAAGTAATTTAGGAATAGATTGATCATTAGTCGTAACCTCTTACAATTTGAAATGATCAACTAAGAACTAATCGTAAATGATTTTTTAAAACAAAACAAATGTCATATAACACCCCGACCCGGTTAATGAAAATTAAGTCACTAATTAAATATTAGGGACTTTATGAAGTAAAATAATAATTAAGAAAACTAGACCAAGAAAAATAAAAGCTAGAAAAATAATAGGACCTTAATTAACGAAGTCAACACATGAAGAAAACAAACAAAATTACAAGACTTCAATTTATGAAATCGATGCATGAAAGAAGTGAATAAAATACAAGTACATAAGAAGAAAAATAAAAATAATGCAAAAAGGAAAAAAAAATTGGATAAAATATGAAAAATGCCAAACAAGGCATAAGAAGGAAAAAGATGAAGAATAGGCAAAAAATGTTGGCCCATGGTCTTGAACCCAAGACCAAAAATTAAGAAAGGAACTTATGCCCAAAAATTAAACCAACTAAGCTACAACACTTTTATTCTATATATCTCACAATATATACATTTATACATATACATATGCTATATAAAATCTCATTCCACTACCCCCACACCCAATCAAAATTCATGCAACACATCAGCAACAAATTAAATATGTATAAATATATATGTATATGTATATGTATATATTATATGTGATATGCGTGAGACAGAATAACCAAGTGTGTGTATGTGTACGGTTAGAGAGAGAAAAAGAGAGACAGAGAGTGAAGGAAGAAGGAAGAAGGAAGAAGAAGAAGAAGAAGAAGAAGGAGAAGAGCTTGCATGCAAGCATTAGTCAAGGCCTAAAGGAGCTTAGGAAGCCCAGAACTAAACTAAGTAAAAAGAGGGAGCCCGCTATGAAGGTAAAACCCTAACCTATCTAAGCTTCTCTCTCTAGAAAAACATTACAAAAACCTAATGTTTAACAAGTTTAGAGTACATGCATGGCCTCCATTAGCATCATGCTAGAGTTTGGAAGAAAAATGAGACCCAAGAGAGCCAAAACAGCCACCCCACATGAAATCCACCATTGATGGACCACCTTGAATGTGGGTCTAAACCAACCCAAAGGGAATCAATTTCCATCACTTGGGGCTTGAACTAGACCTCAAGGGGGTCACAAAAACCCTAGTCTACGACCTAAAAGCCTAGAAAAGACCCCTAAACCTTGAGTTTTAGGTTACGGTTTTAAAAACCAACTTTTACAAAACAAACTCAAAACTTTATTTTGTGGTCGCAAGATGAATCCCCTTAATGAGACGATCACAACAAGTCCATCCCTATTACTTTTGGTCAAGAAACGACCATGTATAAACCCCATAACTAGAGATGCATCTTTTAAGCTCAATTCGAAGCCCTAAAGTAACGCCAAAACCTCACTTAGTGTGCCAGAAACCTATAGGAATTGAAAGCATATGAAAAAACTCACTAAAAAGCCACGAAATAGGATTTTAAAAATCCTGCAACTAGGGCAACAGTAACGGGGGGATGGGGAAGAAGATGAATAGTAGTGCGGGTCAGAACCCGCCTAGTCGCACATATGGTTTTAGTTACACGGCATCGTTTAGGCTTTGGGTTTTAAATTTAAACTAAGTATGGGTTGTTTGGCTAAGAGGTTAGTAGTCTAATTTAATAAGCCCACACGGAACAAGGGTGTAACACCCCGACCTTGATTAATTAATAATTAGTTTACTAATTATTAATTAGAACCGACATAAATAATAATTAAGACAGTTAATCAGAAATCTCTCAATGGTCACGATAGACCAATAACTAATTAAACACGTCAGAAATAAGAGTGTAATACCCGAACCTAATTATCTATTAATTAGGTGAAATGATGACATTTTAACACTGTGAAACTCGAATTAGCGAACTATGACGGCCACAAATAGATAATAACAGACACGAGGCCTTCGACATCGAAGCTAACTGAAATACGAAACCCTTAGAAGAAACCGTTTCGTAAAAAGAGCACTAGAAAAGAAAATATAACAGAAATAACTGAAATAGAAATTGGTGCCAGCCAAACAAGGCATAAGCCCAAAATGTGAAATGGCCCAAAAGTGAGGCCAAGAAGTTTTGAACCCTTTACCAAGTGAGGCAAGGTTTTAAAGTCCTAAAAATATACCACTTGGCCCACAAGCACTTTTATGCTTTATTTTACAAAAGATATATATATATATATATATGTATGTATGTATATCATATAATGTTAAATTCTGATTAATAAAGTGAGGTGGCAGCCCCTCATTGGATCACCACCCCCACCAACCAAATTTCATGCAACCACCATATAATATTAAATGTTTATATGTATATTATATATGAACATTATGTGAAGGATTTGTGGGATCAGAAATCAAACTGTGTGATGGCAGATCTGCATCTAGAGCGAGAAACATTGTGTGTGAGATCAAGTGTGTGTATGCAAGTGTGTGTACATGCATGGTGTGTTTCCATGGAGGTGCACAAAAGAGGAAGGGGACTGACCAGTGCACGACTGAGCTGAGCCAACAACTGAAGACCTTACACTGAGCCTAGGAGAAAGGGAGAAGCCCGGTTGAAGGTATAGACACCATGAATTCAGAATTCCTTTTTGAATTTTTGCTCACTAATTCAGTTCATTTAAGCCATATAATTGCATGCATGTAACTGCAATGTTAAGGACAAGACAGTAGGAGAAAATTTAGGTTAAAAACTAAACTGTTTTGGGCACTAGACTATGAGAAACCGAGAGTAGACATTCTGGGTTTTTGAAAAATTAACCCTAAGCTTGATTTAAAATACTTGGGCGTAAAGAACATAAGAAATGGATTTCAATACAAGTTGAATGGACCAAAATGGTCCAAAAACGAGCGAGAAAGGGGTGGTTGCAGGTGCGGCTGACCAAAGAGGATAATCCTTCAAATCGATTGAGATTGTAGGTTTTAAGTATATAAAACTATTCCTAATGGTCCCAGAGGGTCATTGTGGTCGAAAACAAGAGTCAAAACGACTAAAAAACGTGTGAAAATGAAACTGAAATATCGTCGGAGAATCGGCCATCGCCAGAATACCGGACTGCAAGTCCAAATTCGTGGAAATGTAGGGACTTAGGCTGGAATCTGACCTTGTATATAAAATCCTTATGAAATTTTCTTTCGGACCCCATTGGACCGAACCCAAAACTCCACCGGAATCTCCGTGCTGTCGCCGGAGAAGACGACTGTGGAGAAGAAGCAGTGAAACCCTAATTGTTGGGGACGATGAACAGTGTCGGGTCAAGTTGGACCGGGTTTGCGTCGGATCGGGTCGGGATCCGATCGAATACTGGAAGGGTTATTTAAACTGTGTCGTTTTGCAACTTGTTTTAAAAAAAAAAGATTTTCGCTGTTTGGTTACAGCTATATGAAATTGGAATTTGGAATTAGGGATAACTGAAATGCGGATAAAGGGCCAAATTGGGATATAACAAGTTATGTTATTCCGGTTCTGTATGGTCTAGTGAACCGGCTGGTTCACCATATATTTGGACTGGTCTAGGGTTTGACCTAGTAAACCCAATGGTCCAAAGGCTTAATTGAAAAGAATTAAACCAGTATTTTTACGAATTAAACTTAGGCCCCAACTGTTCTAAATATTTGTATTTTGGCCTAGCTTCTGAAAAATTTATGCAAATACACCCCTGGAAAAATAATAAATTACTTTATTTAATTATTTTATTAATTGGGTAAAATTACTATTTTACCCTTGGACACTAAATGACTCAAACGAAACCCAAATTAAATAAGTAAATCATGCATTTTTACTATCTTGGGCATCCCGAACTCAATGGTGGAGTCCGATTTAGGAAATTAAGTCTCGAAAAATAAAGACACGCAAATGGTAAATGACTATATTTCCCCTAATGATACCTAGGGCAGATTAAACATAAGAGATAGTCCATTTTGACTATGTCGGACATTCTGGACCTAATAGTGAGGTCCATTTTATGAACCGAAGTCCCGAAAAATACAGAGACGTAAATGGTAAATGACTGTACTGCCCCTGATGATACCTAGGGCCAAATAAAAATAAAAGATAGTCCAGTTCAACTATGTCGGACACTCTGGACCTAATGGTGAGGTTCATTTTATGAACTGAGATCCCGAAAAATTTAGCTATACAGCATGTGAAATTACCAAAATGCCCCTAATGCTATATGAAGTCTAAATGAAGTCCGATTGGGACGAAATTGATACCGATAGAAGCCCAAATACTCGTGAAACTGTACAAATGATTAAATGATGAATCGGGGTCAGAATCTCACAAAATGTAAAATGACCAAAATACCCCTGAGCATGGTAAATGCAAAGTAGAGGCCGAATAAAGGCCAATCTGATATAATAAATTGTCATAAGCATAATTATGAAAAATCGAAGGGCTAAATAAGACTCTAAAACAGTCAGAGCGTAAAATGAGGAATGATCGATGGGTCCCGATGATCTAAAGCAAATACCGAATGAAGTCCGAAAGACTTAGAAAATTATATATAAGATATATGGGATATTCTGAGGACCACGATAGGGTCCGGGACAAGAATGATAAAATTACCGTTTTGCCCCTAAGGTTAAATAAGTACTTAACTGATAACGATTTGAGTCCAAAAGACTTAGAACTTTATATTTAAGATATGTGGACTATTCTGAGGACCACGACAGGGTCCGGGACAAGAATGGTAAAATTACCATTTTGCCCCTAAGGTTAAATAAGTACTTAACTGATAATGATTTGAGTCCAAAAGACTTAGAACTTTATATTTAAGATATGTGGACTATTTTGAGGACCACAATAGGGTCCGGGACAAGAATGATAAAATTACTATTTTGCCCCTAAGGTTGAATAAGTACTTAACTGATAATGATTTGAGTCTAAAAGACTTAGAACCTTATATTTAAGATATGTGGACTATTTTGAGGACCACGACAGGGTCCAGGACAAGAATGGTGAAATTACCATTTTGTCCCTAAGGTTGAATAAGTACTTAACTGATAACGATTAAAGTCTAAATGACTTAGATTATAGTCCTGATAACTACTAAGCCTAATTAAAGAATGTAATAGCCTCAGATGAAACCCAATGAAAGGGCAATAGGCTATTAGGCTATCTTAGGTAATCCGATAGACGCCTAAGATGATGAATACGTCATGAATGGTTGAATTCTGATTTGTTTGTGATTAACGATGATTATTCAGGATATGCAAGGATGTGCTTGAGATGATATCTAGATGTTATCAGATTATTTGTACAAAGAGATAAGCATAAAGTTTGTGAGTAACTTGGAACTTCTGACTTGGTGTATAAGTTACACTGTATAGATACTTTATTTTGATACATAGTACCGTTTTATATGCTATACTGTTTAAATGTGTATACTTAAATACATACCCTTTTGTACTGCATTACACACGACATGATTTTGTTCGGTCCTGACTTGTTCTATTCTTTGATTTATTTGCCTATGCTCCTGATTGATATACTGGCATCTTGTACTGTTTTGTCTATTCTAATCTGTTGTTCCATTTAGTTCAGTCCTGTTTTATTCTACTTAACTGCATTAAGTGGATTTATAAAATTGTTATTTTTTAAATTACTAAACCCTCCCTGTGCTTTGTAAGTAAGAACTAGTTTTGAAATCTATGACAAGGAACCTGTGTTACTCACTGGGCTTGTTTAAGCTCACCCCATTATCCTAACATTTTTCAGGGTTTATCTCCATTGGATTAGAAGGCACTATGATATGACATGGATAGGCCAATCGCATTCCAAGTAAAGGATCTGATGGCACTAATTTGTGGAGACTTGGACTCTTGTGGATTAAACCTGATTATTCAGGTGAGTGACATGATTTGATTGATGTGATTGATATTGTCACATCCCGCACCCCACCCTACGCGGATGCCGAAGATGTGATGCCAGTTAGCCGCCTTGTCGTTTTCCCAACCAACAATGCGACCAACCAAAGGCAAACTTCTGAAACTTAAAATGAATTGCATTCCAATGTAGGGTCAGAACAGCAAAAATTAAAACCTTTTTATCTCGGGAATGCAACTCAACTATATACCACAAGTATGTACCACAGAGCAAGTCTAAAATCAAACAACTAATAACTCTAACCACAGAGCACATCTATAACAGATATATAACACAGAGCATATCAAATTCCTCCAGAGTACCATTACCATGAGCCATGTCCCTACACATCTATTACATATGAATAAAGTCATTTATATCATCACACTCACCTGAATAGTCAGAATCAATCTATTAGAACCCAAGTCTCCACCTATTATTGCCATCAGATCCTCACTTGGGAATGTCTCTCAATCCACTAGTGACATATCCTTGTGCTTTCTAGTCCAATGGAGATGTATCCTGAAAAATGTTAAATAAATGGAATGAGCTTAAACAAGCTCAGTGAGTAACATAGGTTCCTGCCATGGGTTTCAAAACCAGTTTATATATATACATGCATGCTCCAAATGCAGCTCAAATAGAACAATGCAGCTCAAACAGATCAGATCAGAACAGGATAGAACGGATCAGATCAAACAGAACATAACAGAACAGACGAAACAGATCAGAACAGAATAGAACAGAATACCAATCAATCAAAAGGCATAGCATTAAATGCCTGAACTTTCCCCAGCTGCCCATAAGCGGACGACTCGTGGGGCCTCTACCCTCTGGGGTCAGTATCAGAGCGGAACAGAACAAAATTGAGCAGGACAGAAACAGAACAGAATGCCAATCATACAGATAAGTCTTTCCCAGCTGCCCATAAGCGGACGACTCGTGGGGCCTCTACCCTCTGGGTCAGACTCTGGCATAAAACCGCTCAATCCTGTGGTGGGCCCAGAGTAAGACTCAACATATCAAACTGAATCAAATCAGACTCCAAAGCACGGGTGACAGAAAAACAGACCCGAACAGAATCAACAGGATATATCAGAAGGCAAGATAAAACAGAATTATGCCACAAGCAATGTAGTACAACGAGTATGCATGAAAACATATGCATTTAAAACAGTACAGTGCATAAAACATATTAGCATATAAAGAGTATAGTATATGAGTCTAGGTAGTATAGAAAATATACACCAAGTTAGGAGTCCGAGTTACTCACAGTTCGTTGAAACTAGTTCGGTTTCCCTTCCAGCTGATCTTAGATCCGAAAGTCCTAGAATAGTAGTCACAGGCATCAGTTATTGATGTTAATGTATTTCTCCTATCGCACTAATTTCTTGCAGCCACTATAAAATAAACCTGCTGCTTAGACAATTAGGAATTATATTAGCTCAAGTAAGACGTGTGTAATTTCAATGCTACAATAATGTAGCTCAAAATTAGAACATGTATTTGGCTAACCCAACTACATTAGTTCAGTCCCAGCACAAGGTAACAGAGGAACATTATCAGGAGTTCTCCTAGAAATTCCTTTAGAAATCTCCAGGTCATAGTACAAGGTCTTAACCTTTTACAGCACACAAGCGGCCATTGGCTTGTTAGGAATTACGGTTCCTGCCAATTTATAAATAAATGACGTAGAACCCAATCAAAGGAAGTTGACAGAACAGTAGTTAATTGCTGTTGCAAATAAGTAGTTCATGGCAGTAGCGTGTGGAGGAAAAGGGTTGATATTCAGGAATTTCCTAGTTGCGGCTATAGGGATGAATTGCACTTGGAAAAAATAGATTTTTAAAACTATAACAGTGAGGTACTAGGTTTTAGTTTAATTGTATCTTGGTAATCATATAAGAGCAGTCCACTTACTGAGACGTAATCAGGGAGTTCCATGATAGGTTCAATTCAGATCAGCCCATTGTTTGGGCTGTCCCTAACGGAGCTGCTGTCCAGAATTGTTCCTCACGTGATTTTCACCCAATAGCTGAGACTATATTCAAATTAAAAACCTGAACTATACTCAATATAATAACTGAATTATATTCCATCAATCGCATTTTAAATTCTATAAATGTGCACGCCCAGCAACTGCACCAGCAGCCCCACTAGCAGCCACCCAACAGCCGCACCAGCAGCTGTCCAACAGCCGCACCAATCCCAGCTTTCCTATATATATTTTTAATTCAATAGCTGAATTAGATTCAGATTAATAGTTGAATTGTATTCAATTTAATAGCTGAATTATATTTAATTTCATAGTTAAATTATATTCAATTTTATAGCTGAATTACATCCAATTCCATAGCTGAACTATATTTAACTCAACAACTAGCGGCTGAATCTGATTTTTCTTCTCATTACATAATCACATACTCACACATTTCTTAATTTCCCCCAGCAGCTGATCACCGTTATGACTAGAATGAAATTCTATTAGAGATTATCAATTCAGAAAATCAGATTATACCTGCTTCAGATTGGTAGATCGTTAGAGAGGAAGAAAATCAATAAGCTGAAGCTGCCGCCACACAGCTCCTATTCTGCTTCAAACACTAGCGGCCAAGAGCTGGTTCTTGCGCCCCAAATTGATTTGTGCAGCTGTATTTACTGGTTTACAATTTTTAATGCTTAAATCAACCAGCTTGGCCAGCAAAACGCCTATCATAGAGCTTCCATCTCTCTTACACCGCTACCCACACACTGCTACACACACAAATATATTACCTGCTGCACGGCTTACACACCCACATATATATGTCTCTTCACTGCTAGAGAATTCTAGAAATTCTCTTTTCCTTCTCTTTTTCCTACAGATATATATATATATATATATATATATCTATGTAGATATGTGTGTCGGTGGGAGCCCAATCTAGAATTTTCCAAATCTTCTCAAATTTTGCTATTTCACCGACTCTCTCTCTCATCTTTCTTTTCTTTTCTTTGTTTCCAGTTTCTTCCCAAAGCTTCTCCTCCCTTCTCTTATGTATATATCATATTTGTTGCCCCAAGAAGTCTCTTGACCCGTCACCGACTCTCCCTCCATCTAGCAACTTCGGCTGCTTTTATATATATCTAACTTGCTAGCTTCCTTTGGAAGCTTCTACATTTAATAATAACAATATTATATTTTATATATATATATATATATATATATATTTTTATCCTTGCAGTGATATATATATATATATAATATCTCTTAATCCTATAAAATATTAATTTATGGAATGCCGATAAATTTGTCATAAAGTTGGGCTCAATTATCATAATTATTTATTTCTTGATTTTGAGTCCGTTAGGGTCTTATAGTTGATTTATTTTCTTTTCATAATTAATGATTTATTTCCGTCTTATTTATTTACCCTGACATTCAATTGGCTGGATTAATTTTCATATTTTCTGATAATTAATCTCGTCACGGTTTACTGTGTTTCGAGCTATTTTAAATCATTAGCGTCACGTAATTTATATTTATTAGATCCGTGTTCACTGTAAGCCGTGTCAGATTTTGGGGTATTACAGATATGCACTAGATATTGAGACATGACTCATGGTAATGGTACTCTAGAGATATTAGATGTGCTCTGTGTTATATGTTTGATAGACATGCTCTGTGGTTAGAGTTATTAGCTATCTGGTTTTAGACTCGCTCTGTGGTACATACCTCTATTGTATAAGTTTGGTCTCTACCTATAAAGAGGTCACAATAGTGAAAAATTCAAGTAGGGATACTTGAGTCGAGGATGTATAGAGTTTTTTAAACTTCCTAAACTGCTATATTTACTCTGTCTCCCATTATTATTTATTTATTTGTGTATTTACAACATTTACCTTTAAAAGAAAATAAATTACAGAAGGCCCTATTCACCCCTCTCGAAGATAAAAATTTGGACAACAACGGGGTTCCTAAAGTCCTTGGGGCTTTATTTTTTCAATAAGATAGAGATCGGTGATGGTATATGGTCTTGTTTCTTTGAAATCTAAACGTGTTTAACACTAGAATATCCTCTATATCCAACAATGTGCTGTTCATAATTGTTTTTTGATGAAATTTCTATTAAATAACTTCGATGAAGTTAATTTCGAAAAAATAAATCGATGAAGTTCCTTAATAATTTTAATGATAATGCACTGAAGTCGACTCAACATTCTTCCTCTCTCTCGGCCTTTCCATAAAGATCAATCTCTTTCCTTTAAAAGATTTATCAGGAAGTCAAAAATAACATTGAAGGGCAATGGAAAATTGTATCACTAAGAGTGGAAACTAGCTTTTAAGAACTTATTCTTGTCAGAGCAACTTCAATAATAGTAGCTATTTTAGTTAGTTATTTTGGTTAAAAACCTTTTATTTTTAATTTTTGAAAGTCTAACTCTAACATTATTATTTATGTTAATTATTAGTCTTTGAATTTGATTTTTTTATTCAAACTATTGTAAACAATCAAATTTCAATCATAACTTTTTAACGATAATATTTCAACGATGATTTATTTTTAGATAAAACACAACAAAAAAAATTAAAAGTAATAATAAATATAATTAATACAATCTACAAATGTGTAAATTGTGGCATTTTCAGAACGTTAATACAATTAATATTCTATCATTTTCTGTTAGATTAATATAATAATTCAAGAGATATTCTAAACCATTAACATATATCTATATATATATATATATTTTGTTAACTACTAATATATTATATATTAATATAATAGAAAATAGCAAGCCATCTTAGAAGAAAACTAGCTATGTTGACTAACAGCGACACATAGCTGGCGATGCTCTCTTATGACTTATATTTATATTAAAAAAATTATACTACCCTCTGCTTAGTATCTGACAATATCTCTGCTAAAGTATTTGGCAACTATAATAGTAGATCTTTTATTTTTAAAAATACACTATAACCCTTCTGTTTTACTTCATATTAACAGATTCCCTTTTATTGTGACATCTCTTTATTGACATGGATGCAGTTGTTGATGTTACCTTATAATATATTTAAAATACCAATTTTTTCCTCCTTAAAATCAATGTGATTTATATAGTTAAACATTTCAAATTAAAATTACTAAGATACCCTCATTCCTTCTCCAAGAAAAATCAACTCACAAATAAATCCGGAACAAAACTATTTTTAGTACATAAACCCAATTGATATATAACATGGTCCGAAACTAACATGCACACACACATGTATACCTACATTATCTTTCGCATTCAACATATGAATAAAAAAGCTAAAGGAATAATGTAATTTCAAAAGTTAATACTTACATAACCAACTGGGGCACTCATGCTTTCTTCCAAATGAGATGTCATGACTTCGAGTCTGACTCACCCAATGGGAGAGATATGGGCATTATTTTCACCCAATGAGTTACTTCACAAGGCTTATATCTGAAATGCTACGGGTTTGAGATTGTAGGTTGATTATTTTAGTTAGTTTTTTATTCTAAATATTGTAATACCTATCGTTTCTTTTTATAAAAAAAAATATATCCAGAAAAAATCAGCGTAATTTACTCATTTATATTTTATCATTCTTTTCAATTTAAGATTTGAAATTATATTATAAATTAGGCACAAGTTTAATAGCTCACGTATACTATAGAAATACATTTCATTGTGACATTTAGAATTAAGATTATGATTGTGGTAATTAGTATCATTTTTTTTGGGTTTGAGATTGTTTCAAATAAAGTTGTTTTGTTTTCAATAATCTAGATTGTTTGGCCGCTATGTTATACAACAATTCAGTGAGGATGTCAGGATTTTCAAGCATTAAAATGGAGTAGGAACGAAGTCAGAAATTTTGTAGGAGGAACAAACTTTGTTAAAAAAATATTTAATTATAAATTTAAAAATTAATAAGTATAAAATTTATTTTTTATGCAAGTCGTCCTTGTGATGTGAGTAAATTTGAGATTCTGGAGAAAAGAAGTGTAAAACATAATATTCCTTAATAATATTTTTGATAAAAAAAATTAAATAATTGATATAAAGTAACTTACAAATTAAATAAGAACTCTAACTGGAGAAAAACACACTTAATTAATTTTAGAATATACAAAAAAAAAAATTCTAAAAATTTGTTAAAATTTCATTGAAGAGATTAAATTAAAATTAAAATTAAAATGGCTTAATGTGTGAGAATTTTAAAATTTAGAAGCGATAAAAATATAATTTAAAAAGTTATATTTTAAAATATTTTAAAATTTATAATAAAATAATTTGAGGAGGCAACCGACCCTAGGGGCGGTAGCTCCGTCCCTGAAATGGAGGATTTGTCATTCATATGCATACAACAAACAAGATGACGATATTTGTAAGACAACATACAGTGACTTCGGCAAAGATCTGGAATATTACTCACAAACTGAAAAGAAACTGTTAATCATGGATAAAAATTCTTTAATATATATAGGATTAAATATTTTTCGTTAAATTTATTTTACGAGGAATGTATTATTTGTGTCTTACATTATGTTGGAAAAATAATGAGTTTGAACATAATAAATAGCTAACTTTGAGCTAAAATTAAAGTGGGTCCCACAAATTAATTTTAGTGGGTCCACATGGGAATGTGTTTTCCTCCATGAGGAGGTGAAGATTAAATATTGGGCTGCTCAAAACCATTAAGGGGTGAATGAGAAATTGCATCCAAACATCACCACTTGGGAATGGTAACAAAAGCTTGAAACTTGTGCAAAAAACTTGTGTCCCACATAGGATGGGTTCAAGGCTTTTTATTAGTATATATACACCTACCTTGGAGTGGGGTTTGGGCCCCAAGGGGCACCCCAGTTTTGTGGAAGAGGGAGGACATAAGAAAATGCTTGGACCACTACACACGTGCGCGCCGCCGCCCTGCCCCGCCCCGCCCCGCACCGAACCGACTTGGGCTTGTATATATCTTTTTGGAGAAAATTTATTTAAAATTTTCCAACCAGAAAACGCAGTCGTTTTAAACATGCGTTTAAGTTACCATTCGGATTCCGAAACGCTGTCGTTTTGCGTCATGCGTATGGTTACCGTTGGGAGTCCAATATGCAGTCGTTTTGTGACATGCGTACGGTTACCGTTGGGAGTCCTAAACGCCGTCGTTTTGCGATGGTGTTGGTTTGACTGAACAATCATCTTTCCTGTGTTTGTTCGCCATGAACAGACACAACTGAACCTTCGTGACTGTACCAAACAGTCATGAAGAAGCCTATAAATACCAGACCTTCACTGCATTTCATTCAATCCAAAAATTGCATTCTCTCTCTCTCTGCATAAGTCAAGTTCGAGTGTTGATACAGTTGTGTTTGTAGGGTTCTAAAGATTGAAGTGCTGCTTCTTTAGAACTGAAATCCGTTCTATCTTGGGAGACGATTGCTCATCATCTTGAGCATCGAGAGGGAGCAAATTCGTCTTAAGGAAATTGTCACGCCCCGAATTCCCGACCGAACCCGGGGACGCGACTGAAGCGAAACAAAAGGAAGAAAATAAAACATAAAGTAAGTAAATAAATAAACGAATAAATAAATAAACAACAATTTAATTGATCTAGATACAAGCCTACATAAATTCCTGTTTTAAAAAAAATTTCGGCAGAACCTCCTTTATTTTTCGAGCCTTTTTCTCCCTGATAATCACAATACATCATATTTATACAAACACATCACAATCCATCCTCACTCGATGGCCACAACTTTATCAAAGTTAAATATACATCGCCTACTTATACAACCGAAAATATACAACCATCATACAACATATATGTCATTGGGCTTAAGCCCGTACATCACAAAACACGCCTCTCGGGCCAAATATCCATCTACAGTCAAGTCTCCTCCACTCGGCTAGACTTCTTTAAGTCTCAGGTGTCGGGAATGTCATCTGAAATATGGTTCCCATGAATGGGTTAGCGCCAACATGTTGGTATGGTACAATACTAATGCAAGGAACAAAATTAAGACGTGGCATGTGCAAGTGTACATGTATGTCTACATGCCTCCCTAATCATACATACAATATAATGGCAATGTACAAACTACATCTGTATAAAACCCTACATCACGTTCACAAATTCATCAACACAATGCACAGGTAATATGCGTGACACACCCATGCATAACTCTATGCCACACCTATGTCTCATTTACGGGTACTCCCCGATGGCATCGAAGTACCAATGCAATGGCCAATTTTGGGTTTTTCACCACAGGATTTGCACCCTCATAATGCACAGCACCTCGTGCTGACCCATACTATGCTTTCAAGAAATCACCCTGTGCCAATATGCCATGATTTCATCATGCAATAGTACAGTTCAAATGAAACTTTACTTTCATAAGCATATGCAACATGCTTTAAATAATGCATCACAATTAAGATCAACAAATAGCATTTAAATCACAAGGTTTCATCCACAAATCTACGTGTCATGCTTGATCAATCTCAACGCTTACGCAAATCCACATGTCACAATATCAACAATCCTTCTAAAACATAAATCACATATGATGAAAACTCAAGAAGTAAAACATAACTTCCAAATAATCTTAAAGAACACGGAAGCATATAAACAAAGTGTCTCAAAGCATCTCAAAGCAATAACTCCTATGTGATCTTCTATCAGCAGATAAGCACAAGAATCATGCAACCAATATGCACATCAATCCTAATTTAATTCTATTCCTTACTTAGTAAAGTACCATACCTGACTAGGGCGTGTCTCAACCCTAGGATGCTGTGTCCACTATGCAATCCAATCAAACAGATAAATCTTTACTCCACGGTTCAGAAGTTGAAGAAAACACACCGGCAGGTTGATCGAGTCAGCCAACCATTTTACTTCTTCAACCTTTTTCCTTCAAGCAGATGATGATCCTGACAGATTCTGTCCCTTTATATCCCATCCATCGGATATTGAAGAACTTTCCCTTCTCAATCTCTTTAGACATGGCTTCATTCAAATCCTCAAGTAGTGCTGGGAACAGCTTTATGTAACGATCCCCTAAGCGTCAGCCTGTCCTTGGCCGTTGCTACTTTAAAGAACCCATATGTTAACGAAAAACCTATGGCTAAACTGAACTCCTAGCAACCCAATCATGTGTTACACCACCAATATGAGAACTGAGTTTCACAAATTTGCCCAACAACCTATCTTCAAGACTTCCAAAGGATACCCCCAAACGTCTGCTAGAAATGTTCCCCACAGCAAGACTGAACTTCATTCAACTAACTTCTTCACTTCCATTTACTGTTGCTACCTCTGCCTCTACTGCTACTGCACTCTCTCCATTTCCTCTAATCGAACCAGTGGCATTAAGCATACCCAATCTACACACCTACTAACATTTGATCTTCCACAAACTCAACCTGAAACTACTGTATCATCCCTTTTTCTTTTGACAATGGCAGATATGATGTAATCAAGCTGGCGGTTTCAGAGTTTGGCATCAGCTGGTTGTGGCTATAACTATTGTAGCTGACACATACTTGGGGTGCATCCTTTGACTCAGAATTATCAGTAGGCCTTGATGACTGGAGTAAAACCAGTTCTTAAATCCCACAAAATCATCAACCACGCTACAGAACTCCTGCGCAGTTGAGGGGAAGAATTTCTCACCTTCAACCATATCTCATGCCCTTAGTAAATACCTTATGGTCCAATAGTAGAGCCATTTGCATGTTTATCATTTCTGCCAATCTTCTAAACATGCTCATTATCGGAATTGAAATCATAGCCAAACCATTTTAACCCTTCCAATAATCTACAATCAGTCCAAAAAAAACTGAACTGTCCATACCTAAGACCTCCGATCTCCTTCAATCTATCCATCTTCACATTGCTGCTGCTATTGTTTGGCCTTCGAAGCCAATTCTGTCAATAACCGTCCCTCGAAGCAGCATCCATCCCAAAAATCACCACTCCGTGCAGCAAACTGCTCCCAATATTTTCATCTGATTCATCACATCACTTACAACGTCCAACAGCTGCAGGAAAACCAACTCCTATAGCCCCCCCGTTGCGCTGCTACACCAACACGCACACAGGTATAGCTCTGCCCCGCTACAACCACTACTCTCTCCCTGCTTCAGTTTCCCCTCTGCTCTAACGATACACAAACACACACATATCGATTACCTCCAACACAGATACAATCGAACCAGCAAAATCCAACCCAATCCAATTCAACCGACTCTACCATTGCTCCTCAATTCCCTCTGTTCTCAATTGAAACAGCAGGAACAAGGGAAACCTACAAACTGCAACATCCACACAATCTCGAACTGCCATATATATATATATATATGCATCGATCTCCTCCACCATCATCGTCATCAATTTCTCATCTCACCGACCATCGCAAAACCCATCTACTGCTTCGCGTCCCTCCAATCCGCAACACACAGCCCTAATCGCAATCCAAAACCCATCGCCATATCACTTCACGCACACACAAATAGATACATACACTAACCTATTCAATCATACCTCAACGGATCCATTCAGCCACAAAGATCCCAGCCCCGAGATCTAACGAAGTCGCGATCTTCTCTCCCAATAATCTCAACCACCGTCCGATCAATGACCTCCGATGCCACGCCGTCAACGATCGTCTCCTCCGCCGTCGCTCCTCTGTCGCCCCCTTGCGCGACTCCCCCCTTCCTTTCTCTCTTTCTTCCCCTTTTCCCCTTTCTTTTTTTCTCTCCTTTCTTTCCTGTTTTCACGCGACCTGCCTCACTGATTTCCTTCCTTCTCATTTCTTTATCTCTCGGTTTCTCTTCTTTATTTTCTCCTTTCCACCGACTTCAACCTACACTCAAACACACACCACACATGACACGCCACACTCCCCTGATATTATACACATAATTTATTGTTATACTTTACCAGATTACATATTTTATAAATATTTTTATTCCACAAAATATTATAAAATGCCAGTAAATTTTTCATAAAGTCGGGGCTCAATTTTAATTATTTATTTATCACTATTGGTTCTCGTTCAGGTCCCATATTAAATTCTTATAATTTATGATTCGTATCAATCCCATGAATTTATCCTGGCACTTCGTAAACTGGTTTAAATATTTTATTTTATTTTATCTTATTTTTTTTTTCAAATCTCTACAGAAATTGTCAATTTCACAAGGCTCGGATTTAATTCTGTTCAAATCCCAAATACAGTAAGTTTTACTGTATTTCCATTCTATTTGAATTATTTATTTTTGTTTAATTCCTTGTAACAGTATATATATATATATATATTAGATTATATATAGTCAGTATATTTCAGGCATAACAATCTTAAGACAAATTTCAATTTATTTTGCCTGTTGTAATACACTGTGATACACAGAAATATTATATATACTGTACTGTCATATATACTGTTGTATATTATATATACGGTACTGCCATATATACTGTTATATATTATTGATACAGTACTGTTATATTATATATATATATTGTTTTATTATATATATATATATATATATATACAGTACTGTTATATTACTGTTATAGTAATATATAAAAATTACTGTTTCATTTTATTATATATATATATACAGTACTGTTATATTACTGTTATAGTAATATATAAAAATTACTGTTTCATTTTATTATATATATATATATATATATATATACAGTACTGTTATATTACTGTTATAGTAATATATAAAAATTACTGTTTTATTTTTGTTTATATAAATATATACTGTTTAAACTGCTCACTGTTTTGTTAAACATTGAAACTGTTTTATTTAAACTGTTCACTATTTTGTTAAACATTGAAACTGTTTTAGTTAAACTATTCATTGTTTTGTTAAACATTGAATCTGTTTTCATTTAAACAGTTCACTGGTTTTGTTAAACATTGTTTAATAAAATATTCACTGTTTTATAAAACATTGAATCTGGTTTTATAAACTTCTCTGTTTTATAAATTCAGTTCTGTTTATTAGATTCTGTTTACTTTTTAAAAGTTCTGTTTAGTAGATTTTTGGTTAATAAATCTTGAGACAAAACTTTCTGTTTTTTGTAACAGAAATGGCCTCTACAAGCAATGCACCTACAAGCAATGCACCCTCCATGAATGTGTCTCATGGAGAGAAGCCTGAAAAGTTCGATGGAACAGATTTCAAACGTTGGCAACAGAAAATGATCTTCTATCTCATAACCTTGAATTTGGCAAGGTTCCTTCATGAAGATTCTCCCATACTTGTTGAAGGAGAAACTGACAAGGAAAAAGTGGCTGCTGTTGAGGCATGGAAACATGCAGATTTCTTATGTAGAAATTACGTGTTGAATGGATTGGATAATACATTATATAATGTTTATTATTCAATCAAAACAGCAAAGCAACTATGAGAATCTTTGGACAAGAAACACAAAACTGAAGATGCTGGCATGAAGAAATTCATAGTTGGTAAATTTCTTGACTACAAGATGGTAGACCATAAAATGGTGAGAAGCCAAGTTCAAGATCTACAAGTGATCCTCCATGACATCCATGCTGAAGGAAAGTCTCTAAGTGACTCATTTCAAGTGGCTGCTGTGATTGAGAAATTGCCACCATCATGAAAAGACTTTAAGAATTATCTCAAGCACAAACGCAAAGAGATGAATCTTGAAGAGTTGATAGTGAGACTACGAATTGGAGAAGACAACCGAGGGTCTGAAAAGAAAAATGAAAATCATTCTATGGGGGCTAAGGCAAATGTTGTTGAACAAGGCTCAAAGAATAAAAGGAAGCGTGAAGGAGAGGGTCCTTCTCAAGTTTCTAAGAAGTTCAAAGGGAAATGCTACAATTGTGGTAAGCAAGGACATCGTTCAAAGGACTGTCGCAAACCTAAGAACTCAAGGAAACCAAATGCTCAAGCAAACATGACAGAATGTGACAGGCTTTTAGTTGATGTTGGTGAGATGAATCTTTTCGCTGTTGTATCCGAATGTAACTTGGTGGGAAACCCAAGGAATGGTGGGTAGACACTAGGGCTACACGCCACATTTGCTCAAAAAAATGGATGTTCTCTACCTACAAACCTGTTGAGCACGAAGAACAACTCTTCATGGGTAATTCTTCAAGTTCCAAAGTGGAAGGAAGTGGAAAGGTGATACTGAAAATGACATCTAGCAAAGAACTCACTCTCAATAATGTGCTTCATGTGCCTGACATTCGCAAAAACTTAGTCTTTGGATCATTGCTTAGCAAGAATGGCTTCAAATTAGTCTTTATGTCTGACAAATTTGTGCTCACTAAGAATGAGATGTTTGTGGGAAAGGGTTATTTGAGTGGGGGGCTGTTTAAGATGAATGTTATGACTATTGTACCGAAATCTGTTAATAATAATAATAATGCTTTTTCTTCTTACTTGCTTGAGTCTTCAAATATTTGGCATGCTAGATTAGGACATGTTAATTATGATACTTTACGTAGATTAATTAACTTAGAATTTTTGCCTAAATTTGATATTAATACTAATCACAAATGTGAAACTTGTGTGGAATCTAAATTGACAAGATTACCTTTCTATTCTGTTGGAAGAAGTACTGAACCTCTAGATTTAATTCATAGTGATATCTGTGACTTAAAGTTTGCGCAAACTAGAGGGGGAAAAAAGTATTTTATTACTTTTATTGATGATTACACTAGTTACTGTTATGTGTATTTGCTAAGAAGCAAAGATGAGGCTATAGAAATGTTCAAACATTACAAGAATGAAGTTGAGATTCAACTTAGCAAAAAGATCAAGGCAATAAAAAGTGATAGAGGTTGTGAATATGAATGACCTTTTGAGGAGTTATGTTCAGAACATGGAATAGTTCACCAAACTACCGCTCCTTATTCACCTCAATCTAATGGTATTGCTGAACGCAAAAACCGAACATTAAAAGAGATGATGAATGCTATGTTGTTAAGTTCTGGTTCACCCCAGAATTTGTGGGGGGAAGCTTTGCTTTTCGCTAATTATGTTCTCAACAAAGTACCTCATAAGAAAATTCATAAAACACCTTATGAATTATGGAAAGGTCATAGACCTTGCTATAAATACTTAAGAGTGTGGGGGTGTCTAGCTAAAGTGGCAATTCCTAAACCTAAAAAAGTTAAGATAGGACCAAAAACCATTGATTGTGTATTCATTGGTTATGCAAATAACAGTAGTGCATATCGATTTCTTGTGCATAAATCTGAGATTCCTGATATGCATGTTAATACAATTATTGAGTCAAGGGATGCTTCATTTTTTGAAAATGTATTTCCTTATAATATGAAACATGAATCAAGTTTACAGAAAAGGCCTCTAGAAGCTACAGTTAGTAATAATCATGAAAGTATAGACCAAAAGTCTATAATTGATGAACCTAGACGTAGCAAGAGAGCAAAAAAATCAACGTCCTTTGAACCTGATTTTCTAACATATTTGTTGAAAAATGATCCTCAAACGTTCAAGGAAGCAATGTTCTCTCCCGAAACTTTATATTGGAAAGAAGCAATCAAGAGTGAAATTGAATCCATCATGCAAAATCATACGTGGGAATTAGTGGATCTTTCACCTGGTTCCAAACCATTAGGGTCCAAATGGATCTTTAAAAAGAAGATGAAAGCTGATGGGTCAATAGAGAAATATAAAGCAAAACTTGTGGTCAAAGGCTATAAGCAAAGGGAAGGATTAGATTATTTCGATACTTACTCACCAGTTACTAGAATCACATCCATTCGGATGTTGATTGCGATAGCAGCTTTAAACGGATTAGAAATACATCAAATGGATGTGAAAACTGCTTTCTTAAATGGTGAGTTAGATGAAGAAATATATATGGAACAACCCGAAGGGTTTATTGCTCCTGGACAAGAAAGGAAAGTATGCAAGCTTGTCAAATCCCTCTATGGATTAAAGCAAGCACCAAAACAATGGCATGAGAAATTTGACAATGTAATGATGTCAAATGGATTCAAGATCAATGAGTGTGATAAATGTGTATATATCAAAACCACTCAAAAAGGATATGTCATCTTATGTCTTTACGTTGATGATATGCTAATTTTAGGTAGCACTATTGATATGATAAATGCTACAAAACAAATGTTATCTAATAGATTTGATATGAAAGACTTAGGTGTCGCAGACACTATTTTAGGAATGAGAATTTCTAGAATGTCTGATGGACTTGTTTTATCTCAATCTCATTACATTGAGACATTACTTGATAAGTTCAAGAAGTATAACATAAATCTTGTAAAGACACCAGTGGATGTAAGTCTTCATCTTGTTAAAAATATTGGAGAAAACATATCTCAATTAAAGTACTCTCGTATAATAGGCAGCTTAATGTATGTCATGAACTGCACTCGACCTGATATAGCATATTCAGTGAGTAAGCTTAGTCGATTTACGAGTAATCCAGGAAACAATCACTGGAAAGCAATAATAAGACTTTTGGGATATTTAAAATATACCCAAAATTATGGACTGCACTACACGAGATATCCAGTTGTCCTTGAAGGGTATAGTGATGCTAATTGGATATCTGATTCAAAAGACACCAAATCCACAAGTGGATATGTTTTTACTCTAGGAAGTGTAGCTGTGTCTTGGAAATCCTTCAAACAAACATGTATTGCTAGATCTACAATAGAATCTGAATTCATTGCTTTAGATAAAGCTGGAGAAGAAGCCGAATGACTTCATAATTTCTTAGAGGATATTCCAAATTGGTCAAGACCAATGCCCGCTATTTGTATCCATTGTGATAGTCAATCAGCAATTGGAAGGGCACAAAGTCATATGTATAACGGTAAGTCACGACACATACGTCGAAGACATAATACCGTTAGACAATTGCTCTCGAATGGAATTATCACCATTGACTATGTAAGGTCAAAAGATAATATTGCGGATCCACTTACAAAAGGCCTAACACGAGAGCAAGTGGAAAGTTCATTGAAGGGAATGGGTTTAAAGCCTATGTCTAAACAAGAGTTGTTATAGTGGCAACCCAACTTAGTTGACTGTAGATCCCAAGATCTAGGTTCAAAGGGCCAACCGAACTATGAAACAACTCAGTACGCATTGAGGAGATATTTACTCCTAACCATTCCTATGATGAGACAGTGCACATCTGCCACGAGAACCAAGGATAAGTTACACTTTTAATGATTTTTATATCTTAGAAAGATGTCCAAGTAGGGTATTGCAGGATACTCTTCATAGAAATCACCTATGTGAGTAAGAAGGGGCCGCTTTTATGAGAATTTGAAAGGCTGAATTCTCTAAAACACTCATAGAACCAAGAGGTGTTCAAGGCCAAAATGAACACAAACATGAGAACCAACTATGTCCGAAAGGGTACTATGTGATTTGTATTGTCTTGGTTTACACAAATGGCTGACAGTTCAAAGACCTCATGTCTACTGATTAACTAAGTAAATCCGATAGTCGTTCACTAGGGCAAGTTCAAAGCCAGTAGGCTACTTAACCCAATGCAGTAACCTTTTCACTATACTCGAACTAGTGTCTGCATATCATTTGCATTACTTTCAGTCAATTTCATTCATATGGGGGATTGTTGGAAAAATAATGGGTTTGAGCATAATAAATAGCTAACTTTGAGCTAAAATTAAAGTGGGTTCCACAAATTAATTTTAGTGGGTCCACATGGGAATATGTTCTCCTCTATGAGGAGATAAAGATTAAATATTGGGTTACTCAAAACCATTAAGGGGTGAATGAGAAATTGCCTCCAAACATCACCACTTGGGAATGGTAACAAAAGCTTGAAGCTTGTGCAAAAAACTTGTGACCCATATAAGATGGGTTCAAGGCTTTTTATTAGTATATATACACCTACCTTGGAGTGGGGTTTGGGCCCCAAGGGGCACCCCAGTTTTGTGGAAGAGGGAGGACCTAAGAAAATGCTTGGACCACTACACACGCGCACGCCGCCGCCGCCCCGCCCTGCACCGAACCGACCTGGGCTTGGGCTTGTATATATCTTTTTGGAGAAAATTTATTTAAAATTTTTCAACCAGAAAACACAATCGTTTTAAACTTACGTTTAAGTTACCATTCGGATTCCGAAACGCTGTCGTTTTGCGTCATGCGTATGGTTACCGTTGGGTCCAATACACAGTCGTTTTGCGACATACGTACGGTTACCGTTGGGAGTCCTAAACGCCGTCGTTTTGCGATAGCATTGGTTTGACTGAACAGTCATCTTTCCTGTGTCTGTTCGCCATGAACAGACACAACTGAACCTTCATGACTGTACCAAACAGTCATGAAGAAGCCTATAAATACTAGACCTTCATTGCATTTCATTCAATCCGAAAATTGCATTCTCTCTCTCTCTCTGCATAAGTCAAGTTCGAGTGTTGATACAGTTGTGTTCGTAGGGTTCTAAAGATTGAAGTGCTCCTTCTTTAGAACAGAAATCCGTTCTATCTTGGGAGACGATTACTCATCACCTTGAGCACCGAAAGGGAGCAAATTCGTCTTAAGGAAATTATCAATTTCACAAGGCTCGGATTTAATTCTGTTCAAATCCCAAATACAGTGAGTTTTACTGTATTTCCATTCTGTTTGAATTATTTGTTTTTGTTTAATTCCTTGTAACAATATATATATATATATATAAGATTATATATAGTCATTATATTTCAGGCATAACACATTATGAGGGGAAAATGAAAACAAATGTAGACGAAATTACATGACAAAGGGTGCAAACTACATAGGAATTACAACAAATATTTGAACTTTGAAACTGGAGTTTACATGGGGCTAGCAGCAGTTGGACATGGGGGGATGGATATATCAGTAATCCCTTCTAACATCAGCACAACACACTTCATTGAAGGACGAAGAGCTGGTTCATCCTGAATACACCAGAGCCCCACCGTCACCAGTCTCTCCAAGAGCTTCTTGTCTACTTCTTCATCACCTACAAGCTTATCCAGTTCTCTTGCAACGAAGCACTTATAAGCCCAAGCAGAAAGAACCACCTCTTCTGGGTTTGATACATCCACTTTCATGTTCCTTCTGCAACATACAATTTCCAACAACACTATTCCATAGCTGTAGATATCAACCTTTACCGATATTGGGGTATTCTTCTGCCACTCTGGTGCCAAGTATCCTCTTGTCCCTCTCACACCTGTGAATGTCCTGGTTTGATCCGGCATTAATAACTTTGCCAACCCAAAATCAGATATTTTAGCATTCCAGAAATCATCCATCAAAATGTTTTGAGGTTTTATATCACAATGAATGATGGGTGTCTCACACTCTTCATGTAGATAAAGGATCCCTCTAGCTACATCCAGTGCAATCCTCACTCTTTCATTCCATTCTGGGCGCCTTTCTTCAGCTCGGAAGAGAAGGTCTGCAAGGGAGCCATTGCTCATATATTCGTACACCAGAAGCCTCTTCATGCCTTCAGCACAGTAGCCAAGCAACCGAACTCGATTCTTGTGATGAGTTTTCCCAATTACTCGCATTTCTGCTCGGAACTCCGTTTCACCCTCGTCCACCTGCACCTTCTCTAGTCTCTTTACTGCCACAAGCTTTTTTATTTTACCTTTGTATAAAGTTCCTTTGTAAACTGCTCCAAAAGAGCCCTTGCCCAACTCTTCTTTGAACCCATGAGTTGCCTTATGAATCTCCCTATATGAATATGATCCCAATGTAAACTCCTCTATCAAGCCGGAGGTTCCAGCTTCCAATAGCCTTCTGTACTTTAAAACTCGGAATTTGAAAATGAAATAGTCGGAGAATGCAAGGGAAGAGCATGAATATGTGATGAAGCCCAGGCTTAGAACAAGAATTAGCATTACTGCCTTCTTGCTTGTGGTCACGACCACTGGTGACGGTGGAGGAATTAGAGTTGGAATTGTCTTGTTGCTTTCTATACTTGTCGTACCCACCTTGAAGAATGCAGTGGATGGCAACGCAGTATCCCCAGTATCCCTTCCAAAATATCTTAGTGGAAGCGCAGTATCCCTTCTAAAATATCTTAGTGGAAGCTTAAGTTTCATGCAGTTACCCGACTGAAACAAAGCCGCATCACAAACACAGTCTTCCAAACAGGACTTGCTACACTCTTCTTTCGGCATTGATGCTTTAAAGTAAGGAGGGTCATCCGAGTTCAGATTATCCATTGCAGTAATATTATAAAAGGAATTTTCTTTCCCAACCTTGCACTTTTCTTTGGTAAAATTCCTCTCGCAGCCGAGAGACCAATGCTTGGGATCAATAAAATCAGAACCGGGAAGACAATTGCAATAGGGTTGATTGTCATTCAAGGTGCAATAGCTGTTGAAGCCACAGAAGCTTTTCACTTCACAAAGATTTTGAATTGCTTGCCACTCAACCAATGGTTTGGTGTCAAACTTGTGAGAATACAATCGGAAATTTCCATCCACATCAAGGGTTGCTCGGTGGATAACTGTGTTGCTGTAGATGGATGAACCCCTGAAAAGTTCTCTGATTGTGGCTGAATTTGTGTTGTTGATGAGTAGTAGCTTGCCGGTATTATTTAGATATAGGTTATAATTTGGGGATCTGCCCCAACTATTGGAAGCCCAGTAAGCATCTATCCCCCAGTCTAGAGTATTTACAGGATATGCAACGAGATTCCCATCAGACTGCATTTTGAGACGAAACCTTCCAGTTGAGTGGTTGGTTTGAGACACACTAGAAAACAATTCATGCCCGGTGGATAAGTTCTGGCCTCCTAAAATTGTATCAGTAGGAAAGCTGAAACTCTCCCAAATGACAACAGAATCCTTGTTGTATAGCACAAAATTTCCAGAGTCCGTCATGGCAGCATAGGAAGCAGAATCTATTGAACCAGCAATAACTCTAACCTCGCTGTTGCCAGTTCTCAGAAGAAGCTTACCGTTATTAGTTAGGTCTAGGGTAGCATTTGATGAGACTGGTGGGTCGTCACGATTTGCAGTCCATACAGTAGTATTGTCAGAGCTATCCACCAACCAAATTCCTACCAAAAAGCCACTGCCATGCTGGTAGAATCCAAATGCAAAACGGCCGGAAGGTGAGTGCCATGAAGTGGGTTGACTGGTGGGGAAAAGTGAAGAGCCCAAACTTATCCAGTTGGAGTGTTTCTGTTGAGCTCCTACAACTTCAAAGAAAACAGAGAGGAGTAAGAAAGCAGCAGAAAAAGAAGCCATCGGAAAGCAAGAATTGGTACTCTTTACTAGTGCTTAAGGACTTATGATACCACAACCTCAAACGCAGTAAAGTTATTCCATGTGACCATGTGATTCCAATATGATGGCTCAATTTTTCTTCAATTTGTGTCCCTTAGCTGTCTTGAATTTATGAATTGCCTTCAAAAGTGCGTTTCGATTGTCAACCGTTTTACAAATTTCATCATTGACGGACTTACATTCAGGAAAGAAGACTGAAATTTCTTCATGACTGACCAGGAATTAATCGGCTGAAGCAATAACTAATAGTTGATCAAGGAAAACGACAACGAGATAAAATTCATCGTTGACGGACTTACTTACATTCCGGAAAGAAGAGTGCAATTTCTTCATGACTGGCCAGGAATTAATCGGCCGAAGCAATAACTACTAGTTGATCAAGGAAAACGACAACGACATAAACTTGCGGTGTTGATTTGGTCTTTCTTGAAAGTAAGGTGCATGTGCAATAACTACTACACGACGTAAAACTTGGGGTGTTGATTTGGTCTTTCTTGAAAGTAAGGTGCATGTGCAATAACTACTGCACGACGTAAAACTTGCGGTGTTGATTTGGTCTTTCTTGAAAGTAAGGTGCATGTGCAATAACTACTGCACGACGTAAAACTTGCGGTGTTGATTTGGTCTTTCTTGAAAGTAAGGTGCATGTGCACGACGTAAAACTTGCGGTGTTGATTTGGTCGTTCTTGAAAGTAAGGTGCATGTGCACGACGTAAAACTTGCGGTGTTGATTTGGTCGTTCTTGAAAGTAAGGTGCATGTGCAAGAACTACTGCATTACTGTTCATGAGATGAAAAAAAGCATACATACAATAGTTGGATAACAAGGATGGAAAATGTTAGAATATAGAATATTCTAGTATATATATAATGTAATATATTTTCATATCGTCTTGCCCTTTGGTTTGGCCTACCTCCTTCTACTTATAAATAGGCCTTGTATTGTACAGTTTCAATACACAGAAATACATACAAATTCATTTCTCTTCTTTATTTCTTCATAGTATCAGAGCCACAAACTTGTGGCCTGTAGTCTTATTTTTTCTGCTGTTCTTCCAGCAAATTTTCGGTGCTCTTCCTTGTGATGGTAGCCGCCACTTGTAGTTCTTTTCAGCCTTTTTGCAGTCCAATCTGAACAGTAAGTTCAGAAACATATTCGCAAGGTACGGGACTTCCCTTCCGTGAAAGACACTCCGCCGTTCCTTGCCTCATGAGCCGCCACGCACCGCGACTCCTCTCTGCCTTCCTCGATTTTTCACTGTTCCGGTCACCATCTCACAAAGGTACCACTACCATTGGACAGCCCATTCAGAGAGGAGTCCAACGCCGCCAAAATCACCCCCATCGGAGCTGCCACGCCCCCTCACGCTCCTCTTGAAGTTCTGTCGTGCCGCCCATGAGTCTCACGCGCCAGTCCTCACCTTGTGCTGCCATGTTAGCCCTAATCCACGTCATTGCCACGTCAGCCCTAGTTCCACTTCAGCTTTCGCCGCCACATCACCGTTGACCGTTGACTTTAACCGTTGACTTATTACAAATCAGGTGCTTTCTACTCAGTTTTTCGTCCTGGTTTCATTTTTGCTATCTGCTTCTGCATTTGAAGCTTCGATATGTCTCAATCTACATCGAATCTCGATTCTATTGTTCGTCCTATAGACATAATATTGGATGGATCCAATTATAGTATGTGGGCTCAAAATATGGAAGTTTTCTTGAAAGGACGCCGCTTATGGCGTTATGTGACTGGAGACCTTGCTGCACCAACACAGAAGGAAAGTGAGAAAGAAGAGGCGTTTTCATCTCTTCTGGAAGAATGGGGCAGTATGCACTACAAGATTTTGTCTTGGTTCATCAACGCCTCTATTCCATCCATCAACAGTCTCCTTCTGAGACTTGGGAATGCTAAGGTTGCTTGGGATTTTCTGGCCAAAAGATACAACTGCACCTATGATGCTTCCTTGGAGTTTCAACTAGAAGCTAAACTTTATCAGATGCGTCAGGACCCAGGTTAGTCTATTGCTGATTTTTATTCTCAGACCAATCATCTTTGGGAACAATTATCTGCTATAGATCCGAAGTTAGCATGTGCTCAAGACATTCAAACATTTGCTGCCTGGCTTGATCAACGGAAGTTTATGCACTTTATGATGGCTCTTCGTGATGATTTTGAATCTACTCGAGCCTCTCTTCTTCACCATCAACCACTTCTGACTTTAGATGCTGCTGTTTCTGAACTCATCTCTGAAGAAACTCGTCGTTACAATATGAAGATGCAATCATCTGATATGGTTCTTGCCGCTGCTTCTCGTGGTCCTTCACCATCTTCTACTGGATGTTCATCATCCCAATCCAACTCCAAGAATCGTCTTTGCAGGTGGTGTAATTTTCGTGTCACACCATCGATGAATGTCGCAAGTTCAAGTATTATAAGCAGCAACAAGCTTCCCAACAGACAACTGCGGTCACCTCATCTACTCTTTCCCAACAGACAGCTGCGCTTGCTTCCTCTACTTCCTCTGCACCCGAGTCTTCGTCTTCATCCACTCCTTTCACTGCAGCTGATGTCAAGGCCTTAATTCACTAGGTTTTGTCCCAATCCTCCACTGCCTTGTCCGTCACCCCAGGTAAATCTCAGAGGTTTATAGACTCTGCTTGCTGTAACCATATGACATCTAATTCCACCATCTTCTCTCATAAAACTGCTCTTTCTCCGAATCCTGTAATAGACACTACCAATGGTTCTCATATGCCTGTTAGTCACATAGGGTCTATTTCTACCTCTAATTTATCTGTCAGTGATACTTACCTTATGCCTCAGTTATCCTTAAATCTTCTTTCTATTGGACAACTTAGTGAGTTAAGCATTGACCTGAAATTTTCTAACAAGGGTGTTGATGTACAGGATTCACGGACGGGTCAGTTGCTTAGGACAGGCCGTAAAGTTGGACGTCTTTTCAAGCTCACATTTCTACAGATTCCTTCTTCAACAAACACTTCCATGGCTGCCATCACAGTTACTTCCAGTTTGTAGCACTCCTAGTTGGGTCATGTCTCACTTCCATATGTCCAGTTCTTGGCTTCTCAAGGTCATTTAGGTCCAGTTAAATTTCAGTCTTTTGATTGTGTGTCATGTCATCTTGGAAAACAAACACATTTATCCTTTAATAAAAATGACTCTTTTTCCGTAGCACTTTTTGACTTAGTTCATTCTAATATTTGGGGTCCTACCCCAACACCGACTGAGGGGAGATCTCGTTATTTTGTTATCTTTTTGGATGATTATAGTCGTTATACTTGGATTTATCTTTTGTAGCATAGGTCTAAACTCACCACTGTCTACCAAAATTTTCACAAAATGGTGCAAACTCAATTTTCTTGTACCATTATAACTTTTCGTTCAGATAATGCAATGAAATACAAGGATAAGTCATTTCTTGCCCTTTTACAGCATAATGAGACAGTTTCTCACCATTCTTGTCCATACACCTCACAACAAAATGGTCGAGCAAAACGTAAACATCGCCACATTCTAGATATAGTAAGAGCACTTCTCATCTTTGCCTCTCTTCCAGAACGTTTTTGGGGAGAAGTTGCCCTTACTACTGTCTACACCATCAATCGTGTTTCCTCACCCATTATACACAATAAAACTCTATTTGAGCTTCTCTATGGTACGGTTCCTAACTATTCATTGCTTCGAGTTTTTGGTTGTGTTTGTTTTGTCACTCTTCCCTCACATGAACACACCAAACTTGAGCCTCGATCCCGACTCTGTTGTCTTCTTGGTTATGGTCTCACTCAAAAGGGTTATCGTTGTTATGATCCCATAGCCAAATGTCTTCGTATTTCTCGTCATGTAGAGTTTTGGGGACATAAGATGTTTACGAGTATTTCTCCTTTTCCACAGTCTTCTATCAGTTATGCTCCTATCTTTACTAACCCCTTTATTGCTTTAATTCCTGACTCCTTTGCAGAGATGCCAAGCTCCTCAGATGTTCTTTCTTCACCTGTCTCGGAGTCATCTGACACATCTGCTGATACTCTTGATCCATCAACTGCCTCCGAGCCTGTCCAGGTACCTGTACTTCGTCAATCCACTAGAGTAAGAGCTCCTCCTTCTCATCTTCAAGATTTTCATTGTTATTATGCTCTTGTTACCCTTCACGAACCTCACAGTTATCGTGAGGCTAGTGCTGACCCTCTTTGGCAGAAAGCTATGTCTGATGAACTAGAAGCTCTCACTGAAACTCATACTTGGGACTTGGTGGATTTACCTCCTAGCAAGTCTGCAGTTGGATGTAAGTGGCTCTACAAAATCAAGACTCGGTCAGATGGATCAGTGGAATGCTACAAAGCTCATCTTGTTACCAAGGGTTTCTCTCAAGAGTATGGTGTTGACTATGAGGAGACTTTTGCCCCTGTTGCTCGTCTTACCTCTGTCCGCTCTTTGCTGCTGTGCGTCATTGGCAACTATTTCAGATGGATATCAAAAATGCATTCTTGAATGGTGATCTTGCTGAGGAAGTTTATATGCATCCTCCTCCTGGTTATGCCCATTCTCCGCACATAGTTTGTCATCTTCGGCGTGCTCTCTACGGTTTTAAACAAGCTCCCCGAGCCTGGTTTGCTAAATTCAGTTATGTTGTTGCTCAACAGGGGTTTACCCCTAGTGCCTATGACTCAGCTCTTTTCCTTCGGACCACTGGTGCTGGTATTATTCTTATTCTTCTTTATGTTGATGACATGATCATTACAGGCGATGATCTCTCTGGTATTCAAGATCTTCAGCACTTTTTGAGTCAGAATTTTGAGATGAAGGACTAGGGGCAGCTTAACTACTTTCTGGGTCTTAAGGTTACATTTGGATCAGATGGTTATTATCTTTCTCAAGCTAAGTATGCATCTGACTTACTTTCTAAAACCGGCTTGACTGACAGCAAAACATGCACTTCTTCGTTTGATCCTAATGTTCGGTTACTTGCTATTGATGGTGAATCTCCTTTTGATGCTACTTTGTATCAACAACTGGTTGGTAGTCTCATCTATCTCACTGTTACCCGATCAGACATTTCCTATGTTGTTCATCTGGTTAGCCAGTTTATGAGTTCCCCTCACTCTACTCACTATGCTGCTGTTTTTTGCATCTTTCGGTATGTCAAGGGAACTCTGTTTCATGGCCTTCACTTTTCGTCTCGCTCATTTTTTGAGCTTCGCTCCTATTCTGATGCTGATTGGGCTGGTGATCCTACCGATCGTCGCTCCACCATGGGATACTATTTCTTACTCAGCACCTCTTTCATTTCTTGGCATAGTAAGAAGCAGACTGTTGTTGCCCGCTCTAGTACTGAGGCTGAGTATCGTGCCCTTGTTGATACTATAGCTGAACTTTTGTGGTTACGATAGCTTTTGACAGACATGGGTGCTTCTCAGATGACTAGTTCTCCTTTTTATTGTGATAATCGGAGCACCATCCAGATTGCTCACAATGATGTCTTTCATAAGCGCACCAAACATATTGAAATTGATTGTCACTTCATTTGGCACCATCTTCAGCAGGGCACCTTGGATCTTCGATCTGTCTCATCTGATGATCAATTTGCAGATATTTTCATGAAGTCTTATCCTCCTAGTCGACTACGTGATCTTGTTTCCAAACTCCAGTTGACTTCATCATCTCGAGTTTGAGGGGGGATGTTAGAATATAGAATATTCTAGTATATATAATGTAACATATTCCCACATCGTCTTTCCCTGTTGTTTGGCCTGCCTCCTCCTACCTATAAATAGGCCCCATATTGTACAGTTTTAATACACAAAAATACATACAAATTCCTTTCTCTTCTATATTTCTTCAAAGAAAACTTGAAAAGAAGACTAAATTTATTTTTAATCATTTTAATGGTTAGTTCTGTCATTTCCCATTTGGAGTCCTAGTAGGCGACAGACCTCCTAATCTTCTAGTCTTTCTTGAAAGTAAGGTGCATGTGCAATAACTACTGCATTACTGTTCATGAGATGAAAAACATACATACAATAGTTGGATAACAAGGATAGAGAAAACTTGAAGAGAAGACCAAATTTATTTCTAATCAGTTTAATGGTAAGTTCTATCATTTCCCATTTGGAGTCCTAGCAGGCGACAGACCTTCTAATCTTCTAGTCTTTCTTGAAAGTAAGGTGAATGTGCAATAACTACTGTATTACTGTTCATGAGATGAAAAGCATACATAAAATAGTTAGATAACAAGGATGGAGAAAACTTGAAGAGAAAACCAAATTTATTTCTAATCAGTTTAATGGTAAGTTCTGTCATTTCCCATTTGGAGTCCGAGCACATGACAGACCTCCTAATCTTTTATGCTTCCTCTTCTTTATATTAGTTTTCTGGTAAATCAAAATCTGATTGCCAGCCAAGATAAAGCCTTTGAGTAACTTCTTTGTTTCCCTCATTACTATAAATGACTATTCAAGAGAAAATATTTTTATATTTTTACTTCGGCAATTCTTTTTTTCTTGAAAAATTCACTTGATGCTACACTTTTCTGACCGGTGGGGGCTCCGCTCCTCGTCATCCGTCATGAACTCTGAAAATGGGAGTCAAAGGGCAGCCGAGATGGCTCCAACGGTAGCCACTCCGATGGTAAAATTAGTAAAGAATAAACTAAAAGAATGTAATTGACTGTAAATCAAAGGCATACCTTGGGGTTTTATTTATAGGACATCCCTTCCAAATCTGTTGGAATTGGGTGTAGTTAGACTCGGGATTCATGGCTACTGGCAAGTGGAAATTTCTGTCTTGATCCCCATGATAATAGGGATTGAGATATATCTTGAAATGATAGCTTCCATATCACATTCTATTTAATTTCCTGATTTTGAGGTCGGTAGGGAAGGTAAGGCGGTGATGAGCTCGGTATAAGAGTCACTGCTCTGGATATGTTCTGAATATTCTGCTTGGTAGGGAAAGCCTCCTACCTTTCGGACGTCAGACCTGAGTAATTAAGTAACTTCTTGACCTGCACATAAAGAAACTGTACACGTGTCAAGTTAGGGTTAGTCTGTCATTTTTTGGTGTATCAACTACTCCCCCTCTCCCGCTCCGAGCCTTAGTTCTAGGGACTCCTACAGAACTCAGGTTAGGGTTTCTGAAAGGTCACGTGTATTCATATTAATACGTCGTTTTATATTTCAAGGGGACAGGAGCTATTACGGCGTAATTATCATGTATGCCGCCATTTTGGCAGTCGAGGTCATTATTATTCAACCGACACTCGATTTTTAAGGCATTAAATGACCCCCCTGCTGATTTTTATAAATAGTTGAAGTGGTCATTTGAATTTATTTTACAGTTTTTACATATTTTCAAAGTGATTGTGAGAAGAGAGCAGTGCGATTTCCAGCCCTTCCTCAACGATTTCTGTCGCCTGACCTTGTTTTTCCAGCGAGTCAGTAACTTCTTTTCCTTCCACTGTATTCAGTCATTTTGTTTTTCTTCTTCTACATTTTTCATCTCTCTTTTTATATCTTCGTTTCTACTATGTCGGGTTCCGATACATAATCTGACAATAGAGGGGATGTTAGAGTAAGTGGTGATAGGATCCCCACGTCTAGGGGAATAGGTTATGAATCCACCTGTAGTGATTCCGACGTGCTGCTTCTTGAAGTGCACCTTGAATTAAGGAACAAAGAGGTTGGTACATCGGGCCGATCTCAAAGAGAGGAGGGAGAAAATGCTATAACTGAAGAGATGCTGAGTTTCTTTAGGGATCGTTATGATTTTTCGGCGAATGTAACCTATAGGGTCCCCAAAAAGTTAGATCGTCCTTCAGACATCATGAGGGGTGAAGTTTGTGCCTATCTTGAATGGTTCGTGATCGGTATTAGATTTCTTTTGCACCCTCTTCTCAATGAGTTTTTTAGTTGGTTCAAAATCTGTCCCACCGAGCTGAATATTAACAGCTGGAGGCAACTTATGGCCTTCATAGTGTTAGGTCATAAGAACGGGGTTGAGGTGGATCTGAACCTCATCCGAAGTAACATGGACATAAAGCAGCTCAGACAAGAGGGACTTTATTACATGTCGTTTGACAAGAGATTCAGACCGTTGGCCTTGGTACCCATGTAGAGATCCAAAAAATAAGGGTAAATTTTTCGTCTTTGAGGTAGAACACTTTGCATGCATAGTTTATCAATTGTCGGTTTTATCGGTAAAGTGCCTTTTTACACTGTTTTCACCGAACAACCTATTTAGATGCATATTTAGAGTGTGTCATAGAAGAGTAAAGTGCTTATAATAATGTGAAGTATCTGCTGTACAAAAATTAGCCGAAACAGAAATGGTTTCCGGAATTGGACAAAAAGGGTATTCGGGTGACCCGATTGGAACGGGTCTAAGACGACCTCAAATGAAAATGTTTCCTTCTAATAATTTTCATTTAAAATAATTTTATAAATATTGGCAAAAACAGAATTTCAATTTGAGGTGTTTAGGAATGAGCTGTAGAGTAACGGGGTTCATGGCCTCATTAAGGGCAAAATGGCCATTTGCCTTGCCCCTTTGATTCCTCACTATAAATACAGCTCATCTAGTTCATTCTTATCACTTAGGAAATCAGAATCTCTAGATATTTCGTCCGTATGGAGACAGGGAGAGAAAAGCCCTAAAATCACACATTTTCAAGCTACCGAAACACACATTTCAAAAGGGAATTTGGTCGAACATCCTTCTGAGAAAGTGTTCAGCTCAATGAGTACTACATACTAACTAAACAGTTTTCTATCCAGCAAGTACATCCTTCTCAGTTTAAGAAAAACGGATTTAGGTATGGTTTCTTGCTAAACTAGAAATAGATCTAGCTTTTCCTACCTTTCTATGTGTTATTTGAGCTGCTTAGAGATGTATTTGTGGTTAGGAAGTTATTTAAGTGGTGTTATTTTGAAGAACCTAGAGTTAGAAATTTGGAGATTTTTATTTCCTTTGATTTAATTGATGTTTTATCATTATGAATAACATGTGGCTTGTCTACGTGTTAGATTGCTATGTTTTGATGTGTATTTATGTTAAAAAATTACTTGATGTCATGAAGGAAATGTGATTGATTGAGGTGGGGAAGCTTTATGGAATTTTAGAAATTTGTGAAAAGTTTAGCATAATCTTTGTGAATTGCTAGCATAGTGGAATTGTAGTTTGAATGTGCCTTGATGTGTGTAGCCATAGTATATGCATGTAAATGATGTTTTGGAAGTGTAAAATTATGCATTTTGTGGGGTGGAATACATGACTTGAAAAGCAGCACACCATGTGTTTGTTGAAATGTCACATTGAGTTTGCATGATGAAATCATGGCATCTTGGCATAAGATGGTTCTTTGGAAACATGGTGTGGGTGGCACGTGGTGCTGGACATTATGAGGATGCAGATGCTGTAGTTTTTATTATTCGGATGTTGTGGATTTTATTATGCAGATGCTGTGGTTTTTACTATTCGGATGCTGTGGATTTTATTAAGCAGATGTTGTGGTTTTTATTATTTGGATGTTGTAGATTTTATTATTCAGATGCTGCGGTTTTTATTATTCGGAGGTTGTGAATTTTATTATTCAAATGTTGTGGGTTGAGCACGTGGTGCTGTGTATTAATCGGATGTATTCCGTGAATGAGCATTGGTACCTAGTTTCCATCGGGTGTGTCTCGTAAACAGGGGTTGGTACTCAGTTTCTATCGGGTGTGTCCCGTAAACGACGGTTGGTACCCAGTGTCCATCGGGTGTGTCCCGTGATTGAGACATGGGCGTAATATTGAGTTGCGTGAGTGAGTCACGCATATTTTCATTTCACCAGGGTGTGGCACAGAGTTGACATGGATGTGGCATAGAGTTTGCATGTGTGTGTCATGCATGATGCCTTAGCATTGCATTGATCATTGGGAAGGGAAATGCATGGTTTATAAATGCACACTTGCACACGTCACGTCCTAGATTTTTTTATAGCATTAGCTTGAGATCATACTAGCAGTTGAGCTGACCCATTCGTGGGATACCATTTCAGATGAGACCCCGGAGACTTGAGACTTATGCAAGTCTTGAAGGACGAGAGGATACAGACTTCTTTGGAGATTTGGCCCTTGGGGCACTTTTTGGGATGTATGGGTATAAGCCTAATTGGTTGTATTTATTTTTGGACATGTACTTATTTTGTTTTATACTTGGAAGAAGATGTAAACTTTTGGCCTTGGGCAATTGTAAATTGTATGGGTTGAGACCCAAGTAAATGCTTGATATTTCATTTAAATGCATCTTAGATGAATGTATATGAATTGATGGAAGTTGTGGTCACTGAGTGAGGGTGGATGGTTATGAAATTTTACATATATATTTTGTGACTATTAGGTGAAGGAAATAACTTGGAAAAACAAAGGAAACTATGCCCAAAATTTTGGAAAAAAATTAACAATTGATAAGTGTATGAAACAACCTCGGAATGGGTGAGAAAAGTATTAAAAATGGGGGCTAGAGATTAGGGAAAAAGTGGGCTGAAATGGGTAGGAAATGGCTTAAAAAGCTTAGGGAAAAATAGGTTGAAAAATGTGTGAAAAAGGGGTCTAAATGACTTGGGAAGAAATCCGGAAAAATGATAAATTTTGGGGCTAATTTGAGATTGTTTTCAAAGACCGTTTTCAAATATAACTTAAATTAATTGGAACACATGTCGGGGTAAGAGGTTAGCATTAATTTGAGGAAATAATGGGTGAACTTCACTTTAATTTCTTTAATTGCCCATTTATTTATTTCTTTTAATTTCTTTTCACTCACCCCCAGGTTTGGGGAAATCCGGGGTGTGACAAGGTGGTATCAGAGCTTAGGTTCGAATACCTAGAGACCGTGGGGTGGCTTTGAATACAATGGGACTATGACGCATGAATTGAAATTAGTGGATATCTTGTGTAGTGTGTAATCTTTGACAGCTTGATGTTAGAGTTCTAGTTCGAGAGTACTTGGCGATAATTGGTGTTGTTGAGCACCATGGGACCCTCGAGGAGGGCAATAGATGTAGTGTAAGCTGTCAGTGGTATATAGTAGGACCTTATGTGTTATGTGGTTATTTTTATTGGAAGCATGACTTATTGTGATTATATATGAGTTGATGATGTTATATGATGCGTGATTACGTGATTTGATGCATTGTAGTGTAGGATATGAATGATGAATAAATTGGTATGACCGCATATTTTATGGGATAGACCATATGCCTAGCTATTGGAGATATAGGTTGTACACCTAGTTATCCTTATAGTAGATGGTATGCCTAGTTATTTATGAGGTAGGCGTCGGGCCTAGTTATATACCTTATTGGCTGTGTTCTCATGTATATGTGTATGTTCTTAAGATGGCTTGTGTATTTGCATTGCTTATGTGGTTGGCCACGTGTTGGCTGTTGATTATGGCTTATTGATTTTATACATGTGTATGCTAGGTTAGTAACCGATATTCATGGGTTATAGTACTATGACTACGTTATCTATACAGACTGGATTGGTATCAGGTCTTGCGTTACAGTTGATAGATGTCGCCCCATCAGCCAGTAATAAAAAGGAGTTGTGATCCATGAAGGGTTATCACCTAGCTATAAAAAAAAAAAAAAAAAGAAATAATAAAAGACACATCAAACCTTAAAATGTTAGAATAAGGATTTGGACTTGTGGGGCTTTTTGTGTATAGATGGATACTTTGAGTGTTGTCATTAAATCTTTGGAGATGTTTTTGTGTTAAAACCTTGTTTGTGGAGGGATGTATTGTTTGGATTAGTATTAACTGGGAATTGAGCGTTGGTAGGCTAGTTGAGCACTAGCATGATTTGAGTATGTGTAAATTATATTATTTAAGTGAATTTATTCCTTGTGAAAGGTTGGGTTAGAACTCTGTGTTAACTGCTTGGTATAACCAACGGGTGGGGATGGTTGACAGTCGTCATGCTATTCAGAAGATGAGACTTGCTGGAGGAGAGACACGGGATACCTTCATGATGAAGGTATTCCAGAGGATGAGACCTCCCACATTTGCCGGACAGTCTGACCCTTTAGTTGCAGAGGAGTGGCTGAGACAGATCACTAGGATTTTGGACTCAGAGGGGATTATTGAGCTAGACCTGAGGATTCGATGTGCCACTTTTTAGTTCACTGAGTTGGCTAGCTAGTGGTGGGAGGTAGCCGCTGATCGACTACACCGTTTTGGCGAGGGTTGGGATGTTTTTGTGGCCATGTTCAATGACCACTAGTTTCCCGAGACTGCCAGGGTTGGATTTAGAGAGGAGTTTGAGGCACTTACACAAGGGAATATGACAGTTGCTCAGTACGAGTCCCGATTCACTACACTAGGGAGATTTGCCCCACATATCATTAGAGATGAGCATCTGAGGGTTTTTCACTTTCTCAAGGGGCTGAAGACCCCTATTAGAGAAAGGCTGGCAGGCCACATTATAGAGACCTATGAGGATGCAGTGATCAGGGCCAGTAGGGTTGAGAGAGAGTTGACTGATATTAGGAGGATTAGAAAGTCCCGGGCCCAGGATAGGATAGCCACAACACAGATGCCCACACTTGCTCAGTCTACTACGCCTACTCTGACTCACACTGGTGGGAGGCCATTGAAGAGGTTTCGAGCTAATGCCTCTTCCACATCGACATTGTAGAGACCTAGCCAACCATTAGCACCTCAGCCCACTATGACTACTACTCCTTGGGAGGGGGTATCTCAGAGATCTATTAGATGTTACCGATGTAGACAGCTAGGCCATGGAGTGGCCGATTGCCTACAGGGAGATTCTAGTCAGAGGTACGAGTCTGGGCCGAGTTTGACGTCATTTCCACGTCAGGCATAGAGTCAGGAGTGGGTAGCTTCACTGCTTTGCTTTACGTGCCACCAGCCAGGACATGTTAGGGCCAATTGTCCTCAGGGACAGACTTCACAAGGCTCGTAGAGACCGTCTCATCATCAGCCAATTCATACATTACAGCCACTACCATAGTTAGACTATGGACTTCCAGTGCTTCATTTTCAGTCTGCACCCTCAGTGCAGAGTATTAGGATCCCCAGGCAGAGGGAGGGAGATAGGCAGAGTCAGACTACCCAGAGTCGTGTTTATACAGTAGCTGCACCTGAGGCATCTACTTCTAGACCTCTTGTGGTTCGAGGTACATTCTTTGTCTTTGTTTTTAGTTCACGGACTAGCAGACTGATGAACTTGTACATCTCATCTATTCATGCTTATTATGCTTACCATGACATTGGGATTAGAGGTTGATATTTGTGTGGCAGACTGAGTGAAACCCAGAGGTGGGTTGTGTGCTTGTTACTTTTGAGATAGGTTGTGAGCTTGGATATCCATGGGGTTGGATGTATGCCTAGCTACCTGTATGGCAGGATGGTATATTTATATATATATATATATATATATATATGCTGTGATAGATTTTAATACTTGGATGCTGGTGTGATAGGTTACGCGTTAGCTGTTTCCTACTGTTTATTGATTCTATGTGAACATGTTAATGTAGTACCTATTGCAGAACTGTGATTGTGATTTTTGTGCAGATTGATTATTGTTAAGGCATGTGTGAGAGAATGTTTAAATGTGTTTATATGATACATGTGAATAAGCATAGAGGTATAATCATGATTTACATTGGTGAGAGGTTTCCTTAATGTTTTGTTCTTCTGAACTTTAATATATTGCTTTAAATCTTATGATTTTAATACTGAGAACGGGGTTATTGCATCGCATTATGGTACTGATGATATATGAATGATACCATTGGGGTAACTCACTAGATGATTTCATGGCTAAATCTAAGATTAGTTGGAAGGTTAGCAAGTGTGTGAGGGATTTTGAGATATTCTTGTGAATGGTGAGAATTTTTCCTTTGTTGTTATTATTGAAATGGGTCTTGGTGTTCCAGTGTAGTCGGGAAATTGGCATTGTTAAGCAAATGTAATTGAGGACTTCATTATGTGTTGGGCCATGTAGAGTAGGCCGTTACAGAGGGGACCAGAACCAAACCCTAGCAGGGAAAGTGGAGATGTCTGTACTCTGCTGCACACCCGCCGGTGAGGCTGAGCCTATGGGGGAGAAGGTAATGGGAGAGAGTAATGCATTCTGCATCGCCTGGCTGAGGGAGAGGTGGATGATCCATGGGTAAGGCTGCATGTCTCCATGTTACAATGCATTTTGAATTGATTTTTTTTTTTTTATTATTTGGTCAAAGAGCTGTATTTTAAAATTTCGGGACGAAATTTCTTTAAGGGGGGAAGGATGTAGAGATCCGAAAAATGAGGGTAAATTTTTCGTCTTTGAGGTAGAACACTTTGCATGCATAGTTTATCAATTTTTTCGGTTTTATCGGTAAAGTGCCTTTTTACACTATTTTCACTGAACGGCCTATTTAGAGGCATATTTAGAGTGTGTCATAGAAGAGTAAAGTGCTTATCATAATGTGAAGTATCCGCTGTACAAAAATTAGCCGAAACGGAAATGGTTTCCGGAATTGGACAAAAAGGGTATTCGGGTGACCCGATTGGAACGGGTCTAAGACGACCTCAAATGAAAATGTTTCCTTCTAATAATTTTCATTTAAAATAATTTTATGAACATTGGCCAAAACAGAATTCAATTTGAGGTGTTTAGGAATGAGCTATAGAGTAATGGGGTTCATGGCCTCATTAAGGGCAAAATGGCCATTTGCCTTGCCCCTTTGATTCCCCACTGTAAATACAGCTCATTTAGTTCATTCTTATCACTTAGGCAATCAGAATCTCTAGATATTTCATCCGTATGGAGAGAGGGAGAGAAAAGCCCTAAAATCACACATTTTCAAGCTATCGAAACACACATTTCAAGAGGGAATTTGGTCGAACTTCCTTCTGAGAAAGTGTTCAGCTCAACGAGTAATACATAATCACTAAACAGTTTTTCCATCCAGCAAGTACATCCTTCTCAGTTTAAGAAAAACGGATTTAGGTATGGTTTCTTGCTAAACTAGAAATAGATCTAGCTTTTCCTACCTTTCTATGTGTTATTTGAGTTGCTTAGAGATGTATTTGTGGTTAGGAAGTTATTTAAGTGGTGTTATTTTGAAGAACCTAGAGTTAGAAATTTGGAGATTTTTATTTCCTTTGATTTAATTGATGTTTTATCATTATGAATAACATATGGCTTGTCTACGTGTTAGATTGCTATGTTTTGATGTGTATTTATGTTGAACAATTACTTGATGTCATGAAGGAAATGTGATTGATTGAGGTGGGGAAGCTTTATGGAATTTTAGCAATTTGTGAAAAGTTTAGCATAATCTTTCTGAATTGCTAGCATAGTGGAATTGTAGTTTGAATTTGCCTTGATGTGTGTAGCCATAGTATATGCATGCAAATGATGTTTTGGAAGTGTAAAATTATGCATTTTGTGGGGTGGAATACATGACTTGAAAAGCAGCACACCATGTGTTTGTTGAAATGTCACATTGAGTTTGCATGATGAAATCATGGCATCTTGGCATAAGATGGTTCTTTGGAAACATGGTGTGGGTGGCACGTGGTGCCAGACATTATGAGGATGCAGATGCTGTAGTTTTTATTATTCGGATTTTGTGGATTTTATTATGCAGATGCTGTGGTTTTTACTATTCGGATGTTGTGGATTTTATTATGCAGATGTTGTGGATTTTATTATTTGGATGTTGTGGATTTTATTATTCAGATGCTGCGGTTTTTATTATTCGGATGTTGTGAATTTTATTATTCAAATGTTGTGGGTTGAGCACGTGGTGCTGTGTATTAATCGGATGTATTCCGTGAATGAGCATTGGTACCTAGTTTCCATCGGGTGTGTCTCGTAAACGGGGGTTGGTACTCAGTTTCCATCGAGTGTGTCCCGTAAACGAGGGTTGGTACCTAGTGTCCATCGGGTGTGTCCCGTGATTGAGACATGGGCGTAATATTGAGTTGCGTGAGTGAGTCACGCGTATTTTCATTTCACCAGGGTGTGGCACTGAGTTGACATGGATGTGGTATAGAGTTTGCATGTGTGTGTCATGCATGATGCCTTAGCATTGCATTGATTATTGGGAAGGGAAATGCATGGTTTATAAATGCACACTTGCACACGCCACGTCCTAGATTTGTTTATAGCATTAGCTTGAGATCATACTAGCAGTTGAGCTGACCCATTCGTGGGATACCATTTCAGATGAGACCCTTGAGACTTGAGACTTATGCAAGTCTTGAAGGACGGGAGGATACGGACTTCTTCGGAGATTTGGCCCTTGGGGCACTTTTTGGGATGTATGGGCATAAGCCCAATTGGTTGTATTTATTTTTGGACATGTACTTATTTTGTTTTATACTTGGAAGAAGATGTAAACTTTTGGCCTTGGGCCATTGTAAATTGTATGGGTTGAGACCCAAGTAAATGCTTGATATTTCATTTAAATGCATCTTAGATGAATGTATATGAATTGATGGAAGTTGTGGTCACTGAGTGAGGGTGGATGTTTATGAAATTTTACATATATATTTTGTGACTATTAGGTGAAGGAAATAACTTGAAAAAATAAAGGAAACTATGTCCAAAATTTTGAAAAAAAATTAACAATTGATAAGTGTATGAAACAACCTCGGAATGGGTGAGAAAAGTATTAAAAATGAGGGCTAGAGATTAGGGAAAAAGTGGGCTGAAATGCGTAGGAAATGGCTTAAAAAGCTTAGGGAAAAATAGGTTGAAAAATGGGTGAAAAAGGGGTCTAAATGACTTGGGAAGAAATCCGGAAAAATGATAAATTTTGGGGCTAATTTGAGATTGTTTTCAAAGACCGTTTTTAAATATAACTTAAATTAATTAGAACACATGTCGAGGTAAGAGGTTAGCATTAATTTGAGGAAAAAATGGGTGAACTTCACTTTAATTTCTTTAATTGCCCATTTATTTATTTCTTTTAATTTCTTTTCACTCACCCCCGGGTTTGTGGAAATCCGGGGTGTGACAACCTACTTCCTACAGGACGTAGAAGAAATGGTACTTATTCTTCGGCAAAGGCAGGGAACATGAGGATTTTGTGGATCGGTTGAGTTTCTTTCCTCGGCACACTGATTTCAAGGGTAAGACCTCAGACCTACAGTTATTGGCTACTATTCGACTTGTATGGTCTTCGTCTAATCTCTTTGTTTCTTTTATTACAAATAAGAATGCTTGGAGGATGTCAGCCTTTACTTTAGACCTTCAGGAGAAGTACCGGCGATTCCTATACCCACTCGACCGTCCTTACGACCGAGTTCTAACCCCACAGAACTTCATGGAGGCGAACTTAGTCAAGAGTAAGTCTACGGCCCTAAAGAAGTCAATTCTCATGAACTTCACGCCGAGAATGAAGAGGAAGGCTGACCTCTTCCAAGCCTTCTTATCTTCGTCCTTCATGCCTACAATTCGTTGGCTAGGACGTCCACCAGATGGAGAAAATGCTATGCTCGGGAGGCAAAGGCAGAACCCAGTGTCCTCCAAGTCTCCGTAGTGGAGAAAAAGCCAAGGCCTGCACCGCATATCCAGTTCTCAGAACTGGACCTTGTCAGGGTACACTACCCTTACAGCGATGCCCTCGTCGTCTCACTTAAAGTTACAAATTTTGAAATTATGAGGGTTTTGGTAGACACAGGGAGTTCAACCAACGTGATGTTTTATGAACCCTTTCAACTCATGAAGCTCAGTATCAATGACCTTAAAGCCACCACCGTTGTAATGGTAGGATTCAACAGAAACCTGAGCACCCCAATAGGCAGGATAGAACTCCCGACTACAGTAGGAGAGGGGGATGCCCAGAAGACACTAATCTCGAAATACATGGTCTTGGACTTTAAATCTCCCTACAACATCATCATTGAAAGACCATGGCTCCATCAGATGGGGGCAGTCACCTTGACCCTCTATCAGTGCCTGAAATACATTCAGAATGATAAGGTCTGCACCATCAGAGGCTGCCAATCGACAGCTCGGGAGTGCCATGTCGTGGCATTAAAGGAAAAAGTTCACAAATAGCAATCACAGAATCCTCGGGAGGAAAGAAGTCCTGCACCCTTTGAACTCCGCGAGACTATAGAGTCCCAAGGGGAGGGATAGATTGGCCAAACCAATGCAAGAGCCCATCAAGGTGTTAGTGAGTTCTGAATGAGAAGAGGTGTCACTTATAACTCGGCGTAGACCTCTTTTCGTTAGAGCAAAAAGAGATCGTTGAGTTCCTCAAGGATAATCTATCAGTCTTTGCTTGGGAAACTAAGGACATGGAAAGGATAGACCCCAATCTCATCTCTCATAAGCTAATGACTGATCCAAAACATCCTTCAGTGAGATAGAAGATGAGGACTTTCACTCCCGAGTGGCACAAAATTATTAATGATGAGGTTCAAAGGCTATTGGATGCTAAGATGATAAAGGAGGTGTTCTATCCAGAATGGCTCGCCAACACAGTTCTTGCCAAGAAAAAGAATTGCAAATGACGGGTCTGCGTCGACTATACGAACCTCAACAAAGCCTGTCCTAAAGATAGTTTTCCCCTTCCAAGGATCGACCAATTGGTCGATGCAACCGCGGGCCACGAGCTGATGAGTTTCATGGATGCATATTCAGGGTACAACCAGATTCAGATGTACCCTCCAGACCAAGAAAAGACAGCCTTCAAATCTGAAGAGGGTCTTTATTGCTACAGGGTGATGCCATTTGAACTGAAGAATGTCGGTGCTACGTATCAACGGTTGGTGAACAAAATGTTTAATCTTTTGATCGGTAGTATGATAGAGGTCTACATAGATGACATGTTGGTAAAGAGCTTAAAAAAGAGTTAGCATATCTAGCACTTAAGATAGACGTTCAACATATTAAAGCAGCACAAGATGAAGTTGAACCCCTTAAAGTGTACCTTTAGGATTACTAGGCGAAAATTCCTAGGTTTTTTGGTTTCTTAAAGGGGAATAGAGGCAGACCCCTCACAAATTAAAGCACTGACTAAGCTGGAGTCACCAAGGACAAGAAAAACATCCAAGCCTTGAACGGAAGAATAGTAACTCTGAATAGGTTCATTTCTAGATCTACCGATCGCTGCCTCTCGTTCTTCAAAGCCATGAGGAGGAACAAAGCCCTTGAATGGACCCTTGAATGTGATAAGGCTTTCCAGGAATTAAAGAAATACATGGCATCCCCCGAGCTCCTATCCAAACCAGTACAAGGGGAAACGCTTTTTCTGTATCTCGCAGTATCAAAGAATGCCGTGAGTTTGGCACTTGTTCGAGAAGAATGGGGGACCCTTGATCATATACAACAGCAGCTTGATCACATTCAGCAACAGTCTGATCTAATGTAGGAGCAACTCCTTTCCATATCCTAGGTTCTGGCTTCTCGAACCCAGAACCTGCAAAGCAGCCCTGTTCATCCTCCACCAAACATACCTAATGAAGGAACTCAACTTCCTACTACCCTGGGCGGGAGACCTTATAATGAGGAGAATCCCAACGCACATCCAGCATAGCCCCAAGGTGCCGTTTATGCCGGGGGTGACCCCCAGCCATCACACGTTCTTGGAGGAAGGATGCCGATTCCTCATCTTACCATCCATTACCATAGCAGGACAAGGATTTTGACCCCTATAACTTCGGGGGCCGACTTGGTGCGGTCAGAACTTCAGTCGCCGCATATGCCAGTTGCCCTAGTCCAAGGGCAACACCATCTTACTACTACCGGGCTAGGGCATCCTTTGCATATGGGACCCGAGGCTGCAATGCAAAGGTGGCATCAACTAGCCCCGTCCAGAATACCTCCGAGGATGGAAGAAGTAGCCGATTCCATCGAACAAACTACCCTCACTAAAGGGACCCACATCCCTTCCGAATAGGATGAGCTGGTGAAATTGGTTAGGAGATTTACCACTCCATTCACCCCAGCTATAATGGCAGAGGAACGCCCCAAAAAATTTATTGTCCTAAAGTTCACCTTGTATGACGGGTCAGAAGACTCCAGGGACCATCTCTCCTATTATCAGCACACAATGACTCTACATGGGGCTATCGATGCCTTTATGTGTCTTACGTTTGTAACAAGCCTCAAAGGTATCGCTCTGAAGTGGTTGCACAGCCTCCCTCAGGAGTCAATAATTAACTTCTAGATGCTCAATAGGCAGTTCCTTGACCGATTCCTGACCAGCAGAAGACTCAGGAAGGGCCCCGAATTTCTTCTAACTATAAAGAAACATAAGGGGGAGTCACTTCGGTAATACATCGCTGGATTCAATTTCGAGCTTACAGAGGTTACAGACTGCAGCCCGAGCTTCTTAGTAGCGGCCCTCCCCGCAAGTTTGGGCCTTGGACGATTCCAAGATACCTTGACAAAGAATCCTCCGGCTGACATGGCGTCACTTATGGAGCAGGCGCGGAAGTATGTAAACCTAGAGGATACAAAGATGTCTTTCTGAAAGGCCAAAAAGCAAGTTCAGAAGGATGATCATACCCAGAAAAGGGACCCTCGTACCATCAGGAAGAGCGGTAGAAGTCTTGACAAGAGGACGGTACCCAGACCCCAGAATAATCTCAACCCCGAAAAGGTAAGGCGGTAATGAACTCGGTATAAGAGTTACTATTCTGGATATGTTCTTAATATTCTACTCGGTAGGGAGAGCCTCCTACCCTTCGGACGTCAGACTTGAGTAATTAAGTAACTTCTTGATCTGCACATAAAGAAACTGCACATGTGTCAAGTTAGGGTTAGTCTATCATTTTTTGATGTATCAGTTACTCCCCCCCTCTCCGAGCCTTAGTTCTAGGGACTCCTACAGAAATCAGGCTAGGGTTTCTGAAAGGTCACGCGTATTCATATTAATTTTTCATTCCGTATTTCGAGGGGACACGAACCGTTACGGCATAATTATCACATGTGCCACCGTTTCGGTGGTTGAGGTCATTATTATTTAGCCGACACTCAATTTTTGAGGCATTAAATGACCCCCCTATCGATTCTTATAAATAGTTGAAGTGGTCCTTTGAATTTCTTTTACCGTATTTACACATTTTGAAGTGATTGTGAGAAGAGAGCACTGCATTTCCGGCCCCTCCTCAACGATTTCTGTCGCCTAACCCTACTTTTTCGGTGAGTCGGTAACTTCCTTTCCTTCCACTGCTTCCAGTCATTTTGTTTTTCTTCTTTTACATTTTTCATCTCTCTTCTTATATCTTCGTTTCGATTATGTCAGATTCCAATACACAATCCAACAATAGAGGGTATGTTAGAGTAAGTGGTGATAGGATCTCTAAGTTCGGGGGAGTATGTTATGAATCCACCGATAGTGATTCTGACGTGCTGCTTCTTGAAATGCACCTTGAATCAAGGAACAAAGAGGTCGGTACATAGGGCCGATCTCAGAGAGAGGAAGGAGAAAGTGCTATAACATAAGAGATGCTGAGTTCCCTTAGGGATCGTTATCATTTTTCGGCGAATGTAACCTGTAGTGTCCCCAAAAAATTAGATCGTCCTTCCGACATCATGAGGGGTGAAATTTGTGCTTATCTTGAATGGTTTGAGATCGGCGTTAGATTTCCTTTGCACCATCTTCTTAATAAGTTTTTTAGTTGGTTCAAAATCTGTCTTGTCGAGCTGAATATTGACAGTTAGAGGCAACTTATGGCTTTCATAGTTTTAGGTCGTAAGAACGGGGTTAAGGTGGATCTGAAACTCATCTGAGGTAACATAGACATAAAGTACCTCAGATCAGAGGGACTTTATTACATGTCATTTGACAAGAGATTCAAACCATTGACCTCGGTACCCACTTCCAACAAGATATGGAAGAAGTGGTAATTCTTTGTTGGCGGAGCCTGGGATCATGAAGATTTTGAGGATCGGCCTAGTTTCTTTCCTTGGCATACCGGTTTGAAGGGTGAGACCTCAGACCCGCAATTACTGGCTACTGTTCGACTTGTATGATCTTCGTCTAATCTCTTTGTTTCTTGTATTGTAGATAAGAAGGCTAGGAGGAGGTTAGCCTTCATTCCAGACCTTCAGAAGAAGTACTAGCAACTTCTACACCCACTCGACTGTCCTTACGACTAGTTCTGACCCAACAAAACTTTATGAAGGCGAACTTAGTCAAGAGTAAGTCCGCGGCCCTGAAGAAGTCAGTTCTCGCGAACTTCACGCCGGGAATGAAGAGGACCGGTAGCCCCTCCCAGCCTATCGCTCCCCTTCCCCCTCAAAAAAGAAGAAGGTTGATGCTGCAGTGCCCAGTGCCCTCGAGGTTACTGCAGAGCCGGCGGCACCTACTGTGGTGGAAGAGCCACTCCCCGCCGCGACCCCAGAGGTTACTTTGGCGCACTGAGGTAAGAGGAGGCTGAGCAACATTCCCCCCTTAGTTGCGAGGGCTGAGAGTGAAGATGAAGCAGTGAGGGCAACTTTTGAGGAGTCTTGGACTTCGGCCGCAAAGTGCTTCAAGACCGTGAAGCCCCGTCATATTGCTCGTGACCTGATGGTGTCCTATATCAAGGTAACTCTATTTACTTGTTCAATTTTCTCTCTTACTTTCTCTGGTCCTGACCGTATTTACTTGTTTTAATTTACAGGCTGCTCATGCCATGGTTTCCATAATGGATTACACCGAGGAGTCCAAAAAGGTTGACAAACTCCAAGCTGAGCTGGATGCATCTCGATTTCAGCTCTAGAAAGCCCGCTCTAATTCTTTTTCTTTTGAGGAAAAATATAAAGAAGCTCTGAATGGCATGGCTATTCTAGAGTCTCAATGGAACACTCTTGCCTCATTTTTGGAGAACTTGAGGAAGGAGAAGGTGGAAGTAGAAGAGGCTGCAGCTCAGAGATTGTCAGCTAGTGTGAAGGGAACCAGGGCAGCGACCAGAGAAGAAACTCATGGATAAGTTGAACCAAATGAGAGGTGAGTTCGTGGACCTTGGATACGAACTCTTTCGAAAGAAGGTTGAGAAGCTTTACCTCGATCTTGACCTCTCTGGGGTAGACGAGGTGCAAGTGGATGACCTAGAACTGAGCCCCTCCCAATCTGCCCCAGCTCCACTTGCCGAAAATGCCACTCCAACCACTGACGCTACCCCTACAACCTTAGATCCTTAAATTTATATTTTTGTTTTGCTGTAATCTTCAGCCCCTTTTTTTGGGCTTATTAATAAAAGAGATCATTTTTATCTTTGTTCTCTATGATTAATTTTGAGATTATTCTGACATGAAGTACTAGCAATTAACTCAATGTTAAAGCTCTAGACCTGAAATACTTTGTAGTTTGTAGGCAATTAACTCAATGTTAGAGCTCCAGACCTGAAATACTTTGTAGTTTGTAGTAAACAATTAAAGGAATAATACTTAGACCTGAAGTACTAGTAATTAACTCAATGTTAGAGCTCCAGACCTGAAATACTTTATAGTTTGTAGTAAACAATTAAAGGAATAATACTCAGACTTGAAGTACTAGCAATTAACTCAATGTTAGTGCTCCGCAGTAACCTCGGGGGCACTGAGCTCTGCAACATCAGCCTTCTTCTTTTTTTGAGGGGGAAGGGGAGCGACAGGCTAGAAGGGGCTACTGGTCCTCTTCATTCTAAGCGTGAAGTTTGCGAAAACTGACTTCTTAAGGGCCACGGACTTACTTTTGACTAAGTTTGCCTCTATGAAGTTTTGTGGGGTTAGAACTCGGTAATGAGGATGGTCGAGCAGGTGTAGGAGTCGCTGGTACTTCTCATGAAGGTCTAGAGTGAAGGCTGACCTCCTCAAAGCCTTCTTATCTGTAATACAAGAAACAAAGAGATTAGACGAAGATCATACAAGTGGAATAGTAGCCAGTAACTGCGGGTCTAAGGTCTCACCCTTGAAACCAGTGTGCCGAGCAAAGAAACTCAGCCGATCCTTAAAATCTTCATGTTCCCAGCCTCCGCCGACGAAGAAGTACCACTTCTTCCACGTCTTGTTGGAAGTGGGTACCGAGGTTAACGATCTGAATCTCTTGTCAAACGACATGTAATAAAGTCCCTCTAATCTGAGGTACTTCATGTCCATGTTACTTCAGATGAGGTTCAGATCCACTTCAACCCCGTTCTTATGACCTAACACTATGAAGGCTATATGTTGCCTCTGGCTGTTAATATTCAGCTCGGCAGGACAGATTTTGAACCAACTACAAAACTCATTGAGAAGAGGGTGCAAAGGAAATCTAACGCCAATTTTGAACCATTCAAGATAGGTGCAAATTTGACCCCTCATGATGTTTGAAGGACGGTCTAACTTTTTGGGGACCCTACAGGTTACATTCGCCGAAAAATCATAACAATCCCTAAGGGAACTCAGCATCTCTTCGATTATAGCACTTTCTCCCTCCTCTCTCTGAGATCGGCTCGATGTACTGACCTCTTTGTTCCTTGATTCGAGGTGTGCTTCAAGAAACAGCACGTTGGAATCACTACCGGTGGATTCATAACCTACTTCCCTGGACGTGGGGATCTTATCACCACTTACTCTAACATCCCCTCTATTGTCAGATTGTGTATCGGAATCCGACATAGTAGAAATGAAGATATAAAAAGAGAGATGAAAAATGTAGAAGAAGAAAAGCAAAACGACTGAAAGCAATGGAGGGAAAAGAAGTTATTGACTCGCCGGAAAAGCAGAGACAGGTGATGGAAATCGTTAAGGATGGGCCGAAAATCGCAGTGCTCTCTTCTCACAATCATTTCAAAAATGTGTGAAAATTGTAAAATAAATTCAAATGACCACTTGAACTATTTACAATAATCGGCAGGGGGGTCATTTAATGCCTCGAAAACCTATTGTCGGTTGAATAATAATGACCCTGACTCCCGAAACGGCGGCACACGTGATAATTACGCTGTAACAGCTCCTGTCCCCTTGAAATATGAAATTATGCTTCAATATGAATACACGTGGCCTTTCAAAAACCATAGCCTAAGTTCTGTAGGAGTCCCTAGAACTAAGGCTCAGGGGGGGGGAGGAGTAGCTGATACACCAAAAAATGACAAACTAACCATAACTTGACACATGTACAGTTTCTTTATTTGCAGGTCAGAAAGTTACTTAATTACTCAGGTCTGACATCCGAAGGGTAGGAGGCTCTTCCTACCCTGCATCCAGAACAGTAACTCTTATACCGAGCTCATCACCGTCTTACCTTCCCTACCGACCTCAAAATTAAGAAACAGAATGTGATATGGAAACTGCCATTTTGGGATATATCTTAATCCCTATTATCACGGGGATCAAGATAAAAATTACCACTTCCTAGTAGCCATAAATCCCAAGTCTGACGGCACCCAATTCCAATAGATTTGGAAGGGACGTCCTATAAATAAAACCCCAAGGTATGCCTTTGATTTACGATCAATTACATTATTTTAGTTTATTCTTTACTAATTTTATCCTTGGAGTGGCTACCGCCGAAGCCATCCCGACGGCCCTTTGACTTCTTTTTTTCTTCTCGAACAAGTTTCGAACTCACGGCGTTCTTTGATACTGCGAGATATAGAAAAAGCTTTTCCCCTTGTACTGGTTTGGATAGGAGCTCAAGAGATGCCATGTATTTCTTTAATTCTTTGAAAGCCTTATCACATTCAGGGGTCCATTCAAGGCCTTTGTTCCTCCTCAGGGCTTTGAAGAACGAGAAGCAGCGATCGGTAGATCTGGAAATAAAGATGTTCAGAGCTACTATACTTCCGTTCAAGGTTTGGACATCTTTCTTGGTCCTTGGTGACTCCAGCTCAGTCAGTGTTTTAATTTGTGAGGGGTCTATCTCTATTCCCCTTTGAGAAACAAAAAAACCCAAGAATTTCCCCCTAGTGATCCCGAAGGTACACTTTGAGGGGTTCAACTTCATCCTGTGCTACTTTAATATGCTGAACGTCTATCTTAAGTGTTGGATATGCTCACTCTTTTTAAGGCTCTTTACCAACATGTCGTTTATGTAGACCTCCATCGTACTACCGATCAAGGGATTAAACAATTTGTTCACCAACCGTTGATACGTAGCACAAACATTCTTCAGTCCAAATGGCATCACCCTGTAGCAATAAAAACCCCGTTCAGATATGAAGGCTGTATTTTCTTGGTCTGGAGGGTACATCTGAATCAGGTTGTACCCTGAATATGCATCCATGAAACTCATCAGCTCGTGGCTCGCGGTTGCATTGACCAGTTGGTCGATCCTTGGGAGGGGAAAACTGTCTTTAGGACAAGCTTTGTTAAGGTCCGTATAGTCGATGCAGACCCGTCATTTGTCATTTTTTTTATTGGCAAGAACTGTGTTGGTGAGCCATTCTGGATAGAACATCTCCCTTATCATCTTGGCATCCAACAGCCTTTGGACCTCATCATTAATGATTTTGTGCCGCTCGGGAGTGAAAGTCCTCCTCTTCCGTCTCACTGAAGGATGGTTTGGATCAGTCATTAGCTTATGAGAGATGACATTGGGGTCTATCCCTTTCATGTCCTTAGTGTCCCAAGCAAAGACTGATTGATTATCCTTGAGGAACTTAATGATCTCTTTCTATTCTAATGAAGAGAGGTCTGCGCCGAGTTGTAAGTGACGCCCCCTCCTTCAGAACTCACCAACACCTTGATGGGCTCTTGCATTGGTTTGGCCAAGCTATCCCTCCCCCTAAGACTCAGTGGCTCTTCAATCTCGGAGGGGCACTTCATAGTCTTGCGGAGTTCAGAAGGTGCAGGACTTCTTTCATCCCGAGGATTTTGTGATTGCTTTTTGTGAACTTTTTCCTTTAATGCCACGGCATGGCACTCTCGAGCTGTCGATTGGCAGCCCCTGATGGTGCAGACCTTATCATTCTGAATGTATTTCAGGCATTGATGGAGGGTCGAGGTGACCGCCCCCATTTGATGGAGCCATAGTCTTCTAATGATGATGTTGTAGGGAGATTTGGAGTCTAAGACCATGTATTCCTAGATTAGCGTCTTCTGGGCATCCCCCTCTCCCACTATGGCCAAGAGAGAGTTCTATCCTGCCTATTGGTGTGCTCAAGTTTCCATCGAATCCTGCCATTACAGTGATGGTGGCTTTAAGGTCATTGATACTGAGCTTCATGTGATGAAAGGGTTTGTAAAATGGCACATTGGTTTAACTCCCTGTGTCTACCAACACCTTCTTAATTTTGAAATTTATAACTTTAAGTGAGACGACGAGGGCATCGCGGTGAAGGCAGTGTACCCCGACAAGGTCCAGTTTTGAGAACTAGATATGTAGTGCAGGCCTTGGCTTTTTCTCCACTGTAGAGACTTGGAGGACATTGGGTTCTGCCCTTGCCTCTTGAACATAGCATTTTCTCGCTCTGTTGGACATCCCAGCCAACGAATTATCGGCATGAAGGACGAAGAGGACTTGATTGTTCGGGCATGGTTGTTTATTCTGAGCCTCCCTCTATTCAGGCCTCTGATCTTGTCTCCTCTGTTGTTGCCTGTCATTTCGGGGATTTTGCCTCTCTTCCTGTCGAATGAATTCCCTCAAATGCCCCCTTCAGATCAGCTGTTCAATTTCTTGTTTAAGGGCTCTGCATTTATAGGTGGTGTGCCTGTGATCCTTTTGGAAGTCTCAGTATTTGCTGTGATCTCTGGACTTCGAACTGCTTTTCAAAGGTTCTGGCCACCTCTGATCTTCTTGAGTCCGGACTTGCTAGAGTATGTGAGTGAGGGAGGCATTCAGAGGTGTGAATGCTTCATACCTTCCGGGGTTGAGATTGTTTTGGGGTCTGGGCACCGTCCTCTTGTCAGGACTTCTACCCCTCTTCTTGGTGGTACTAGAGTCCTTTTTCTGGGTATGGTCATCCTTTTGAGTTTGCTCTTTGGCCTTTTGGAATGACGTCTTTGGATCCTCCAGGCTTATATACTTCTGCGCCCACTCCATAAGTAGCGCCATGTTAGTCGAAAGATTCTTTCTCAAGGAGTCCTGGAATCGCCCAGGGCCTAGACTTGCATGGAAGGCTGCTACTAAAAAGCTCGGGCTGCAGTCCGTAACCTCTATAAGCTCGGAATTGAATCGAGCGATATATTCCTGAATTGACTCCCCTTACGTTGTTTTATCGTTAGAAAAAATTCGGGGCCCTTCCTGAGTCTTCTACTGGTTAGGAATCAGTCAAGGAACCACCTGCTGAGCTCGTAGAAGTTAATTATTGACTCCTAAAGGAGGCTGTGGAACCACTTCAGAGCGGTACCCTCGAGGCTTGTTATAAACGTACAACACATGAAGGCATCGGTAGCCCCATGCAGAGCCATCGTGTGTTGATAATAGGAGAGATGGTCCCTGGGGTCTTCTGACCCGTCATACAAAGTGAACTTCAGGACAACAAATTTTTTGGGGCGTTCCTCCACCATTATAGCGGGGGTGAATAATCTCCTGAGCAATTCTGCCAGCTTATCCTGCCCGGGAGGGACGCGGGTCCCTTTAGTGAGGGCAGTTTGTTTGATGGAATCTACTACTTCCATCTTCAAAGGTATTCTGGACGGGGCTGTTTGATGCCGCCCTTACATTGCGGCCTCGGGTCCCATATGCAAAGGGTGCCCTAGCCCGGTAGTAGTAGGATGGCGTTGCCCTCGGACTAGAGGAACTGGTGCATGCGACGGCTGAAGTTCTGACGGCACCAGGTCGGCCCCCTAAGTTGCAGGGGTCAAAATCCTTGTCTTGCTATGGTAATGGACGGTAGGATGAGGAACTAGTATCCCTTTTCCAAGAACGTATGATTGCTGGGGTTCACCCCAGGCATGAACGGCACCTTGGGGCTATGCCGGATGTGCGTTGGGATCCTCCTCATTAGAGTTTGTGTATAAAGTAAGCAATAGAATCAAAGATAGTATACACAAACTCTTCATCTAAAGAACCTCTATCATCATTTTGGAGACTAGGGTTGAAAGAATCTCACCAAGAATCAACAAGAACAAAGCTAGGGTTTTGCAATCTTCAAGAACAAGGTAGGGATTTCTAACCTAGGGGTGAAAGTTAAGTGTTTCTAAGGAGATTCATTTTATTCCATGTCATCTTCTTGAATTATATTTCTTATATCATCTATATATATTTGGTTTTAGCTAAGGGTTTGTGTAGGGAATGAAATGAAAATGCATATTGCTTACTTTATTCATGATTTATTTATGGAAATATGATCTTGATATAGTTCATGCTTTGAAACCTCTTCTTAAATGGCCATTAACCATGTATTTCATCATTTATGTATATTCAAGAAATCGTATGCCTACCACGTGTTTGATAAATTGCCAAAACGATTTGTGTGATGCTATATTGAACCCTTATGGAATAATTATTTATATTGTATTGTTGTAGCATGGATACATTATTATCTACTTGCCATACTCATCATTGTTGAGGGTGGAGTGGAGATTTGTGAGAATGATAAGTGCCGAGAAATTTGAGAGTTGATGAAGTTGAATTTATTACTTAGGATTGTGCAAGGGATGGTGTCTCCCTTTCGTTGTAAGGCATAAACTCGCGTGGGTGGTCGTACATTGCTAGCGAGTTAGTAGCTCTTGAAGTACCAAGGTTCATCTAGGGGCTTATAGATAGGAATTGAGTATTCAAGTTATTCTTAAGGAACGTGAGTGTTGGAAGTCGATTTGAGTGATAGAAGTTAGAAGTCATTGAGTGGCATATCATGAACTTCAACTTTGTATTTTTTTCATTGCTTATGGTTCGCATAATGCCTAATATATATACATTGCCCATGAATTTCCTATGTATACTATGAATGCCTATGCATGTTGAGCACTTTGTTTTTCACTAAACTGAACACATGCCTACACGAAACACCACTTAATTTTTCCTACTTTAGAATCTCTACTAGTGTTGTTGTATTGACCGGTACCAAATGTAGGTATAGGTAAGGAGTCGGTCTTGCGAGGAACACATCACAAGAAGGGTTTCTTTTTGATATTTTGGAAAACTATTGGGCACTTAGAGTGCTTACCTCCTATAATTCCTCATTTTGAGTGTTTTCTTTAAAAGATTGTGTAATTAACTCATAGGGAGATGTAACTGTTGTTTTTTTATGTGTAGAAACTTGAAACATCATGTGATGATTTTAAAAACCATGTGATGAATGAGAAATGCCCATTTCTTTTGTTAATGCCTTGTATTGGTGAAAAACTTCTTGAGAATGCCCATAAGCATGTTGAAAAGAAAGTCTTAAACCTCATCTTGATGTATAAAAACCATGTTTTGTGATATAATGAATGTGTACATTAGGAGGGAAGTGAAACTTAGCAAATGGCTAAGGGAAAATGACCAAAATAGAGGAAAAATCTATTCCTAGGTCCTATCTAGTCGACTGGAAGGCATAATCGGTCAGCCGAATGGCCCCAATTTGGCCACTGAATTGTACTCGGTCAGCCAAGTGGTCCTTCCCAGTTAGCTGGGTAGGTCTTCCCCTTCTATTAATTGAAACCGGTCAGCTAGTTAGGAATTTTCGGTCAGTCGAAACATTCTACTTGCCAGAAAAAAAATCTATACAAATTTAATTCAACTCTAATTTGGGTGACATTTGAGTTTAAATCAATGCTTTTTTAGTCTGGTTTCATTTAAAATTGGTTTCAGCTCCAAAATATTTTTAGAAAATTAATTATAAGGGTTTAAGTGAAAAGAGGTCAAACTTGATTTTTGGAAAAAGTGATTTAAACTAGGCCCAACTTTGAGAAGTCATATCTAACTCATTTCAAAGGTGAATTTAGCATTTCTTGCAGCTAAAATGAATCATTTTAAGTATAGTATCAAGTGGATGTAGTTTCAAATATACTTTAAAAGTGGTTTTATAGTTATGAGTTTTCAAATCTAGGTTGATTAATAGGATGGCTTAAATAACCATATGAAATGTTTCAATTAACTTAATCAAATCATGGAATAAAATTCAACCTTGGGTCTTTAGGACTGGGGGAGTGATGGTTCCTAGGTCCCAAAAATCCTAAGGTGGTCCTATTATGACGATTCTATATCATTTGAGTGTATTTTGAACCCATAAGGGAATTTTTATAAAAACATTTACCAAAGTAGTTTCATATCTATCAAGATATCCTCTCATCAAACAGACCTTGAAATTGGATCCAAAAGGTACAAAAATCCTAAGGTAGGTCTTTTTGTATTTTATTAACTCTTTAGGTTTCTATCTTATGCCAAGGGGCATTATCATAATTTTATACATTCATGTGGGACCAATATTGTGCCCCATTTTTCTAATTCTGACATCGTATTTGGATCCATAGCATCCAAAAATCTTGGAGATGCCCTTTCATGATTTTAGTTATCTAGTTAATTACACTATTTAATTCTAAGTATCGTCATTTTTCCAATTTAGGTGGAGTCACTACCAAGTCCCCATTTTAATCTGGCATCATCTTTGGATTTAGAGTGTCTAAAAACATTAGTGATGCTCTTTTTTGAATCTTTTTTTTTTATTTTGCATTTTAATTGCCCTATTTAACAATAGAGGCATTTTTATGATTTTATATATTTAGGTGGGACTACCCTGGACCATTGAAAGTATAAAAAAATTCTCATCATCAAGTCTAGAATGCTTAAAAACCTTAGGTATGCTCTTTTTTGCACTTTAATTAGCTTTATTTTCAATTTTCTAAGCAATTAGGTCTTTTTATAATTGTCCACAAATTTATCCAGTAAATTATAATTTTGCCCCATTAGGTTCACCCCTTTGTGTTTTAATTAATTTCAATTTATTATCCTTGTAGCTAAATAGACAAGTTCTCTTTCAATTTCAAATTCTAGAATAGAGATAACCAAATTCTAGTTAAAGCATCCAAACACCAAACAATACGAAACATATGTCCACACGGCCCAAGTGCAATCCTAGTAACCAAACAATCTATAACCAACCCACGAGCCAAACCAAACCTTCGGTACCTGACCGTATACAACTGACTGACCCGATCAACTATAGACCGTTGACTCGCTGGCGCCAATCACTATCTCCGGTGCCAGTACACCAAAGTTCCACTTTCTGATCACTTTTTCATGCTTTTTCTTCTTTGTTTTTAATCATTTTTCATCTTAAACATCATCTAACCTAGATTTATGGTGTTTAGCAGAAGATTTAAGGGCCAAAATAAGGGATTTCGATGAATGTTGACTTTCTGGCAACATTGAAATTTCCCAATTTCCCTCTTGTTTCAACAGTTGTTTCTCACCCTTTTTTATCCCAATGTGTTCCCTAATATCTATGCAGTGTTATATAATCTAGTTGATGGTTCAAAATAGTCCAAAACACTAGAAGGCAAAACCACCCGATTCTCATTCTAGATTCCAACAAACACTACCTCTTCACTAGTTCTGTAACCATTTTATCTCATTTTTGCATTCATTCTATCCTATTTGATCTGTTTCTTAACTAGAAGGTCCAACCACCTTGCTTTACCCAAGGTTTTGAGAGAACCCAGATGGGCTCCTCTACTATATGAAGTAGTACAAATATATACATATATACATACACATTAACATGCATACATATGCATACGCACTATAATACACACATTTTCATGCAAAGATTGGGAATAAACTCTAACAAATGTCTAGATATCCCTACCTCATCTATGGTGTTTCATGGTTTCTAGAGAGAGCTCCCAAGCTTATCCATAATGGCTCCACTATTCTAACTTTATTTTTCTTCTTCTTTCCTTATTCCTTTTGATTTCCATGGTGTTTACACCCATTGACAAACACACATACACATTCACATATATATATATATATAACACACTTTCATACACATATAGTGCACACAACACACACTGCCTCACTGTTTCACACATTACAACATCAAACACACATTTTTTGCACACAGTCTCTTCTCCCGCACACATATATAAACTATATACAAATATACTCATGTATACATATATATATATATATATATATATATCCCAGAAGGAAGAAAAGAGAGAAAGAGAGAGTGATTTTCCAATAGGGAAGAGAAAAGTGGTGAGCCGAATTTGGGGGGAGAAAGAAGAGATAGAAAAGGCTTCCCACATCCTAGTGTACTTTGTATCATCTTTGGCCCCTTATGGTGTGCCTTCACCACACATGATTAATTATACATTGTATACCCATCCATTCAATCAAGTAATTACACGTCACTTTAAGAAAATATCTCTCGAGCTTCTTTAAGAAGCTTTGCACACATACTGATCTACCACGTGGCCAATTGGCTTAACGTGTTCGCACATGCACCTAAAAATAAACTATATGGGAATCGCATTTGAAAAGACCTCATTTCGCGGCCTTTGATTGTATGAAGGAAAAACTTAACTTTGCAGCATGTCGAGGACATTTCGGTCATTTTTGTGGCATATTTCGAGAAACCCCTTGATTAGGGATAGTTTCGTTCTTGTTGATTAATTACTAAGATATTTATTACCTGGAGGTATTTTGGCAATTTCTCACACAATTTGGTTCCTAGGGGTATTTTAGTCATTTTACATATTTTTGACCCCCGAGGGCATTTTGGTAATTTTGCACATCCTTCGGTCCTCAAAGGCATGCCTAGCTGCTCTTAAGGGAATTTAAGTAATTATGAGGGAATTTTGATAATTTTGGCACAATCTTACCCTTAGTAGGACTCTCTAGTCACTAGAGGGACATTTTCGTAATTTCTATGTCATTTTACCCATTTGGGGGTAATTTGATAATTTTAGCCCTTGAGTGACAAATTGGGACATTTTCATGCCTTGAAGGGAGATTTGGTCATTTCACATGTTTTATGATAATTTTGTGATTTTCCACCAAATTGATGGCAATTTGGTAATCTTTAGTGATTTTGGACTTTTCATTTTTAGGATTTCCATAAATCTAGATGATATGTATTTCCTTTAGAGGAGATACATTGAATCTAGACATTTGTTTATTTCCTAGAATAAAATCACCTATTTTAGCGCATTAGGTGTGCATTCATTTCATTAGTCCACATGTTGCAGATGATTTGTTCTTGCTTATATTTTCCCCTTGTCATGGAGAGGTTTACTTCTATTCTCACCTAGCACATTATAGGATATCCATTTAGTTACCATCCCAAATGTCATGACCATAAGATCTCACATCTGTCATTTGTAGATGATTTGTTCTTGCTTAGTGCTACTAAAATTTACTCTATTTCTATTTTAAAAGATGCCTTTGAAGAGTTCAAGATTTGGTCTGGTCTAAGCCCTAATTCCCTCAAAAGTCAAATCTTCATCACTAAAACTCAACAAAGTTTAAAGCAACAGATATGCTCCTTGATGGGAATTATTGAAGGCATCATTCTTGTCAGGTACATAAGAGTCTCATTGATCTCTACCAAACTCAACAAGAAGGATTGCACTATACTCTTACAAACAAGATCCTTAATTGCTAGAATCAAGAATTGGCCTTTTCTTATGTAGGCAGGTTGCAACTCATTTCTTCTATTATTCTCAGCATCCAAATTTAATGGTCTTCTCTTTGTATCCTCCCTAAATGTATTTTGTGAGAAATTAAAAAAGTTTTGAGTGCCTTTCTTAGGTCCGGCTAAAAGTTGAGGCACTAAACAACCAAAGTCTCATGGGCTAGTGTTTGTTACCCCCTCCCCCCCCCCCCAACAAAAAAAAAAGGTGGCTTAGGCCTTAGAAGATTGGAAGACTAAAACAAAGTTCTTATTTTAAACACTTGTGGAAGCTTATCAATGATAAGACAAATCTCTAGACCTAGGGTGCCATTCTTATTTCATAAAAAATAAGAGCATTTGGTCCCTCCCCTTTCTCCCAGATTGCTCACGGACTTGTTAGAAATTATTAAGATTAAGGTCTGAATTTAAAGAACATATTAGATACAAGGTGGGAGATGGTCAAAACATATATTTATGGCATGATCACAAGCATCCTATAGACCCCCACATTGACAGATTTGAAAACACGATTCTCAAGTTTTTTGACCCACACATCAACCATATGGCAAAATCAGCTCTACTATTAATAGTTCCTCTTGGAAATTGCCTATTTTCCCCTCCCCATCCTCCAATGATCTTCAAAATGTCACCCTTTTTTTTCTTTCCCTAACCCATTAAACCCTGATTCCATCTAGTGGGTTCCTAATCCCTCTGGTTCTTTCTCATTTTCTTCAGCTTGGCACTAGCTAAGAGATCAGTTTCCTCATGTTGAGTGGTACCACTTAGTTTGGTTTTCTGATTACATTCTACGATATTCTTTTGCTTTGTGGCACCTTTGTAGGAGGAAATGGTCAGCAGGGATAAACTCTCTCTCACTTTGGGGTATCCCACCTCCCTTTTGTTCCTTTTCTATGTTTTCATGGCAACGAGAGTACCATAGTCACCTCTTATTCGCTTGCCCCTATTCCAACACCATTTGGAAAAACATCATCTTCCTTTGCCAATCTACCTATTCCCCTAAACATTGGAATCAGGATCTCCTCTCGAGTACTATTAAACACTTGAAAGGGAAATCTTTCCAAAAGAGAGTTTTGACACTTTGCCTTGCTTCCACTGTGTATCATATTTGGAAAAAATGCAACAATAGAATTTAGAAAGGCAATGCTTGTGATCACAAGGTTGTTATAAAATAAATTCTCACTTATGTGCAGCTTGAGGTGTCAACTTGGCGTAATATTCCCAACCCTTGCTAGAATAAGAAGCTCAACATATATTGGAACTTCCCCCGTGTCTTGTTCAAGGCTTTTTTCTTAAATGTACATAGTACAATGTACTAGGTACTTTAGCATACTATTTTTTATTGTACTATGTACTTTAGTACACTATTGTTCTGCTATTGTACTACTGTACTATCACAATACCTTATTTCCTTATTTACTCTATTGCTCATCCTATATAAAGGAGATCTCTATGTACAACACAATCATAACATACAATGCATAGTTTTATTCTCAAGTCTTTCCTCCCTCTTTTCTCTTTATTCTAACATGGTATCAGAGCTATTCCTTATCTCCACTATAGTGGCTGCCTAAATCACTAATTCTCTAGTGATAGGAGTCTACATTATAGATTTTTTTTTTTTGAGAATCCTCTATAACCACAAGATTTGACCTTGCATGATCTCGTTAAAATTTCAATTCCAAGTAGATAGAATTAATCTCCACCACCATACGAGCCTAATAGTCCAAACCGGAGCCTCATCGAAGCTGCCACATGCCTTCATGCGCCCTAAGAAGGTTTCTACACTAGGCCACGTGTTCCACGTGCCGCCAATACGTGCTGACGAGCACCCCATACAGTAAGCTCTACTACGTCATCAACCGGTCCCACTTTGACCATATCAACAGCCACATCATCTGACATGTCAATAGACATATCATCTGCCACATCAATAAGAGGTCCCACTTCTACAACACAAGTTGCCACAGAAGTTACCACGTCATCACCTAGTCCCACTTTTCTGCCACGTTAGTAGCCATATCATCAGCACTGCCAACAGACACATCATCAATCAAATGCTGATTATGCTCCACATTAGTATTGACTACCATATCATCTAATGCAATTAGCCGGTCCATCTAAACCGATTCATGACCTGAGGCTTCTCTTGGCCAGTTCACCTTTTTTTGGACTGGTTCCTGAGTGTTTCGAACCAGTTCCCTACAATCTTCAACCCTCTGACTCTGATTTCATGGTTAGTTTTGACCTATTCTGTTTGCAGCACCTAGTTTTTCTCAATAAACATACTTTTTCAAAGGTTTTCTTTCCCAAATCATGGACAAATATGAATCTGGTCATTTTATCTCCAATATACTCAATGAAAACAACTACAATCTTTGGGCACAGGCCATGCGTAGCTTTCTTAAAGGGCATATGCTTTGGTGCATTGTTACTGGAGACACACTTGCCCCTACAAAAGCAGACAACGAAGAGGACTTAAAATTCTCCGAACGGTTGGATGCATGGGACAATAAGAACCACCAGATCATCACTTGGTTTCACAATACCTTTGTGCCCTTTATCCATCAAGAGTTCGGTCGTTTTGAAATGGCCAAGAAAGTTTGGGATTTTCTAGTTGAACGGTTTACTACTACTGACCTTGCTCACTGGTATCAATTAGTAGGCCATCTTCATTCTCTAAAACAAGAACCTGGTCAGTCTATAAATAAATTCCTCTCTTATATGCATTTTCTCTAGGATCAACTTGCTCTCTCTAAGCCATAATGGGAAACAAAAGGTCATGTAATCCAATTTTTCACTTATCGCAATGAGATGCGACTTATTCAGTTCCTTATGGCACTCACGAGTGATTATGAACCTATCAGAGCTTCACTACGAATCGAAATCCTCTGCCCCCGCTTAATAGTGCAGTATCTGAGCTCATCTTTGAAGAAACTCGACTGGAGACTCTGAAACCTCCACGCTCTGATGTTGTTCTTGTCGTTATTCCATCTCGTACTCAACCTTCCACTGGCTGCAAACTCTAGTATCACTTTTGCCACAAGAGTAGTCATCTTCTTACAAATTGCCCTGCTATTACTTGTCGCACTTGTCAAAAGAAATGGCATATTACAGATCACTACCCCTCTTACCTAGTTGCTTTTTCCTCACACCCTCAGGTTGAATGTCGTTACTATTATCACGACCCGAAACCCACCCTATGCAGATCTCGTGTCACGGGGCCGACCCGAAGGCCGTCCCTACTTTTTTCCATTCTTGTATCATAGTACTAATCTGCAATGTACTAAAAATTTTAAACAATGAATAGCGGAAGTCTTTATCAAATACAGTAATCCAACGGAAGTCTTTTAATAATTTAAACAGCGGAAGTCTATTAAATACATGACATAGTTCTACATAAGACAAAATGAGAACTAAACGTAACCAGCACCCAGGGGTGGTGAATACATGGGAGAACTAACATAGACTGGTACAGTACTTCAAAATGTCCCCCTACGCTCTCAGACTCCTACTGGGGTCTCGCAGCGTCATTACCTGAAATGGGGGGTAAGTGGGGTGGAATGAGCTACAAAGCTCAGTAAGTAAATGCAGATCTCTAACACTGGTATCGATGATCAATAATGAATACAATTCCATATGAGAACATGATAGCCAATCGCGAGAATGAGATGCTGTGATAGCCAATGGAAACAATTGCCACGAGGGCCAATGAACAGTAATCACAATACACAATCAGAAGTATTGGGTGTAATAGCAATATGAAGAAATTCAATGATAATATAACAACAATGAAGTACTGCAACAATGAACCGATCACAGTCAAATCAATCAATGCAAGTCCCTCAAGACTTGAAGAATCATAAGGGATAGTGCCATTCAACAATCAAGTTCTGTCAGTCATAAGAGATGCTATTATTCTGTGTTAGGGCTCGGCAGACCCTCGATCTTTTGGGGCCCGACATACCCCCTAGTGAATTCTAGTGAATTGCCATTTGTCCGTTCACGGACTTGACCCGTAGGTCCTAATCAATCAGATAGCATCAGATGGGTGTTGTGACTGAGCACAACTCTCATGTTCATAAACATGTCATGATCATAAGTAATTCCACAGAATATAAAAATGGAATATCATTCATTCAATAAGGATACAACAGTAGGCCTTTCAAGGCATGGTTCAACATGATAACAACGATATAGCAGTCAATCAATGTCCACAAGATAGAACAATATCACATTGTGGATAGCAATAACATGTGGTACTTTCAAGGCACAGTGTAACATGATAACAATGATACATCAGTCAATCAAATGTCCACAAGATAGAAAAATATCGAATTGTGGAACACAAGGATATCAATACATTCAAGAGTACGAGTTTGGAAGTAAAAGAATAAACTTGGCTTGTGGAAACACCACATGTAAGAGAGAGTGATCCACTTACCTCTAATGCAGTCCTATATCAGGAAATCCGTGAGTTTGCCTTGCCTTTGGAATTCCCTATATATCAGTAAATCCGTCTTAGAATAAATGCTATTCAACAAATTTTATGCCTTGCTATCATAAGTATTTCTAATACTAATTTAGACCTTACCATTGAGTCCGGAATGCCGACAAAAGTCGGTTTAGGCTTTCGCGGAATTCCATTTGGACTTTTGTACTAAAAAGGGCAAAATGGTCATTTTGCACTTTTATGGTATTTTATCCTTCGGGGCCCCGTCTCATAAAATAGACCCTACCATTGGACTTAGAACGTCTGAGATAATAAATTTTGACTATTCATTTGCATCGTTTGGACTTCGTTTGACCCATATTTGAAATAGGGGCATTTTTGTAAAAATTAATATTTTATTAATTTTCCTGTTTGGGCCTAAGTGAGATTTTCTAAAACATTTGGGGCCGGTTTATAATTTCCAAAAGCTGTGGTCTGAACCAGTTGGTTCAGAACCAAAAACCCTAAACCAGCCTGACCTGTTACTAAACCAACCGGTTCAGTCAGTTTCAGAGAACTGGATTGAAATAATCCAATTCTCCTTATCCTATCCACGGTTTGGATAAGCCCAAACCCAATTTCAATTTATTATTCTTGTTACCAAACACACCTAATTAAACTAAAAGAAACTTATCAAAACTGTGCCGTTTCGATTATCCGTTTATATCTCGGTCAGGTCCCAACCCGGATCCAACCCGTGTCCCACCCGACCCGAGACAACAGTCTTCTTCTTCTTCCTCCCGACCTTCCGGTAGGGTTCCGGTGTGTACAGTCGTCTTTTCCGGCAACGGTTACCGGTTTTCGATCATTTTTTACCCTTTTTCCAATGTATTTTTCTTTAGTTTTCCATGGTGCTTTCATTTCTAAGATTAGTTTCTCATTTGGTTTACCCTAGCTTCACGAAATAGCAAGAACAGTAGTTTTGGTCAGATTTGCCATTTTTCGGTGAGCGCTGTTTCTCTAGAATTTCTTCACTGTTTTCACTCCTCTTTAATTCTAAATGGTTTCTGCACCTTAGAGGATTATTTTCCTATCATTTAAATGGAGTTTTAAGTGTAAAATCTGTGGAACCCAGATTATCCACCAAACCTGCAACTAGGATTTTCTCCCTCGTTTGTGAACCAAATGAGGTACGGTTTGTTCCTATCAATGCCATTTTTCATGCTTGTTTAGACCCTATGATCAGAATGAATCGAATTATGCTATAAAATTATGAAACAGAAACAGTGGCTTACCTCCAAATTTTGGATTCCCTTGGTGTTGAGCCCCTCTTCCTCGCGCCTCTACTCCAGACTTGTTCCCCTTCTTTCCCACTCAGAAACTCTCTTTTCTCTTTTGTTTTTCACTTTCAAATTCAGCCGTGCATATCGTATATGTGTACTCATCATCTACCCTCTCTCTCTCTCTCTCTCTCTCTCTCTCTAGTCAGACCTAACCATGCCCTGAGATCTTTTTACACACTCCAACACCCACTTTCTATCACCACCACTCTCTATTGAGTGTTATACACTCAACTATTGCACACACATACAACCGTACACACACACACCTCTTGATACATATATATATATATATATACATATATATACATATATATCTACCCTCACCCACTCACACACACTTGCACGGCTGGTAATAGCCTTTTGCCCATTTTCTTTTCTTTCCCTTTTTTTTCATTTAATATACACGTATATATATATATGGTATAATACATTATATATATATATACATGTATAAACTCATGATTATACATATTTTATACATACCTATATGCCCATATATATACGTATATACTAAACTCTGGGCACATATGCATACACCAATATTTTATGGTCTACGTTCATGGGTGCATGTATACATGCATGGGTTTGCGTGCGTGTGCGCATTACGAGGTATAGTTCTAGGCTGCTCGGGCATTGCCCAATGCTGACTGTGTAATTGATACTGTTCACATTCTAAGGTCATATGTGATGTCAGAATATAGAATTTAAACATCTCAGGTTACAATTGATAGTGCTACCCGACCTAGTCTGCCTCGATATACGTGCTAGTCTAGGTCGGGGTATTACATTCTTACCCCTTTAAAAATAAGTTTGTCCCCAAACTTAGCATACACTACTATGGAAACAACTGTGGATACTTGGCGCACATGTCGTCCTCTCGCTCCCAAGTAGCCTCTTCTATCCGGTGATTTCTCCACAGAACTTTGACTAATGGAATAGTCTTGTTCCGTAAAACCTGGTCTCGACGATCCAAAATCTGGACTGGATGCTCTATGTAACTCAGATTTTCCTGGACGTCTAATGGCTCGTGCTCAACTACCTGGTCTGCACTCTGTATACACTTCCTCAGCATTGAAACATGAAACACATCGTGAACATGTGCTAACTCTGGAGGTAAAACAAGTTGGTAGGCTACGGGTCCAACCCTCTTCGTGATCCTGAATGGCCCAATGTATCTAGGGCCAAGCTTTCCCCTTTTGCCAAACCTGACTATTCCTTTCATGGGTGATACTTTCAAGTATACAAAATCACCTTTTGCAAACTCTAAGTCTCGTCGGTGAACATTCGCATAGCTTTTCTGTCGGCTCTGAGTTGCTAATAAACGTTGTCGGATCAGTTGTATTTTTCCTGTGGTCTGTTCCACTATCTCTGGCCCATAGAGTTTCCTTTCTCCCACCTCTGTCCAACACAGTGGTGATCGACACTTCCTGCTGTACAATGCCTCATATGGCGCCATACCAATACTATCTTGATAGCTATTATTGTACGTGAACTCCACCAATGGCAACTGATCTTCCCAACTCCCTTTAAAGTCTATGACACAAAAACGCAGTAAGTCTTCTAAAGTCTGTATCGTCCTTTCCGACTGGCCATCGGTCTCGGGGTGATACGCAGTACTAAGACTCAGTTCTGTGCCCATAGCTTGTTGTAGTCCTTTCCAGAATTGTGATACGAACCGGGGGTCCCTATCAGAAACAATTGATACTGGAACTCCGTTAAGTCTAACAATCTCTTTGATGTATAGCTCTGCTAGTCGCTGAAGAGATTGTGTCGTCTTGGTTGCCAGGAAGTGAGCTGTCTTAGTTAATCTGTCTATGATGACCCAGATAGAATCACTCCCCTTGATTCTCCTTGGCAATCCTAACACAAAGTCCATCGTGATGTGTTCCCACTTCCACTCAGGAATGGGCAGTGATTGCAGAAGCCCTCCAGGCTTCTGATGTTCTACCTTAATTTTCTGGCACTTGACATATCGTGCTATGTACTCAGCTATGTGACGTTTCATCCCAGACCACCAATAAGTATCCTTAACATTGTGATACATTTTGGTGCCCCCTGGATGTAAGGCAAATTTCGAACTGTGTGCCTCATCAAGAATCTTCTTCCTGATTTCGGGCACGTCGGGTACGCAGATCCTACCCTGATAATATAATATTTCATCTCTCACTGAGTACTCAGAATCTATGCCTGTCTCATTTCCTTGAAGAAGCTTAGCTAGCTTCTCATCCTGAGTCTGCTGCCCCCTGATCTTGTCCACAATCGACAAACTGACTGTGACGTTGGCACATAGTGCCTCAGAGCTGGGCAGAACTATCTCTATTTCCATAGCCTCCAAGTCTCTCAGTATCTCTGTCTGTGTCGTCAACAGGCAAGCTAAACTCCCTGATGACTTTCTACTAAGAGCGTCAGCTACCACGTTTGCCTTCCCTGGGTGGTATTCTATGCTGACCTCCTAGTCCTTCAACAATTCTAACCAACGACGCTGTCTCATATTGAGCTCCTTCTGTGTAAACAGATACTTGAGGCTCTTATGGTCGGTGAAGATTTTGTACGTGGTTCAATATAAGTAATGCCTCCATATCTTCAAGGCGAAGACAATGGCTGCTAGCTCAAGGTCGTGTGTCGGATAGTTCCCTTCGTGGGGTCTCAACTGTCGGGAAGCATAGGCTACCACTTTTTCGTTTTGCATTAACACACACCCTGAGCCCTTGAACGAGGCATCACTGTAAATCACAAGTCCGTCAGTTCCCTCTGGTACTGTCAATATAGGAGCTGTAACTAGACGCTCCTTTAACTCTTGGAAACTCTTTTCCTGTTCCTCTGTCCAAACAAAAGGAACGCCTTTCCGGGTCAGTTTGGTAATAGGCGTAGCTATTTTGGAGAAGTCCTTGACGAATCTCCTATAGTAGCCTGCTAACCCCATGAAACTTCGCACTTCCGTGACACTCGTACGTTGAGGCCAATTCATGATTGCCTCGATCTTCTGGGAATCAACAGAGATTCCTTCTTTACTAATCACGTGTCCCAGAAATGCTATACTAGGAAGCCAGAATTCGCATTTCTTCAACTTGGCCTATAACTTCTGCTCCCCTAACTTCTGTAGGACTCTCCTCAGATGTACTTCATGTTCTTCCTGGTTCATAGAGTAAACCAAGATGTCGTCTATAAATACAATCACGAAGTCATCCAAGTACGGCTTGAACACACGGTTCATCATGTCCATAAATGCAGCTGGGGCATTGGTCACCCCAAATGGGATAACAAGGAACTCGTAGTGTCCATACCGTGTCATAAATGCTGTCTTCTGAATGTCAGTGGGTCTGACCTTCAACTGGTGATAGCCGGACCTTAGGTCGATCTTTGAAAACACTTGGGCCCCTTTCAATTGGTCGAACAAATCATCTACTCTGGACAGTGGATATCTGTTCCGGATGGTAACTTTGTTCAACTCGCGATAGTCGATACACGGTCTCATAGTTCCATCCTTCTTCTTTACGAACAATACAGGCGCACCCCATGGTGACGAGCTGGGTCGTATAAAACCCTTGTCTAATAATTCTTACAACTGGAGCTTCAGCTCCTTCAGTTCTGCCGGTGCCATCTTATATGGAGTCTTGGATATTGGGGTAGTGCCTGGCAATACGTCGATGCAAAACTCGATCTCCCTATCTATGGGCATTCTTGGAAGATCATCCAAGAACACTCCGGGAAATTCCCTAGCAATGGGAATCTTCTCTAACTCAGGCTATTGGGAATCAATGTCTTGAACACTACATAAGAATCCGTGACATCCCTTGCAAAGTAGATGCCTTGCCTGGATAGAGGAAACGAAATAGGGTGGGGAAGCCACCCTTGTCCACTCAAAGTTAACTATTGGAAACTAGGGATTCTGTATGAGAACTCGTTTGGCCACACAGTCTATCGTAGCATGATTGGCAGCCAGCCAATCCATTCCAAGGATAACATCAAATCCATAAATTTCCAAGGGTATAAGGTTAGCCAATAAGTGTGTATCCCCAATCTGTATCCCACAATTCCTATACATGGTATCCCCCAACAATGATTTCCCCAATGGTATAGAAACATTCAATAAATACCCTAAGGGTTCCGTCACTAAGTTCAATCTAGCAGTATATGTAGGGGATACAAATGAATGCGTAGATCCAATGTCAAATAAAACATGAGCAGGCTGTGAGCATACTAAAAGAGTACCTACGACTACAGAGGTTTTAGCCTGCACGTCTCCTGGTAAAAGGGAGAAAACTTGTCCTGCCTGCTGCTGGACGTTCCCTTGTCCACTTCTTTGGGCCGGAGGTCTAGGTGGTGCTACTCCAGTTGTTGGTGCTCTAACCGAAGCAGTGCTGGGCATGGCCTGATCCTTCTGAGGGCATTCTCTCGCGTAATGTCCCTCTTGGCCACAGTAGATGCAAGCGTTGCTGTCCTTGAGACATTGGCCTTTGTGGATCTTATTGCAACGAGAGCACTTGGCTGCCCCCTTTTTAGTGTTGCTCTGTTTGTTCTAACCAGACCCTGTCGCTTGTGATGCAGCTCCAGGTCTGGTAAATGTAGATCCCTATCCCGAAGTAGAAGGCCCTTGCCTCTTATTCTGGTTGCCTCCACGTTTCTGGTTCCCTCGCCTTTTGGCGAATTCCTCGCCACTCCTTTCTATGATCCGAGCCGTTTCCACGACATCATCGTAAGTAGTCAGTCGATGGGGTACTAGTCTATCCTTGATAGACCACCTCAGTCCTTCCTCGAATTTACGAGCCTTCAGATCCTCAGTTCTGATAGCATCAGGGGCAAATATGGCCAATTCAATAAAAGTGGCCTCGTATTGCTCCACAGTCATCGACCCCTGTTGCAGTACCATGAATTTGGCAACTCTACGGTTCCGTACTTCCTGGGAGAAGTACTTCTTATTGAAGATCACAGTAAATCATTGCCAGTCCATGTTTGGCTCCCTTGTTTTTTCATTTATCCACCACTTATGTGCCATTCCCTTAAGCATATATGTGGCATAAGCCACTTTTTGGACGTCAGTGCAATTCAGGATATCGAAAACCCTGTTCATTTCTAACATCCATTCTTCGGCCGCCGTGGCCCCATTTGTACCGTCAAACGTCGGGGGTTTCATTTTCTAGAATCGCTCGTATTGGTATGCAGCGTCCCGTTCATTCCCTTGACGATTCCCGATGTTGCTGCCTGCATTGACAGGCTGCTCCTATTGTACTGGCTGTGCTGGTTGGCTAGCACTAGCCTGAATCCGTGGTAGAGTTTCAATGACAGTCTGCATCAATCTTTCCAATTGTTCTAAACAATCCATAGGTAACGGACCTTGCCTCGTGTTAACCATGACTGTGAATATAACCAATGAAGATAACCAATGAGATAATCAATGAGATAGCCAGTGAGGTAACCAATGAGATGACCAGTCAATGTGTAAGGCAATTAGTCAATGAATGTAAAACATAAAATGTCAGTCATATCTAACAGTCTTAACTCTAGTCCTATCTCCCATGACTCACAATCGAACCTAATGCTCTGATACCAAGCTGTCACGACCCGAAACCCACCCTATGCGGATCTCGTGTCGCGAGGCCGACCCGAAGGCTGTCCCTACTTTTTTCCATTCCTGTATCATAGTACTAATATGCAATGTACTAAAAATTTTAAACAATGTGTCATGACCCTAAACCCACCCTATGCGGATTAGGGATCCGTGACCCGGGTCTGCGGCCCGTGGGCCGTTCCCCGTCCAAAAGGATCTAAAATGCTGGGTAAAGTTTTAACAAAAGCATTTCTTAATCATTAAAATATCTGGTAGCACAGTTAGTTCACCATTTGATGCATGTCCAAAAATTATAAGTGTTAAATACAGATCCTTCAAAAACAAACCAACAAACAGGACCGTGGTGACATGGGAGTATTAAGACCTGACAATATTCAGCTTAATATAAAACTCGCCAAAACAGCTACCAGTAACTAGCAGTGTCTAAATCCCTGGAGCGCCTGAAGGTTCACCGATTTCTTGTTGTCCTGAAAAATTTAAGGGAGGGGGGTGAGCTAATAGCCCAATAAGTAATTTCCTGGCTTTAATGTGGGTTCGGGTTTGTCCAATGAAGTGATAGAACAAGGAATAATAGATAGCCCAGTGAACAATAATGAAGACGTAGCCAGTCACCAAAATGTGCAAAACATTGACCCGATGGTCCAAAAGGCATATCCCACAATATAACACAAGAGTCAATAACAAAGTCAAATGAAATTGGGATCTAGCCTATCATGATGGTTTGCTGCCACAACGATACGTTAGCCAATCAAAGATATACCATGCTTGCAACAATATGATCATTTCACAGGGTATAAAATATGATCATACAATGGAAACAAGAATAAGTCAACATCGAGTTCAAATAACCCAGATATACGTGAATTACCCGGGGCCCGGCATACCCCACTAAAACGCACGCTCAGATCTGCCACGGTTCCTCGGGCTCTCTGAAAAGCGTTAGAGCTCTTTTCAATATAGGTCCCGTAGGACGCAACAGACCCTAATGGGTCTTTTCCCCCATGCAATCTGTGAATGGATGGGTCATTGTGACTGAGCACAACCCCGAGTACATACCAAATATCATGACCAACAATATCCCACACAAGATGTACAACATACCAAACATTTGATATCACAAACAACGAAACACAAAGTGTGTGGAATCAGTAGAATGTATCTCAGGACTAGGTCATGGTACGATAGTGCAATGATATTCAAATATCAATGATCAATCTCAAAGTGAGGTGAGCAAGCAAATCAAATCCAAAATCAGGTAAACTGATATCTACAAGTCGATTGGCTCAAATCAAGTGCATCAGGTAGTAATGGAGTACAATTGGCAGTATAAGAACAATAACGTGACTGGCTGGGAATAACCCATATTAAAGCGTCAGAATTACTTACCTCAAAAATGATTCTCAGTAGTTCAACTAATTAAAGTCTCCTTCCCCTTCTCTTTTGACGTGCCTGTTAATTGAAAATAACTCAGTCTATAACTGTAATCGAACCATACTCGATATTCAAATTTGCTAATCTTGGCTATCGGTATCTCTATTACTGATTTAGATGTCGTCATTGTATTCGAAACGTCGAATAAAATAAGTTTAGGCTTTTACAGATCTTAAATCGGACGTCCGGATTAAAAAGGGCAAAACCGTCTTTTGTACTTTATAGGTACTTTTATTCTCGGGACCTCTTTTTATAATTTTGACCTCACCGTTGGATTCAGTGGATCCGAGATAGTAAGAATACCTATATGACTTGCCTTGTCAGGACACAGGGGTATTTTGGTCATTTTAAGACTTGTTCTCATTGTATTTTAATGTTCGGAGTCCCGTCTGGTAAAACGGGTCCCACCATTAGATCCGGAATGCCTGAGATAATAAAGTTTGACTATTCATTCGCCCCGTTCGGACTTCATTTGACTTATTTGTGACTCAGGGGTAAAATGGTAATTTTTACCTATTTAATAAATTATTTAAATAATTTATTTTATTATTTTATTATTTTTTAGGGGTGTTTTTGAAATAATTCTCCAAAGTCTGGGTCAGATTTGGAATAGGGTGAATAGTTGGGGCCAAACTGTAAATATCATAAGTTTTGGTTTATTTGTTTTTTAATTAAAACATTGGACCAGAGGGTTCACTTAACAAAACCCTAGACCGGACCGGTTATGCACTGAACCAACCGGTTCAGTCCTCTCCAGAGAACCGGTTTAATGGGTCATGATGACGTAAGCCCTAATTTAATATTTTTAAAACTCTTTAATGAAACGGCGTAGTTTCATTGCCCCGTTGGATCCGGTTGGGTCCCGACCCGACCCAAACCCGGATCCGGTCCCGTCTTGACCCGACATGGCCCCCGTTTTTCTGGTGGTCTTCTCCGGTCGTCCCTGTCAATTCCGGTCACCGGAATCTCGGCCAACCCACGGTTTTACACCATTTTGAAGCCCAAAATTTACGGTTTTTGTACCAAAAGTATCCTAACGTTTTAATAATTAATTTAAACTAGCTTTGGACCTCGGTTGCCACGGTTTTTCAAAACCCATTTTCAGTTTTCCGATCACTGTACCCAGTTTCCGGTGAGCTGGGTTTTCTTTATGATTTTCTCATGGTTTTAATTCAAATCTTTTTCTAATAATCTCCTGCACCTTATGGGATGAGTTCTAGGTCATTTAAATCGAGTTTTTATGCCTGAAATATAAAAGAACCGATTATTCTCTCACACCTGTAATCACTGTTTTCTCCCTTAATTCTTCATGGTTTTTAATGATTCTTGTTGCGTTTGAGACCTCATGTTATGCTTTCTAAGACCCTATGTTTAGAATCAATCCAAGACATGCTATAACTTTTGAAACAGAAACAAAACTACTTACCGTATTTTTTTCGGTTTCTCAGGTTGGTAAGCCAATTCCCGTTCCGTCCCTCCTTCTGAATCCACCGAGAGCTCCCTGAGCTTCTTCCTGACACACTCAGACTCCTTGGTGTTTTTCTCCCCTCTGATTTTCTCACTTCCACACGAGAATATCTATCTACACTTTTATATAATATATATTTATATTTCTTGCCCCAAGCACACTCAACAAAGCATGGCTGACCATGCTTTCCTCCATGATTTTCTGATTTCTCCCATACCCCTCTCCATACCTATAGGTATAGGTTAGGTGGAGTAGGTTTTGATATTTTCATTTTATATACAATATATATATATATATATACATATATCCTATATTATAATAATGTATAAATACATAATATACATCCATTTAATACACGTATATTTGTATTTTGATATTCATAAAATATAGGATTAAACAGCTCCAAGTACAATTGATATAATGTTGCCCGACCCGACTGCCTCGATATTCGTGCCATATTGAAACCTGATAAAGTTTGATTCTTTCCATCAGCAAGAAGTTCCATGACATTGGGCTTAGTTAGAGAATAGAGACATTGTAAGTTTGTAACCATAGTGCATTAGCACATCAACACTTGAGTAGCTTGAGCAAATGGAACCCATAGTGCACAAGCAGAGGATGGAATGCAACCATTTTAGACAAATTAAAATCTAAACGTTGTCATATCAATTTATGTGGTCATGCAGGCTATGGTTGGGTGAGAGAGATGGTGAGCTCTTTTATGTTTCCAATTTTGATGTTCTCTCTGTTTTTTTTTCCTGGTGTCTTTCAATAAATTAGTAATGAGGGAAACACAGAAATTGGTAGGAGGATTTATCATGGCTAGTAATCAGATTTTGGTTTACCAGAAAACTAATAAAAAGAAAAGGAAGCATAGAAGACAATCGAAAAATTCTAACATGGACAAGATTTATTAATTTTGTATGAACTTGACGTATAATATAATGTTATTTTAATTAAATATTTAATTTTTAAAAATATTTAATAAATAAACCAGTCCATGATAAAATTTCGAGGAAAACAGGAGGTCCACCACGTGCTAGGACTCCATATCTATTGTTTTCTCGCTTGGACGGCAAAGCAGAAGTGATTGCACATGCACCCTACTTTCTAGAAAGACCAAATGACCACCACAAGTTTTATGTATTTTTCCTTGAAGAAATTAAGACTTATTGCTTCAGCCATTTAATTCCTGGTCAGTCATTGTTGAGAACTTGATAAAAAGAAAACAGAGAAGCAGAGAATGGAAAACAGAGAAGAAGAGGGAAAAACTGTTGTAGTTTGTATTGAAAAATAAACTGAATGAATGAATGATACAAGTGCTTTACATGTGCTTATATAGAGATGAAAATAGTAACAGAAAAATCTCTAACAGAAAAATCTCAACTATAAACTGGCTCACTTTCTGTTTTGTTTTTTCATATTTAGACTTTAATTCCATATCTTCTATTTTTGAGGCTATACTCCAACAGTCATGAAGAAATTTCAGTCTTCTTTTCTGAAAGAAACTGTCAGCGAAAAAATTTGTAAAACGGATTCGACAATTCAAACGCATTTTGAAGGCAATTTCTAAATTCAGGACAAGTAATGGATAGAAATCGCAGAAAACCTGACCCACTATGTTGGAATCACGTGGTCACATGGACTCACTTTTTCGCGTTTGACCTTTCGGTACCATGAGTTCTTAAGCACTGGTAAAGATTACCAACATTACTGGAGGATTTGAAGTTAGATTCGATATTCTTTTTAGGGTGTTAAAGGTATAAGAAAAATAGTAATATTATTTATAAATTTAAATTTAAACAAAATTATTCAGGCATTTTTTAATATTTTTGTGACTAAAATACTTTTCAAGTATAAAGTTTATCTCTACTATTAACTATGGTAAAATTAGGGAGTATTTAAAAAAAATTTCTTTAAAATCTTAAAATTCAATAACTTATAAATTATAAATCAATTTTTAATAAAATTTTTATATTTAGACTAAAAACTGAAATTTGTCTAACAGAATTTATATAGCATATGAAAATTTTAAGCAAAAAATTGCTACAAAACAATAAATTTTACTATTTTTCAATATACTAAAAGTTGACTATTTCATAAAAATAGAAGAAATCTCAATTGTTATAAGTCTTATTCAACTTTCGAGTTACATTTTGGATGTTCAAAAAAGACTTTAAAAGTAGTAAAAAAACGTTAAAAAATCACTATTTTTGAAGTACAATGATTGAAATTTCACTAGTTGTTAAACAGTAAGATTTTTCTGTTTCACTGATTCATTGTTTTGATCTTCCACGAACTATAAAAAATTAAATAATAGGAGGTCTATATTCAAGCAATATAAATACAATATAAACACACACACAAACAAACAAAAAACACACACATTGAAACGGTATAATTCCGGATGGTTGCATGACATTTCAAAATTTGACAAATATCAATCATGCTGCTATATCTTCCATTCCGGATGGTTGCGTGCCGCGCGCTGCCTGCCATGGCTTGGCCTGTTGCCCTGCTGTCCTACCTGCTGCTATACCCTGCTGTCCAGCCCTGTTTCACCACCCTTTTGGCTATCTTTTTGAGCCATTTTTGGGGCATCTTTTGCGCTACATTTGGACACTATTTTGGCCCATATTTGGTCAATTTTTGGGACATGCTTGGGGCCCCTTTTGGGCTGTTTTAGGGACCTGTTTGGGCCATGTTTTGGCCATATTATGACCTAGATTTCAAAGCCATGTTTGGCCATCCACTAGGGCCAACTTTGGGGCTGATATTTGACCATATTTTGACTATGTCCTAGGACGTTTTGGGGGCATCCGAGACATTACTTTAGGGGGGTTTTTGGGGATACTTTAAGACTATTTTAAGAACTATTTTTAAACATGCTTTAAATTAATTGGAGCATTAATTGGGACAAGCATTTAATTTTAATCTTGGGGAAAAATTTAAAGAATAATAAGGGATATGTCACTTAAATTTATGGCGTTGACATTTCTTTTCTTTTCTTTTATTTCGTTCAGTCGCTCCCCGGGTTCGTGGAAATGCAGGGCGTGACACTTACGTACTAGGGTTTAATTTGAATACTTGAGTTTCTAAGGTGTTATATTAAGGCTATTAGTAAGTTCATATTTTGATTGCTTGGGAGTCATGGACATAAATTAGGCAGCAAGTATAGATACCTAAATGTTTAATATAAGTATCATAAGAAGCAATATGATCTAAGATGAAGAAAAATGATACATGAATAGATGTTGTAGTTGAATATAAACATTGTTCATATATTGGGATATTGTTTAAATAATTAAATTCATTGTAAAAATACACATGTTGTTTTGAATACCATTGTATGCCATAAGGAAAAAAAAAGCAAAAACGAAATGTATTACTTGATGTCAGGGTATATTATGGGCATGTTTATATATTTGATTTCATGATGCACGACTTAATACTAAGTATATACATATGATTTAGAGTGCTACTTGCGTCGTCAAATAAATAGGTATGGTGAGTAACTATTATTACCATTTAGCATGTAAGTATAAATATATAGGTGGTTTTATTGAATATTATTGCATGATTAGGGAGCTAGCATGAATACATAAAATGTGTGAACACCTATTGGGATTGCTTGGTGATATGGATGTTTGTTGACGTAATCATTAACAATATGCTATTAGTAATGTAGATCTATATAAGTTTGGTTTTCTTGTTATTATATGCTACGTGTTGGAGCATTAAGATAAACATGGTGAGTTTGTATTATAGATAATTCTGAACATATGTGAGTTTGTTTGAATACGTGAGTATAATTTGGGGCTCAATAAATATGTGTGTTATTAATTGTGAAGGACTCATTGGAGTATTATGTTGGCCATATCGACATTAGTTGTTATGAAACACACTATGCATAAATTAATACTATAAGATATGCATATAGATTGGAATAATATTCTTTTCAGTCTTGTTGATGCTGCAAAAAACAGCACTGGTCGATTCGATGATTCGGCAAGAAGGACCTGCAAAAAAGAGAAGGAGGACCCTCCGACGATCAAGTCAGTAAAGAGGGAATATATAAAATAAATATAGAGAATATGTGTAAAAGAGAGTGATTGTATATGTGATTGAATCTGAGATTCAATGTGAGATCCCCTATTTAGGCGTACCTGCCCCCTTTATTTATAGGGTTGAGAGTCATTGATTTTAGCAGTTTCCTACATTGAATAGAATTCCTTTCCTTGTTTGATAAGGTTTAAAAGATATGTGATAATCTTCCCTGATTGAGGTAGGATTCCTTTCATATCTGAAAGACTTGCACTCCAAGATATATTCCTTATTCTGAGGTCAGAAGTCTATGGAAGACGGTGACCAGTTCGGAACTCCTCCTGCTCTGGAGGCCTGCTGGTAGCTGCTCTAGGGGCAGCTCAGCTCTGGAGGCAGCTCTGCTCTAGAGGCCTGCTGGGTAGCTGCTTTGGAGGCAGCTCAACTCTATTAGTAGTAGCTCTGCTCTAGAGGCAGCTCTGCTCTAGAAGTAGCTCTGCTCTGGAGGCAGTTCTGCTGGTAGCTGCTCTGGAGGCAGCTCTGCTCTGGAGGCCTGCTGGTAGCTGCTCTAGAGGCAGTTTTGCTGGTAGCTGCTCTGGAGGCCTGCTGGTAGCTGCTCTAGAGGCAGCTCTGCTCTGCTCTGGAGGCCTACTAGTAGCTGCTCTGTAGGCAGCTCTGCTAGCAGCTGCTCTGAAGGCAGATCTGAAGGTAGTTGCTCTGCTAAGTCTGTTAGCTCTGGAGGCGCATTTTATGGCTCATCAGTTACTCCCCCCCCAAGCCTCAGTTCTGTGAGATCCATGCAGAGCTGAGGTTTAGGATTTTTGAAAAGTCACGCGTACTTGATGATTTATGATATGCTGGCCTGCAACACTTAGAAATAAAACAGGGTTTTTATAAAAGTTGGTAGGGTGAGAAAAATGGACCAAACCTAGTGGTCTGTACATTTAGATGATCCAAGCCTACAACACTTGTAATGAATACAAGGTTTTAGGGGTTAATAAAATAGACCAGACCAGAGGGTCTGTGCATTAAGATGGACCAGACTTGAGTCTGTGCATTAAGATGGACCAGACCAGAAGCCCTGTACATTTGATGGACCAGACCTGAGTCAGTGCATTAAGATGAACCAGACCTGAGTCTGTGCATTGAGATGGACCAGACCAGAAGGCCTGTACATTTGATGGACCAGACCTGAGTCTGTGCATTAAGATGGACCAGACCTGAGTCTGTGCATTGAGATGGACCAGACCTGGGGGTCTGTACATTAAGATGGACCAGACCTGAGTCTGTGCATTGAGATGGACCAGACCTGGCGGTCTGTGCATTAAGATGGACCAGACCTGGGGGTCTGTGCATTAAGATGGACCAGACTCTGAAGGTCTGTACATTAAAAGATGGACCAGACACTGAAGGCCTGTGCATTAGAGATGGACCAAACTCTGAAGGTTTGTGCATTAGATATGGACCAGGCACTAGGCGCTTGTGCATTAGAGATGGACCAGGCACTAGAGGCCTGTGCATTAGAGATGGACCAGACCTGGGGGTCTGTGCATTAAGATAGAAGAATCGTAGAAGAATCTGCATGATTAGCATAGTAGACAATTGATAATATATGTAGTGCAAAAGATATAGCTGAGTGAGTTTGCCAAAAGTTCTCAAAGCGAAGCTTTGAAGTCACCCTGAGTGAGGTATTTGAGATCCAGCTGCTTTAAGATTGTAATTATTTGGGTTGCTGAATCCTTCATCAACATATTGCCATTGACCCAAAAATCCCCTCTGTAACTGTATTTGGGCTAGATGATGTGCCAGCTTTGTGGAGCAAATATTTGTGGGCGGGGATCCTCTGAAACTACACTAGTTTCCATAGTGGCAAATCCTGTGCAGAGTCCTCCAAATTTTCCAGAAGGCCCTGGCAAAGATGACAAGTTGCCAGACAATAATGAGATTATTGGAGCAGTAAGTTCAGTAAGGGATCATAGTTGTTCTCAAGCTATAGATCCTTCTATTACAACCCCAGATGTTGATGTTACTGCTAAACCACGAGTTGATAGCCAAAAAGGGCAACGGAATCAAGGCCAGAATGCAGCCCTCAATTTATATCAAATAAATTCAAGCTCTAAAGTCCCTTCAATCTACTAGAAGCGAGAGGTTCAAGCTCTAGGTGGATCAAGCTCTGAATCCTGAAATCTTATAAGGGAGATTCCTATTGAGCTTGTTTCCCTGCAACATTAGCATCTTTTGAAAACTGGATCAAATCTCCTCAAATATCGGACCAGATAATTGGTTGTTAGATAACACCAGATTCAATCAAAGAATTGGCAACATTGAATAGCTCAGGAGTCATGCTCGACGCAATAAGTAATGTTTTCCCTTCTTTGTTAATCCACTCAAGGCCTACACCTTCAAGACGGAGAGCTTTTAATGGCCTCCATCTGGGTACCAGTATTCTGTTATGAGAATCTGTATTAAGGGACTAATGGAAACTAGAGTTCCTTTTTGTAGGCGTTGGATTGTTGTCACCAAGAATAACGTTGGAGGCAGAGGCATCTGAACTGCTAGCAGGAATATCTTTAGTACCACTGCTATGAAAATAACACTATCTTAATAGTGTTTTGGAAGTGTCGAACGGCAAAAGAAGACAATGTGCTGCCTTGTGAACAACATCAAATATAGCTTCTTCAAAGATCCCAATTGCTAGATAAAGATCCTCTATGATTTCACGTCTCCTGTTAGTGGCACATCGAACATGGTCCTTGAGGAGACGTGTTTTCTTGATCGAATGTAAATGTGAAAGTTGGAGGCTTCTTGTGGTAGTAGGCACTTCCGATCCCATGGTGAAACTGCTTGAGTTTGAGAGTAAACTGACGCCTAAGTCTACCAACACCGCCATCTAGTCTCAAGCTTATCACCGTTTCATCTGCCTGATTTAACTTGAGGGAGATTTGTTTCTCTTTGTCTCTAGCTCTATCTATCTTCGCAGGCGACTGCAAAGAAGAGAGAGGCACAAAACTCTGCAGAAGAAAAAGTGACAGGGTTTATCTGAAGTAATATTAAAATAAGTTAAATCATGGGTGCTTCTTTTTATGCACCCAAAAATTAAATCATGTGTAATGATTTTATATGCTGAGAAACTGATTTCTGACTTGATCAGTGTGCTAATTTGATCATGACGTGTGTCTATATATATATATATATAACATCTTGAGATTGTATATATGTATACAAAAAGATGGTGAGATTATATATATATATATATATATTTGATGAGTAGAGAAACCAATAATCATTATTGTTTTCCTGTAGTAGCAAACGAGCCAGTGGATCCTGCTCTCAATAAGAATAAGTTGCAACAGATATATATATATATATATATATATATATTGTCAAACATGGTGTTTGGAGTTTTTCACACTCTTTTAGAGTTAAAATAGTTTAGAGAATTGAAATAATAAACAGTGGATGTAGACATAAAAGAGATAAACGATGTAATAAAGAATCTGAGATGCTTTTTATAAAAACATTCAAATTCAACAGTGGAATAATGGTCCTGTATTCAAAATATCTCATATTTTACTCAAAAGATTTTGAGATTGATGCAGATCTCGAGATTGATGTGAACTGGTCCTGTATTCAAAATATCTCATATTTTACTCAAAAGATTTTGAGATTAATGCAGATCTCAAGATTGATGCCCATATTGATGTGAATATATATATATATATATACATGTATATGCATATAAAAATCCTGCGACTATATATTAACATATATATATATATATATATTTGTATGTATATAGTCTTGCAAATGCTTTGATACTGAGCCTCTCGTTGGATTGTCTTTGACAAAGAGGAGCAGAGAATCTGAAGATTGTAAACTTCCGTTCCCTGGGTTATAGCTCAGTTCCAGAGCTTGCAATAGCAAAAAGAATAAAAATCATTCTTCTTTGTTGCCTAAAATAATATTAAAAAGTCATATTAAGGGTGTTTCTTTTCATGCTCCAATATAATAATAATAAAAAAAATTTAAATCACATATATTGTTAGATGCCATAAAGAGTCTGAGTTGTTTTTCCTTGTTTTTTAGAGAGAGAGTGAAACATATCAAATACATATTTTAGAGAGAGCCAATACACAGAGCAATTATATTTTTAGAGAGAGAGAAAGTTTCATCTCCATTTAGGTGTAGAATCCTGCATCAGAAAAAAATTTGGATTTTTCTGAGATAATATTAAAAAGGGTTAGATCATGGGTGTTTTCTCTTTTTTTTTTTTTTTTTTTGCACACCAATAAATAAAAAATTAAATCATGTGTAATGATTTGATATGCTGAAAAATTATAGATCAAAAGCTTGATCATATACATACTGTGCTGACTTGATTATAACGCATGCGAATATACATATAGAGATATGTGTATATAAAAAAATCTTGAGATTATACATACAGATATATATCTGTATATATATAATTTTGCAGGTAATCTGTAGAATCTGATTTCTTCGTTGTTGACAAAGAATTCAATCTGATTCAATCTTGTTTAACATCTATGAAATTATATTAAGCTTGAAATAAATTAAATAATCATTAGCAAGAAATATTAGTGGTAGAGAACGAAGCAAGTAGACTGTCATTCCCACAGACGGCGCCAAACTGATGCTGCAAAAAACAGCACCGGTCGATTCGATGATTCGACAAGAAGGACCTGCAAAAAAGAGAAGGAGGACCCTCCGACGATTAAGTCAGTAAAGAGGGAATATATAAAATAAATATAAAGAATATGTGTAAAAGAGAGTGATTGTATATGTGATTGAATCTGAGATTCAATGTGAGATCCCCTATTTAGGTGTACTTGCCCCCTTTATTTATAGGGTTGAGAGTCATTGATTTTAGCAGTTTCCTACATTGAATAGAATTCCTTTCCTTGTTTGATAAGGTTTAAAAGATATATGATAATCTTCCCTGATTGAGGTAGGATTCCTTTCCTATCTGAAAGACTTGCACTCCAAGATATATTCCTTATTCTGAGGTCGGAAGTCTATGGAAGACGGTGACCAGTTCGGAACTCCTCCTGCTCTGGAGGCCTGCTGGTAGCTGCTCTAGGGGCAGCTCAGCTCTGGAGGCAGTTCTGCTCTAGAGGCCTGCTGGGTAGCTGCTTTAGAGGCAGCTCAACTCTGTTAGTAGTAGCTCTGCTCTGGAGGCAGCTCTGCTCTAGAGGCAGCTCTGCTCTGGAGGCAGTTCTGCTGGTAGCTGCTCTGGAGGCCTGCTGGTAGCTGCTCTGGAGGCAGTTCTGCTGGTAGCTGCTCTGGAGGCAGCTCTGCTCTGGAGGCCTGCTGGCAGCTGCTCTAGAGGCAGCTCTGCTCTGCTCTGGAGGCCTACTAGTAGCTGCTCTAGAGGCAGCTCTGCTCGTAGCTGCTCTATAGGCAGCTCTGCTAGTAGCTGCTCTAAAGGCAGATCTGATGGTAGTTGCTCTGCTAAGTCTGTTAGCTCTGGAGGCGCATTTTATGGCTCATCACTTGTGTTGGCCATATTAGTATTTATTGTTGTGAAATATACTGAGTGTGAATAAATTAAGATGGCACAAGTGGTGCATCAACTGAGATTGTTGGGAAACCATTGGAGTAGCAGAACTCGTAAGTATGTCCATATGAATTACTCGTTGAATACCAAGTGCAATGTGGATAAACTATTATATGTTATATGTTTGGGATGTGAATCTTGACCATTGGTATACATAAGCATGCATAAATAGAATGGGATGAGGTATAGAAAAATTTATACACTGAAACTCATGTCATGATGGCGGGATTATACATTCAAGTGGATTTGTTAATAACCTTGTGAAGGTCAAGAATGATGAAGTTTGAGTTGGCGTTCCCTAAAAAAGTGGCCATACTTTAGGTGGTACCATATGAGATGAAGATGACCCTTAGGATATCCAAAGGAAAGATTAATGAAGGGAGTCAAATAGTAAAAGATATCAAAAGAATTGGGAGTTGTTGTGTTGTTAAAGTGAAATGGGAATTTATCTCACGTTAATGAATGATGAAACTAAAATAGTAATGGTAGTAAAAGAGTTCTGTGGACTTGAACTCCCGTATCTTATAGTGGAATGAATTTAATGATTATGAAACCATAGGGTATTGCACATTGTATTTATGTGGTAGATATGTATTACATGGTAGTTGAATAGTGGGAAACATATCCAAAATTGACAATATTTATGTTAATTAAAGGGAGATGGAAACTTCCCACATGTTAGGTGTCACGACCCAAAACCCACCTTAGGCGGATTAGGGGTCGGTGACCAACACTTTCACTTAGACAAGCCGTACAAAATCAAATGAATTGCACGAGACATTAAATTTTTTTTTAAGCAAGCGCGGAAGCTGCACACATGCAACTCACCTCATAACAAATTGACTTTAACAATCATTAATAAAATTATCTCTTAACTGCAATTTCCATCACCATTAATCACCATTGAGACCTAATAGTATCTTCTAGTATCAAAAAGTCACAATGTCTATATTAGTATCATCCTTACATGATCAATTCAAATTAAGTCTTGGAGTTGTACATCATCAACGTTGCTCAGAACACATTACTAGCTCCATTAGTCACCATCATTGCCTTCCTTCCATATTGTGTTACTTGAAATATGTTTGGATAAATCCATGTGAGCTTCACTAAGCTCGTGAGTAATTCTTGCATCGTATCATAGGTTTTGCAAAGGTAAGGTTGTGCACAAAATACCATGGGCACCAAGTTTCCTTAAACAGATAAAAACATACTCAAGAATATCTTATAGCACGATTTGAAAACAGATTATGCATAAAACATACCGAAAGTTCAAGCGGATATAATATATGCATTTCTAAAACACATCATTTTCAATAGCACAGTTCGAATATCAAAACACAAAGCAAATGATGAAGAGTTGTTAACAAAACGTATAATAGCACATGCATTTCTTAAAACACAGTTTAGATAATTAATGCGCGACGAATAACATAACATCGAATAACGAATGCACATGAAAGGGTACTCTTGAAATCTGATTACGATTAATAGATAAGTCTTAATTATTAATAGACGAATGACATACACATATTACACACATTGAAAAATCATATATCGAGTCAGAGCACTACGTGGGTAAGTCTCATCCAGAGTCGGAATGCCACACAGGTAAGTCTTAATTATTAATTCCACAATAAGTCAGAGCGCCATGTGGGTAAGTCTCATCATAAGAGTCAGAGTGCCACATGGGTAAACCTCATGTAGACACAAGAATCGAGTCAAAGCACCATATAGGTAAGTCTCATCACCAGAGTCAGAGCGACACATCGATAGGCCTCGGATAGACACAAGAATCAAATTACACATTGAGTTAGAACGCCATATGGGTAGGTCTCATTACAAGAGTCGGAGAGCCACATGGGTAGGTCTCCCATAGTCATATGATCGGATTAAAACAAGTATAATTTGGGTTATGTAGACAAAATTTGTTCACACAAATCATTTTTATCATTAAAGGGGTGCCATGGTTTACAACCATTTTTGCTAAAGAACTTAGTCGGGATTGAAAGCATGCAACATCTTTCAAATCAATACATAAGGATGTTATTTCAAGATATAATCATAAAGTTCGTAGAAACTTAGATATTCCATAAAGTGCAGAATAGACATTTTGAGCAGACATAAAAATTCACTGATTCAGAGTACAAGATTTTGCACAAAAACAAATTAGGTATTTGAACAAATATAGAGATTCATAAGATAGACATTTGAAATCAGGATGTGAAATCCACTGATTCAAGATAAAGGATTACTCACAAAATAGATCAAACATTTTTCAAATAGGAGATAAAACACCATTGATTTGGGATACCAGATTACTTACAAAATAGATTAAGTATTTCTCAAACAAGAGACAAAATACCACTGATTCAGGGTACAAGATTACTCACCTCAAGTTCTCAGTTTGTTTCCTTAATCTCCTTTCCCTTGTCCTTAATTCCAAGATCCATAAGTCGAATGCACGTGACTTCGTATTAGAACATAACTAAAACATTACTATCGACCACTTATTATTTTTGTAACTAAATTTTCCCTAACACATTCTATTTGTGGGTCTAACAGCCCTAAAACTTTAAGTTAGGTCCCGCCTATTTTTTCTAAATTCATTTTATAGCTAAATTAATGCTTGGGACACAATGGGTATTACTTCATTTGTTGTTCTATATTTTTGAGAATTTATTTGGGCGAAACGGGCCTTACTTTTGAGTCCGGAACGTCCAAAATAATCAAGATAAACTCTTTTTTGTATTTAATTGGTTTCAGGCATCATTAAAGGTAAAATGGTAATTTTATATTTCTCGTGTCTTAATTTTTGGGACTTTGTTTCATAAAATGGATCCCGCCATTGGGTTCAGCATGTCCCAAAATTCTAAGGTATGTATTTTCATAGTCATCGGAGTCTAATTGGTAGCTTAATTGATCATTAGGACACAATCGTAATTATTCTAGTTTGTCCATTCATAGTTTTTGGAATCTAATTTCATAAATTGGACTCTGCCGTCAAATCCAGAATGCCCAAAAATATTGGGTTAGACTATTTTTTTATTTTAATTGGCCTTCATTTGGGCTATTTTTTGCTTAGAGGCGTTTCCATAATTTCTCATAATTAACAAGGATTTAAAATTAATTTTGAATTAATTTCCTGGGCCTTTCTGTAATTTCCATAAGATTCTGGAGTCATTTCATAATTAATAGAAGTTTGGGGTCAAAAAAAAATTTTAGAAAACTATTTAAATAAAACCATCCGGTTCAGTTTCTTTGCAAGTGAACTAGTTCAATTCGGTTAAGAACCAAACAGTTTAGTCTGGTTTACTACGTCATGCTAACGTCAGCACATTATATAAATTTTTTTTCTTTAAGGGTTCAAAACGACGACATTCAACTTATTAGGATCCATTTTTAACGCAGGTCAAGACCCAATCCAAATCCAACCCGATTCGACCCATCCGTGAACAGTTTTTCTTCCTTATTTTTTTGGCGAGGGTTCCGATCACCCCTTCTGGCGCCGATGACCGAAATCTGCAAATTCTAAGTTTTAAAAACAACTTTTCTTCTACTATTTTGACTTATTTTTTCACTAGACGTGTCCTAATCGTTATTGGGTTCATTTGGGACCAATTTGATCCCTTAAATTGAGTTGGATGGGCCGATGTCTCTCTCTTTCGTTTTTTTGCTGACCACTGAACCTCACTGTTGCTCCCTCATTTCTCCACAAAATGGTTCATTTTTGGACTATCGTGCTCCACATATCAGGGGATACCATTTTATAGCTTTAAAACGAAGCTTTTCGTTCATTTTCTGAGGTGGCCCGATTAGTCACTAAACCTGCAACTAGCTAGTAAATGCTTATCTTTGAGCCAGACAACCTAATTTTGATTGCATTATGATTTATTCTCAATCTATTTTTTATCGTCATTCCCTAAATGAAGTTTGGTTCAAGTTGGTTTAGACCCACCTTTAAAACCTCCGTTAACAACGATTCAACAATGGTGCACTCTTCTAGGGTCTTTCAGACCCTTTTTTTAAAATCACAAAAAATAAATACAGGAACTTGAAGGAATTACAAGATGAGTTCTTACCTATTTGGTGCTAAAAATTCAAAGATTTTCTCTTTTCCCTATCTAACAATTTCTCTCTCTCCCCCTACTACTCTTCTCTTTGCTTTCTCTCCTTGGGTTCGGCTTCTAGGTTTCCATTTCTCCCTTCAGGCTGCCATGCATACAGGTATAGAGCTCCTTTCCTCCTTCTCTTTCTTCTTCTTCCTCTTCTTTCTCTCTTTCTCTCTCTAGTCGCAACACACATGGTCTGATACACACCTTTACGCAAGGTCTGAACACCCCCCTCATACACTCAAGTCTAAGTGTCCACATCATGTAGTTTGTGCATGCCATCTAATTAGCTGGATGCTTGGTGCAATGGGGTGTTGCCACATTTTTTTTTAATTTCCTACACATTTTATGGGATATATACATATCATGTAACTTATACAGAACAAAAGTGCTTGTAGACTAGTTGAAAACTTTTTGGAAGTTAGTATCTATCTTTTGTAAAGTGCAAGGGTTCAAGTTTTGGTAGGAGCATTTTAAAGCTCTTTTCTCCATTTTTCTTTTACACATGCATCATATTCCATTTTAGAGTATTTTATAAATTCCCAAACTTTGCATTTTATATCTCATAAAAGTCTCTTGAAATTCCCGCAAGGCTTATTGATTAAGCATACTTTATCTATGTATCACTACTATTGTCTTAATGCATTTCGTGTACTAGTCTTCTAAAATTATTCATGTATTAATCCTCGATTAATGCTAATCACAAGTTGTCATCAAGTTATGACCGTTGTCATTAACTCACATTATTAAAATTGGTTGTCTCCAATTTAAAACTAATTGCTCTCATTTACACATTCGCCTCCATATTTTTGGACTGTTAGCCTTAATTAGAATTTTCTATAATTATTATCTTATGACAATCCTCATTATCCTTAATTGCACCACTTAATTGGGTCGGGCTGTATATTCTCCCCCCTTAAAAAGAGTTTTGTCCTCAAAACTCAAGTGTTCATAGTTAATAAAAGATTCCACTTCTTTTACTCTCACTAGTTCTTCGATATTGGCATCTAGGATATTGTGTCTTTAGTAAGATAGCTTTTAAACGTTTCTTTCATCTCTTTTCTATGGTGAATCCCTACAACTAGGTTAGATCGAGAGCACCAAATATGTTCCTTATTTCCCACAACCCATAACATTCGGAGTTAATACTCTTTAACTTCACGTTATTCATAGTTTCTCTAAAATCATTTATCATATAGCTCTAATGTAGCCCTCGAATCCTTGAGATCATCAACTTCGCTCATAGGCATACTATCGTCTACCAAGAATCATTAATCATTTGATCATCTTTATCGTCCAAGAAACATCAACTTCACCTACGTTTTGGTTTTTCCCAAAGACCATTAACCTTTCCTCTGATACCACTCTATCATGACCCGAAACCCACCCTATACGAATTAGGGGTCGGTGACCAACACTGTCACTCAAATAGGCCGTACAAAATCAAATGAATTGCACGAGACAGTAAAAAAAATTTTCTTTTTTTTAAAGCAAGCACAGAAGCTACACGCATACAACTTATCTCATAACAAATCAATTTTAGCAATCATCAATAAAATTATCTCCTAAATGCAATTTTCATTACCATTCATACCTAATAGTACCTTTCAGTATCACTAAATCATAATGTCTATATTAATATCATCCTTACATGATCAATTCAAATTAAGTCTTGGAGTTGTACATCATCAATGTTGCTCACAACACATCATTAGGTCTATTAGTCACCATCTCTGTCTTCCTTCCATATTGTGTTACCTGAAATATGTTTGGATAAATCCATGTAAGCTTCACTTTACTCGTGAGTAATTTTTGCATCCTATCATAGGTTTTGCAAAGGCAGGATTTTACGCAAAATACCATATGCACCAAGTTTCCTCAAACAAATAACACATACTCAAGAATATCTTATAACACGTTTTCAAAATGGATCATTCTTAAAACATACTGAAAGTTCAAGCAGATATAATACATGCATTTAAAAAACACATCATTTTCAGTAGCACAGTTCAACTATCAAAACACAAAGCAGATGATAAAGAGTTGTTCACAAAATGTTTAATAGTACATGCATTTATTTAAACACGGTTCAAATAATTAATGCAAGACAGATAACATAACATCGAATAACGAATGCACATGAGAGGGTAATCTTAAAATTTGATTATGAATAATGGATCACACGAGATGAATGATGGACACATATTACACACATTGAAAAATTATATATCGAGTTGGAGCACTACGTGGGTAACTCTCATCAAGAGTCGGAGCGTCACGTAGGAAAGTCTCAATCATTAATTCCACAACGAGTCAGAACGCTATATGGGAAAGTCTTATCACAAGAGTTGGAGTGCCACATGGGTAAACCTCATATAGACACAAGAATCAAGTCAGAGTGCCGTGAGGGTAAGTCTTATCACTAGAGTCGGAGCGCCACATAGGTCGGCCTTGGATAAACACAAAAATGAAATTACACATTGAGTTAAAACGCCATGTGAGTAAGTTTCATTACAAGAGTTAGAGCGCCACATTGGTAAGTCTCACACAGTAACATGATCAGATCAAAACAAGTATGATTCAGGTTACGTAGACAAAATTTGTTCACACAAATCATTTTTCTCATTGAGGGGGTGCCATGGCTTATAGACATTTTGGCTAAAGAACTTAGTCGGGATTCAAAGCATCCAACATCTTTCAAATCACTACACAAAGACATTATTTCAAGAGATAATCAGAAAGATTGTAGCCCTCAGATATTCCATAAAGTGCAGAATAGACATTTTGAGTAGACATAGAAATTCGCTAATTCAGGGTACAAGATTTCTCACAAAAATAGATTAGCTATTTGAACATATATAGCAATTCATAAAAAAGACATTTGAAAAGAGGATGTAAAATCTACTGATTCAAGATACCAGATTACTCGCAAAATAGATCAAGCATTTTTCAAATAAGAGATAAAACACTACTAATTCGGGATACTGGATTACTCACAAAATAGATTAAGCATTTTTCAAACAAGAGATGAAGTACCACTGATTCATGGGACAAAATTACTCACCTCAAGTTCTCAGTCTGTTTCCTTAATCTCTTTACCCTTGTCTTTAGTTCCTAGATCGATAAGTCAAATGCACATAACTTCGTATTAGAACATAACTAAAACATTACTATCGGCCACTTATTATTTTTTGTAACTAAATTTTTCTTAACATATTCTATTTGTGGGTCTAGTAGCCATAAAATTTTAAGTTAGGTCCCACCCCTTTTTTTTTTTTTTTTTTTTTTTTTTTTTTTTCTGATTTCAATTTGTAGCTAAATTAATGCTTGGGACACAATGGGTGTAATATCCCAACCCGGGATATAGCATGTATACCGGGCTGGACCGGGCTATACAATGTAATCCCGAATTATAAGCCGTGAAATGACATAAATAAAAGTGGATGCGTAATAGACTATATTGTTTAATTACGATGCATAGGTACGAGAGGCAAACAGTCACGGGTGTCCGGGTGCCGTTGCACCGGAAGCCGAGTTTACTGAAAAACGTGCAAGTGAATGTCGACGCATAAATTTTTAAAGTAAATCTAAATGATTATGAATATTATATATACATGTATATATATATATACGGTTGGATGATATATATATATATATTATAATACAATATAATTAAATGAAAGGAAATAAAATGGAAAGAAAGGAACTGCATGTGGGTCATGTGTGGTGGCAACATGCGGTGTATGTGTATGTTAGGTGGCAAGGCCACCGACTGAAAATCAGCCAAGAGAAAGCTATGTGTGAGGTGTTGTTATGTGTGGGTGCTGTCACCGCGACTACAGGTGGCAAAAGCCACCGACTACTGAGTCGGTTGGATAATTAGAAAGGAAGAGAGAGTTAGAAAGAGATTGGAAGAGAGATAAAACTGAATCGCAAGAAGCTAGAGAGAGAGAGAACCGATTTAAGCAGTTGAAGGAAATCAGCAACTAAAACAGGTAACCAAATCTTGCTGTGTTGCGTAGGTTCTTCTTGCATGCTATTGTGAATTGGTAGGACTTGAAACAGGGAAGAAAAAAAATAAGAAAAACCAGAACTGGGTTTACGGTTGGAAATGGTGAATCAAAATAGGTGAAACTAAATAGAAATTTGAACCCTGATATGAATAATACACTGCCCCAGGATTCCAAAACGCTTTGAATCGGTTTAAATGGTCAAGAAATGGCCATTCCGTGGCCAGTTATTCCCTCACCGGTGCAACACCGGAAACTGGGAATGGGTGCGTGAAACCGGTGATGTTGGAGGTTAAAACCAGTCCTAAAATGTTCCTTACAATTTTAGAATCCATTGGGAAGAAAAACAGTAGATTTTGGAAGTGAAATCGCTAAGATCCGTAGGGAATTTCACTGCTCCGGCGACTGTGGCCAGAATTCCACCGGAGAAGATGACTGGATTATCGAGGGAGCTTCTTCGGGTCAGGATGAGACCGGGTCTGGGTTGGGTCGGGTTGAGATTCGACCGAATGCAATACAGGTACCAACACTGTGTCATTTTAAATTTAAAACAATTTGAGCTTGTTTGGTGACGGATATAAGGGATTGGAATTGGGTTGGGGTTGTCCAAACCGTGGATAGGGTGAGAGAATTGGATATCTCAATCCGGTTCTCTGAAGTTAACTGAACCGGTTGGTTCACAGTGGAATGGAACTGGTTTAGGGTTTCTGGTTCTGAACCAACTGGTTCAGACCGCAACTCTAGCTATTTACATTTTGACCCCGAAAGTTATAGATAATTCCACTAAGGCCCAACAGGAAAATGTTAATTTTACAAAAATACCCCTGACTCAAAAGTGGGTCAAACGAGGTCCAAATAGGGCAAATGTGTCACATCCCCCAGACCCACCCTGTGCGGATTTGGGGCACGTGACAAAGGCCAGTTAGGCACCCATCGGGTTTTATCAGTTTTTTTTTTTTTTGAAAACAAAACCCCGACGGTAATCTTAACCACAGGCCATTCCGATCTAAATCCCAAGCATAATGCATTCAACATGTATAATTTAAGCAGCGGAATTTTCACAAGAGAATGCATACATATATACTTGGCAGAGCATTCAGGATACATCATAGTCAGTCCTATCTTAATCAAGCTTACAAAACAGTTTCACTACAAAATGTCATAATCTGTTCAGTTACACAAAAAGTACAAAAATGGTATAGATTCACAAAAATGGGTTATCATTTTATCTGGGGGTCTCCAACATTTTCCCCCTAAGTTCTGGACCTGCTAAACCTGTCCATCTGAGAGTTCCTCTGAAATTATTAAAATAATGGAATGAGCTTTAAAAAGCCCAGTGAGTAACACAGATATCCAGGCAAGAGTTTCGAATTCAATCTTTGCTTAAATCACATGGTAATTAAATCAGTTTGGAATTAATAGTTCAATAAATCCAAGTCAAGTTCAATAGATCAAAACAGATAAACGGTTCAGAGTGCTAGCATATCAATCAGAAGTATAGTTAATCATTTGAGAAACTAAAAACCATGTCATAGGTGATAAAAGCATGCATTTAAAACAATTGCATTTAAAACATATGGTATTCGAAACAATTCAACAGATCAAGGAGCAGTAACTTAAACAGTGTCAGAAGTTACTCACCTTCAATATTCGAGTTTGAAGCTATGAACGGAGCCTTCCTCTTTTCTCCTTAAGCCTAAAACAATTTATAGAGATTTATCAACTCATGACCTTAGACTGAGTAAGTCTACCCTATGATGGGTTTCATGGAACTAACTTATAGTGGCTAGTTCATAGGTTTTACCTCTTAAGCATTTGGCTTAGGGTTTCAGTGTCTTCACACATTTATCGGTTCTGATTTTCATAATATGGACCTAATCATTGAGTTCGGAAGGTCGAAGAAAGTAAATTTAGACTCTCTCGGCTTTTAATTTGGGTTCGGGTATGTCAGGGGTATTTTGGTCATTTTTACCGTCACATAATTTCTATCTCGGGTTCTTCATCTAATCATGTATACAGTCTTACAAGTGTCAGGTCTACTACTGGTATCAGTTCCGTTGAAATCGGATTTCATTTGGGCCTTGTACAGGGTCAGGGGTATTATGGTAATTTCATACATCATATTTTTTTCGGTACCTCATTTGCAGTCACGGACCTCACCATTGGACTCAGGAGGTCCGAGACAGTAGGAATACATATATAACTTATGATTTTTGGATAACGGACTAATTTGGAGTATTTAATTTAATTAAATAATTTTAATTAAATTAATTTCGGAATATATATAGTATATATATTATTTTGGCAGATTAATGAACGGTCGAATAGGGTGGCACAGCGGACGCGTGCCACCTCTCTCTCCAATAGACACCACGTTCGAGTCCCATTAGGCGCAAAATGCGTCTTTTATTTCTGGTTTAATTTAAATATATAATATATATATATTATGTCGGATAAGATTCACACGCAGGTGCGTGGCCGAGTGGAAAGAAGGGGCGCGTGGGTTCTGGAGGTCAGGGGTTCGAAACCCCGTAGCCCGCCTTTTTCCTTCCTTCCCTTTCTTTTTTTTTTTAAACATATCAGTTTACACATATAACGCCCAAAACGACGCAGTTTAATTAATGCAGTGGCAGTCCCTGGGACAGACACGTGTCCGAGTCAACCCGCCAACTCGGTTTAAAAGACACGGAGTCGACTCAGCGTCGTCTCCTTCGTTGAACCCCACACAGTGATGCCCTAAAAACTTGCAGATTTTCTCTTCCTATTTCGTGAGATTTGGAACGCGGTTTTCAACTGGTTTCGATTCCGATAGCTTTCTGCACTTAGTATCTATCATTTGACATCGATATTAAGCATCGAATCACTCTAAACCATTCTGTTTTCAAAGCAATAGCCGTGACCTGTAACACGCTCGAGCACCCTCATTTCTCAACCGTTTTACACCAAATTTGTTTCTATGTGACACACGGATCATAAGGTTCATGCCCCTATTTTTATTTTTCAGTTTGGTCTCGGTTTTAGAAGATTTGGGTTACAAACCCGTAGCTTCATTTTCAAATTCGTGGGGCTACAGTGAGTTCTGGGGTCGCGTAGGTATATATTTGAGATCCTCTTAGGGTCTATTTCAGGTCTTGACATGCAAAGTTCCAAACGGTTAAGGTCGATTCAGACCTGGTGTTTCCAAGCTTCATCAATGGAGGTTGGTCTCGGGTTTCATGATTTTTGACCTATCCGAGACCTCTAAGCCATGCAATACACTCAGAATAATTCCTAGGATCAAGAATAAAACATGCATTCAGTCTAATTCTATCAAACAGTTCCAAAATCTACAAAACAAGAATTGAAGATAATTTAGAATTTTACCTTCAAGCAGTAGCAGTTCACACACTTGGCTTGGTTCAGACCTTTCTAAATGTCCCTCAAGCTTCTCAGTTCATGCACTTCAACTTCAAGCCTTCACCTTTCCTCTCTAATGGCCAAATTTCTCACAACACATATGCATGCACAAGCTTCCTTTCTCCTCTCTCTCTCTCCCTCTCAGCCAACCCTACGTACACACAACAGAACTCACACACTCTCACTGTTTGGCATTTCAGAATTCTCTAAAGAGAGAATTCTTGGTGCAAGTCATGTATATATATACATATAGGGCTATACACATATATGAGTGTATCTCTGCCCTTAGTGGGGTTAGTGGCTGATTGACTGATGGAGGTGATGGAGGGCTATGATGAAGGGAATGCATGCAAGGCCATTGGCCAATTTGGGTGATGGCTTGGGCAAGATTATAGGTTATATACATATATTGCTGTATATATGCACAAAGTAACCAACAGCCTAGTTGGTAACTTTTTGGGACAAATTTACTTACCTTGGTAGGTCAAGGGTTCAATTCCCCTTGGCCTCTCAAGTGACCATTTTCTCCCATTTTTCTGGTTAAGGCCCTGTTTGGTTGTCGCAGAATTCCAGTTTCACTGTTTTGGCCTTAACTCCCAATCCGTAACTCCTTTTTCAGTGCGGTTTCTTTCTGTCACTTCCTACTCAGAATATCTTTCATTAATCAAGGTCCAATGTCAGTTTTTATTTCCTCGAGTTTCTCATAATTAGTTAATTCGAGTTTTATCACTATTAAAAATAGATATTAAATTAGCTAAACCCGACATTTCATTCCCAAAACAGTTTTCAATACACAAAACATGCCGGTCAAGTAATTGGGGTGTTACATCCTCCCCCCCTTCAGAAGAGTTTTGTCCCCAAAACTCAGTCTACAATATCAAGTAAACAACTCGGGATATTTTTCATGCATTTCAGCTTCAAGTTCCCAGGTTGCTTCTTCACTAGTGTGATTTCTCCACAAGACTTTGACTAACGGAATTGCCTTGTTACGCAAAGTCTTTTCTTTCCGGTCAAGGATCTGGACTGGCCGTTCTTCATACGTTAAGTCGTCTCTTAACTTGAGTGGCTCATACTCGACGACTTGCCCCGGTTCTTGTATACACTTTCGTAACATGGATACGTGAAATACACGGTGTACCTTGTCCAACTCAGGCGGTAATGCTAGACTATATGCAACCGGGCCAATTCTCTTTAAAATCTCAAAAGGACCAATGTAACGAGGACTTAACTTACCTTTCTTGCCGAACCGAAGTACTCCCTTAAGTGGCGACACTTTAAGAAACACAAGATCGCCTACTTGGAATTCAAGATCCTTCCTCCGATTGTCAGCATAGCTTTTGTACCGGCTCTAGGCCGTTTGCAGTCTGTTCCGGATCCTCTGAATTTGTTCCGTGGTGGCTTGGACTAAATCTGGCCCAAGCAGCTTCTGTTCACCGGCTTCAATCCAGCAAAGTGGAGATCGGCACCTTCTCCCGTATAGTGCCTCATATGGTGCCATTTTAATGCTGGCTTGGTAACTGTTATTATAGGCAAACTCGACAAGTGGCAGATGCTCTGCCCAGTTTCCTTTGAAGTCCAGTGTACACAGTCGCAGCATATCCTCCAACATCTGTATCACTCTTTCAGATTGCCCGTCAGTTTGCGGGTGATATGCTGTACTGAACTTGAGTTCCGTGCCGAGTGCCTCCTGTAGACTTTTCCAGAATCGTGACACAAATCGGGGATCTCGATCGGATACAATGGACAATGGTGTGCCATGTAAGCGTATAATTTCCTGAATGTACAATGCGGCAAGCTTCTCTAAGCTATAAGTGGTCCTGACAGGTAGAAAGTGAGCAGACTTGGTCAATCTGTCCACTATGACCCAGACAGCATCAGAGCCTTTCGGTGACTTGGGAAAATCGGACACAAAATCCATAGTAATATGATCCCACTTCCATTCCGGAATAGGGAGTGGTTGCAGAAGTCCGCTAGGACGTTGATGCTCAACTTTCACCTGTTGGCATCGTGTGCAGTGAGCAATAAAATTTGCTACGTCCTTCTTTAATCTGGTCCACCAGTATAACTCCCTGAGGTCATGATACATCTTCGTAATCCCAGGGTGTACTGTGAATCTCGAGGCATGGGCTTCTTCCAGAATCTTCTTTCTTAACTCGGGTATCTTGGGCACACACAACCTACCTCGATACCGTAGAATTCCGTCCTGAATTCCAAAATCAGCTTTCCCCGTTGCCTTTACTTCATCACAGATTCTAATCAACTCCTCATCTTGAGTCTGTCCCGCTTTAATTCGCTCCACCAATGTAGATCCAACAGTCAAATTGGCCAGGCAAGCCGTGCTACCTGGTGGAACTACCTCGATACCCATTTCATCCAGATCTCGAATTAACTCCTCCTGAGAGGTAATCATGTAGGCAAGGCTTCCAGATCGTCGACTCAAGGCGTCGGCCACCATACTTGCCTTACCCGGATGGTACTGAATAGCCACATCATAATCCTTAATTAGTTTGAGCCATCTTCGCTGCCTCATGTTTAATTCCTTCGGTGTGAAGAAATATTTTAAACTCTTGTGATCAGTAAAAATCTCACACACCTCCCCATATAGGTAGTGGCGCCAGATTTTTAGGGCAAATACCACTGCAGCTAATTCTAGATCATGGGTAGGATAGTTTTGCTCATGAGGTCGGAGCTGTCGGGAAGCATAGGCGATGACTCTATCATTCTGCATAAGGACACAACCCAGTCCTTTATAAGAGGCGTCACAGTAAATGACAAACTTCCCTTCTCTGGAGGGAATAGTCAATACTGGCGCTGTGGTCAGCTTCTCTTTTAGCAGTTGGAAACTCCTTTCTTGCTCATCTGCCCAAATGAATGGTACATTACTCTTGGTCAAATGTGTGAGCGGTTTGGCCAACTTTGCAAAATCTTTCACAAAACGTCTGTAGTACCCAGCCAGTCCAAGAAAACTTCTGACTTCTGTCACAGTGGTCGGCTGGGGCCAATCCAATATGGCTTCCACCTTCTGTGGATCAACAGCGATGCCTTCTTTGGAAATCACATGGCCCAAGAAGGTAATGCTGGACAACCAAAATTCACATTTGCTGAATTTTGTATACAGTCTGTGCTCTCTCAAGGTTTGTAGTGCTATCCCCAGATGTCTTTCATGCTCCTCTTCGTTGCGCGAGTATACTAGTATATCATCAATAAATACTATGATGAAGTTATCCAAATACGGTTTAAAAACCCGGTTCATTAAATCCATGAACGCGGTAGGGGCGTTAGTCACGCCAAAAGGCATGACCAGGAACTCATAGTGACCGTATCGGGTTCGGAAGGCCGTCTTTGGTACATCAGTATCCTTGACTTTGAGTTGATGGTACCCCGATCTCAAATCAATTTTAGAAAATACACTCGCCCCTTGTAATTGGTCAAACAATTCATCGATATGCGGAAGAGGGTACTTATTCTTTACCGTCACTTTATTTAGTTCACGGTAATCAATGCACAGTCTTAGGGAGCCGTCCTTCTTTTTCACAAACAACACGGGTGCTCCCCAAGGAGATACACTAGGTCGGATAAACCCTTTCTCCAACAATTCCTCCAATTGGGCTTTCAACTCCCTTAACTCTGATGGGGCCATTCGGTAGGGAGTTTTGGATATAGGTTGAGTTCCAGGGATAAGATCGATAGAAAACTTGATCTCTCGATCAACCGTTCCTTGCGGTAGTTCCTCTGGAAACACGTCAAAAAATTCACACACAACTGGCATTTCGGGTAGTGGGGGATTCTGGGCTTGGGTATCCAAGACACTACATAAATAACCACGACACCCTTTCTTCAATAACTTCCCTGCCTGAATGGCAGAGATTAGGTAGGGCGGTGGGGTAATGCCCTTTCCCCTAAACATAAACTCGGGCTGTCCCGGGGGCTGAAACAATACACTTTTCTCAAAACAATCGATGGTGGCATGATTGTGTGATAACCAATCCATGCCCAATATCACATCAAATCCTTTTATTGCTAAGGGTATTAGATTGACTAACAACTCCTGGTCTCCAATCATTACTTTGCAGTCCCTAAGGATCGTGGACCCAATCATTGACATCCCAGAAGGAATTTGTACCGATAACAGTTCATCCATAGGTTCAGGTATCTTATGCAATTTGTCAACAAAAGATGGGGACACAAAAGAATGCGTGGATCCAGGGTCAATCAACACATATGCAGAGATTTCGAAAATCGGGAGTATACCTGCTACTACAACATTCGCAGCAGAGGTGTCTCCTGGTAGCAGTGCAAAGACTCTTCCCGGGCGGCCTTGTGGCTCCTTGCCTTTATCCTTTGTCTTGGCAAGAGGTGCTGGAATAGGCTTCTGTCCTGCGGTGCCGGTAGTCAAGGCAGGGGTCCTCGGAATTGGTGGATGTTGCGGGCAATCTTTGACTTGGTGCCCCTTGTCTCCACATCGGTAGCATGCACCAGTCAGTCGGCGACATTCTCCAGGGTGTAAGTTCTGGCAGTGAGGGCATCTGGACACTTCCTCAGTTTTCTTTTGACCCTTGTTGCTCTTACTTGGGCCCTCAGTCCTTTGCTTCTTGCTCGGCTGCTCCTTCTTAAAGTTTTTGCCCTTTTTCTTTCTTTCCTGGTCCTTCAGTTGGTTGAACTCTTCCATGTCCTTTTCAATAACTAGGGCTTTGTTAAGAACATCGGAATAGGTGTGTAATTCAAAGGCCGAGACTTTAGTCCGCATCCCGATCCGAAGACCTGCGAGGAATTTCCTTGCCCTATTATGCTCTTCCCTCACCAAAAAGGAAGCAAATCTGGACAACGCAGAGAACTTGGCTGCATATTGAATTACGGTCATGTCCCGTTGTTTTAGGGTGGCGAACTCCTGAATTTTTCTCTCCCGGATTGTAGGGGGAAAGAACATGCCATAAAACTTTTCAATAAAATCGGCCCAGGTAATGGTGGGGTTCTGTACTTGCATCTCGAGCCACCACTTGTATGCCTCTCCCTGTAACATGTAAGTGGCTAACATCACTTTCTCGGCTTCCGAACAAATCAAGAGCTTAAAGGTCTTTTCCATTGACATGACCCACAGCTCAGCTTTCTCGGGGTCGGTAACAGCATCGAAAGTCGGGGGTTTGAGCTTATGGAAGCGATCTAACAAGTCATTACGAATGCCGGTTTCCAACGGTTGCGCTGGGGCAGGCGGAGGCGGAACTACCGGAGGCTCTACAGGGTTATTTGCTGGTCTGGCCTGGTGTTGCTGTAGGGTTCTTGATAGTCCCTCAATGGCCTGGCCGAATTGAGCTAATGTGGCCCGCATTTCCCGTAGGGCTACGCTCTCCGTTGGGGCCCGCGGTTCCCTATTGTTACTCCTAGTTCGAGGCGGCATCTGAAGCAAGATAAAAAGTATTCTAAGTATCCTCATTCAATGTATCATAGTAAGATTTTCATTCAGGTTGTTCATCGATTCAGAATTTCTATGACTTAAGTATTTGCTTTCTAAGGATTCAGTGTTAAAATAACCCTAAGGTTCTGGTCTATACTGACTTTCAAACCTGTAGCTCTGATACCACTCTTTTGTCACATCCCCCAGACCCACCCTGTGCGGATTTGGGGCACGTGACAAAGGTCAGTTAGGCACCCATCGGGTTTTATCAATTTTTTTTTTTTTGAAAACAAAACCCCGACGGTAATCCTAACCACAGGCCATTCCGATCTAAATCCCAAGCATAATGCATTCAACATGTATAATTTAAGCAGCAGAATTTTCACAAGAGAATGCATACATATATACTTGGCAGAGCATTCAGGATACATCATAGTCAGTCCTATCTTAATCAAGCTTACAAAACAGTTTCACTACAAAATGTCATAATCTGTTCAGTTACACAAAAAGTACAAAAATGGTATAGATTCACAAAAATGGGTTATCATTTTATCTGGGGGTCTCCAACATTTTCCCCCTAAGTTCTGGACCTGCTAAACCTGTCCATCTGAGAGTTCCCCTGAAATTATTAAAATAATGGAATGAGCTTTAAAAAGCCCAGTGAGTAACACAGATATCCAGGCAAGAGTTTCGAATTCAATCTTTGCTTAAATCACATGGTAATTAAATCAGTTTGGAATTAATAGTTCAATAAATCCAAGTCAAGTTCAATAGATCAAAACAGATAAACGGTTCAGAGTGCTAGCATATCAATCAGAAGTATAGTTAATCATTTGAGAAACTAAAAACCATGTCATAGGTGATAAAAGCATGCATTTAAAACAATTGCATTTAAAACATATGGTATTCGAAACAATTCAACAGATCAAGGAGCAGTAACTTAAACAGTGTCAGAAGTTACTCACCTTCAATATTCGAGTTTGAAGCTATGAATGGAGCCTTCCTCTTTTCTCCTTAAGCCTAAAACAATTTATAGAGATTTATCAACTCATGACCTTAGACTGAGTAAGTCTACCCTATGATGGGTTTCATGGAACTAACTTATAGTGGCTAGTTCATAGGTTTTACCTCTTAAGCATTTGGCTTAGGGTTTCAGTGTCTTCACACATTTATCGGTTCTGATTTTCATAATATGGACCTAATCATTGAGTTCGGAAGGTCGAAGAAAGTAAATTTAGACTCTCTCGGCTTTTAATTTGGGTTCGGGTATGTCAGGGGTATTTTGGTCATTTTTACCGTCACATAATTTCTATCTCGGGTTCGTCATCTAATCATGTATACAGTCTTACAAGTGTCAGGTCTACTACTGGTATCAGTTCCGTTGAAATCGGATTTCATTTGGGCCTTGTATAGGGTCAGGGGTATTATGGTAATTTCATACATCATATTTTTTTCGGTACCTCATTTGCAGTCACGGACCTCACCATTGGACTCAGGAGGTCCGAGACAGTAGGAATACATATATAACTTATGATTTTTGGATAACGGACTAATTTGGAGTATTTAATTTAATTAAATAATTTTAATTAAATTAATTTCGGAATATATATAGTATATATATTATTTTGGCAGATTAATGAACGGTCGAATAGGGTGGCACAGCGGACGCGTGCCACCTCCCTCTCCAATAGACACCACGTTCGAGTCCCATTAGGCGCAAAATGCGTCTTTTATTTCTGGTTTAATTTAAATATATAATATATATATATATATTATGTCGGATAAGATTCACACGCAGGTGCGTGGCCGAGTGGAAAGAAGGGGTGCGTGGGTTCTGGAGGTCAGGGGTTCGAAACCCCATAGCCCGCCTTTTTCCTTCCTTCCCTTTCTTTTTTTTTTTAAACATATCAGTTTACACATATAACGCCCAAAACGACGCAGTTTAATTAATGCAGTGGCAGTCCCTGGGACAGACACGTGTCCGAGTCAACCCGCCAACTCGGTTTAAAAGACACGGAGTCGACTCAGCGTCGTCTACTTCATTGAACCCCACACAGTGATGCCCTAAAAACTTGCAGATTTTCTCTTCCTATTTCGTGAGATTTGGAACGCGGTTTTCAACTGGTTTCGATTCCGATAGCTTTCTGCACTTAGTATCTATCATTTGACATCGATATTAAGCATCGAATCACTCTAAACCATTCTGTTTTCAAAACAATAGCCGTGACCTGTAACACGCTCGAGCACCCTCATTTCTCAACCGTTTTACACCAAATTTGTTTCTATGTGACCCACGGATCATAAGGTTCATGCCCCTATTTTTATTTTTCAGTTTGGTCTCGGTTTTAGAAGATTTGGGTTACAAACCCGTAGCTTCATTTTCAAATTCGTGGGGCTACAGTGAGTTCTGGGGTCGCGTAGGTATATATTTGAGATCCTCTTAGGGTCTATTTCAGGTCTTGACATGCAAAGTTCCAAACGGTTAAGGTCAATTCAGACTTGGTGTTTCCAAGCTTCATCAATGGAGGTTGGTCTCGGGTTTCGTGATTTTTGACCTATCCGAGACCTCTAAGCCATGCAATACACTCAGAATAATTCCTAGGATCAAGAATAAAACATGCATGCAGTCTAATTCTATCAAACAGTTCCAAAATCTACAAAACAAGAATTGAAGATAATTTAGAATTTTACCTTCAAGCAGTAGCAGTTCACACACTTGGCTTGGTTCAGACCTTTCTAAATGTCCCTCAAGCTTCTCAGTTCATGCACTTCAACTTCAAGCCTTCACCTTTCCTCTCTAATGGCCAAATTTCTCACAACACATATGCATGCACAAGCTTCCTTTCTCCTCTCTCTCTCTCCCTCTCAGCCAACCCTACGTACACACAACAGAACTCACACACTCTCACTGTTTGGCATTTCAGAATTCTCTAAAGAGAGAATTCTTGGTGCAAGTCATGTATATATATACATATAGGGCTATACACATATATGAGTGTATCTCTGCCCATAGTGGGGTTAGTGGCTGATGGACTGATGGAGGTGATGGAGGGCTATGATGAAGGGAATGCATGCAAGGCCATTGGCCAATTTGGGTGGTGGCTTGGGCAAGATTATAGGTTATATACATATATTGCTGTATATATGCACAAAGTAACCAACAGCCTAGTTGGTAACTTTTTGGGACAAATTTACTTACCTTGGTAGGTCAAGGGTTCAATTCCCCTTGGCCTCTCAAGTGACCATTTTCTCCCATTTTTCTGGTTAAGGCCCTGTTTGGTTGTCGCAGAATTCCAGTTTCACTGTTTTGGCCTTAACTCCCAATCCGTAACTCCTTTTTCAGTGCGGTTTCTTTCTGTCACTTCCTACTCAGAATATCTTTCATTAATCAAGGTCCAATATCAGTTTTTATTTCCTCGAGTTTCTCATAATTAGTTAATTCGAGTTTTATCACTATTAAAAATAGATATTAAATTAGCTAAACCCGACATTTCATTCTCAAAACAGTTTTCAATACACAAAACATGCCGGTCAAGTAATTGGGGTGTTACAAAATGAATAGTCAATTTTTATTATCTCGCATGCTCTGAGTCCAATGGTGAGGTCCGTTTCACGAGATGGAGTCCCAAAAAGTTATGACTTGTAAAAATGACCAAAATACCCCTGCTTCATAGGTGAGTCAAATGGACTCCGATTGAATTAAAAAACTTGTGAATTTTTATTATTCTGAACCTTCCGAATCTATTGGTAATGTCAAAATTATGAAAAGAGGTTCCGAGAACAACAGACATATAAAAGTCTAAATAAGTATTAGAAATACTGATCATAGCAAGGCATAGAATTTGGTGAATAGAAATTATTCTGAAACGTATTTACTGATTTATAGGGAACTCAACGGGAAAAGGCAAACCTACAGGAGACTGATTTAGCAACGCATTAGAGGTAAGTAGATACCCTTTCTCTTCCATGTGGTGTTATCAAGCCAAGTTCATTCTTTTACTGCCAAACTTGTACTCCTGAGCGTATCTGATGTTATTGTCTCCACAACGTGATATTGTTCTATCTGGTGGACATTGATTTATTGTTGTACCATTGTTATCATGTTGAACCGTGTTTTGAAATGCCTATTGTTATGTTTCCATTGAATTGATGATATTCCATTTTTATATACTCCTATGGAATCATTTATGATCATGAAATGTTTATGTATACTGGATTTGTGCTCAGTCACAATATCCATCCGATGCTTTTAAATTCACTGAAGACCTTCGGGTCGAGTCCGTGAACGGACATATGGCCATACACTGGAATGCACTGAAGGGGGTAAACCGGGCCCCCAAGGACCGAGGGCATATCAAGCCCTGACACAGGATAAAAGCATCTCTTATACGATTGCTCAACTATAATTGTGGAATTACATTGTTCTTGTGATTATCTAGTATTGTGAGATATTCCTTTATTGATTTATTGTGATCAATTATAATGGCAGTACTTTCTTGTTATTGTATTATCGTCGAGAATTCCAGGACATTGTTATGCCATTCCTACTGATTACACATTGTGATCCCACTGTTCATTTGCCACTGTTCACATGTTAAGAGTTTCATGCTGATGTTATGTCCCTTACTCCTAATTGTACATTGTGTTCTATTGTTTATTGGCCCTTATGGCAACTGTTCCCATTGGCTATCGTAGCATCTTATTTCTTATGATTGGCTATCATATTCTTGTTCTTGGATTCATATTCTTTTATGATCCTCGATACCAGTGTCGGAGATCTGTATTTACTTGCTGGGCTCTTGTAGCTCATTCCACCCTCCTCATCCCCATTTTAGGTACTGATGCCGCGAGACCCCGCTAGGCGTTTAAAGACATAGAAGGACATTTGGGGAAATGCATCAGTTTATGTTTTAGTTCTCCCATGTATTCACCACCCTCGGGTGCTGGTCATGTTTGGTTCTTATTTTGTTTATGTAAAACCATATTATGTATTGTAAAGACTTTCGCTAACATCGTGTATGGAAAGACTTCCGCTGATGTACTATTACTGATAAGACTTCCGCTGTTATTGTTTTGAGGTTTTAGTACTTTGCATATTTGTACTATGATACAGGAATGGAAAAAGTAGGGACGGCCTTCGGGTCGGCCCCGCGACACGAGATCCGCATAGGGTGGATTTCGGGTCGTGACAACTTGGTATCAGAGCTATAAGTTCGATTGTGAGTCATGGGAGATAGGACTAGAAATAGAATGAATAGATGTAACTGACCTTCCTTATATAGAGTTCATACGATCCTTGATCATTCTCTTATTAATTGATTTGACAATTTACGGGTTATCTTTATAGGCATGGTTATCACAAGGAATACATCGATAGTTATGAAATACATAGATCACTTAGAGTTAGAATCAATAGATAGAATTGAAGTCTCTATGATATAGACTTCATGTGAACGATGGTTATCTTAAAGACAAGGTTAACAAAAAGGAATATCTCAATAGATTATATTGACTCGGTTAGACCATAGATGAGTAGACTTTTATGGAAATACTTATCTAAAACTTATGGTTTAGAGCAATGGTGTATGTTAGGAATATTGGGATAGGGAAGGATCAATTAGACCGAATTGAGCACCTTATAGAAGAGATTCTCAAATCTCTGCCTCAAGCTCACCCCAACAGACAACTACGTGCATCGAAATAGTGGCACCGTTAAGGATCACCCCACGGGGTGAACAAGGAATTGTCCTCGGAAAGCTAAGGCTACGGCCAGTGCCACACCTACCTCACCAATCTTGTTGGTGTCAAGGAAAGATTAAACTACTACCCAGATAGCCACAGGTACCCTTCTAGTTATTTATAACCTGTTTAGATCTTAAGAGATCCTTACACACTTGATTGTGTTTCCATGTAATTGCCGAACTGAACTTAGTAACTGAACATTTGGATGATTGATTTACTGATTCTATCACATCTGCAAGGTTAATATTGGAGAATGTTAGACAGAGAAACACGAGAACTTTGATGGTTACCTTGAAGATTATTGGTTAGACATATTGAGCATAGAACACGAGATACGGAGCAAAATCACGAATATTATCAACAAGTGACCTATACTTGGAAGTTAGGTCTAGTGATGTAGAAGAAATCGAGACTGAAGATTAGGAGTGAATATAAATAATGAAAATGGATAACTGTGATTGTAAACGGTTAAAAGAGAAAATGTGGAAAATTAACAGTCACTGATGTGCTATCAGGACCTCTGTTACCGGTGAGGAACGGCAGCCTTATCATGTAACTAGGGTAACTGAGAAACACACAGTGCTACCTTACCCAATTTGGATACTACGAATCCTTTATGATACCATTAGAACGACGTATACCCCAGAGGACTTGAGGATTAGAATGCTACAATATCACTACATCTATCCTACCAAACCTAGTGATGCTAGGAAATGATTGGAGCATTAAGTCAAATTCTTAAGCTCAGTGGTATCAAAAAGATTTGGTGTTGAAACAGTTTTGTAATAGTGGTTCATGGGAGATGAGATTGATGCACCGGTATTACTAATGCCAAATAGAGTAAATCCTGACACGATAGATAGACTTATATGTGAATTCTGACCATTGATCTTTTACAGCGAATTGGGAGATGATTAGGCTACTGTATCAGTAGTCGCAGGTATTATTTATAGTTGTTTACAAATGCTCAATATTGTTAAATATTACTCTACATACTGATTTATAATTTCAACATTTACTGCTAGCCGAACATAGAGACAGAACTCTGAGGTTATATGTTAACTGTTTAAGGATGATGATTGATGATAGATGTTATGCATAAAATAAGTAGAGTATGTAACATAGATATACGAGTGTTAGATTAACATATTATTCACTTGTAAAATTAAAAGACATTGATGAGCCAAGTGATTTCATAATTAATAAATTTCAGGGAACAATGATAGAATAAATATAAGATTTATAATCTTTAGAATGAATTACATACTGTTATAGATAGGAATGATTACTGGATAGACGAGATTGAATGATTACTGGATAGATGAGATTGAATGATTACTGGATAGACGAGATTGAATAAATGTCAACTCTTGAAAGAGTCATTATCACTGAATACTATACACTGGGGAATCATTAGAAATGAACAATATACATAGAATATAGGAGGTACAGATCATAAGTGTATAGTTTAACTGATCCAAGAAAGAACTTGGTGTATTGAAACACATTAAATGAATTGGGGCTGTCGAAAGACAAAAGCAAGTTAAGATATCAACAGTCACCTAGTCTTGGAAAACGACTATATATTAAAATGAAAATGGATGATTATTGACTAGTGCCCCGTAAGGATAGTAGTGTACTTAAGGATAAGTGATGAGAATTTTTGAGATTTGACATTGACAATACTGAAGGAGGTTTCGATAACTGATATAGACAGAAAAGTGGAACTTGAGTAGGAAATAGTAGTCATACTTAAAAGAAATTGGAAGGAATCATAACAATAATGAAATAAATAATCCGTAATGATTATTTTGTCTTATGAAGGTACATAATTAATATCCATGGGGTTACAATTTGATGATTGTTATATATATAAGGGAACTTAAGGGGGTAAGTACAGGGGAGTTGATGTTCTAAATAAAGTGATGACGTACCGGGAAATATGAAGAGTCTTGAATAGGATATAGATAGATCAATGAGGTTTCAATGGGAGATAGTAGTTAAGCTTGGAAGGAATCATAGTAATATTGGATCTAGAAATCCCTGAGATTGTTTTATCTTATGGAAACATGTACTGGATATTTATTGAGTTATGGTTGATGATTGTTCTGTACTGAGGGAGCCTTAAGAATTAAATTACTATATCTAGTCTACAGACTTGATGTTTATGATTGGACGATCGATCTATATTACAAGAGTTATTGAGAATTGAAATTCTAATTACGGATTATGAACTGGTTGATTTTCTATACAGTGAGAATATGTGAGAATTAAATTATGTTTCATAATAAACGAGGGAAACGATTAGTGCTCATTGAGGGATAGAATGTAATATAGAATTGGAAACATGACGCTTTGAAACATAGTGAATCTAATAGTAATATCTAAATGATAGGAAAATGCCTTGGAAAAGTAGCAAAATTAATGGTGATATCTAGATAGAGGAATGACACCTTGAAAGGTGATACAGGTGATGAGTAACAGTTAATCAAAATACATTATTGAAAAATAATACTTTTAGGGTTACTTATGATTGGTCTATCTTCTATGTTATGTTACACATTTAATGTGTTCCTATATGTTACTAACTGAATGTAGAAACTGAACGCCTGGACCATTGACTCATTGCTTACGTGATCGTCAAGAGAACTATCATTGAAACGTGTTAAATACAGGACATGTTAAATATAGACTATGGATACAGATACTCTTACATAGCTGACTTGAGGTCAAGGAACGATTAGTAGAATAACAGATTTATTGTAGAGGAAATGACACATAGAAGTCGATGTGAACTCTATGAGTTCCACATAATATCACTTCAAATGATATATATACCCTAGATATATTAGTAGACTGAATGGATAGAGTTTTGTCAAGCTACGTTTAGAAATTTTAAAATTTCCTTCATCAAAAGATATCTTAAATTACAGAAGCCGAAAAGAATCATAGGAAGGAAATTGTGTTTCATGGGAAGGTTTCGAAGTATACGTGGAATTATAAAGAGGGTAGTACAGTTACAGATGTGACAAAACTTGATTTGATGTGATTGTAAAACTTGATCTAACGTGACAGTAAAACTTGATTCTCAGCAGAAAAAAATCTTTATCTAGTTAATGTAATAGCCTATTTAAGTTATATCGTGATGTTAGAGGAACCACGAAAACCACCGAGTTAGAACCGTTAAGTTTGGGGACAAACTTATTTTTAAGGGGGTAAGAATGTAATATCCCAACCCGGGATATAGCATGTATACCGGGCTGGACCGGGCTATACAATGTAATCCCGAATTATAAGCCATGAAATGACATAAATAAAAGTGGATGCGTAATAGACTGTATTGTTTAATTACGATGCATAGGTACGAGAGGCAAACAGTCACGGGTGTCCGGGTGCCGTTGCACCGGAAGCCGAGTTTACTGAAAAACGTGCAAGTGAATGTCGACGCATAAATTTTTAAAGTAAATCTAAATGATTATGAATATTATATATACATGTATATATATATATATATGGTTGGATGATATATATATATATATACGGTTGGATGATATATATATATATATATATATATTATAATACAATATAATTAAATGAAAGGAAATAAAATGGAAAGAAAGGAACTGCATGTGGGTCATGTGTGGTGGCAACATGCCGTGCATGTGTGTGTTAGGTGGCAAGGCCACCGACTGAAAATCAGCCAAGAGAAAGCTATGTGTGAGGTGTTGTTGTGTGTGGGTGCTGTCACCGCGACTACAGGTGGCAAAAGCCACCGACCACTGAGTCGGTTGGATAATTAGAAAGGAAGAGAGAGTTAGAAAGAGATTGGAAGAGAGATAAAACTGAATCGCAAGAAGCTAGAGAGAGAGAGAACCGATTTAAGCAGTTGAAGGAAATCAGCAACTAAAACAGGTAACCAAATCTTGCTGTGTTGCGTAGGTTCTTCTTGCATGCTATTGTGAATTGGTAGGACTTGAAACAGGGAAGAAAAAAAATAAGAAAAACCAGAACTGGGTTTACGGTTGGAAATGGTGAATCAAAATAGGTGAACCTAAATAGAAATTTGAACCCTGATATGAATAATACACTGCCCCAGGATTCCAAAACGCTTTGAATCGGTTTAAATGGTCAAGAAATGGCCATTCCATGGCCAGTTATTCCCTCACCGGTGCAACGCCGGAAACTGGGAATGGGTGCGTGAAACCGGTGATGTTGGAGGTTAAAACCAGTCCTAAAATGTTCCTTACAATTTTAGAATCCATTGGGAAGAAAAATAGTAGATTTTGGACGTGAAATCGCTAAGATCCGTAGGGAATTTCACTGCTCCGGCGACTGTGGCCGGAATTCCACCGGAGAAGATGACCGAATTGTCGAGGGAGCTTCTTCGGGTCAGGATGAGACCGAGTCTGGGTCGGGTCGGGTTGAGATCCGACCGACTGCAATACAGGTACCAACACTGTGTCATTTTGAATGTAAATTTAAAACAATTTGGGCTTGTTTGATCACGGATATAAGGGATTGGAATTGGGTTGGGGTTGTCCAAACCGTGGATAGGGTGAGAGAATTGGATATCTCAATCCGGTTCTCTGAAGTTAACTGAACCGGTTGGTTCACAGTGGAATGGAACCGGTTTAGGGTTTCTGGTTCTGAACCAACTGGTTCAGACCGCAACTCTAGCTATTTACATTTTGACCCCGAAAGTTATAGATAATTCCACTAAGGCCCAACAGGAAAATGTTAATTTTACAAAAATACCCCTGACTCAAAAGTGGGTCAAACGAGGTCCAAATAGGGCAAATGAATAGTCAATTTTTATTATCTCGCATGCTCTGAGTCCAATGGTGAGGTCCGTTTCACGAGACGGAGTCCCGAAAAGTTACGACTTGTAAAAATGACCAAAATACCCCTACTTCATAGGTGAGTCAAATGGACTCCGATTGAATTAAAGAACTAGTGAATTTTTATTATTCTGAACCTTCCGAATCTATTGGTAGTGTCAAAATTATGAAAAGAGGTTCCGAACAGACATATAAAAGTCTAAATAAGTATTAGAAATACTGATCATAGCAAGGCATAGAATTTGGTGAATAGAAATTATTCTGAAACGTATTTACTGATATATAGGGAACTCAACGGGAAAAGGCAAACCTACAGGAGACTGATTTAGCAACGCATTAGAGGTAAGTAGATACCCTTTCTCTTCCATGTGGTGTTATCAAGCCAAGTTCATTCTTTTACTGCCAAACTTGTACTCCTGAGCGTATCTGATGTTATTGTCTCCACAACGTGATATTGTTCTATCTGGTGGACATTGATTTATTGTTGTACCATTGTTATCATGTTGAACCGTGTTTTGAAATGCCTATTGTTATGTTTCCATTGAATTGATGATATTCCATTTTTATATACTCCTATGGAATCATTTATAATCATGAAATGTTTATGTATACTGGATTTGTGCTCAGTCACAATATCCATCCGATGCTTTTAAATTCACTGAAGACCTTCGGGTCGAGTCCGTGAACGGACATATGGCCATACACTGGAATGCACTGAAGGGGGTAAACCGGGCCCCCAAGGACCGAGGGCATATCAAGCCCTGACACAGGATAAAAGCATCTCTTATACGATTGCTCAACTATAATTGTGGAATTACATTGTTCTTGTGATTATCTAGTATTGTGAGATATTCCTTTATTGATTTATTGTGATCAATTATAATGGCAGTACTTTCTTGTTATTGTATTATCGTCGAGAATTCCAGGACATTGTTATGCCATTCCTACTGATTACACATTGTGATCCCACTGTTCATTTGCCACTGTTCACATGTTAAGAGTTTCATGTTGATGTTATGTCCCTTACTCCTAATTGTACATTGTGTTCTATTGTTTATTGGCCCTTATGGCAACTGTTCCCATTGGCTATCGTAGCATCTTATTTCTTATGATTGGCTATCATATTCTTGTTCTTGGATTCATATTCTTTTATGATCCTCGATACCAGTGTCGGAGATCTGTATTTACTTGCTGGGCTCTTGTAGCTCATTCCACCCTCCTCATCCACATTTCAGGTACTGATGCTGCGAGACCCCGCTAGGCATTTAAAGACATAGAAGGACATTTAGGGAAATGCATCAGTTTATGTTTTAGTTCTCCCATGTATTCACCACCCTCGGGTGCTGGTCATGTTTGGTTCTTATTTTGTTTATGTAGAACCATATTATGTATTGTAAAGACTTTCGCTAACATCGTGTATGGAAAGACTTCCGCTGATGTACTATTACTGATAAGACTTCCGCTGTTATTGTTTTGAGGTTTTAGTACTTTGCATATTAGTACTATGATACAGGAATGGAAAAAGTAGGGACGGCCTTCGGGTCGGCCCCGCGACACGAGATCCGCATAGGGTGGATTTCGGGTCGTGACAATGGGTATTACTTCATTTGTTGTTCCATATTCTTCAGAATTTATTTGGACAAATCGAACCTCACCATTGAGTCCGGAACTTCCAAAATAGTCAAGATAAACTCTTTTTTGTATTTAATTGGCTTCGGGCATCATTAAGGGTAAAATGATAATTTTTATATTTTACGTGTCTTAATTTTCGGGACTTGGTTTCATAAAATGGATCTCTCCATTGGGTCTAGAATGTCCCAAAATGCTAAGATATGTATTTTCATAATTATCGAAGTCTAATTGATAGCTTAATTGATCATTAGGACATAATCATAATTATTTTAGTTTGCCTGATCATATTTTTCAGAATCTAATTTCATAAATCGGACTCCGCCGTCAAGTCCAGAATGCCCAAAAACATTGGGTTAGACTCTTCTTTCATTTTAATTGGCCTTCATTTGGCTTATTGTTTGCTTAAGGGCGTTTCTATAATTTCTCAAAATTAACAAGGATTTAAAATTAATTTTTAATTAATTTCTTAGGCCTTTCTATAATTTTCATAAGATTCTGGGGTCATTTTGTAATTAACAGAAGTCTGGGGTCAAAATATAATTTTAGAAAACCATTTAAATAAAACCAACCGGTTCAGTCTCTTTGCAAGTAAACCGATTCAATTCAGTTAAGAATCAAAAGGTTCAGTCCGATTCACTGCGTCATGCTGACGTCAGCACATTATATATATATATATATATATATATATTTCTTTAAGGGTTCAAAACGACGTCGTTCAACTTGTTAGGATCCGTTTTTAGCGCGGGTTAGGACGCGACCCGATTCGACCTGCCCTTTAAATAGTTTTTCTTCCTTGTTTTTCCGATGAGGGTTCTGGTTACCCCTTCCGACGCCGGTGACCGAAATCTGCAAAATTCAATGTTTTAAAAGCCACTTTGCTTCTACTATTTTGACTCATTTTTTTTTTCACTAAACATGTCCTAAACATTATTGGGTTCATTTGGGACCGATTTGGTCCTTTGAATCGAGTTGGATCGGCTGGCATCTCTCCATCACATTTTTCCAACGACCACTGAACCTCATTGTTTCTCCCTCATTTCTCCACCAAAATGGTTCATTTTTGGACCATCGTGCTCAAAATATCAAGGGATACCATTCTATAGCTTCAAAATAAAGTTTTTCGTTCATTTTCTGAGGTGGCCTGATTGCTCACTAAACCTACAACTAGCTAGTGAATGCTCATCTTTTTGAGCCAAACATCCTGATATTTGTTGCATTATGATTTATTCTCAGTCTATTTTTGTTCCCCATTCCCTAAATGAAGTTTGGTTCAAGTTGGTTTAGACCCACTTTCAAAACCTTCGTTAATGGTAGTTTAACAATGGTGCACTATTTTGGGATCTTTCAGACCCATATTTTAAACCCCAAATCATGAAAAATAAAAACAGGAACTTGGAGGAATTACAAGATGAGCTCTTACCTCTTTGGTGCTAAAAATTCAAAGATTTTATGTATTCCCTCTCTAGCAGTTTCTTTCTTTCCCCTTGTTACTCTTCTTTTTACTTTCTCTCCTTGGGTTCAGCTTGTAGGTCTCCATTTCTCCCTTCAGACTGCCATGCATGCAGGTATAGGACTTCTTTCCTCCTTCTCTTTCTCTTTCTTCTTCTTCTTCCTCTTCCCTCTCTCTTTCTCTCTAGTCGCAACACACATAGTCTATTACACACCTTTATGCAAGGTCTGAAAACCCCCCTTATACACTCAAGTCTAAGTGTCCACATTATGCAGTTTGTGCATGCCATCTAATTGGCTTGATTCTTGGTGCAATGGGAGTGTTTCCACGTGTCTCTTTTTTATGAATTTCCTACATATTTTATGGGTTATATACATTTCATGTAACTTATATAGCACAAAAGTGATTGTAGCCTAGTTGACAACTTTTTGGGAGTTAGTATCTATCTTTTGTAAAGTGTAAGGGTTCAAGTCTTGGTAGGAGCATTTTAGAACTCTTTTCTCCATTTTTCTTATACACATGCATCATATTGCATTTTAGAGTATTTTATAAATTTCCAAACTTTTCATTTTAAATCTCATAAATGTGTCTTGAAATTCCCACATGGCTTCTTAATTAAGCATACTTTATCTATGTATGACTAGTCTTGCCTTAATCCATTTTGTGTACTAGTCTTTCAAAATTATTCATGTGTTCATTCTCGATTAATGCCAATCACAATTTTTCATCAAGTTATGACCATTGTCATTACTCACATTCTTAAAATTGGTTGTCTCCAATTTAAAACTAGTCACTCTCATTTACACATTCACCTCCATATTTACAAACTATTAGCCTCAATTAAAATTATCCATAATTATTATCTTATGACAATCCACATTATCCTTAATTGCCCCACTTGACTGGGTCGGGGTGTTACATTTGGTAGGCATGAGTTGTTGAGATAATGTAAGCTTTTTAAATTATTCAAGGAATAACTGTGAGGTACTCTTGTTATATTTTATGAGAAGGATATAAAACATTATGGTAAAATTGTGATAGTTGTAAGTAATGACATTGATTGATAGTGTGAATAAGATCTTGTGTGTACTAGTTAGCATTTAAAATATACTAAGTGTGTACATAGTGTTGGAAATGGTTGCAGTATCTAGTTAGGATATGTAAAGTGAAGGATTAGTGACAGGTCTGATGTTACAAGTGATGGTTGCATGTCCATCACCCAATAACTTAAGAGTTAATATCTATAAAGAATATTCCCTATCCACCAAAAGTGTGAGTAATTCAGTTGAAAGTAAAACACAACTGAGTAATGTTAGTTGAATGTAGAAATGTGCTTAGAGGGATTTGATAGTCTAGTGAGATCTAGATGACTAATCACATATTTGTATTCAATTTATACTATCGAATGCGATAAGATTGGATTGAATTCTTTGTCATAATTAATTAATGATTTATAGAGCGATGGTTGACTATTATCGATGGAAGGAGATTGTATGTACTCCTAATAGGAGGTCATTTCATTTCTTTGGTAACCAGAGCAATGTGCTTACATGTATTTTCTTAGCTTACATAACGTGGGTAAGTCAACTACTCGTTACTAGTTTGATTATGGACAGTGATGAGAATATTCACGTGGAATGATATCTAGTGGAATAGAATTTTCAAATGAATTTTTTTGACGATTTATTCAAGTTATTGCCTTACAAAGAGATCGTGTTCTCTACCAACTTAGTTATAGTCATCATATTATATCACGAATACCTTGTTAGTATATTTGGGTTAACAAATGCTTATATAGCATTCATAGATTTTATAAAGGTTGATTTTTGGTAACATTTTGATTTGTTTATGATCGTTTTTATTGAAGAAGTTCCAATTTATTTACTTCTGGAGGAAGAATATAAGGAGCATTGTGTAATACATTATAGATACTATAGAATCTCCAATTGTATGTTGAGTTTGAGAGTACTAATACTATATTTTGTGGGACAATATGTTTATCAATACTTCTACTAATAGATGTTAACATGACTTGGGAGAAATTGAAGAGCATGTTGAGGCCTATAGTTGTTAGTATTAGCTAAATGTATCATTAATATATCAAGAGATTTACAAGACTAGCTACATTTCTTATACGCCTTCCGTGGAAGGATTTTCATTGTATACATGAGACAGCACTTGCAAGTATCTTCTTAGTGGCCAGAAACTAGACTCACCACCATACCAATACTTACTATTCTAAAAATAGAGTGGGATACATAGTATATTATGATGCTTCACAAGATGATCTACGGTACATTATGATGATGCTTCACAAGATGACCTAGGGTATATTATGATGATGCTTCTAGGAAATGCGTGAGAGTATCAGTCTATTTTTTTTGTTGTTGCACATATTAGTTTATCCCTACTCGTGTTACTAGTGATATTATAGTTGATTTCCTAACTTTTTATGTGGATCATGGCTTGAGATTCTAGCGATTAGAGTATGTTTTACAGTCTTGCTGCAAGGATGTTGTGTATGATTTTCATCATTATAGACTTGCAGTCCATCCAGGGAGTATGAAAACATACCACATTCTTAGTAGATAGTATTGGAATTAAGATATAAACGTCAATGTAGTGAGTTATGTTATTAGGTGTTTGACTTGTTTGTGGACTAAGGTAGAATATTAGGGGCCGCATGATTACTTCAACCACTTATAGTTGCCGAGTGGAGAGGGGACCACGTGACTATGAATTTTGTGTCAGGTTTACCAAGATTACCACAGAGATACAGTGTTGTTTAGGTTATAATGGATTGAGTGATGAAGTTTACGCACTTCATATCAATCAAAATTAAAGATTTAGTGGATGCACTAATTGTACATTCATGAGATCTTATGCTTTTATACATTTTTAGTAACTATTATTTTTGGATATGGATGCACAATTCTAGAGAGTTTCCAAGCTACTTTGGGCACCGAGTTATTATTTAGGACAATGTTTTACTCACAGACTAGTGGTTAGTCAGAGCACACTATTCAATATTAGAGGACATGCCATATGCTTGTGTTATGAATGTTTTTTTTTTTTGGGTGTTTCAGAAAGTGATATACCACTGGTGGGGTTTGTCTATAATAACTATCAGGCCTGCATCGACATGACACCATTTGAGCCATTATATAAAAGGCTTTGTGGATTACCTATTTGTTGAAAGAAGGTAGGAGATATTACATTTGTGGGTCCAGACGTAGGGTATGACACCACATGGAATATTAGGATAATCAAACAGTGACTACTTAACAAATAGGAGATGGCTAAAACCCGGGGAGTGGTTGGAAAGAAATTAAGAAAAATTAATAAAAGACCATTAATTGGATTTAGTTGATTACACGTTTATTTCCCTATGTTTCCCCAAAATTAAGAATGAAAATTTGCTCCTAGACTTACCCAAGACGGGTTTCAAATGCCAATAAAATATCTTCCCCAACCAATGGTTAAAATAGTCTAAGTCATGTTCAAGCATGGCCCCCAAGATAGCCCCAAAAACGTCTCTAATATGCCTTGGAACAATGGCCTAAATGGGCCCCAAATGCCCTAGGACATAGGCCAAGAATAGATCAAAAAGTCTACTAAAAATTGTCTAAGGAAGTGGCCAAACATGGCCCAAAAGGGTGGCCAAACATGGCCCAAAAATGGTGGCCAAACATGACCCAAAGCAAGTGGCCAAGGGTTGGTGTCAAAGGTGCTGGTGGCACAGGCACGCAGGGGCCCAAGGCGCAGGTAGTGGCCACGCAAGCGCACGCGCGGAGGGGCGTGGGCATGCGGGCGTGCGGCAGGGCGAGCGGCATGGGCTGTAGGCTGGTTTGCTGTACTACTGTAGCAATAGTGTATTTGATGCAATCTGTTTTCTCCTTTTTCTAAATTTTTTTCCAAAGTGCTGCAAGCCAATTTTTCTAATTTTTAACCTACTTCCTCAACGTTTTTAACCTTCACTTTTTGGCACTCTTCCTATTTATATATGGGCATTTTTACACACCTAAAAACTCTTTTAAATTCTTAATATTTTGACATGGTCTCCTTTATTTTCGAAGCTTTTTTCACCTAATATTTTACAACATTTTATATACAAGTATATGCACAATCCACCCTCACTTAATGGCCACAAGTTTATAAAAATTAAACATACACATACATTATCGAGCAAGTTCAAAGCTCAATCTCCACTTTCCTAACTCCTCATATACAAACATTCATACTTGCATATAATCCTTACCATGGAATTTTTTCTTACATTGTTCCCAACGTATACAAGTGATGCACATTAAATAAAAATATCCTATTTGTCATTTGGATTTAAACCCTTACATAAAAATATGGCCTAAGGCTTGTAGTCCATCATTTTCCAAAATAAACACAAGCTATTTGGGCTTATGCCCATTGTTTTAATCCTATACAAAATTTTACAAGTTAATACATATGTCTTAGGGCTTATGCCCTCATACAACCAAAAATATGCCCCAAAGGCCAAATGTTCTTCAAGGTCCCTTTCCCCCTCCATGCTTCAAGACTTCATCAAGTCTCATGTGCCGGGAGTCTCATCTATAATATGTAATCCTGTATAGGCTAAGCACGACGGCCTAGTATGACATAATGCTAATATAAAGAACAAAGTTAAGGCATGGCATATGCAAAGTGTACATTTATGAGCTATATGCCTTCCAATTCATCAATGCAATGCAATGGCAATATGCATGACACACACATGCAACTCTATGCCCAACACATGTCTCGTTTCACGGTCCTTCCCTATTGGATTCGCGAGTACCACGTATATGTCTTATTTCACGAGAGCGCTCCCGTTGGATAAGCAAGTACCAGTCATTGGTCAAATTTTGGGTTTTTCACCACAGGATCTACACCCTCATAATGCATAGCACCAAAGTGCTCAACACACGCCATGTTTACAATGATTCACGTATGCCAAGATGCCTTGATTTTTTTCTATGCAATTTCAATGTGGCATTTATCAAACTCATGCAGTGTGCCTTAAATAATGCATCATACATAAAGCAAAGTATAACTTTTAAACCATAAAACTTTGTCTACATGAACATAGCATATAATTCAATCAATTACGCATATAATCATGTTACTTATTCATAACCTTACCAAATTCTCAAAGATTACACAAGTACACAAAGTACCATTACATTAAGCAAAACATAACCTTCAAACTAGAAGACTTTAACTACACAAGTTAGAATGCAATAAATTATACATATATTCATGTTACATATTCATCACTTCACCAAATTCCCTAAGAATACATAAGTACACAAGGTACCAACCCTAGATTTTCAAAGTAACTATTGTTAGGTACTTTTTCTAATAACAAGTAAGCATGTAAATCATACAGTTAACTTATAAAAACATTCCTATGCTTAACTCTATTCTTTACTTAGCAAAATATCATACCTAAAAGGGTTTTTCTAAACTCTACGGAGTTGTGCTCACTGTGCAGTCGAACCAATTAGTAAGAATGTAGCCTTGACGTGGGGAACAACTTCCTATAAGGAAGTCTTGTGAAATTCCAAGGCTAGATATGAGTTTTGGAAGGTAGAAAGTTGGAAAAACCTAGGTTTCACTTGTGGTTTCTCTCTATCCATGACATGCTTCTCTTTCTTAGACCCATTTTTGTTAGTTTTATCTCTCAAGGGTCATATTTATAGTAAAGGGGTCAAGGGGTGAAAAGACCATTTTGCCCTTAATGAGTCGCAGGACCCCGTTACACTACAACTAGTCCCGAAATGCCTCAATTCTTCATTCTGTTTTAACCAAAGTTCTTAAAATTATTTTAAATGATATTTTTTAAAAAAATTTATTTTCCCCTATTGGCGGTTGCGGCCGGGCCAACCCGGGTCACTCGGGATGCCCTTTTTGGTCCAATTTTCAAACTATCTCCGATTAGGCTCAAATTATCATAGGAGGTATATTTGAACATTATAATCGTATTTCACATCTATGGCATACTCAAATTATGCTTCTAAACATGACTTATGTCTAAATGATGCATGTATAGTGCCCTACTAGCAAATAATGTATGAATAATGTCCTACCGGTAGAAACGAAATCTTTTTCCTGATTTTGCAGATTTTTACATTATTCCCCCTGACTTATCTATGATTATTGATGGATTTTATATCAATAGTTCATGATACAGTGACATTTATAAATGGTTTCTCAGTTGTGAATGTATATATTGTTCTTGTGGCTTTGAACAAAAAATTAAGGTGCTTCGTGTGCTGGGTATGCTTACACTTACATCTTGCGATTGGTCATGTATTTATATACATTGTTCTTGTGGCACTACAAAATAAAATGGAGGTGCTTCGTGAGATTATATGTTTTTAATTATGTCATGTGTCCAAGCCTCCATATGTCAATTACCTAGTTATTATTATCAAACCACATGTAGTAGTGTGATGCTCTTTGATACTTATGTTTATGCCTGTGTTTAGGATATGATGATATGGTGTGCTTGTGATGCATACTAGACTATAAGGTGTGTGTTCTTCGTACTTGCATTAGTTTTCGCATGCTGCTTGCTTGTGTGTTTTGGGAAACCCTACTGAACGTTATGACTTACCCTTGTTATTCATGGGAATGAAAGGTATTGACTTAATGAAAGATAACTATAGGAGAAGTATGGGGATGGACTGAAGTCAGTATATCATTTAATTACATCCTTGTATTTATTCAGCTAGGTTTATTAAGGGTGCATGTACCCTTCAGATTGCTTTTGTATATATATATATAAAAACAGTTAGAGTCAGCTCTGGACATACCTTGTTTAATACAGTTGATGGAATTTTTATATAGTTATATTGTGATAATGATCATTTTCATTTAATTCTGTTACGGGACTTGAACAAGCCTAATCAACGAATCAAACCTAAACTAATTAAAGGAAATCGTTTAAAAAAAAATAAAATACATGTATTTTATGTACTTAACGAGGATGGTTAGTCTTATTACCTACCTTATCGGGGACCAAGTCTGGCCCTATGGGTTAGGGACACAACAGAATGGTATCAGAGCTTTAGCTTTAGAATACCTAGGGACAGTGGTAGAGGTTTAGACCTCAAGTTATTTGGGTCAGTGGGATTATATGTGTGCTTGTTGCATTAGTGTGTGCTACTTAGTCTCCCAATTGACTGGGAGTTTGCGATATGATTGATTATTGATGGGGCAAGACTAGATGCTTGTGTCTACGAGGTAGACCGTATGTTTTATGGGATAGGCTCTATGCTTAGCTATCTATATGGTAGGCCGTATGCCTAGTTATTTGTGAGATAGGTTGTATGCTTAGTTATTTATATAATAGGCCGTATGCCTAGTTATTTATGAGATAGGTTGTGCGCCTTGTTATTTATATGGTAGGACATATTCCTAGTTATTTATGAGATAGGTTGTGTGCCTAGTTATCTATATGGTAGGTTGTGTTCTCATATATGTATATGTATATTCTTAGGATAGACTATATACTTACGTGCTTATGTGGTAGGCTACGTGTTAGCTGTTAACTGTTATTGGCTAATTTTATATGTGTATGCTAGGTTAGTACCTGGTATTCATGGGTTATAGTATTATGATTATGATAAACTATATAGACCAGATTGGTCTTAAGTCTTGCGCTACAATTGATGGATGACGCCCCATTAGCCAGTAACAAAAAGAGTTGTGATCCATGAAGGGTTATCACCTACTTATGATAGTGAAAGAATAATAAAGAGAAATGAAGAATTGTGAAATCATAAATGAAAAGAGATGCCGGGAAGGCTTTAAATTGCTAAGTAAAATACACATAAGAATGTAAAATATTAAGTGAGAAAAAAAAATTGCGAGATTCTTGTGTTTGGGCTGGAGCAGTGGATGCTCTGTATACTCTATTTAGAGATTTTGGGAATATTCTTGTGTTAAACTCTCTTGTCAACAGATGTATTACTTTTGGATAGCATTCACTCAAGGTTGAGTACTGTTTATCAAAGTGAGCTATTACCTTATAGACTGTATGCGATAAACCTTGTCGGTCTTCTAGTTGTTCAGTTGGGTTGGTAGATTAGTCCTATGCTCAAACTCAATTTGTGATAGATATGAGCAGCGTGGCTTGAAGCATATCATTGAATAATATTACTTAGTGTAAGGAATTTTAAATTATTTTACAAAATTAACGATTGGGATATCTCAAGAGATAACTTGAATTTTATGGATGAAATTCTTGTAAGGCGAGGAGGTTGTACCGACCCGAGAAATTATCAAATGATGTTTTGATAATGTCTTCTTTAGAGTGACTGAATTTTGAGGATGTAATTTTTATAAAGGGTGGAGATTGAAAGGATTCGAAAAATCAACAAGGGTAATTCGATAAATTTCTAGCATAGGCTAAGGACAAACGAAAGATAAATCAAATATGAGTGAGATAAATTGGAAAATGAGTCAAAAAGTCATTAGTATGATACAATGAGGCTAAAAATAAATTTTTGGTAAATTATTTGGGACAGGTGTGAGCCTCGGGGCTACATAGTCATTTATAGGGTGCAGATAAATATGAAAATCTAAATGATGAAATTTTAGAAAATAAACTACATATTTGGAATCAGAGCGTTGAAATTAGGTAGTGTACCAAGTTTTGTGTAATTCCGAGACGGTTTTAATTCGGGCTCGTGTGCGTGCACAGTTGGCCAACTGGCCACATAGCGCCTTAAAAAACATGAGAAGCTTCTCCAAGAAGCTACTGAAAGCTTCTAGAAGAGAGACATGTATCAAGAATTAGGTGGTGGAAGGAGGAGTGATAGTGTGTGTGCAAGCGCATGGTAGGGAGACAAAGGGGTGAGGTGTGTGATATAGAGATGGGACTTGAAAGAGACAAGAAAGAGAGAGAAAAGGCATTTAGCCCTTTTGTTCACTCTCTCTTTCTCTCATTTCAGTCCCTCTCTCTATAATTCTCTCTCTCTCTCTCTCCCTCTCCCTTTCCTTTTTTCTTTCTCTCTCTAGCAGAGAATGTGTGTACATATTTGTATGTGTGTATTTAGGGAAAGGGAAGAGAAGAACTATAGGAGTGACAATGAGTGTGTGAGAGTGGTGTGTGTATATGTGAGTGTGTATATGTTTCTGTGTGTGTGTAATACATGGTGTGTGTGTGTGTGTAACAAACACAATGATGAACCATGAATAATGGAGAAAAGAAAAAGAGGAAGGAACGAAAAAAAGGAAAAAAAGATAAGGAAAATAAGGGAAAGAAGAAGATAAGAGGGAGGACAGACCTGGAACCCGAGCTCGATGGTAATTGATGGCCTCTCTATGCTTTTTTTCTATATTCTCTCTAGAAATTGGGACTACAAACTGAGGTAAGGACTTCTAGACGTCGCATTTAGTCTATATGTTTAATTTGGGTGTGATATACATGATTTATAGTAGTCGAACATGCATGGATGGATAAATGTGCAACTGTCTATAGATAGGTGTGTGACATCAATGTTTTCTGTAATAATCCGAAAATTTTTTTTTTTATATATAAATAAATTTTCTTGGTTATTAAATAATTTTATTATTATTATTATTATAAATTGTTAATGTGTATGTTATTATTATTATATACATGGATGTATGTATATGTAGGTGAACATGTATGGTATGTATGTATACATGTGTAGGGTGATATATGTGCATGAATATGTATGTATATATGTGTATAGAACAGTGCATGTGTGCACTGTGTGTGGGTGAAACCGGATGAGTGTGTGTGTGTGTGAGAGGTGTCGGCTAAGTGTGTGTGTGTTTAGTGCGTGTGGCTAGTGTGTGATGATGATATATATGTGTGTAGGTATATAGGAGCAGCTTTGCATTAAATGCAAAGCTGCATTTGGGGAGAAGCAAGGGGCTGAACAAAGAAAGAGTCAGGTCAAGGAAGGCTGCAAGTGGAGGGGGAATAGAGAGAGAAAGAGAGGAGAGAGAAAGGGTCGGTTGTGTTTGTGCATACATACGGACATGTGTGTTGAGTTAGAAAAGAAAATAGAAGGAGAGGATTGAAGTGGGAAGAAGCAGAAGTGACCAAGAGGAACAGAAGGGGGGAGGAAGCAACCCATCGAGAGAAAATCAGAAATTTCAAGGTAAGTGGGTTGCTTCTGTTTTAAATTTTAGAGCATAACTTGTTTAGTTTAAATCGTAGGGTTTTAAAGAGCATAAAATGTAGAACAAATAGCAAAAAGAATCAGTCAAAATGGTTGAGAAACCAGTAAGAAAAATGGAGTTACAGGTTTTGGAGGATAATCAGATTTTTGATATTTTATGCATAGAACCTTGTTTAAATGGTCCTAAAATAATCCTACGAGGTGCAGAAAGAAAATAGAAAAAGAAATAAGTCAAAATAGTCAAGAACCGAGCAAGAAATTAAGAAAAAACAGCTCGCCGGAAAATCGGCCAGAGCTGTTAAACCCCATATTCGAGATGATTGAGAGGGTCTTGATGGAAATGGAGGGTAGATTTGGAGTCCTTGGAAAGAGAAGAAGTAAATGGCATTGAAAACGGTAGAGAAAAATGATCGGGAAATGTCGCCGGCGCCGGAGAAGGCGTCGGAACCCTATTGGTTCGTCGCTGGAAAAACGGGGAAGAAAGGGGCACTGTTTGGGTCGGGTTTCGGGTCCGGGTCGGGTCCGGTTCGGGCGGGGGTGAACCGCCCCTGCCACGTGTCATTCACTGGTTTTAAATTAAAATGAGATTGGGAGTGTTTGGCCACGGGTGTAAGAAATTGAAATTGAAATTGAAACAGGGACAGGGATATCCTATCCCTGTTCTGGGCTAAACCCCGTTTGGCTATCCGAATTAAGAATAGGAAGAATTAAAAATTTTGAATTTAACCCTGAACTTTTGGAAATTAAATTTGAACCCCAGAACTTTAAGAAATGTGATTTTGACCCACAAAACTTTTGATTAATTTTGTTTTGACCCCTCATGAATAAAATATTAATTAAATTAATTAATTAATTAATTTAATTTAATTAATTAAATATTCTAAAATAATCCGGAGTCCAAATGGGACAAGTCATTAGTGTATTTTGACTATCTCGACCATTCTGAGACCAATGGTGAGGTCCATTTTACGAGACGGGGTCCCAAAAAATAAAAGATACGTAGTAACATATAAAATTACCAAAATGCCCCTGAATTAAAATACAGTCAAACGAACTTCGAATTTAGTAAACAAATAGTGAAACTTTATTATCTCGAGCATTCCAGACTCAATCGTGGGGCCCGATTTATAAAAAGAGGTCACAAAATGTAAAGACCGGTGAAAAGTGTAAAATGACTATTTTGCCCTTCTGAATCCAGATGTTCGAATTGAGTTCTACGAGAACCTAAACTTATTTTCTACGACGTCCTGGACTCAATGGTAGAGTTTAATTTAGCGGAATAGAAACCTATGAATTAAAAGACATAAAATTTGATGAATAGCATAAATTCAAATGACAATAGACTGAGTTGTGATTCATGCTTTTAGGAACACTGACAGGACAGGAGAGGGAGATCTGACCTCTTGTATTTTCATCGACTAGTTCAGTTACATATCATGCACGTTCTTCTAGGGTTGAGACCAACCCATCAGGTATGGTGTTTTGCTAATGTTAGAAATGAAGTTAAGTTAGGAATGTTCTGTGAATGACTGGCATGACTTATGTGTTTATATGGAATGTGTTCACTTGATGATTTAGAATTGGTTGTTCACATGCTTACATGTTACTTGTACTTTATTAATGTTTAATGAATGATGAACGTGAATCATGATATGTGTATATGTTGATTATATGTGATATGCTTACATGTGGAATCAGCTGATGATTTATGTATTATTGTCTCGAGCATGCTATATTATGGAAACCATATTTCATTGAGATTGCATTGGCATAGTGGCATATGATGAATTCTTTGAGAACATGGCGTGGGTAAGCACATGGTGCTTTGCATTATGAGGGTGTAGATCCTGTGGTGAAAAACCCAAAATTGGCCATTGCATTGGTACTCTGTTTCCCATCGGGGAGTACCCGTAAATGAGACATGGGTGTGGCATAGAGTTGTGCATGGGTGCGTCACGCATACCATTCATATATATATATATATATATATATATATATTACTGCGATGCTTTGAATGTCATTTAGAAATAAATGTACACTTTGCACATGCCACGCCTTAGCTTTATTTCTTGCATTAGCACTTCATCATACCAGCAGTTGAGCTGACCCATTCGTGGGCAACATTTTTCAGATGAGAACCCCCAGCTACTTGAGACCTAGTGATACTTTGATAGGGTGAAGCACTTGGCATATTTTGGTCCGTGGGACTTATATTTTGTAATGTAAGGGCTTAAGCCCGAATGACCTATGAACAATGTACTTTAAGTTATTGTATGTATTGATGGGAATGGATAGATGTTCAGTGGATTTATTTACCTTGTCCTTTTATTTATTTTATTTTCTGTCTCGTCAGTCGCGTCCCGGGTTCGTCGGGAATTCGAGGTGTGACATTTTCAGACCCAGCCCGTTTATCGAACTGGAAAAATATCTGGGTTATCGGTTATCGGTTCAACCGTCGGGTCAACCGGAATCGAATCGTGATGTCATAATTATGTAATTAATAAATTTAATAATACATATTATTGATATTTTAACACACAACATAGTTGATAGTTCTCAAAATAAAATAAAACAATAGTCCTCAAACATCATTGTCTTTAAGTTTTTGCTCAAATCCTTTCAAAAGCCTCTGCTTAACCAATCATTTTCGCCATTGACATTCTCTCCATTGTTACTAGGTCCTTCATCATTGTTGCCATCACCTTCAAATCCACCAAATGTTTCAAAATTGAGATCTTTATCAATCCCCACAACCACATCATCATCATCATCATTATTGTCACGCCCCGAATTCCCGCGAACTCGAGGTGCCACTGACGAGATAGTAAATAAAATAAAATAAAGGACAAATTAAACAAATTTAACCAAGCATGCATCCATTACCATCAATACATCAAAATAACATGAAATACATCCTGCCATTACAGTGTTCATGGGTCATTCGGGCTTAAGCCCTTACATTACAAAAGATAAGTCCCATGGACCAAAAATACACCAAGTGCTTCATCCTATCAAGTGTCATTGAGTCTCAAGTAGCTAGAGCATCCTCATCTATAATATATGTCCCACGAATGGGTCAGCTCAACTACTGGTATGATGAAATGCTAATGCAAGAAATAAAGCTAAGGCGTGACATGTGCAAAGTGTACATTTATCTCTAAATGCATTCCAGTCCCATTAATATGATGCAATGAAAGCATGCATGACGCACCCATGCACTCAATGCCACACCCATGTCTCATTTACAGGTACTCCCTAATGGCTTGAAGTACCAATGCAATGGCCAATTTTTGGTTTTTCACCGCAGGATCTACACCTTCATAATGCAAAGCACCACGTGCTCAACACACACCATGTTCTCAAGGAATCACCATATGCCAATATGCTCATGTAATCTCAACACAACAAGGTTTCATTAATATGGCATGCTCGAGACAATAATATGTATATCACCAACCAGTTCCATATGCATACATATTTCATGTAGTCAATTTAAACATATTTCAAGTTTCATATTCTTCACTTTACTAAATTCTTAAGGAACGCAAGTAACACATGAGTATGTGAACAATCAACTTCAAGTTATCATGTAAACACATTCCAAATAAACACATAAGTCATTCAAGTCATTCACAAAATATTCCTAACTTAACTTCATTTCTAACATTAGCAAAACACCATACCTGGTGGGTTGGTCTCAACCCTAGAAGATCGTGCATGATGCGTAACTGAACTAGTCAATGAAAATGCAAGAGGCCAGATCGGCCTCTCCTGTCCTGTCAGTGTCCCTAAAAGCATAAATTACAACTCAGTCTATAGTCATTTGAATTTATGCTAATCATCAAATTTTATGTCTTTATTTTATTGGTTTCTATTTTGCTAAAATAAACTCAACCATTGGGTCCGGAACGTCGAAGAAAATAGGTTTAGGCCTTTGCGGAATTTAATTTGGACGTTCGGGCTAAAAGGGCAAAACGGTCATTTTGTACTTCCACGGTTTCCCATTTCTCGAGACCTCTTCTCACAAATTGGACTCTGTGGTTGAGTCCAAAATGTTCGAGATAATAAGATTTCACTATTTGTTTATTTAAATTGGGGTTCGTTTGACTGGTTTTTGACTCAGGGGCATTTTGGTAATTTTTAAGGGTTCCACGGGTCTTTTATTTTTCGGGACCTCATCTTGGGTCACGGACCTCACCGTTGGTCTCAGTAGGTCCAAGATAGTAAGAAAACATATATGACTTGTCGTATTTGGACTCCAGATTAATTTGGAATATTTAATTAATTAAATTAACTTAATTAATTAATTAATTTAATTAATATTTTATTCTGGTGGGGTCAAATCATAATAATTAATAGTTGTAGTTGGTAATTTTTGAAAGTTTTGGGTCAAATTTCAATTGTTCAAAAGTTCTGGGGGTCAAACCTAATTCCAAAAAGGTGTGGGGTCAATTTGTAAATTCTCAATTCTTCTGTTCCTAATTCGGTTAACCAAACAGGGACCAATCCCAAAACAGGGATAGGATATCTCTATTTTCAATTAGATTCTAATTTTGATTTCATAACCCTGTAACCAAACAACCCTATTCCCATTTTAATTTAAAACCAGAAGGTGACACGTGGCAGGGGTGGGTCGGCCTAAGCCCGACCCGAACCAGACCCGGAATAGTCCCCCTTCGTCCTTGATTTTCCGGTAGGGTTCCAACGTGTCTTCGGCGTCTTTTCCGACGCCGGCGACATTTTTCCGGTGGATTTTCACCATTTCAAAATGCAATCCTCTTCGTTTTCTCCCAAGGATTCCATATGTGGGTTTGGTTTTGGATTGAAGCCATTGGATCATCACGAATAGAGGGTCAAACCTCTCAGTCAACTCTCTGGCCGACCCTTCATTCTCATGATCCTTTACTATTTAACCTAGTTTCTTCACCAAAATTGTTTTTGCACCAATTAGGATTACTTCCATTCTATCTAAACAAAGTTTAAAACAATAAAATCTCGACCAACTGATTCTCATCTATGACCTGCAACTCTATTTTTCTACCTTGTTTTTCAACCATTTCACCTAATTTTTCTTTCATTCACTTCCTTTTTAAATGAGCTACATGGCCCCAAAATTAGATCTAAATAATATGCTACAAAACAGATTAGACATATGTGAAATTTTCTAAAGAGAGAAAGCATACGGTTATGGTTTCTTACCTCAGTGGCGGTGTGCCTTTCTCTGCCTTGCCTCTGTTTCTCAGCTTCTATTTCTCCTTCTCATCCCCTTTGCTTTTCTTTCCTTTTTTTCTCTCTAACCGACACCCCATATACATACCTATGGATACATACATATCACCTCATCTCTCTCCCTCTCTCTCTCTCTCTCTCAAAGTCAAACCACTCTTCTGTCCCTGACCTACTCCCCTCCATGCCCTGAAGTTCACTGCCACACACAATCACCCTCACCTCTCCTCTTTGAGTGTTACACACTCAATCTCCTTACACACACACACAACCATACACACACACATGGTTGTCAACAACCACACAGTGCACACACTGTTGGTATATATATATATATATATATATATATATATATATAAGTAATATATTTACACATGTAATTGTACACATATTGTCACGACCCGAAACCCACCCTAAGCAGATTACCGGATCGCGATCGCCGCCCTGAGACCTAAGGGCCCCGAGACAAGGCTCGCATATGCAGCGGTATCGAATAGATGTGCAACATACGTTTTGCGGAAGCGTGAAAAACTTTTTCTTTTCTTTTCTCGTTTTTAAATTACGCACATCCGTTCGGTACTGCTGCTCCATACATAGCATACATGGTTACACATTCAGAGTATAACTAAAAACTTAAAGACTTCATACATTCATACCATACATATTCGATTGCCCAGAGGGCTTATTACATGTCCTTACAATGTCTACTAATACAAAAGTACTATTAGAGTTCATAGATTCATCAAAGAAACTATTTAACCATATCATCCCAAAATCAGCAGATTCGTCATCGTCGTCCTTAAGTCAAGACTGCTGCTAATTACCTGAAAGAAGGGTCCGAACAAAGTCCGGGTAAGCTAATATAAGCTTGTGAGCAATTCCAGTATTCATCATGGGGTTTTCAATTAGCAGTGGTTTAGTACATAAGAGTTTGTAAAATAGTCACCGCCAATTGTTCTTATAATTGAATACAGAATATATGCATTCCTTGAATCATGTAGCTTTGAAATATTTAAAACATTCAAGCTAAACTTATACATATGAACTTTAAAACATATAACATATCATGTATTTCTTAAATAGAGTATATGAAACTCAAACATATGCATATTGAAAATGAGAGTAAAAACTTGCTTCCATTTTCAAATCATTTGTCATCTTATCACTTCCATTAGTGGAATCCGTTTCGAACCGGGCTCCCATATTACTTATAAATGGAGATATCTCATTTGCCTGGGGGATTAGATCCTGCTATTGGGCATTTCACATGACAGGTCAATGAGTTACAATAAGAACCCAAAATACTGACTATGTGGTTTTTGACAGGTCAATGGGATCCAAAGAAACCCAAAATACTGCCTGTGTGCTTATGCACCATTATCTTATAAAACATTTATCATGTGACTTGTCTCATAGATACTTTTCATAAATTCGTAATAAACATTCGTATACTTGAAATAAGCAAATTCAGAATATTTAACAATAATTGCATTTTAACTAGACATGCTAAAAAATATTTGAAGGAAAAACTGTTGTAGAACCCAATCACTAAGCATGTCACAATGAATTTCTAAAACAGAACAATTAAAAACTGAATTTGAAACTTCAAATACTTCATATCTTATACTTAAAACCCTTTTTAATTCATGGGTCAAATCTCCAATTCAAACACAGGGTTACTCACCTTGTACTTTTAGTCTTGCTCTATTTGGGTGTTTTTCCCTTGGCCTTCTTTAACCTTTGTCGCCATTCTTCCAACGTTTTCGTATCCTCCTGTTTCTTAAGCTTTCTTGCTGCTAGTTGCTCTTTAGTTATTGTCTTATAAATAAAGGGGCTTACACAGCATACTTCGTTCGTTTTAGAAATCCGAATGCGATTTTGAATCAGCTGGAGCTGTCTTTCCAGTTTCTCCCGGAACACTTTTTGCTTGGGATCCTTTGCTAGTTGGGCCCTCGTCATCATAGGAGCTGTAACACCTCGATCTTGTGCAATTAATAATCAATTATTAATTAGTACCAGCTTAGCGAATAATCAAGGGAATTAACCCTAATCTCCCGACGGTCATGATAGACCGATAAAATAATTAAAACATGTCCGAGAATAGGGTACAATACCTGAACCTAATTACCAATTAATTAGGTGAAATAGTGTCAATTTAACACTGACGGAATTCGAATTAATTAACTACGGAAATCCTGAATGACTAATAAATGACACGAAACCTCTGACACTGTAGATAACTGAAATATGAAACTCTCGGAACAAACCGCATCGAAAAAAGAGATACGGAATGAAAGTTATGAGGCAAACATCAGAAACTAAATTTAGCGACAACCAAACAGGGCCTTAATCAGAAAATAAGAGAAAACGGTCACTTGGGAGGCCAAGGGGAATTGAACCCTTGACCTACCAAGGTAAGCAACTTTGTCCCAAAAAGTTACCAACTAGGCTGTTGGTTACTTTGTGCATAAATACAGCAAAATATGTATATATCTTTGAATTGCCCAAGGCTCCACCTCAAATTGGGCCAATGGGATTTCATGCAACCATATATAATATATAATATATGATATATATATATATATATAATCTGATTGGGCCATTCTCTCCACCAATGGAGAAGCATGCACATCAAATCAACATGTGTACAAAAATGCATATGTGTACATATGTATCTTATACATAGGAGTGCTTGTGTGTCTCAGAATTGGAGAACAATTCTCTGTGTGTGTGGGTGCTCGGGTAGAAGAGAATGGGTTGAGAGAGAAAATCCATGTGTGAGACCAAAGTGTGTGCATGCAAGTGTGTGTGTGCGTGTGAGGGATGATGTGTCTTCATGAGAAGCATAGAAGCTGGTCTCGAGAGGGAGCAAGAAATCGGTAGAGAAAACCTGATGATGGAAACTAGGTTCGAGCAGAGACTGAAAACCATGGAAACCCACTGTACAGGTAAGCTTCTAAATCAAATCCTGTTTAATTGGTTTAGATTTAAATGCATGCAAATATGGAAAACTAACCTAGATAATATCAGTGGTATTTTACAAGAAAAAGGATTTAAAAACAGTGGAAATTGACTGAGGAATTAGAAATACAGAATTGAAGAAAATTTGGTACAGTTCTGAATTAGGTTAAACCAAACCTAAATTGGTGTCTTGGGTCTTAAACTAGACCTCCTAAGGACCCTAAAAACCCTAACCCGCGACCCTAAAGCCTCATGCAACACCCTCAAAAAGCTAGTTGCAGGTTCGGGTGTGAAATACCATCTTGGGTTTGAATGCTTTAAACCGATTTCGTTGAATGGGGGATGAAACTACATGTCATAGGGATCATGTAGCAACAAACCGTGTTGAAAACGGTTGAGGAATGAGCATGTATTGTTGACTTGCAGGTTCGATTATCGTGGCTTATTCCCACCCTTTTAGTTGACCTCTTGTTGATTTATGGATGCCAAAATGTTGGCATGGCTTCTAGAGACCGGTTGGGATGGATGGCAGTTGAAAACCATGTGTCAAAACTCACGAAATAGGAGAAGAAAATCTGCGAGAATTAGGGCAAACTGAGGGGAAAGAGGTGAAGAAGACAGAGTTGACTCGGTTGAGTGACCGAGTCATACCGAGTTGGCCCAGTCGACACAACACGTGTCTGTCCACGAGCGTGCCACCGAATTAATAAAACTGTGCCGTTTTGGGTGTAGATTGATTTGTTTAAAATCAAATCCGGCCTGTTTGGGTACGGTGATAGCAAATTAAAATTGGTTTGGGCTTAGCCCTAAACATGGATAAGGGCCAATTAGGGGATAAGAGGAATATTGGATTCCGGTTTTCTGAAGGTCACAGAACCGGTTGGTTCACTAGAGTTCTGGACCGGTTCAATTTTTGAACCCTAAAACCAAGGGGTTTGAACCCCTAAATTATGTAATTATATTTTGACCCCTGAAGTTTCCTGAAATTACGGATTTGTCCCCAACTGTTTTAAAGAATTACACAGTGGCCCAGATTTTGGAAAAATTTTACAATTAAGCCCTGAAGAATTAATTAAATAATAAAATAATTATTTAATTATTTTATTAAATAGGTAAAATTACGATTTTACCCCTAGACATTAAATGTGTCAAACGGAGTCCAAATTAAGTAAATAAATAGTGTATTTTCACTATTTCAAATATTCTGGACTCAATGGTACAGTCCGATTTTGGAAATACAGTCCTGAAAAATACAGACCTGTAAGTGATAAATGACCGAACTGCCCCTGATGGTACCCAGACCCAAATAAAAATATCAGATAGCCTATTTTGACTATCTCGGGCATTTTGAACTCAACGGTGAGGTCCGTTTAATGAACCGAGGTCCCGAAAAATACAGACACGTAGGTATAAATGACCGAATTGCCCTTAATGATACCCAAGGCCGATTAAACATAACAGATAGTCCAATTTCACTATCTTGGACACTCTGGATCCAATGGTGAGGTCCATTTTATGAACTGACGTGCCGAAAAATACGACACATGAAATTACCAAATTACCCCTGATACCGTACGAGACCTAAACAAAGTCCGATTGGGACGAAACTGATACCGGTAGGAGCCCAGACACTGGTGAGACTGTATAGTTGATTAGATGACGAATCGGGGTCAGAATTACACAAAACGTAAAATGACCAAAATACCCCTGAGCATTGTAAGTGCAAAGTAGAGGTCGAATAAAGGTCAAACTGATATGATAAATTATCATGGGGATAATGATGAACACTGAAAAGCTAAATAAGACTCCGAGACAGTCAACGCGTAAAACGAGAAATGACCGATGTGTCCCGACGATCTAAAGCAGATACCAAATGAAGTCCAAGGGACTTACAAATTTATACATGAGATATATGGGACGTTCTGAGGACCATGATAGAGTCCCGGGCAAAAATGACAAAATTACCATTTTGCCCCTAAGACTAAATAAGTACCCAACTAATACCGATTAAAGTCTAAAAGACTTAAAACTTCATATATACGATATATGGGATATTCTGAGGACCATAACAGGGTCCGGGATAAGAATGGCAAAATTACCATTTTGCCCCTATGGTTAAAATGAGAACCTAACTAATACAGATTGGAGTCCAAAAGACGTAGAACTTTGTACTTAAGATATAAAGACTATCCCGAAGACCACGACAGGGTCCGGGACAAAAATGGTAAAATTACCATTTTGTCCCTAAGGTTGAATGAGTGCCTGACTGATAACAATTGAAGTCTAAATGACTTAGGATATAATCCTAATAACTGCTAAGCCTAATTAAAGAAAGAAATAGCCTCGAGTGAGACCCAATGGAAGGGCGATAGGCTACTAGGCTATCTTAGTTAATCCGATAGATACCTAAGATGACGAATGAGACCTGAATGGATGAATTCTGATCTATCTATGATTAATGATGATTATTCAGGATGTACAAGGATGTGCCTGAAACAATGTTTGGAGGTTGTCAGATTATTTGCGCAAGGAGATAAACCTAAAAGTTTGTGAGTAACTTCTGACACTGTTTTGATACTGTCCCTTGATTTATTGATCTGTTTTGAATGCAATTATTTAAGTGCAATTATTTAAATACATGTTTTCCGTACTATATCACTTATGACTTGGTTTTAGTCTTTTTAAATAATTGACTATATTCCTGATCCCTGTGCTAGCATCCCGTACTGTTTTGCCTGTTTTGAACTGTTGAGATAAATGGATGTATTGAACCATTATTCCCGAAATGATTAAACTAACCATGTGATATAGGCAAAGAACGATATTTTGTCGTACCGTACTACTTGTATAGTATATTGTCTAAATACTATATTGTTTAAATGTACGTATTTAATGTAGGCCCCTTGCACTACATTTCACACGATGTGATTGTGTCCTTTGAATTAGGAATTCCGTTCAGTTCGGTTATGTGTTATCCGTTAATGCTATGTCTATGTCCCTGATTGATACGTTCGATTCCGTTGTGTACCGCCGGCCGATAATAGGTCTGTTTGTATTGATGTATTGTTCAGTTCTGTTATGTTCTACCCGTGATGATATGCCCCTGTCTTGATTAAAACGTTGTTCAGTTCGGTCATGATTCGTTCCGCTAGTGATATGTCCCCGACTTGATTGTTATATCGTTTCTACTCAGCTCCGTTATGCTTTGTTCCGTTCATGATGTGCTTGTGTCTTGATTAGTATATTATATTTGTTCAGTTCTGTTATGTTCTAGCTATTGAAGGTATGCTTTCGTCTTGATTGATGTCTTGTTCAGATCCGCTATGTTTTAGCCGTCAAAGATAGGCCTCTGTCTTGATTGACTTATTGTTCCCACTCAGTCTCAGCTGTGATTCGTTCCGTTAATGAAGTGTTTGTGTCTTGATCGATATATTGGCAATGGTTATTGTTTTGGTCCGATTGGTTATGTTATGTTCCGATTCGTTTGTACTGTTTGTGCAATCTTGTTCCATTGTACTAGACTGCTTATGAAATGGATTTAGAAAATTGTTATTTTGAAATGATTAAATTATCCACGTGCCTTGGAAGCAAAGACTGGTTTTGAAACCCATGATAGGGAATCTGTGTTACTCACTGGGCTTATTTAAGCTCACCCCATTATTCTGACATTTTTCAGGAATTACCTCCATTGGATTAGAAGGTACTATGACATGACGTGATTAGGCCAAGTGGCATTGTAAATAAGGATCAGATGGCACTGATTTGTAGAGACTTACATTCTTGTGAATCGAATCCGTATATCCAGGTAAGTAATATGATACGACTGACTTGATTGACATGCACTAGATAGTGGAACATGGCTCATGGAACTAAATGGTACTCTAGAGATATTAGATCTGCTATGTTGTTATATGCTTGATTTTAGATATGCTCTGAGATTAGAATTGTTGACTGATTGGAATTAGTCTTGCTCTGTGATACATATACTTATGATGGATAAGTGAGTTGCATTCCCGTGATACAAAGAAAAAGTTTTAAATTCCGCTACATCTGACCCTACAGTTGGAGTGCAATTCGTCGGAAAGTTCAGAATTTGCCTTTGGTTGGTCGCGTCGCGACCGACTGGCAGTCACGTCCTCGACATCCGCGTAGGGTGGGGTTCGGGATGTGACAGGAGCAACTTCTCATTCTTGGCTCATTTTTGTGTTTAGTTAATTCTCTGTTTAAAAACACAATTTATCGTGTCAAGAAAAATAGATTTCTACAATCATACTCTTCTGGGAGTTCCATTAACTTTAACTTAAAGTTATTTACTTAACATGTTTACGTGTCGTGTCTTTTCGTATTTCATTTCTCGTATTTGCCTCAGTTTAGTTCTTTGGCAACATTTCAGTTCATAGTCATCTAACAGATGCTATTCATCAAATTTTATGTCTTTTCATTTTAGACATTTCTTTAGGTCGAATAGACTCTACCATTGAGTCCGGAGTGTTTAAGAAAGTCGGTTTAGGCTTCCCTAATATTTAATTCGGACTTTTATATGCAAAAGGACAAAATGGTCATTTTATCATTTTACGTGTCATATCTTTTCGTACTTCGTTTCATAATTTGGACTCCATTTTTGAGTCCGGGATGTCAAAGAAAGTTAACTTAGACCTTCTCTGATTTCATTTTGGCTTTAGGGGTACCAGGGGTATTTTGGTCTTTTTACCCTTTTACGTGTCTTTATTTTTCGGGACCCCGTCTCGTGTCGTGGACCTCACCATTGGACTCAGAAGGTCCAAAATAGTAAGAATACATTAATAACTTGTCAATTTTGGGCCAAGGGGTATTTTGGTCATTTACCCCTCACGTGAATTTATTTTTCGGGCCTCGTCTCGTAAAACAGACCCTACCATTGGCTTCAGAATATCCGAAATAGTAAGGATACACTATTCATTTATTAAATTTGGACTTTGTTTGACTTGTTTACGGGGCAGGGGCATTTTGGTCATTTTGACATTTTTTAGGGGTCTCAAATTTTTTGGGACATCATCTCATGTCGTGGACCTCACCAATGGGCTTAGGGGGTCCAAGATAGTAAGGTTACATATATAACTTGTAATTTTTGGACAACGGCCCATTTCGGAGTAATTAATTTTATTTAATTTAATTAAATCATAACATGTAATATATATATTATTTAAGGGGAATAAGGAACAGGTTGAATAGGGTGGCACGCTAGCCAGCGTGTCACCTCCCTCCCCATACATCCCACGTTCGAATCCTGTAAGGTGTGATTGCACCCTTTTTATTTTCGGATTTAATTAAATATATTATATATATATATATATATTGCGTTCGTAATTGGTCACACGTATACACGTGGCCGAGTGGAAAAACACGCGTGGGGCGCGTGAGGTCAGGGGTTCGAACCCCACCGACCGCATTTTCTTCCTTTTTCCTTTAAAACTCAACTGCATATATATATATATATATACATACCCTAGCCCAAAACGATGTCGCCCCATTTAATCGGTGGCAAGCCCTAAGGCTGCCACCTGTCCCGAGTCCACCCACCGTTTTAAATGGTTTGCGAGTCGACTCGGTCATCTTCCCCAATTCGACCGACCTGTAACCCTAGTTACAGTTTTCATATTTTTCCTATTTCGTAAATTTTTACTCCACCAAGCTCTACTGTTTTGGTCCCAAATTATCCCTAAGGTTTATACAAATCGATTGGCATTCATTTTGAGCTTTAAAACTCCTTCATATGTTCGGTTTTGAAGTAGATAATCCGAACTGTAATTTCGGTTGTATAGGTTCATTCCTTGATGGTTTTTCATGCTTTTTGGCTTGTTGTGATCCCCTCTTCATGGGGATCAAGTTTTCATTCCTTAGTGTTGATTTAAACTAAGTTTTAAAGGGTTGGGTTGTGAAACCCGTAACCTGCAACCTACGTTTGGTGGCCATTTCTTGAGCTTCGTGGTCGCGTACATGGGTTTTTAAAACACCCTTGGTGTCTAGTTGGGGTTCCAAAACTCCAACCATAGTTTAGCCATCACGGATTCAGACCTGCTTGAGCAAGGTCCATCCATGGCCGTGGCTTATGGGTCATGCAAATCTTAGGTGTTTTTAAGCTAGATTTTCATGCTTGTTAAGGTTTGAATGTGTTCTAAACAATATATATAAAATGGAAGCTTTAAATCAGTTCATATGTAGAGAAATTCTAGAGAGAGAATTTTGACAGTTTTGAACATTCTCATCTTTTTGGTTGGTTTTCCTCCTCTTTCTTGCTCTAATCCTTCTTCTCTTCTCCTCAGTTCTTCTTCTCTTGGTTTCTTTTGCAAGAAGAAAGCATGGTTTGCATGCTTAGCTATTTAAAGAGAAGGTGACCGACCTTTCTCTCTCCTCCATTCTCTCTCTCTCTCTACAGCTATCTTTCTCTCTCTCTACATTCTGAATTCCAGCCCTACATAGACTTCCCATCCCATAAATTTTACCTTTTTCTTTTTCAACTTTGCATTAAATTTCCCTAAGATATTTATACATTTTATATACATATATATACATATACACATATATACAAGACACACACACACACACACACCAGCCGACACACACACACACATTCACACTTGTTATCTTTTCTTTTTACTTTTTAACTTTTTCATATTTCTTTCATTTAATATATATATACATATATATACATTTAATTAATACATATATATATATATATATATCAAGTCTTATAATTAATTAATTAATGTAATAATTTATTAATTATATATATATATGATTTTCTTCCCTCGTAGTACGTGTCATGTGACCCGGTATCCCGGGTCGGGATATTACACATATACACCCGTGCACAAATCTGACCCATATAAATATATATATATATATATATATATATATATATATATTTATATACACATATATATAACACACATATACACTACACACATTTAAATATTTATAAACACACACACAACTGTACACACACATATTATACATACACATGCATATATAGTTATTCACACATACATATACACATGCACATTCACTAATAATAATAATAGAAAGAAAAAAATAAAAATAATTAATTAAATCAAATAGCAGGAAAATTTATTTATTCCAAAATTTTTTTTTTCCTGATCTTTACAATTATCATCATCATCTAAAATAGTAAAAAATGAAATAAGTGATTTTCTTATATATGTTGATTCTTGAATCTTAATACAAAGAAAATTTTAATAGTAAGTTACTTGATTACGCCCAAAGAATAACGCGGTAGTTGTAGTGCAACTTTGGGGTGTTGATTCCACAGGGAGACAGATTAAAAGAATAATAGACAGAATAAAGAAGCTGAAGAAAATATTCGATGATTAACGAGAAAATAAAAAGTGATTTTAAATGCAAATTAAAATTTAAACAAAGTGATTAACGAAAAAAGTACTCAAATTAACGAACAGTAGAGCGTCGGGAATCCCTTGCACATATCCGGTATTTTAATTATTTTTAATTCACTGATAACTCAATTGAGAATTTAATTCCAAAAATCTCAATCGGAAGATATAGAATTATAAACCAAAATTAAACCAAACGTAAGCTTTTGAAAAATCATTCATCACTTTTAAATCACGCAAATTGTTATCCATATTGAGAGAACCCAACGACGACAATATACCCAGGGAGAAATATTACAGCAAAGATTTAAATCAATATAAATAATCAATTGATCCAAACATAATCAAAGAACTAATCCATTCAATAGAAAAGCATGACTGAATCTATAAACGGAATAAATTCTATGATTATTCGGAGAAGAAAACACAAACAATAAATTAAGAATAATAAACCAAAGAATTTTAATAAATGAAAATCAAATACATGAATCAAAAATAAATTAAAAATACCATATAATGTGCAAGTTCATCCCTAGCCCTACTTGAGAATTTAGCTACCCATACATATGATGGACAACATAAATCTCCAGGAAAGGAATAACATAAAGTAGCTGGCGGCACAAGTGTTTCTGTTCCTCTGCTAGGACCACCCCCCCTTTTGTCTTCTTTCTTCCTGCCACTTTTCTTCAACACAGCACAGCCGCTTCTTCCTCTTTTTTTTTTTTACAACCGTCTGGACCACTTTTTTTTTTCCTTCTTGCTGGCGCATGGACCCTACTTTTGATTCAGCCCTCGCGTCTTCCTTTGTTGTGCGTCGTACCGTCCTTTTTTCTTTTTTTCTTTTGTACTTTGCCTTGCGCCCTGCTCATTTTTCTTCCTTCAGGGATTTGGTAAAATGGCTTGGAGTCTTTTGAAGCTCACGGGCCTATCAGGCTGTCCGGCCCAAGACTTGTATATGCGGCTTGGAGTATTATGCTAAATGAGTCGGGCTCAATTAAGTGCAATGCGGTTGTCATCAAAATAAATTCAAATATAAAATCCAAATAGTAAAGTTCCAAAAATGTTAAGTGTGAAGCACGATTATAAATTATCTCTCACCAACAAATAATGCAATATTTGAGATTTAAAATATTATAAAATAATGCTCAAATATATCTCATTGTAAATAGAAATTAAATTTAATATTATAAATTATATCCCAACACTTCTATTCACATTTTAGCATTTTAATCTAATACGAAATAATAGGGTATTTAGAGTGCACTTTCGCGCACTCATCATTACTATCCTTCTCTTGGGTGACGGCGTTGTTTCTTACTTCTTGGGATTGAACTTTCATCGTAGAGCATTTTTTCCAACTCATCATAATCAAGTAATATACCATCATCCTCTTCCTCAACGATCCAAAATTCAGCTTTGTCAATACATTCAATGTCAATTGGATCATCATTTTTCTTCTTATAAAAATTCCTAAAATAAATAATGAAAAGTATAGTTAATAATTCTCTAATGAATAATCAAATAAAAAAACATATATTTAGTAATATATAAGAATAATTTACCTATTTTTCAACCGCAAATTATAATGAATATATACAAGATCATTAAGCCTTTGATGCTCCAACCAATTTTTTTTCTTTGTATGAATGCTTTCAAAGACACTCCAATTTCGTTCACAACCAGAAGAGCTACTTGTTTGCCCAAGGATTCTTATTGCTAGTTTTTGCAAATTTGGAGCACTATGACCGAACATTCTTCACCATTCATCTTAGTTGCATGAAAATTGAAAAAATAAAAAAAAGTAAGAACATAAGAAATGAATATATTAAGATCACCATTATTAAAAATACATTAATAATTTAATAAACTTACCAGGTTGGGTTTTCTTGCAATTAGAAAGAGCAAGATCTTTTCCAAAACTCTCCAAACGATCCCGAAATAATCTACTCTCATTCAACAACTTTGACTTGCTACAAGTGGCTTTGGAATCTATGACATGAAGAAAACCTGCCATCGCCTCGGGTTTGTTGCAAAATGTTGCTTGATCATATTGGAAAGCCAGATTCAATCAATAAGTAGTTGCATGGATATTTTGACGTAATTGCCTATCCCATCGTTCTTTGAATATTTTTGTATAAGGCTCGTAAGATCTCTTTTTATGCATAAACAACTTCTTAATTCCCAAACGTGCCTTATACATACCCTACTAGACATATCCCATTGACGGCTTAATATCCGCATCAACAATACGCAAAAGCCTCATGAGTGGTTCCATAATTTTCACAATGATCAAGCAATCATTCCAAAATTTACCATCTAGAATTATAGTAATAACTTCTTTTCCTTTCCTATCTTTTGCGTATCTTGAATCAACAAAATCTCTACTAGTTACCAAAGCCTTCAAGTCATGCATGTGGTTATAAAGGCTATGCAAAGCAATGAATGTGATGGCAAAACGAGTTGCTCCTAGGCGAATAATTTCTGTCCAATTCTTTTTTTTCCTCAACAAAGCCAACAAGTACACATGATTGTAAATAAACTTTGTTATCTTGGATGCCTTCTTTGTAAGTTCAATAATATGCTCTAACTTTGAAAGATCGCTAAAAATCAAATTTAAACAATGTGCCGCACAAGGAGACCAATTGATAGTTGGATAATTCTCATTCACCATCCTCCCTGTAGCAACATAAGCTGATCCATTATCTATCACCATGTGAACAATGTTACTCACCCCCACCCATTCAATCACTTCTTGAAACAATTTAAATAAGAGAGGGGCATCCTTCACAACATCTGAAGTATCAACAGATTTTATAAATATGGTTCCCCTAGGACAATAGACAAGAAAATTAATCAATGTCCGATGTCTACCATCAGTCCAACCATCACCTATAATAGAACATCTAGTAGTTTCCCAAATACTCCTCATAGAGTCAACAAATAGTTACATTTCTTTCTTAGAACCCCTCAATAAGTTAACCCGAATATCATGATAAGTTGGAACCTTAAAGTCTGGACCAATTGAAATTGCAGCATCAAACATAGACTAGAAGTAGACAAAATTTAAAGCATTCAGTGGAATGCAAGTGTTGTACACCCATCTAGCAACAGACATGTGTGCCCTCCACACAGCTTCTTTACTTGCAAGAGCACTCTTAATAGTCGGTTGGGAACTTGGAGTAGTCCTTGGAGCAAAATAATCATTAAAATGTGCCTTCCCCTTCCCCTTTTGTGAAACTCCTACATTGCTTCTATTCCTACTACCACCACATTCTTTGATTGAGATCCTCCTATTCCTAGGTTTAGGTATTTCTTCAACCTCCACATCTTTATCCATTTCACCTTCAAATTGTGAAAGACTAGGGCCAAATGAATTTTGCAAATCATGCACTTCTTCTCCTTGTATTATCTTATTAGCAATAGATTTTCAAGATTGCTCAATTTGAAATTTAACATCTGCAAGGACCATTTTACATGGCCCAATTTCTCCTTTTACGCCAGCTAAGTGTTGCTTCATCCTATTAATTCCTCCACCTTTAGTGGTCTTTGTGCAAAATAAGCATGTATAGGTCTTTTTTCCATTAGGGGCATGTCCTTCACTTACATGTCCCCATGCAATATCAAATTTTCCCCTTGTGGATTGTGAAGAATTGGCCGTTGAATTTTGAGCAGTTGAATTTTGAGCAGATGAAGACATTATAAGCAAGCTACAGAACAAAATCAATAAGGTGACAAAATATGTGGTTCTAGACTCAAAATAAATTTAGCCAAAAAATTGTATGAAATTTGAGATTTTGAATATACCAAAAAAAAAAAATTAAAAATTGCAGCCAAAATAAGACCAACTCAACTCAGCTAAAATTCAGCAGAACAATTTGAGATTTTGAAATTGTAAAAGCATGAAATTTGAGATTTTGAATATACCAAAAAAAAAAAAATTGCAGCCAAAGTAGGGACCAACTCAACTTTACCAAAATTCAGCCAAAAAAAAAAATTGTAGCCAAAATTCAACGAAAATTTACAGCCAAAATTCAGCCAAAAATTTATAATTCATACTTCATATTAATATAAATTTGGATATAAAAAAAAATAGAAACTCAGAAACAGAGCACTACCGTCAACTGTCGAGACCAACCAGGCAACCACCGAGCTGCTGCGATTATCGTCGCACCGTTTCCCTCTCGCTGCTGTGACCATCGTCGCATTGTTGCCCTCTTGCTGCTGCGACCACCGTCGCACCGTTGCCCTCTCGCTGCTACCACCACCGTCATGCTATAACCAACAAGCTTCTGCGACCACCGTCACGCTACAACCACCAAGCTTTTGCTGAGAATTTGAGATTCATTCAGCCGTAGTAGAGATCGTGAAGTGAGAAGCGAGAACTCAGAAAGGGAGAATTGTTTTTGCCCTAATTTTTGATGCCTTTTATATATAGACAAGAACCGGTGTGAACTGGTGACCCAGTATCGGGTCACCCAGTCGGACAATCCGACCGACCGATTTTAACAATTTTGTATTTTTAGAACGGTTTTGAACTATAAGCAGTTTTATGGGTTAAACCGGACCGTTTTATGAATCGGCCGACGGTTCAACCGAGCTGGTCTGGTCTGGGTTTTAAAACATTGGTGACGGTGATGTATGTGTTTCATGGAGGAGACCCATGTTTGGGTCTCCATGAGATATGAAGTGTTTTAGGCATCATGGAGGATAAACCACATCTTCAGAAACTGAATGGAACAAATGGGACCAAAAATAGTGGCTGGAAGTGGGAAAGAGCAGTAACTGCGTCTTATCGATGTAAATTCAAGTTTCATTGGAAACCCTTGTTTCTTCACTTTTCAATCCATAAGAATCACTAAGAAAATATATTCAAAAAGTTTTAAAAAGAGTCCAGGTCATAGGGGCTTCAAAACAGGGCAAGAAAATAGGAGAGAAAAATCAAAAAAAATTCCCAGTTTCTAACGAGTTTTCTAGCGAACTCGCCGGAGGAGCCGACCAGAGGTCATTGGCGACGTGTCAAACATTGATCGATCAATGGTCAAATATTGACCCGGGTCAGTTAAATCGGGTCATGGGCCGTGGATCGGGTCGGTTCAAATCATGGGTTCGATCCAATGAGCTTGGCCCTAAAGGTCTGTTTGGCTACAAGAATATGTGAAACCTAATTTTTAAAATTGAAATTGGAATAGAGATAACCCTATTCCAAAAATTGGGGATAAAAACAAATTCGGCCTGCTTGGTTACAGGTTTAAAAAAATTTAAATTTAAAAAATTTGAAAGGGATTGACTTGTTTGAGTTAATTACAAATCAGTGAACTAATTTTAAAGAAATTACGAATAGGCCCACTTGTTTATAAAATTGAGATAAAAGCCAATTAAAATGAAAGAAGGGTCATTCTTAAGGTTTTTGAGCATTCCAAACTCAATGGTGTAGTCGGTTTGGACATTCGAGAGCCCGAAGTGGTCCCATATGAATATAAAAAAGTATAAAAATGCCCCTAATGATAGTTTAAGAAATGTAAAGGCTAATTAAAATTTAGAAAGGGCTATTCCAAAGTTATTGGATGCCCGGGATTCAAATATGTGATCAGATTGAACAAATTGAGACCTAGTGATGGTTCCATATAAAGTGAGAAAATGACAATTATACCCTTAGACTTATATTAAGTAATTGAAAGTCGAATTAAAATTCAAAAGAGGCGTTTTCAATTTTTTGCATGCCAAGGACTCAAATATGATATCAGAACAATGAAACAAGGACTCAAGGTAGTCTCACATGAAAATGTGAAATTATTAAAATACCCCTAGACATGGAACAGATACTTAGAAGCCTTTATAAAATATAGAGAGGACATCTTTAGGATTGTTGGACCTTCTAGACTTGATTCCAAGGTCAGTTTTGAGAGACGACATCTCGGTGGATGCGTAACTTGTCTGGTAAATTATGAAAATGCCCTTATGGGTCTAAAAGACATTTAAATGACTTGGAAACAATACGATAAGGCTTTCTTAGGGTTTTTAATAACTGATAACACATTTTTTATATTTGTTTGGGTAAACGGGTACCTGAGCTGTAGGCTAAAGAGTGATTGGCTATAGAGAACCGTAAGACTTGATACGATACCTTAGTGCTATGAGTCAAGGTGGTCCTGGGAATAAAACAGAAAATACGTAAGACAATTGACAAATATTAAATATGAAAAACACAAGTAGTGTCCCATTGTAGTAGAGTGAGGATTGGGACTAAAACAATGTCCTGATGTGTTGATGTGTATACTTGCTATGTTATTCACATGATGTGTTTATTTATGTCATTTAATACCTTGCCCTTACATTATCAGTGTGATGTGATTGTTATATTGAATGCGATGATATTGGATAATTACATGATGGTACTGGATACAGGTGATTGCCATGTTAATGTTTATCATGATTTTTGTTTCTATCATGGATATATATGATTGTTGTTACTCCCGTATCCATTAGTTAAATCATATATCCTGTCTTATGGTTGTTAGTATTGTTATGAATATGAATGATGTTGATATGCACATTGTTGATATGAATGATGCTGATATGCACACGTGTTATGTGAATGATGCTATACACATTGTTGACTCTACTTGAGCGGTGTGAGATTTGAAAGGATATTGATGTTAATAGACACCATTTGTGGTATGGATTAAGATATTGGAATTGTGGAAAAGAACATATATGGGAAAAGACTTGGGATAAGAATTAGTCATGTCTTTTATGTGCTATTGAGCGTGGTGAGATTGCGTTTTACCTAGGGTTTTATTTATGATAGGGATGGTGTCTCCCCTCAGCTTGCGAACTATAAACCCGCGTAGATGGTTGTTTGTCTCCATCAGGTTAGTAGCCCGTAAAGCACTCAGGCTTACCATGAGCTAAATTAGGTGAATACTCATGGGATTGAGATTATTGAGAAAATAGAATGAGATGACTAGGGTTTATTCCTTTTTTGCTGTGGGTGGAATGACTTGAGATTATTCCCCTTGACTTATCTGTGTTATTTCATTGTGATTATTGATGGATTATATACTGATAGTTCATGATACGATGACATTTATAAATAGTTTCTTAGTTATTAATGTATATATTGCTCTTGTGGCTTTGAACAGGAAATGGAGGTGCTTCGTGGGTTGGGTAAGCTTCACTTATATCTTGTGATTGGTCATGTATTTATATACATTGTTCTTGTGACATTAAAATATGAAATGGAAGTGCTTCGTGAGATTATATGTTTACAATTATGTCGTGTGTCTGACCCTCCATATGTCAACTACCTAGTTGTTATTGTCAAACCACATGTAGTGGTGCAATGATCTTTGATACTTATGTTTATGCCTATGTTTGGGATATGATGATTTGGTGTGCTTGTGATGCATATTGGACTATATTGTGTGTCCTTGTAAAGATCTGAAAAATCAGGGTAAATTTTTCGTTTTGCCAGTAGGACACTATTCATGCACTATTTTCTGGTAGGGCACTATGCATGTATCATTTAAACATAAGTCATGTTTAGAAGCATAATTAGAGTATGCCATAGACTAGAAATATGCTTAGATTATTAAAATACACCTTCTGTAAGAATTTGAGCCTAATCGGAGATAGTTTGAAAAAATTTGACCAAAAAGGCATCCCGGGTGGCCCGAATGGACCCAGCCGCACCCGCCAACAGGCGAAAATAATTTTTTTTGAAAAAATATCATTTAAAATAATTTTAAGAACTTTGGCTAAATTAGAATGTCAAATTGAGGCGTTTCAGGACGAGTTGTAATGTAACGGGGCCCCACAACTCATTAAGGGCAAAAAAGTCTTTTTACCCTTTAGCCCCTTTAGTATAAATACATCTTTTGAGAGATAGAATCCTTAGAAAATGCTGGAGAAGTTACAGCAAGTCGTGCTTGGAGAGAAATGGTGAGAAAAACCTAGGTTTTTCAATTTTTTACCTTCCAAAACTCATCTCTAGCCTTGTAATTTCACAAGGCTTCCTTCTAGGAAGTTGTTCTCCATCACAAGGGCTACATTCTTACCAATTGGTTTGGCTGCCAAGTGAGCACAACTCCCTAGGGTTGAGAAACCATTCTAGGTATGATATTTTGCTAAGTAAAGAATAGGGTTAAGTTTAGGACTGTTTTTATATATTGATTGTATGACTTATATGCTTACTTGTTGTTAGAAAACCACCTAGCATATAGTTGCTTTGAAAACCTAGGGTTGGTACTTTGTGTACTTATGTATTCTTTAGGAATTTGGTGAAGTGATGAACATGTAACTTGAATATATGTATAATTCATTGCATTCTAGCTTATGTTCATGCAGGCAAAGTCTTGTAGTTTGAAAGTTATGGTTGCTCAATGTATTGGTACTTTGTGCATTTGTGTAATCTTTGAGAATTTGTTTAAGTTATGAACATGTAACATGATTATATGTGTAATTTATTGGATTATATGTTAAGTTCATGTGGACAAAAGTTTTGTGGTTTAAAAGTTATAGATTATTTTATGTATGATGAATTATTTAAGGCATACCCCATATGTTTGATAAATGCCTCATTGAAATTGCATAGAAAAATCAAGGCATCTTGGCATACGGGAATATTTGGAAACATAGCGCGTGTTGAGCACTTTGGTACTATGCATTATGAGGGTGTAGATCCTATAGGGAAAAACCCAAAATCTGGCCAAGGACTGGTACTCGCTAATCCAATGGGAGCGGACCGTGAATCGGCACATGGGTTGGGCATAGAGTTGCATGGGTGTGTCATGCATACTACCATTGTATTGCATTGATGAATTGGAAGGCATATAGCTTCTAAATGTACACTTTACACATAGCACGCCTTAACTTTGTTCTTTATATTAGCATTATGTCATACTGGGTTGTTGTGCTTACCCTATACGGGATTACATATAACAAATGAGACTCCCGACACATGAGACTTTATGAAGTCTTGAAGCGTGGAGGGGGAAATGGACGTTGAAGAACATTTGGCCTAAAGGCTACATTTTGTATATATGGGCATAAGGCCAAATAACTTGTGTTTAATTTGGAAAATGGTGAACTATAGGCCTTGGGTCATTTTGTAATGTAAGGGCTTAAACCCAAATGAAAAATAGGGTATTTTTATTTAAGGTGCATCACATGTATATCTTGGAAACAATGTAAGAAAAAGGACACCATGACAAGGATTATATGCAAGTATGAATGTTAGTATATGAGGAGTTAGGAAAGTAGGCATCGAGCCTCGAACTTAATCGATAAAGTAGGTGTATGTTAAATTTTCATAAACTTGTGGCCATCGAGTGAAGGTGGATTGTGCATGTACTTATATATATAAATTGTTGTAAAATATTAGGTGAAAACCGCTTAGAAAACAAAGGAGACTGTGTCAAATTTTTTTGCATTAAAAAGAGTTGTTAGGTGTGTAAAATGCCCATATATAGGTGGGAAAAGTGCCAAAAAGTGAGGGTTAAAAATCTTGAGGAAGTAGGTCAAAAAATTGGAAAAATCAACTTGCAACACTTTGGAAAAAAATTTAAAAAAGAGAGAAAACAGCTTGCAGCAAATACACTGTTGCTACAATAGCACAATGAGTCAACCAACAGCCTAGCCGCGTGTTCCCCTGCGTTCACGAGCGTGCTGTGCTCCTGTCGCGTACCCTGTGCGCCTGCGCACGCAGATGCCTGCGAGCCCAGCCCCCCCTTGCACCTCCATGCCACTAGCCTTTGGCCACCTACCTTAGACCATGTTTGGCCAACCCCTAAGCCATGTTGGCGAACCACCTTGGGCCATGTTTGGCCAACCCCTAGGCCATGTTGGCCAACCACCTTGGGCCATGTTTGGCCAATCCTAGGCGATGTTTGGCCACTCTTTTGGACCATGTTTGGCCACCCTTTTGGACCATGTTTGGCCACCTCCTTAGACCACTTTAGGTAGGATTTTTAACTTATTCTTGGCCTACGTCTTAGGGCATTTGGGACCCATTTGGGCCATTGTTCCAAGGCATATTTAGAGACATTTTGGGGCTATCTTGGGGGGCCATGATTGAACATAACTTAGACTAATTTTGACTCTTGGTTGGGGGAGATATTTGATTGAAATTTGAAACCCATCTTGGGTAAGTCTAATAGCAAATTTTCATTCTTAATTTTGGGAAAATATGGGGAAATAAACATGTAATCACCTAAATCCATTTAATGGTCTTTTATTAATTTTTCTTAATTCATTTCACTCACTCCCCTGGTTTATAAAAATTCGGGGCGTGACAGTCCTATTCAAACTTGCATTAATTTTTGCATGTTGCTTACTTGTGTGTTTTGAGAAACCCTACTAAGCGTTATGGCTCACCCTTATTGTTCGTGGGAATGATTGGTATTGACTTGATGACATATAGTTGTAGGAGCAGTACGGGATGGACTGAAGTTAGTATAACATTTAATTACATCATTTTATTTATTTAGTTAGGTTTATTAAGGGTGTCTGTACCCTTTAGACTGTTATTGTATATATGTATATAAGGACTGTTAAAGTCAATTCTGGACATACCTTGTTTAATACAATTGATGGACTTTTCATATAGTTACATTGTGATAGTAATCATTTTTATTTAGTCCCATTATAGGACTTGAACAAGCCTAATTAGGGAATCGAACCTAAACTAATTAAAGGAAATCGTTTTCAAAAAAAAAAAAAAAATGGCATGTATTTTATGTAGTCCTATTAGCTACCTTATCGGGGTCCAATTGTCACGACCCGAAACCCACCCTATGCGGATCTCGTGTCGCGGGGCCGACCCGAAGGCCGTCCCTACTTTTTCCATTCCTGTATCATAGTACTAATATGTAAAGTACTAAAACCTCAAAACAATAACAGCGGAAGTCTTATCAGTAATAGTACATCAGCGGAAGTCTTTCAATACACAATGTTAGCGAAAGTCTTTACAATACATACTATGGTTCTACATAAATAAATTAAGAACCAACATGACCAGCACCCGAGGGTGGTGAATACATGGGAGAACTAAAACATAAACTGATGCATTTCCTCACATGTCCTTCTATGTCTTTAAACTCCTACCGGGGTCTCGCGGCATCAGTACCTGAAATGGGGGTGAGGAGGGTGGAATGAGCTACAAGAGCCCAGCAAGTAAATACAGATCTCCGACACTGGTATCGAGGATCATAAAAGAATATGAATCCAAGAATAAGAATATGATAGCTAATCATCATCAATAAGATGCTATAATAGCCAATGGGAACAGTTGCCATAAAGGCCAATAAACAATAGTACACAATGTACAATTAGGAGTAAAGGACATAACATCAACATGAAACACTTAACATGTGAACAGTGGCAAATGAACAGTAGGTTCACAATGTGAAATCAGTAGGAATGGCATAACAATGTTCTGGAATTCTCAACGATAATACAATAACAAGAAAGTACTGCCATTATAATTGATCACAATAAATCAATAAGGAATATCTCGCAATACAAGATAATCACAAGAACAATGTAACTCAACAATTTTAGTTGAGCAATCATATAAGAGATGCTTTTATTCTGTGTCAGGGCTTGATTTGCCCTCGGTCTTTGGGGGCCCGGTTTACCCCCTTCAGTGCATTCCAGTGTATGGCCATATGTCCGTTCACGGACTCGACCCGAAGGTCTTCAGTGTATTTAAAAGCATCGGATGGATATTGTGACTGAGCACAACTCCAGTATACATAAACATTTCATGATCATAAATGATTCCATAAGAGTATATAAAATGGAATATCATCAGTCCATGGAAACATAACAATAGGCATTTGAAAGTACGGTTCAACATGATAACAATGGTACAACAATAAGTCAATGTCCACCAGATAGAACAATATCACATTGTGGAGACAATAACATCAGATACGCTCAGGAGTACAATTTTGGCAGTAAAAGAATGAACTTGGCTTGATAACACCACATGGAAGAGAAAGGGTATCTACTTACCTCTAATACGTTGCTAATTCAGTCTCCTGTAGGTTTGCCTTTTCCCGTTGAGTTCCCTATATATCAGTAAATACGTTTCAGAATAATTTCTATTCACCAGATTCTATGCCTTGCTATGATCAGTATTTCTAATACTTATTTAGACTTTTATATGTCCGTTGTTCTCGGAACCTCCTTTCGTAATTTTGACATTACCAATAGATTCGAAAGGTTCAGAATAATAAAAATTCACTAATTATTTAATTCAATCGGAGTCCATTTGACTCACCTATGAAGCAGGGGTATTTTGGTCATTTTTACAAGTCGTAACTTTTCGGGACTTCGTCTCGTGAAACGGACCTCACCATTGGACTCAGAGTATCCGAGATAATAAAAATTGACTATTCATTTGCCCTATTTGGACCTCGTTTGACCCACTTTTGAGTCAGGGGTATTTTTGTAACTTTGACATTTTCCTGTTGGGCCTTAGTGGAATTATTCAAAACATTTGGGGCCGGTTCATAAATTCCATAAGCTGCGGTCTGAACCAGTTGGTTCAGACCCCAAAACCCTAAACCGGTTCCATTCCATTGTGAACCAACCGGTTCAATTAACTTCAGAGAACCGGATTGAGATATCCCAATTCTCTCACCCTAACCACTGTTTGGACAACCCCAACCCAATTTCAATCCCTTATATCCGTGACCAAACATGCCCAAATTAATTTTAATTTCACATTCAAAACGACACAGTGTTGCTACCTGAATTGCGGTCGGTCGGATCTCAACCCGACCCGACCCAGACCCGACCTCATCCTGACCCGAAGAAGCCCCCGATATTCCGGTCGTCTTCTCCGATGGGTTTTCCGGCCACGGTCGCCGGAATAACGAAATTCCCTACGGATCTCACTGATTTCACGTCCAAAATTTACTGTTTTTCTTCCCAATAAATTCTAAAATTGTAAGGAATATTTTAGGACCGATTTTAACCTCCAACCTCCCCGGTTTCACACACCCATTCCCAGTTTCCGGCGTTGCACCGGTGAGGGAATAACTGGCCACAGAATGGCCATTTCTTGACCATTTAAGCTGATTCAACTTGCGTTGGGTTTCTGGAGATGTCTCCTATTGATTTCCAATCTAAAAATCAATGTTCGTTGGGTGTATACAATTCCACCATGCTTGACTGAACTCACTTCCCGATTCTGGGTTTTCTTTTCTATTTCGGATTCTCATCAATTCCAACAGCAACAACACCTATTAAGAATATAAATGAGCATAATTTAAATCAGGAATATACCTGTTTTAGTTGCTGATTTCCTTCAACTCTTTTCCAAAAATTCATTTCCTTTCTTTCTCTCTCTATTCCCACTTTTTTCTTCCTTGCGATTCAGTTTTTCTCATAGCTTAAATCTCTTTCTTTCTTCCCTTAACCGACCCCCCAGTCGGTGGCCCTTGCCACCTGCAGCCACGGTGGCAGCACACCCATGCACACAAGACACCTCACACATAGCTTTCTCTCTCTCCTCTCCTCCTCACACGTTGCACCCTAGCCCTCTCTTGCTGATTTCCCACTCGGTGGCTTTGCCACCTCCTCATCATGCAAGGCCCACATGACACATACTTACATGCCTATTATATATATATATATGCAACCGTATACATATATATACATATATAAATAATATTTCATTGATACATTATGTATGTATAGATATTACATATACATCTCCATTTAATTTTGTGCATGCACGTATTACATACGAGATTCAAATGTTGGTTCATTCGGGTGTTTAAATATTCCAACTTAACTTTAAAAATTATGCGTCGACATTCACTTGCACGGTTTTCAGTAAACTCGGCTTCCGGTGCAACGGCACCCGGACACCCGTGACTGTTTGCCTCTCATACCTATGCATCGTAATTAACAATATAGTCCATTACGCATCCACTTTTATTTATGTCATTTCACGGCTTATAATTCGGGATTACATTTATAACCCGGTCCAGCCCGGTGCACATGCTATATCCCGGGTCGGGATATTACACCAATGACCCCTTAGTCCTACCCTACGGATTAGGGGCGCGACATAGTGTTTGACTTTCTAGAGGATCTTCCTTTAGTTTTTGGATAAGGTTGTTTTAATTTTGCACTAAATCCTAACTGTAAGGATTTAAAAAATCATAAAGGGCAATCTGGTAAATTACCAACATTGACTAATGTCAAATATGAAATTAATTAAAGGTGTGTCAGACTGATTACAAAATCAACTAATAAAACATGAGTGTGACATTGTAGGGCTAAATTAGTATTTTGGTAAATTATTCGAGACTAATGTGAGTCACAGGGCTATATAGTCATTTACAAGAAGTGAATAAGTATGGAAACTCAAATGATTGAATTTGGAGGAACGGACATCATATTTAGAATCAGAGCATCAAAATTATCTAGAGTGTTAATTTCGAGCGCATGTGTGTGCCCATTTGGCCAACTGGCCATGTGGCATATTGGAGAGAGTGCAAGGTTTCCTCAAGAAACTTGGTTGGGAGTTTGAAGACTATGACGTGTGTCCCATTTTGGTTGGTCACAATGGGTTCCATTGTCGGAAGTAATCTAGTGTGTGGTGGTGCACCATAGGAGAACCAAAAATATGACCTATGTGCTTGATGGGACAAAAGCCTTACAAGGCCATTTCCTCTTCCCCCATTTGATATTACAACCTAGGTCCAAAAGACCCAAGTAGTGATGTGAAATCATCGTAAAACCTTTATAATTAAGCTTAAGTGGATAATCAAGTCAATAAAAGTTAATCAGACTTCTGAATTCTAGGTTTGACCAATGTGTTGTCGCGCTAAAGCATAGAAAACTTCATTATTTGAAATCCTTATAATTGGCCTTGCAAAAGTCTCGATAATTGATCGTCAGGTATTTAATGGTCTAAAAATAATCTTAATAAATTTTAGCTATAGGGTAACCCACCCAACTAGCTATGGTGCAAGGTGCTAGTTTCAGAAAAATAGAAATTTTGTTCTTGGGAGGGGGAGTTGACTTTTTATTGTTAAGGAATTTGGTCTTGGGACTATATTTATTGGTTCCAAATGGGGGTTATTTTCTTATTTACATTATAATGTCTTAAGTAAATGAAAATAAAATTAAATAAAACCATTTAGTTTTTTACATTATAATGTCCACCAACAGTATTATCTGTGCAGTAGAGTGTAGAGCAAAAATTGCATTCTGCCCATTTCAGTCGATTGAAAGTTTGGGATTTTTGTGTTATTTAGCTTCTATCAATTCCAGTCGACTAGTCTTTCCGTTCAGTCGACTGGTTCTCCTATTCAGTTGACTAAAAGTTTGAGATTTTTGTATTATTTAGCTTCTGTTAATTCCAGCCAACTGGTCTTGCCATTCAGTCGACTGGTTCTTCCATTCAATCGGCTGAAAGTTTGATATTTTTGTATTATTTAGCTTCTATTAATTAGTCGACTGGTCTTTCCATTCAGTCGACTAAATCAGTCACCGAACACTTGAACCTGCTATTCTTTTTTAACTTTTTCATTCCACAAGTTTTTCTTATACCTTAAACAATCTTTTCCCTTATCTTTTTAATTCATTTTACAATCCTATATCAAAACATGCATTCCACAATTCATACACCAATATGCTCATTCAAGAATCAAGTTCCAAAACATAGAATTTCTTAAGAGTCCAAAAATATAAGTCAAGTCCCTTATAATGTTTACGTCACCATCAAGCTTCTAGTTTATATACATTTAAGCTACAAAATACATAGTCGATTTCAAGAGAAACATACATTCAAACAAGTTTCCAAAAATGAGTAAGGATGTTCATGTATACAAAAAAAGTGGATATCTTCTAAAAATAGCCTGGTAGTGGTTCTTCAACTCACGGTCATTTCATTGCCCGCTCCTACATCTAGTAGGGGTCAGTACAACAGCCCCAGTAAGAAAAATCTAAGTAGAGGTAAGAAAATATGGTGTCATAAGTATGCTTGTGCATGTATAATGCCACACAAGTGATCATGGAGCAATGTTCATAACAAGAAAATAGTCCAACAAGGAGCAAGATTTCACATTAATTACTTATAATTCACTAATAAGGAAATACCAAAAAATTCCACCAAGTATAAGTAAATTAATAGGGATTTCATAATTCATTCAAGTCATTCCGATTATCAAGTTTTCACTTATCAACTCTCAAGTGCCCGATGACACATTTTTTATATCCGTTTGGGACAACGGACACTCTGTGTGTAAGCTAATGCAAAATTAACCTAAGAGAACTTAAAGAATCACTAAGGAACATTAGTGTTAAGAATTAGTTGAACTTGTGGTGTGTGAGGCATCCAATGTACGTTATGACAGACACAGTAGTATTTCCTTATAATTGGGTGATGATTGGGACTAGGATTACATCATGATCGGTTGATGTTTCATACTTGTCATTTGATTCTTATGATGTGACAATTATTATTATTCTGATGCTTGAACCTTGTATGATGTTATGATGAGATGGTCATTATCATTCCAATGCTTACTATCATTAAAATCTATTATGGTTGCCTATTCTTGTACATTGAGATATCATGCATTGCATTACATGACAGTTGATGTGGATTATGAATAGTGTATGATATCTATGGTATTGATTGAGCATGCCTCAGTGATGTAGAAGGATTGATGGAACAAATGAATAGTGTATGATGAGATCATGTTAGAGATGGAGATTATTTTGTGACGGGGATTGTGTCTCCCTTCGGTTATAAACCGTAACCCCGCACAGGTAGTGCTGTATTGCCAACAGGTTAGTAGCCTAAGAAGCATCAGGTTTTTCCTAGGGCTATTAGGTGATTAAATTTTGGATTTAAGGGGATAAAGTTGAGATTCGGATTGCAATTTAAATAATACACATTTACTTTTCTCTATTGAGCATCATGGCATTTCATTGACTGCATGGATGATTATAGTGGATGTTACTCAGACTTGTTATGGTGTGGATTACACCTGTTGTCTATATAATAGTGCAGTGATAACATGTTATTGATTGGTTATGTTATCAATCCGTATTGGATATTGTGTTCTAACCAATTTGAATAGGAAATGGAATTGATTCGTGAGGTTTGTATATGTTGATATATTTGAAAGCCTTATCACTATTGTTGTACCACGTGGAGTGGTATTTTATTCTCTTTATTATCATATTTATATCTATGATCTGATTAATGATATTATTATGTACATGGGATTGCATACTGGACATTAATAATTGTCCTTATTGGACTTGTATTAGTTGTTGCACGCTACTTGCTTGAGTGTTTTGCAAAACCCTACTAAGCGTTATGGCTCACTCCTACTGTTCATGGGAATGGAAGGTACTAGACTGATAGAGGATAGTTATTGGAGCAGCACGAGATGGACAACAACTTGAGTTGTGTTAGTTTCAGACAATTGTATTCATTCATTATATATTGTATAGTGTGCTTGTATCCTTCTTTGATATAATGTATATGTTGTATATTAGATCAACAGAGTCAACTCTACACATTCCCTTGTGATGTATTACGATTGATGTTTTTGGTTTAGTTGTGCCCAATTGTGATTCATTTCATTTAATCTTGTCACGGGACTTGAACAAACCTAAGCATGTTAACGAACCAAACCAATTAAAGAAAAATGTTTTGAAGGAAATAAATTTATAAAGGAACACATTGCATTTTATTCACTTGACTAGGATGATTAGTCTTAATCACCCACCTTCTTGAAGTCCAATGACCCCTTAGTCTGGGCTCTCCCGATCCCAAGTGTGACGCTAACCTGTTTTATCACTAGGGGATTTTGAACCTTTCAAATTTAGTCAAGTTTTAAGCTTTCCATATTCATCTTTTGGATTGTTTCATTAGACTTATTCAGTTCTTTTTTAAGCTTTTCATTTTCAGTAAGAATTAATTTTTTCTCATTTATGCTTTGTTGGAATTTATCTTCAAGAAGTTTAGTTTTTCCTCTAAGAAGATTACTAAGGATTGCATCCCATCCACTTTTATGTTAGACTATTCTAATTCAACCTGAAGTTTTTTCTTTTGTAATCATTAATTCATTTACCTTAGCCAAAAAAAAAAAAAAAAATTGTCATCTTTTTCTACCTAATACATTCAGAAATCATAGCATTATAAAATTTTCATAATCCTTCATCTTCTAAATCAAAATCTAGTTTTTACCAAAACTTTCACTAATAGAAGTTGAACTCATTAAATTAGACCCCATCAAAGTAAAGTTAAATTTCAAACATTCCTAATATCAAGAATGTTCAAATTAAATTCCTAGGAGAACAAGCTCTGATAGCAATTATGAAAACTAACGTGTGAAATTATGCTAGTTAATTAATCAAGACCTAATAAAGTCACGTTTAATTAACTACAATCGTTGTCTTACTTATTTTAAGAATAAATCCAAGTATATAAAGATCACATCAAAATAATAAAAATAGTAAAAAATATTAAGGACTTGTCACGCCCCAAATTTCCACGAACTCGGGGGTGAGCGAAATAAAACAAGAAAGGTAAATAAAGGATAATTACATGCATTTCAATACTAACTTAATTCAGGTTCTGATACAATTCCATAAACCTTACCCATTGTTTCACGACATACAAATTAAACATGCATAGTTCAGGGCTTATGCCCTTGTACAATATCAACACATGCCCCAAGGGCCAAAACACTTCAAGTTCTTTCTTTCACTAAAACATCACCGAATCTCATGTAGCCGGAGCGTCATCTGAAATATGTTATCCCACGAATGGGTCAACTTAACTGCTGGTATAATATAATGCTAACGCAAGAAACAAAATTAAGGCGTGGCATGTGCAAGTGTACATTTATTTCTACATGTCATTCAATAACATCAATGCAGTGCATGAACAGTATGCGTGACGCACCCATGCAAACTCTATGCCACACCCATGTCTCGCTTTACGGTCCTTCCTCAATGGCCTACAAGTACCACAATATGTCTCGCTTCACGATCCGGACCCCGTCTGGCATGCGAGTACCAATGGCCGATTTTGGGTTTTTCACCACAAGATCTACACCCTCATAATGCACAGCACCACGTGCTCAACCCACACCATGTTCCAAGGAATCACACTATGCCAATATGCTCTGATTCCACCATGTCATGATGTAATAATAAAGCATCTTATCCACACACGAAGCATGCTTTAAACAATGTATTACACAATAACATTCCAATCACAAATTCCCTTCATTAAGGGTACATGCCATACTTAGTCCATTTAAACACATGCTTTAAATTACATATTTCATAATCTCAACAATTCTCGAAGAATATAATTTGCACATTGCACTAGCACATGGAATATACATACAGTCATGATCCGCATCCACCACTTAACTAAACTTTCACAAAAATAACAAGAAACACATAAGCACATAAACAATCAAACAAATATGTGAATCATCAAGTCAACATGCCAATTACTCCTAAACTTAATCCTATTTCTTACTTAGCACAATATATCATACTTGACGAGTTTTGTCTTAACCCAAGAAGTCGTACTCGTAGTGTAGCGGAACTAACAGGAAGAATGCAGAAGGTCAGACCGCCTTCTCTTTGCCTTTTAGTGTTCCTAAAATCATGAAATATAACTCAGTTCATTTGTTATCATCAAATTTTATGTCTTTATTTCATGAGTTTCTATTTCTCTAAAATGAATCCTACCATTGAGTCTGAAACGTCAAAGAAAGTCAGTTTGGGCTTTCGCAGAACTCAATTTGGACTTCTATACTAAAAAGGGCAAAACGATCATTTTGTATTTTTATAGGTTCTTATATCCCGAGACATCTTTTCATAAATCAGGCTTCACAGTTGAGTTCAAAATGCTCGAAATAATAAAAATTCACTATTTTATTACTATAATCAGAGTTCGTTTGACTGCTTTTTGACTTAGTGGCATTTTTGTAATTTTCTTTCTATTTTTAGTTAATTAATTAATTAATAATTAATTAATATTTTATTCAGGAGGGTTAAACTATAATTATTAAAAATTATGGGGGTCAAAGTTGAATTTCCAAAAGTTCTAGGGGTCAAATTAGAATTTTCAGAATTCCCTATTCCAAATTCGAATAACCAAACAATGGCTAAGCCCCAAAACAAGGATAGGATATCCCTCTTCTTGATTTCAATTCCAATTCCAATTTCTTAATCCAGTAGCCAAACACCCCAAATCCCATTTTAAGTTTATAACCTACGGCTGACACGTGGGGGGGTGGGTCGGTCTTAACCCGACCCGGACCCAAGACCCGAACAATGCCCCTTCTTCCCCGATTTTTCGGTAGGGTTCTGGCGAGGTTCCGGCGCCGGCCACTATTTTTCGGTCGATTTTTCAGGGTTTAAATATGTAGTTTGCCTCAATTTTTTCCAAGGATCTCATATCCAAGCTTTTGGATTTAGAGCACTAGATCTTCACGAATAGAGGGTCAAACCTCTCTGGCCGAATCTCCAGCCAAGTCTAAACCTCCATTTTCATGGCTTTTTAGTCACTACTTTCACCCCATTTTAATCCCAAATGTTTTCTACAACTCATAGGAGTAATCCCACCTTGTTTTAACCAAGTTTTAAAGCACAAAACTCGCAAACCCGATTATCGTACCCAACCTAAAACTCCATTTGTTTTACTCATCTCCAAACCATTTCAACTGGTTCTTTTTGCATTAATCTCTATTTCTCATGCTCTACATGGCCCTACCATTTAAATCAACTATCATGCTTTGAAATTTAAAAATAGAACTGAATTTGGACATACCTATTTTCGGGTTTCTCCCTTGTATAACTTCTTTCTCATTCATCCCTTTCCTTGGTTCACTCTCTGAGCTTCTCCCAATGTTCATGACCTCTCAACTCGGCCTCCCCTTTTCTAATTTTCTCTTTATCCCATGCACACACTCAAACTACCCACATAGATACATATACCACCCCATACGCAAGCCAGCTGCAGCCCCCTATTTCTCTCTTTTCCCATATCCCTTTCTGACTTTCCTTCCTATCCATCACAACCTTGCATTTAATGTGGCTTGTGTGCATGGTTTTCCATATATATATATATATATCATATCACACACACCACACACCCGCTAGTACACATACACACACGGCTGCACACACACCATACACACGTCAGTACACATACACACGGCTCCACACACCCACACACTCGGTCAACCACTTGCACACACACACAGTATGCACATTGTGTATACATATATATATATATATATATATATATATATATTTAAACACATGTATATATATATATATACATAACATATAGGCACATACACATGTATACATACACCATACACTATTCACACACATCACATACATACATACATACATACATTTATTTAAATAAATAGGAAAGATTTATTTCCAAAAAAAAAATTTTTTTTTTTTTCAAACCTTTACAGACATAAAGATCTATGTGGGTAACCTTCCTAGGGAAAAAAGCTCAAGTTAAGCTACAAAAATCCACTAAGAAAAGAAATGCAATACAAGGTCACAAAGATCTAATCGTCAAACAACTAACATGCCACATCCTAGTGGTCTACCAATAATCTACTTAAACATTCTCATTGTCTTCTTCACCTCTAATTAGCCTTTCGCATTTTTAGTGTAGCACCATCCAGATCCACCAATCCATTACCTTTCATAGTGTAAAAATTCTAAGCAATGGAAGTCCATCCTCTAGCCCATTATATGCTCATACATGTACTTTTTCAACACTAGCTATATAGACTTTAGCTAGAAGGTTTAAAATCATGCAACAAAATTAGATATATAGATAAAAACTAAATCTAATATTTCTCTATGCTTCAATAGGCTAGGTTTTTTTTTCTATGTACATCATAGTTCCCTATTTATAGTAATAAATTTGTGAATTAAACTCAAACCTATTTAGAAGAGGTTTTGTGCATGAACTTGGCAAGTTTGGAACGAATTGTGCCAAAACAAAGACACGCTTAATGATGGGGACATCTATACCATGCGAACGCAACTTATCGTGTGAACAGAACATGTTTCCCATGCAGACAAAGAAGCTACTGTAATTAAATTAAGTTTTAGTGAGAGTTTTTACGCGACTTAATAATAACTTTTTATAAAAATATTGAAATAAGTTTAGAAATTTCCTAAAGTAGATTTATCCTATTGTCAAAACTAACTCAACTTAGGTCATTTTTAACTATGGTAAAGTTTAGAATTAAACTTATTGACAATTCTAAGGTGAGTGCCTAAATGCAAATGTATGAATTCATACCTTCAAATTGCACACTGTTCAAATCTAAACTTAAGGACAATTCTAAGGTGAGTGCCAAAATGCAAATGCATGACATGCATGAACTCATACCTTTGAATTGCACACTTCTTTAAATATTGTTGTAGATGTGAGATGTATTGAGACTTCAATTCTTGACTTGTAGTAAAGCACATGACTCAGTACGAACTCAAAAAAATATTGTTTAAAGAATTATAACCTTTTGGATAAAAACAATTCAATGTAAATTGTCTAATTTTTGGAAAGAAAACACTAAACAATTGAGACTTAATAAAGTTAGTTTTACTTAATATGATCATTGTCATAGTCTCCACTAAACTTAACTTGAGAGGTTGATTTCTACCTAAGGAATTCTATTGTTAAATTATTAGACAATGAATTCAAGTAAATCAAGCAATCATAACAAAACAACTAAAATAATAAGAATATGAAAAATGCCCGAATTTTTATGTGGTAAACCCTCATCTAGAATAAAACCCATTGGCTGCAAAAGATTCACTAATCATTAACAAACACAGTAGATGTGAGTGACAATTCTAAGGTGAGTGCCTAAATGAAAATGCATGACATGCATGAACTCATACCTTCGAATCGCAAACTTCTTTAAACATTGTTGTAGATGTTAGATGTATTGTGTCTTCACTTCTTGACTAGCAGTAAATCACGTGACTCAATACTAACTCAACAAATACTGTGTAAGGAATTACAACCTTTTGGATAACAAATTTCAATATAAATTGACTAATTTTTGGAAAGAAAACACTAAACAATTGAGACCTAATAAAGTTAGCTTTACTTAATATGATCATTGTCATAGTCTCCACTATACTTAACTTGAGAGGTTGATTTCTACCTAAGGAATCCTATTGTTAAATTATCTAGACAATAAATTCAAGTAAATCAAGCAACCATAACAGAATAATTAAAAAATGAGAATATGAAAAAAAACCCCAATTTTTATATGGTGAACCCTCGTCGGGAATTAAAACCATTGGTTGCAAAAGACTCACTGGTCAATAACAAACACAGTAAAATTCTATAAAGATAAATCACAAACAACTAACCTGCCATGAAATATAGGATTACCACTAGTTTGCTTGAATCTTCTCAATGTCTGCTTCTATTGATTAGCCTTTTACAACCATAACACCATCCATAATATATAGATTCACTACCACAGCAGTGTACAAATTCCTATGCAATGGAAGTACGTGCCTAGCCTACTATATGAACCTAAGTATAATGCCTAGCATTAGGTATATAGACTTTAAAACAAGGTATTCAATCCTTGTAGAGAAAATGACTATATGAATAAAAACTAAAGAAAAAATTACTCAATGTGTCTCTATGCTTCAAGAGTCTAGGATTCTTTAAGTAAGATACAACAATTCCCTATTTATAACAAAATAATGAAAAACCCTAAACCTGTAACAACTCATAATTTTCTATAAAATGAAATAAATATTAAATGATATGAATAAGGCATCTTAATGAATTATATTTAACACGTAATATAAAATAATAGGTTTGGAAAATTTTTAAAATATTCCGAGTTTGTTTAGACATTTGTAACACTGAAAAAGGCAAATTCATCATTTTACCATACTACCGAGATTACACCAACAATGTAATTGAAAGCTATTTTATTAGAACTTATAATACATTTATATGTCATGTACTGTTCATGGGATAATTTATATGAGCAAGAAAATGACTCAAATGGACATGAAAGCAAAAAATGAGATATTTTTAAATGAGGGGCAAAAGGGTCATTTGACCCAAAATCAGATTTTTAGTCTTTAAAAGACCAAAACCACAAAACTCTCTCATTTCTCTCTATTCTCACGGCAGCTCCAAAAAGAGAACAAGAGTTCTCTTCATTTTCTCTTTTCTCTCTCTACAATCTCTTGATTTCTTATAGGTTTGAAAGTGGATCATTGGAGTCTAATGCAAGAGCTTCCATCTAAAAGATCTTTACAAGAATTTTGAAGCTAGGGTTTTGAAAGATCTTCGTCAAAACATCAAGAACAATGAGGGAAAAGCTATTTTTTACATTGATCTTCAAGAATGAGGTACTGCTTCTAAACCTAGGTGAAAGACATGTGCTTAGGGAGATTCATGCATCACATTCATCACTACATGATTTATATATACCCATTTTTATGTAATTGACCAAATGTTGGGTGTAACTGTAAACCATATTATTTGAGGATTTCTTCTTATAGAGTTGTTCAATTCCATCCTATATATTTATTGATCTTACTTCTGGTCCAATTATTTCATTTGTGGGTGTGTATTCATGTTGTTTGTTTTACATGTGTATACAAGAAATTGGGCATACTGTAATAACTTGAAATTTTTTTTTTAAATAAATAAAATTTTCAAGTTATTATTATTATTATTATTATTATTTTATGAGTTGTGTGAATATATAAATATACATGTATGCATGTGATATGTATGTATCTATGTATGTATGTGTAAGTGTGTATTCAAATTGTTAAATCATGTGTATATGTATATATATATATATATGTGTCAGGTGTGTGCCGTGTGTGTGTGTGTCTGTATTGAGTGTTGCACACTCAAGAGAGCATGGCTTGAGGTTGTGTGTGGCAGTGGGTGTGTAAGGAGTTAGGTGAGTGCATGAGTGAAATTCTGTGTATGTATACGTGAGTGAAGAGAGTGGGGAGGAGCAGATCTGTCGTGAGGGTTAGAGAGAGAGAGAAATATAGAGAGAGAAAGTGAAGATCGTGAAGTGAAGAAAGGAGGAAGGAGAGGGAGGAGAAATTGCAGGCAACCTTGGCCACCTTAGACGCACCAGAGGAGAGTTAGAAACCAACTAAAGGGAGAGAGGACTTCACTGTCAAGGTAAAGATCCGAAACCCATTTTCTTTCTCTTTCTAGAAAATCTCCCTTATATATATTCGGTGTTGTGATGTATTAATTAGATTAAATTCTTAAGTCTTGTAGTATATGGAAAATGGAAAAGAATGCAAAAGAAACCAACCAAAATGGGTGAGAAATGAGAGAGAAAAAGGGAGTAGCAGGTCACGGCCATGGGGGATGGGTCTTGATATTTTATGTGAAAAACTTCGTTTAAAATATGGGAAATTCAAGGGGTGAGGTGCAGAAACGTATTGGGATCAAAATATAGGTCGGGTAGTGACCAAACAGTCATGGAAATGGAGAAGGAAGGGTCGGTCGGAGAGTTGACCGAGGGTTTGACCCTCTATTTCGTGATGATCCATTGGTCCAAATTGAAAATGGAGGGTGGGGGTAAAATCTACACGAAAAACCCTAGAGAACTACGTTTTTAAAACCCTAAAAAGTCGCCGAAAAAATATCGCCGGCGCCGGAACCCTACCGGAGGCCTACCGAAAAAATGAGGAAGATGAAGTACTGTTCCGGGTCGAGTTCGAGTCTCGGGTCGGGTCTGGGCTCAGGTCGGGCCAAGGCCGACCCACCCCTGCCACGTGTCGGCCTACTGTTTTAAATTAAAAATTGAATTCGGAGTGTTTGGTTATGGGTATAAGGAATTGAAATCAGAACAGGGATATCCTATCCCTGTTCTGTCACTATTCACTGTTTGGTTATCCGAATAGGGAATAAGGGTTTTCACAATTACAAAAGTACCCCTGAACTTTTTGATATTTACAAATTTACCCTGTACTTTTTCGGGAAATTACACTTTGACCCAAAGACTTTAAATAATTACACTTTGACCCCTAAAACTATTAGTTATTATGATTGGACCCACCTGATTTAAATATTAATAAAATAATAATTTAATTAATTAATTAATTAAATTAATTTAATTACTTAAATATTCTAAAATAACCCGGAGTCCAAATGGGACAAGTCATTAGTGTATTTTGACTATCTCGACCATTCTGAGGCCAATGATGAGGTCCGTTTTACGAGACAGGGTCTCAAAAAAATAAAAGACCCGTAGTAACCTTTAAAATTACCAAAATGCCCCTGAATTGAAATACAGTCAAACAAACTCTAAATTTAGTAAACAAATAGTGAAACTTTATTATCTCGAGCATTCCGGACTCAGCCGTGGAGTCCGATTTTTGAAGAGAGGTCTCGAAATGTAAAGACCCGTGAAAGGTGCAAAATGATTGTTTTGCCCTTTTTAACCCAGATGTCCGAATCAAGTTCTACGAAAGCCTAAACTTATTTTCTTCGACGTCCCGGACTCAATAGTAGAGTCTAATTTAGCAAAATAGAAACTTATAAAATAAAGACATAAAATTTGTTGAATAGCATCATTCAGGAAACAAATGAACTGAGTCACATGTTATGATTTTAGGAACACGAAAGGGCAAGGAGAAAGTGATCTGATCTTCGGTATTCTCACAGTGATCCTACTTTACTACGAGTACACCTTCCTGAGTTGAGGTCGATTATCAGGTACGATATATTGTGCTAAGTAAGAAATAGAATTGAGATTAGGAATACTTGTTCTGCTGCCTTGATTGTTCACGTGTTTGCTTGATTGTTCACATGCTTATGTGCTTCATGCTATCTTGCTGTATGTTGGGTGATGACATGAATAATGATTGTATGTATATCGCATGTGTTAGTGAAGTGTGTGAATTATATGCTTTGAGAACTGTTGACATTATGAGATATGTATTTGAAAGCATGCTTCATGTATGAATGAGATTCATCATTGAGATTATATTGTGGCATGAACGAATCAAAGCATCTTGGCATAGTGTGGTTCCTTGTGCATGGCGTGAGTTGAGCACTTGGTGCTTTGCATTATGAGGGTGCAGATCCTGTGGTGAAAAACCCAAAATCGGCCATTAGGTACTCGCAGGCCTGACGAATTCTGGACCGTGAAGCGAGACATAGTCGGCGGTACTCATGCCAGCGGGGAAGGGCCGTATCATGAGACATGAGTGGGCATAGAGTTGCATGGGTGTGTCACGCATACTGCTCATATACTGTATACTGTTCATGTACTGTCATCATGATATCGAATGCCATATAAAAATAACTGTACACTTGCACATGCCACGCCCTTAGTTTTATTTCTTGCATTAGCATTATATTGTACCAGCATGTTGAGTTGACCCCTTTAGTGGGGCAAACATTTCAGATGATGTCCCAGCTGTACGAGACATAGAGACGATCTGATTGGGGATTATGTTGGGCCCAAGGGGCGCTTTTGATATTGTGTAAGGGCATAAGCCCGAGACTGTATTTTATTTTGTATGTTGTGAACAAATGGACCAGACCTTATGTATGTATCAAAACAACATGTAGAATGTATGGGATCGTCCTTAATTATCTTTTATTCCTTTATTATTTTATTTCTTTTTGTCTCGTTACTCGCACCTCGGGTTTGCTGGAATTCAGGGCGTGACACATACTTTCCAAGTGTTTGTCAAATTGTCAATGTGGGCTTTTATATGTAAAATCATTGTGTTTTAAGTGCTATTTTCTCTATAATTATTATATTTATGAAATGGATATGGAACCACGAAAATGGTGAGCTTGAATGAGAGATGATGCCTTGGATTTGAATTGAAAATTGAGGACAAAGAATGAGAAATCTTTGGTGTGATCTTGAGTGTGGTGAGATTATGCTTTACCCAAGGTTTTACTTAGTGGTCGAGATGGTGTCTCCCATCGGCTTGCAATCTGTAAACCCGCATAGGTGGTCATTTATTTCCATCGGGTTAGTAGCCCATAAAGCACATAGGCTTACCGAGAGTCGCTAGGTGAATAGTGATTTTGGTTGGAAATGTTGAGAGCTTGAGATGACTTGACGAAAACACATAACTTAAATTTTCTTGTTTCTGTATCGATATACTTTAATTGATGTTTTCCCTTAGCATAACCACTTGTATTTATTTATAAATATTGGTTATCCTTGAGATTATGATGTTGTTTCTTCATGGATGCCTTGATTATCACTTGTGTGCCACTACACTAGCATATGCTTACACTTTCCACCTTGTGTTTTTTCCTTTCATTAGAAGTTCTACTAGGGTAGTTATATTGACCCCTAATAGACATAGGAACGGGCAAGGAGCCGACATCAAGTAATGGACCATAATGCCGCTGCTTTTGAAGATTTCACTGTTGGACATTTTTTTTTTATCTTTCTCCACTTCTAGAATTTTGCCTATGCTTTATTTCTTTTGAAACATGCCCTTGTATATAAATGTCTTTTGTTAAAGGCCACACCTTTTGTAAACTTGTTGTATGTAAAATGTAAGATAAATAGTATTGTAAATGTTTGAAACTATTTCTATGTGCATAATGATGTACACGAGGTAGTTAAATGCATGAAAGGATGGAAATTGGAGTTTATTGAATGTTTGAGCACGTGTATTAATGACTTAATGTCATGAAAAATTTAAAATGTTATGATAAATGCGATACAGGATGTGGGAATTAAATTGAAGAAATCTTGGATGGAAAATGGCGTGGAAACAACCTCAAAATGCCACATCGTAGCAAATTGGGACAGTAGGAACTGGTTGACACCAACTGGCTGACCGATTATTTTGCACTGTTGGGATCTCATTTTCTAAACAGACCAGTTGACCAGTCTTGTAACGATGCTAAAATTTAAATAAAGGTAAATGGTTAATTTACTCATTTGAATTAAGAACAGATAATAAATATAGAGCCTAATAAATTATGAAAATAATATGTAAATATTTAATATAATATGTAAAGATAAAAATGTAATTTTAATAATTTATTCGAGTTTAGTGAAGGCCATAGGGTCACATAATTGGATTCAAGCCGCAGAAAAATATAAAAAATTTACTGGTAGAATTTGGAGAAACGGAGAGCATATTTGGAATCTACACATTGAAATTAGTTACCTTGCCAAATTTGGTGTGATTCTGATACAATTTATTTTTAAATACGCGTGTGCATGCGTATGACGGACTGGTCATGCAATGCGTTGGTAAATGTGAGAAGCTTCTTGAAGAAGCTAAATGGAGATTATTCTAAAACAACACATGGAATCTTGGGTGTGGCCAAAAAGGGATCAAAAAGAGGTGAGATTTGGTATGGTAGGGTGCACCAAGTATATAGATATTTGTGTATGATATGAATAGTGCTAGATGTGACAAAAGAGATCTCTCATTTTCTTTTTCCTTGTCAGCCGAATGATGTAACAAACCTCACCCATTTTCAAAAAATTTCATTTTCTCTCTATATGGCATTATCTCTATACCTCTTCTTTCTCTCTAAATGTGTGAGACTTTGTATCTGTGTATGCAAAACATGGGTGTGAAGGAAGTGTATATGGTTGTGGGTGTTGTTGGCCTCCATGGATGGAGCTTCATGAGGATGAAAAAATGAATAATGGTGGCTAGAAAGTTAGGTAAAAGAATGTATGAGCCGTCATGGATGAAAAAAGAAAATCTTTCTCTCTCTAGAAAACCACTTCCTCTCTCTATAATGGATGGACACTATGAAGAAGGTAGGGATTTCTAAGACCTTTCATTTAGTCGTAGATGCAATATATGTGTGTATATACATGTGTGATTTCATGGATTATATAGGTATATTCATACACTTAATATGTACAATCATGATCTTGAGTGATTTGAATATGGTATTAACAACTAAAGGGCATATTGAGTTAAACCTGCAGCACTTGCTGGTGGAGTTCCAGCAACATTGGGCAAAGTTCAAAAAACCATAACTAAATCAACTTAAATTTTACTCGGGTGAAATTTAGGTCTAAATTGAAGCTGTGGAAGTCTAGTTTCATTTAAATTGGTTTAACACATAAACTCTAAGTCGATTGTGATTTATGAATTTATAAAGTCAAGTGGTTAAAATTAAAAATTTGGCTCTTGTAAGACAACCTATTTTCGGGACCTATAAATCCCTATACCTTTTGAGATAATTTTTGAGTCTTTTATGGATGGATATAGCTATGTCTTAGCTTTATTTTGATGTATCATGGATCTTGTTTGGCCCTAAGATGAATTTGATATAGTGATTTTACTAAACATGTCCATATTATGACCTTAAGGGAGTATTTGACTTGTAACTTGAGTTACAGGAAGTATATTTGAATGCTTTAAAAGCTCATTGAAAGTAGACTCATAATAGAACATTCTATAAAAATCACAAGAAGTCAGGTTTTGTGAAATAGGAGATCTAGGATTCCAAACAAGATTGAACTGTCTAGTGAGCAGAAGATAAATGAACCATGGATTGTTTTCTTCTTTTATCCTTAATGAATTTGATTTTTTTTCTTGTTTTTGATGCATGGGACTTCAAGAAATAATGTTTAGAAGTAGAGTAGTGAATAGGAAAATTCATGGAATGAAAATTAGGTAAGGTGCATTTTAAATGTTTCTATACATACTAAAGGAATATCAATCACAACCCGGGTCTTTGGGGACTTAAAGAAATTGAAATGCCTATAGTTGTTAGGTTGTGTTTTGGTTGAATTTATGATTGGTTCATGCATTTATATTTTTCTATTTGGCATTCTATCAAAATTTATTTGGCATTATATCAAAATTTATTTGGCATTCTATCCAAATTTACATGTTAGGTAATATGAAATTTATCTTGTCTCTTGAATTAAAATTACATTCTTGCTGTAATCATCCAATGGATGATCCCATTTCTTGATTTTCCTAAACTATTCTCTATTGTCTTTCTTGAATATTGATTTTCCTTTGAAACCCTTTGTCACGCCCCTAACCCGCAAGGCCAGACTAAGGGGTCAATAGGATCCCGAAAAGAAGGTAATAGGACTAACCATCCTAGTTAATTGTATAAAAAATAGGCCATTTTTTTTATTGATTTAGTTTTTTTAATTGGTTTTGGTTCGGTTCCCTGATTAAACTTGTTCAAGTCCTGTAATGGGATTAAATGAAATTGATTGCATTCAAAAGCACTATACAAATTATCCAACAACAAGGTATAATATGATAACATCTAGAGTTGACTCTATAGTCTAATATATATACATCCCATATACATGAATATCTAAGAAGGATACATGAACCCTTAATAAATGCAAATGAATAGATACATGAATATAACTAAGTACTATAGTGACTTTAGTCCATCCTGTACTGCTTTAATAGCTATCTTCCATCAAGTCAATACCTGTCATTCCCATGAACAACAGGGGTGAGCCATAACGCTCAGTAGGGTTTCTCAAAACACACAAGCAAGCAACATGTAAAAACTAATGCAAGTTCAAAGAGCACACACCCTAAAATCCTGTATGCATCATAAGCACACACTATCAACATATGCCAAGTACAAGCATAAGTATAAGCATCAAGAAGGAATAGCACCACTACCCGTGGTTTCACAATAATGATCAGGTAGTCAATATATGGCAGTCATACACATGACATAAGTAAAACATGTAATTTCACGAAGCACCTCCATTTCTTATTTTAATGCCACAAGAACAATGTATATAAATGTATAACTAATCTCAAGATGTAACTGTAAGCTTACGAACCCCACAGAGCACCTTAATTTCTTGTTCAAAGCCACAAGAACAATGTATACATTCACAGCTAAGCAATCATCCATAATTGCCATAGTATCACAAACTAGCAGTATACAATCCATCAATAATCATAAGAAAATATCACATGAGTGTCAACTCACTTCATTCTCTCAAGAATTTCAATCCCATGAGTATCCACCTAATTTGGCTCCTGTAAGCCTATGTGCTTTACGGGCTACTAACCCGATGGAGACAAACGACCACCCGCACGAGTTTATAGTTCGCAAGCTGAAGGGAGACACCGTCCTTATCATAAATGGAACCCCAGGTAAAGTGAAATCTCACCATGCTCAAGAGCACACGAAATACGTGACTAATTCCCATCCCATGTCATTTTTCTCATAAGTGTTCTTTTTCACAATTCTAATATCTCAATCCACGCCACAAACGGTGCCTATCCATATCAATATCCTCTCAAATCTCACACCGCTCAGTTATAGTCAACAATAAGCATATCAGTATCATCCTCATCCACAACAATCACTAACAACTATAAAAGAGGATTTCTGGTTAACAAATAAGTAGAGAAGTAATAGTGGTTATATATATATATATATCAATAATAGAAATAGAAATGATAATCAACATGGTGATCACACTTATCTTGTAATATCATGCAATGTCCAACATAATGGAAATCAACATAATAATCATATTCTACTGACAAACTAATCATAAGATAATCATGGTAATAACAAACATCTCATGTAGATTGTATAACAAGTATGCACATCAACAAGTTAAGACTTTGTCCTAGTCCTAATCATCACCCCACTACAAGGAGACACTACATGTGTTTTTCATAATGTTTGTGAATTGTCTTACATACCTACTGTAATACCCCGATCCAAATTGGAATCGAGCGAACTATGTAACCCAAGCCGATAGTGCTTTATGTCATGATATCAAAAGGAACGGACGAGTTTAGATTTGAAATTGTTTCAAATGTACAGAGGATACCTAGGCAATGCCCGAGCAAGCCAAGAACGAATATCGAAAGAAAATAAATAAAAAAAGAGAAATAAATAAAATTAAAATGGAATAAAATGTGATGCTGCACTTTTTGACTCGCAACACGTGAGGGCTCCGTGACCTGTAGAACACTCAGAAAGATGATCAGAGGACCACCGGATTGGCTCCGGCGGTAGCCGCTCCGATGCTTAAGTAAGTAAGGGAATTGAAAGACTGTATTAAAAGTCAAAGAATGAGCATAAGTCTGCAAAGCGTACCTCTAGGGTTTAATATATAAGCCGTGGTTCTCCTAATTCTGATTAGGTTTTGCCGCCACGAATATCGGGATTTGATCATCAGAGATTTGCAGTTACCTTGTGGAGCATTGAATCGTAGATGGAGATAACCATAGATAGTCGTTTCCGTGTTGAAGGCTGTTTCCTTATTCCCCGCTTAACGGCTGTTAAGGAAACCATATATGCAGTGTCGAATAAATACTGTCCAAAACAGGAGGTCTGGACGATGTACATGAGAATATCCTGAATGCTTCATCTGTACTGTATGACCGAGTTCATCGGTTCTGAATGATATATAAATAAGAATGCTCCGAAGGCTTATGGCTGCTCTGTATGATAGATATATATGAGAATACCCGAAAGCTTATAGCTGTTCTGTATGACCGACATATATGAGCTCTGTAGGATCGAGATTTGTTAATCTGGTAGGCACACGTGTCTCAAACTGATTGGTGTGTCTGTTTATGGTATATCAGCTACTCCCCCCCCCCCCGAGCCCTTGTCAAAAGCTAGGGTTTTAACTAGGGTTGAGGGCTTTGTGAAGAGTCATACGTTTTGCCTTCCCAGTTCTCAAGAAGCCGGTTTAACGCGCCATTTATTGCGCAGCCTATACTCGAGAACTCATCATTACTTTCAACCGTGGTGTCGGCTCGTCTTGGAAGGCTCATATTTCGAATGCGTATATAGAGAGAGGGAAAGGTCTTTCATACCTTTCTTCTGCATTTACTTCTACAATACCAGATCGCCATTTGACATATCTTGGAGTTTTGGAGGATCTCCGGTGTTCATAACCCTTTTTTGATCTCAGGTTCGACTTTTAGTCCCTTCTTCATCCCTTCTTATCTGTTTCATCTCTTTCTCTTGTTCGCCATGTCTGGCTTAGAATCACATTCTGGTTTGGGGAGTCCTTCTGAGACTGATCCTCAAATGCAATTAGTGAATGTTGATGAAAATAGAATGGTAGTTCCTCCCTCTAGTCCGGGGGTCAGGATTGTCGATGCTTTTGATGATCCCCCGAACAGGGCTGGCGAAACCTCTGGTCGGTCTGATCGCAGAGAAGAGGGTGAGAGTGTAATTACTGAAAGTATGCTGAAGGAGTTATGGGCGAAGTTCAAACTTCCCAAAAATGTCGCTTTCAGGGTCCCAGATTCTCAAGATCGCCCGGGCGATGTTAGAGATGGAGAAATCTGTGCCTATCTGGCCTGGTTTGAACTGGGTCTTACACTCCCCTTTCCTGATATAATAAAACAATTCTTTTGTTGGTTTGATCTGTGCCCCGCAGACCTGAACCTTAACAGTTGGAGACATCTGTTGAGCTTTATCGTATTAGGGCATATGAATAATGTCAAGGTGTCCCTTGACTTGATCCGTAGCAATATGGATCTAAAACTTCAAAAGGCGGAAGGCCTTTATTACATGTCTTTTGATAGTGGGTTCAGACCCCTTACTTCTGTGCCCTCCTCCAACAAGACCTGGAAGAAATGGTACTTCTTTATTAAAGGAGGATGGGAATTCAAGAATTTCGAGGGTCAACCTTCCACATTCCCTCGAACCACTGGGCCTAGGGGTGAGGTTTAACTTTTTCGTGGCTGCGTTGACTCTGTTTTGTTTGCCAATTTGTTGAACTGATCAATTTCTGTGTTTGCTTTGCAGTTAAGAGTGCGTGGAAGAGACCAGATTTCTCTCCCGTAATTCAAAAATAGTATAAGAAGCTTTTGAAGCCCAGCATTAGGGATCATTCTTCCATTGTCAACCCTGATAGATTAATGGCTGCCAGGGGTAGTGTCGAGGAGATAGCTGATAATGTGATGGCTCAGTGGGAGTCTGAGCCATCACCGCCTGCGGTGGGGGAGGCTTCTTCTCCAGTGGTCCCTCCAGTTCCGAAGAAGCGGAGGCTGATTTCGTCCTCTCCCGGGCCTGCTGAGAGGGAGGAAGAGGCTCCCGTCCCTATTACGGTGGTTCCTCCAATCCCGTCTCGTCGAGCGGGTAAGGAGGCATCATCATCGGTGGCTCTTGACGTTGCTGGTCAGGGAGCCAAGAAGATTCTGAGTGAGTTCTGGGCCAAAGGCTCAGTTAAAATTAAGCCTCAGGCGTCTGGGAAGCTGCTTGTTGACTTGACCGCTCTTCAGGTTAAGGTGAGCTCGTTAGAACCATATTTTCCTTACCTTTAAGCGTTTCGACTGGTGTTTGAGTCGTTTTCCTTGTGTTACGCAGACCTTGCATACCCTTTCTGCTTTGGTGGAGGTTTCTCCATCTGTGGAGGAGCTCGACCAACTTAGGGCCAATCTGGACGAACTGGGGCTCCAGTTGGGTACTGCTCGGTCGGAGGCTCACGATTCTGCGGAGAAGTTGAAGGAGTGTCAGAACTCCTTGATAGTGATGGAATCGGAGAGGAACCTTGCCGTTGAGCGGGCGAGGAGGTTGTAAGTGGAGATGACCGGCTTGCGGTACCAGCACAGTAGGCAGCTCGATGCAGCCGTGGAGCAGGCATTAGTGGACAATGAGGAAGAGATGAGGTCGAAGCTGGAAGGAATGGCCCATCGTTTGATTACGTTTGGGTTTAATAACTTCCGCTCTCGGCTTCTTGCCAAGTTTCCTGACCTAGACGTTTCCTCCATTGTGCCGCCTGGGTCTGATCCTCCAGAGGTCAATCAGGACGAAGTGGCTGATGTCCTCCCGGCCGATCCCATGGAAGTGGTTGTACCGACTGAGGTGGTCGATACTGTACCTGCCGAACCTTCTCCTGTCGTTGATCCTGTTCCTGCTAATCAGGCTTAGGATCCATATTTTGTTATTTTTCAATGTACTTGAGACATACATTTGTTTAATGGAACAGTCTTTTGGTTAATACTCGCCTCTTTGGTTATATTGTTCTGTAGCATTCGTGCATATCTTTGAGTTATATAGCTCTGTAGTGCCCTAACGTGTAGTTGATGGTAATAATTGTTGCAAGTTACCCTGCTCTGGAGTTTAGTGTACACCAGATCAGATTTTCTTCTGCAGGGAGCTGTGTTCCGAACTTCTTTACTTGCCTTAGGCCAGTAATTGGAGACTGCTGTTTTGAAGTATTTCAAAGCTAACTGTTCTGAATTCGGGGACAATAATAAGTGGATATCTTTGCGGTTGTAGTTTGGTTGATCAGATCTTCTGTCTCCAGACCTGTTAGAAATCAAGAAACGTCATAGTTGATAGACCTCTGCTGTACATGTGGTCCTGTAAGTGTCAATGACATGGAGAAACCGTCACGTCACATGTATGGGAAAGATTAAAAGCCTGTGTATTACGTGTATGGTCCTGCCTTTTGTCTCTCCCGAGAAGGTGGTTTAATACTCCATTTATTGCACCTCCGCCGTTTGGGATTTCGAAGCTAGCACTTCGCTTAATCGTTGTGACTGTTCAACTGGGTGGCCTTTGGTCTTCCAGCGTCTATATATATGGAAACGAGGGCATATGGTTGTGCTCAACCCTTTTGCTCCCCGAATTGTTTGTAAGAGAGGTTTTTATATGCTGCCGGAGTTCTTCCACTCGTCCGGAGATGATGGATGATTCCTTGCCTGAGTTAGGAATAATTAAACTGTGGCCAAAAGTTAACCCTCCCCTATTTTCAGTCTCCAAGGAAGGATTGAATGAGGCACAAGTCTTCTCGTTTCCTCTGATATCTAGTCGAGATTTCTCCGACTGGTGGTGGCCCCTCCTCGATTCAACCGAGGCCTGGAGCGTTGGTGATGAAGACGAAGGTGAGTTGCCTTCTCTTCCTCACGCCCTGTCAGAGACCCTTGCTCCAAGTGGCTGGGGTGAAACAGACGGTGTGAAGAAGAAGATTGAAGGTGGGTTGCCTCTTCCCGCGTATAACTCGGCAGTGACAACTGCTCTGAGGGAGATGAATGGGGGCCGCCTCCTCCCCTTTGTGACTTGGCAGGAACCCTTGCTCCAATTGGCTGGGGCGTTATGCCGATTACAAAGGTGGAGAATGAAAAGTCTCCTGAGGCTCAGAGCCCTCATCATCCGTTGGTCATGGGACCAGTGATAGTGATGATGAAATGGCCTGGGCACTACGTGATGCAGACTGGGGTTCAGGGTTCCTTCCTTTCAAATGGAGCCGATGAAGGCAGTTTTGAAGGTTTTGGATCTTGTGCCCCTTTATCATCCCAGGAGAAGAGCCATTATGTTGCCAAGCGTAGCTTCTGTAATAGCTTCTGTAATAGCTTCTGTAGTAGCTTCTGTAGTAGCTTCTGTAGTAGTGTCTTGGTACTGATGTAAATCTTTTTGAGTTATTAATAAAGTTGAATTTCTTCTTCTCAGATCTGATATTTTTTGTGAATGTGCTCTTTTGAAACTTAAGCATCTTCTAATGCGTTGCCGATTGTTCTGAAAATAAATCAAAAACTTTAGAAAAATGCCAGAATCGAAGTACTTCACCTTTGGTAGAAACCATGGTGCTGGTTTGTTTGACAGATAAGTCAAATAATATAAGTGTCAAATCCGAGGTATTCCGTTCTAGTAAACTTTAGTTGACAGGTGCTCGGAACTTCTGCCTTTGAATAGACTGGATTACAGAACCCGCTAGTTGAAGATGGTCCAGACTCTGAAGGCCTGTGCATAATAGATGGACCAAGCTCTGGAGGCTTGTGCATTAATAGATGGACCAAGCTCTGGAGGCCTGTGCATTAATAGACGGACCAGGCTCTGGAGGCCTGTGCATTAATAGACGGACCAAGTTATAAGACTTGTGCATTAATAGATGGACCAGGCTTCGGAGGCCTGTGCATTAATAGACGGACCAAGTCATAAGACTTGTGCATTAATAGATGGACCAGGCTCTGGAGGCCTGTGCATTAATAGATGGACCAGGCTCTAGAGGCCTGTGCATTAATAGATGGACCAAGTCATAAGACTTGTGCATTAATAGATGGACCAGGCTCTGGAGGCCTGTGCATTAATAGATGGACCAAGTCATAAGACTTGTGCATTAATAGATGGACCAGGCTCTGGAGGCCTGTGCATTAATAGACGGACCAGGCTCTGGAGGCCTGTGTATTAATAGATGGACCAAGTCATAAGACTTGTGCATTAATAGATGGACCAAGCTCTGGAGGCCTGTGCATTAATAGACGGACCAGGCTCTGGAGGCCTGTGCATTAATAGACGGACCAAGTCATAAGACTTGTGCATTAATAGATGGACCAGGCTTCGGAGGCCTGTGCATTAATAGACGGACCAGGCTCTGGAGGCCTGTGCATTAATAGATGGACCAAGTCATAAGACTTGTGCATTAATAGATGGACCAGGCTCTGGAGGCCTGTGCATTAATAGATGGACCAAGTCATAAGACTTGTGCATTAATAGATGGACCAGGCTCTGGAGGCCTGTGCATTAATAGATGGACCAAGTCATAAGACTTGTGCATTAATAGATGGACCAGGCTTCGGAGGCCTGTGCATTAATAGACGGACCAAGTCATAAGACTTGTGCATTAATAGATGGACCAGGCTTTGGAGGCCTGTGCATTAATAGACGGACCAGGCTCTGGAGGCCTGTGCATTAATAGATGGACCAAGTCATAAGACTTGTGCATTAATAGATGGACCAGGTTCTGGAGGCCTGTGCATTAATAGATGGACCAGGTTCTGGAGGCCTGTGCATTAATAGATGGACCAGGCTCTGGAGGCCTGTGCATTAATAGATGGACCAAGTCATAAGACTTGTGCATTAATAGATGGACCAGGCTCTGGAGGCCTGTGCATTAATAGACGGACCAGGCTCTGGAGGCCTGTGTATTAATAGATGGACCAAGTCATAAGACTTGTGCATTAATAGATGGACCAGGCTCTGGAGGCCTGTCATTAACAGATGGACCATTTTAAGGAAGTAAAAGGAAGAAAAAAAAAATCTTCATTGATAATACTTCCGCAAGTGTTCTACGTTCCATGGCCTAGGAACAGGTTTCCCAGTCGTATCTTCAAGCCAGTAAGTGGTAGGTCGAATGACCTTCGTTACTTTGTAGGGGCCTTCCCAATTTGGTGACAACTTTCCCATGGTGGGATCCTTGGTGTTCTGAAAGACTCTTCTTAAGACGAAGTCTCCAACTTGAAAGCTGACTGTCTTGAGTCCTATCCTGGATTTATTGATCATTCTTTGTTGGTAGGCTTCCATCCTGATGCTGGCCTGATCCCTTTTTTCTTCGAGCAAATCCAAGTTCTCCATCAGCTGCTGATCATTGGATTCTTGCTCAAAGGCCTCAATCCTCAGAGTTGGCATACCGATTTCAACCGGAATTACTGCTTCTGTCCCATAGGCTAATGAGAAGGGTGTTTCAGAGGTGGGAGTTCTTCTGGTTGTACGGTAGGCCCAAAGGACTCCTGGGAGCTCTTCTGCCCACTTCCCTTTGGCTTGTTCCAACCTTTTCTTTAACCCATCAAGGATTGTTCGGTTGGTGACCTCTGCCTGCCCATTTGCTTGTGGATGGCCTGGAGAGGCAAAGTGCTGCCTGATGTTGAGATTTTCGCAGAATGCCTTGAAGCCTTTACCAGTAAATTGTGTCCCATTATCTGAGATAATTACACGTGGTATGCCAAACCTGCAGACAATGTTCTTCCAGGTGAAGCTTTCGACTTCCTTTTCTGTAATATGCGTCAAAGGCTCGGCTTCGGCCCATTTAGAGAAGTAGTCGATAGCCACCAAAAGGTACTTCCTGTTTGGAGGTGCTCGTGGTAACGGGCCCACAATGTCCATTCCCCAGTGAGCAAAGGGCCAAGGACTAGGAATCGGGATGAGCTCGTGCTGAGGCTGGTGTTGGTATGAGGCGAATCTCTGACATTTGTCACACTTCTGAACATATTCTTTAGCCTGCTTCAGCATGCCGGGCCAGTAGTAGCCCTGTGATAGAGCTCGGTGGGCTATAATTCTGCCCCCATTGTGATTCCCGCAAATTCCCTCGTGAATTTCAGCCAAAACATATTGTGACTCGTCTGGAGCCAAACACTTTAACAGAGGTTGAGAGTATGACCTTCTGTAAAGTTTGTCGTTAAGGATCAGGTACCGGGCCGCTCTGATTCTGATTCTCCTGGCTTTGTTTTTATCCTTTGGGAGGAGCCCGGATCTCAGATATTGGAGGATTGGGGTCATCCAGCTCTGGGTCTGTTCATCAATTTGAGCAACTGATGCTTCCTCAATGCTGGATCCTGGTTGAAAAGAGATTTTAATGGTGGAATCTGCTTTAGACTTGAGGCGGGAGGCCATGTTAGCCAGAGCATCTGCTCTGCAGTTCTGGCTTCTCTCAATCTTCTGAATAGTGAAAGTTTGGAAGGAATGCTTTAAACGGTTTACCAGTTCGGAGTACCGAAGCATCCTGTCATCCTTAATGGCAAACTCTCCCAAAACTTGGCTTACTACCAGTTGGGAGTCAGAGAAGACATCGAGGTTCTGAGCCTCGCATTCCAGCGCAAGCTTCATCCCTAAGATTAGGGCCTCGTATTCAGCTTCATTATTAGAAGCCCTAAATCCCAGGCTGACTGCTTTTTCCGATGTAAGTCCATCAGGGGACTGTAGTACCAGTCCTACCCCTGATCCTTGATCGGTTGACGAACCATCAATATACAGCAGCCAGGTTCCTGTAGTTTCGGCGATTTGTGCTTCGTTCTGCAGTGCCAGGGTGAACTCGGCTACAAAGTCAGCTAAGGCCTGCCCTTTAATGGAGTTTCGGGGTACATATGCTATGTCAAACTCCCCTAGCTCCACAGACCACTTGACCAATCTTCCCGATACCTCGGGTTTCCTCAGTATTGACTTTAAAGGATAGGCAGTTGGAATCTCAATTGGATGGGCCTGGAAGTAAGGTCGAAGCTTCCGGGCTGATATGACCAAGGCATAGGCCAGCTTCTCTACTTCTGGGTATCTTTTCTCCGTGTCAAGGAGTGCCCTACTGACGTAGAATATAGGCCTCTGTACTCCTTTGTCCTGTCTGATTAGTGCGGAACTGACCGCGTTCTCAGAAACTGCTAGATACAGGAGCAGCTTTTCCCCTTGTATAGGTTTTGACAGGAGCTCTGGAGAGGCCAGGTACTCCTTTAGTTCTTGGAAGGAATGCTCGCATTCTTCTGTCCATTGCAAAGCCTTGCTGCCCTTTAGGGCTCTAAAGAAAGGTAGGCAACGATCGGTGGACTTGGATATAAATCTGCTCAATGCGGCGACTCTGCCGTTCAGTGCCTGAATCTCCTTTCTGGTCTTTGGTGACTTCAGTCCAATCAGGGCTTGGATCTGAGTGGGATCTGCTTCGATACCTCTTTGAGAGACGATGTACCCCAAGAATTTTCCCTTCGTAACTCCGAAGGTACATTTCGAGGGATTGAGCTTCATCTTGTGTTGTCTGAGGATATCGAAGGTCTGGGCTAAGTGTTGGAGATGGCTGCCTTTCTGGAGGCTCTTTACCAGCATGTCGTCGATATATACCTCCATGGTGCTGCCAAGCAGTGGGCTGAACATCTTGTTCACCAACCGTTGGTAAGTGGCTCCAGCATTCTTCAAACCGAAAGGCATCACTCTGTAGCAGTAGAGTCCTCTTTCGGTTATGAAGGCAGTCTTTTCCTGATCTGGAGGGTACATCTGGATCTGGTTGTATCCAGAGTAGGCGTCCATGAAACTCATAAGCTCATGCCCTGCAATGGCGTCAACCAGTTGATCTATTCTCGGCAGTGGAAAGCTGTCCTTGGGGCATGCTTTGTTGAGGTCTGTATAGTCGACACAGACTCTCCACTTGCCGTTCTTCTTCTTGACGAGCACAGTGTTGGCTAGCCACTCGGGATAGAAAACTTCCCGTATCATCCTAGCGTCTAGCAGCCTCTGGACTTCTTCGTCTATAACCCGATGCCGTTCGGGAGCGGTCGGTCTTCTCTTCTGCCTGATTGGGGGGTGATCTGGATCTACCATCAGTTTATGAGTTATTAGATTAGGATCTATCCCCTCCATGTCCCTGGTTTCCCAAGCGAAGATAGAGAGGTTGTTCTTCAGAAACCTGACTATCTTTTCCTGCTCGGCCGGCGTGAGGTCTGGGCCGATGTACAAATAACGCCCCTCTGCTTCTGAACTGACCAGTACCTTGATGGGCTCGCCAACAGGCTTGGCTCGGCTATCACGTCCCCTTGGGCTCAGGGGCTCTTCAACGCCGGATGGGCAATCTTCCACCTCGGGAGTGTGAGTGAAAACCGGATCTGCACAGTCCCGAGTGTACTGTAATTGCTATTTTGGAGCTGTCTCCTTGAGGGCAATAGCGTGACATTCTCGTGAGGTTGGCTGACATCCTCGGACCGAGTGCACGTTCTGATTGTGGACGTACTTCAGACACTGATGAAGGGTCGAAGTGACCGCCCCTATCTGGTGTAACCAGGGTCTCCCGATGATGACGTTGTATGGAGACTTCATGTTCAACACCATGTATTCAGAGATGGCGGTTTTCTGCCCTTCACCTTCCCCAATAGTGGTAGGAAGGTCAACTCTCCCCAGGGGGGTGCTGAGGTTGCCATCAAAAGCTGCCATTACGGCAGTGGTGGGCTTGATGCTGTCCTGGTCTATGCCCATCCGCTTAAGCGGTTCATAGAATAGAATGTTGACTGAGCTGCCAGTGTCGACTAGGACTCTTCTAGTTTCGAAGTTGGCGATTCTGAGGGTGATAACAAGGGCATCACTGTGAGGGCAATGTACCCCTGCTAGATTTTGCTCGGTAAACTGGATCTCTGGCCCTGGCTTGAGCCTCTTTTCGACGTTGGAGATCTGCGAGATGTTTGGGGTAGTTCTGGCCTCCCGAGCATATCTTTTTCTTGCCCTGTTGGACATTCCTGTAACAGGGGAGTCAGCATGGAGGACGTAGATAACATGGTTGTTCTGCCTCTGAGGCTCGTTTCTCCTTCCCGCTGCTCTTGCCTGTGTTCGGGCCTCTGATCTGGCCGCTGCTGAGGCTTGTCTTCTTGGGGGTTCTGCCTTCCGTCTTGTTTGACGAACTCCCGAAGACGTCCCTTCTTTATGAGCTGTTCTATCTCATATCGGAGGGTCCTGCAGGTGTTAGTAGTATGCCCATGATCTTTATGGAAATTGCAATACTTACTTTGGTCCCGCAGGCTGGGATCTCCTTTGATCGGCTCTGGCCACCTCAGGTTCTCCCGATCTCGGATCTGCCGGAGTACCTGGTTCGGAGTAGTGTTCAAAGGCATGAAGTTGGTGAACTCCCTTGGTGCGGAGTTGTACACAGCTCTGTGAGCTGTTTTCTTTTCTGGGCTTCTGACCCTCTTTTTGTTGGAGTCTTTTCTGTGATCCTCCTTCTTATGGTCCTCCCGCTTCGGATTATCCCTCTGGGTCTGATCCTTGCCCTTTTGGGCTGAGCGGTTGGCTTCTTCCAGGTTGATGTATTTTTTGGCCCGATCCATCAATGCTGCCATATCGGCCGGGGGGCTCTTTGTCAAGGAATCTCTGAAGCCGCCTTGGGCAAGCCCGGCAGTAAGGGCCGCAACAAGGAATTTCGGGCTGCAATCCGTGATCTCAGTAAGCTCGGTGTTGAAGCGGGCAATGTAGGCCCGGAGGGATTCCTCCCTGGACTGCTTAACATTCAGCAGGAATTCTGGCCCCCTTCTGAGCCTCTTGCTGGTCATAAATCTATCCAAGAACTGTCTACCGAGCTCGTAAAAGCTGGGAATTGAGTTCGGAGGGAGGTTGTGAAACCACTTCAGAGCTGTTCCCTTCAAGCTGGTGATGAACGTTCGGCACATGAAAGCATCTGAAGCTCCGTGAAGGGCCATCGTATGCTGATAATGAGATAGGTGATCCCCTGGATCTCCAGATCCGTCATAGAGAGTGAATTTGGGCACCACGAACTTTCTAGGCCTCTCTTCGGACATGATGGCGTGGGTGAACGGTGTGGCTAGTCTTCCGAGCAGCCTGGCCAGTTCGTCTTGCTCTGGAGGGTTCTGAGGTCCTCTTAAGCCGATTGTCCGGTCCATAGACTCGGCAATCTCCTCTACCCTTCGCGGGTCTCTGAGTCTGACATCTTGTGAACCCTGCCTGACAGCCTCGGCTTCAGGGTAGTAGGGTGGAGTGCGCCCTTCGGATGGAGGAGGAATCCGAACCGGTGGGACTGGCGCTGCATGATAAGGTTCCTGTGGTGCCGGGGGTGCTCCCGAAACCCTAGGAGTTGGGGCTCGAGTAGTGCTTCGAAAATGCACGTCGGGGACAAAAGCGGAAGTTCCCCAGCCAGGAACTGTTGATGGCTGTGGATCTCGGCCAGCATGAGCAACGCCCGAAGGGTGCTCAGGCTGGTTAGTGGGGGCCTGCCCACGAAATTCTTCATTCCCCGTGGCAACTGGGGGTTGCGTTCCTGCAACGAAGTTGACCGGCGGGCTAGGAGAAGCCGCCGCTTGGTTCTGCGTGAGCGTTGCCAGCGTTCTAGTAATGGCTAGCAACTGCTCCTGTACCAGTTCATTGTGTCGTTTTATTGCTTCGATCTCTTGTCGCATAGGGTTGGTCGCTGGTCCCCTTGTGCGCGGAGCAGGCGGCTGACGCTGAGCGTTTTGCGAATTCTGAGTATTCTGTCGGGGTCGGAGATTTGGTGCCATGGTTTTCCGGTGGGGAAAAAGATGAGTTTACGAATAAAGCACGTAGAGATTAGTCGTTTCCCACAGACGGCGCCAAACTGATGCTGCACTTTTTGACTCGCAACACGTGAGGGCTCCGTGACCTGTAGAACACTCAGAAAGATGATCAGAGGACCACCGGATTGGCTCCGGCGGTAGCCGCTCCGATGCTTAAGTAAGTAAGGGAATTGAAAGACTGTATTGAAAGTCAAAGAATGAGCATAAGTCTGCAAAGCGTACCTCTAGGGTTTAATATATAAGCCGTGGTTCTCCTAATTCTGATTAGGTTTTGCCGCCACGAATATCGGGATTTGATCATCAGAGATTTGTAGTTACCTTGTGGAGCATTGAATCGTAGATGGAGATAACCATAGATAGTCGTTTCCGTGTTGAAGGTTGTTTCCTTATTCCCCGCTTAACGGCTGTTAAGGAAACCATATATGCAGTGTCGAATAAATACTGTCCAGAACAGGAGGTCTGGACGATGTACATGAGAATATCCTGAATGCTTCATCTGTACTGTATGACCGAGTTCATCGGTTCTGAATGATATATAAATAAGAATGCTCCGAAGGCTTATGGCTGCTCTGTATGATAGATATATATGAGAATACCCGAAAGCTTATAGTTGTTCTGTATGACCGACATATATGAGCTCTGTAGGATCGAGATTTGTTAATCTGGTAGGCACACGTGTCTCAAACTGATTGGTGTGTCTGTTTATGGTATATCAAAATGAAACTAAAATAAAAATAAAATAAGAATTAGAAATAAATAAAAATAAGGAATTGAATATGTGAACAATATATATATATGTATATTTATAGGTGTAAATATAGAGATATATGTGTTTGGGTGTATATCAATTACAGCCATAACTTTAACGTAAGGAAGGAAATGGAGAGGGGGGTTATAGGCGCAAAAAGAGGAAAGACCAAAGGGAAGAGAGAGAGAGAGAGAGAGAAGGAGAAAATTTAAGAAATTAGTTATAAATTTCAAGCATGCCATGCATGTGTTAGAAACTGAAAAAAAAAAAAAAAAAAAAAGGCTGCTGCGACACGACTTGGACGACTGCTGCGGCACTGCTTGGACAACTGCTTTGTGGAGAGAGAGAGAGAAAAAAAAAATAAAAAGCAGCACTACGACGCAAGAAGTAGAAAGAAAAAAAGAATAAGAAAAGACGAAACGGGGCTCGGGCGCAGGAAAGAATAACGAAGGAAGAAGCGGCGCGGCTGGAGCAGAAGTAAGAAAAAGAATAACGACCCGAATCAGGATGGTGTAATGGATCAATTCGGTCTTTTTTAAATTTAAGCATGAAATATAGATTTGATGATAGGGTCTTTATAAGCATGGAATGAGGATCATTTAAAAAAAAATAAAGGAAAACGGGTTAAAAATGAGGGAGAAATTAGCATTTACAGGTTGTGATGCTTGAGTTGGTTTGAGTGATTTTGTGCATTAAAATTTGTTTAAATCATGGGGGATTCATCCTCTTTGGTGTAGGAAATTAATAGGATCAAAACGGTGTAGAAAATGGGGGAAAATGAGAAGAAAAAGGGGCTTACCAGAAAACAGAACAGCTCTACCAGAGCTGCAGTTTTTCCTATTTTAGGGGAGATCTAGCACTCCGATTGGAAAATCGATGACAGATTTGAGTTGCCCATGACCTGTAGGTTCGAACCCCATTGAAAAACGTAAGAAAATTCGTCGCCGATGAGTCGCCGTTGACAGAAAATATGACCGGCACTGCGTTGGGGAGGGTGATCCGCTGCTGGGTTTTTTTTTTTGTTTGGGCCAAACCGGGTCAGGTCAAACCCGACCCACCCATTCAGAAGGTTGCCCAACACTCTTATATTATGGGTTGTATTTTTAAATTAGAGTTTGGGGGTGTTTGGTTGTGAAGGAGAAGCTATCCATTGTTTGGCTTATAATTGTACAGGAAATGAAAAAAAAATTGCATGGGCTATGACTTGAACCTGTGACCAAGGGGGAAGGATGAGAAGAACAGACCACAATGCCACTAACGCACATGTGATCAAGTTGGGCTCAAATAATATATGTATTGGTTACAATTAATTAACTTAATAGATTAGTTTAAATTAATTAAATTTGAATAAATTCTGACGCGTAAATTAGTCCAACAAATAGTGTAAACTTACTATTTTGGACCTTCTAGATCCAATGGTGAGGTCCGTTTCAAGAGACGGAATCCCAAAAAATAAAATACCCATAGAAATGCCAAATGACTAAAATGCCCTTACATCGAAAGTGAATCAAACGGACTCCAATTGAGTTAAGTAAATAATGAATTTTTAATATTTCAAAGCTTCTAGACTCAACGGTGAAGTCCAAATTATGAAAAAAAAACCTAAAAAATAGAGACACATAAAAGACCACTTTACCCTTGGATAAATTAGATCAAATTAGAAGTCGTAAAAGTATAAATTAATAAAAGAGATATTTAGAGTAACGAGGCGTAAATTCGATAAATGACATAAAAGCTGAAATGTGTTTACTGATATATAGGAAACTCGAAAGGGAAAAGGAAGATCACGGAATACTAAGACGCATTGATAAGGTAAGTGAATTCCTATCTTTTATACATGATTTTCCAAGCCACATCATTTCTATTACTGCCAAAACTTGTACTCATGTATGTAACCACTATTGTTATCCCACCATTGATATTGTCCTATCTGGTGGTTGCCTATTGACTGTTACCTCATTTTTGCTATGTTGTACTACGCCTTGAAAGACTTATTGATTGACGTTTACTGCATGCCATTCATACATTATGCACTTCTTATAGAATCACGATAGAATCTTGATTTATAATTGAATTTCAGATGTGTGCTCAGTCACAATATCCATCCGATTGCTTTCTGAGTTGGCAGGACCTACAGGTCGAGACTGTGAATGGATATATGGTGATGGGGTGTTTTTATCGATTGATTGGACCTTCGGGTTGATTAACAGGATCTACGGGCCGATTGAAGGGACCTACGGGTCGAATCCGTGATCCGACATATGGTGATGGGGGTGTTTTTACATATGGAGTTATGAGGGTATTTTACATGTATTGACCGTTCTCTCATTAATTGTACTTGATTATGACTATTTTATTGTGGCAGCAGTCATGTTGATTATGATTATTATGCTTTATCCACATGCATGCTACACTACTACTCACACCTATTATTGTGCTTTACTGTTCATTGGCCTTGTGTTACTTTACTGTTAACTGCAATCGTTGTCATGAATGGCTATCATGTTACCTTTGAATTCATGTTTTCCTATGATATCCCTAACTCGATTGACGGGACCTACGGGTCGAATCCGTGATCGGACATATGGTGATGGGGGTGTTCTTACATATGGAGTTATGAGGGTATTTTATATGTATTGACCATTTTCTCATTAATTGTACTTGACTGTGACTATTTTATTGTGGCAATAATTATGTTGATTGTGATTATTGTGATTTATCCACATGCATGCTACACCACTACTCATACCTATTATTGTGTTTTACTGTTCATTGGCCTTATGGCACTTTACTATTAACTGCAATTGTTGCCATGAATGGCTATCATGTTACCTTTGAATTCATGTTTTCCTATGTAATCCCTAATCCGTATTTGAGATAGGCTTTTATTTACTGAGCTTTGTTAGCTAACCCCATTCATTATATTTTTCAGGTGAGAATGCTATAGAACTGCAATAGGAGGTCAGAAGCGTAGGGAGACAATTGAGGAGCACAATAGAATAAAGTAGTCTCTCCCATGTACTCACCACCTAAGAGTGGTTTATGTTTAGTTATTGTCAGATTTATTTTCAGTCTTTGAACTATAGTTGTAATAAAGCTTCCACACTCTAATGTTCTACTTACATTATTACTGATATCATTGGTACAAGAATGAAAAAAGTAGGGACGGCCATCGGGTCGGCTCCGCGACACGAGATCCGCATAGGGTGGGTTTCGAGTCGTGACACCTACTGTTCCATCTTCAGAACCACCCTAACTCATAGAACTAAGGTATCATATCGAGTCTTACGATTCTCTATGGCCAATCACTCATTACCCTACACCTCGGGTACCCATTTACCTAAACGGATATAAAACACGGAAGCCTTATCATATTGTTTCTAAGTCATTTGACTATCTTTTAAACCCATAAGGGCATGTTCGTAATTTACTGGACAAGTTACGCATCTACCGAGAAGTCGTCTCCCAAAACCAACCTTGGAATCGAATCCAAAAAGCCCGACAATCCTAAAAATGTCCTTCTTATATCTTATTAACTCTTTCACGTATCTGTTCCATGCCTAAGGATAATTTAGTAATTTCATATATTCATGTGAGACCACCTCGAGTCCCCATTTCATTATTCTGATGTCATATTTGAATTCTTAGCGTCCAAAAACATTGGAAAGACCTCTTCAAGATCTTAATTCTGCTTTCAATTGCTTAATATAGGTCTAGGAGTATAATTTTCATTTTCTCACTTTATATGGGACCATCATCGGGTCCTAATTTTTTTAATCTGATCATATATTTGAATCCCGAGCATCCAAAAACCTTGGTATTGACCTTTCAGGATTTTAATTAGCCTTTAGACTTCTTAATTTAGCATTAGGGGTATTTTTGTAATTTTTTCTATTAATGTGGGACCACCCCAGGTCCCCGAATGTCCAAACCGACCACACTATTGTGTCCAGAATGCCCAAAAACCTTTAGTATGCCCCTTTTTACATTTTAGTTGACTTTATATTCAATTTTATAAGTAAGTGGGTTTATTTATAATTTCTCAAAATTTGTCCACTAATTCATAATTATTTCAAATGAATCTGCCCCTTTATAATTTCTAAAATTTTAATTTCTTTAACCTATAACCAAACTGGCCGAATTGGATTTTATTCCCAATTTTCGGAATAGGGTTAACCTTATTCCAATTTCAATTCAAAATCAAGGTTCTAATTTCCCTACTCCTAAACAAACCCTTAGGTCCAAGCTTATTGGACCAGACCCGCAACCCGACCCGACCCAATCTATGACCCATGACCTGACCCGGTTGATTGGTCAATGGCAACAGCCAACCATTGACTAGTCAACACTGGCATTAACCGCTGTCGGTGAAGTTCCGGTCACTTTCACTGATGAACCTCGCCGAAAAACTAAAAACCCTAATTTTTAAATCTTCATTTTTTGCATAATTTTTAATCTTTTTTCTTTCTAATCTTTATATATAATTATTTAATACATTTTAGAATAGATTTGGAGCATTGAAACCCATTGAATCATGCCCAAAAATTCATGACCCGACTTTCTAGCAACTAGTTGTTCTCACAAATTTCCCTCTGTTCCGAGCTCTTCATCTTCTTAAATCACCTCCAAATCAAGTCTAGGTTCTCACCACACCATCCCAAATGAATCTTAAAGGCCAATCACAAGAATACTAAGAAACTCATTTCAATTTCTCTCTTTACTGCATATATATATATATATACACACATGTATTCAAGCACACATATTGCAATAACAAGAGAGGGAAGAAACATGGGAAGAACCATTATTTCCCTACCTCTATCCACAGCCTAGAGAGAAAAAATCTGAGAGAGAAAGCTCCAATGGCCATCCATGTCTGCCAAGCCTGGTTCAGCCCTCTGTTTTTCTTTTTCTTCTTTTCTTTTCCATTCTTTCCTTTTTTTCTTCCTTTTATTTTTCTTCTTCCTTTTCTTCCATTCTCTAGTTTCAGTTTTTCATTGTGTTACACACACATTATTTTACACACGCACATGTTCACTATTTGTCTCTCTCTCTCTCAATACACAACACACACACACACAAACACCTTCAAACACCAGGTCATTAGGGAAGCGTGAGAGAAAAAGAAAGAGAGAGAGAGAGAGAAAAAGAGAGAGAGAGAGAGGAAGTCTAATAAAGAGAGAAAATTGGCGTGAGGGAGAGAGCAAGAAATTCAAAAATGGGGGAAGGAAAGAGAGAGAACAAAGTGATGGAAGTAATGTGTCCCATTACTCCATCCATATCTCCCTACCATGCACCCTCACACACACTAGCATACCTCTTCCACCACCCTACTCTTGACACTTGTCCCCCTTCTAGAAGCTTTCATTAGCTTCTTGGAAAATCTTTTCACACTTCTCGAGGCACCTCGTAGCTAATTGGCCAACTGCGCATACACACGTGCCTAAAAAGAAACTATCTCAAAATCGCACCAAAATATGTACCCTACCTAATTTAGGTACTCCAATTCCAAATACATAGTCCATTTCCCAAAATTCCTCCATTTGGATTTTTATATTTATCTGCGTCTTGTAAATTACTGTGTAGCCCCGAGGCTCATACCAGTCTCAAATAAATTAACAAAATTCCTTTCTAGACTTACTATATCATATTGATGACTTATCGACTCATTTTATAATCTATCTGACACATCTATTATTTATCTCCAACCTGTCCTTAGCTAATGCTAATAATTTATCGAATTGCCCTTTGATGATTTTCTAGGTCCTTGCACCTTTACTTTACATGTTGGGTTTTATACTAATTTATTGTATTTCTTGAATTAAAATTACATTTTTGTTGTAATTACTCAATGAATGAACTCTCTTCTTGATTTTCCTAGATTATCCCATATTCTCTTTATAAATTATTGGTTTTTCAATGAAAGTCCCTTACTAGTTTCTACAACTTTAAATCCATTACTTGTAAATGAATGAAAATTGTTTGGATTGATGGAAATGGACATAGGATGGTATATACTTTATCTATATGAATTAGTTGATGGATTGTAAAATCTATTGTTGATAAAATGTTGATTATTCATGGAGGAAAATGGAGAAAGACAAATGACGAGGAAACTAATGACTTCTTTGTGTGCTCAAGAGTGTGTGTGAGATTGTGAATCGTTATCTGTGTGTCTTGGAATGTATGTGAGATTGCAATATTGAACTATGGATTTTGGTGTGATAATAAGCTTCCCTTCGACTTGCGAGTTGAGAACTCGCACGAGGTTTGGTTATCACGACCCAAAACCCACCTTGTGCGGATCTCGCATCGCGACCGCCACCCTCAGGCCCGAGGACCCTTGGGCAAAGGCTCACATAAGCAGCGGTATCGAATAGATATGCGACATACGTTTTGCGGACCGTGAAAAACTTTTTCGTTTCTTTTCTTATTTAAATTTACGCACATCCGTCCGATACTGCCACTCTTTTCATAGCATACATGGTTACACATTCAGAGTATAACTAAAATATTACAGACTTATATCATACAACCATCAACGTTAGTTACCCCGTAGGGTTTATACATATTGTCGTACTTTATCTTAACATAAATGCTAATAAACTTTACATAACTCCAAAAAGGAACCATCTAATCATATTTCCATAGGCCAGCAGATACATCATCTTCAAAACTCGACTGCTGTCAGTCACCTGAAAAGGGGATCCGAACAAAGTTCGGGTAAGCTAATCTAAGCTTGTGAGCAATTCCAACATTCATCATGGGGTTTTCAATCAACAGTGGTTTTAGCTCATAAAGGTTTATAAATCAATCACTGTCAATTGTTCGTATCTTTTGAACACAGGATATATGCATTCATAAGCTAACCAGGCATTTGACAATCAATTGAATTCCGTAGAACCTAAAAGCTTGTCGGCTCCACAGGATAATGGAGTCCCTTAAACCCCAATACCCTATCTCATGCTTATGCACAGTTATCTTGTATTTCAAGAAACTACTTTTATCTCATGACTTCTTCTCATAAATACTATTTAAGAGTATTCAAACACAAAGTTTATAACTTTATAATAGAACTTTCAATTCTCAGAATATACAAATTCAGAATATATCTCAGAGATTTTGCAATATAAAAACTCAAACATGCTAGGGCATATTTAAAGGAAACTATAAGTAAATCCGTTATCTGAACAGAGTAATTTAAAACAGAAGGCGTATGAAAACTGAATTCAATATTCAAATACTTTTCATGACTTGAACTCAAAACTTCTTTGAAATCCATGGAGTTAAATCTCCACTTCGAATGCAGGGTTACTCACCTTGGTCCTTTAGGGTTAGTGCTAATAATGTGCTTTCCCACTTCCTTTGTAGTCCCTAAGAACAATTTATAAACATCTCATCAACTTCACATTCATTGTAATATCATCTCGATATTCCTTAACTTATGTTTAAATCGTATTAGATCCTACAATGATTTCATAATTTTCATATGTACTTAACTTAACTCGTACTCTTAACCTATGACACAATTAATGTGTTGGGAATTGAATTTATTTCAATTTATACTCTTCTGGTAGCTCCATTAACTTTAAATTAAAGTTATTTATTTGACATGTTTACGTGTCGTGTCTTTTCGTATTTCATTTCTCGTACTTGCCTCAGTTTAGTTCTTTGGCAATATTTCAGTTCATAGTCATCTGATAGATGCTATTCATTAAATTTTATGTCTTTTTATTTTAGATATTTCTTTTGGTCGAATAGACTCTACCATTGAGTCCGGAGTGTCGAAGAAAGTCAGTATAAGCTTTCCAAGATTTTAATTTGGACTTTTATATGTAAAAGGGTAAAATGGTCATTTATTGTTTTACGTGTCATATTTTTTCGTACTTCGTTTCATAATTTGGACCTCACCATTGAGTTCAGAATGTCAAAGAAAGTCAATTTAGACTCTCTCTGGTTTCAATTTGGCTCTAAGGGCACTAGGGGTATTTTGGTCATTTTAGCATTTTTAGGGGTCTCAGATTTTTCGGGACCTCGTCTCGTGTTGTGGGCCTCACCATTGGACTCAGAAGGTCCGAGATAGTAAGAATACACTAATAACTTGTTAATTTTGGACAAGGGGTATTTTGGTCATTTTAGCATTTTTAAGGGTCTCAGATTCTTCGGGACCTCGTCTTGTGTTGTGGACCTCACCATTGGACTCAGAAGGTCCGAGATAGTAAGAATACACTAATAACTTGTTAATTTTGGACAAGGAGTATTTTGGTCATTTACACCTTTACGTGTCTTTAATTTTCGGGACCTGTCTCATAAAACGGACCCTACCATTAGTCTCAGAATATCCAAAATAGTAAGGATACACTATTCATATGTTTAATTTGGACTTCATTGGCTTCATATATGATTCAGGGGCAAAATAGTAATTTTGTTTTATTTATTAAATAATTAAATTAATTATTTAATTATTTTCCAAGGGTGTAATTGCATAAATTTTCCATCAGTTGGGCCACAATGGAATTTCTTAGAAGTTCTGGGGTCAAAATATAATTTTTGTAAACTTTCGGACTGAACCAGCGGGTTCTGTTACAATTCAAGTGGACCGGTTCAACATTAACTGGACCGATCCGGTTCAATTGGTTTTAAACGTGATGCTGACGTCATGATGACGTCAGCCCTAATGTTTTTAAATTTTAAACCTAAGGCAAAATGACACCGTCCTATTTACCCGTTTTATACGATCGGTCGGGTTCCGACCCGAACCTGATTTGACCCGTTTTGACCCGAACCGTCACTATTCATCTTCTTCTTCCTTTCTTCCCTTACGTTGCCCTAGTTGCAGGTTTTCATTTCTTTTAATTTCGTGAAGTTTGGCTCACTGTTTTCTCACTGTTTTGATGGGAAATCATTTCTCGGTCATCATTTAAGAGTTTGACATTCATTTAGAGAATCAAACTGGTCTCATTTGTTCGGTTAGAGGTTTGATAATCAAACCTGCACATCGGTCGTACATGCTCATTTTTTAGCCAAATCACATGAGGTTTGTTCGGTTTTGCTCCATTCTTCCTAGGGTTTCATCTCTCATTCATAAAAGTGGCTTCAAAACTGAGTTTAAAGGATTGGGTTTCAAACCCGTAGCCTGCAACTATTTTTGGAGGGCTTTTCTTGAGTTCTGTGATCGCGTATAAGTGTTTTTAGAATACCCTTAGGGTCTTCTTGAGGTCCCATGATACCAATTAGGGTTTGGCAAAGCTTGGTTCAGTTTCATCATTTTGGGTATTGCATTTCAGTAAAATTTTCTACCCCCCTGTAACCTCTGTTTTCTCCCTTGATTCTCCATGATTTTTAACCATTTTTCTTGCAAAATAAAGCTCATTCTACATAGATTAAAACCCTATGTTTTCATGCTAAAATATGAACGAAATCGAATTTAATTTCGGTTGGGAATATACCTGTTTAAGCGGACTGTTTCCAATATCGTTCTCCCTCTTCGGTTTCCAATTTCCTCTCCTTGCTTCAGTTTTTTTCCAGAACTCTCTCTCTCTCTCTCTCTATCTTTCTCTCTTTCTTTCACGATTCTTTCCATAGGTGTGTATGTAATCTATGTGTATAGGTGTAAGAGATTTGATGGCTGCCACCTTTCCCTCACTTACCCCCTATCTCATCAACAGCCATACCCATCACTTTTCTGAATTTGGGCCATGCTTCCTTTCATTTCACCATACCTTCCCACCTACTTGAATATATAATATACATATATGGTACAATGCTACCTTACCTCTCTCAAATCCATGTCTCCTCCTATATATTATATATATGTATATATTTATATGTATATACATATATATATGTATATATAATATTTAATATACATATTACACAACACACACACACACGGCTGATCTATATATATATATATATATATTAAATTAATTTCTTGTGCTTAATTAATTAATAAATTAGTTATTCAACTAATTATATTAAATCACATTTTATATTAATTATAACTAATACTTAATTCCTCATATTAATAAATTAATTACATTGAATTAATTTATCATATTCTTAAGGGCATAACATTTACATTCATTTTTTTCATAACCTCGTAAAACGTGCCTCATTACCCGACATTCTCGGGTCGGGGTATTACATTGGTTGTGGTGTTCGGTGGGCTAGTAGCCTATAAAACTTGAATAAGCTTGTTTGGAGCCAAAGCTTAGGTTGTGGGTTGGGATAAAAACCCAACTTAAATTGAAGAATATAATGGTAAATTGTGAAATGACAAAGTGAGAAAAAAATAGGACCCATTCATAACACATTAAAAGCCTTGAAGTTTATATGAATTGTATTGTTGTTTTTATGGACTATTTAGTGGCATCTATTTGGGTATTGCCATTGGTATGTCATTACACACTTTCTTTATACTATTAATTGGAGTACGTTGTTAAGTAGATATGTTAGTTTACCTTGACTTGTAACTCATTTGTTGTTAATAGTATTCTTAGTGATACTTTCTTTAAGACATATATATATATATACACATATAAATACATTATATATATATGTGTATATATATATATACACATAAATACATTATATATATATATGTGTGTGTGTATGTATGTAATGAACTATTTGTTTAGGATGTATATGAAGATACACTATGGGGAATAGGTTATTTTGTTTCATGCGTTAATTAGTAGTGATGAATTAGAGTAGCGTAGCGGAAACGTGATTGCGTTAAATTATGATATTGAGGTGCATTTTATGAAATATTGAAATTTGTTTATGGTGTTATTAGCTTTTTTAGGACACTGATGCTTGATGACAATGTTGGAATTATTTTATTAATATGAAATGTGGCATTTTGATGCTATGCCCTGATTGTGCTTTGAATTGGTTATTCTTGTGAGTGTGGAATGATTAGTGCCACGACTCGTAACCCACCCTATGCGGATCTCATATGTGGGGCCGACCCAATGGTCGTCCCTATTTTTTTCATTCCTTATATCAATGACAACAATAAATAATGTAAACTTAAATAGTAAATTAGCGAAAGTCTTAATATAAAACATTGTTTGACAATAGTAAAATGTAAACCGACATAAAACTTTACATAATGCCATTCTTAGTTGGTGAGTACATGGGATAAACTATATCACTTCTATCATACTCCTCAAATGTCCCTCTATGCTCCTAGACTTCTACTATGGTCCTACAACATTCTCACCTGAAAGTATGGGGTGAGCTAACAAAGCTCAGTAAGTAAAATTTCATCTCCAACATGGGTTAGGGTTAACATAGAAAAATATGAACTCATACGGTGAACATGATAGCCAATCATGAAATCAGTTGTTGTGATGGTCAACTACAGTAAAATGCCACAATAGCCAACGAACATTAAGTCACAATAATCAAGCATGAGTAATGGTATAGTATAAACATAGAAAAGCTCAATAAACATCAGTGAACATAAGAATACTGCCACAATAAATAGGTCACAATCAAGTACAATCAATGAATGAACTATCAACATAGAATTATTTATAGGTAATGGCAACATCCTATGAATTCAATAAACGTAAACATATCAATCAATCATAAGTGATGCATTTACTCTATTCAAGATTTGGCAGACCCTCGGTCTTTTGGGGCCTAGCATACCCCCCTTAACCTCAATGCATATAAAATGCCCTCATAACTCAATGCGTAAAAATTTCATCATTATCATTTGTCCGTTCACGGACTCGACATTGTTTAAAGAATGCATGTACTCTATGTTCCAAGTATCCGAGCAATTGGTAGTGAGTATTTTACAAAATTCTCACGTGCGAAACCACTACCAATTGAAACCCATGACAGATGTTAGAATTACTCACTGGGCTTCTCGAAGCTCACCCCATTCCCTAACATTTTTCAGGTAATGACGATGGGTGGACCCTTACCCAATTTGGGGAGGAATGATAGGCATCTCCATTAGGATTCTGGAGATATTTTGGGAAGTATTAGGGCCTATGGTTGGTCGAATTTTGATGTCGTACTTTTGGACAATTATGTATTTAAGCCCAAGATGCAACCAAATATGTACTTAAGCCCTTGAGGCATTCGAATATGTATTATGTATAAGACTTTAATTTTTAGTATGCTCCGATGTGATTATTCATGTGTACCGCTATGAAGAGCGACAGTACCAGACAGCTGTGCTAAGTTTTTAAACAGATTTTTTAAAAAAAAAAAGGAAAAGGGTTTTCACGCTTCCGCAAATCAAGGCCGCACCGCTATCCGATACCATCGCCCCTGTTTCGCCTTGCCCTCAGGCTCCCGGGCCTGAAGGCGGCGGTCGCGATCCGAGATCCGCACAGGGTGGGTTTCGGGTCGTGACAAGAGTGGTATCAGAGCCTGACCCAGCCAGAAGTGTGAGGAACCAGAACCTCGCTGCGGACAGCGATCCAAAGGGGGGAGAGGTATCCCACATCGCCTGGGGAAGGAAGGGTGAAGGTATTCATAAGTAAGGACGCTGCTCTCCAATGGTATGAGGCCTTTTGGGGTGGGGCAAGCCCACTGCCAAGAACAAAACCGTGAGGAGACCTAAGCCCAAAGCGGACAATATCATGCCATGTGGATCAGGCCGTTACAGATGGTATCAGAGCACTAGGTTAACTAAAACAACTTAGTGACATTAGAGGAATTAGGAACAGAACCATAAGTTAGGTAGACTTTAGGCTACCTAAGATATGTAAAGTGTGTGACGAAATGTGAAGGCGGGGTATGGGACCCGCGTTATAGGATACAGATATGTGAAGTATGTGACGTGAAGTGAAGGCGGGGTATGGGACCCGCGTTATAGGATACAGATATGTGAAGTATGTGACGTGAAGTAAAGGCGGGGTATGGGACCCATAGTACATGAAATAGAGATGTGAAGTATGTGATACGAAACGATGGTGGGGTATGGGACCCGTAGTACATGAAATAGAGATGTGAAGTATGTGATACGAAACGAAGACGGGGTATGGGACCCGTAGTTAGATATGGTAGTGTAATGAAGACAAGAAATAAATGTAGGATATAAAACACCACAGAATCAAAGATAGTGATATAATAAACCTCAAAACATGAGATAAGTAAATGAAAACCTTATGCGATGATGAAAAACTAACAGAAATATGTGTTTTTCAGCAAAAATGGTAAACACCAGAAGAAACGCGAGGAATTCAAATGACAGACTCGACCGAGTTGAACATATTCTGGAGGCAATGGCTCAGAACATAGTTAACATGCAAGCACAAGTCAGAGCGCCACAACCGGTGCAAAATCCTGAGCCACAACCAAATCCCGGACAACCTACTGAAACAGTCAACACGACGAGTTATAAAATGTTCCAGGGTTTTAAACCCCTTAGATTTGACGGTCTAGATACGACAATCGATGCAGAATCATGGGTTCGGGAGATGGAACGTATATTTACAGTTATGACATGTATTGAAGAGCAAAAGGTCTCTTTTGCTGCTTTTACCTTTAAGGATGGAGCTCATGAGTGGTGGCTGCTGGAGAAAGAAAGGGAGCCGCCAATGACCTGGACAAGATTTCTAGAAGTGTTTTATGACAAATACTTTCCAAGGTCATTGAAAAACCAAAAAATAGCAGAGTTTGCAATTCTGACCCAAGGAACAATGACAGTGGCGGAATACGAGACTAAGTTTATGAGATTAGCCCGATTTGCACCCCACATGGTCCAAACTGAAGATCTGAAGGCTAGGAAGTTTGAAGCTGGCCTCAAGGATAGTATCAGATACCGACTTGAACCATTCGAACTCCCTACATATAATGCAGTAGTAGATCGCGCTAAGATTTTTGAGAGAGCGGGTAATGCCTTATCTCAAAAGAAGGACAAAAATAAAGTAGGCGCCACTTCCCAACAAATGAAAAAGACAAAGGCAGGAACCAAGAGTATGACTACTGTCAATGAGAAGGGTGACGGTAGCCAGAAGTCAGGAGAGATTCCTACCTGTCCTACTTGTCAGAAGAAGCACTTTGCGCCTTGTCGACAGTACTCAGGAGTCTGCTACAGATGTGGCCTACGTGGGCATCTTATCAAAGATTGTCCCAAAGGAAATTCAGCTGTCAAGGAGCCTACCGCGATAGCTTCATCTACTACGCCACAAGTACAGGCTGCAACCACTGAAAAACCAGGAGGAGGCAAAGAACCTATGAGGTACGGGCGAGTGTTCAACATATATTCTAATGCTGCACAACCTTCAACATGTCAATTAGGTACATATCTTAATGCTTACATTACTGCCTATAGACTTGTAGCTTATTTTCGACTACTTAACACATGAATGTGATAGATCCAAAATAACGTAAAGAGACTAGAACCCCAGAAATAAGAACACTCGAGTTTTGAGGACAAAACTATTTTAAGGGGGGAAGGATGTAACACCCCGACCCTGATTAAGTAATGATTAGTTACTAATCATTTATCTGAACCAAACATAAAGAATAATTAAGAAGCTAACCTAATTAGGAGTTGACCAGAAGAAACGGCGTCGAAAAATAAGTTACAGAATAAAAGTTAAGTAGGAAATAGTGAAACTGCATTAATGCGCAACCAAACAGGGCCTAAGCCCGAAATATGGAAAAAGGACCAAAAAAATGTGGCCAAGAGAATTTGATCCCTTGACCAAACTGGGCAGAATCTGTTTTACCAAAAAATTACCATCTAGGCTAGGAGCACTTTTGTGTATATATGTGCAAAGGTATATATTTAAATACCATTCAGATTTGACCATTCTCCATAGTGGCCAATGGACAAGCATGCAACACATCAGCATGCAACACATCAGCATGCATCACCCTATGCTATAGCCTATCATGCCTATCCCACCATGATTACATCTCCTCCCAACCAAATTGCATGCAAACCCATCATGCACTTGGGGGAGATGAAACATCAGGAGAAAATCTTATTATTGATATACAATCTCCATATATGCATGGAGGAAAAATCAGAACTATAGAGAGACTTGTAATGCTGATTTTATAGAGAGAGAAAGTGGGTTAGAAAGAGGAAGTTAGAGAGAGAAAGCTTGAGTTGTGGGAATCCATTGAAGGGGCTAAGGACTGGGAACTGAAGGGCTGCACCACTAGACCGGACTTGCTCCATTGGGAGGCTTCTGTCACGACCCGAAACCCACCCCGTGCGGATTACCGGATCGCGACCGCCGCCCCGAGACCCGAAGGCCCCGAGACAAGGCTCGCATCTGCAGCGGTATCGAATAGATGTGCTACACATGGTTACGGAAGCGTGAAAAACTTTTTCTTTTCTTTTCTCATTTTTAAATTATGCACATCCGTCCGATACTACTGTTCCATACATAGCATACATGGTTACACATTCAGAGTATAAAGAAAACTTAAAGACTTCATACACTAATACAATACATATTCGGTTGCCCTGAGGGCCTGTTACATATTCTTACTTTGTCTATTAATACAAAACATCCTACAAATGTTCATAGGTTCTTCAAAAGAAACTACTTAACAGATCCTTCCAAAAACAACTAGACTCATCGTTCGTCCTTAAGACCCTGTCTGCTGCATCACCTGAAAGGGGGGTCCGAACAAAGTCCGGGTAAGCTAATCTAAGCTTGTGAGCAATTCCAGTGTTCGTCATGGGGTTTTCAATTAGCAGTGGTTTTTAGTACATAAGAGTGTAAAACATTCACTGCCAATTGCTTATACAATTTAGAATACAAAGTACATGCATTCTTAAAACAAATAGCTTTGAAACATTTTAAGTATTCAAGCTATACTTATACTTGTCAAATGGAGTGTATAACTCGGAACATATGCATTTCAATAAATAGCTTTGAAACATTTAAAGTATTCATGCTAAGCTCGTACTTCGTAAAATAGAGTATATAACTCAAAACATATGCATTTCAAATGACTTGGAAACATTTAAGGTATCCAAGCAAAACTCGTACTTCATCAGATAAAGTATATAACTTTAAATCACATCAATATGTATTTGAAAATGAGGGTAAAACCTGCTTTCATTTCCAAAATCACTTTGTTATCTTTTCTCTTTAATTAGGTGGAATCTGTTTCGAACCAAACTCCCATTTTACTGCCAATACTGTCGATCTCATTTGCCTGGGGGATTAGATCCTGCTACCGGGCATTTACTGTTGAATCCCGAAGGATTTCAACGTCACATAGGGTGGTACTTAGTACCGTTTATCTTGTAAAACATTTATCACGTAACTTCTTCAATAGATACTTTCATGAATATTTAAAACATGAAATGTATAAAACATTTATCACATAACTTCTTCAATAGATACTTCATGAATATTTAAAACATGAAATGTATAAAACATTTATCACATAACTTCTTCAATAGATACTTCATGAATATTTAAAACATGAAATGTATAATTCTACAATAGGGCTTCAAATACTTGTAATAATCAAATTCAGGATATTTAACATAATTCGGCATTTAAAACTTTAGACATGCTGAAATATGTTTTAAGAAAACTATGATAAATACCAATCACTGAGCATGTCATATAGAGTTATAAAACAGTACTATTAAAAGCTGAATCATGTAAATACTGAATTTGAAACTTCAAATACTTCACATCTTTGAACTTAAAACTTTTTCAAATCCATGGAGTTAAATCTCCAATTCAAACACAGGGTTACTCACCTTGATTCTTTAGGGTTAGTGCTAAAAATGCGCTTTCCCACTTTCTTTGTAGTTCCTAAGAACAATTCATAAACACCTCATCAACTTCATATTCATTGTAATATCATCTCGATATTCCTTAACTTATGCTTAAACCGTATTAGATCCTAAAACGATTTCAATTTCATAGGTACTTAATTTAACTCGTACTTGTAACCTATGACATAATTTAACGTGTTAGAAATTGAATTTATTTCAATTTATACTCTTCTGGGAGTTCCATTAACTTTAATTTAAAGTTATTTATTTGACATGTTTACGTGTCGTGTCTTTTCGCATTTCGTTTCTCGTACTTGCCTTAGTATTAGTACTTTGGCATCATTTCAGTTCATAGTCATCTAACAGATGCTATTCATCAAATTTTATGTCTTTTTATTTTGGACATTTCTTTTGGTCGAATAGACTCTACCATTGAGTCCGGAGTGTGAAGAAAGTCGGTTTAGGCTTTCCTAACATTTAATTCGGACTGTTATATGTAAAAGGACAAAATGGTCATTTACCGTTTTACGTGTCACATTTTTTTGTACTTCGTTTCGAAATTTGGACTCCATTTTTGAGTCCGGGATGTCAAAGAAAGTTAATTTAGACCTTTTCTGATCTCATTTCGGCTTTAGGGGTACCAGGGGTATTTTGGTCTTTTTACCCCTTTACGTGTCTTTATTTTTCGGGACTCCATTTCGTGTTGTGGACCTCACCATTGGACTCAGAAGGTCCAAGATAGTAAGAATACACTAATAACTTGTAAAGTTTGGGTCAGGGGTATTTTGGTCATTTATCCCTTACGTGTATTTATTTTTTCGGGCCCCGTCTCGTAAAACGGACCCTACCATTTATCTCAGAATGTCCAAAATAGTAAAATTATACTATTCATATGTTTAATTTGGACTTCGTTTGCTCTATTTATGCCACAAGGGCAAAATAGTAATTTAACCTTATTTATTAAATAATTAAATTAATTATTTAATTATTTAATTATTTTTCCAGGGGCTTTATTGCATAATATTTCCCTCAGTTGGGCCATAGTATAATTTTCTAAAGCCCAGGGGTCAGTCCGTAATAACCAAAAGTATTGGTTTATTTCATTTTAATTAATTTAGAAAAACCAAAGGGTTCAGTTAAAATATAAGTGAACCGGTCTGGTTCAGTGGCAACCCAACTGGTCTATCCGGTTTATTGCATGTGGCTGACGTCATCATGACGTCAGCCCTAGGTCTCTTTTAAATTAAACCGACACTCAAAATGGCGTCGTTCCAATTAATCGGTGGCAAGCCCAAAGGCTGCCACCTGTCCGAGTCGACTCAGCCCCATTTTTAAAACGAGTTGACTCGTCTTCATCTTCCCCACGAGACTCGACTGAAAACCCTAGTTGCAGCCTTCCTTTTTTCTCTATTTCGTGCAGTTTGGATCCATGGATCCTTACTGTTTTTGTCCCAAAACATTTCTAAGGTATAACCAATTCACTTGGCATTCATTTTAGAGTTCAAAACTCATTCGTGTGTTCGATTTTTGACATGATAACCCCAACTGTTATTTCGGTCGTATAGGTTCATTTCTTGATGGTGTTTCATAATCTTTGGCTTGTTATGATCCCCTCTTCATGGGGATCCATATCTCGTTCTTAAATATCAAGTTAACACAAAGTTAAAAGGATTGGGTCTTACACCCGTAACCTGCAACTCATTATTTGAAGGCCATTGTTTGTGATTTTTGGTCGCGGTCACACGTTTTTATAACCTTCATGGCTTCTTCTTGAAGCCTTGATACTCCAAAACAAGTTTAAAGGAAGTTGATTCAGACTTGCCATGGGCAAGGTCTTCAATGGCTGTCCTAACTGGGTTTCGTATTTTTAGGTGGTTTGAAGCTCAAAATCCATAGATAATCGAGTCTAAATATGTCCTACATATCTTATATAGAAAATGGAAGCTTTAAATCAGTTTATATATAAAGAAATTCTAGAGAGAGAAAAAGTGGAAGCTTGAGTTTTTCTCACCTTTCACCACTGTTTTCTCTTTCTTTCTTGCTCCAAACTCTTCTTCTATCTCCTCAGTTCTTCTTCTTTTGGTTTCTTTTGCAAGAGATCAACATGCATTGCATGTTTGGCTTTTAAAGCAAGGTAGCCGACCTCTCTCTCTCTTCATGTTCTCTCTCTCTCTACAGCTATCTCTCTCTCTCTCTACATTCTAAATTCTAGCCCTACACAGCTCTCCCATCTCATTAATTTTTACTTTTCTCTTTTCTTCTTTGCATTTAATTTTACATGAGATATTTTACATATATTATATACATATATATACATATACACATATATATACAAGACACACACACACACACACCAGCCGACACACACACACACATTCACATACTGTTCACCCTTTTTCACTTTTTACCTTTACACATATCATTCAATTAATATATATACATATATATCCATTTAATTAATACATATATATATAAATATACATTTCTTATAATTAATTAATTAAATTAATAATTAATTAATTATATTTATATAATTTCTTTTTCTCGAAATACGTGTCATGTGACCCGGTATCCCGGGTCGGGATATTACAGCTTCTGACTGAAACGAACCCTAGGAGACCACTGTATACAAGGTAAGAAATTCAAAATTTTCTGAGCATTTTTCTCTTTGGACTTCGGCCACTGTTTTATTTCTTTTAGGACCTGTTATTGCATGTACCATAGCTTAACTTGAAAAACTGGGTTGGTTGTGAACCTTTTGGACCAACAGAACTGCCCAAACCACCAACCCGTAAGCAAACCGCCATGGATGACCTGAACTGAGGTGGGTCTGGTCCGACCTGCACCAAATCGGTTTTGGTTGATTAGGACATTAAAATAGACCCCAAGGGGATCTCAAAAACCATAGGCCGCGACCCCAGAACCTAGTTTAAGGCCCTCAAATTTCAAACTCTAGCCACGGGTTTAAAACCCAATTCTTCAAGAAAAGTGACCAAACTAAAATATGAGAATGGGGACTTGAACCCCATGCTCTGTAGGTCACGACACATCAGATTTCCTAGGAAATGGACCTAAAATGAAGGAGCTAGAACAAGTTGCAGGTCACGGTTATCATTTTTGAATCAGAGCCATAGAGCTCGAATCGAAGCATAAAATGAATGCTAAGATGATTTACATGATGTCAGGAACCATCTCAGCAGAAAACAGTAACAAATAATCGAGCAGAAGTCTACGAAATTGAAGAAATAAAACCCAGAAATTTAGGGCTACAGTAGGGGTGAAGTGGTGGGGAAGACGATGTACAGTCGGGTCACGGGTCGGACCTCGGGTCGGGTCCTGACCCGATGTTTGAATAAAGGGTTTGGGTTACCCGGAACTACGTCGTTTAACTAAGTGATATTTAAAATTCAAATTTAGGGCTGACGTCATCATGACGTCAGCACTACGTGTCAAACCGGCTGGTCCAATTAACATTGGACCGGTTCAGTTGAAACAGAACTGAACCTGTCACGACCCGAAACCCACCCTGTGCGGATCTCGGATCGCGACCACCGCCTTCAGGCCCGGGAGCCTGAGGGCAAGGCAAAACATGGGCGACGGTATCGAATAGCGGTGCGGCCTTGATTTGCGGAAGCGTGAAAAACCCTTTTCTTTTTTTTTGTTTATAAAAATCCTTTAAAAACTTTCGCACAGCCGTCCGGTACTGTCGCTCTTCATAGCGGTACACATGAATAATCACATCAGAGCATACTAAAAATTAAAGTCTTATACATGATACATATTCGAATGCCTCAAGGGCTTAAGTACATATGTGGTTGCCTCTTGGGCTTAAATACATAATTGTCCCAAAAGTACGACATCAAAATTCGACCGACCATAGGCCCTAATACTTCCCAAAAATATCTCCAGAATCCTAATGGAGCTGCCTATCATTTCTCCCCAAATTGGGCAAGGGTCCACCCATTGTCATCACCTGAAAAATGTTAGGGAATGGGGTGAGCTTCGAAAAGCCCAGTGAGTAATTCTAACATCTGTCATGGGTTTCAATTGGTAGTGGTTTCGCACGTGAGAATTTTGTAAAATACTCACTACCAATTGCTCGTATACTTGGAACATAGAGTACATGCATTCTTTAAACAATGGCTTTGAAACATTAAAGTATTCAAGCTAACTTGTACTTTCGAAATAAAGTATATGAATTTCAAATCATGTAAATATGCATGGTGAAAATGAGGAAAAAGCCTGCTTCCATTTTCAACACACACCTTATCACTTTCATTAACAGAATCTGTTTCGAACCAGATTCCCATTTTACTTTTCGTGGAGATATCTCATATGCCTGGGGGATTAGATCCTGCTACCTGGCATTTATTCGTATCGTAGTTGGGTTCCTAAGAAACCCGATAGAAATCCGTGGTGCTTATGCACAATTTATCTTGCATTTAAAAGCATTTAACCCATAATTCCTTCGTGTGGATGCATTTAAAAGCATTCAAAACATACAGTTCATAATCTCATGATAGGGTATTGAAATACGTAGAACATGTAATTTCAGGATATATGATAACATTTGAAATCGGAATTTTAAACATGCAGAAGTATATCTCAAGGAACAGTAGTAAATTATTCAGGAAGCATGTCATAGCAGAATATTTAAAACGGAATTGTGTAAAGACAGAATTTGATATTTAAAACATCATTCAAATCCGTGGAATTAAATCTCCACTTCAAATGTGAGGTTACTCACCTTGATTCCCCGGGTTTGCACTACTGGTGGGCTTTTCCCTTTCCTTTGTATTTCCTAAGAAAATTATAAAGAACTCGTTAACTTCACATTTACCTTAAATCGTCACCTATTCATGCTCTTTCATTTAATTTTAGGCCTGATGTATCCTAACTTCCTAGGATTGGTCTTACTAGTCAACTCGTGGTGACTTGATGAGTTTTATTTTCCACGTGACTAAATTTTCAGTACCTATTTTGGTGTTATGGACTTCACCGTTGGGTTTGGAATGTCCGACATAGTCAAAATAGACTATCTTTTAGTTTCATTTGGGCTTCGGGTACCTTAGGGGTAGTTTGGTCATTTCGTGCGTCATATTTTTCGGAGTCCCGTCTCGTGAATCGGACCTCACCGTTGATCTCAGAAGTGTCGAGAAAATAAGATTACACTAATAACTTGTCTTATTTGGACATCGGTTACATTAGGGGCAATTTAGTAATTTGTACTTTAACGTATCGTAATTTTTGAAGCCTCGTCTCGTAAAACGGACCACACCATTGAGTCCGAAACGTCCAAAATAGTCAAAAACCACTATTCGTTTACTTTATTCGGACTCCGTTTGACTTATTTATGACCTAGGGGTAATTTGGTCATTTTTATTTAATTAATAAATTAATTAAATAATTTAATTGATTATTTATTAATTTATCAGGGGTATAAATGGAATAAAATTCCAGAATCTGGGGCAGAATTAAATTTTCCCAAAACTGTTGGGTCATTTCGAAATTTCAAAAAAATTGTAACTGAACCAAACGGTTCAGTCAGCATGCGACTGAACCAGACCGGTCCAGTCCGGTTCAAGGTAATGTGCTGACGTCAAGCTGACGTCAGCCCCACAATTTAAAAATTTGAAATAACAGCATCAAAACGACGCAGTACAGTTTATGGGTTTTATCCGTTTCTCGGTCGGGTCGGGGCCCGACCCGAACCCGGTCCATGCCCGACCCGTACTGTTCATCATCTTCCCCACCGTTCTACACACTGTAGCCCTAATTTGCAGATTTTTCTTTTTCTATTTCGTGACTTTTTAAGCTGATTCGATCTCTGTTTTTAGGTGATATGGGCTACCGAATGTTTAAGAGACATTTTGGCATTATTTTGATACTCTAAAACCAACCCAATCGTTCGGTCTAAGCTTGAATACCCGAACCTGCAACTTGTTCTAGCTCCTTCATTTTAGGTCCGTTTCCTAGGAAATCTGCTGTGTCGTGACCTACAGAGCATGGGGTTCAAGTCCCCATTCTCATATTTTAGTTTGGTCGCTTTTCTTGAAGAATTGGGTTTTAAACCCGTGGCTAGAGTTTGAAATTTGAGGGCCTTAAACTAGGTTCTGGGGTCGCGGCCTATGGTTTTTGAGATCCTAGGGAGGTCTATTTCATGTTCAAAACAACCAAAACCAATTTGGTGCAGGTCGGACCAGACCCACCTCAGTTCAGGTCATCCATGGCGGTTTGCTTACGGGTTGGTGGTTTGGGCAGTTTTGTTGGTCCAAAAGGTTCACAACTGATCCAGATTTCATGGTCTAGACGTGTTATATGCAATAACAATTCCCAAATAGCAAAACAGAAACCGAAATTTTCCCAAGAGAAATTCAAAGTTTTGGATGGCTTACCTTCAAACAGTGGTCTCTTCGCTGGTTTGTGCTTCAAGCAGGACCTTCAACAATTGGTCTTGGTCCCCTTCGTGCACTTCCAGTCCTTAGCTCCCTTCTATTTCTCCTTCAATGGCCAAGCCCCACCTTCAAGCTATCTCTCTTAACTTCCTCTCTCTAACCCACTTTCTCTCTCTATAAAGCAGTATACAGGATCATTTTTGCAGATCTGTTTTTCCCTCCAATGCATATATGGAGATTATGTAAATGAAAATCAGATTGTCTTTAGTGTTTCATCTCCCCAAGTGCATGATGGATTTGCATGCAACTTGGTTGGGAGGAGATGCAATCATGGGTGTATAGGCACATGATGGTCTATGGGGGCATAGGAGTGATGCATGCTGATGTGTTGCATGCTTGGTGATTGGTCACTTGGGAGGTGGCCAAATCAGATTTATACTTATATACATATCTTTGCACATATGTTCACAAAGAGGTTCCTAGCCTAGTTGGTAATTTTTTGGTAACCCAAATTCTACCTAGTTTGGTCAAGGGATCAAATCCTCTTGGCCACAATTTTTGGTCCTTTTTCCATATTTCGGGCTTAGGCCCTGTTTGGTTGGCGCATTTAATTATTTCAGCTATTTTCCAAATATCTTCTTTTCCGTCGCTTATTTTTCAACGCGGTTTCTTCTGGCTATTTCCCATTTAGGTTAGCTTCTTAATTATTCTTTATGTTTGGTCCAGATAAATGATTAGTAACTAATCATTACTTAATCAGGGTCGGGGTGTTACAGAACCGGTTGGTCCAGACCGACAGTTTGTATAATCACCCTTTGACCCCAGAACTTTTATGAAATTCCACTGTGGCCCATTTTAAAATAAATTAATATTAAATTAATAATATTTAAATAATAAAAATTATGAAATTGCCCCTAGTCCTCAAACAAGTCAAACGGAGTCCGAATAAAGTAAACGAATAGTGGATTTTGACTATTTTGGACGTTCCGGACTCAATGGTGTGATCCGTTTTATGAGACGAGACTCCAAAAAATTAGGACACGTTAAAGTACAAATTACCAAATTGCCCCTAATGCAGCCGATGTCCAAATAAGGCAAGTTATTAGTGTATTCTTATTATCTTGGGCTTTCTGAGATCAACAGTGGGGTCTGATTCACGAGACGGGACTCCAAAAAATATGACACGCGAAATGACCAAACTACCCCTAAGGTACCCGAAGCCCAAATGAAACTAAAAGATAGTCTATTTTGACTATGTCGGACATTCCAAACCCAACGGTGAAGTCCATAACACCAAAATAGGTACTGAAAATTTAGTCACGTGAAAAATAAAACTCATCAAGTCACCACGAGTTGACTAGTAAGACCAATCCTAGGAAGTTAGAATACGTCAGGCCTAAAATTAAATGAAAGAGCATGAATAGGTAACGATTTAAGGTAAATGTAAAGTTAACGAGTTCTTTATAATTTTCTTAGGAAATACAAAGGAAAGGGAAAAGCCCACCAGTAGTGCAAACCCGGGGAATCAAGGTGAGTAACCTCACATTTGAAGTGGAGATTTAATTCCACGGATTTGAATGATGTTTTAAATATCAAATTCTGTCTTTACACAATTCCATTTTAAATATTCTGTTACGACATGCTTCCTGAATAATTTACTACTGTTCCTTGAGATATACTTCAGCATGTTTAAAATTCCGATTTCAAATGTTATTATATATCCTGAATTTACATGTTTCACGTATTTCAATACCCTATCATGAGATTATGAACTGTATGTTTTGAATGCTTTTAAATGCATCCACACGAAGGAATTATGGGTTAAATGCTTTTAAATGCAAGATAAATTGTGCATAAGCACCACAGATTTCTATCGGGTTTCTTAGGAACCCAACTACGATACGAATAAATGCCAGGTAGCAGGATCAAATCCCCCAGGCATATGAGATATCTCCACGAAAAGTAAAATGGGAATCTGGTTCGAAACGGATTCTGTTAATGAAAGTGATAAGGTGTGTGTTGAAAATGGAAGCAGGCTTTTTCCTCATTTTCACCATGCATATTTACATGATTTGAAATTCATATACTTTATTTCGAAAGTACAAGTTAGCTTGAATACTTTAATGTTTCAAAGCCATTGTTTAAAGAATGCATGTACTCTATGTTCCAAGTATACGAGCAATTGGTAGTGAGTATTTTACAAAATTCTCACGTGTGAAACCACTACCAATTGAAACCCATGACAGATGTTAGAATTACTCACTGGGCTTCTTGAAGCTCACCCCATTCCCTAACATTTTTCAGGTGATGACGATGGGTGGACCCTTGCCCAATTTGGGGTGGAATGATAGGCAGCTCCATTAGGATTCTGGAGATATTTTGGGAAGTATTAGGGCCTATGGTTGGTCGAATTTTGATGTCGTACTTTTGGACAATTATGTATTTAAGCCCAAGATGCAACCAAATATGTACTTAAGCCCTTGAGGCATTCGAATATGTATTATGTATAAGACTTTAATTTTTAGTATGCTCCGATGTGATTATTCATGTGTACCGCTATGAAGAGCGACAGTACCGGACAGCTGTGCGAAAGTTTTTAAACAGATTTTTAAAAAACAAAAAAGGAAAAGGGTTTTCACGCTTCCGCAAATCAAGGCCGCACCGCTATTCGATACCATCGCCCCTGTTTCGCCTTGCCCTCAGGCTCCCGGGCCTGAAGGCGGCAGTCGCGATCCGAGATCCGCACAGGGTGGGTTTCGGGTCGTGACACCTGTTCCGTTGTATGGTCTGTCCTGGTTTTGTTCTGTACTGTTGTGTCTTGTGAGTAACCCTGACTCCTGAATTGGTGTATAAGTTCTGTCTAGATACTGTATTTTGAAGCACTGTACTGTTTTGAACGTTATACTGTTTAAAAAGCATATATTTAAAGTAGCATATGCCTTATTCTGATTGATATATTGTTCCGCTTTGTTTCGTCATGTTCAGTTCCGATATGACTTGTCGTGATTGATATTGTACCGTTTTGTTCCGTCATGTTCAGTTCCGATATGTCTTGTCCTGATAGATGTATTGTTCCATTTTGTTCCGACATGTTCAGTTCTGATATGTTTTGATCTGATTGATGTATTGTTTCATTTTGTTCCGTCATGTTCAGTTCCGATATGACTTGTCCTGATTGATATTGTTTCGTTTTGTTCCGTCATGTTCAGTTCCGATATGACTTGTCCTGATTGATATTGTACCGTTTTGTTCCGACATGTTCAGTTCCGATATGTTTTGATCTGATTGATGTATTGTTCTGTTTTGTTCCATCATGTTCAATTTTGATATGTCTTGTTCTGATGGATGTATTATTCCGCTTTGCTCCTACATGTTCAGTTCTGATATGTCTTGATCTGATTGATGTATTGTTTCGTTTTGTTCCGTCATGTTCAGTTCCGATATGACTTGTCCTGATTGATATCGTTTCGTTTTGTTCCGTCATGTTCAGTTCCGATATGACTTGACCTGATTGATATTGTACCGTTTTGATCCGCCATGTTCAGTTCCGATATGTCTTGTTTTGATTGATGTATTGCTCTGCTTTGTTCCGTTATGATCCGTCCTGTTATGCCTCTGTCCTTGATTATGCCTGTGGCTTGAACTGGTGTTTTGTTCCGTCTGATCCCGTTATGTACCGTCCGTTAATAATCTGTCTGTCTTGATTGATATATGGTCCCGTTCCGTTATGATCTATCCGAATTCTTGACTTGGTAAATAAGTTACTGCATAGATACTGTATTTTGATGCACTGTACAGTTTTAAAAGTTATACTATCTGAATGCATGTTTTTTAAATGCAAACTTTTATACTGTATTGTACGCGGCATGATTTTGTCTCGTCCTACTATTGTTTTGTTCGGTTTGTCTTGTTCCGTTTTATGGTCTATCTGATTTTGTTCTGTTATGATGTGTCTGACTCTAGGTACCATTTTGATTATGAGCGGTCTGGCATAAGTAGGCTTGATTACGCGCCTAACTGATATATTATTGTTATGCCCTGTTATGTTCCGCCCAGTACTGATCTGTTCTAATATTTGAATTAATTGCCTATACTTTCGTTGATATATTAGCATCATGCACTGTTCCGTCTGTTCTGATTTGTTGTTCCGTTTAGTTCAGTCCCGTTTTATTCTACTTAAATTGTATTCGAGTAGATCTATAAAACTGTTATTCCTAAGCGATTGAACTATCCTTGTGATTTATAAACAAGACCGGGTTTGAAACCCATGACAGGGAACCTGTGTTACTCACTGGGCTTTTCGAAGCTCATCCCATTCCCTAACATTTTTCAGGGATTATCTCTGATGGATTAGAAGACACCATGATATGACATGGTAGGCCGAGTGGCACTTCAAGTAAAGGACCTGATGGCACTGATCTGTAGAGACTGGATTCTTGTGGACTGATTCTGTTATTCAGGTGAGTGATATGATACGGCTAACCTGATTTACATGTACTGGTTAGATAATTATGGCTCATGGAAATAAACGGTACTCTAAAGATATTAGATCTGCTCTGTACTATATGCCTGATTTTAGATATGCTCTGAACTTAGAACTGTTAACTGTTTTGGATTTAGACTTGCTCTGTGGTACATACCTTTATGGTGGATAAGTGAGTTGCATTCCCGTGACACAAAGAAAAAGTTTTAAATTTCGCTGCATCTGACCCTACAGTCGGAGTGCAATTCACTGAAAGATTCAGAAATTGCCTTCGGTTGGTCGCGCGGCGGCTGACTGGCATCAAGTCCTCGACATCCGCGTAGGGTGGGGTTCGGGATGTGACAGAGTGGTATCAGAGCAAATGTTGAAAGATAATTAAGATTATCATAACCGAAGTTGGTAAAGTTTTGAAATCAACTAGTATCACAGAGCAATATCAAAGCATTAGGTTATGGATTAAGAACCACAAAGTACCTGAGCCATAGATCTAAGTTCCACTTTTGGAGATCTGATGTGGAATTGGGAAAGTCTTGATAATAGACGATATGCCTGTAATTCTGAGGTATCTAAGGACTGGAATTTTCTGAGTCTGATCTAAACTGGAATGATTTAAGGTTGTAGACTCGTGAAACTTGGAGATATGTCCGCACGAATAATTATGGATATAGCAACCGAAAGAAAAATGCCTATAAGTATACTGATGTTGGCAATGATGCTTGTGATATGGGTTTGATGATTGAACCTAGATGAGATCATACAATTATGATTGAAAATCTGACCGAATGGGAATATCTGTATCTGACATGAAATCTGTATAGAACTGATATAAAATATCTTCTTGATGGAAGGATAGTATCCCGAATGATACGACAGTCTGAGAGACAAACTGAAAAGGGAGATTATGATGACAGGATCTCCTAGATAGGACCAACCAAGTTTTGAGGACAAAACTTTTCTGAAGAGGGGTAGGATGTAACACCCCGATCCCGTGTAATTAATAATTAATTATGTAACACCCCGAACCGGTATAATTAATGACTAGAACTGAATTACTGGACGATAAAGGGAATTAATCATAATCCCGACGGTCATGATAGACCGATTAAAATAATTAAATATGTCTGGAGAGAATGGTATAATACCCGAACCCGATTACTGACTAATTCGGTGAAATAACGTCGTTTTAACACCAACGGAATCCGAATTAGCTAACCCAGGAAATCCCAGATGATTAATAAATGACACGAAACCCCTAACAGTGAAGATAACTAAAATAGAAACTGATCGGAAGAAACCGCGTCGAAAAAGGAGCTACGGAATGAAAGTTATGTAGCAAACCTTGAAAATTGAATTACTGCGCAACCAAACGTGGCCTTAACCCGAAATATGGAAAAAGACCAAAAAAATGTGGCCAAGAGGGTTTGATCCCTTGACCAAATTGGGTAGAATTTGGTTTACCAAAAAATTACCAACTAGACTGGGAACATCTTTGTGTATATATGTGCAAAGATATATATTTAAACACCATTCAGATTTGGCCATTCCCCCAAAGTGGCCAATACACAAGCATGCAACACCTCAGCATTACATCATGCTATGCCATAGCCATCATGCCTATAGTTCATGATTAAGCCTCTCTTCCAACCAGATTTCATGCAATATAATCATGCATGTGGGGAGATGGAGTGTCACGCCCCGAAACCCACCCTGTGCGGATCTCAAGTCGCGACCGCTGCCCCAAGACCCGAAGGCCTCGAGACAAGGCTCGCATAGCCAGCAGTATCGAATAGATGTGCTTCATGTGGTTGCGGAAGCGTGAAAAACTTTTTCTTTTCTTTTCTCATTTTAAAATTTGCACATCCGTCCGATACTGCCGCTATTCACAATGGTACACATGATTATGCATTCAGAGCATAACTAAAAACTTAAAAGACTTCATAATTACAATCTTAATTCAGCTGCCCCGTGGGGCTTAATACATATCCTCAAATTGTCTGCTAATACAAAACGTACTAATTAGAGTTCATGCGATTTTCCCAAAAGAACTACTTAAGCAAATCTTCCCAAAAAGCTAGACTCATCCTCATCGTCTTCAAAAATCAATCTGCCATTAGTCACCTGAAAGGGGGAGGATAAAAATCCGGGTAAGCTAATCTAAGCTTGTGAGTAATTCCTGCATTCGTCATGGGGTTTTCAACTGGTAGTGGTTTAGCACATGAGAGTTTATAAAATACTCACTACCAATTGCTCGTACATTTTAGAACACAGAGTATATGCATTCTTAAAACAGATAGCTTTGGAATATTTAAAGTGTTCAAGCTGAATACATATTTCTTCAAATAAAGCATATGCAATTTAAAAACATATAAACACGTATGATAAAATGGGGGTGAAAACCTGCTCCCATTTCCAAAAACATTTTTCATCTTTTCTCTTTGATTAGGTGGAATCTGTTTCGAACCAGACTCCTATTTTACTGTCAATGCTGTCACGACCCGAAACCCACCCTATGCGGATCTCATGTCGCGGGTCCGACCCGAAGGTCGTCCCTACTTTTTCCATTCCTGTATCATAGTACTAATATGCAATGTACTAAAAATTTAAAATAGTAAACAGTGGAAGTCATTTATCTGTTACAGTAATCCAGCGGAAGTCTTTTTAAATAAATTAAACAGCGGAAGTCTATTAAATACATGACACAGTTCTACATAATTCAAAATGAAAACAAAAACGTAACCAGCACCCGGGGGTGGTGAATACATGGAAGAACTAACATAGACTGATACAGTGCTTCAAAATGTCCCCCTACGCTCTCAGACTCCTACTGGGGTCTCGCAGCGTCATCACCTGAAATGGGGGTAAGTGGGGCGGAATGAGGTACGAAACTCAGCAAGTAAACCAGATCTCTGACACTGGTATCGATGATTATAAAGAACATGAATCCATGAATAAAATATGATAGCCAATCATAAGAAAGGAGATGCTGTGATAGCCAATGAGAACAGTTGCCATGATGGCCAATAAATAGTGGGGCACAATATACAATCAGAAGTAATGAATAAGCAGTGATAAGATTTCTCAACAATAACCTGTCACAATAAAAGTACTGCCACAATAAAACGATTTCAATCAAACCAATGAACAACGTAAGATAACCCATAAGAAACAGTAATCCATAAGGAACAGTAACCATTCAACAATATATCCATAACAATAATCCAATGGAGATGCTTATAATCTGTAGTAGGGGATGGCAGTCCCTCTTCGTAATTCGAGGCCCGGCATACCTCTCAGTTAAACTCACATCTTTTGCCACACGTCCGTTCACGGACTAGTTCGTCACAGAAGCATCAGATGGATATTGTGACTGAGCACAATTCCAGCATTTATAAACATAGCATGATCATTTGTGATTCCATAAGGAGTATGAAAATGGAATATCATATATACAGTAAAGCATAACAGTAAGCCTTTCAAGGCATGGTTCAATATGATAACAATGGCACAATAGTCAATTAATGTCCACAAGATAGAACAATATCGCATTGTGGATAGCAATAACATGAAGTACTTTCAAGAGTACAAGTTTGGCAGTAATGAATAAACTTGGCTTTAGAAACACCACATGGAAGAGAAAGTGATCCACTTACCTCTATCGTGATTCTATCTCAGAAATCCGTGAGTATACCTTTGCCTTTCGAGTTCCCTATATATCAGTGAATACGTTTCAGAATAAATGCTATTCATCCAATTTTATGCCTTTCTATCATAAGTATTTCAAATACTATTTTAGACTTTACCATTGAGTCCGGAATGCCGAAGAAAGTCGGTTTAGGCTTTCGCGGAATTCCATTTGGACCTTTGTACTAAAAAGGGCAAAATGGTCATTTGCACTTTTACGGTATTTTATCCTTCGGGGTTCCGTCTCGTAAAACGGAGCCCACCATTGGACTCAGAACGTCCGAGATAATAGGTTTTGACTATTCATTTGCATCGTTTGGACTTCGTTTGACCTCTTTTTGGAATAGGGGCATTATTGTAAAAATTAATATTTAATTAATTTTTATATTTGGGCAACAGTGAAATTTCTTAAAATATTTGGGGCCGGTTCATAAATTCCAAAAGCTACGGTCTGAACCAGTTGGTTCAAGACCAGAAACCCTAAACCGGTCCACTCTTCCCTTGAACCAAACGGTTCAGTTCATTTGAAAAACCGGATTTCAATAACCCTGATTTCCTATCCTATCCTTGGTTTGGATAACCCCAAACCCAATTTCCAATTTACTATCCATGCAACCAAACAAGCCCAATTCCATTTAAATTAAAACCCAAAACGACACAGCTTCGGTCCCGTTTTATTTCCGGTCGAGTACCGACCCGGGTGGTGAATACATTTTAGTTTTCATTTTGAATTATGTAGAACTGTGTCATGTATTTAATAGACTTCCGCTGTTTAATTTATTTAAAAAGAGTTCCGCTGGATTACTGTAACTGATAAATGACTTCCACTGTTTATTGTTTTAAATTTTTAGTACATTGCATATTAGTACTATGATACAGGAATGGAAAAAGTAGGGACGGCCTTCGGGTCGGCCCCGCGACACGAGATCCGCATAGGGTGGGTTTCGGGTCGTGACAAATGCTGTCAATGATATTTGCCTGGGGGATTAGATCCTGCTACCGGGCATGTGTTGTTGAATCCCGAAGGATTTCAACCATCATAGGGGGTGGTACTTAGTACCGTTTATCTTATAAATCATTTATCACGTGGCTACTTTAATAGAGGCTTTTCATGATTATTTAAAACATGAAATATACAATTTCTGCGATAGGGCTTCAATACTTGAAATAATCAAATTCAGAACATTTAAAAGAAATTTGCATTTTCAATCGGACATGCTAAATATTTCCAAGAAAAGAATTGAATATAAAACATTTAACTAGCATGTCATATCAGAGCAATTTAAAAACAGGAATCAATAACTGAATTTGATATTCAAATACTTCACACGTCTTGAACTTAAAACTTCTTCAAATATTTGGAGTTAAATCTCCATTTCAAACACAGGGTTACTCACCTCGGTCCTTTAGGGTTAGTGCTAAAAAAATGCGCTTTCCCACTTCCCTTGTAGTCCCTAAGAACAATTCATAAACAACCTCATTAACTTCACATTCACTTCAAACATCTCCTACTGATGCTTCTTAGCTTATGCTTAGATCGTATTAGATCCTAACACGATTTCATAAATTTCTCATGTACTCATTTTTAACCTATGACATATCTTAGTGTATTAGGAATTAAATTTATTTTATTTTATACTCTTCTAGGAGTTCCATTAACTTTTAATTTAATTTATTTACTTCACATGTTCACATGTCGTGTCTTCTAGTATCGTATTTCCTTGTACTTGTCTTAGTTTAATACTTCGGCGATATTTCAGTTTATAGTCATCTGACAGATGCTATTCATCAAATTTTATGTCTCTTTATTTTAGTCACTTCTTTTGGTGGAATGGACTCTACCATTGGGTCTGGAACGTCGAAGAAAGTCAATTTAGGCTTTCTTATAATTTAATTCGGCTCAGGACATGTTAGGGGCAATTTGGTAATTTATACCTTAACGTGTCTAAATTTTTTGAAGTCCCGTCTCGTGAAACGGACCCCACCATTAGATTCAGAATGTTTGAAATAGTTAGAATCCACTATTTATTTATTTTGTTTGGACTTCGTTTGACTTATTTATGGGGCAGGGGCATTTTGGTCATTTTGACATTCTTAGGGGTCTTTAATTTTTCGGGACCTCATCTCATGTCGAGGACCTCACCAATGGGCTCAGAGGGTCCAAGATAGTAAGGTTACATATATAACTTGTAATTTTTGGACAACGGGTCATTTCGGAGTATTTAATTTAATTAATTTCATTTAATTAAATTAATTTATAAATATAGTATATATATTTTTAAAGGGGAATAAGTGACAGGTTGAATAGGGTGGCACGCTGGCCAGCGTGTCACCTCCCTCCCCATATATTCGAGTTCGAGTCCCACCAGGTGCACTGCACCTTTTTAATTTTCTGATTTCATTTATATATTATATATATATATATGCTGCCATAATAAGACACGCGCAGGTGCGTGGCCGAGTGGAAAGGAGTTGGGTTACGCGCGTGAGGTCAGGGGTTCGAACCCCACTGACCGAGATCCCCCCCTTTTTCTTTGAAAACCTTAACCGTATACATATATATATATATAAGCCCTAAACGACGTCGCCCCACTAATTTGGTGGCAAGCCCAGAGGCTGCCACGCGTCCGAGCCAACCCGTCTAACTCGAAAGACGACGAGTCGACTCAGCGTCATCTTTCTCGTCAACCTGCGACTATTGCCCTAATTTTCGAAGCTTAAAAGCTTCTATTTCGTGCGTTTTGGTTCAACGATTCTTCTCTGTTTTTGATCCAAAACATCCCTAAGGTGTTAAGGACTGGTTCGGCATTCGTTTTTGTAATATCCCGACCCGGGATACCGGGTCACATGACACGTATTACGAGGGAAAGAAATTATATATAGATATATAATTAATTAATTATTAAATTAATTAATTAATTATGGAAAAAAAGATACATGTGTATTAATTAAATATATATATATACATATATATTAAAGGAATGAAATATGAAAATGTTAAAAGTAAAAAGTGAAAAGGGTATGAGTGTGTGAGTGTGTGTCGGCAACATAGTGTGTGTTCTCATGTGTGAGTGTGTGTATTGTATTATATGTATATATGTATACAAAATATCTTACAAGAAATTAATGTAAAGTGGAAAAGAGAAAAAGCAAAAATTGATGAGAAGTGAGAGCTGTGTAAGGCTAGAATTCAGAATGTAGAGAGAGAGAGATAGCTGTAGAGAGAGAGAGAGAACATGAAGAGAGAGAGAGGTCGGCTACCTTACTTTAAAAGCCAAACATGCAATGCATGTTGATCTCTCACGAAAGAAACCAAAAGAAGGGAACTGAAGGAGAAGAAGAGGAAAGAAATTAGAGCAAGAAAGAGGAGGAAACCGAGAGAAGGAAGGTGAGAAAGCTAAATTTTCCATTTTTCTCTCTCTAAAATTTCTCCATATATAACTAATTTAAAGCTTTCATTTTATGTATATGATATATAGAACATATTTAGACTTGTTTAGCTATGGATTTTGAGCTTCAAAACACCCAAAAACACCTAACCCAAGAACGACAGCCATTGAAGACCTTGCCCATGGCAGGTCTGAACCAAGTTTCTTTAAGCTTGATTTAGCTTATCAAGGCTTCAAGAAGAAGTTATGAGGGTTATAAAAACTCATAGCCGCGACCAAAAATCATAAGAAATGGACCTCAAATGACCAGTTGCAGGTTACGGGTCTTACAACCCAACCCTTTAAAACTTAGTTTAAAACAACACCAAGGAATGAAAACTGGATCCCCATGAAGAGGGGATCATAACAAGCCAAAGATCATGAAAAACCATCAAGAAATGAACCTATACGACTGAACTAACAGTTCGGATTATCACCTCTTAAACCGAAACAAAGAGTTTGTTTTGAACCCTAAAACGAATGCCAAACCCTTAACCAATGTTTTAGTAATGGATTAGGGTAGAAACAGTGAGAAACAATGGAGTAGAAACCCACGAAATAGAAGAAAAAGGGAGACTGAAACTAGGGTTTTTCAGTCGGTGGAGTGGGGAAGATGAAGACGAGTCAACTCGTTTTAAAAATGGGGCTGAGTCGACTCGGACAGGTGGCAGCCTCTGGGCTTGCCACCGATTAATTAAAACGCCGTCGTTTTGGATTGTCGGTTGATTTAAAAAGAGACCTAGGGCTGACGTCATGATGACGTCAGCCACACGTAATAAACCGGATAGACCGGTTGGGTTACCACTGAACCAGACCGGTTCACTTATATTTTAACTGAACCCTTTGGTTTTTCTAAATTAATTAAAATGAAATAAACCAATACTTTTGGTTATTACGGATTGACCCCTGGGCTTTAGAAAATTATACTATGGCCCAACTGAGGGAAATATTATGCAATAAAGCCCCTGGAAAATAATTAAATAATTAAATAATTATTTAATAAATAAGGTTAAATTACTATTTTGCCCTTGTGGCATAAATAGAGCAAACGAAGTCCAAATTAAACATATGAATAGTATAATTTTACTATTTTGGACATTCTGAGATCAATGGTAGGGTCCGTTTTATGAGACGGGGCCCGAAAAAATAAATACACGTAAGGGGTAAATGACCAAAATACCCCTTGACCAAAATTAACAAGTTATTAGTGTATTCTTACTATCTTGGACCTTCTGAGTCCAATGGTGAGGTCCACAACACGGAATGGAGTCCCAAAAAATAAAGACACGTAAAGGGGTAAAAAGACCAAAATACCCCTGGTACCCCTAAGGCCGAAATGAGATTAGAAAAGGTCTAAATTAACTTTCTTTGACATCCCGAACTCAAAAATGGAGTCCAAATTATGAAACGAAGTACAGAAAAATATGACACGTAAAACGGTAAATGACCATTTTGCCCTTTTACATATAACAGTCCGAATTAAATGATTGGAAAGCCTAAACCGACTTTCTTCGACACTCCGGACTCAATGGTAGAGTCTATTCGACCTAAAGAAATGTCTAAAATAAAAAGACATAAAATTTGATGAATAGCATCTGTTAGATGACGATGAACTGAAATGATGCCAAAGTACTAATACTAAGGCAAGTACGAGAAACGAAATACGAAAAGACACGACACATAAACATGTCAAATAAATAACTTTAAATTAAAGTTAATGGAACTCCCAGAAGAGTATAAATTGAAATAAATTCAATTTCAAACACGTTAAATTATGTCATAGGTTACAAGTACGAGTTAAATTAAGTACCTATGAAATTGTGAAATCGTTTTAGGATCTAATACGATTTAAGCATAAGTTAAGGAATATCGAGATGATATTACAATGAATGTGAAGTTGATGAGGTGTTTATGAATTGTTCTTAGGAACTACAAGGAAAGTGGGAAAGCGCATTTTAGCACTAACCCTAAAGAATCGAGGTGAGTAACCCTGTGTTTGAATTGGAGATTTAACTCCATGGATTTGAAAAAGTTTTAAGTTCAAAGATGTGAAGTATTTGAAGTTTCAAATTCAGTATTTACATGAGTCAGCTTTTAATAGTACTGTTTATAACTCTATTATGACATGCTCAGTGATTGGTATTTATCATAGTTTTCTTAAAACACATTTCAGCATGTCTAAAGTTTTAAATGCCAAATTATGTTAAATATCCTGAATTTGATAGTTACAAGTATTTGAAGTCCTATTGTAGAAATTATACATTTCATGTTTTAATATTCATGAAAGTATCTATTGAAGAAGTTATGTGATAAATGTTTTACAAGATAAACGGTACTAAGTACCACCCTATGTGATGTTGAAATCCTTCGGGATTCAACAGTAAATGCCCGGTAGCAGGATCTAATCCCCCAGGCAAATGAGATCGGCAGTATTGGCAGTAAAATGGGAGTCTGGTTCGAAACAGATTCCACCCAATTAAAGAGAAAAGATGACAAGTGATTTTGGAAATGGAAGCAGGTTTTACCTTCATTTTCAAATACATATTGATGTGATTTAAGTTATATACTTATCTGATGAAGTACGAGTTTTGCTTGGATACTTTAAATGTTTTCAAGCCATTTGAAATGCATATGTTTTGAGTTATATACTCTATTTATCGAAGTACGAGTTTAGCTTGAATACTTTAAATGTTTCAAAGCTATCTGTTTTAAGAATGCATGTACTTTGTATTCTAAATTGTATAAGCAATTGGTAGTGAATGTTTTACAACTCTTATGTACTAAAAACCACTGCTAATTGAAAACCCCATGACGAACACTGGAATTGCTCACAAGCTTAGATTAGCTTACCCGGACTTTGTTCGGACCCCCCCTTTCAGGTAATTAGCAGCAGTCTTGACTTAAGGACGACGACGACGAATCTGCTGATTTTGGGAAGATATGGTTAGATAGTTTCTTTTGATAAATCTATGAACTCTAATAGTACTTTTTGTATTAGTAGACATTGTAAGGACATGTAATAAGCCCTCTGGGCAATCGAACATGTATTGTATCTAATGTTACAAGTCTTTAAGTTTTTAGTTATACTCTGAATGTGTAACCATGTATGCTATGTATGGAGCGGCAGTACCGAATGGATGTGCATAATTTAAAAATGAGAAAAGAAAAGAAAAATTTTTTCACGCTTCCGCAATCATGTAGCACATCTATTCGATACCGCTGCAGATGCGAGCCTTGTCTAGGGGCCTTCGGGTCTCGGGGCGGCGATCGCAATCCGGTAATCCGCAGAGGGTGGGTTTCGGGTCGTGACAGTTTTGGAGTTCAAAACCGCTTCGTGTGTTTGGTTTTAGATTCGATAATCTAACCTGCAAGTCGATCGTAAATGCTCATTTTTGAGCCAAATCACATGGGGTTTGTTCTGTTTTGCTTCATTTCCCATGAGGTTTAAATCCCCATTCAAGGAAGTAGGTTTAATGGTGAGTTTGTGAGGTTGGGTTTCGAAACCCGTACCTGCAACTCGACTTTTGGAGGTCGTTTCTTGAGCTTCGTGGTCGCGTTCTAGGGTTTTTGGCATGTTCGAGGAGTCTAGTTGAGGTTCCAATCAACCAAATTGGGTTTGGGGAAGCTTGATTCAGACCTACTTTAAATCAGTCATCAATGGTGGTTTAGTGTACGGTGGGGTGTTTCTGGTGTGTTCAGTGCCTATTCTTCATGTATTATTCATGTCTACTTACTGTAAACATCTTATATGCAATAAAATCACTAAAACAGTTCATTGGCATGCATGTATTTTTAGAGAGAGAAATTATGAAATTTTTAGGGATTTACCTCAAAGGTGGTATTCCTTCCTCATTATTCTCATTCTTTTTCTCCCTCTAGCTTCTGTATTCCCTTCAGAACTCCTCTCTCTTTTTTTGTGTGATGGAAAGATGTTGGGGGCAAGTGTATAAAATTTTGTGTGTATATGCATATAAGCCCATGCCTAATCATGGTACTTTCTAATTTCCCTACCAACTTGGTTAACTTGTGGCAGCTTTTTTTCTCAGATTTCTACTGTTTTGGGGCAGGCCTTGTTGGCCGGTTGTGTGTGTGTGGTGTTTGACTTGGATTTATATATATATATACATATATATATTCACACATACTAATACACAATGGTCTCTCCCACCCTCTTGTACACATTGGACCATTGCATGTCCTTCAACTTATATATATATGATCATATCTACATATATACATAATTACAATTTCATAACTATACATACCCACTCTTATACTTTTACACATGTATTATTATCATTATTTTTATTATTATTATTTATTTATTTATTATCATTATTATTATCATTATCTATGTATATATATACTAACATTAATTTCTTAAATCATAATAATTAATTACTTTAAAAATTAATTATTCTTTTAAGTGTACACCCTTTATACTAATCTTTCGTACCCTCGAAATGCGTGCCCAATTCTTATACTCGTATCGATGATCGGTAGTTGGCGTGAAAATAAAATTATCATCAAACCAACAAGTTGGTGATTGCAATGAAAGTGATGTACAGTCGTCCTGACTTTTCAGGACTATTACTTAAAAGTCCGTGCGTCGGGTTTGAAACTGACCTTGTTATTTAAGGCGTCGATTACTAATTTGATGTGACGGTTAAATAGTCCCTAACTCGGGTCGAGGTATTACATCCTTCCCCCCTTAAAAGAGTTTTGTCCTCAAAACTGAGGGTTCCCTATTTTTTGAAGTTCTGCTTCCCTCTACCATGTTCACATGTCCAGCAGTCAAATTCAAATGACAGTTTACATATAACAGAATTTTAATATTCAGGTGGTGTACCTTACTGATCCTTAGAGGGTCCCTTGTTAGCCTTATCCCATTTCGGGCAATACTTGATGAGATGTCCCCCTTCTCCACACTTATAACAAGTTCCCGTGATCCTACGGCAGGGCGCATAATGTCTCTTTTTGCAGACAGGGCATAGTGGAGTTGTCCTTTTACTAATACTGCCCTTTATCTTCCTACTTTGGTTTACAATAGGTCGTTCTTGTGGTTGATTTTGAGCGTCGTACACAGCTTGAGCTAATTCTTCTATAGCTTGCTCAATTCTGTCTACTCGTTCTTTTAGATCATTCATCTCTATTTGTATATCAGCCATTTTGCTGTAAAACAAGTAGAGTTAACTTTTTAGCATGGATCATAATCACATAAGGTTATAGCTATCTACTTGAAATTTAAAACATAGAGTTTATTATATTTATTTTTTTTTTTTTGTTTGTTCGTAGTGATCTAAGAATTTCTTCGATCAGGTTGGATAAGGTAGCACTGTATGTTTCTCAGTTCCCTTAGTTACATGATAAGGTGGCCATTCCTCACCGGTAACAAAGGTCCTGATAGCACACTAGTGACTGTCAAAATCCTCCCTTTCTCTTTTCACCTTTAACAATTACCGTGATTTCCCTTCCTATTCTACATTTAGTTCTAATCTTTAGACTTTATTCCTTCTACTTTACTGCGGGTCCCATACCCTGCCTTCCTCTCACGTACTTCAGAACACTTACTTCGTGTTACTACGAGTCCCATACCCCGCCTTCCTATTACGTTACTCCATATATCTACTTAATACAACGCGAGTCCCATACCTCGCCTTTATATCATATCACATACTTCACATATCTATTTCATGCACTGCGGGTCCCACACCCCGCCTTCATTTCGTATCACATACTTCACATATCTACTTCATATACTGTGGGTCCCATACCCCGCCATCATATCATATCATGTACTTCACATATCTTAGGTAGCCCAAAACTCTACCTATCTCATGGTTCCGTTCTAACTCCTCTAGGGTCAATAAGTTTGTTCAAGTAAACCTAGTGCTCTGATACCACTCTGTCACGCCCCGAAACCCACCCTGTGCGGATCTCGAGTCGCGACCGCCGCCCCAAGACCCGAAGGCCTCGAGACAAGGCTCGCATAGGCAGCGGTATCGAATAGATGTGCTTCATGTGGTTGCGGAAGCGTGAAAAACTTTTTCTTTTCTTTTCTCATTTTAAAATTTGCACATTCGTCCGATACTGCCGCTACTCACAATGGTGCACATGATTATGCATTCAGAGCATAACTGAAAACTTAAAAGACTTCATAATTACAATCTTAATTCAGCTGCCCTGTAATACCCTGACCTGAAAATGTCAGGTAATGTGACACGTATTACGAGGATACGAAGATTAGTACAAGATAATACATTTAAGAAAATAATTAATTTTTAAAGTAATTAATTATTTTAAGTATAAGAAATAAATTGTAACAATTAATATACATAATTAAATACAAAAATATATACTGTATAAATAATTATAACCTTAAATATATATATATATATAATTATACATGAATATATATATATATATATGTGTATGTGTATGCATGCATGCATGTATGTCAAAATATGTATATATGAAATGTATGTATAATAGGGCATGCTATTGTCCAAAGTGTACAAAAGTGAGAGAGGTGTGTGTATTATCCAAGGGTATTAGGGTTGAACCATGTATATATACATATATATATATATATGTAAGTCAAACACCACACACACACACAACCGGCCACTCATGGTGTCACGACCCGAAACCCACCCTACGCGGATCTCGTGTCGCGGGGCCGACCCGAAGGCCGTCCCTACTTTTTCCATTACTGTATCATAGTACTAATATGCAATGTACTAAAAATTTTAAACAGTAAACAGCGGAAGTCTTTATCAGTTACAGTAATCCAGCGGAAGTCTTTTTAAATACATTAAACAGCGGAAGTCTATTAAATACATGACATAGTTCTACATAATTCAAAATGAGAACTAAAACATAATCAGCACCCGGGGGTGGTGAATACATGGGAGAACTAACATAGACTGATACAGTACTTCAAAATGTCCCCCTACGCTCTCAGACTCCTACTGGGGTCTCGCAGCGTCATCACCTGAAATGGGGGTAAGTGGGGTGAAATGAGCTATGAAGCTCAGCAAGTAAACCAGATCTCCGACACTGGTATCGATGATTATAAAGAACATGAATCCATGAATAAAATATGATAGCCAATCATAAGAAAGGAGATGCTGTGATAGCCAATAAGAACAGTTGCCATGATGGCCAATAAATAGTGGGGCACAATATACGATCAGAAGTAATGAATAAGCAGTGATAAGATTTCTCAACAATAACCTGTCACAATAAAAGTACTGCCACAATAAAACGATTTCAATCAAACCAATGAACAACGTAAGATAACCCATAAGAAACAGTAATCCATAAGGTACAGTAACCATTCAATAATATATCCATAACAATAATCCAATGGAGATGCTTATAATCTGTAGTAGGGAATGGCAACCCCTCTGCGTAATTCGAGGCCCGGCATACCTCTCAGTTAAACTCACATCTTTTGCCACACGTCCGTTCACGGACTAGTTCGTCACAGAAGCATCGGATGGATATTGTGACTGAGCACAATTCCAGCATTTATAAACATAGCATGATCATTTGTGATTCCATAAGGAGTATGAAAATGGAATATCATATATACAGTAAAGCATAACAGTAAGCCTTTCAAGGCATGGTTCAATATGATGACAATAGTACAATAGTCAATCAATGTCCACAAGATAGAACAATATCACATTGTGGATAACAATAACGTGAGGTACTTTCAAGAGTATAAGTTTGGCAGTAAAGAATAAACTTGGCTTTAGAAACACCACATGGAAGAGAAATTGATCCACTTACTTCTATCGTGCTTCTATCTCAGAAATCCGTGAGTATACCTTTGCCTTTCGAGTTCCCTATATATCAGTGAATACGTTTCAGAATAAATGCTATTCATCAAATTTTATGCCTTTCTATCATAAATATTTCAAATACTATTTTAGACTTTACCATTGAGTCCGGAACGCCGAAGAAAGTCGGTTTAGGCTTTCGCGGAATTCCATTTGGACTTTTGTACTAAAAAGGGCAAAATGGTCATTTTGCACTTTGGCGGTATTTTATACTTCAGGGTCTCATCTCGTAAAATGGACCCCACCATTGGACTCAGAACGTCCGAGATAATAGGTTTTGACTATTCATTTGTATCATTTGGACTTCGCTTGACCCATATTTGAAATAGGGGCATTATTGTAAAAATTAATATTTAATTAATTTTCTGTTTGGGCCTTAGTGTAATTTTTCAAAACATTTGGGGCCGGTTTACAATTTCCTAAAGCTGCGGTCTGAACCAGTTGGTTCAGACCTAAAAACCCTAAACCGGTCCACCCTTCCCCTGAACCAAACGGTTCACTTCCTTTTAAAAATTGGATTTCAATAACCCTAATTTCTTATCCTATCCTTGGTTTGGATAACCCCAAACCAATTTCCAATTTACTATCCGTGTAACCAAACAAGCCCAATCTCATTTAAATTTAAAACCCAAAACGGCACAGTATCACTTAACCGTTTATATCCGGTCGGGTCCCGACCCGATCCGAACCCGAATCCGTCTAAACTTAACCCGGTAGCCTCTCCGATTTTCCGGTCATCTCCCTCAAGGCTCCGGTGAGCCTGTATTAGGGTTCCGTCACCTTCTCCGGTGACGGCAACCAATTTCTGATGGTTTTTCCCCCCATTTTGAATGCCATTCTCTTCCTTTCTTCCCCACGACCTCATTCCTATCCTCGGCTTGCCCCAAAACTTTTCTAATCTTCTCGAATATAGAGATTAATAGCTCCGGCCGGTTTTCCGGTGAGCTGGTTTTTCTTATTTTTACACTCGGTTCTCAACTGTTTTGACCCTCTTTTCATTCTATTTAATTTCTACATGTATAAGGATCATTCTTGGGTCATTTGAACAGGGTTTAATACATGAATTGACATACAGCCGATTATTCTATACCACCTACAACTTAGTTTTTCTCTATGGTTTCTACACCATTTGACCTGATTCTTTTTGCAAAACAACCCATAAATCATGTAGATTTGAACCCTATTCTTTAAATAACCTATCATGCTTTTAAATTGAAAACTGCAGCAACCCACTTACCTTTCAAAATTCGGATTTCTTCCTGTTGCTTCTTCTTTCCTCTCTTGGTTCTACTTGGTTCACTTCTGTTCCTTCTCCACACCTTTTTTTCCAACCCTTAGACAGTATTCACAGCCCTCAGTTCACAAACCCGTAGATATATATATATATATATATATACAAAAACACCCACCACCTCTTTCTCTCTCTACCTTATCTCTCTCTCTCTCTCTCTCTCTCTCTCTCTCTTGCAGTCATCCTTGACTGCAGAGAACTGCCCCCCTCACTTATAGCCATCCACGTACCCTCCAATATACATATATATACATTATATTACATATACACACCCACCACCTCACCAAGTCGGTTGGTGGGTTTCCCAAACACACACACATACAGTGATGCACACACACACACAGTGATGCACACACTCACTGATATTTGTTTGGAAGCTTCCTTTCTTGTTTTTCTTTTCATCTTAATTTGTATACATAATACATTTACATTATACATATATATAAAATACATAGTTTTATACATGTCATTATAATCATATATATACGTATAACGGTATTTTTAGTCACGTACACATACACTAATATTCCGTGAACTATGCATGTGTACGTACGTATGCATGCATGGGTTGCATGCATGCACGTTTTTCGAGGTAAGGTTCTGAGTTGCTCGGGTACCACCCGACACTGGCATTACTAATCAAAACATTTATCTTTTGAAATTAGGTTCAGTTCCATAATTATTGTGACATAGAGTTTAACACAGCTCAGGTTATGCTATTCAGTCGACTTGCCTCGGTAATCGTGTCGTATCCCGGGTCGGGATATCACACATGGCCTGCCCAACAGTGGCAATTCAGACCACTCATGAAGAAGCCTGAAATGGGTTAACCCAAAAAGAGGGGCAATCAGATTTGCCATGATTCACTCTCTTTATACAATATACATGGTGCTTGTACACACACAAACACAACCATCCGAGAGTGAAGGAGAGTTTGAAGGAGATTCTAGGACGATTAGGAGTGGGAACCAAGAAGCAAAGGGGGGAGAAACAGTTGGAACAAGGTAAACCCACAAAACACTTGAATTTCTCTCTCTAGAATTTTTATACGTATGAATCTGTTTTAGCCTTTGATTTAGTATATATGATGCTTAGGATGAATATACATGAATTAGGTATGAAAATCTCGACCTAAAACACCTTAGAAACATCAGCCGTACACAAGGCAGCCATGGATGGACCTTGCTTGAAGCAGGTCTGAACCGACCTCCTCTAAACCCAATTTGGTTTATCAAGACCTCAAGAAGACCCTAAGAGCATCCCAAAAACATATATACGCGATCAAAAATCCCAAAGAAAGACCTCCAAACATGGACTTGCAGGTTACGGGTTTACAACCCGAACCTTTAAACTCGCATGTAAACCAACATCCATGAATGGGATTTGAATCCTCATGAAGAGGGAATCAAAATAAGCCCAACCTCACTAAAAATGATGAAGAAATGACCATGAACGACCCATGAACAGGTTCGGATTATCGTGGCTTAAACCGAGCTTTTGGGCTACATTCGAATCTCCAAATGAATGCCAAGATGATCCTTAAGATGTTAGAAACATTTTAGGTTGAAAACAGTAAGAAAATAACTGGCCAAAATCCACGAAATAGAAGAAACATGAAAACTGTAACTAGGGTTACAGTGGGGAAGAAATGAGGAAGAAGACAGTGAGTTGGCTTGGTCTGTTGAATCTCCGTGTCGACTCGGACGCGTGGCAGCCTCTGGGCTTGCCACCGCATTAATGCAACGACGTCGTTTAGGGGCCTGATACATATAGATATAAAACCGTTTTGAGTTTTAAAAGAAAAAGGGAAGGATTGTGGTCAGTGGGGTTCGAACCCCTGACCTACGCGCCCACACAGCCTCCCTTACCACTTGGCCACGCGCTTGCGTGTGTCTTATGTGGCACCAATATATATATATATATATATAATATATCTAATAAAATCAGAAAATTAAAAAGGTGCATTTGCACCTTACAGGATTCGAACGTGGGATGTATGGGGAGGGAGGTGACACGCTGGCCAGCGTGCCACCCTATTCAACCTGTTACTCATATGCAACTTAAATATATATATACTATACTTTATAATTTAATTTAATTAAATGAAATTAATTAAATTAAATACTCCGAAATGGCCCGTTGTCCAAAAATTACAAGTTATATATGTAACCTTACTATCTTGGACCCTCTGAGCCCATTGGTGAGGTCCTCGACATGAGACGAGGTCCCAAAAAATTTAAGACTCCAAAAAATGTCAAAATGACTAAAATACCCCTGCCTTATAAATGAGTCAAACAAGGTCCAAATGAAATAAATAAATAGTAGATTTTGACTATTTGGAACATTCTGAATCTAATGGTGGGGTCCGTTTCATGAGACGGGACTCCAAAAAATTTAGACACGTTAAGGTATAAATTACCAAAATACCCCTAACATGTCCTAAGCCGAATTAAATTCTAAGAAAGCCTAAACTGACTTTCTTCGACGCTCCGGACTAAATGGTAGAGTCTATTCAACCAAAAGAAATGTCTAAAATAAAAAATACATAAAATTTGATGAATAGCATCTGTCAGATGACTATAAATTAAAGTAATGCCAAAGTACTAATCTACGGCATATACGAGGACATGAAAACACATCAACCTTAGAATAAAATTTCTAACTCATAAATTGATCTTAGGTGAATTATGGAAAAACAACGACCCAAGTACACGATCATGACCAAGGCCCAAAGGGCCAAGGACCCAAAGCAACAGGCCTTCATGCAAGAACTGTTGCATCGTCAGAGAGTGATCGACAGGTTCGTCAGGATAGCCAAGGCGACAGAAGTCGTCTTGGTAAGCCCCTTCATTTTCAAATCACCCACCAAGGCCATGGTGGCAGAGGCTAAAAAGAAGAAGGAGGAAAAAAGGAAATTGGACGAGGAAAAAGAGAACACGGAAACCTTAGCCGAATGGCGTCGCAGGTAATATTATTATCATTAAGAACATAAGTTACTAGATCTGTATTACAGCTATAAGTTAGACAGGTATAAGAATTTAGGCTTCTCACAGTCTACACTTAGTGAGTTATGAAGTTGATTAAGTACATATGAAATTTATGGAATCTTCATCAATCTTGATAGGCTAAGGAAAGAGAAAGTTAAAGGGAAGGCGCCTCAGTAGAGCTAACCCTAAAGGACCGAGGTGAGTAATCTTGCATTTGAAGTGGAGGTTTTAACTCCATGGATTTCAACGGATGTTTTTAAGTTCAAATATTTACAGCATTGATATGTCAAATTCAGTATTCATGACTTATGTTTCTTAAATATTCAGCCATGACATGCTTCATGATTATTTACATATTATGTCCGAAAATGTTTTCTTTTCAAAATAGTTAGCATGTCTGATTTTCCTCAAACATCCTGAATTTGATTACTGTAAGAATTGAAGCATCACTGCAAGAGTTATACGTCACATGTTTTAAATACTCATGAAAGGCTTTTATATAAAAGTCATATGACAAATGTTTTGCAAGATAAATAATAAGCACATAGGTAGTGTTGTGAGTTGTACGGAACTCAATGGGCCTATCATGTGCATCAACACATAGTCAGGATTTTGGGTCATACGGAACTCAATTGACCTGTCATGTGTAATGTCTGGTAGCAGGATCTAATCCCTCGGGAAAATGAGATATCTCCACGTATACGTAAAATGGGAGTCTGGTTCGAAACAGATTCCACCTAATTAGAGGGAAAATATGACAAACGGTTTTGGAAATGGAAGCAGGTTTTATCCCCCATTTTCACTATACATGTTTACAAGATTTTAAGTTCTGAAATACACATACTCTTTTATGGAAATATATGTTCTAGCTTGATTACCTTGAATGTTTCAAAGCTACATATTTTAAGAATGCATGTTCTCTATGTTCAAGTATACGACCAATTGGTAGTTGAGTATTTTTAACCTCTCATGTACGAAACCTCTACCAATTGAAAACCCATGACAGATGTAGGAATTACTCATTGGGCGTTTCGAAGCTCACCCCACTCCCTAACATTTTTCAGATGATGATCAAGGTTGGACACTTGCTCAATTTGGGGAGCAGTGAATGGCAACTCCAATAGGTCCTTGGAGATATTTTGGTAGTAGCAGGACCCATTATCAGTCAAACTTTTGTAATAGAAATTTTGGACAATGATGTACTTAAGCCCGAGGGGCACATGGATATGTACTATGTAGAACCTTTAGTTAATATTATTATGCTCTGATTATTATCTTTATGTGTACCGCTATGAAGAGCGGCAGTATCAGATGGATATGCGGCAGATGTTTTATTTTCAAAGAAAAGAAAAGAAAAAAAGTTTTTCACGCTTCCGCAACCACAGGTCGCATCGCTGTCTGATATTGTTGCTTATGTATGAGCCTTGTCCCGAGGCCTTCGGGTCTCGGAGCGGCGGTCGCGATCCGGTAATCCGCACAGGGTGGGTTTCGGGTCGTGACATGCCCCGTGGGGCTTAATACATATCCTCAAATTGTTTGCTAATACAAAACGTACTAATTAGAGTTCATGCGATTTTCCCAAAAAGAACTACTTAAGCAAATCTTCCCAAAAAGCTAGACTCATCCTCATCGTCTTCAAAAATCAATCTGCCATTAGTCACCTGAAAGGGGGCGGATAAAAATCCGGGTAAGCTAATCTAAGCTTGTGAGTAATTCCTGCATTCGTCATGGGGTTTTCAACTGGTAGTGGTTTAGAACATGAGAGTTTATAAAATACTCACTACCAATTGCTCGTACATTTTAGAACACAGAGTATATGCATTCTTAAAACAAATAGCTTTGGAACATTTAAAGTGTTCAAGCTGAATACATATTTCTTCAAATAGAGCATATGCAATTTAAAAGCATATAAACACGTATGATAAAATGGGGGTGAAAACCTGCTCCCACTTCCAAAAACATTTGTCATCTTTTCTCTTTGATTAGGTGGAATCTGTTTCAAACCAAACTCTCATTTTACTGTCAATGCTGTCAATGATATTTGCCTGGGGGATTAGATCTTGCTACCGGGCATGTGTTGTTGAATCCCGAAGGATTTCAACCATCATAGGGGGTGGTACTTAGTACCGTTTATCTTATAAATCATTTATCACGTGGCTACTTCAATAGAGGCTTTTCATGATTATTTAAAACATGAAATATACAATTTCTGCGATAGGGCTTCAATACTTGAAATAATCAAATTCAGAACATTTAAAAGAAATTTGCATTTTCAATCGGACATGCTAAATATTTCCAAGAAAAGAATTGAATATAAAACATTTAACCAGCATGTCATATCAGAGCAATTTAAAAACAGGAATCAAAAACTGAATTTGATATTCAAATACTTCACACGTCTTGAACTTAAAACTTCTTCAAATATTTGGAGTTAAATCTCCATTTCAAACACAGGGTTACTCACCTCGGTCCTTTAGGGTTAGTGCTAAAAAAATGCGCTTTCCCACTTCCCTTGTAGTCCCTAAGAACAATTCATAAACAACCTCATTAACTTCACATTCACTTCAAACATCTCCTACTGATGCTTCTTAGCTTATGCTTAGATCGTATTAGATCCTAACACGATTTCATAAATTTCTCATGTACTCATTTTTAACCTATGACACATCTTAGTGTATTAGGAATTAAATTTATTTTATTTTATACTCTTCTAGGAGTTCCATTAACTTTTAATTTAATTTATTTACTTCACATGTTCACATGTCGTGTCTTCTAGTATCGTATTTCCTCGTACTTGTCTTAGTTTAATACTTCGACGATATTTCAGTTTATAGTCATCTGATAGATGCTATTCATCAAATTTTATGTCTCTTTATTTTCGTCACTTCTTTTGGTGGAATGGACTCTACCATTGGGTCCGAAACGTCGAAGAAAGTCAATTTAGGCTTTCTTATAAGTTAATTCGGCTCAGGACATGTTAGGGGCAATTTGGTAATTTATACCTTAACGTGTCTAAATTTTTCGGAGTCCCGTCTCGTGAAACGGACCCCACCATTAGATTCAGAATGTTTGAAATAGTTAGAATCCACTATTTATTTATTTTGTTTGGACCTCGTTTGACTTATTTATGGGGCAGGGGCATTTTGGTCATTTTGACATTCTTAGGGGTCTTTAATTTTTTGGGACCTCATCTCATGTCGAGGACCTCACCAATGGGCTCAGAGGGTCCAAGATAGTAAGGTTACATATATAACTTGTAATTTTTGGACAACGGGCCATTTCGGAGTATTTAATTTAATTAATTTCATTTAATTAAATTAATTTATAAATATAGTATATATATTTTTAAAGGGGAATAAGTGACAGGTTGAATAGGGTGGCACACTGGCCAGCGTGTCACCTCCCTCCCCATATATTGAGTTCGAGTCCCACCAGGTGCACTGCACCTTTTTAATTTTCTGATTTCATTTATATATATTATATATATATATGCGCTGCCATAATAAGACACGCGCAGGTGCGTGGCCGAGTGGAAAGGAGTTGGGTTACGCGCGTGAGGTCCGGGGTTTGAACCCCACTGACCGAGATCCCCCCTTTTTTTCTTTTAAAACCTTAACCGTATACATATATATATATAAGCCCTAAACGACGTCGCCCCACTAATTCGGTGGCAAGCCCAGAGGCTGCCAAGCGTCCAAGACAACCCGTCTAACTAGAAAGACTACGAGTCGACTCAGCGTCGTCTTCCTCGTCAACTTGCGACTGTTGCCCTAATTTTTGAAGCTTAAAAGCTTCTATTTCGTGCGTTTTGGTTCAACGATTCTTCTCTGTTTTTGATCCAAAACATCCCTAAGGTGTTAAGGACTGGTTCGGCATTCGTTTTGGAGTTCAAAACCACTTCGTGTGTTTGGTTTTAGATTCGATAATCTAACCTGCAAGTCGATCGTAAATGCACATTTTTGAGCCAAATCACATGGGGTTTGTTCTGTTTTGCTTCATTTCCCATGAGGTTTAAATCCCCATTCAAGGAAGTAGGTTTAATAGTGAGTTTGTGAGGTTGGGTTTCGAAACCCGTACCTACAACTCGACTTTTGGAGGTCGTTTCTTGAGCTTCGTGGTCGCGTTCTAGGGTTTTTGGCATGTTCGAGGAGTCTAGTTGAGGTTCCAATCAACCAAATTGGGTTTGGGGAAGCTTGATTCAGACCTGCTTTAAATCGGTCATCAATGGTGGTTTAGTGTACGGTGGGGTGTTTCTGGTGTGTTCAGTGCCTATTCTTCATGTATTATTCATGTCTACTTAATGTAAACATCTTATATGCAATAAAATCACTAAAACAGTTCATTGGCATGCATGTATTTTTAAAGAGAGAAATTATGAAATTTTTAGGGATTTACCTCAAAGGTGGTATTCCTTCCTCATTCTTCTCGTTCTTTTTCTCCCTCTAGCTTCTGTATTCCCTTCAGAACTCCTCTCTCTTTTTTCATGTGATGGAAAGATGTTGGGGGCAAGTGCATAAAATTTTGTGTGTATATGCATATAAGCCCATGCCTAATCATGGTACTTTCTAATTTCCCTACCAACTTGGTTAACTTGTGGCAGCTTCTTTTCTCAGATTTCTACTATTTTTGGGCAGGCCTTGTTGGCCGGTTGTGTGTGTGTGGTGTTTGTCACGACCCGAAACCCACCCTGTGCGGATTACCGGATCGCGACCGCCGCCCCGAGACCCGAAGGCCTCGAGACAAGGCTCGCATATGCAGCGGTATCGAATAGAAGTGCAACATATGTTTTGCGGAAGCGTGAAAAACTTTTTCTTTTCTTTTCTTATTTAAATTTACGCACATCCGTCCGATACTGCCGCTCTTTTCATAGCATACATGGTTACACATTCAGAGTATAACTAAAACTTAAAGACTTATAACATTAATACAATACATGTTCAGTTGCCCTAAGGGCTTAATACATATTCTTACATTGTCTACTAATACAAAGGTATTACTAGAGTTCATCAGTTCTTCAGAAGAACTACTTAAACATATCCTTCCAAAATAGCTAGACTCATCGCCATCGTCCTTAAGACCCTGTCTGCTGAATCACCTGAAAGGGGGGTCCGAACAAAGTTCGGGTAAGCTAATCTAAGCTTGTGAGCAATTCCAGTATTCGTCATGGGGTTTTCAATTAGCAGTGGTTTAGTACATAAGAGTTTGTAAAATAATCACCGCCAATTGTTCGTATACTTTGAATACAGAATATATGCATTCCTTAAAACATGTAGCTTTGAAACATTTAAAGTATTCAAGCTAACTCATACTTCGTTAAATAGAGTATATAACTCAAAACATATGCATTTCATAAAACGAATAGCTTTGAAACATTTGAAGTATTCAAGCTATACTTATACTTCATCAAATAGAGTATATAACTCAAAACATATGCATTTCATAAAACGAATAGCTTTGAAACATTTGAAGTATTCAAGCTATACTTATACTCATGAACTTCAAAATATATAACATAACATGTATTTCTTAAATAGAGTATATAACACTCAAAATATATGCATATTGAAAATGAGGGTAAAACCTGCTTCCATTTTCAAATCATTTGTCATCTTATCACTTTCATTAGTGGAATCCGTTTCGAACCGGACTCCCATCTTACTTATAAATGGAGATATCTCATTGCCTGGGGGACTAGGTCCTGCTACCGGGCATTTGACAGTCAATTGAGTTCGTATGTAACCCAAAATCTTGTCACAGGGCAATTGAGTTCGTATGTAACCCAAAATCCTGTCTATGTGCTTATGCACCATTATCTTATAAAACATTTATCATGTAACTTTTCTCATAGATACTTTTCATAACTTCGTAAAATCTTCGTATACTTGAAATAAGCAAATTCAGGATATTTAACAATAATTGCATTTTAACTAGACATGCCGAAATATATTTGAAGGAAAACTGTTGTGGGAAAAACCAATCACTGAGCATGTCACAATATAAACTGAACAATTAAAAACTGAATCATGTAAATACTGAATTTGAAACTTCAAATACTTCATATCTTTAAACTTAAAACCTTTTCAAATCCATGGAGTTAAATCTCCAATTCAAACACAGGGTTACTCACCTTGGTTCTTTAGGGTTAGTGCTAATAATGCGCTTTCCCACTTTCCTGGTAGTTCCTAAGAACAATTCATAAACATCTCATCAACTTCACATTCATTGTAATATCATCTCGATATTCCTTAACTTATGCTTAAATCGTATTAGATCCTAAAACGATTTCATAATTTCATAGGTACTTAATTTAACTCGTACTTGTAACCTATGACATAATTTAATGTGTTAGAAATTGAATTTATTTCAATTTATACTCTTCTGGGAGTTCCATTAACTTTAATTTAAAGTTATTTATTTGACATGTTTACGTGTCGTGTCTTTTCGTATTTCGTTTCTCGTACATGCCTTAGTATTAGTACTTTGGCATTATTTCAGTTCATAGTCATCTAACAGATGATATTCATCAAATTTTATGTCTTTTTATTTTAGACATTTCTTTTGGTCGAATAGACTCTACCATTGAGTCCGGAGTGTCGAAGAAAGTCGGTTTAGGCTTTCCTAACATTTAATTCAGACTGTTATATGTAAAAGGGCAAAATGGTCATTTACCGTTTTACGTGTCATATTTTTCTGTACTTCGTTTCGTAATTTGGACTCCATTTTTGAGTCCGGGATGTCAAAGAAAGTTAATTTAGACCTTCCCTGATTTGATTTTGGCTTTAGAGGTACCAGGGGTATTTTGGTCTTTTTACCCCTTTATGTGTCTTTATTTTCGGGACCCCATTTCGTGTTGTGGACCTCACCATTGGACTCAGAAGGTCCAAGATAGTAAGAATACACTAATAACTTGTTAATTTTGGTCAAGGGGTATTTTGGTCATTTACCCCTTACGTGTTTTTATTTTTCGACTCCCGTCTCGTAAAACGGACCTTACCATTAGTCTCAGAATATCCAAAATAGTAAGGATACACTATTCATATGCTTAATTTGGACTTCATTTGCTCTATTTATGACCCAAGGGCAAAATAGTAATTTTACTTATTTATTAAATAATTAAATTAATTATTTAATTATTTTTCAAGGGCTTTATTGCATAAATTTTTCATCATTTGGGCCATAGTAGGATTGTCCAGAAATTCTGGGGTCAGTCCGTAAATACAAAGAGTGTTGGTTTATTTATTTTTTAAATAAACTTGAAAACCAAAGGGTTCAGTTAAATTGGAAATGAACCGGTCCGGCCTAGTCATAAACCAACCGGTTTATCCGGTTTATTTACATGTGGCTGACGTCATGATGACGTCAGCCCTAGGTCTCATTTAAATTAACCACGACCAAAACGTCGTCGTTCAATTAATTCGGTGGCAAGCCTAGAGGCTGCCACCTGTCCGAGTCGACTCAGCCTTTATTTAACACCGAGTTGACCCGTCTTCTTCTTCCCCACGATCATCGCTACTGAAACCCTAATTCCGATTATATTTTCTTCCTATTTCGTGCAGTTTGGATCCATGGATCCTCACTGTTTTGATTGCAAAATATTCCTAATGTAATAACGACTAGGTTGGCATTCATTTGGGAGTTAAAACTAGCTCGTGTGCTCGGTTTAAAGGTTTGATCATCCAAACCTGTAAGCTGCTCGTAAATGCTCATTTCTGAGCTAAAACCCTTCGGGTCTGATTCTTTGTGATCCATTTCTCATGGAGTTTCATTTCCCATTCAAAAAAATGGGTTTAAACGTAATTTTGTGAGGTTGGGATTTTGAACCCGCACCTGCAACTCAATATTCAAAGGGCTTTTGTTGGGATTTTTGATCGCGGCTAGGGTTTTTCATGACCCTCATGACCTCTTCGTGAAGCCTTGACACACCATTTTTGGTTTAGTTGCCATGGGTTCAGACCTGCTTCAAGCAAGGTCCTCCCATGGCGGTTCTTCATGGGTTTCATGTTTTGAGTCGTTTTCATGGCCTAAAACATGCTTGACAGTCTTGTAAATACATATCTAGCATTATGTGATCATATATAATCCAAAAACAATTTCTAATACATCATAATTCTAGATAGAGAAACATGGAAATTTTCCAAAATTCTCACCTTTTAGGTTGCTGTTCACTCCTCTTTCTCCTCTCTGGTTCTTCCTCTATTCCCCTTCTCTGCTTCCTTAAGGTGTAAGCATGAAAGGCATGCTTTGGCTTTTTAAAGAAGGCAACCGACCCTTCTCTCTCTCTCTCTCTCTCTCTCTCTCTCTTTCTCTCTCTCTCTCTACACGTCCCAGCCCCTATTCTTGACTTCTCATAAATTTCTCTTACACCTAATCAATTTAACTTTACAATTTCTCAGCTTTTCCTTCAATCTATGCTTGATATTTTGCATGTAATATGTATATATATATATATATATATATTATATATTACACAACACACACATGCATATGAGAACACACACATTCTCTCTTTGCCGACACACACACCCACTTGCACACTTTTTCATATACATACTTGCATACATACATGCTTTCACTTTACATACATGCATACTTCACTTTATACATATACATATAATATTTAATTAATATAATATTTCTCATACCTTAATTAATTAATAATTAAATTAATTAATTATTATTATTATAATTTTTTTTGTAAATCTCGTAATACATGCCATATGACCCGGTACCCCGGGTTGGGATATTACAGTGTTTGACTTGGATTTATATATATATATATATATATATATACATATATATATTCACACATACTAATATACAATGGTCTCTCCCACCCTCTTGTACACATTGGACCATTGCATGTCCTTCAACTTATATATATATATATATATATGATCATATCTACATATATACATAATTACAATTTCATAACTATACATACCCACTCTTATACTTTTACACATGTATTATTATTATTATTATTATTTATTTATTTATTTATTATCATTATTATTATCATTATCTATGTATATATATACTAACATTAATTTCTTATATCATAATAATTAATTACTTTAAAAATTAATTATTCTTTTAAGTGTACACCCTTTATACTAATCCTTCGTACCCTCGAAATGTGTGCCCAATTCTTATACTCGTATCGATGATCGGCAGTTGGCGTGAAAATAAAATTATCATCAAACCAACAAGTTGGTGATTGCAACGAAAGTGATGTGTCACGACCCGAAACCCACCCTATGCGGATCTCGCGTCGCGGGGCCGTCCCGAAGGCCGTCCCTACTTTTTCCATTCCTGTATCATAGTACTAATATGCAATGTACTAAAAATTTTAAACAATAATCAGCGGAAGTCTTTATCAATTACAGTAATCCAGCGGAAGTCTTTTTAAATAAATTTAACAGCGGAAGTCTATTAAATACATGACATAGTTCTACATAATTCAAAATGAGAACTAAAACGTAACCAGCACCCGAGGGTGGTGAATACATGGGAGAACTAACATAGACTGATACAATACTTCAAAATGTCCCCCTACGCTCTCAGACTCCTACTGGGGTCTCGCAGCGTCATCACCTGAAATGGGGATAAATGGGGTGGAATGAGCTACAAAGCTCAGTAAGTAAAACAGATCTCTAACACTGGTATCGATGATCAATGTGAATCCATGAATAAGATAATGATAGCCAATCATAAGGAAGGAGATGCTGTGATAGCCAATGAACATAAATGCCACGTGGGCCAATGGAACAGTTGCCACGAGGGCCAATGAAAAGTAATCACAATACACAATCATGAGTAATAGTGTAAAACGAAAATATAACAACAAAGTACTGCCACAATGAACCGATCACAATCAAATCAATCAATGCAAGTCCTTCAGGACTTGAAGAATCATAAGGAACAGTTCCATTCAAAAATCAAGTTCTGTCAATCATAAGAGATGCTGTTATTCTGTTTCAGGGCTCGGCAGACCCTCGATCTTTTGGGGCCCGGCATACCCCCCAGTCAATTCTAGTAAATTGCCATTTGTCCGTTCACGGACTTGACCCGTAGGTCCCATTCAATCAGATAGCATCAGATGGGTGTTGTGACTGAGCACAACCCCCGTGTTCATAAACATGTCATGATCATAAGTAATTCCATAGAATATAAATGGAATATCATTCATTCAATAAGGATACAACAGTAGGCCTTTCAAGGCATGGTTCAACATGATAACAATGATATAACAGTCAAGCAATGTCCACGAGATAGAACAATATCTCATTGTGGATAGTAATAACATGAGTTGCTTTCAAAGCACAGTTAAACATGATAACTGTAATATCCCGACCCGGGATACCGGGTCATATGACACGTATTACGAGAATTTACAAAAAATAATTAATTAATTTAATTATTAATTAATTAAGGTAAAGGAATGTTATATATATTAATTAAATAATATATATATATATGTATAAAGTGAAATAAATATGTATGTATATGGAAGCATGTATGTATGCAAGTATATATATATATATATGAGTAGTGTGTGAACAGTGCAGTGTGTGTGTGTGTCGGCTAGTGTGTGTTTCTTCACATGTAAGTGTGTGTATTATATTATATGTATATATATATGAAATATCTTGCAAAAAACAAAGAGAAAGCTGAATGGGAAAAGTAAAATTTAATTTGTGTAAGAAAATTGATTGAGAAGTGAAGGATTTCGGCCATGAGGTCATGAGGGAAGAGAGAGAACAGTAGAGAGAGAGAGGTCGGTCACTTCTCTATAAAATCCCAAGCATGCAAACCATGCTTTCTTCTTGCAAAAGAAACCAAAAGAAGAAGAACTGAGGAGATAGAAGAATGGTTTTAGAGCAAGAAAGAGAAGGAAACCGTGACTAAAAGGTGAGAAAAACTCAAGCTTCCATTTTTCTCTCTCTAGAAATTCTCTATGTATAAACTGATTTAAAGCTTTCATTTTATATATATGATATGTAGAACATATTTAGACTTGTTTACTTAAGGATTTTAAGCTTAAAAACGCCTAAGATCACAAGACCCATAAGCTACGGCCATGGATGGACCTTGCTCAAGCAGGTCTGAATCCATGGTGATTAAATCATGTTTGGGTTATTGGAACCTCAACTAGACTCCAAGAACGTTTTAAAAACCTACACCCGCGACCATAAAACTCAAGAAATGACCCTCAAATGTCTAGTTACAGGTTACGGGTTTACACCCCAACCCTTTAAAACTTAGTTTAAATCAATATTTAAGAACGAGATATGAATCCCCATGAAGAGGGGATCATAACAAACGAAACCCCATGAATTTTGGTTAAGAAATAAGCATGAACCATAGGTTATACAGTTCGGGTTATCATGGCTTAAATCTAACGATTGAACCATATTCGAAGCTTTAAATTGATGCAAAAACATGTATTAAGATGTAGGGAAGAGATTGGAAAAGAAAGCAGAGAAATTGGGTGCTCAAAACACCACGAAATTCAAACTGTAAAAATTTAGGGTTCGGTGTGAACAGTGTCGACCTCGTGAGGAAGACGACACTGTTCGGGTCGGGTCGGGCCGGATTCGATTACGGGTCTGGGTCGAACCAGATCCAACGCTCCGGTTATGTAAACGGTGGCGTTTTGGTTTAAATGTTGTAAAACCCTAGGGCTGACGTCATCATGACGTCAGCATTATGTCAAGAACCGGCTAGACCGGTTGGTTTATGACTGAACCGGACCGGTTCACTTAAGGTTCAATTAAACCCTTTGGTTTTCAAGTTTATTTAAAAATAAATAAACCAAACCTATTCCTTATTACGAATTGACCCCAGATTTTATGAGAAACTCTACTATGGCCCAACTAATGAGAAATTTATGCAATTAAGCCCCTGAAAAATAATTTGTCACGACCCGAAACCCACCCTATGCGGATCTCGTGTCGCGGGGCCGACCCGAAGGCCGTCCCTACTTTTTCCATTCCTGTATCATAGTACTAATATGCAAAGTACTAAAATTTCTTAAACAATAACAGCGGAAGTCTTATCAGTAATAGTACATCAGCGGAAGTCTTTTAATACACAATGTTAGCGGAAGTCTTTACAATACATAATATGGTTCTACATAAACAAAATAAGAACCAAACGTAACCAGCACCCGGGGGTGGTGAATACATGGGAGAACTAAGACATAGACTGATACAGTTCCTAAAAAATGTCCTCCTACGCTCTCAGACTCCTACTGGGGTCTTGCAGCGTCATCACCTGAAATGGGGGTAAATGGGTGGAATGAGCTACGAAAGCTCAGCAAGTAAAAACAGATCTCTGACACTGGTATCGATAAGATACAAATCTATGAATAAGGTTATGATAGCCAATCATAAGAAAGGAGATGCTGTGATAGCCAATGAGAACAGTTGCCATGAAGGCCAATGAATAATAAGTCACAATATTCAATTAGGAGTAATGGATACGCCATCAACATGAATCTTTCAAAGATAACATGACAAGAATGTACTGCCACAATAACCGATCACAATCAATCCAATGAAGGGTGTCCTCTCAGTTTAAGATAAGTCACAGGGAATAGTGCCATTCAATAACGAAATCATAACGATTCTTAAGAGATGCATTTACTCTGTTCTCAGGTAAAATGCCAATGCAAATGTAAATGAAATGCCAATGGATATGCAATGAAAATGCCAATGTTCATGCCAGTCAATTGCCGGTGGAAAGCCTTCGAGGAATTCATTCCTGCCACCTGTCCATTCATGTACTTGACCCTTAGGTCTCCAGTCAATCAGAAAGCATCAGATGGATGTTGTGACTGAGCACAAATCCGGTGTTCATAACATATCATGATTATTCATAATTCCATAGGAGTATAAAATGGAATATCATATATCCAATAAAGACATAGCAGTAAGCCTTTCAAGGCATGGTTCGACACGATAACAATGATACAACAGTTAATCAATGTCCACAAGATAGAACAATATCACATTTGTGGATAGCAATAGCATGAGGTACTTTCAAGGATGGATATTGTGACTGAGCACAAATCCGGTATTCATAACATATCATGATCATTCGTGATTCCATAGAAGTATAAAATGGAATATCGAATATTCAATGAAAGCATAACAGTAAGCCTTTCAAGGCATGGTTCAACGTGATAACAATGATACAACAGTCAATCAATGTCCACAAGATAGAACAATATCACATTGTGGATAACAATAACATGAGGTACTCTCAAGAGTACAAGTTTGGCAGTAAAGAGAATAAACTCGGCTTGGAAACACCATATGGAAGAGAAAGGGAATTTACTTACCTCTATCGTGATTCTATATCAGAAATCCGTGAACGTACCCTTGCCTTTGGAGTTTCCTATATATCAGTGAATACGTTTCAGAATAAATGCTATTCATCAAATTTTATGCCTTTCTATCATAAGTATTTCAAATACTATTTTAGACTTTACCATTGAGACCGGAACGCCGAAGAAAGTCGGTTTAGGCTTTCGCGGAATTCCATTTGGACTTTTGTACTAAAAAGGGCAAAATAGTCATTTTGTACTTTTACGGTATTTTATCCTTCAGGGTTCCGTCTCATAAAACGGACCCCACCATTGGACTTAGAACGTCCAAGATAATAGGTTTTGACTATTCATTTGTATCGTTTGGACTTCGTTTGACCCAATTTTGAAATAGGGGCATTATTGAAAAAATTAATATTTAATTAATTTTTATACTTGGGCAACAGTGAGGTTTCACAAAACATTTGGGGCCGGTTCATAAATTCCAGAAGCTGCGGTCTGAACCAGTTGGTTCAGACCCCAAAACCCTAAACCGGTCAGCCCCTTTACTGAACCAAACGGTTCAGTCCATTCAGAGAACCGGATTTCAATAACCCAGTCCCTATCCTTATCCCTGTTTTGGTTAACCCCAAAACCCAATTCCTATTTATTATTCCCACAACCAAACAGCCCAATCTCATTTAAATTAAAACCCAAAACGACACAGCTTCGGTCCCATTTATTTCTGGTCGGGTACCGACCCGATCCGAACCCGGATCCGTCTAGACTTAACCCGATAACCCCCCACGCTTTTCCGGTCATCTTCCCCCCGTCTCCGGTAGGGTTCCGGCGTGAACAGTCGTCTTCTCCGGCGACTGTCACGTATTTTTCGGTGAGATTTCGGCCCATTTTAAATGCCATTCCTTTCCCTTTTTCCCAAGGATTTCAAATCTACCCTTGGTTTCCATTAGATCTTTCCACATCTTCACGAAATAGAACCTAAAGGGGTCGGCCCGATTTTCCGGTGAACTGATTTTCTTGATTTCGTAACAGTTTCTTGACTGTTTTGGATCTAATTTGTTCCTAATAGTTTTCTGCATGCATAAGGATCATTTTCATAAACTTTTAAACAAGTTTTAACCATAAAATTCATGGAACCCGAGATTATCCATGAAACCTGCAACTCGGATTTTCTCTACGGTTTCTTAGCCATTTAACCTCATTCTTTTTGCATTTATTTCCTTATTTCATGCTTGTTTAGACCTTATGATCAAAATGAATCAAATCATGCTACAAAACTTTGAAACAGAAACAGTGGCTCACCTTTAAATTCGGTTTCCCTTGGTGTTGAGCCCCTCTTCCTCGCGCCTCTACTCCAGATTTGTTCCCCTTCCTTCTCACTCCAAAACTCTCTTTTCCTTTTTGGTTTCCTTCTCCCGAGAGTGAGAGATCTCATGCATGAAATAAGCTTTTCATTTCTCTCTCTCTCTCTCTCTCTCTCTCTCTCTCTCTCTCTCTAGTCAGACTTCACCATGACCTGTGACCTTCTTACACACTCCAACACCTAATGCTGTCACCACCATTCCCTATTGAGTGTTATACACTCAACTCCTCACACACACACATTGAACCGTACACACACACACACTTTTTGATACATACATATATATATATATACATATAAATCACCCACTCACACACACTTGCACGGCTGATAGCAGCCTTTACCCACTTTTCTTTTCCTTTTTATTTTAATTTAAAATACACACATATATATACATATATATATATATATATATTATAATACATTATATAATATATATATATATACATGTATAACCCATAATTATACATATTTTATACGTACCTATACGCCCATACATATACGCATATACTTAAACTCTGGGCATGTATGCATACACTAATTTTCAGTATACTACGTGTCTGTGAAACATGGGCATGCATGGAATACGTGCATGCACGCTTTACGATGCAATGTCCCGGGGTGCTCGGGTGTTACCCAGCACCTGTTATATATTTCAATCATTTTCCATTTCCAGTCATTCATTTCTGTGAAATGCCGTGATATACCTTTCTTACCGTTCAAGTTACATATTTCAACCGACCTACCTCAGTATACATGACGTATCCCGGGTCGGGATATTACATAATTAAATAATTAAATAATTAATTTAATTATTTAATAAATAAAGCAAAATTACTATTTTGCCCTTGAGTCAAAACTAAGGCAAATGAAGTCCAAATTAAGCATATGAATAGTGTATCCTTACTATTTTGGATATTCTGAGACTAATGGTAAGGTCCGTTTTACGAGATGGGGCCCGAAAAATAAAGACACGTAAAGAGGTAAATGACCAAAATACCCCTTGACCAAAATTAACAAGTTATTAGTGTATTCTTACTATCTTGGACCTTCTGAGTCCAATGGTGAGGTCCACAACACGAAATGGGGTCCCGAAAAATAAAGACACGTAAAGGAGTAAAATGACCAAAATACCCCTGGTACCCCTAAAGCCAAAATGAAATCAGAGAAGGTCTAAATTGACTTTCTTTGACATCCCGGACTCAAAAATAGAGTCCAAATTACAAAACGAAGTACAGAAAAATGTGACACGTAAAACGGTAAATGACCATTTTGTCCTTTTACATATAACAGTCAGAATAAAATGTTAGAAAAGCCTAAACCGACTTTCTTCGACACTCCGGACTCAATGGTAGAGTCTATTCGACCTAAAGAGATGTCTAAAATAAAAAGACATAAAATTTGATAAATAGGATCTGTCAGATGACTATAAATTAGAGTAATGCCAAAGTACAAATACTAAGGCGTGTACGAGAAATGAAATACGAAAAGACACGACACGTAAACATGTCAAATAAATAACTTTAAATTAAAGTTAATGGAGCTCCCAGAAGAGTATAAATTGAAATAAATTCAATTTCTAATACATTAAATTATGTCATAGGTTACAAGTACGAGTTAAATTAAGTACCTATGAAATTGTGAAATCGTTTTAGGATCTAATACGATTTAAGCATAAGTTAAGGAATATCGAGATGATATTACAATGAATGTGAAGTTGATGAGATGTTTATGAATTGTTCTTAGGAACTACAAGGAAAGTGGGAAAGCACATTTTAGCACTAACCCTAAAGAACCAAGGTGAGTAACCCTGTGTTTGAATTGGAGATTTAACTCCATGGATTTAAAAAGGTTTTAAGTTCAAAGATACGAAGTATTTGAAGTTTCAAATTCAGTATTTACATGATGCAGTTTTAAATTGTTCTATTTTATAACCCCATTGTGGCATGCTTAGTGATTGGTTTCTGCAACAGTTTTTCCTTCAAATACTTTTCAGCATGTCTAGTTAAAATGCAATTATTGTTAAATATTCTGAGTTTGCTTATTTCAAGCATACGACTGTTTATTACGAATTTATGAAAAGTATCTATGAGACAAGTCACATGATAAATATTTTATAAGATAATGGTGCATAAGCACACAGGCAGCATTTTGGGTTTCTTCGGATCCCATTGACCTGTCAAAAATCACATAGTCAGTATTTTGGGTTCTTATTGTAACTCATTGACCTGTCATGTGAAATGCCCAGTAGCAGGATCTAATCCCTCAGGCATATGAGATATCTCCATTTATAAGTAAGATGGGAGTCCGGTTCGAAACGGATTCCACTAATGGAAGTGATAAGATGACAAATGATTTGAAAATGGAAGTAGGTTTTACCCTCATTTTCAATGTACATATGTTTTGAGTTTTATATACTCTATTTAAGAAATACATGTTATGTTATATGTTTTGAAGTTCATGAGTATAAGTATAGCTTGAATACTTTAAATGTTTCAAAGCTATTGTTTTACGAAATGCATATGTTTTGAGTTATATACTCTATTTGACAAAGTATGAGTTTAGCTGGAATACTTTAAATGTTTCAAAGCTACATGATTTAAGGAATGCATATATTCTGTATTCAAAGTATACGAACAATTAGCGGTGATTATTTTACAAACTCTTATGTACTAAACCACTGCTAATTGAAAACCCCATGACGAATACTGGAATTGCTCACAAGCTTAGATTAGCTTACCCGGACTTTGTTCGAACCCCCCTTTCAGGTGATGCAGCAGACAGGGTCTTAAGGACGACAACGATGAGTCTAGCTGTTTTTGGAAGGATATGTTTAAGTAGTTTCTCTTAAGAAACCTATGAACTCTAGTAGTACATTTTGTATTAGTAGACAATGTAAGAATATGTAATGAGCCCTCAGGGCAACCAAATATGTATTGTATTAATGTATGAAGTCTTTAAGTTTTCGTTATACTCTGAATGTGTAACCATGTATGCTATGTATGGAACAGCAGTATCGGACGGATGTGCATAATTTAAAATGAGAAAAGAAAAGAAAAATTTTTTCACGCTTCCGCAAAATGTATGTTGCACATCTATTCGATACCGCTGCATATGCGAGCCTTGTCTCGAGGCCTTCGGGTCTCGGGGCGGCGGTCGCGATTCGGTAATCCGCACAGGGTGGGTTTCGGGTCGTGACAACATGGTATCAGAGCACTAGGTATTAGGTCTTTTGGGAAAAGACCAAGTCGTAATTTAAGTTAGGAATTTCTAAGATTAGTTCTAGGTTGACTAAGATCAACTTAGTGATGATAGGAGATTCTAAATAGAATTTTGAGTTAGGTAAGTCCTAGGCTACCTAAATATGTGAAGTACATGATATGATATAAAGGCGGGGTATGGGACCCGTAGTACATGAAATAGATATGTGAAGTATGTGATATGATATAAAGGCGGGGTATGGGACCCGCAGTACATGAAATAGATATGTGAAGTATACGATATGATATAAAGGCGAGGTATGGGACTCGCGTTGTATGGAGTAAATATGTGAAGTACGTGATATGATAGGAAGGCGGGGTATGGGACCCGTAGTTAAAAGAAGTAGTAAAATGAAAACAAGAAGTAAATGTGGACTATAATTCCACCACGAACATCAAGGATAATAAAAATATTAAACCTTGAAATTATGAAGTAAGTGAATATGAACCTTATGTGATAGATATGTGTTAGGAAACTAACTATTGTATGTTTTTCAGCAAGAATGGTGAACACAAGAAGGAATGCTAGAGACCCAGAAGATAGACTGGATCGAGTAGAGCACATTTTAGAAGCAATGGCTCAGCATATGATAGGGGCCCAAGCCCAGGGCGGAGCACCACCACAGGTGCAAAACCCCGGACCACCCCAGAATCAGGGACAACCTACCGACATAATGAATACGTCGAGTTTTAAAGTATTTCAAGGATTCAAACCTCCTAGGTTTCTCCTTTTTCCTTTTCTTTCCTTTTATTTTTTATACATATATACATATATACATAAATACATCATATTATATATATATATATATATAAATATATATACACATTAAATACATGTTCTTATACATGTATATACATGCATATGTAGGGGTACAATTCCATTTTTAATCCTATTTACATACACTTATTTTAATCGAGCTATGAATCTATGTTCACGTATGCATGCATGGAAATACGTGCATGCACGCATTACGATGCAATGCCCAGTGGGGCTCGGGTGTTACCCAGCCTTGATCATTCATTTCCATCATTCACTGTTCCAGTCATTCATTTCTATGAAAATACTATGATATACATATCTTGTCATTCAAGTTACATGTGTTAACCGACCAACCTCAGTATACGTGACGTATTCCGGGTCGGGATATTACATTCTTACCTCTTTAAAAATAAGTTTGTCCCCAAACTTAGCATATACTACTATGAAAATAAGTGCGGGTACTTGGCGCGCATATCATCTTCTCGCTCCCAAGTAGCCTCTTCCATCCGGTGATTTCTCTAGAGAACTTTGACTAGTGGAATAGTCTTGTTCTGTAGAACCTGATCTCGACGATCCAAAATCTGAACTGGATGCTCTATGTAACTCAGATTTTCCTGGACGTCTAGCGGTTCGTCCTCGATCACTTGATCTGCACTCTGTATACACTTCCTTAGCATCGAGACATGAAACACATTGTGAACATGTGCTAACTCTGATGGTAAGGCAAGCTCGTAAGCTACGGGTCCAACCCTTTTCGTGATCCTGAATGGCCCAATGTATCTGGGGCCAAGCTTTCCCCTCTTGCCAAACCTGACTACCCCTTTCATGGGTGATACTTTCAAGTATACAAAATCGTCTTTCGCAAACTCTGAGTCTCGTCGGTGAACATTCGCATAGCTTTTCTGTCGACTTTGAGTTGCTAATAAACGCTGTCGGATCAGTTGTATCTTTTGTGCAGTCTGTTCCACTATCTCTGGCCCATAGAGTTTCCTTTCTCCCACCTCTGTCCAACACAGTGGTGATCAGCACTTCCTGTCGTATAATGCCTCATATGGTGCCATACCAATACTAGCTTGATAGCTATTATTGTACGTGAACTCTACCAATGGCAACTGATCTTCCCAACTCCCTTCAAAGTCTATGACACAGAAACGTAGTAAGTCTTCTAAAGTTTGTATTGTCCTTTCCGACTGGCCGTCAGTCTCGGGATGATACGCAGTGCTAAGACTTAGTTCCGTGCCCATAGCTTGTTGTAGTCCCTTCCAGAATCATGATACGAACCGGGGGTCCCTATCAGAAACAATCGATACTGGAACTCCGTGAAGTCTAACAATCTCTCTGATGTATAACTCGGCTAGTCGCTGAAGAGATTGTGTCGTCTTGGTTGCCAGGAAGTGAACTGTCTTAGTTAATCTGTCCACGATAACCCAGATAGAGTCACTCCCCCTGACTGTCTTTGGCAATCCTGACATAAAGTCCATCGTGATGTGTTCCCACTTCCATTCAGGAATGGGCAGTGACTGCAAAAGTCCTCCCGGCTTCTGGTGTTCTACCTTAATTTGCTGGCACTTGGCACATCGTGCTATGTACTCAGCTATGTGACGTTTCATCCCGGACCACCAATAAGTATCCTTAACATTGTGATACATTTTGGTGCCTCCTGGATGTAAGGCAAATTTTGAACTGTGTGCCTCATCAAGAATCTCTTTCCTGATCTCAGGCACGTCGGGTACGCAGATCCTATCCTGATAATACAATATTCCATCTCTCACTGTGTACTCAGAATCTATGCCTGTCTCGATTCCTTGAAGAAGCTTGGCCAACTTCTCATCCTGAGTCTGCTATCCCCTGATCTTGTCCACAATCGACAACCCGACTGTGACGTTAGCACATAGTGCTTCGGAACTGGGCAGAACTATCTCTATTTCCATGTCCTCCAAATCTCTCAGTGTTTCCGTCTGTGTTGTCAACAGGCAAGCTAAACTTCCTAATGACTTTCGACTAAGAGCGTCAGCTACCACATTTGCCTTTCCTGGGTGGTACTGTATGTTGACCTCGTAGTCTTTCAATAACTCCAACCAACGGCGTTGTCTCATATTGAGCTCCTTCTGTGTAAACAGATACTTGAGGCTCTTATGATCGATGAAGATTTCGCACGTGGTTCCGTATCAATAATGTCTCCATATCTTCAAAGCGAAGACAATGGCTGCTAGCTCAAGGTCGTGTGTCGGATAGTTCCCCTCGTGGGGTCTCAACTGTCGGGAAGCATAAGCTACCACTTTTTCGTTCTGCATTAACACACACCCTAAGCCCTTGTATGAAGCACCACTGTAAATCACAAAACCATCAGTTCCTTCTGGCACTGTCAATATAGGAGCTGTAACCAGACGCTCCTTCAACTCTTGGAAACTCTTTTCTTGTTCCTTTGTCCAAACAAAAGGAACACCTTTCCAGGTCAGTTTGGTAATAGGCGTAGCTATCTTGGAGAAGTCCTTGACAAATCTCCTATAGTAGCCTGCTAACCCCATGAAACTTCGCACTTCCGTGACACTCGTAGGTTGAGGCCAATTCATGATTGCCTCGATCTTCTGGGAATCAACAGAGATTCTCTCTTTACTGATCACGTGTCCCAGAAATGCTATACTAGGAAGCCAGAATTCGCATTTCTTCAATTTGGCGTACAACTTCTGCTCCCCTAACTTCTGTAGGACTCTCCTCAGATGTACCTCGTGTTCTTCCTGGTTCTTAGAGTAAACCAAGATGTCGTCTATAAATACAATCACGAAGTCATCCAAGTATGGCTTGAACACACGGTTCATCATGTCCATGAATGCAGCTGGGGCATTGGTCACCCCAAATGGCATAACAAGGAACTCGTAGTGTCCATACCGTGTCCTAAATGCTGTCTTCTAAATGTTAGTGGGTCTGACCTTCAACTGGTGATAACCGGACCTCAGATCGATCTTCGAGAACACCTGGGCCCCTTTCAATTGGTCAAACAAATCATCCACTCTAGGCAGTGGATATCTGTTCCGGATGGTAACTTTGTTCAACTCACGATAGTCGATACACAGTCTCATAGTTCCATCATTTTTCTTTACGAACAATACAGGTGCACCCCATGGTGACGAGCTGGGTCGTATAAAACCCTTGTCCAATAATTCCTGCAACTGGAGCTTCAGCTCCTTCAGCTCTGCCGGTGCCATCCTGTATGGAGTCTTGGATATCGGTGTAGTGCCTGGCAATACGTCGATACAAAACTCGATCTCTCTGTCTATGGGCATTCTTGGAAGATCATCCAAGAACATTTCGGGAAATTCCCTAGCAATGGGAATCTTCTCTAACTCAGGCTGCTGAGAGTCAGTGTCTTGAACACTACATAAGAATCCGTGGCATCCCTTGCGAAGCAGACGCCTTGCCTGGATAGAGGAAACGAAGTAGGGTAGGGAAGCCACTCCTGTCCCCTCAAAGTCAACTGTCGAAAACTGTGGATTCTGTATGAGAACTCGTTTGGCCATACAGTCTATCGTAGCGTTATTGGCAGCCAGCCAATCCATTCCAAGGATAACATCGAATCCACAAATTTCCAAAGGTATAAGGTCAGCCAATAAGTGTGTATCCCCAATCTGTATCCCACAATTCCTATACATGGTATCCCCCAACAATGATTTCCCCGATGGTATAGAAACATTCAGTAAATACCCTAAAGGTTCCGTTACTAGGTTCAATCTAGCAGCATATGTAGGGGATATAAATGAATGTGTGGATCCAGTGTCAAATAAAGTATGAGCAGGCTGTGAGCATACTAAAAGAGTACCTGCGACTACAGAGGTTGTAGCCTGCACGTCTCCCGGTAGAAGGGAGAAAACCCGTCCTGCCTGCTGCTGGACGTTCCCTTGTCCACTCCTTTGGGCTGGAGGTCTAGGTGGTGCTACTCCAATAGTTGGTGCTTTAACCGAAGCAGTACTGGGCGTGGCCTGATCCTTTTGAGGGCATTCTCTTGCAAAATGTCCCTCCTGGCCACAGTAGTAGCAAGCGTTGCTGTCCTTGAGACATTGGCCCTTATGGATCTTATTGCAACGAGAGCACTTGGCTGCCCCCTTTTTAGTGTTGCCTTGTTTCTTCTGACCGGACCCTGTCGCCTGTGATGTGGCTCCAGGTCTGGTAAATGTAGATCCATGTTCTGAAGTAGAAGGCCCTTGCCTCTTTTTCTGATTGCCTCCCTGCTTCAGGTTCCCTTTCCTCTTGGCAGATTCCTCGCCACTACTTTCTATGACTCGAGCTGTCTCTACTACATCATCATAGGTAGCCAGTCGATGAGGTACCAGTCTATCCTTGATAGCCCATCTCAATCCCTCCTCGAACTTGCGAGCTTTCAGATCCTCGGTATTGACAGCACTAGGAGCAAACCTGGCCAATTCAGTAAATTTGGCCTCGTATTGCTCTACCGTCATTCCCCCTTGTTGCAGTACCATAAACTCTGCAACTCTTTGGTTTCGTACTTCTTGGGAGAAGTACTTCTTGTTGAAGATATCAGTGAATCGTTGCCAGTTCATGCCTGGCTCTTTATCTTCCTCTATCATCCACCATTTATGTGCCATTCCTTTGAGCATATAAGTGGCGTATGCCACTTTTTGGACTTCAGTGCATATCAGGATTTTAAAGATCCTGTTCATCTCTAGTAACCACTCCTCAGCTATAGTGGCTCCTCCTGTACCGTCGAAAGTCGGGGGTTTCATTTTCTGAAACCGCTCATATAAGTATGCAGCGTCTCGCTCGTTTCCTTGACGATTTCCTGCATTGTCGCCTGCATTGACAGGCTGCTCCTATTGTACTGGCTGTGCTGGTTGGCTAGCACCAGCCTGAATCTGTGGTAGACTTTCAATGATAGTCCGCATCATTCTTTCCAGTTGTTCTAAACGATCCATGGGTAACGGACCTTGCCTCGTGTTAACCATGACTGTGAATAGAACCAATGAAGCTAACCAATGAGATAACCAGTGAGATAACCAATGAAATAACCAGTGAAAGAACCAATGAAGTAACCAATGAAACAACCAGTCAATGTGTAAGACAATAATAAATGTCAGTCATATCTAGCAGTCTTAACTCTAGTCCTATCTCCCATGACTCACAATCGAACCTAAGCTCTGATACCAAGCTGTCACGACCCGAAACCCACCCTATGCGGATCTCGTGTCGCGGGGCCGTCCCGAAGGCCGTCCCTATTTTTTTCCATTCCTGTATCATAGTACTAATATGCAATGTACTAAAAATTTTAAACAATAATCAGCGGAAGTCTTTATCAATTACAGTAATCCAGCGGAAGTCTTTTTAAATAAATTTAACAGCGGAAGTCTATTAAATACATGACATAGTTCTACATAATTCAAAATGAGAACTAAAACGTAACCAGCACCCGGGGGTGGTGAATACATGGGAGAACTAACATAGACTGATACAATACTTCAAAATGTCCCCCTACGCTCTCAGACTCCTACTGGGGTCTCGCAGCGTTATCACCTGAAATGGGGTGGAATGAGCTACAAAGCTCAGTAAGTAAAACAGATCTCTAACACTGGTATCGATGATCAATGTGAATCCATGAATAAGATAATGATAGCCAATCATAAGGAATGAGATGTTGTGATAGCCAATGAACATAAATGCCACGTGGGCCAATGGAACAGTTGCCACGAGGGCCAATGAAAAGTAATCACAATACACAATCATGAGTAATAGTGTAAAACAAAAATATAACAACAAAGTACTGCCACAATGAACCGATCACAATCAAATCAATCAATGCAAGTCCTTCAGGACTTGAAGAATCATAAGGAACAGTGCCATTCAAAAATCAAGTTCTGTCAATCATAAGAGATGCTGTTATTCTGTTTCAGGGCTCGGCAGACCCTCGATCTTTTGGGGCCCGGCATACCCCCCAGTCAATTCCAGTAAATTGCCATTTGTCCGTTCACGGACTTGACCCGTAGGTCCCATTCAATCAGATAGCATCAGATGGGTGTTGTGATTGAGCACAACCCCCGTGTTCATAAACATGTCATGATCATAAGTAATTCCATAGAATATAAATGGAATATCATTCATTCAATAAGGATACAACAGTAGGCCTTTCAAGGCATGGTTCAACATGATAACAATGATATAACAGTCAAGCAATGTCCACGAGATAGAACAATATCTCATTGTGGATAGTAATAACATGAGTTGCTTTCAAAGCACAGTTAAACATGATAACAATGATATACCAGTCAATCAAATGTCCACAGGATAAAGAATATCGAATTGTGGAACACAAGGATATCAATACATTCAAGAGTACGAGTTTGGCACAAAATTTGATTACGCCCAAAGAATAACGCGGTAGTTGTAGTGTAGCTTTGGGGTGTCGATTCTACAGGGAGACTAAATTAAAAGAATAATATATAGAATTTCTGAAACTACAGAAAGTATTAAACAGTTAACGAGAAAATAAAAATATATAAAAATGATCTGTGAATGAAAATTAAGAATTAAACAAATTGACTAATGGAAGAAAATATCCAAAATTAACGAACAGTGGAGTGTCGGGAATCCCTTGCACATATATGGTATTTCAATTATTTTTAATTCACAGATAACTCAATTGAGAAATTAAATTCTAAAAATCTCAATCGGAAGATTTAAAATTATGCATTAAAATTAGACTGAAAATAACCCTTCGAAAAATCATTCATCATCTTTAAATCTCTCAAATTAATATTCACATTGAAAAAACTCAACGACGACAATATACCGAACGAGCAATATAGCAGCAAAGAATTGAATCAATATAAATATTCAATTGTTCCAAAAATAATCAAAACATTAATCCACTCAATAGAAAAAGCATGACTGAATCTATAAACGGACTAAAACCTTTAATTATTCGGACAATAAAATCTAACAATAAATTTAGAATGATCAACGAAGAATTTAACAAATTAAAATCATGTACAGGAATCAAAATAAATTAAAATAACCATCTATGGTGCAAAGTAATCCCTAACCCCACTTGAAAATTTAGTTACCCATGTACAGAATGGATAACACAGATCTCACGGAGAAATAATCTGCCATGGAGTATCTGCGGCTTCTTCCCTGCGCTAGAACTGCTTCTGTATTTTCTGTATATCCCACAGTCGCAGCTTCCCCCTTTTGTTTCCTGCCACAGCCGTCGAACTCTATTTTTTTTCTCCTCTCCCTTTTCCAATTTTCCTGCGCCCTCAAGCCCTTGGCTTCCGCACCTGGGCTTGCTTTGCCGCGCCTCAAGCCTCATTTCTCAATTGCCCAAGCCGCGCCTCAGGCCCACATTGCCTCACATCAAACCAAACCAGCAGCCATTTCTTTTATATTTTTCTCTTGCTTCAACCAGCAGGCCCCATCAAGCAAATCACCTCAGCGAGCCACAAAGACCAAGCCGCACGGATTGTTCAGAACTCTTCTTTTTTTTTTTTTTTTTTCTGTTTTCAGCGCGGGCCCCACCTCAACTTCAATTGCCTTCATTTCTTTTGGTCAAATCTCCAAGCACCGGGCCCACACAAAATATAATCAGAGACTGCAGCCTTGCTTTGAATTTTCAAACTTTCCTTTTTTTTTCTTTCTTTTCTTTGCTCTGTTTTTCTTATTCTCGCGCGCAGCTAACAATCGCCAACTTTACGCTCCATTTTCTACCAGATAACAACTGAATCTCGACTCGGACCCTTCACGAAAGTTGTAGCCCCAGATGAGTAGATAATTGTAGGCTCAAGAACCATCTGATTTGAGCTTCAGAAGCTCGAGTTATGGCCTCTTCAAGTTGGCTGGACGGAGAGGTTCATAACAGCTTTCCAGGCCTGTCTTTGAAATAATGTTTGGAGGCCCAAACGAACTCCGATTTTTGCAAACCAGACCTTTTTGAAAAGCTCAAGACGTCCTCTAAATATTTCATGAAGATCACTTTCTCATTCTGAAATTCTAACGCCATCCAAATCTCGATTGAAACTCAATGGTCGAATCTGCCAAAAAGCCAAAAATTATTCCAGAACTATTAAATGTAAAGCGCAATTGCAAACTAGCACTCGCCAACAAATAATGCACTATTTGAGACTTAAAATCTTATAAAATATCGCTAAAATATATCTCAATGTAAATAGAAATTAAATAAATAATATCAAATATATCTCAATATTCCTATTTACTTTCTAGCAATTTACTCCGATAATAGGATATTTAGAGTGCACTTTTGCGCACTCATCAGGCAGTAAAGAATAAACTTGGCTTGTGGAAACACCACATGTAAGAGAGAGTGATCCACTTACCTCTATCGTGATTCTATCTCAGAAATCCGTGAGTATACCTTTGCCTTTTGTGTCACAACCTGAAACCCACCCTAAGTGGATTATCGGATCGCGATCGCCACCCCGAGACCCGGAGGCCCCGAGACAAGGCTCGCATATGCAGCGGTATCGAATAGATGTGCAACATACGTTTTGCGGAAGCATGAAAAACTTTTTCTTTTCTTTTCTCATTTTAAATTATGCACATCCGTTCGGTACTGCTGCTCCATACATAGCATACATGGTTACACATTCAGAGTATAACTAAAAAACTTAAAAACTTATAACATTAGATACAATACATGTTCGATTGCCCAGAGGGCTTATTACATGTCCTTACTATGTCTACTAATACAAAAGTACTATTAGAGTTCACAGACTTATCAAAAGAAACTATTTAACCATATCTTCCCAAAATCAGCAGATTCGTCATCGTCGTCCTTAAGTCAAGACTGCTGCTAATTACCTGAAAGGGGGGTCCGAACAAAGTCCGGGTAAGCTAATCTAAGCTTGTGAGCAATTCCAGTATTCGTCATGGGGTTTTCAATTAGCAGTGGTTTAGTACATAAGAGTTTGTAAAATAGTCACCGCCAATTGTTCGTATAATTGAATACAGAATATATGCATTCCTTAAAACATGTAGCTTTGAAATATTTAAAACATTCAAGCTAAACTTATACATATGAACTTTAAAACGTATAACATATCATGTATTTCTTAAACAGAGTATATAAAACTCAAACATATGCATATTGAAAATGAGAGTAAAAACATGCTTTCATTTTCAAACCATTTGTCATCTTATCACTTCCATTAGTGGAATCCGTTTCGAACCGGAGTCCCATATTACTTATCTATAGAGATATCTCATCTGCCTGAGGGATTAGATCCTGCTACCGGGCATTTTACAGGGCAATTGAGTTCCGTAAAACCCAAAATCCTGCCTATTTTACAGGGCAACTGAAAACTCAGAATCCTGTTTAAGTGCTTATGCACCATTCATCTTATAAAACATTTATCATGTGACTTGTCTCATTGATACTTTTCATAAATTCGTAATAAACATTCGTATACTTGAAATAAGCAAATTCAGAATATTTAACAATAATTGCATTTTAACTAGACATGCTGAAAAGTATTTGAAGGAAAAACTGTTGCAGAAACCAATCACTAAGCATGTCACAATGAATTTCTAAAACAGAACAATTAAAAACTGAATCATGTAAATACTGAATTTGAAACTTCAAATACTTCATATCTTATACTTAAAACCCTTTTTAAATCATGGAGACAAATCTCCAATTCAAACACAGGGTTACTCACCTTGTACTTTTAGTCCTGCTCTATTTGGGCGCTTTTCCCTTGGCTTCCTTTAACCTTTGAAGCCATTCTTCCAATGTTTCCGTATCCTCCTGTTTCTTAAGCTTTCTGGCTGCTAGTTGCTCCTTAGTGATAGTCTTGTAAATAAAGGGGCTAACACAGCATACTTCGTTCGTTTTAGAAATCCGAATGCGATTTTGAATCAGCTGGAGCTGTTTTTCCAGTTTCTCCCGGAAAACTTTTTGCTTGGGATCCTTTGCTAGTTGTGCCCTCGTCATCATAGGAGTGACTTCCCGTTCTTGGCTCATTTTTGTGTTTAGTTAATTCTCTGTTTAAAACACAATTTATCGTGTCAAGAAAAATAGATTTCTACAATTATACTCTTCTGGGAGTTCCATTAACTTTAATTTAAAGTTATTTACTTAACATGTTTACGTATCGTGTCTTTTCGTATTTCATTTCTCGTATTTGCCTCGGTTTAGTTCTTTGGCAACATTTCAGTTCATAGTCATCTAACAAATGCTATTCATCAAATTTTATGTCCTTTTTATTTTATACATTTCTTTTGGTCGAATAGACTCTACCATTGAGTCCGGAGTGTCTAAGAAAGTCGGTTTAGGCTTTCCAAGAATTTAATTCAGACTGTTATATGAAAAAGGACAAAATGGTCATTTTATCGTTTTACGTGTCATATCTTTCCGTACTTCGTTTCGTAATTCGGACTCCATTTTTGAGTCCGGGATGTCAAAGAAAGTTAATTTAGACCTTCTCTGATTTCATTTTGGCTTTAGGGGTACCAAGGGTATTTTTGTCATTTTACCCTCCTTACGTGTCTTTATTTTTTGGGACCCCGTCTCGTGTCGTGGACCTCACCATTGAACTCAGAAGGTCCAAAATAGTAAGAATACATTAATAACTTGTCAATTTTTGGACAACGGGCCATTTCGGAGTAATTAATTTAATTAATTTCATTTAATTAAATTAATTTGATTAAGTATAATATATATATATTATTTTGCACTTAATATGACAGGTTGAATAGGATGGCACGCTGGCCAACGTGCCATCTCCCTCCCTATACACGCACGTTCGAATCCTGTAAGGCGCAATTGCGCCCTTTTTAATTTTTGGATTTAATTAATTATAATATATATATATATCATGTTCGTAAATGGACACACGCATACGCGTGGCCGAGTGGAAAAGAACGCGTGGGGCGCGTGAGGTCAAGGGTTCGAACCCCACCGACCGCAGTTTCCTCCCTTTTTCCTTTAAAATTTATCCGTATATATATATACTTACCTAAGACCCAAAACGACGTCGCCTTATTAATGCGGTGGCAAGCCCAGAGGCTGCCACCCGTCCCGAGTCTACCCACCGTTTTAAACGGTGCACGAGTCGACTCGGTCGTCTTCCCCAAGCGACCGACTGAAAAACCCTAATTCCCGAAATCCTTTTCTTCCTATTTCGTGAGTTTCTACTCCACCAATCACTACTGTTTTGGTCCCAAATTATCCCTAAGGTTTATACAAATTGATTGGCATTCATTTTGAGCTTTAAAACTCCTTCATATGTTCGGTTTTGAAGTAGATAATCCGAACTGTAATTTCGGTTGTATAGGTTCATTTCTTGTTGGTTTTTCTTGATATTTGTCTTGTTACGATCCCCTCATCATGGGGATTCATATCTTATTCTTAAACATCGATTTAACACACAGTTTAAAGGGTTGAGTCTTACACTCGTAACCTGCAACTAAACATTTGGGGGTCATTTTTTGAGATTTTAGGTCGCGGTCACATGTTTTTAAAGCACCCTTGGTGTCTAGTTGAGGTTCCAAAACTCCAAACATGATTTAGCCACCACAGATTCAGACCTGCTTGAGCAAGGTCCATCCATGGCCGTAGCTTGTGGGTCGTGTAATCTTAGGTGTTTTTAAGTTAAATTTTCATGCTTGTTATGATTAGAATATGTTCTAGACATCATATATATCAAATGGAAGCTTTAAATCAGTTTGTATGTAGAGAAATTCTAGAGAGGGAATTTTGACAGTTTGAACATTCTCACCTTTTTGGTTGTGGTTTTCCTCCTCTTTCTTGCTCTAATCCTTCTTCTCTTCTCCTCAGTTTTCCTTCTTTTGGTTTCTTTCGTGAGAGATCAACATGCACTGCATGTTTTGGCTTTTAAAGCAAGGTAGCCGACCTCTCTCTCTCTTCATATCCTCTCTCTCTCTCTACAGCTATCTCTCTCTCTCTCTACATTCTGAATTCTAGCCCTACACAGCTCTCCCATCTCATTAGTTTTTACTTTTTCTTTTTCAACTTTGCATTTAATTTCATAAGATATTTATACATATATATATATATATACATATATATACATATACACATATATATACAAGACACACATACACACACACCAGCCGACACACACACACACATTCACACTTGTTAACTTTTTACTTTTTAACTTTTTCATATTTCTTTCATTTAATATATATATACATATATATATACTTTTAATTAATACATATATACATCAAGTCTTATAATTAATTAATTAATGTAATAATTAATTAATTATATATGTATGATTTTCTTTCCTCGTAATACGTGTCATGTGACCCGGTATCCCGGGTCGGGATATTACATTTTGAGTTCCCTATATATCAGTGAATACGTTTCAGAATAAATGCTATTCATCAAATTTTATGCCTTTCCATTATAAGTATTTCAAATACTATTTTAGACTTTACCATTGAGTCCGGAATGCCACAGAAAGTCGGTTTAGGCTTTCGCGGAATTCCATTTGGACTTTTGTACTAAAAAGGGCAAAATGGTCATTTTGCACTTTTACGGTATTTTATCCTTTGGGGTCTTATCTCGTAAAACGGACCCCACCATTGGACTCAGAACGTCCGAGATAATAAGTTTTAACTATTCATTTGTATTGTTTGGACTTTGTTTGACCCAATTTTGAAATAGGGGCATTATTGTAAAAATTAATATTTAATTAATTTTTTATGTTTGGGCAACAGTGAAATTTCTTAAAATATTTGGGGCCGGTTCGTAAATTCCAAAACCTGCGGTCTGAACCAGTTGGTTCAAGACCAGAAACCCTAAACCGGTCCACCCTTCTCCTGAACCAAACGGTTCACTTCATTTGAAAAACCGGATTTCAATAACCCTGATTTCCTATCCCATCCTTGGTTTGGATAACCCCAAACCCAATTCCAATTTATTATCCGTGTAACCAAACAAGCCCAAATCCATTTATTTTAAAAACCCAAAACGACACAGCTTAACTTACCCATTCATATCCGGTCGGGTCCCGACCCGATCCGAGCCCGGATCCGGTCTAGACTTAACCTGAATAGACCCATGATTTTTCGGTCATCTTCCCCACTGCTCCGGTAGGGTTCCTGTCACGACCCGAAACCCACCCTGTGCGGATCTCGGATCGCAACCGCCGCCTTCAGGCCCGGGAACCTGAGGGCAAGGCGAAACATAGGCGATGGTATCGGATAGCGGTGCGGCCTTGATTTGCAGAAGCGTGAAAACCCTTTTCTCTTTTTATGCTTATTTAAAAATCTGTTTAAAAACTTTCGCACAGCTGTCCGGTACTGTCACTCTTCATAGCGGTACACATGAATAATCACATCAGAGCATACTAAAACTTAAAGTCATATACATGATACATATTCGAATGCCTCAAGGGCTTAAGTACATATTTGGTTGCCTCATGGGCTTAAATACATAATTGTCCAAAAGTACGACATCAAAATTCGACCAACCATAGGCCCTAATACTTCCCAAAATATCTCCAGAATCCTAATGGAGCTGCCTATCATTTCTCCCCAAATTGGGCAAGGGTCCACCCATCGTCATCACCTGAAAAATGTTAGGGAATGGGGTGAGCTTCGAGAAGCCCAGTGAGTAATTCTAACATCTGTCATGGGTTTCAATTGGTAGTGGTTTCGCACGTGAGAATTTTGTAAAATACTCACTACCAATTGCTCGTATACTTGGAACATAGAGTACATGCATTCTTTAAACAATGGCTTTAAAACATTACAGTATTCAAGCTAACTTGGACTTTCGGAATAAAGTATATGAATTTCAAATCATGTAAATATGCATGGTGAAAATGAGGAAAAAGCCTGCTTCCATTTTCAACACACACCTTATCACTTTCATTAACAGAATCCGTTTCGAACCAGATTCCCATTTTACTTTTCGTGGAGATATCTCATATGCCTGGGGGAGTAGATTCTGCTACCTGGCATTTATTCGTATCGTAGTTGGGTTCCTAAGAAACCCGATAGAAATTCGTGGTGCTTATGCACAATTTATCTTGCATTTAAAAGCATTTAACCCATAATTCCTTCGTGTGGATGCATTTAAAAGCATTCAAAACATATAGTTCATAATCTCATGATAGGGTATCGAAATACGTGAAACATGTAAATTCAGGATATATAATAACATTTGAAATCGAAATTTTAGACATGCAGAAGTATATCTCAAAGAACAGTAGTAAATTATTCAAGAAGCATGTCATAACAGAATATTTAAAACGGAATTGTGTAAAGACAGAATTTGATATTTAAAACATCATTCAAATCCGTGGAATTAAATCTCTACTTCAAATGTGAGGTTACTCACCTTGATTCCCCGGGTTTGCACTACTGGTGGGCTTTTCCCTTCCCTTTGTATTTCCTAAGAAAATTATAAAGAACTCGTTAACTTCACATTTACCTTAAATTGTTACCTATTCATGCTCTTTCATTTAATTTTAGGCCTGACGTATCCTAACTTCCTAGGATTGATCTTACTAGTCAACTTGTGGTGACTTGATGAGTTTTATTTTTCACGTGACTAAATTTTCAGTACCTATTTTGGTGTTATGGACTTCACCGTTGGGTTTGGAATGTCCGACATAGTCAAAATAGACTATCTTTTAGTTTCGTTTGGGCTTTGGGTACCTTAGGGGTAGTTTGGTCATTTCGCGCGTCATATTTTTCGGAGTCCCGTCTCGTGAACCGAACCTCACCGTTGATCTCAGAAGTGTCGAGATAATATGAATGCACTAATAACTCGCCTTATTTGGACATCGGGCATATTGGGGGCAATACAGTCATTTATACCTACGTGTTTGTATTTTTCGGGACTTGGTTTTCCGAATCGAACTCTGCCATTGAGTCCAGAATGCTTGAAATAGTGAAAATATACTATTCATTTGATTTATTCGGACTCCGTTTGACTTATTTATGACCTAGGGGTAATTTGGTCATTTTTATTTAATTAATAAATTAATTAAATAAATTAATCTATTATTTATTAATTTATCAGGGGTATAAATGGAATAAAATTCCAAAAATTGGGCCAGAGTTGAATTTTCTAAAACTGTTGGGGCGGTTTCATAATTTCCAAAAGATTTAAACTGAACCAAAAGGTTCAATCCGTACGCAACTGAACCAGACTGGTCCAGTCCGGTTCTAACCGGTTCAAGGTAACGTGCTGACGTCAGCCCTGAAATTTAAAAAAATTTAAAATCAGTTATCAAAACGACACAGTTTGGTTTAATGGGTTTTATCCGTTTTTATTCGGGTCGGGGCCCGACCCGAAGACCCGATCCAAGCCCGGTCACTGTTCATCATCCCCACCCGTCTAGGGCTACTGTTGCCCTAGAAATTTCAGAATTTTCTCTCCTAATTCGTAGGTTTTCATGCAGCGATTCCCACTGGTTTTCTTTCCAAAATGTTTCTGGGAGTAATATAATCCATTTGGCATCGATTTCAAGCATCACAATCAACAATGGGGGACTGTTCTAGCCGATTATTGTGGGAAATTACAGTCAGTCCATACAGCCTCATTCCTTCATCATTTTGCACGAGGTTTGATCCTCTGCAACCCTTACAACATGCACTTCAATTCCCAACTCAACAATTTCGGTTTAAGTGTCAAACTCAAAGATTTCATTTTTGGGCCGAAAGGAATAATGCCATTTTTGGGGGTTTAAACCTAGGTTTCTAGGTCGCAGTTGGGGTTTTCCAAGATCCTAAGATGTCCTATTTCATGTTTTAACCCTCAAAAGCTCGGTTGGTTGAGGTCGGATCAGACCTGCAACCTCAAGGTTCATCAATGGCGGTTTAGCTACGGGTTTGTGGTTCGGGGCAGTTCTGTTGGTCCAAACATGCACAACCAACCCAGTTCTTTTGTTTAATCAATATACATGCATTAACAGATCCTAAAAGCTATAAAACAGTAGCTAAATCTAGTAGGAAAATTTCCAAAAAAAAATTTTGAACACTAACCTTGAACAGTGGTCTCTCCCTCACGACTGTGCTCAAATGGAAGCTTCAAGAGTTGGATTTGATCCTCCTCGTGCAATTCCTTGGCCTCCTTGTAACACCCCGATCCTGTATAATTAATAATTAAATATTAATTATTAATTAATACCGACTCAGAGAATAATCAAGGGAATTAACCCTAATCTCCCGACGGTCAAGATAGACCGATAAAATAATTAAAACATGTTCGAGAATAGGGTACAATACCCGAACCTGATTACCAAATTAATTAGGTGAAATAATGTCAATTTAACACTGACGGAATTCGAATTAATTAACCACGGAAATCCCGAATGACTAATAAATGATACGGAACCTCTGACACTGTAGATAACTGAAATATGAAACTCTCGGAACAAACCGCATCGAAAAAGGAGTTACGGAATGAAAGTTATGCAGGAAACATTGAAAACTGAATTACTGCGCAGCCAAACGTGGCCTTAACCAAAAATGGTGAAAATGGCCAAAAAGGGAGGCCAAGGGAATTGAACCCTTGACCTTTAAGTGGAATGAATTTTACCCAAAACTTATCAGTTGGGCTACCCACACCTTTGTGCACATATGTACAACTTAATTGTATATATTCTTGAGTTACCCAAGCTCCACCTCAAATTGGACCAATGAGGTTACATGCAAACCCCACATGATGGTTTCCCTCAGCCCACCTCAGCCCTAAGACCACTAATTCTCTGATATATACACATATATATAGAGATGTATATGTATAAGAGTGTATATATATATATATATATATGTATGGTGTGTATACATGAGGTGGAATATTATAGGCACAAATGGTCTTGTGTGTAATCAGAACAGAGTGAATGAGAGACCTAAGAACTGCCTGTGTGTGGGCTCGGTTAGAGAGGGCTGCCATGGTGAGCTTGCCATGCAAGTGTGTGTGTATCTTCATGGAGATGCACCAATGGAGGGTGGAGCTGTGCATTATGTGGCTGCACTGAGGGGCACTGTCCGAAGGTAAAACACCAAAATTTCTGAAATTTTCCCCCTTAAGTTGTTTACTGTTTTCAGTTAATTGAGGCTAATGAAATGCGTGCATGAAGCTTAAAATCCATCAACTTGAACTTGGCATGAAAACCTGGAACCGAGACAGCTTGAAACCTAGAGCCGTGACCCATCCACCATGGATGACCACCTCCAAAACTGGGTCTGATTCAACCTCCATAAAACTGAATTTTGATGGTCTAGAACTGATCTAGACCCTCTTGGGATCCCAAAACACCAACCCGCGACCCTAGAGCACTGATTTGGACCCTCAAAACCGAACCTATAGGTCTCGGCCATGGAACCAAAACTCGAAAATAGGCCTTTAAACCGAAATTTATAAATGGGATGTTGATCCCCATGGAAGTACGGTCACAACAAGCCTAACCTCGTGCGATTTGGTGGAGAAACGGGGTCGTACGACCGAACTGAAACTTTGCACGATAATCGGCCAAACAGCACCCCATGCATGGCTTCGATCCATAAAATCGATGCCAAACCGTTGGCATGACATCCAGAAGATGTTTGAAACCAAAACAGGCCGAAATCCGTGCTTGAAATGGCACGAAAATGGAGAAAAACCGAACCTGCACTTAGGGCAACGGTGCCCTGCGCGTTGGAGAAGATAGAGTTGACTCGCCAACTCGTTTGAGTTGGGCCGAGTCGACTCATACACGTGGCAACCCAAGACTGTGCCACTGTTTAATTGAAGCTACACCGTTTTGGGCTTAACTGAATTGAATTATGCCTGTTTGGATGCGGTGTTAACAAATTAAAATTCGGAATTGGGCTAATCCTGAACACGGATAGGGGGCCAATTGAGGTTAATTGGAATATTTAATTCCGGTTTTCTGAAGGGTTCGTGAACCAGTTGGTTCACAGTGTAATTGGACCGGTTCAGTTCTTGAACCTAAAACCCAAGGGGTTTGAACCCCTATTTTCTGAATTTACATTTAACCCCCAAAAGTTCTAAAAATTTCGGATCTGCCCCAACAGTTTTGAAAAATCATACAGTGGCCCACATTTTGGAAAATTTCTTCATTTAAGCCCTGAATAAATTAATTAAATAATAAAATAATTATTTTATTATTTTATTAAATAGGTAAAATTACAATTTTACCCCTGGACATTAAATATGTCAAACGGAGTCCAAATAAATTAAATAAATAGTGTATTTTCACTATTTTATGCATTCTGGACTCAATGGTACAGTCCGATTTTGGAAATACAGTCCCGAAAAATACAGACCCGTAAGTAATAAATGACCGAACTGCCCCTGATGGTACCCAGACCCAAATAAAAATATCAGATAGCCTATTTTGACTACCTCGGGCATTCTGAACTCAACGGTGAGGTCCATTTAATGAACTGAGGTCCCGAAAAATACAGACACATAAAGTGTAAATGACCGAATTGCCCTTAATGATACCCAAGGCCGATTAAACATAACAGACAGTCCAATTTCACTATGTTGGACGCTCTGGACCCAATGGTGAGGTCCATTTTATGAACTGACGTGCCGAAAAATACGACACATGAAATTACCAAATTACCCCTAATACCGTACGAGACCTAAACAAAGTCCGATTGGGACGAAACTGATACCGGTAGGAGCCCAGACACTGGTGAGACTGTATACTTGATTAGATGACGAATCGGGGTCAGAATTACACAAAACGTAAAATGACCAAAATACCCCTAAGCACTGTAAGTGCAAAGTAGAGGTCGAATAAAGGTCAAACTGATCTGATAAATTATCATAAGGATAATTATGAACACTGAAGGGCTAAATAAGACTCCGAGACAGTCAACGCGTAAAACGAGAAATGACCGATGTGTCCCGACAATCTAAAGCAGATACCAAATGAAGTCCAAGGGACTTACAAATTTATACATGAGATATATGGGACGTTCTGAGGACCATGATAGGGTCCGGGGCAAAAATGACAAAATTTTCATTTTGCCCCTAAGACTAAATAAGTACCCAACTGATACCGATTAAAGTCTAAAAGACTTAAAACTTCATATATACGATATATGGGATATTCTGAGGACCATAACAGGGTCCGGGATAAGAATGGCGAAATTACCATTTTGCCCCTATGGTTAAAATGAGAACCTAACTGATACCGATTGGAGTCCAAAGGACGTAGAACTTTGTACTTAAGATATAAAGACTATTCCGAAGACCACGACAGGGTCCGGGACAAGAATGGTAAAATTACCATTTTGCCCCTAAGGTTGAATGAGTGCCTGACTGATAACAATTGAAGTCTAAATGACTTAGGATATAATCCTAATAACTGCTAAGCCTAATTAAAGAATGAAATAGCCTCGGGTGAGACCCAATGGAAGGGCGATAGGCTACTAGGCTATCTTAGGTAATCCGATAGATACCTAAGATGACGAATGAGACCTGAATGGATGAGTTCTGATCTGTCTGTGATTGATGATTATTATTCAGGATATACATGGAGATGCCTGACGTACCTGGAGGTTATCGGATTATTTATGCAAGGAAATAAGCGTAAAGTTTGTGAGTAACTTCTGACACTGTTTTGATACTGTCCCTTGATTTACTGATCTGTTTTGAATATAATTATTTACGTGCAATTATTTAAATGCATGCCTTTTCGTACTATATCACTTATGACATGGTTTTAGTCTCTTTAAATAATTGACTATATTCCTGATCCCTGTGCTAGCATCCCGTACTGTTTTGCCCGTTTTGAACTGTTGAGATAAAATGGATATATTGAACCATTATTTCTGAAACAATTAAATAAACCATGTGATATAGGCAAAGAACAACATTTTGTTGTATCGTACCACTTTGTATAGTATACTGTCTGAATGCTATATTGTTTAAATGTATGTACTTAATGTACGCCCTTTGTACCACATTCCACGTGATGTGCTTGTGTCCTTCGAATTAGGAATTCCGTTCAGTTCGGTTATGTGCTATCCGTTAATGATATGTCTTTGTTTTGACTGATGTATTGTTCCGTTCGATTCTGTTATGTTCCGTCTGTTGATGATCTGTCTGTCTTTATTGATATATGGTCCAGTTCCGTTATGATCTATCCGTTAATGATATGTCTTTGTTTTGACTGATGTATTGTTCCGTTCGATTCTGTTATGTTTCGTTTGTTGATGATCTGTCTGTCTTGATTGATATATGGTCCAGTTCCATTGTGTACTGTCCATTGATGATACGTCTGTCTTGATTGAAACATTGTTCAGTCCAGTTATGATTAGTTCCGACAGTGATGTGTCCCTGACTTGATTGTTATATTGTTTCTACCCAGTTCCGTTATGTTGTCCTGTTCATGATTGCCTGTGTCTTGATTAGTGTATTGTTACCGTTTAGTTCCGTTATAATTTTATCCGTTCGCGATATGCCTTTGCTTGACTGATGTATTGTTTCCGTTTGATTCCGTTATATTCTATCCGTTGATGATATGTCTGGCCTGATTGATAGACGGTCTAGTTCCGTTATGTTTCCGTCCTGTTATTAATATGCCCCTGTCTTGACTGACTTATTGTTCCCACTCAGTCCCGATTGTGATTTGTTCCGTTAATGAAGAGTCTGTGTCTTGACCGATATATTAGCAATAGTTATTGTTTTGACCGATTGGTTATGTTATGTTCCGACCCGTTTGTATTGTTTATTCGATTCTGTTTTATTGTACTAGACTGCTTATGAAATGGACTTATAAAAATAGTTATTTTTGAAATGACTAAATTATCCATGTGCCATGGAAGCACAAAACTGGTTTTGAAACCCATGATAAGGAATCTGTGTTACTCACTGGGCTTATTTAAGCTCACCCCATTATTCTGACATTTTTCAGGAATTACCTCCATTGGATTAGAAGGTACTATGACATGACGTGAATAGGCCAAGTGGCATCGCAAGTAAGGATCTGACGTTTATTGTGGATTGAACCTGGTTATTCCGATGAGTGGTATGTTATGACTGACTTGACTGATATATACTAAATAGACATGGCTCATGGAACTAATGGTACTCTAGAGATATTAAATCTGCTCTATTGTTATATACTTGATTTTAGGTAAGCTCTGAGATTAGAATTGTTGACTGACTGGATTTAGTCTTGCTCTGTGATATATATTCTTATGATGGATAAGTGAGTTGCATTTCCGTGACACAAAGAAAAAGTTTTAAATTTCGCTGCATCTGACCCTACAGTTGGAGTGCAATTCGTCGGAAAGTTCAGAATTTGCCTTTGGTTGGTCGCGTCGCGACCGACTGGCAGTCACGTCCTCGACATCCGCGTAGGGTGGGGTTCGGGATGTGATAAAGGTGGTATCAGAGCAAATGTTGAAAGATAATTAAGATTATCAGAATCGAAATTGGTAAAGTTTTGAAATCAACTAGTATCACAGAGCAATATCAGAGCATTAGGTTATGGATTAAGAACCACAGAGTACCTGAGCCATAGATCTTAAGTTCCACTTTTGGGAGATCTGATGTGGAGTTATGAAAGTCTTCATAATAAACGATAGGCCTGTAATTCTAAGGCATCTGAGGACTGGGGATTTTCTGGGTCTAATATGAACTGGTGTATGTGATATCCCGACCCGGGATACGACACGATTACCGAGGCAAGTCGACTGAATAGCATAACCTGAGCTGTCTTAAACTCTATGTCACAATAATTATGGAACTGAACCTAATTTCAAAAGATAAATGTTTTGATTAGTAATGCCAGTGTCGGGTGGTACCCGAGCAACTCTGAACCTTACCTCGAAAAACGTGCATGCATGCAACCCATGCATGCATACGTGAACATAGATACATAGCTCGATTAAAATCAGTGTATGTGTATACGATTAAAAATAGGATTGTACCCCTACATATACCTGTATATCTATGTATAAAAAGAGGTATTTTATGTGTATATATATATATGTATATAATATAATGTATTATACATGCATTATGTATATATGTATACATGAACATGTATAAGGAATAAAAGAAAAAGAAAAAGAAAAAGAGAAAACTGCCTTGGGCAGTATGCAGGTTCACTACATGTGGGGAGTGTGTGTGTCGGCTAGGTGTGAAGTGTGTGTGTGTTATATATATATAATATGATATATATATATATATACATGAGTGCACAACAAGTCTCCCCAACCATTTAATGCAAAGGTTACATTTGGCAGAGGGAGCACAGGTCCTAGGTCAAGGAAAGAGGCCATAGAAGGGGGAGGAACCGAGAGAGAGAGAGAGAGAGAAAAGAGAGAGAGGCAGTGGAAACCTCTCTCTACATATATGAACCTACGGGTGTGGGTTTAAAGGCAAAAAGGAGACCAATATTGAGAGAACACTTTGGCAAAGAATTTAGGAGCATAAAACAGGAAGTTTGGAGGGTCACAGTGGGCTAAATCCGAACACTCAAGTAAGTGGTTTTAGTTCTATTTTTACGATTTAAAGCATGAAGCTTATATATGATTATAGGGTCTAAACAAGCATGAAATATAGGTTATTTTGCAAAAAGAATGAGGTTAAATGGTTTAGAAACCAAGGAGAAAAACCAAGTTGCAGGTTATAGAGAATAATCGGCCATGTGATATTTTATGCATCAAACCTCGTTTAAAGTTTGTAGAAACAACCTATACTAGTGCAGAAATACACTAGGAGAATTTTAGAGCCAAAACAGTGAACAAAATGTTACGAAATAGAAAATGAATCTTGGCCGGAGAATCGGCCGGAGTTGAATAAATCCCTATTCGTGAAGATAGGGAGAGTTTTAGGGCAAGCCGAGGCTAGGGTCGAGATCCTTGAAGGGAAAGGAATGAAATGGCATCGAAAACAAGTTTAAAAATGATCGGATTTAGGTTGCCGTCACCGGAGAAGGTGACGGAACCTTAATACAGGCTCACCGGAGCCTTGAGGGAGATGACCGAAAAATTGGGGAGGCTACCGGGTTAAGTCTAGACGGATTCGGGTTCGGATCGGGTCGGTACCCGACCGAAAATAAAACGGGACCGAAGCTGTGTCGTTTTGTTTTAAATTTAAATGAATGGGGCTGTTTGGTAACTGTGATAATAAATAAAAGTGGGGTTGAGGTTAACCAAAACTGGGATGGGGTTTATTGTATTCCGGTTTAATGCCCTTGTACGCCGTTTGGTTTAATAAAACAGAGAAAAATAAAAGAAAAGGGAAGGGTTGCTGCTACGGGGTTTTGAACCCCAAACCCCACGCGCGTAAACCCCATTTCTTTCCACTCGGCCACACGCACGCGTGTGGTGGATATGCGACCGAATATATATATATTATATAATAACTTAAATCAGAAAAATTAAAAAGGTGCAGTGCACCTAGAGGGACTCGAACGTGGTATCTTTTGGGAGGGAAGTGGCACGCTGGCCAGCGTGCCACCCATTTCATCCGTTTATATAATGGAAACTAAATATATATATATATATATAATGTTTGATGGAATTTAATTTAATTAAAATTAGTTAATTAAATTAAATAGACCCGAAATGCCCGGTATCCAAATAAGATAAGTTATATATGTATTCCTACTATCTTGGTCCTCCTGAGTCCAATGGTGAGGTCCCCGTCATGAGACGAGGTCCCAAAAAATAAAATATACCGTAAAAGTGCAAAATGACCATTTTGCCCTTTTTAGTACAAAAGTCCAAATGGAATTTCGCGAAAGCCTAAACCGACTTTCTTCGGCATTCCGAACTCAATGGTAAAGTCTAAAATAGTATTTGAAATACTTATGATAGAAAGGCATAAAATTTGATGAATAGCATTTATTCTGAAACGTATTCACTGATATATAGGGAACTCGAAAGGCAAAAGTATACTCACGGATTTCTGAGGTAGAATCACGATAGAGGTAAGTGGATCACTTTCTCTTCCATTTGGTGTTTCTAAAGCCAAGTTTATTCCTTACTGCCAAATTTGTACTCTTGAAAGTACCTCACGTTATTGCTATCCACAATGTGATATTGTTCTATCTTGTGGACATTGATTGACTATTGTACTATTGTTATCATATTGAACCATGCCTTGAAAGGCTTACTGTTATGCTTTACTGTATATATGATATTCCATTTTTATACTCCTTATGGAATCACAAATGATCATGCTATGTTTATAAATGCTGGAATTGTGCTCAGTCACAATATCCATCCGATGCTTCTGTGACGAACTAGTCCGTGAACGGACGTGTGGCAAAAGATGTGAGTTTAACTGAGAGGTATGCCGGGCCTCGAATTACGCAGAGGGGTTGCCATTCCCTACTACAGATTATAAGCATCTCCATTGGATTATTGTTATGGATATATTGTTGAATGGCTACTGTACCTTATGGATTACTGTTTCTTATGGATTATTTTACGTTGTTCATTGGTTTGATTGAAATCGTTTTATTGTGGCAGTACTTTTATTGTGACAGGTTATTGTTGAGAAATCTTATCACTGCTTATTCATTACTTCTGATTGTATATTGTACCCCACTATTTATTGGCCTTCATGGCAACTGTTCTCATTGGCTATCACAGCATCTCCTTTCTTATGATTGGCTATCATATTTTATTCATGGATTCCTGTTCTTTATAATCATCGATACCAGTGTCGGAGATCTGGTTTACTTGCTGAGCTTCATAGCTCATTCCACCCCACTTACCCCCATTTCAGGTGATGATGCTGCGAGACCCCAGTAGGAGTCTGAGAGCGTAGGGGGACATTTTGAAGTACTGTATCAGTCTATGTTAGTTCTCCCATGTATTCACCACCCCCGGGTGCTGGTTACGGTTTAGTTCTCATTTTGTTTTATGTAGAACTATGTCATGTATTTAATAGACTTCCGTTGTTTAATTTATTTAAAAAGACTTCCGCTGGATTATTGTAATTGATAAAGACTTCCGCTGTTTATTGTTTTAAATTTTTAGTACATTGCATATTAGTACAATGATACAGGAATGGAAAAAAGTAGGGACGGCCTTCGGGTCGGCCCCGCGACACGAGAACCGCATAGGGTGGGTTTCGGGTCGTGACAGCTTGGTATCAGAGCGCACCCCAGCCGGAAGTGTGCCTGAGAGGGGGCCCTTCGACGAGGACGTCGAGCCTTGTGAGGGGTGGATGGAGGGTTGCACCCCCTGAGTGGGTGAAAGCTCTCATCCCACATCGCCTGGGGAAGGGAAAGCGGGGGTATTCATAAGTGCGAACGTACCCCCATATGGAAAGACGCGTTTTGGGCGTAAGCCCGAGAACAAATCCGTGCGGGCCTGGCCCAAAGCGGACAATATCTTGCCATCGAGGTCCGGGTCGTTACAATATTATTGTGATTTGTGAATTTTTTTTTCCTCCTATTTTGATTGAAATAATATTAGATTTTTATTACATGCTTATATAAAATAAAATATATATATACTCAACATGTCTTTAACATATATCTGTCTTCCTTTTTTGAAAAATATTGTATCTGCGTGTTTGTATTATATTGTGTTGTATCGGTATCCATGTTATGTGTTTCCTAGATTAGCCCAATGGTTGGACAAGTGGAAATTCAGCCAAGCTGAGTCCCTTGTTATAACCGGATTGTTCCATGATAGCCATGTAATAGTAGTCTAGATTGAGTGGATCTCAGTTTGATATTTATTCTTGTGTTTATTATTTCCTTCTCAAGATATATTCTTTTTCTTCTTCCCTTACCTTTTTCTCAGGTGCGAACTATTGTAAAAGCGGGATGTTCACAGGAAGTTCTCAAAGCAGCTTTGAGTGCAATGTCTTCTGTGACAGACATTCTCTCTGTGATGTCCTCGCCTTCAAACAGTGGTCAGACACCTTTCTAGAAAGTACAAATTGCTCATCTTCCAAGTTGAACTTTTTCTGGTGCTGCTACCCATGGTACTGGAATTCTTAATTCCTTTTTCTTTTTCTTTTTTTCTCTCCTCCCCGTTTGTCTCATTTTTCTTGATTTATGTCCCTTGTAATGTTTAGTTGGTGGTAATAAGCTTGGTTTTATTTTATTTTTAAAGGTTTTGTAACTTTGCCAAGTGAAATAATTATAGGAGAGGATTGCATTGCGGTTCATGGAAAGATAAAGATTTTGTCTTTGTTCTGAAATAAATGATTAATCACGTTTAGCATCAAGGTGTTGAGTGGAGTTTTCTTTTTGTCATCGTAACTCTTAATATGAACAACTATGCCCTTTTTTTTTTTGGCACTATATATTGCTAAGGTTAGATGGGTTAAATACTTTTGCAGTGGTGACTACCGTTATTGTTATCTCCTGGATCATGTGTAAACAAGAAACAAGAATCTGATTGAGCATTAATAAAATTGAACAGAACTAACTTATCAAGGGATGGTATTGGTGAAGTTCCATAAAAGAAATGGCATTCCCAATTTACTACAATCCTTTTTTTATCATAGTGCGCACAAGACATGTCCTATAAGAAAGGCACTGCAAGAATTGTAATGGAGATTTTCCCACACGTTCATTGATATGAAAACTGTAATATATATACAGAGCTGTTGATCTATTCTAGGAAAGGTCAAAGCTTAATCTATGCTACGGTTACAATGCAATTAATACTATACATAATCTGAGGATATTACAGAATATACACCATGATTCTAGGCTAAATATTGGCTTGGGCATCTTGATCATTAGTCATTATCTTCCTTTATACGCCCCCGCAAGATTGAGCTGCCATCGGCAAGACCAATCTTGTTTCGTAAAAATGTTGTGCGTTGTTTTGATAATGGTTTGGTCAGCAAATCAGCCAATTGGTCTTGTGTGTGGACATGTCAGACATGGATGCGGCCTTCTTGAACTAAGTCCCGAACAAAATGAAGATCGATCTGAATATGTTTCATGCGTGAGTGGTGTACTAGATTGAAACTGAGATGAGTGGCACCAAGATTGTCACATAGAAGGTGAGGTGACTGTTTGAGGGAAAAACCAAGCTCGTTAAAGAGACCAAGCAACCACATGGTTTCTGAAGCAATGTTTGCAAGGGAGCGATACTCGGCTTCCGTAGTTGATCGTGCAATTGCTCGTTGTTTCTTTGAGCTCCAAGAGATAGGATTGGACCCTAAGAAGGTGATGTATGCTGAGGTGGATGTGCGATCATCAACATTACCAGCCCAGTCAGAGTCGGAATAGGTTGTTGAAACAAGGGAACCAGCCTTAGTGATTTGAATGCCATGGAAGATCGTTTGCTTTAGATACCGCAGAAGCCGTTTTGTTGTTGTCGAGTGGGTTGTGGTGGGCTTGTGCATGAATTGAGAGAGCTTGTTGACAGTAAATGAAATGTCGGGATGCGTGAGTGAAAGGTACTGAAGTCTGTCGATCACTCTGCAAAATTTTGAGCTATTTATAGGTGGGGTACCATCAAATAAGTGAAGTGATTGACTTGTAGAAAGCGGTGTAGAGACGTCTTTGGCACCACTCATACTAGTGGTGGATAAGAGGTCACGAACATACTTGTGTTGTGACAGAAACAGCCCTGCCTGAGTGGGGATAACTTCAACTCCAAGAAAAACTGAAGAGACCCATGTCTTTGAGAGAGAATTTGGCACCTAGTTGTTGAATGATAGAGGCGACAAAAGAAGAATCATTTCCTGTAAGTAGTAAATCATCCACATACACCAGAAAATAACAAAGGATGGAGCCTTTGGTGTATATAAACAGAGAAGGATCAGCCTGGGAATTGTGAAAACCAAGTTGTAAAATGGTAGTTTTCAAAGCGGTGTACCAAGCCCGTGGGGCTTGTTTAAGCCCATAGATGGCTTTTCGTAATTGACAAACATGATGAGGCTGAAACGGATCTTTAAACCCGGGGGGTTGAACCATAAAAATTGTTTCCGTCAATTCTCTATTCAGAAAGGCAATATTAACGTCCAGTTGCCGTATCTGCCAGCCTTTCATTACAGCAATGGATATAACAGCTCTAATAGTGGCAGGTTTAACAGCTGGGTTGAATGTTTCTTTGTAATCAAGCCTGGGACGCTGATTGTAGCCTTTTGCAACAAGGTGGGCTTTGAATCTATCCACTGACCCATCAGGTTTCCTTTTTACCCTGAATACCCACTTACAGCCAACTAGGTTACAATTCAACGGGGGTGGAACAAGATCCCAAGTTCCATGCTTCATGAGGGCAGTGAGTTCATGGGACATGGCCTCACACCATTCGGGTTGAGATAGAGCATGACTCACACACGTGGATTCAATAGTTGGGGGAAGAGGATGTAGGGACACGGTGTGGAGTTGTTTGGGTTTGAAGATTTTGTTCATGGATTGAGTGGTCATCCTATGAACACGTTGAGATGGAACACTGGTTTCGTGTTGGTTTCCTTCAATGGAGGATTGGGTATGGGTAGTCGGACCTAGGGTTTGCTCGGTGGAGGACTCATGTGAAAATGAAGGATCAACAGTGGGAGGAGCAGCAAAGGTATCATGGGCAGGAGAATTAGAGACCAAAGTATGCGGATTTGGGAAAACATACCCGAGAACGGCTGGTGGAGCAATTGAAACTTGAGGGTTAGTGATATTACCTGAGGAGGGTGCAACTGGAGCAAGAACACCTTCCGGAGACGATGGCGCTGACGACAGAGGTAGAGCCGGTGGACGGTGCGATGGAGCTGGCCGAGAGGTGATCTGGTAATCGAAGAGAGTAAGGGAGCTTGCGATAGGAGAAGCTGATGCACTGGGTGCCGAGAGTGGGTGGGGTTGATTTTCATCAAAGACCACGTGCCGTGAAATGTAAATTTTTTTGGTTTGAGGCTCCAAACACTTGTAAGCACTTTGGGTTTGTGAGTAGCCGAGAAACAGACATGGCTTGGACTTGGGCTCCATTTTATGAGTGTTATAGGCCCGTGTGAGGGGATAGCAAAGACACCCAAATTTTTTTAGCTTGAGATAATTGGGGTGTTTGGCCAAAAAGTGCTTCATACGGTGACTTGTTTTGAAGGATGGGTGTGGGTTGTCTATTTATGAGATATGTGGCTGTTTGGAAGGCATGTGGCCAATAAGAAAGATCAAGTGAGGCATCATGAAGGAGCGTAAGACCGGTTTCAACAAGATGTCGATGACGGCGCTTGGAGACCCCATTTTGTTGTGGAGTGTGTGGGGCGGTAGTGAAGTGAGTTATGCCATGAAGCAACAAAAAGGATTTTAAGGTGGCATACTCACCACCATTATCCGAGTAGAATGTTTTGATTGGTCGTTGGAAGCGATTTTCAAGAATTTTCTTGAGCTGTGGAAAAATGCGTGAAACACCGGATTTTGCAACCATAGGATAAAACCATAAATATTTTGTGTAATGATCCACAAACATCAGTTTTCATTGATATGAAAACTGTAATATATATACAGAGCTGTTGATCTATTCTAGGAAAGGTCAAAGCTTAATCTATGCTACGGTTACAATGCAATTAATACTATACATAATATGAGGATATTACAGAATATACACCATGATTCTAGGCTAAATATTGGCTTGGGCATCTTGATCATTAGTCATTAGCTTCCTTTATATGTCATGCATCATTTCTATAGTTGTCAGTTGATCCCTCAATATTGTGCTACAACGTGTCTACCAGCGCCTTGGTTTCTTGAATCAACTATAGTTGATCTCTCTTCTAGGATCTGAAGAAGTTAGTTGATATTCCGTACCAAAAGATTGCTGTTGAAATATAGATTTTTATATTTGAAAAATTAATAATTCTGTTCTTTAATTTTAGAATGTAAACCAATGTTTTTTTAAAGCTAGTCAACAATTATGGAGTGAAAACTAAAATCAAGTATGATTGAGAATACAAGATAATAGAACTTAGAAGAAGATCTCTTGTCAATGCAACTTGGAAACACAATGCAACTATCCATAAGTCATACTGTGTTTGGAAATAATTTTCTTAGCATATTCATCTTCTAATTGATTTAATGCGTATTCACCTTTTTTTAAAAGAAAAAAAGAAGAAAAACCCATATTCACGTATTACTTGATGTGAATTATGTAAATGCTACCATAGGACCAACTAATCACGATAATTATTCATTCTTCACTGAGGCACATTCTACGACAATGGCAATATAAAATTAACAAATTTATAAAGTTAACCAATAAAGACATCCAGCCTGATACATTTAGCCATCAAAGAATGGAAAATGTTTTAGTGCCCATCTCTTAATACTCATCTACTCGTAGATGGATACAAGATGGATGTGAGATTACTTGTGGACCTCATAGATAATAAATTTTACTCATGTGAGTAGATGCATAAGATGAATACTAAGAAATGGACATTTGAAGAAAAAAAAATTTCAAATAAATTTTTTTTTTTTTTTGGACTTTCATTTTCCGGGTGCAAAAAGAAAAGAAAAGAAAAGGAAAAAAAAAAAAGGATGAATTCACAGACACGCCATTGTTATTGCAAACAAATGGTTCACACTTCACACCATTGTTATGTACATTTCCCTTCACGTATAAGATTCATACTCAAAGATATCATTGGATTTAATTTGATTAAAATATGGATAAAATTCTGCCAATTTCATCGGTAAAGTTTGAGAGAGTTTTTTCTGTTTGAAATTAAATTTCTTAAGAGAAAGAGATTTGGAGGTTAGGGACGTGCATTTTTGTTAAGGGATAAAGACGTGGGGGGGGGGGGGGGAGTTGACTTGCCTTTTTATTTATTTATTATTAATAAGGATTAATGAGAAGTAAAAATTGATGAAAAGATTGTGATTATTCGGTGGTTTCAAGAATTAGATGAATAATCATCTTAGTAATTAAATAATATAGATATACACGTGGTTTCAAGAGTTAGATGAATAATTATCTTATTAATTGAATACTGTAAATGTACATGTAACCTAACATTTAAGCATTGAAACGTTAAGATTTTTGGTGCTAAAAAAAAAATAAAAGAAGAAGAAGAATTTACAGAGCAAACAGATTGTTCACCCTTGTTGTGTATAGTTTGCTTACATTTTCCTTCACGTATAAGATTACTCTTTTTTTTTACAAAATTTTAAAATAAGATGTGCGAAATACATAAATAGATATAGATGATTAAGAATGAATGAGCTCACGCTCTCTAATTGTAAGGAGCATCAAACGATTTGAAGGACAATGGGAGACTTGGCAATAAAGAGTCGTAGACTCGTAGGACTCGCTCACCTAGCGCTAGCTACCAGACAGATGTATAGATAGATAGATAGTCACTTGAACGAAATGCGTCTCCTATAAATCGGATCCTGGAGCCTAGGACTTGGACTTGGACTTGGAGTAAAGCAAGCAACTCCCCCAATTCACCTAATTTTCCGGTAACAACGTCAACAGATCCCCGCAATGTGCCTTTTTCCTTGCTAACTGCTCTCTCTCTCTCTGTGTATATATAATAGGAACAACATATTCCTAGCGAACCAGCATTGTTTTTTGGTTTCGTATTCAAAGAGAATCATAGCAGTAGTGAATCAAACGAACGACTTTTGACGGGTACGTTGGCGAAGCCCACCTCTTCCTATATCCATCTCTTACTTCTGCTTGGCGGAAATGGCTGGGTTTCTTTTGCCATTCTATATCACGTTTTATTTTTTATAATTTTCTTTTTCCTTTCTATTATTTTCTTCTTACATCGTTTGATATGATAAACTCACAAAGTCAAAAGTAGTTCTTAGATACTCTTCTTAAATATTACTTCTTCTTGTTTGGGGTACCTTCTATCCTATTTTTCACAATTTGTAAACTTTATACCACTCACGCTTTATCGATACAATATTAATTTATTGTTTATTGTTGATTTAATTTGTTTCTTTACAAACTGAATTTGAAGTTTTTTTTTTCCCTTCATTTTCTCAATTTGATGGTGAAATAATTGACAGTTTTGTTGCATTATTGCTCTATCACTTCTATCCATAATCCGTTTGATTATCTTCTATCATAAGACACACAAAATCTTAATGAGTAATATTTGTCTCCAAACTAGGTTTCATCTCACGACATGTTTTTATTATAATCTCAAGTATATATTAATCACACCAACTATCATGTTATTATATATTTTTATTTGAAAAATATGAATTAAATAATACAATAAAGTATGTGTATTAGATATGTGTCAAATTGTGATGAAGACACTTCTTTTACTTGATTTGAAGCCAATTAATTAATATTATCAACTTCAATGTGTTTATGACTTTATGTTGAAGATGATTAATTTTTCTCTAACTTATTTTATTTTATTTTTATCAATTAATTAATTGCTTCTTACGGGTCAGGAGTCACCATCTTAGTTAAATTCTTGTTCAATTGTTCCCATGTATGGAAAGGTTATCATGAAATATCAAGTCAGTTTTTTTAAACCAACAGGAGGTTACGGGCAGCTGCATAGCCACTGCCTTATCCTCCATTCCCCATTCCCTCTCTTCCACCCCCACCCTTGACGTACGGCTATACGTGCTTCTGTTGACCTATTGTGTATATTTCATATATAATCATCCACTGGCTGCTTACAGTTTCACTGCAACTAGGGAAATATATTTTGCAGGGACTTCAAGTTTGTGGCCCGGAAATGGAGAAAGAGCGAGCTTACAAAGGTCATGTAGTTGTATTACCTTTCCATGGACAAGGACACTTAAATACAATGATCCAATTTTCTAAACGTCTGGCCTCAAAAGGAATAAAAATCACAGTAACTACCACACTTTCTAGCACCAAGACAATGAAAGCAGCAGGTGGCGCAATTACATTTGAATCAATATATGATGACTCTGAAGGTGGAGTAGGTGGAGCAGGAGGACTTATGGGTCATCTTGCAAATTTTGAAGCTAGCGGCTCGCAGAGCTTACTTGAACTAATCAGGAAGCTAGAGAAGTCCGAGTTCCCTGTTAAGTGCCTTGTATATGATGCTAATATAGTGTGGGCTTTGGATATAGCTAAGCAGTTGGGAATAGCTGGGGCTGCATTTTTTACTCAGTCGTGTGCTGCTATCGCCAGCTACTATCCCATGCAATACGAGTTAACGGGAGAGCCACTGCCACTGCCAGCTTTTTCAATGCCTGGATTGCCACAGCTTAGACTTCCAGACATGCCATTGGTTGGTCTTGATACGGGATGTTTCCCCCCTATAATGCGGTACATATTAAAACAATTCGACAACATTGATAAAGCAGATTGGGTCCTTTTCAACTCCTTTGATAGCTTGGAAGAAAAGGTGTGTTGAATGCTTAATTGCTTTTAATTGGTGCAACATCGGGCTTAATAATAACGAGAACTTCTAAGTTACAATATTGAAGGTGAGAGACTAAATCTGTTGCCGTCAATAGATCGAAACACAATGCAATAACGGTTGATAATGCGTGCAGTATATATAATTTGCAAATTAGTTTCCTATAAGGATCAAAGCCCGAAGAATCAGATTTTAAGAGGACCAGATTTGGAATTGATCTGGATCTATCTGGCCCAAAGTGTACATAACAAATGTGTGCCTGTGTAATATTATACTAATTTTTTATTTGATGATCCAGAAGTTTTGTTTATATGAAAACAGATCCAAATATGATAGTTAAGTGAAATATATGATATATTTGCATTTGAAGATGATACCTGACTCAGATTTGAAGTTGATCCAACTTGTAAGCTTTGAAACCATTCATCTTCTGGCATTCTGTTTTACATTTCTATGTTTTTCATTTTTCAATTAAGTTCAATTTTATATTCATCTAAGCAAAGCAAAGTTATTTTGTGCTAAAATGTAGGTGGTGAAATGGATGTCAAATCTGTGGCCTGTTAGGACAATTGGACCAACACTGCCGTCTGTTTACCTTGACAATCGAGTGGAAAATGACAGTGATTATGGCTTCAATCTTTACAAACCAAACACTGACACTTGCATGAAGTGGCTAAACACAAAGCCGACTGGGTCTGTGGTGTATGTCTCATTTGGGAGTGCTGCAAGTTTGAATGCAGAACAGATGGCAGAAATAGCAGAGGCCCTGAGGCAAAACGACGACAGTTTCTTGTGGGTGGTGAAGCCCAAGGAAGAGAGCAAGCTCCCCAGTAATTTCGTGGAGGAGACATCAGAAAAGGGGCTAGTAGTGACATGGTGCTCTCAGTTGGAGGTGTTAGCCCATCAAGCGGTGGGATGTTTCATAACACACTGTGGATGGAATTCTACTGTGGAGGCAATAAGCTTTGGGGTGCCACTGGTGACAATGCCACAGTTTCTAGACCAAATAACTAATGCATATTTTGTGGAGAAATTTTGGGATGTGGGAATCAAACCGGAGGCTGATGAGAATGGTCTTACTACAAGGAATGAAATTGACAGATGCATCAGGGAAATTATGCATGGAGAAAGAGGACATTTGATTAAGAAGAATGCTATTCGGTGGAGGGAGTTGGCTAAGGAGGCAGTGTCCGAAAGAGGAAGTTCAGATAAGTATATTGATGAAATTATTGCTAGTTTTGTGGCCACCTAAGTTCACATATTCAAGCCCTTTTCTTTCTTCACTAGGACATGTCTTGTCCAATTCTGGTATTTGGCTGTTAACTTTTGTTTATATATATATATATATATATATATATATATATATATATATATATATATATATTTGGTGCCTTTAAGGGCAAATTGAAATAAAGGGATTGAATGGATTTTCCTAATGAAAGCCCTCTGTTGTTTGACATTTACCCGTTCACAATAATATAGGATTTTAGCAAATAAGTTGATCATGTAGAAAGCAGGCTTATTTCTTCTTTGAATTAACTAATGTTTCTATATTACCACCGTCCAGATAGAAGCTTAATTAAGCAGAAATAACCGATCAGAGAAAAATTTAATGGTGCGTCTTCCTGTTCAACAACTTTGCGCTGCACTACTACTTTGCATGCACCAAGGTAATGATAAAATTTGGCATATTGTTTTCCACTTGCTAGATTCAGCGGCATCGTCGGTCACCTTCACCCAGATGCATCTGGGATCGCTTCTACTTGATAAGGCATGGATTAAGGAAAGAACTGGAATGCCTCTAATGAAAATAATTTCTGGTGACGCACTCCTTAATTTGCATTCCTGCCTGCCTTCTTATTTAATGTCCACCTTCTTTGGCCTTTCTTCCTCATTAGTACTCTTGATGCCTTTTAAAGCAATCCTACAATACCAGTACGTGTCCCGTCCCGCTCGCTTCCTTTTTTTCAAAATGTAGCATCCACTGTTCATGTTTAACATGGTCTCTCAAATAATCCTGTTGAAAGAAAATTTTCGGATAGAAACTCTATTATTACGAGTGCTAGGAAAATCAAAGGCATGAAGGAAGTTAAAAGTGAAGACTAGGAACTGAAATGATTGTAAATTAAAGGTGCAGGATTACACTTTGAAAATTAAATTTCAGAGGAGATTACATATACTATAATGTCAAGAGCAGGAATATTAAAATAATAAATATAGAGTTGGCTTTCACAAGTGCTTGTTTTTGTGTGTGTGTGTGTGTGTAAAAGAGAGAGAGAGCTGCCACGAAATCTACATAGCTGTCTATTTTTTTTTAAAGGAAATGCCGTGTATCTGCAATTTAATTATATTTTTAATATGATGATTTTGGATCCTATATTATGTGATTTTCAAAACTATTATATCTTAATGCATCACATTTGTCATGCTCCGAGTTCCCAAAGACCCGGGTTGTGAACAAGTCTCTATGGTACATCTAGTAATATTTAAAGTTCACCCTACTTGATCTTCATTCCATGAATTATACTATTTACTACTTAACTATTATTATACATTGTTTCTTGAAGCCCCATGCATCAAAAAAAAAAAAAGATTCATTTAGGATACAACTTATAGTTCATTTCTTTTTTGTTCACTAAATAGTTCAGCCATGTTTGAAGCCCCATATCTCTCAACTTCTAAGACCTGATATCTTGAGGTTTTTAGGCAATATTCTAATATGAGTCTACTTTTAGTGAGCTTTAGAATTACTCAAAAATACATCTGGTGGCTCAAGTTATTAATAAAAGGATTAAGGTAGCTTTAAATTGCTATGTTCACACAGTAGGTTTGCCCTGTTTAAAGCTTTGTATCGTCCAATTTATAAAACCTGCTATTATGAGCTTTATTAGTCATATTCCACTATAAGTCTAGTTTTCATAGAACTTGAAATCACTTGAAAAGAGTATCTAGAACTCAAGTTCTAGGCTGATTTGTAAACAATGGTCAAATTATGTACAAGTTTCTTAAAATCAGCATAACTCCCTCAATATTTGCCTAATTAAGGTCATTCTTGATCCATTTGAAAGCTAAGACAATAAGGTTTAAGTTTGTAAAATATGAGATTCTAATTCCATAGTATGTAGGAGATATGGTCTTTTAAAGTGGGCTATTCTACACAGCCTTCAGCAGAAATATTAAACTCATACTAATATCATTTCATATCTAGTTATATATAATTTAAACAACAACTACATGTTTCATTTCCAAAAATAAGTACACAAGTAAACAAGTTTCTCACGAAAATTTCATGATGTCTAAGTGAACAAAATAAAGGTCCTTCTAAAGGAGATTTCAATGGTTCTTCAATTTCTACCCAACATGACCTATTTCAAGTATATACATGTTCAAGAGTTATTCAAAAATGAACATAAATAAATTCTTCACATGATGGTCATCCAACTATACCAAAATGATATCTTCCCAAAAATATCTTGGTGATAGTGGTCCTTCAATTCGCGATCGTTTCCTTGCTCGCTCCTGCATCTAGTAAGGGTTAGTTCAACAACCCCAATAGAAGAAATCTAAACATAGGCAAGAACATGTGGTGGCACGTGTATGCTTTTGCACGTATAGTGACAACCAAGTGCTCATCAAGCATGCTTTGTCAACAATAATAATTCAAACCAAAAACCAAGTTCTCATGTGCTAAAGATGTCACAACCCGAAACCCACCCTATGCGGATTAAGGATCACGAGGCCGGCCTTCAGACTGTCCCTAACAATTTCAGATTAAGGATCAACAATAATAATGTGAAGTTAAATAAATAAGCAGCGGAAAGCATAATAAAGTTTTACAGACCATTAAGAGTTTAGTGTTTAAATTACAGATCCTTAAAACAAAAATAAAACAACCCTAGGATGTGGACACATGGGAGAATTAAGACAATACTAGTCACTATTTATTACAATTAGTCAAAAATGTCCACTAATTTCAACATGGATAGGTCTGCAGCAAAAACTGATGCCTACTTGTAGGGATCCCCCCCTTACTGTCCATCTACTGCATCCCTTCCTGAAAAAATATATATAAATTGGAATGAGCTAACTTAGCTCAGTAAGTAAATTTCCTTGCTCTGCTATGTATCAGAGTCAGTAGAGAAAGTGTGAAATCAAGACAAGCAAAAGATATAGAGATACAATAACCAGTCACATACACAACAGAAATGACCCGAGGGTCCAACAGGCACGTCCTACGAGAAAATGATACAAGTGAATGACAAATCAACAATGGAGACTTGGCCTATATAATAGTTAGCTGCCACAATTCATAAGTATCACAAATAGCCAAATCGGATTAATGATAGGCTTGCAAGGCATAATAGAAATCAAAAGTACCAGAAATCCAACGTATCAATAAGCAAGGATACATCATCATATAGTTAAGATGGGCATAGGAAGCATATCAATAATGAGAAAGTGTAATATCAGAATGTCAACAAATGATATGAATACTAACAAATTGGATGTGAAAACAAATAGGGCCCGACATACCCTCAGATGGGCTTATCTAGGTCTACCGACCATCGGGCTCCTGTATATCACTAGAGCTCTTTACATATATCAAGTCCATTATGGACTCTGACCCGTAGGTCTAGAAGCATTTAGGAATCAGACAGACGTTGTGACAAATGACAACCTCAAACGCTCATATTAATAAAACCATGATCATCAGTATCCCACAGACGATGTATATAATTGTGGAATAGTAAATCTCAGCAGTGAGGGGCATAAAAAAATTTTCAATATTCATGCAAGTATAGAAATGAACAATTAATTATATGGGATATTGGCAATCAATTTCACAACAGGTTCACAAGGCAGAATGACATCAAACTGGGGAAATTAATAAGTGTTAGGCATGTATAGGAGTACAAAATTTGTCAGCATAAAGAAATGACATTGTGACATCACTACAAGAATACTAATTTTTTGCGACGCACGGTATACGTCGCCAAAAGCCACTATTAGCGACATAAACCATGGGAGTCGCTAAAAGCAATGAAAAAATGCCTTTCCTGCACAAAAAAAGGGCGCCAATCAATTAGCGACGTACCCATAAATATTAGCAACGCATATGTTCGTCACCCAAAGTTAGCGACGCTCAGTGTGTGTCGCTAATAGTTGGTTAATTTCAACGACGTCGTTTTCAGGAACTATTTGCGACGCTCATGGGCTTTTTAGCGACGCGCACTGTGGGTGGCTAAAAAAGTCCCCCATTTATACCCGAACCGTGCGCGACCTCTGGTTTTCTCTTCTTCTTTTCTTTGTTTCGAGCCCTATTTTTTTTTTTCTCTCTCTCTCTTGGTCTTTCACTTTCACTCCCCACGCTAAGTTCCGACAGCGACGGACGGCATTTTGGGAAACAGCGACGGTGGCGGAAGGCAGCGGATAGGATATCAGCGACAGACCAAGTTTCTTTCCTGCAAGACGGTAACTCATTGCTTTCTTGTTAATTATAGTTTTTATAAAAATAATAAAATAATCATTTTCTTCAACTAAGAACTGAGTTGTGCCATTCACTGCCCATAGTGCACTGAGTTGGTGTCTTATATAATTATTGTTAAATTTGTCACATTTTTATTTATTTATATTAATTGATGTAAGATAGTATTACAAGTGATTTTGTGAAAACTTTGATCCTATAATTGAGTTTGTGATGAACTACAAATATGAGGTTTTAGCAAGTGAAAGAAACCATTTTTTTTTTGTTATCTTCTCTCTCTCTTTTTTGAGGAAAATTAATATATGTATTGGTTTGAAGAATGTTAATTTTGGTATTGAATTTTGTGAGCTCCAAATCATGTTAGTACACATCAAAGAGAAAATAATGATAAAAAGAAAATTAGAAAAAACATTTTTACATTTTATATATTGGTGAAATTATAGTTGAATATATTAAAAGTTTTAAAATTTTGTATGAGCATTAGGGAAAATAAATTAATATTTTGTAGATGTTCATTGTTTATCTTTAAAATGTTAGGCATTTTATTTTTTTTGGGTAGTATATCCTGATGAATAATATTAGAAATTTAATCTAGAAGTATTTTCTCTTTTTATTATCATTTATATGTATGTAGTATTTGACTTGAATATTAATATATGATTTTATATCTCGTGAAATTAGAAGTAAGAGTTTATTGATAATTTATAATCTTTTGGGGCAATTAGTTTCTTAGATTGTCATCAAGACATTGTTTTTTATTTTTTTTCATAAGTAAAAAAGAAGAAGAGGAAAAGAAAATGAGCTAGTTATTGAATAAATTCTTAGATAAATTAAACTGGCCATCTCTGAAGTTTAGTGAAAATACACATAAACTCCTCAAGTTTGAAAAATTACATTGATCATATCTCTGCTTTCGTTGTTGGCTAAGACACACCCTTGCCGTTATCTAACTGTTAGGATATGTGACGGAAATTATTTTTTGCATTTTGCTACTACCAAAACTACCCTTGTTGAATTAAAATGACTAATATACTCTTTTATAATTGTATAAAATAACTTTGATCCCCAAGTGGATATATTATAATTGGACAAATTTACCCTTTTACACATCATAAAACAATTTCATTTTTTAAAACCATCATTCCCCCCTCTCTGCTCTCTTTTTCCAGTGTCATAGTATGCTATTTTTTTTTTTTTTAATGTTTTTAATATTAGTTTACTTATATCATTTTGTTACAAATAGCTTAATGTAAAACAATTAAATTATTTAATTACAAAAATTAATCAACATTTGTTAATATTAAAAGCACTACCAACAATTTAATAAAACATCACTTGAGATATAAAAGTTGGGACAATTATGAAAATTCTATTGTACCAATTCGAATTCGTTTTCATGGTGTTCATTTTGTGAGAGTATGAGCAACACACACACACACACACACACACATATATATGGTGAGATTAAAGTTCTAGTGCAATGGCACAAATAAACCATTTTCATTTCACATGAAAATGAAAAAATAACTTATCAATAAAATGAAAATAACAAATATAAAAAATCATTATCTTTTTTTTAGTACATCCGTGAAGGAGGGAAAAAAATTTATTTGAATTTGTGTGTATACGTTGAATCTCAAATTTAAATCGTATCTAAATAAAAAAAAAAAAAAAGTATCATCTTAAAAAGAACCACGATTACAAATATAAAAATCATTCAACCACCTTTAAAAAATTGACAAAAATCTCAACACACCTAAAGCCAGAAAGTATCTTGACAAACATAAAGTGATGAATCTATTGTAATATTTGTACATAGTCAGGTTATCTTATATTTAAGAGTGAGAAATAATGAAAAACAAATATGTTATTTTTATCATTATTCATACAATTATATATATTTATATATATATATATAGCTAGGATGGAACCCTACGTTGAAGACAATGAAATTTCCTAGATAATTATAGTTACAAATTTGTTTAGTGAATGTTAAGTGTTGATTTTTTTATTAGAGTTTAAAGTCGATATGAATGATCCATTGAGTAAACAACGTGTTATGAAGAATATTTGTTTGTTATGAAGAATCAATCTGTTTGTTATGAAGAATAATGATAATGGGCATCCAAAGGCCTAGAAACACACTAGGTGGCCGACCAACTATCTAGTGTGTCACACGTTTGATTTGAATTTTTTTTTTTAAGGGATTAGTTCGTGAAAAAAAAAATGACAGTTGTTTTGTAAGTTAGGGATTGCATTCATGTAAGCCTAGTCCCGTTCGGGAGTCATTTTCATCATATGTGAATCTTGTCATGAAATTTATTTGCGATTAGGCTCGTGTGTATGAAAATCGATTCTTGAATTGTCTAGAGTAGGATAGTTTGGGAATGAATAAATCTACATTGCAATCAATAGCGCATGCTTGAATATTCCACTATGAACAAATTTCAGCACGATCTCCTATTGTTCTTTGGGTATATATTTAGGCATGGTAACGTCTATCTCGTATACTTGGAGAACTATGGGGAGATGCTGCTGAAATTTTGTCCGAGTGGAATCAAGCATTTGATTTCCTGCTGATTGCAATGTAGATTGTACATTCACAAATGGCATAGGACCACCTTACCCTTTAGAGAGAAGTTGGAGGTGATAGAATTCATGTTTTATATTTATAATGAGTATCATTTTTGACTTGTATTAGGTAGACGAAAATGGATAAGAGTTGGATGGACTTGAGGGGCAGGCATTTGCCAGGGTATGTGAAGGGGATCAAAGATTTGATTGAGTTTGCTCGTGCATCTGTAAATAAGAGAAATAAGATAAGATGTCCTTGTAGGAGGTGCAATAATAGGAATTATATGCATATAGATGAGGCCAAAGAGCACCTACTCCTACACGGGATGGACACGAGGTATACGTGTTGGGAATTTCATGGGGAACACCTTGACGTACGAGTGGTATTTTAGGATGAAGAAGAAGACAACGATGATGACTTAGATGATAATGTTGGGATTGGTTATGAAGGCTTGCCACAAATGCTGGCAGACTTGCAGGGGGCTATAACTGGGGCTAGTAGTCACAAGAGTGACATAGGACAATCGAAAGCGTTTGAGTCTTTGTTAAGGGAAGCAAGGCAGTCGTTATATCTAGGTTGTGATAAGTTTTTGAAACTAGACTTTCTCATAAAACTCCTTCATATTAAGACCATCAACTAATGGAGTAACAAATCATTTAATATGGTCATTGAATTGATTAAAGCAACACTTCCTACTGGGGAGACCCTTCCGAAATCATATTATGGGGCAAAAAGAATATTAAGAGATTTGGGCCTCGGGTATATTCCCATACATGGTTGCAAAAATGATTGCATGTTATTTTGGAAAGAGACTGAACAATGTATGGAGTGTACAGTGTGCCATGAACCCAGGTACAAGCTGAATGAAGGAAAGAGCAAGATAATTTCACACAAGGTGCTGAGATATTTTCCCTTAAAACCGAGGCTACAAAGGTTGTACATGTCTCAGAAGATGGCAGAAGATATGTGGTGGGATAAGGAGAGGCGTGTTGCTGAGGAAAATGTATGTAGGCATCCGACAGATTCTCAATCTTGGGTTGAGTTTGACCGAAATCACGAATGGTTTGCAAATGAGCCGGGTAATGTATGACTTGGGCTGGCTAGCGATGGTTTCAATCTGTTCGGTGACATGAGTAATGCCTACAGCATGTGGCCGGTGTTGCTTGTGCTGTATAACTTGCCACCGTGGAAATGTATGAAAGAACCATTTATCTTCATGTCGTTGCTTATTCCAGGGCCGAAGTCTCCTAGTAATGAAATTGATGTGTACTTACGTCCTTTAGTGGACGAGTTAAAGGAATTGTGGGAGGTTGGAGTGGAGGCATACGACGTCTCTAAGAATGAGACATTTCAATTGCATGTAGCGTTATTGTGGACCATAAATGACTTTTCAGCATACGGGAACTTGTCTGGGTGGAGCACTAAAGGGTATCTGGCATATCCGGTTTGCAATAAGGATGCATGTTCCCTACATTTGTCCAATGGAAAGAAGATATGCTATATGTACCATCATCGTTTTCTACCGCCATCACATGGCTGGTGAAGTCGACAGAAGCATTTGTTTGATGGAAAGATTAAGCGCAGATTGTCACCTCCATTGTTTTTTGGGAAAGACGTGTTGTTGCAATTGGAACTCATCCAACCAGTGAGGTTTAGGAAGATACTGAGTACTAAGAAGAGGAAGCGTACTAATGTGGAGTTAAATTGGATGAAGAATAGCATATTTTTTGACTTGCCATACTGGGAGACCCTTAATTTGAGGCATAATTTGGATGTTATACACATCGAGAAGAACATCTGTGATAATGTCGTGGGAACTTTAATAAACATTGAAGGGAAGGCGAAGGATACTGTTAAAACCTAGTTAGAATTGCAAAAATTGGGAATACGAAAAGAGTTGCACCTAATACGTAGCGGTGATAAATATATCGTGCCTCCTGCATGCTATACATTATCATCCGACGAGCGAATGAAGATTTGCGAGTGGTTTAAATCGGTGAAACTCCTAAATGGATACACATCATATATATCTCGGTGTGTGAATGTTAAAGATGGAAAAATATCCAGATTGAAGAGCCATGACTGCCATGTCCTTGTACAAGGACTTCTTCCGGTTGCAATACGTGGATACCTCACCGATGACATATCAACGACATTGATTGAGTTGAGCTGCTTCTTTAGAGAATTAAGTGCCAAGACGTTGAAGTTGGAAGTACTAGAAAAGCTCGAAAGGGACATTGTTGTGATCCTCTACAAGTTGGAAAAGATTTTCCCTCTAGTTTTCTTCGATGTAATAGTCCACTTAATTGTGCATTTGCCTTATAAGGCAAAAATTGGCGAACCTATCCAATACCGTTGGATGTATCCAATAGAAAGGTACATTTTGAATTTTATAAATTATGTTATCTATCCATCCTAACTATTTTAATGCATAACTGATTAATTATTAAAACAAATATTTGCACACATTAAAGCAATATGTGCATAACAAAGCACGACTGGAAGGGTCAATTGCTGAGGCTTACGTTGATGCTGAATGTCTTACCTTTTGTTCTATGCATCTTGAAGATATTGAGACAAGGTTTAATTGTCAAGATCGAAATTCTGATAGATGTCTAGGGCGGCACCGAACTAGCCTTGCGGTATTTAATCAGAATGTACAGCCAATAGGTACCCATACATATGAATGGTGTCATCCTCAAGACTTGGAAAAACCCCACTATACCGTTCTCAACAACTACGATGATATATTGCCATATTTTAAGTAATTTTATCAAAATTATTTCAATATTACGTTAGTACATAAATGTAAGTTACATATAACATTTTTGATCTTATGCAGTGAGCATACGATTCGGAGAGAACATGTTATTGATACTGATCTAGAGCAAAGACAACAAAATTTGTTTCCAAAGTGGTTTAGAGAATGTGTAAGAATAGGTTTCAATTAGTTAATGCATTTGTATTTAATTAATTTTATACTTGAATTAAATTAATAGATGAAGCTATTATGCCACCAACAATCACCTGAGGCGTATGATCAAATATATTCCTTGGCATGTGGCCCTAATTAAAGGATATTCCGCTACACTGGTTTAATTGTTGATGGTGTTCGATTTCACACGAGGGAACGTGAGGTCAGTCGGCGAATACAGAATAGCAGGGTCCTTGTTCAGGGAGATTATGAAGTAAGACAAACTGTAGAGTACTATGGTGTTTTGCAAGATATTATACAGTTACATTATTGCTTCGATCATTCTGTGTATCTTTTCAAATGTGATTGGTGGGATGTAAGCAACAAGAAGACTGGAATGCAGATCGATAAGCACTTCATAAGTGTTAATATGTCACGTACGACATTTAAAGATAATCCGTATGTATTGGCATCTCAGGCTATACAAGTTTTCTATTGAAGGACACAAAAATCAGAGGTGATTAGCTTGTTGTCCAAAAAAAAAAGTCCAAAAATGTTTATGATGTACTAGAAGTTGAAGAGCGAGATGAAGATTTAGAGAGGATTCAGGAGGCACTACAAGAAGAGTCTCAATCTGCCTACGATGGTGTTGTCCACCATGATCAAGAAGATGTTACTTCGTATCAGTTGAATAGAACTGATGTAGAACCACATCATGTCGTAGCTTCCGACGTCACCAATACCACATAGTTAGATCCGAGGGATGCAACTTTCATTAATGATGATGCTGACGAGGAAAGTGATTTTGATGATGATACATTGTTAGAGTATTGTACCGAGAATGAAGAAATTTTAAGAACAGATGATGATACAAACTCAGATGAATAATTGTAATAGGAGTTACATGTGTTAGGATCAAGTGTAATGGATTTTCAATTTTATGATGTAATGGATATTCAATTTTATGATGTAATGGATATTCATTTTTATTTTGTAATGGATTTTCATTTTTATGATGTAATAGAATTTTATTTTTAAACTTTCTTTGTAAATATGGTTGGACCAGGTTCATGCAGACGCACAATTATGACGAACCCATCGACCCCTTCCCCTTCATTTATAGGGTCGACCGATCCTGCCATCGATGGTATGCATAGTTTCTCTTTTTAATTAATGATTATATAAATGTGGTACTAATTATTTCTTATTTATTTCATCTAAAGCTTCGGCCACTACCTCTAGACGAGGGCGCGATAGGTCAAAGAATCGTAGTTTGTAGGTTCAGATGGAGGTAGCAGGGGGGGCGCGCTTTGGATTGAGATACCTCCGAGCTTGTTGAAGCTAGTTAGTAGGTGGGCACAACAGTTCACCACTAAGATCGGCATCATTTGCCGGCTATGCACCCCACTCCATATTAGTGACTAGAGTCGGGTCACTGATAGTGGAGTCAATGGCATGCTTGTGAGCAATATTGATGATATGAACTTCAAGTCATAATTTGAACATGTACTCTGTAAGGCTGATCTAAATAATATGTATTTGTAATGTTGTATCATTGGTACTAATGTTAGACTTGATTAGTGAATCATGATGATCAAAATGGTACTTGGAGATAATTGATTGATAGTTGTTGGAGTTCAGTTTGTTATCAGATGAATTGCATTGTATAGCTTCTGCATTAAATGATTTATGATTTATTGATATGAAGAAAAAGAAAAAAAAAATTATCATTCTATACAATTCATTTGATTCTGTACGGCCTGTTTGAGTGGCAGTGTCGGTCGTTTCCCCTAATCTATGTAGGGTAGGTTACGGGTCGCAACAGGTCTTATCGGTCTCTTCAAGACATAGGTCGTACTGTCACGCCCCGAATTCCAGCGAACCCGAGACGCGAGTAACGAGACAAAAGAACATAAAAATAATAAAGAAATAAAGACGATTAAGTATAATTACAAACATTCCGTACACCATTCTGATACATACACAAGATCTAGTCCATTAATTCACAATATACAAAATAAGATACAATCTCGGGCTTATGCCCTTATACAATATCAAAAACGCCCCTTGGGCCTAACATAGTCCCTAATCAGATCATCTCCACGTCTCGTACAGCTGGGACATCATCTGAAATGTTTGCCCCATTAAAGGGGTCAGCTCAACATGCTGGTACAATATAATGCTAATGCAAGAAACAAAACTAAGGTCGTGGCATGTGCAAGTGTACAGTTATTTCTATATGGCATTCGATATCATAATGGCAGTATATGAACATTTTGCAATATATGAACAGGATGCGTGACACACCCATGCAACTCTATGCCCACCCATGTCTCATGATACGGTCATTCTCCGCTGGCATGAGTACCGCCACGTATGTCTCGCTTCACGGTCCGGAATCCGTCAGGCTCGCAAGTACCTAATGGCCGATTTTGGGTTTTTCACCACAGGATCTGCACCCTCATAATGCAAAGCACCAAGTGCTTAACTCACGCCATGTCCAAGGAATCACACTATGCCAATATGCTCTGATTTCATCATATCATGATATAATCTCAATGATGCATCTCATTCATACATAGAGCATGCTTTTAATCACGTATTTCATAATGTCAACAGTTCTTAAAAATATAAAATTCTCGCACTACGCTAACACATGCAATAGACACGTAATCATCATCCAAACTTAGCAAGACAGCAGGAAGCACATAAGCAGGTGAACACTCAAGTAAACATGTGAACAATCAAAGTAGCAAAACAAGTATCCTTAATCTCAGTTCTATTTCTTACTTAGCACAATATATCGTACCTGATATCGATCTCAAACCGGGAAAGTATACTCGTAGTAAAGTGGAATCACTGTAAGAACACCGAAGGTCAGGTCACCTTCTCTTTGCCTTTCCGTGTCCCTAAAATCATAACATGAGGCTCAGTTCAATTGTCACTTGAATTATGCTATTCATTAAATTTTATGTCTTTATCTTATAAGTTTCTATTTTGCTAAATTAAACTCTACTATTGGATCCGGGACGTTGAAGAAAATAAGTTTAGGTTTTCGTAGAACTGAATTTGGACATCTGGGTTCAAAAGGGCAAAACAGTCATTTTGCACTTTTCACGGGCCCTTACACTTCGAGACTTCTTTTCACAAATCAGACTCTACGGTTGAGTCCGGAATGCTCGAAATAATAAAGTTTCACTATTTTTTTACTTAATTTGGAGTTCGTTTGACTGTGTTCCAATCTAGGGGCATTTTGGTAATTTTAAAGGTTACTACGGGTCTTTTATTTTTTGGGACTCCGTCTCGTAAAACGGACCTCACCATTGGCCTCGGAATGGTTGAGATAGTCAAAATACACTAATGACTTGTCCCATTTGGACTCCGAGTTATTTTAGAATATTTAATTAATTAAATTAATTAATTTAATTAAGAATTTATTAATATTTTATTCATGGGGGGTCAAACATAATTAATCAAAGTTCTGGGGTTCAAAATCAGATTTCCTAGAGTTCTGGGGTTAAGGTTCAATTTCCAAAAGGTTCAAGGTCAAATTGTAATTAGTCAAAGTTACTATTCTCAATCAGGTTAACCAAACAGGGGTCAATCCGAGAACAGGGATAAGATATCCTTGTTTTAATTTAATTCCAATTTCTTAATTTCCTAAACCTATAGCCAAACAGACCCCTTGGGTTTTTAATTTAAAACAGGGGAGCGACACGTGGCAGGGCGGACCGGCCTAAGCCAGACCCGACCCGAACCGACCCGACCCAAGCCCGGAACAGTCCCCTTCTTCCCCCCCGTTTTTTCGGTGATGCACAGTAGGGTTCCGACGCCTTCTCCGGCGCCGGCGACCGATCTCCGGCGAGATTTTCAGGGTTTTAAAATGTAGTTTTCTTTGATTTTTCACGTAGATCCCATATCTAAGGTCGGTTATGGATTCAAATCATCAGGTTTTCACAAAATAGAGGGTCAAACCCTCTGTCAAACTTCCGGCCGATTCTATTTCTCCATTTTTGTGATAGTTTGGGTCACGGTTTTTTCTCCCATTTTTATCCTAAATGATTTCTGCCTCTCCTAGGTTCCATTCTATATCATTTAAACCAAGCTTTACACATAAAATGACAAGTTCCAATTTTCACAACCGAGACCTGCAACCTAGGTTTTCTCCCTAGTTTCTCAACCATTTAACCTCATTCTTTTTGCAAAACAATCTCTACAATATGCTCTTTAAGACTCAATGCATCAAATAAATTATCACGCTTTTAAAAAAAATAAAACAGAAGGGTTCACTTACGGGTTTTCTGAATTCTCTCTCTCTAGCCGTGCCTTCTTTCACCCTCTTGTTCCGAGCTCAAACCAGGCTTCAAGACTCCTTTTCAGAACTCTATTTCTCTTTCCCGCTTTCTGTTTCTTTCCCTCTCTTCTCTTTCCCAACCGAGACTACATATACCCTAGCATATCAAGTCTCACACGCCTCTCCCTCACAGACCCTTTTCTTGACTTCCCTCACCCTGTATCAGCCTCCTTTGTTCTTCCCCAGGTGCAGCTTTGCATTAAATGCAAAGCTGCCCTATATGTATGCTTATACACACATTCCACTCATTACACACACTAGAAACACACACACAGCCGACACCTCACTCTCTAGTTCGGTTGCAACTACACACACACACCCACGTCCAGTTACACACACACACAGTGCACTGCTATATCTCCTTCTACATATCCATATACACATGCATGCACACATAATATTCTACACATACCTACACATACATACTAAGCATATATATAATCCCAATGCATCAAATTTAATAATAATAATAACAATAATAATTTAATTAACCAAGAATAATAATAAAATAAATAAATAATAAAAAAAAAATTTCCATGTCATAACACGTACTCCGATGTTGCCTCTAGCATTTTCCACTCTTGAATGACTATACTAGCCAAATGACCTCGAGATCTTCTACTGAGTGCATCGGCTACAACATTGGCCTTTCCCAGATGGTATTACAAATTAAAATCATAGTCTTCCATGTACTCCATCTATCGTCTTTGCCTTAAGTTCAAATATTTTTGGGAGAAAAGATACTTAAGACTCTTGTGGTCGGAAAAGACTTCAAACCTTTCACCATAAAGATAATGTCGCCAACTTTTTAATGCAAAGACAACAGCAGCCAACTCCAAATCATGCATCGGGTAATTGCTTTTGTGAGGTTACAATTGTCGCGATCCATATGCTACCACCTTGCCCTTTTTCACAAGGACGCAAACTAACCCTTCTCATGAAACATCACAATAAACAGAATATTTCTCTCCACTCTCGAGAATAGTAAGGATCGGTATTGTGGTAAGACGAGTTTTTAATTCTTAAAAGGAATGCCCACAAGCATCATCCCACACAAATTGAACTCCTTTCTTAATGAGCCTCGTTATAAGCATAGTCAAATGTGAAAATCCCTCAACGAACCTACGGTAGTACCCCACTAAGCCCAAGAAACTTTGGATCTCAAATACATTCTTCGGTCTCTCCCATGTCGTGACAACTTCAATCTTTGAAGGATCCACGGATACTACTTGTTGTGAAACAACATGCCCGAGAAACTTTATTTTCGCTAACCAAAAGCCGCTTTTTTCAAATTTGGCATACAATCGGTGTTCTCGCAAAGGTTGCAAAACAATGTGAAGATGTTCCTCGTGTTTCTCCTTGGACGGTGAGTAGATAAGAATGTCATCCACAAAGATGATGACAAATGTGTTAAGATATTATCAAAAAACACGATTCATGAGGTCTTTGAATGCGGCTAAAGCATTAGTCATCCCAAATGCAATGACTAGATCTTCATAATGGCCGTATTGTGTGCAAAAAATGATTTTTGGAATACCTTCTTCCTTGATCCTCAACTGATGATAATCAGATCTCAAATCAATCTTGGAGAAAATAATGGATCCCCTCAATTGATCAAACAAATCATCAATGCGCAGCAATGGGTACTTGTTCTTTACAGTCACCCGATTAAGCTTACAAAAAGTCGGAGTGACCCATCACCAATTTTAGCAAAAAAGGTTGGTGCTCCCTATGGTGATGTACTTGGACATATAAACCCCTTATTCAACAATTCCTTAAGTTGCACCTTTGGCTCCCTCAACTCCACAGGTGCCATGCGATAAGGTGCCATGGAGATCGGTGCAGTGCCCAGTAATAACTCAATGGAGAACTCTATCTCCCGATGTGATGGTAACTCGTATAAATCACTTGGAAACAAGTCTGGGAAGTCTCTCACCACTAGGGGTAACTCTCATGACTTCCACTGGCATCGTCTACTACCCAACTCGAGAATATATAACTAAGCATGCCAAATCGCTCGAGTCCTACAAGCATGGAGTAGTGAGGTCACTACGATCACCTAGAAAATAAAAACAGTCTCCCTCAAGAGTATAGACGGTCACCCTTCTTCGATAACAATCAATGGTCGCCCGGTAGGTTGACAACCAATCCACACCCAATATAAGATCAAACTCAGTTAGCTAAGCTCTCCCAAATCGCGTGAGTCCCACAAGTGTGGAGTAGTGAGGTCACTACGGTCACCCAGAAAATAAAAACAGTCTCCCTTAGGAGTACAGACGGTCACCCTCCTTAGATAACAATCAATGGTTGCCCGGTAGGTTGACAACCAATCCACACCCAATATAAGATCAAACTCAGTCATATCTAACATAATGAAATCAAAGATGAAGCGACGATTGGCTACCTCTATCTCACAAGAATGAAAAATCTGTCTAAGTGAAACCTTTCTTCCCACTAGAGTCTCTACCTGAAGAGGACGATCTAAAATATCCATGTCTAATCCCATAGTATGTGCAAAAGATGAAGAAATAAATGAATGAGATGCACCCATTTCAATCAAGACGTTCGCCCACGAATTGAATACTAGAATGGTACCTCGCACGACTAAGGGACCAATAGATGAGTCAGCTGTAGTAACTATATACACTATCCCCTGTGTTTGGCCTAAAGATCGGTCTTGGCGTGTCGTACCTTGATGTGTTGTCTATGGTCTAGCTGTAGTAGATAAAGGCCCTAGAGCTGGCCTGGAGCTTTGAGTTGAAAAAGTAGAAACTGGAGGAAGCGGTGGAAGAAAACTCTAACCAGTCTAATGGGTCGAAGAAGAATAGCCAGGGTGATAACTTGAAGAACCCTTAGTCCCCTGAGGCTGATGCATGGTGAAAACTCTAGCAATGTGTCCCAATTGACCACATCGATAACAAATAGGGGTCCTACCCTGCCCCTGAGTCTGTATTTGGCCTACACTTTGTGAAGGTCCTGGGCCCTTACCTCTCCGCTGTCCTCATCCCTGAAACCTTGTCTGTTCTATGGGCAATCCACCTTGCGATGCCTCGACTGATGGCACTCATTGCAAATCAACTCTCCTTGTGTACCTCTCGTAGGTGTGGAGAATGACGAATAAGATGGTCGGTAAGAAGTTTGAGTTTGTTCTTGTGGATGAGCGACTCCCTTTCTGTGTCTTTTCTTATCTCGTCTGTAGGGATAAGAACCTGAACCCTGAACTAGACACTTCGAATCACGGATCCTCTTCGTGTCCTCCAAGTCAGCCTCGATCAACAAGGCTTTATCATAAAGCTCTGAGAATACTCGAATCTTGAGAGGAACTGTAACACCCTGACCCAATTAAATGATAATTAAGCCACTAATTATTAATTAGGGACCTTAAAAAAGAATAATTAAGAAATTTAAACGGGAAATAGATGACGATTTCAAAATAATTCCGAGACCTTAAAAATCAAGGTCGACTCCGGGAAAATAAAATACGACTTTGATTTATAAAATCGGTACATGAAGAGTAGATATTTAATTTAAAATCACAAAGTGGAAAATAATGCAAAAAAATTAAAATAAAAAAATTAAATGCCAAACAAGGCATAAGGGAAAAAAAAATAGCAAAAAGGGAACCAAATTGTGAGGCCAATGGGTTTTGAACCCTTGACCCAAAAAAAGGCAAAGCACTTAAGCCCAAAAAGTAACCAAGTGGGCTGCCAACTTTTTTTGTCTTATATGGCAAATTATATGTATATATGTGTAAAGTAACAAGGCCCCACCTCCCAAATTGGCCAATGGCCTTTCATGCAACCAAAAGAATTCTTTTAAAATGAAAACAATAAAATAGTAAGTGATATAATTATAAGTGTTGCGTGTGTGTAACCTCAAAATCAAAAAAGCAGAATACAAGAGTGAAAGTGTGTGCTCGGGTAGAAAGAAAGGGTAGAGAGAGAGAAAACCAGAAAGAGAAAGTGAGAGTGGAAGAAGAAGGAAGAGGAGGAAGAAGGAAGGGCTGTTTGCATGGCTGCCTGACCTAAAGGAAATCACGATCCAAACAAGAAGAAGAGGATGAGGTAATCCACTGTAGGGTAAAATTCCAACCCACCAATTTTTTTTCTCTCTCTAGAATTTATTCATGCATACAACTGTTTTGGGTTTTCTTTTGACATGTATAAATTTAAATCAGTGCATCATGTGGGGGTGGGTAACAAGAAACCAAGTTAGGATTGTCAGACAGCTTGAAAAGCAGTGACCCAAACCCCAACCACCATTGACAACCAACCTCAAGGTCGGTCTGAACTTACTTAATGGAAACAGATTCTTATATAGTAGGCCTTAAACTAGGGGATATAAGGTTTCCATTGCTACCAAAACCAGACCAAATGGCTTAGAAATGAGCCTCAAAACCTGAGTTGCAGGTTCGGGTCTTGAAGATCAATCTCACAAATCGACACCAAAACTGAAACTTGAGAATGGGGCCTTAAACCTTATGACGAATAGATCACAACAGAGGAAATCCCAAGAGTTTTGGCCCAAAAATGGGTATGTACGATCGAGTTGCAAGTCTTGACTACCGAACCCTTAAACGCTTGTGAGCTCAAATTGAACTCTCAAATGGATGCCAAGGTGTTGCTAGGACACCCAGGAACTTGAATCAACCAAGAACAGAGAGTAAAGCTGTAATAACCCGAATTTTTTTTTTTTTTTTATATAAGAATTTTCTTGGTTATTAAAATTTTTTTATCGATAATATTATTATTATTATTATTATTATTATTGATGCATGTGTGTTATGTATATATGGTATGTATATGTGTGGGATAATATATGCATATGTATATGTTTGGGATAATTTATGTATATGTATATGTGTGGGATAATATATGTACATGTATATGTATATATATATATATGTATGTATATATAACAGTGCATGTGTGCACTGTGTGTGTGCAACAGGTCTAGTGTGTGCGTGTGTGTGATAGACCGTGTGTGTGTGGTGTCGTGTAGGTGTGTGTGTCTAGGGTGTGTGTATATGAGTGGGATATATAGGTATATATATAGGGTAGCTTTGCATTTAATGCAAAGCTGCCTTGTAGAGAAACAAGGGTGGCTGAGCAGAGGGGAGAAGGTCAAGGAAAGGGGTTGTGCAGTGGTTGTCACGACCCGAAACCCACCCTATGCGGATTACCGGATCGCGATCGCCGCCCCGAGACCCGAAGGCCTCGGGACAAGGCTCATACATAAGCAACAATATCGGACAGCGATGCGACCTGTGGTTGCGGAAGCGTGAAAAACTTTTTTTTTTTCTTTTCTTTTAAAGTAAAACATCTGCCGCATATCCATCTGATACTGCCGCTCTTCATAGCGGTACACATGAATATAATAATTAGAGCATAATAATATTAACTAAAGATTTTTACATAGTACATATCCAAGTGCCCCTCGGGCTTAAGTACATAATTGTCCAAAAATTTCCATTACAAAAGTTTGACTGATGATGGGTTCTACTACTTCTAAAATATCCCCAGATCCTACTGGAGCTGCCATCATTGCTCTCCAAATTGAGCTAGTGTCCAACCATCATCACCTGAAAAATGTTGGGAAATGGGGTGAGCTTCGAAAAGCCCAATGAGTAATTCCTACATCTGTCATGGGTTTTCAATTGGTAGAGGTTTTGTACATGAGAGTTCATAAAATATTCAACTACCAATTGGTCGTGTACTTGAACATAAAGAACATGCATTCTTAAAATATGTAGCTTTGAAACATTCAAGGTATTCAAGCTAGAACATATATTTCCATAGAAGAGTATGTGTATTTCAGAACATGTAACTTAAAATCATGTAAACATGCATAGTGAAAATGGGGGTAAAACCTGCTTCCATTTCCAAAATCGTTTGTCATATTTTCTCTCTAATTAGGTGGAATCTGTTTCGAACCAGACTCCCATTTTTTGTATACGTGGAGATATCTCATTTGCCTGGGGGATTAGATCCTGCTACCGGGCATTTCACATGATAGATCCGCGGGGTTCAGTACAACCCTACTCACTACCTATATGAGGATGCACATGATAGGTCCGTTGAGTTCCGTATAACTCACAACACTACCTATGTGCTTATTATTTATCTTGCAAAACGTTTGTGATATGACTTTGATATAAAAGCCTTTTATGAGTATTTAAAACATGTGACGTATAACTTTGCAGTGATGCTTCAATAGTTGCAATAATCAAATTCAGAATATTTGAGGAAATCAGACATGCTAACTATTTTGAAAAGGAAACATTTATGGATATAAATGTGTAAATAATCGTGAAGCATGTCATGGCAGAGTATTTAAGAAAACAGAAATCATGAATACTGAATTTGATATATCAATGCTGTAAATATCTTGAACTTAAAAACATCCGTTGAAATCCGTGGAGTTAAAGCCTCCACTTCAAATGCGAGATTACTCACCTCGGTCCTTTAGGGTTAGCTCTACAGAGGCGCCTTCCCTTTACCTTTCTCCCTCCTTAGCCTATCAAGATTTATGAAGATTCCATAAATTCTATATGTGCTTAATCAACTTCATAACTCACCAATTATAGACTGTGAAAAGCCTAAATTCTTATACTGGTCTTACTTGTAACTGTATTATAGATCTAGCACTTATGTACTTAATGATAATAATATTACCTGCGACGCCATTCGGCTAAGGTTTTCGTGTTCTCTCTTTCCTCTTCCATTTTCCTTTTTTCCTCCTTCTTTTTCTTGGCCTCTGCCACTATTGCCTTGGTGGGTGATTTGTGAATGAAGGGGCTCACCGAGACCACCTCCGTCGCCTTGGCTATCTTGACGAACCTGTTAATCACTCTTTGACGATGTAACAGTTCTTGCATGAAGGCCTGTTGTTTTGGGTCCTTGGCCCTTTGGGCCTTGGTCATGATCGTGAACTTCGGTCGTTGTTCTTCCATAATTATCACCTAAGATCAATTTATGAGTTAGAAATTTTATTCTAAGGTTGATGTGTTGTCGTATCTTTTCGTAATTCCTGCCCTCGTTTACGCCGTAGATTAGTACGTTGGCATTACTTTAATTTATAGTCATCTGACAGATGCTATTCATCAAATTTTATGTCTTTTATTTTAGACATTTCTTTTGGTCGAATAGACTCTACCATTAGGTCCAGAGTGTCCAAGAAAGTCGGTTTAGGCTTTCGTAGAATTTAATTCAGACTTTTGTATGTAAAAGGGTGGAATGGTCATTTATCGTTTTACGTGTCATATTTTTTCGTACTTCGTTTTGTAATTTGGACTCCATTATTGAGTCCGGGATGTCAAAGAAAGTCAATTTAGACCTTCCTTGGTTTTAATTTGGCTTTTGGGGTACTAGGGGTAATTTGGTCATTTTACCCCTTTACGTGTCTTTGTGTTCGGGACCTCATCTCGTGTCGTGGACCTCACCATTGGACTCAGAAGGTCCGAGATAGTAAGATTACACTAATAACTTGTTAATTTTGGACAAAGGGTATTTTGGTCATTTAGTCCTTTACGTGTCTTTATTTTTTGGGCCCCGTCTAGTAAAACGGACCCTACCATTGGCTTCAGAATATCCGAAATAGTAAGGATACACTATTCATTTATTTAATTTGGACTTCATTTGCCCTATTTATGACCCAAGGGTAATTTAGTAATTTTACTTGTTTAATAAAATAATTTAATAAATTATTTTATTATTTTTCCAGGGGCATATTTGCATGATTTTTCCAAAAATTGGGCCCCAGTGTAAATCCGTAGGATTTTTGGGGTCAAAATAGAATTTTTAAAACTTTCGGACTGAACCAGTGGGTTCAGTCCTATCTCAAATGAACCGGTCCAATTTTAACTGAACCAATACGGTCTGGTTGGGTTTATTGCGTAATGCTGACGTCATGATGACGTCAGCCCTAATAGATTAAAATTTAAACATAAGCCAAAACGACGCCGTCCCACTTAACCGTTTTATACGATGGGTCGGGTTCCGACCCGAACCCGATTTGACCCGAACCATCACTGTTCATCTTCTTCCCCGTTTCTTCCCCAGTGTTGCCCTAGTTGCAGGTTTTCATTTTCTCCTATTTCGTGGATTTTGGCCAACCCAAGCCCTACTGTTTTTACTTCAAAATGTTTCTAAAACATCATGGAGTGTTTTGGCATTCATTTGAGGGATCAAAAGGGTTTCATTAGCTCGTTTGAAGGTTGGATAATCCGAACTGTCAACCCACGGTTCATGTTCATTTCTTCATCGTTTTTAGTGAGGTTGGGCTTATTTTGATCCCCTCTTCATGAGGATTCAATTCCCGTTCATAGATGTTGATTTAAATGAGAGTTTAGAGGTTTGGGTTGTAAACCCGTAACCTGCAAGTCAATGGTTGGGGGCCATTTCTTGTGATTCTTGGTCGCGGGTATAGGTTTTTGGGATTCTCGTGAGGTCTACTTGAAGTCTTGATAACCCAAATTGGGTTTGGGGAAAGTCGGTTCAGACCTGCTCTCACCAAGCTCAACAATGGCGATTTGATGTACGGTTTGTGTTTTTTAGGTGTTTTGGGCCGAAATTTCATGCTTAAACATGTTTATCTACTTTAAACATCATATATACAAAAACTAGAGGCTAAAACAGTTCATGCATAGGAAAATTTTCTAGAGAGAGAAAGTGATGGTTTTTGTGTTTTACCTCTAACAGTGGCTCTCTCTCTTTTTCCTCCTTCCTCCGAGACCTCCCTTCTCTTCTTCTGAATGCCCAGAACTCTTTCTCTCTTTCTCTATGGCTGATCGGGTGGAGATTTGGTGTGTAAACCATGTTTGTCCATTTGTATAAGTGGAAAAATTAATGGCCATTAATTGCCCCTCACTTCACCCCCTTACTCCATCAGATCAGTGGCCATACCTCTCCCTATTCATCTTCACCTAATGGCCATATAATATATACATCTAGTACAAGCCACCTTACCTATTTTAATTCCATGTCTCCCTCTCATATATTTATGTATATATATGTATATATTACATTTAATATACATATTACACAACACACTCACACACACGGCTGATATATATATTTATATATATATATATATATTTTTACTTAATTTTCCATATTTAATTTATTATTAATTTATTTATTCAATTTATTACATTTTATCAATTAACCATCATATTTCATATTAATTATAATAAATACTTAATTTCTCATATTAATAAATCAATTTTATTAAATTAATTTATTATTATCTTAAAAGCATAATATTTACTTCCATTTTTCATATCCTCGTAATACGTGTCATATTACCCGACATTCTCGGGTCGGGGTATTACAGTGGTGACGTGAGAGAGTGGATGTGAAGGGTGTATATGTCTCGGTTGGAAGGAAAGAAAGAAAAGAAAAACATAGAGCGAGAGAGAGAGAGAGAGAGAGAGAGAGAGAGAGTTCTGGAAAGGAAAAGGGATCTTGGAGCTTGAATCAAGCTTAGAACCAGAAGGTGAAGGAGACGCACGGCTAGAGAGAGAAACCCAGAAAAACCGTGAGTGGTTCGTTTCGGATTTTTCTTTTCTTAGCATATTTTGTAGATTTAATTCTTGGTTCTTATAGTATATGAAATATGGATTTTTTTGCAAAAGAAATCACTTAAAATGGTTAGGAAATGAGATAGAAAAAGTGAGTTGCAAGTGGGTTGAATAATCGGTTGGTTGGGAAATATTGGTTTAAAACTTGGTTTTGGGGAGGAGGGATTGTTCCTCCATAGTGCAGAAACCCATTAGGATAAAAATGGAGGTTGAACCATGACCAAACAGTCACGAAAATGAAAGAGGAGGGTCGGCCGGAGAGTTGACCGAAATGTTTGAACCCTTATTCGTGAAAATCTAGTGGCTTAAATCCAAAACCGACATATATATGAAACCCTTGAGAAAAACCGAAGAGAACCACATTCGAAAACCATGAAAAACTCGCCGAAAAAATGTCGCCGGCGCCGGAGAGGGCGCCGGAACCCTACTGGTGCGTCGCCGGACAAACGGGGAAGAAGGGGGTGTTCGGGTCCGGGTCCGGTTCGGGTTCGGGTTGGGCTTGGCCTGTCCGCCCCTGCCACGTGTCGTCCTGTTGTTTTAAATTAAAAGTTGAAATGGGCTGTTTGGTTACAAGGTTGAAAAATTGGAAATTGAAATTTAATTGAAACAGGGATATCCTATCCCTGTTTTGGATTAGCCACTGTTTGGCTATCCGAATTAGGAATGGGAGGTTTTGTAAATTGCAAATTAACCCCTGAACTTTTTAGAAATTAACTTTGACCTAGAACTTTTAGAAATTTCACTGGACCCCTAGACTTTTGAAAAATTATAAACTGACCCACCAGAATAAAATATTAATTAAATTAATTAACTAATTAATTAATTAAATTATTTAAATATTCTAAAATAATCCGAAGTCCAAATGGGACAAGTCATTAGTGTATTTTGACTATCTCGACCATTCTGAGGCCAATGGTGAGGTCCATTTTACGAGACGAGATCCCAAAAAATAAAAGACCCGTAGTAACCTTTAAAATTACCAAAATGCCCCTGAATTGAAATGCAGTCAAACTCCAAATTAAGTAAACAAATAGTGAAACTTTATTATTTCGACCATTCTGGACTCAACCGTGGAGTCCGATTTGTGAGAAAAGGTCTCGGGATGTAAGGACCCATGAAAAGTGCAAAATGATTGTTTTGCCCTTTTGAACCCAGATGTCCGAATTGAATTCTACGAAAACCTAAACTTATTTTCTTCGACGTTTCGGACTCAATAGTAGAGTTTAATTTAGCAAAATAGCAACTTATAAAATAAAGACATAAAATTTGTTGAATAGCATCATTCAGGAAACAAATGAACTGAGTCACATATTATGATTTTAGGGACACGAAAAGGCAAGGAGAAGGTGATCTGACCTTCGGTATTCTCACAGTGATCCTACTATACTACGAGTACACTTTCCTGGGTTGAGGTCGATTATCAGGTACGATATATTGTGCTAAGTAAGAAATAGAATTGAGTTTAGGAATACTTGCTCTGTCGACTTGATGCTTCACATGTTTGTTTGATTGTTCACATGCTTATGTGCTTCATGCTATCTTGCTGCAAGTTGGGTGACCATGTGGATAATGATTATGTGTATATCGCATGTGTTAGTATAGTGTGTGTGGATTATATTCTTTGAGAACTGTTGAGATTATGAATTATGTGATTGAAAGCATGCTTCATGTATGAATGAGATGCATCCTTGAGACTACATTGTGACATGAATGAATCAGAGCATATTGGCATAGTGTGGTTCCTTGTGCATGGTGTGAGTTGAGCACGTGGTGCTGTGCATTATGAGGGTGCAGATCCTATGGTGAAAAACCCAAAATCGGCCATTAGGTACTCGCATGCCTGATGGGTTCTGGACCGTGAAGCGAGACATATGTGGCGGTACTCATGCCAGCGGGGAAGGACCGTATCATGAGACATGGGTGGGCATAGAGTTGCATGGGTGTGTCACGCATCCTGTTCATATACTGCATACTGTTCATATACTGCCATGATGATATTGAATGTCATATAGATATAAATGTACACCTGCACATGCCACGCCCTTAATTTTGTTTCTTGCATTAGCATTATATTGTACCAGCAGTTGAGCTGACCCATTCGTGGGACAAACATTTCAGATGACGCTCTAGTAGGCAAGATTTAGAGATGATATGATTGGGGATTATGTTTGGCCCGAAGGGCGCACTTAATGTTGTACAAAGGCATAAGCCCGAGACTATTTCTTATTTTTGTATGTCGTGAACAAATGGACCAGACCCTATGTAATGTATCAGAACAGTGTATGGAATGTATGTGATTGTCCTTAATTGTCTTTATTTCTTTATTATTTTATTTTCTCTTGTCTCGTTACTCACGCCTCGGGTTCGCTGGAATTCGGGGCATGACAACGTGGTATCAGAGCTTAGGTTCGAATACCTAGAGACCGTGGGGTGTTGTTAAAACACCATGAGACCCTAGAGGAAAAAAAGTGATGACTTAGTGTGAACTGTTAGTAGCATGCGGTAGGACCTTATGTGCTATGTGATCATATCTCCTGATGCATGACTTGTTGTGATTACGTGCTAATTGATGCTATGTTGAAAGGCATGACATGTGTAATGTGTGAAAAACTTGTTAAATGTATATATCATGACTTGCTATATGTACTACTCGTTAAGTACAGGTTATTGATAAGAACATGATTGAGATCACATTTAAATGCTTATATCTGGATGTGAAAAAGTGAGATTGAATTTTTCTCTTGGACTTGTAGATATGCCACCTAGATAAGTACCTACAAGAGCCGGACCACCCAGACAGGGTAAGCCTAGGGCTACTGCCCAGCCCCGTCGCGGCAGACCTAGAGCTGCTGTCCCTGTTCCTGATATAGCCGTTGCCCCAGCTGACACACCTGAGCACAGTATAGTTGAGGAGGTTATTGCTCCCGCCCCTGCCCCTATTCTTGCTCCCGCTCCAGTGCAGGAGGTAGAGCAGACAGTTGGCGCCAGAGATATGGCAGCCCTTTTGTAGGAGTGTCTCCATACTATGATGGAGGCACGGACCATAGGCAGTGAGACCAGGGATACCTTCGTGATGAAGGTGTTTCAGAGGATGAGACCACCCACCTTTGCTGGACAGCCAGACCCACTAGTTGCAAAGGAGTGGTTGAGGCAGATCACCCGGATCCTAGACTCACAGGGGATTACTGAGCCCCACTTGAGGATCAGATGTGCCACATTTCAGTTTACAGACCTGGCCAGTCAGTGGTGGGAGGTAGCCGCTGACAGATTGCACCGATTTGGTGAGGGATGGGAGGCGTTTGTGGCCATGTTCAATGACCACTACTTTCCAGTATCTGCCAGGGTAGGGTTCAAGGAAGAGTTTGAGGCGCTTCTCCAGAGGGATATGACAGTGGCCCAGTATGAGTCTCGATTTACTGCTTTGGGGAGGTTTGCCCCACACATTATCGAGAATGAGGAGTTGAGGGTGTACAATTTTCTGAAGAGGTTGAAGACCTCTATTAGAGACAGATTGGCTGGTCACATCATAGAGACATATGAGGAGGCACTGATCGGGGCCTCCAAGGTGGAGAGGGAGCTAGCCGATCTTAGGGGGATCAGAGAGACCAGAGCTCAGGGCAGGGCACCAACAGTACAGACCTCTACACCTGCCCCCACCTATAGATCGCAGAAGAGGTACCGAGCTAGTACTTCTTCCACATAGCCACCAGCAAGACCCCTCCATTCAGTAGCTCCCCCGTCTTGCCTTGCCATCCACTTCTAGGGGAGGAGGATCACAGCGATCTCTTTCGTGTTATACATGCGGACAGCCTGGCCATAGGAGGGCCGATTGTCCTTTGAGGGGACCCAGCTTTGTACAGGGTGTCGGATCCAGTCAGGGGTCACTTCCACTACCTCTACCAGCACCGAGTCAGAGAGCCCCACTGATTTGTTACACTTGTCAGCAGCCTGGCCATGTTAGGGCCAACTGCCCTCAAGGGCAGACCTCACAGAGCACGCCGAGGCCCCATTATTACCAGCATACACAGGTTCCTTTGCCCCAGCCACAGTCAGTCCCGGGACTCCCAGCACCCTATCACTAGCCTGCATCCTCTGCACAGAGTGTTAGAGCTCCAGCACCTAGGGGAGGAAGCCAGCAGGCACAGAGAGGGGGGAGGCAAGCAGGGCCAGACCACTCAGGGCCGAGTCTATGCAGTAGCCACCCTGGAGACCTCTACTACCGGGCCATCAGTAGTCAGAGGTACATTCCTTATATCCAGTTCATGGGCCAGTGTGTTGATAGATTCAGGTGCATCACATTCATTTATTTCCACTACGCTTACTATGTCATTGGGTTTGGATATAGATTGGTTGGATCCCCCGTTGCATGTTGGTACGCCAGTTGGGGGTAGTGTAGTACTAACGAGGATCTGTAGAGATTGCTCGATAGAGATAGCTGATCGTGTCCTTCACTTTGATTTTATTGTACTTGACATGACCGGGTTTGATGTGATTCTGGGGATGGATTGGTTCTTCACCTACTGGGCGAGTATAGATTGCTACAAGGGGAGAGTGACCGTGTGCACTCCTGAGGGAGACTGTTTTTATTTCACAGGGGATCGGGGGGATTTCTTGGTTCCACCGTTGCGTGATTCTAGGAGCTGGGGAGGCCACAATTATATGCTAGCTAGTCTGATTGCGGGTGATTATGAGACCACAGAGATTGTGTTACCCCTAATGGTGGATGAGTTCCCCGACGTCTTCCCGAGTGACTTGACTTGTCTACCCCCTAGATGAGAGATCGAGTTCACCATAGAGCTTATTCCAGGTACTACACCCATTTCCATACCACCTTACCGCATGGCTCCAGCTAAGTTAAGAGAGCTGAGGGAGCAGTTAACTGACCTACAGCGGAAGGGGTTTATCCGTCCTAGCACTTCTCTGTGGGGTGCCTCGGCACTGTTTGCAAAGAAAAAGGACGGGACACTGCGGTTATGTGTGGATTACAGGAGGCTGAACCGGGTTACTATCAAGAATAAGTACCCGTTACCGAGGATTGATGATTTATTTGATCAGTTGAGAGGTTCGAGATGCTTCTCGAAGATTGATCTTAGATCGGGTTATCACCAGTTGAGGGTCAAGGAGGAGGACATAGCGAAGACAGCTTTCTGCACTCGCTATGGTCATTATGAGTTTGTGGTTATGCCCTTTGGTGTGACGAATGCCCCAGCGGCATTCATGGACTTGATGCACCGCATTTTTAGTCCTTACCTGGATCAATTTGTGGTGGTATTTGTGGATGATATCATGGTATATTCGCCTGCTGAGGATGTACATGCCTTTCACTTGAGGACTGTACTGCAGATTTTGAGAGAGCATCGCCTATTTGCCAAGTTCTCGAAATGTGAGTTCTGGCTTCGAGAGGTACAGTTCTTAGGCCATGTCATATCCAGTGGAGGGGTATCTATTGATCCCTCCAAGATTGAGGCTGTCATGAGTTGTGAGAGACCGAGTAGTGTATTTGAGATTCGGAGTTTTCTGGGGTTAGCTGGATACTACCGACGATTTGTGGAGGGTTTCTCCCGTCTTGCCGCGCCGATGACTCATCTGATGCGCAAGGGCATCAGATTTCTGTGGACAGATGACTGTGAGCAGTCTTTTTAGGAGTTGAAGAGGAGACTGACTTCAGCGCCTGTTTTGATCATACCTGAGAGGGGAGTGGGTTATGCTGTGTACTGTGATGCTTCCCGAGAGGGATTAGGTTGTGTGTTGATGCAGGATGGTAGAGTGGTAGCCTACGGTTCTCGCCAGTTGAAGAACCATGAGCGGAACTACCCCACACATGATTTGGAGTTAGCTGCCGTCGTCTTTGCACTGAAGAGTTGGCGACACTACTTATAGGGGGAGAGATTCGAGGTATTCTCTAACCACAAGAGCCTCAGGTATATCTTCACATAGAAGGATCTGAACCTTAGGTAGAGGAGGTGGATGGAGTACATGGAGGATTACGATTTTGACCTTCAGTACCACCTAGGGAGGGCCAATGTAGTGGCAGATGCACTCAGCAGGAGGTCGAGGGGAACTATTGCCAGTATTGCCATCAGGGAGTGGGAGATGATGGGGGATATTGGCAAGTTTGATTTAAATCTTGCTGAGTTTGAGGGACATGCCACTTTGTTCAGCTTGTGTGTACAGCCCACCCTTTTGACTAGAGTCATAGAGGCACAGCTAGTGGATGCTGAGGCAGATCAGATCAGAGCATGGATTGCTAATCCTGAGGGATTTGCGGGATGGACAGTGCATTCTGACCTTAGCCTGAGGTATTTGGGTAGAGTTTTTGTCCTAGAGTCTCTCAGGACTGATGTCCTTAGGGATTTCCATCACTCACGTCTGGCAGTGCACCTAGGGGGCACTAAGATGTTTCACGATCTGCGCTGTAAAGACTTGAGAAATGGGGATAAAATTTTTTTTTTGTGATGGAGCAACATTTAGATGTCCTTAATATTTTTTTTTATTATTAATTTTGTTCAAGTTAGACTATGATAATTTTGTGAAAATAAATGAGTCGTTAACAAGGACTCAATGTGAGCAAAACAAATTTTCAACTTTACCGGCAAGCTATAATTTAATATGGTAAGATACAAATCTATATATATATATATATGTGTGTGTGTGTATATATATATATATATATCATCAAATAATTATATATATTGTGTACAGGTATGCATGCAATTGAACAAAAAGGTAAAATAAAAAGAGTGGATCAGTGTGTGCGTGTGATACCAACAGGTGCATACAATATATATAAAATGTGTCAAATAAAACATGAAAGAAAAGGATAAAGAATTAAAGGGAAAGGGAAAAGAGGGAAAGGAAAGGGGGTGAGCCGCATGACCGCAGCAGGAGCGGCGGTGGTCGCGAGGGGGGATCGAGGCAAGGGGCGACGTAGACGAAGCGGGGGAAAGGGGCCAACAGCAACAACGGCGCTCCGGCGACCGAGAGAGATGGAGAAAAGAGAGAGAGAAAGAAGAAGCAGCCGAAGCTGCTGGAACGTGAGAAAGAGAGAAAGGGTGGTGCAGATCGCGTGAAAACAGGGAAAAAAATGAGAGAAAAAGAAAAGGGGGAAAAAGAAAGAAAAAAAAGAGAGAAAAAGAGAATTTCAGAATTCTCTATTGAGTGCCGTTGGTCATTGGGTTGGATTTCGGGGCTGAGATCTATATGGCTAAGTCAGTTCAGCGGTTGAGGTTGAGCAGGTTGAAATTGCTAGTCCAGTCATGTCTGTGTTTGGAGAATTTTGATACAGCTTGGATTGATGCAGCTGTAGTTACGGTGCAAGAAGCTCAAATCCAGGACGGTCACTGCAGTTTCGGCGATTGGGAAAATATGTAAAACAGCCCAGGTGTGTTGTTGATGCACCTTGATGGATCTATGGGTAATCGTTTGAAGGAATCGAAAGTCAATAGAGACGCAGCCTGGGTTCCGATCTGGTTAAGCTACTAAAGATGGCTGCTACGGTCAATTCAGGTGTTGGGTCTCATGTTTGGGCGATGGCCGTAGTGAAATGGGTGGAGTTGCGACGGAGTACATGGATTTCAGGTTGGGTTTGCTAATTTGGTCAAGGCCGTGTTTGGAGATGATATTGTATAGCTTGGTTGTTTGTGGTTTCAGTTGAGAGAAAAAGGGATGCTTTGATTCTAGATCTTCACGACTGATTTACACATTTCTTCCTCACCTGCTATCTAATTTTCCTACGTTTCCTTCCCCGTTTTGCATCAACAATATACTCATTTGAGGGCTGGTCAAGCTAGTTGAGACAAGTATCATAAACCAGTAAATTACCCAGCCGTATAAATCAGATTTTGGGACGCGAGGCTCAGCTCTAGGCTACTAGCGTTAGAGCAGGGCAAGGGACGAATGACTGCAGTTCCAGATTTCTTGATTTCCCTTCCAACGACTTGTTCAATTTGAAATCAGGTATAAACCTTAATTCTCTAAATTTGCTCTCTAGTAGAATTAAATTGGCTGCTGGAATGTGCCATTGAATTGGAATAGAATTTAGCTATTAATTTGGATATGGAACAGCCTTTTGATTTAAATATAATTCTGTTATTAAATTTAATATAGTTCAGTTATTGTGTGTAGTTCAGATTTAATTTGAATAGAGTCCCAACTATTGGGTGGAAATTTGGTGAGGAAAAATCCTGGACAACAGCTGTTAGGAACACATTTCCACAAGGACTGATCTTTAAATTGTAATAGATTTTATCATGGTGATGGAGTAGAAGAGAGATGGGTCTAAGGTTAAATTATCTGAGTCATTAATTTTCTGAAAGCTAACCAGCTGAAGGCCGGAACAAGACACGTGATTGATGACTGCAAATTCTCCAAAGGTTAGACTTAATAAATTCTTTTTAGCTATTTCAAATTAAAATAGAATTTTTTGAAATTAGAAATTTTACCCAGAATTCACGGTTTATTGGAAAATGACCCTAAGTCAAAGAATAGTCAAACAGACTCAGATTAAAATAAAAGAATAGTGAAACTTTATTATTTTGAGTATTCCGGATTCAATGGTGAAGTCTAATTGAGTAAAAGAGATACCAATCATAAAGAGACATAAAATTTGATGAATAGCATAGATTTGTGTAGCGATATATATTGAGACCTGTTTGTGAATTTTAGGAACATCAAAAGGGAAAGGCGAGGACCCTCTAAGCAGCTACAGTAGGAGGACTGAGTCATTCATCAGTTGATTGGACTACTTAGTGGATATAGCTTCCTAGGGTTGGGACACGCCCTAGTCAGGTATGATATTTTGCTAAGGAAGGAATAGGATTAAGTTTAGGAATGATTTGTATGTTGATTGATTTATACATGTGTTGATTTGATGATTTGGAAATCACGTGGGATATAATTGATTGAAGAACCTAGAACTGATAACTTGCGTACTCTGATATGTGTTTTAAATTATTTGATGATTTGTTGCTGTAGTGGAGATGGATCTTACCTTTGTGTTTGGATTATTATGTTTGGCTTACATCCGTGTTGATATATCATGTGTTTTGGAAAGTGTGATAGTTTCATGTATGGGGGTGTTTTATGGAATCATGTGTTCTTTGTATAGTGATGAGATTGTGAATGTGTGAATCGAGCATGTGTTTAATTTGACTGCTTATAGCATACAAGCTCGTGGAAGAAGTTTTGAGATTCAGATGATATTGTTGCTTTAAATATACTGCATTATTTAAAGCATACTGCATGTGTTGGCAAGAAATGTTTTGTTGAGATTGTGGCATTGCATGGTGGAATCAGGGCATATTGGCATAGTGTGATTCCTTGAAAGCATAGTGTGAGTTGAGCACGTGGTGCTATGCATTATGAGGGTGTAGATCCTGTGGTGAAAAACCCAAAATCGGCTATGGTACTCATGCCAGTGGGGACGGACCGTAAAGTGAGAACAAGGTTACTCAGGCCTTCGGGGAAGGACCGTAAAGTGAGAACAAGGTTACTCAGGCATTCGGGGAAGGACCGTAAAGTGAGACATGGGTGTGACATAGAGTTTGCATGGATGACATTGCATGACATGTAAAGATAAATGTACACTTGCACATGCCACGTCCTTAATTTTGTTTCTTGCATTAGTATTATATCATACCAGCATGTTGGCGCTGACCCATTCGTGGGCATAGGTTTCAGATAAAGCTCCAGTACGTGGGACTTGATGAAGTCTTGGAGAAAGGAGAGGAAATGAATTTGGAAGAGTATTTGGCCCTTGGGGTATACTTTTGTAATATAAGGGCTTAAGCCCAAACAGTATGTAGGAGATAACTATTGATTATATCTTATATGTATATATGTTAAAGGAAAAGAATGTACGTTTAATTTTCATGAATTGTGGCCATCGAGTGAGGATGGATTGTGACGTATTTGTATATACATATGATGCATTGTGATTATCAGGGGAAAAAGGCTCGAAAAACAAAGGAGGTTCTGTCAAAATTTTCTGAAAAATTGAAGGATTGTCAAGTGTGTAAAACACCTGGTTTATTATGAAAACAAGGGGCAAGGCCCTATGGATTGTACAGGATAGGGAGTTTGGTTGGTGTTTGGAATGTCTTTGATTGTACTTTATTTCTTCATTATTTTATTTTCCTTTGTCTCGTTACTCGCGCCTCGGGTTCGCTGGAATTCGGGGCGTGACATGCGCCGTCAGTATTGGTGGGCGGGGATGAAGAGAGATGTAGCACAGTTTGTGTCGAGATGCCTCACGTGCTAACAAGTGAAGGTTGAGCACCAGAGACCTGGAGGGTTGTTGCAGTCATTGCTAGTGGCCGAGTGGAAGTAGGAGCACGTTACCATGGATTTCGTGATGGGTCTTCCGAAGTCACCGAGAGGCCACGATGCAGTTTGGGTTATCGTGGACAGGCTGACGAAGTCTGCTCACTTTTTGCTGATCAGAGTGACTGATTCATCAGATGCCCTCAGTAGATTGTATATTCGAGAGATTGTACGACTACATGGGGTTCCAGTATCCATTGTTTCAGACAGGGACCCACGTTTCACTGCCCGGTTCTAGCAGAGTCTCTAGACAGCCTTAGAGACTCAGCTCCAGTTTAGTACTGCCTTTCACCCTCAGACCGATGGCCAGTCAGAGCGTACCATTCAGATCCTTGAGGACATGCTTAGGGCTTGTGTCATGGATTTCAAGGGTAGCTGGGAGGATCACCTTGCCTTAGTCGAGTTTGCCTACAACAATAGCTATCAGTCCAGTATTGAGATGGCACCATTTGAGGCGTTGTATGGTAGGCCGTGCCGTTCCTTGGTGTGTTGGACTGAGGTGGGAGAGACAGCTGCCTTGGGGCCCGATATAGTATGTGAGACCACGGACAAGATACAGTGATCAGGCAGGGCTTGTTGATAGCCTAGAGTCGCTAGAGGAGTTATGTAGATAGGAGGCGGCGGCCCTTGTCATTCGAGGTTGGGGACCATATGTTCCTCAAGGTATCTCCCAAACGAGGTTTGAGGAGATTTGGGCACGGTGGGAAGCTGTCGCCATGATTTATAGGCCCCTTCGAGATTCTTGGAAGGGTTGGTGAGGTGGCTTATAAGCTAGCATTACCACCGCAGCTATCTGGAGTTCATGATGTCTTTCATGTGTCGATGCTGAGGAAGTACGAGCCTGACCCCTCCCATGTATTATATTGGGTAGATCTTCAGCTAGAGGGCGACGCTTCTTATGACCAGAGACCCGTAGAGATATTGGACTCGAGGGACCAGGTTTTGCGAGGCAGGACCATCCCTTTGGTCAAGGTTCGTTGGAACCATCATGGGGTTGAGGAGGCTACTTGGGAGCGCGAGGCCGAGGTCCGTACTAGGTATCCTGAGTTGTTTGATCTTTGATGTATTTTATTTTAAATTTTGGGACAAAATTTCTGTAAGGAGGGAAGGATGTAATAACCCGAAAAATTTTTTTTTTTTTATATAAAAATTTTCTTGGTTATTAAAATTTTTTTATTGATAATATTATTATTATTATTATTATTATTGATGCATGTGTGTTATGTATATATGGTATGTATATGTGGGATAATATATGCATATGTATATGTGGGGGATAATATATGTATATGTATATGTGTGGGATAATATATGTACATGTATATGTATATATGTATGTATGTATATATGACAGTGCATGTGTGCACTGTGTGTGTGCAACAGGTCTGGTGTGTGCGTATGTGTGACAGATCGTGTGTGTGTGGTGTCGTGTAGGTGTGTGTGTCTAGGGTGTGTGTATATGAGTGGGATATATAGGTATATATATAGGGCAGCTTTCCATTTAATGCAAAGCTGCCTTGTAGAGAAACAAGGGTGGCTGAGCAGAGGGGAGAAGATCAAGGAAAGGGGCTGTGCAGTGGTGACATGAGAGAGTGGATGTGAGGGGTGTATATGTCTCGGTTGGAAGGAAAGAAAGAAAAGAGAAACAGAGAGCGAGAGAGAGAGTTCTGGAAAGGAGAAGGGATCTTGGAGCTTGAATCAAGCTTGGAACCAGAAGGTGAAGGAGACGCACAGCTAGAGAGAGAAACCCAGAAAAACCGTGAGTGGTTCGTTTCGGATTTTTCTTTTCTTAGCTTATTGTGTAGATTTAATTCTTGGTTCTTATAGTATATGAAATATGGATTATTTTGCAAAAGAAATCACTTAAAATGGTTAGGAAATGAGATAGAAAAAGTGAGTTGCAGGTGGGTTGAATAATCGGTTGGTTGGGAAATATTGGTTTAAAACTTGGTTTTGGGGAGGAGGGATTGCTTCTCCATAGTACAGAAACCCATTAGGATAAAAATGGAGGTTGAACCGTGACCAAACAGTCACGAAAATGAAAGAGGAGGGTCGGCCGGAGAGTTGATCGAAATGTTTGAACCCTTATTCGTGAAAATCTAGTGGCTTAAATCCAAAACCAAGCATATATATGAAACCCTTGAGAAAAACCGAAGAGAACCACATTCGAAAACCATGAAAAACTCGCCGAAAAAATGTCGCCGGCGCCGGAACCCTACTGGTGCGTCGCCGGACAAACGGGGAAGAAGGGGGGTGTTCGGGTCCGGTTTGGGTTCGGGTCGGGCTTGGGCTGTCCGCCCCTGCCACGTGTCGTCCTGTTATTTTAAATTAAAAGTTGAAATGGGCTGTTTGGTTACAAGGTTGAAAAATTGGAAATTGAAATTTAATTGAAATAGAGATATCCTATCCTTGTTTTGGATTAGCCACTGTTTGGCTATCCGAATTAGGAATGGGAGGTTTTGTAAATTGCAAATTAACCCCTAAACTTTTTAGAAATTAACTTTGACCTAGAACTTTTAGAAATTTCACTTGACCCCTAGACTTTTGAAAAATTATAAACTGACCCACCAGAATAAAATATTAATTAAATTAATTAATTAATTAAATTAATTATTTAAATATTCTAAAATAATCCGGAGTCCAAATGAGACAAGTCATTAGTGTATTTTGACTATCTCGACCATTCTAAGGCCAATGGTGAGGTCCGTTTTACAAGACGGGGTCCCAAAAAATAAAAGACCCGTAGTAACCTTTAAAATTACCAAAATGCCCCTGAATTGAAACGCAGTCAAACGAATTCCAAATTAAATAAACAAATAGTGAAACTTTATTATTTCGACCATTCTGGACTCAACCGTGGAGTCCGATTTGTGAGAAAAGGTCTCGGGATGTAAGGACCCGTGAAAAGTGCAAAATGACTGTTTTGCCCCTTTGAACCCAGATGTCCGAATTGAATTCTACGAAAACCTAAACTTATTTTCTTCGATGTTCTGGACTCAATAGTAGAGTTTAATTTAGCAAAATAACAACTTATAAAATAAAGACATAAAATTTTTTGAATAGCATCATTTAGAAAACAAATGAACTGAGTCACATGTTATGATTTTAGGGACATGAAAAGGCAAGGAGAAGGTGATCTGACCTTCGGTATTCTCACAGTGATCCTACTATACTACGAGTACACTTTCCCGGGTTGAGGTCGATTATCAGGTACGATATATTGTGCTAAGTAAGAAATAGAATTGAGTTTAGGAATACTTGCTCTACTGACTTGATGATTCATATGTTTGTTTGATTGTTCACATGCTTATATGCTTCATGCTATCTTGCTGCAAGTTGGGTGACAATGTGGATAATGATTATGTGTATATCGCATGTGTTAGTATAGTGTGTGTAGATTATATTCTTTGAGAACTGTTGAGACTATGAATTATGTGATTGAAAGCATGCTTCATGTATGAATGGGATACATCCTTGAGACTACATTATGACATGAATGAATTAAAGCATATTGGCATAGTGTGGTTCCTTGTGCATGGTGTGAGTTGAGCACGTGGTGCTGTGCATTATGAGGGTGCAGATCCTGTGGTGAAAAACCCAAAATCGGCCATTAGGTACTCGCATGCCTGACGGGTTCCGGACCGTGAAGCGAGACATACGTGGCGGTACTCATGCCAGCGGGGAAGGACCGTATCATGAGACATGGGTGGGCATAGAGTTGCATGGGTGTGTCACGCATCCTGTTCATATACTGCATACTGTTCATATACTGCCATGATGATATTGAATGTCATATAGATATAACTGTACACCTGCACATGCCACGCCCTTAATTTTGTTTCTTGCATTAGCATTATATTGTACCAGCAGTTGAGCTGACCCATTCGTGGGACAAACATTTCAGATGACGCTCTAGTTGGCGAGATTTAGAGATGATATGATTGGGGATTATGTTTGGCCCGAGGGGCGCACTTAATGTTGTACAAAGGCATAAGCCCGAGACTATTTCTTATTTTTGTATGTCGTGAACAAATGGACCAGACCCTATGTAATGTATCAGAACAGTGTATGGAATGTATGTGATTGTCCTTAATTGTCTTTATTATTTTATTTTATCTTGTCTCGTTACTCGCGCCTCGGGTTCGCTGGAATTCGGGGCATAACAAAAGCATCCCAAAACATCACAAAATTGAAAGAGAAATAAAACGGGAATTTGGGCAACACGGGGGGCGGAGAGAGGAAGAAGATGAACAGTGCGTGGGTCGGTCCCGGGTCGGATCTGGGTTCGGGTCGAGACCCGACCCGTCGCATAAATGGGTTTAAGTGAAACTATGTCGTTTGATTAAGAAGATTTTAAATTTTTAAATTTAGGGCTAACGTCAGCATTACACGTGGAACCGGCCAAACCAATTGGTCCAGTGAAATCCTAGATTGGTTCACTGTAATACCCGGACCTAAAATATTGAGTCATATGGCACGCATTACGAGGTCATAAAAATTATTATAAAGATTGTAAACTTAAGAGAATAATTAATTAATTTAATGTAATTAATTAATTAAATAAAAGAAATAAATTACTTAACATAATTAAATAGAGTATATGAAATACATACAATACACACACTAAGGGTGTATTGTGTGTGTGTAGTCAAGTGTGTATATATATACATATACATGCACATGTGTATACATAAGTATAAATGTGTATATATATATATATGTAAAACACAAAAAATATCTTTGTGTATGTAAGTATGCAGGCAGTAGGTGTGTGTGTGTCGGCTATGTGTGTGTGTGTGTTCACATGTAAGTTAGTGTGTGTGTGTATATATAATATACATATATTTTACAAATATCCCTCCCCCAATTAATGAAAAGCTGATGATTCAAAAAGCAAAATTTATGAGATGGGAAGGGAGGCTGAAAATAGAGGTTAGAGTAGGGTGGCTGTGAGGTCATGGAGGAAGAGAGAGAGAGAGAGGAGAAAGAGAGAGGTCGGTTGGATGACCTATAAGAAAAAGGGCATGCATTACATGCTTGCTTTGCAAGAAGGAGCCAAGAAGCTTAAGAAAGAAGAAGTAGAGGAAATCAGAGAGTGAAGGAGGTCAAAACTACAACAAAAAGGTGTGGAACATTTGAAACTATCATTTTTCTCTCTCTATAATTTTCCTATGTATGAACTGTTTTAAGCCTTGATTTTCTATATGTGACATGTAGAACATGTTTAGACTCGTTCAAGCATGAAAGTAGAGCTTAAAAACAGTTAAAAACATCCAACCCAGAAGTGGTAGCCATTGAAAGACCTTACTTATAGCAGGTCTGAAATCGATGGAACCAAACTATGATTGGTATAATGGAACCTCAAGAGGACCCTACAAGCACTCTAAAAGCTTATGACCTCCATAAAAGAGTTGCAGGTACGGGTTTCAAAACCCAACGTCACAAACTTGCTTTTAAACCCACTTTTACGAATAGGAAATGAAACCCCATGAAGAGGGGATCGCAACAGAACAAACCTTAGGTGATTTGGCTAAAAAATAAGCATCTACGACCAATTTACAGGTTTGATTTCAAACCTTCAAACGAGCTAATAAAACCAATTTGATTCCTCAAATGAATGCCAAAACCCTCATTGATGTGCCAGAAGTAATTTAAAATAAAAACAGTAAGAAACCATTGAGCAAAAATGCATGAAATTGAAGAAAATGAAAACCTGCAACTAGGGCAACTCGGGGGAAGAAAGGAGGAAGAAGATGAATAGTGACGGCTCGGTTCGGGTCAAATCGGGTTGAGGTCGGAACCCGATCCATCGAATAAAAGGGTTAAGTAGGACGGTGTCGTTTTGGAGTTATGTTTTAATTTTTAAAACATTAGGGCTGATGTCATCATGACGTCAGCATCAATTGTTAAACTGACCAAACCGGTTGGTTCAATAAAAGACCGGACCGGTTCACTTAAAATGGAACTGAACCCATTAATTCAGACCGAAGATTTGCAAAATTCTGTTTTGACCCCAGAATTTCTAGGAAATTCTACTGTGGCCCAACTGAGGGAAATTTTATGCAATTATACCCCTGGAAAAATTATTAAATAATTAATTTAACTATTTTATAAATAAAGTAAAATTATTATTTTACCCCTAGGTCATAAATGTGGCAAATGAAGTCCAAATTAAATAAGTAAATAGTGAATTTTCACTATTTTGGATATTCTGGAGCCAATGGTGAGGTCTATTTTATAAAACGGGGTCCCAAAAAAATAAAGACACGTAAAGGGGTAAAATGACCAGATTACCCCTGGTACCCCTAAAACCAAATTGAAACCAGGGAAGGTCTAAATTGACTTTTTTTGACATGCCGGACTCAATGGTGGAGTCCAAATTATGAAACGAAGTACAAAAAAATATGACACGTAAATAAGTAAATGACCATTTTGCCCTTTTACATACAAAAGTCCAAATTAAATTCTAGGAAAGCCTAAACCGACTTTCTTCGACGCTCTGGACTCAATGGTAGAGTCTATTCGATCAAAAGAAGTTTCTAAAATAAAAAGACATAAAATTTGATGAATAGCATCAGTCAGGTAGCTATGAACTAAAGCATCGGCCGACGTACTAAACTAAGGCTCGTACGAGGAAATGAAATACGAAAAGGGACAACACGAAAACATGTGAAGTAATTATATTTAATTTTAAGTTAATGGAGCTATCAGAAAAGTATAAATTGAAATAAATTAAATTCCTAACACACTAAATCGTATTGTAGGATAAGACTACGAGTTAAATCAAGTACATATGAGATTTATGAAATCGTGTTAAGACCTGATACGACTTAAGCATAAGTTAAGAAGCATCAATAGGTGATATTACAGTGAATGTGAAGTTAATGAGGCTATTTATGAATTGTTCTTAGGAACTACAGAGGAAGTGGGAAAGCGCATTATTAGCACTAACCCTAAAGGACCAAGGTGAGTAACCCTGTATTTGTAGTGGAGATTTAACTCCATGGATTTGAAAAGGTTTTAAGTTCAAAAGTTATGAAGTGTTTGAATTCCAAATTCAGTATTTACATGATTCAATTTTAAATTGTTTTGTTTTTATAACCCTATTGTGACATGCTCAGTGATTGGTTTTCCGCAAAAGTTTTTCCTTCAAATATATTTCAGCATGTCTAAGTTAAAATGTAATTATTGTTAAATATTCTAAATTTGCTTAATTCAAGTATACGAAGGTTTATCACGAAGGCATGAATGTTATGTTTTAAATTGCATACGAAAAATATCTATTTGACATATACTTGTGTTAAATGTATTTTTAATGCAAGATAAATGGTGCAAAGCACTTAGACAGGATCTTGGGTTCTCCGGAATTCAGTTGCCCTGTAAAATGCAAGGTAGCAGGATCTAATCCCCCAGGCATGAGATATCTCGAGAAACCCTATCTGTTCTGTCAGGGTATAAGTCTTACCTACCTTTTAGAGACCAAGAAGATGTTCCTGATCAATTCAGTTAGGTTATCTTTCTACGCATACGTAAAATGGGAGTCTAGTTCGAAACGGATTCCACTAACGAAAGTGATAAGATGACAAATGATTTTAAAAATAGAAGCAGGTTTTACCCTCATTTTCACTATGTATGTTATATGTTTTAAAGTTAATATGTATAAGTATAGCTTGAATACTTTAAACGTTTCAAAGCTACATGTTTTAAAGAATGCATATATTCTATGTTCAAAGTATACAAACAATTGGTGGTGACTGTTTTATTACTCTTATATGCTAAACCACTGCCAATTGAAACCCCACAACGAATACTGGAATTGCTCACAAGCTTAGATTAGCTTACCCGAATTTTTATTTGGACCCCCCTTTTAGGTGATTAGCAGCAGTCTTGATTAGAGGACGATGATGATGAATCTGCCGTTTGGAAGTTATGTTCAAGTAGTTCTTTTGTCAAACACTACGAACTTTAAGTATGAAATCTTGTATTAGTAAAGTCGTACCCTGTTATGTATAAGCCCCACGGGGCAATTAAACATGTATTGTTTATAAAGTCTTTAAGTTTTTAGTTATACTCTGAATGTTAAATCGTGTATGCTATGTAAAGAGCGGCAGTACCGGATGGATGTGCGTAATTTAAAAATAAGAAAAGAAAAGAAAAAGTTTTTCACGCTTCCGCAATCACATGTCGCACATCTATTTGATACCGCTGCTTATATGAGCCTTCGCTCTAAGGCCCCCGGGCTTGAGTGTGGCGGTCGCGATGCGAGATTTGCACAGGGTGGGTTTTGGGTCGTGACATTCACTTATAAATAAAATAAACCCTTTGGTTTATTTTAAATATTTTAAAGAATTGCATTTTGGCCCCTAGGAAATTCTGAAATTTCATTTGAACCCCAACTATTTTGAATATTTCTATTCTGGCCCATATTTTTAAAAGAAAAATTCAAATGAGCCCCTGGAAAAATAACTAATTAATAAAATAATTTATTTAATTATTTTATTAATTGGATAAAATTTCTATTTTACCCTTGGACATTAAATGAGTCAAACGAAATCCAAATAAAATAAATGATTAGTATATTTCTACTATTTCGGGCATTCCGGACTCAATGGTGGAGTCCAGTTTGAGAAATTAAGTCCCAAAAAATAAAGACACACAAATGGTAAATGACTGTATTGCCCCTAATGATACCCAGGGCCAAATAAACATGAAAGATAGTCCAATTTAACTATGTCGGACATTCTGGACCTAATGGTGAGGCCCATTTTATGAACCGAGGTCCTGAAAAATTTAGCTACACAACATGTGAAATTACCAAATTGCCCTTAATACAATACGAAGCCCAAATGAAGTCCAAATTGGACGAAATTGATACCAATAAAAGCCCAAATAATTATGAACTCGTATATATGACTAAATAATGATTCGGGATCAGAATGCCATAAAATGTAAATGACCAAAATACCCCTAAGTACGAGAAATACAAGTAAAGGCTAAAAATTTACTGTCATAAGCGTAATTATGAAAATTTAGGAGCTAAATAAGACTCTGGAACAGTGAACTTACAAAATGAGAAATGATCGATATGTCCCTATGATCAAAAGCAGATACCAAATGAAGTCCAAAAGACTTAAAAATTTGTGTATAAGATATGTAGAATATTTTGAGGACCATGATAGGTCCGGGGCAAGAAAAATAAATTACCATTTTGCCCCTGCATATGCCCGAAGCCAAATAAAAAGACGAGAGCGTCTAAATTGACTTTCTTCGACGTTCCGAACCCAACGATGAGGTCCATAATACCAAAATAGGTACTAAAAAATAAGTCACATGAAAAATAAAAATTTATTAAAGTTACCACAAGTAGACTGATAAGACCAATCCTAGGAAATTAGATACCTCGGGTCTAAAATTAAATGAAGAGCATCAATTTAGAGATGATTTGAAGTAAATGAGAAATTAATTGAAGTCTTGATGAAATTGATTTTTAGGAATTTCAAAGGGAAAAGGGAAAGACCACCAGTAGTACTGACCCAAGAGAACAAGGTGAGTAATCCTGTACTTTGAAGTGGAGGTTTTAATCTCCATAGATTCTGAAGAAGTTTAAGTTCAAATATTCTGAAGTGTTTTTATATCTGCTGTATTTCAAATTCTAAACTCTCGCATTTATATGCTTTATATTCCAATGTTCTATCGTAATTATTTATAAATTCTAACATGGCACGCAAATTTACTTATTGATATTTCTGACAAATGATATGTTTATTTTCTTCATGTCCATGTAATTGTCAGTTTCATAAAATGCTTCTTGAATTAAATGTTTTTATTTTGTCTATGCTTTAATAAACCCCTGTACAACATGATTTAAATTCCTGAAGCTCATGTGTTAATTGTTCCTCCAATATTTAAAAGCCCTATTAAATTGTCCATGTTTTGAATACACATGAAAATTTATTCTCTTATTAAAGCCATGTTTTAATTGTACAAGAAAAGCAATTATTTCTTGAAGGAGCCATATTTTTATACTCATGAAAAGCATCTCTTTGAAAATTCATGTTTCAAACGCTCATGAAAAGCTTATATTTGAAGAAATCATGTTTTCAATGTTCATGAAAAGTATTTATTTGAAGAATTCATATTTCGATGCTCTTTGAAAAGCATCCAATGAAGAAGTCATGTTTTTTTTTTAAATGCTCATAAAAAGCATTTCATGAAGAAGTCATGTTTTTGCAATATACCAAGTAATGATATTGGGATTCCTTCGGAACTCAATTGACATGAAGAATGCCCGATAGCAGGATTTGATCCCCCAGGCATGAGATATCTCCACGTGAAGTAAAATTGAAATCTGGTTCGAAACAGATTTCCACCTAATCAAAGTGAAAAGATAACAATGTTTTCAGAAATGGTAGCAGGTTTTTAACTCTCCTTTTATCTGAATTGGGTTACATAACCCTATGTTTTAAAAAAGAAGTTCACATCCTCCTATTTTCATAGAAAAGATTTCATGCATTCTATTTACAAGTAAATGTTTCAAACATTCATGGCCACTAAATGGTCACCCTGTATGTATTACAAGTTTCAACTACATATTTCATACCTCACTCAAATGCTTTTAAATGCTTCGTGTTACAAGTTCCATGAAGTTCCTTATACTTGCATACGTGAAATACCTGTTTTTACTCGAATGCTTTAAATGCTTCATGTTACGTGTTTTGAAGATTCCTATACTCTGTATTTGAAGTATATGTACAATTGGTAGTGTATGTTATATGAAGTCTCTCTTAAACTAACCCACTACTAGTTGAAACCCATGACAAAGTGTTGGAATTACTTACTGGGTTTTTTGAAGCTCACCCAATTCCCCAACATTTTTTAGGTGATGATGATGGATGGGAGCCTTGCCCAATTTAAGGAGTGGTGAAGTTCTTATTGTATAATCTTTTCATGAAATTAATCTTCACAAGCTACTGTTTATTTGCTACAGCCAGACCAGGAGACCGGTGCACCACCCAGCCCCATTGAGTTGTGGTACAAGACGCACTACAATCACCAGAAGGGTTGGACTGGGCCTGAAGCTCAGCAGCTTTATGTAAGTTATTTATGTATATATACCAGTATTACTAATTTAATATTAATCTAAAGTTATAAAAGTAGTAACATATATTTATGTGCTTTTATAGGAGGAGATTGTCTAGCTGTGTGCTCAGCCGACTCCTGAGGGTGAGCATCCACCGACCGATGACCAGATACAGGAGACTGTTCTGGGCAAGAGGCGCGGATATGTGCGTAGCTTAGGGAATGGGATGGAGTCGACGGCATCGTCTTCTACTGTTGAGAGTGATGCTACGTTTCACGCAACCACTGAGATAGTTCAGTGAGAGAATATAGAGCTGTGGTAGAAGGTGACAGTGCTCAAGGAGAGCTAGGCCCAACTAGAGGCTCTTGTGCAGACGATGCTCAGCCAACAGGGTGGCTCTGTTCAACCTTGGTAAGTTTTTAAAATTATATACTTTGGTAGATTTATTATTTATATAAAATGTTACATAAAAATTAAAAAAAATATAGTTGCACAAAATTATTTAATTTCATCGGTTTGAATAACCGTTAAAAACTTTTGCAAGTTTATGCTCTAAAAAGGCCCATTTTGGGGTTTTGACGGATCAAAACACCGGATACCAACCTACCAACCCTAAAACCCCATCACACACCTCAAAAATGATAAAATAGACTTGCACGAACTTACGGCACTCGATTCGGATCACCGGTTTGAAACTTATGCAAGTTTCTGCTCCAAAAAGGCCCATTTTTGGCTTTTGACGGACCAAAACACTGGATATTGGCCTAACTACCCCTAAACCCCATCACACACCTCATAAATGATAAAATAGACTTACACGAACTTACGGAACTCGGTTCGGGTCACTTGTTTGAAACTTATGTAAGTTTCTGCTCCAAAAAGATCCATTATCGAGTTTTGACAGACCCAAATGTCGGATATCGGTCTACTGACCCCAAAACCCCATCACACACCTCACAAATGATAAAATAGATTTCCAAGAACTTACGGCACTCAATTCAGATCACCGGTTTGAAACTTATGTAAGTTTTTGCTCCAAAAAGGCTCATTTTCAGGTTTTGATGGACCAAAACACCGGATATCGACCTAACTACCACAAAACCCCATCACACACCTCACAAATGATAAAATAGACTTGTACGAACTTATGGCACTCGGCTCGGATCATCGGTTTGAAACTTATGCAAGTTTTGCCTCTAAAAAGGCTCATTTTCTAGTTTTGACAGGCCAAAACACCATAATCGGCCTAACTACCATGAAACCCCATCACACACCTCACAAATGATAAAATAGACTTGCACAAACTTACAGCACTTGGTTCGGATCACTGGTTTGAAACTTATGTAAGTTTCTACTCCAAAAAGGCTCATTTTCGGGTTTTGACGGACCAAAACATCGGATATTGGCCTAAATACCACGAAACTTCATCACACACCTCAAAAATGATAAAATAAACTTGTACAAACTTACGGCACTCGGTTCGGATCACCGGTTTGAAACTTATGCAAGTTTCTGTTTCAAAAAGGCCCATTTTTGGGTTTTGACGGACCAAAATATCGGATATCGGCGTAACTAGCACAAAACCCCATCACACACCTCAAAAATGATAAAATAGACTTTCAAAAACTTATGGCACTCGGTTCGGATCACCGGTTTGAAACTTATGCAAGTTTCTACTCCAAAAAGGCCCATTTTCGAGTTTTGACAGACCAAAATGCCGGATATCAGCCTACCAACCCCGAAACCCCATCACACACCTCAAAAATGATAAAATAGACTTGCATGAACTTACAACACTCGATTCGGATCAACGGTTTAAAACTTATGGAAGTTTTTGCTCCGATAAGGTGGGTTTTAGGGTTTTCAAGGACCAAAATATCGGATATCCACCTAACTATCTCGAAACCCCATCATGCATCTCACAAATGACAAAATAGACTACCAAAAACTTAGGGCAATCAATTTGGATTAGTGGTTTGCAACTTATGTTACTTTATGCCGTTCTTACTATGTATGCATGCAAAAAAAAATAATATATTCACTTTCACATATATTTAATAGGTGTTCTAATATATATCATTTGATCTTTATTTTAGATTGATTGGGATTATTGCGCCGGGGTTTTTAGGTCTTGCATCGGGACTGGCAATTTTTATCTTTTTTTTTTTTCATCGACATCTGTAGTTACATTTTTTGAGACAATTTTTTATTTTTGTATTTATTCTTAAATTGTACTTTTACAAATGTAAGTAATTAATTAGTATAATATATATATATATATGAATGTATTTTTCTTTTTCAATATATATTCATTTTAGAATGTTTGGATTTTACTGTATATCAAGATAATTAATACAGATTTAAACAAGAATAAAACAAATCATGTAGAGAAAAAAAATTAAATAAAACTTTTAGTGACGCACAAAACGCGTCGCTAAAAACTAAGAAATCAATTTATAGCGACGCTTCAAATTCGTTGTTAAAGATTGGCTTACACATTATTAGCGACGCACAACAATCATCGCTAAATGTCAGATAAATATACCATTTGCGATGCACGTTATGCATCGCTAAAGGACACAATTAGTGACGCACTTTGTGCGTTGCTAATGGTAGCTTTTAGTAACGCACAAACTGCCCACACATAGTATTAACGACGCCTATGCCCCATTATTAGCGACACCATGTGTACGTCGCTAAAGGTAACCATTAGCGACGCGTAGCGGTTTGTGCGTCGCTAATACTATTAGCGAGACGACCTTTAGCGACGCCATTAGCGACGCACGTTCGTGCGTTGCTAAAAAGCTTTAGCAACGCATTTAACTACTATTAGCGACGCTCAGGGGCGTCGCTAATAGTCCTGTTTCCTATAGTGTGTGTATGTATGTGTGTACGGTTGAATGAGTATAAGGATATATATATATATATATATGTATATGAAGAAATATACGAGCATATATAAATATAGACTACTGTATGTGAGTGTCCAGAAGTGTGAGGGAATTGAGGTAAGCGTCAACAGCTTGTGTGTGTGAGTGAGGGTGTGTTAGTGTGTGTTTCAATATAATATATATATATATATATATGTATATACAAAATATCAGTATGTATTAAATGCAAAGCTGAAAAATGAAAGAGAGGGAATTTAAAAGTAAAGAAAGCAGTCAAGGATAGAGGCTGTAGTAGGTGGGAAGAAAGAAAGAGAGAAGAGAGAGGAAGAACCGAGGCGGTTTATTGTGGCCTATATATAGGGGTGTACGTTTAGTGAGAAAACATCGAAGGAAAGAACCCTTTTGGAGAAGCTGTGAGCGTTTGGGAGAATTCAGAAGAAGAAAAGAGGAGGAAAATAAAAGAAGAAGAAGAAGAGTGAAACTGCGAGCCAAAAGCTCACACAGGTGAGTGAAACTCTCAAACCTATTTTTTTTTATTTGAGCATGAGTCATTTAGTTATGCATATAGGGTCTAAATCAGTATGCAATATAGAGTCATTTGCAAAAAGAATCACTTGAAAAGGTTTAGAAATAAGAGAGAAAGAAGCAGTTGCAGGTCATGAGTGATAATCGGGTTCTAGGATATTTGTGTGTTAAACTTGATTTAAATGAAATAATATTGATGTTATGAAGTGAAGAAAAGATTTAGAACTCGATTTGAACCAAAACAGTGAAGGAATCACTATGTAAATGGCTCGCCGAAAATTCGGTTTTTTCACCAGAGCCACTAGTTTTGCCATATTCGTAAAGTTTGGGTGGTCCAAATGGAAAACCGGAGGTGGAAACGTGATCCTTATAAAATTTATAAGAAGACTGCATTGAAATTTGGGGAGGAAAACAGGTCGGGAAAAAGGCCGTGATCGGAGAAGGTGACGGAGGTTCAGTGGGGAAGACGATGAACAATCTTCCCCAAACGACACCATGTTACGCTATGTGATGTTAAAGCTATGTCGTTTTGAGCGGAATTGTTTTAAATTAAAACTTGAAATCGGAGTGTTTGGTCACAGAGTTAAGAAATTTGATTGGGAATGGGGATATCCTATTCCAATTCTATACGTTAACCACTGTTTGGTTTCAAAAGTTTAAGAAGAAAAAAAATTACGCGGGGGCTGCTACCCCCATGGTTCGAACAGGAGACCAAGAAGAGGGAGAGTTCTAAACAAGGGCACATGGGCCACTGAGCCACTGAGGCCCTGTGACCATATATGGCCGAAATATATATTTATTTCATAATTAGTTAATTAATTTAATTATTAAATAAATCCAAATAAATTAGGAAAATTAAATATAATTAAATCGATGTCCAAATTAGACAAGTGATTAGTGTTTTCTTTGTGTATTGGACGTTCTGAAGCCAATGGAGGGGTTCATTTCATGAGATGGAGTCCCGAAAAATAAAGACATGTAAAGGTATAAAATGACCATTTTGCCTCTTGTACCCCTAAAGCCAAAGTTGACTTTCTCTGACATTCTGGACTCAATGGTGATGTCCATATTATGAAAATAAGTACGAAAAAATATGTGAAGCTATAGAACCAACCTTTAAAATTAATGAAGCTACCAGAAGAGTATGCTTAAAAAGTATAAACCTAAGATAGAAATTAGGATTTAACACGATCTAAGAATAAGTTAAGAGCATCAAAAGGAGATATTTGAAGTGAATGTGAAGTTAATAGGTTTTTTTATAATTGTTCTTAAGAACTACAAGGGAAAAGGAAAAAGAGCACTAGTGGCACTGATCCTAAGGACAGAGGTGAGTAATCATGTATTTGAAGTGGAGATTTAACTTTATGGATTTGAAGAAGTTTAAAGTTCAAAATATCTGAAGCATTTGAATTTCAAATTCAGTAGTTACATGATTCTTGTTTTAAGTATTACTGCTCCTTTCGAAAACCCTATCGTGACATGCAAAGTGACTTGTTTCTACTACAAACTCTCTTTAAAATATGTTTCAGCATGTCTAAGTTTAAAATACAAAATCTTGTTAAATATTCTGAATTTGCATATATTTGAAGAATTCACATTTCAAATGCTTTTGAAAAACATCTATTTGAAGAAGTCATGTGTTGAATGTATTTAAATGCAACTATAAGGAGGCCATGTTTTAATACTTTTAAATAGCATCTACTTGTAAATGTTTTTATACCTCCTGTTACCACTAGTAATGCAAGATAAAATGTGCATAAGCACTAAAACTGATTTTGGGTTCTTCGGAACTCAATTGACATGAAGAATGCCAGGTAACAGGATTTAATCCCCCAGGCATGAGATTTCTCCACAGGAAGTAAGATTGGAGTCTGGTTCGAAGTAAATTTCCACCTAATTAAAGTGAAAAGATGAGACATTTAGAAATGGTAGCAGGTTCATCCCTTCATTCCTAAATGTATTATATATGTTGATTTCATGAACTAAAGTTTTCATGTTTTCATAAAAAATGGTAGAAGATTTTTCAAACCACTTTCACATGAAGAAGTATTTGTTTTTAAAGAAATGATCCGATTTTAAAATAAAGGGTCATACCCTCATATTTACAAGAAAGAGTTTTATTCATCCTATTGAGAAGCAAAAGATTTAAACTCTTTTGGTCACATTGGCCACTATATACATATTTACAAGTTTACATTGTATATTGCATATCCCACTCGAGTGCTTTAAACGCCTGTGTCATATGTTTTAAAGATTCTTACACTTTGTATACGCGAAATATCTGTTTTACTCGAATGCTTTAAATTGCTTCGTGTTATGTGTTTTGAAGCTTCCTATACTCTATTTGAAGAAGTACATGTTTAGCTTGAATACCTTGAATGTTTCAAAGCTATCTGTTTAAAAGAATTCCTATATTCTTATTTGAAGTATGCGAACAATTGGTAGTGAATGTTTTATAAACTCTCTTATACTAACCACTGCTAGTTGAAAACCCATGAAAAATGTTGGAATTACTCACAAGCTTAGTTTAGCTTACCGAATTTATCCGACATATATTACAGGTAACTGAAAGCAATCCTGACTTTTGATGATGAAGATGGTTAGAGCTTTGCCCATTTTGAGGAATGGCGTAGGAAGCTCTATACAAGATTAGCAGTTTTTAGAAAGTACTAGAGGACTCGTAGTTAGTCACTTTTGTTATAGTAAATGTTGAACAGTTATATAACTAAGTCTTGAGGGACAACTAGATATATATATATATATTGTTATAAAGTTTAAAAGTTTTATTAAGCTTTGAATGTATAATCATGTGTATCATTCTGAAGAGCGACAATACTAGGCGGATGTGCGAAAAATTTAAAAGAAGAAAAGAAAAAGTTTTTCATGCTTCCGCAAACATAGGCCGCACCGCTGATTACTTGAGCCTCGCCTGATGACTGCCCCCGGGCCAAAAGGTGGCGGTCGCGATTCGGGATCCGCACAGGGTGGGTTTCGGGTCGTGAAAAGCATGAATTTTTCATCTTTGTCCCAATCCCCTAATATAGAGTGGCAATTGAATTGGTTTGGATCTAATTCTCTGCTAGGCTGGAGATTCAATCCATTCATAAACACCATCACCATGTTTCCATCATAGAAGCGGCTGAAGACCTAATATTTGTTGGATCAAGCCAAGCACCAACCTTAGACCTATTCAAATAAAGAGAAGGATTTGAGGAGTCGATGTACTCGATTTGGTTCTCACAAAGAAGATTGAAATCCATCAAATCCCCAACCCCTTCGACAACATCCCCATTAGATCATCTTGGCCACCTCCGTTCTGTAAATCTTTAGAATAAGTCAAAATTAGCGGAGACCGTTGCACCATGACTCATCTCTCTATGATAGTACTTTAACTTGATCCCTATCGATTACTTGTTAAAAGCCTTGGCGACGGTGATCGTCTGGTCAAGGTCTTATCGGCAGATGCCATGGTTAACGATTTGAAACCAGTTTTGAGCAAATAAATTATATTAGAGATAAAATTGTCATTAAAATAAAATAAAGAAAATAGGCCACATCAATAATATTGGATCTAGACTCACACAAATTAAAAAGTGAAGGACTTTTCAGGTTATAATGTTTTGCCTTGAGCCTTAACTTGTAGATACTTATTCTCAAGGACCTAATACTAATTAATTCCCTTTTGAATTGAATTTTTGGTAGCAAGATAATGTTATAAATGTATGTTTAAATATCATCCTGCATAATATGATAGTAGTGAAATAGTCTCAATTAATGTGAATGCTAACTTGACCAACATATATGATTAAAGATGACCACATCACGCATGTGGCATATGTATATACCTTGACTAATAGGAAACATAATCCAACACTCTCAAACTTGGAAGCCTATCATAATCGATTAAGTTGATGCATATGCTTTATTATGTAGAATAGTATACACTACGGGTGCACATGGGTCAAGTTGCAGCAGAACCAAAACTGACCCAACTTTAAGGTGTTCTAAAAAAATAGAACTGGAACCGGAATCGTAAACTATTAGACCCGACCCAACCCGAACTGATGTTCGGGTTGGGTTGGGTAGGGTAGGTTCAGTTTTTTTATTTTTATTTTATAGAAACGAAAAATAAAAAATTAACTCTTGATATATATATATATATATATATATATATATGCAATGAAAATTAAGCCATCTAAATATTTATGGCATTTTGACAATAAAAAAAAACTTGATATAAAAGTGATTCTAAAAAAGAAAATTAATAACTTAATTTACAATTTTTTTTTGTTAACAAATGTATTTGATTTGTTACTGTCTCGTTGATTTGTGACTTAAAATCATAATACCAAAAAATAAAGTACTCACTACTGCATTAGATAATTAAAACAAGGTTTGTAAACTTAAAATCATATTTTCTATCCTTTTTTTTAACCCATCAAGTTGGGTGAGGGAGTGCAAGAAAGAAGAGAAATTTGGAGTATATTTTTTGTGATGCAAATATAAAAACAAATTAAACAGGCTACGATGATTGGTCAATAAATCTTTCAAGATTTTTGTAAAAAAAAAATTGGAATAAAAAGAGTTGATAAAACAAATTATGGTTTTGGTTCTCGGGTTGGGTCAAGTAACCCAAACTTTCAACCCAAACCAACCTGATTTTTCGGTTCTCTAACCCAAACCAACCCGAACTCACTTTGACCTGAATCGATCTGAACCCATTGAAGTAGGGGTGGGTTGGGTTGGGTCGGCTCTCCGGTTCTCAGTTATTTTGTGCATCCCTTAGTAAACACATTAGAGATTTGTTCCACAACAAATATAGACTTACTTTTGATGAGAAACGATGTCTTAGCATAGGAAACTTGCCTCATATAGAAAATATGAATCCTAAATGACGTTATTTATTTAGATAAAATATTTTTTTCAAAATAGTGCGTTATCTTGCAAACTTCTTAACTAACCTTGTTGCCTAAATTGGGCCACATAAGGCCTTTGGGCTTATGTTTAAAGACGATGAAGAGTAACTAAGTAGGGGGCTGAGAAACTTGTGCCAAAAGTAGGCAAGAAAGCCAAGCATCACAGGGGCATGTATGAAAAATGGAGAGATACGTTAAGGAATGAGCTTGTCACGAACTGAAATTCGAGTTGCGGCTTAATGGTCATTTGACCCTTAATATGTGAGTAAATCACTAATTCAACCTAGGCAAGTGTATCAAAATATATACCATTTTTTTTAACAACCATTACTATTTGAATTCATTCTATCACCATGAATATACTTATTCAAGTCCCTAATAGGATTAATGAAATTAACCTTTATTAAGTTCAACTATATAATGAATGTCTATTAGCAATATACAAGATATACAATATGGTCACACTATTCAGAATCGACTCTACTGTATATTGATACAAGTATATAAATACAATGAGATTAAACAAAATGGTACAAACACCCTTGTACAAAATGAGTGACGATACGACTTAAGTCTATGTTCTGTCATAATGCTCAATAGGATTTTTCAAAATACACAAGAAAATGAAGTATAAAAACTAATGCAAGTCTAAAGAGGACAATCCCTAATGATCAGTATGCAACTCAGGCATAGATTCACAAGCATAGATTCACTAATCAACATGGTACGATGTAATTCAATATTCTATAACAAAGAAAAAATGGACAATATAGTATCTATATATCTAGGTATACCTATTCTCGACAAACATCATTTCCTGTTTGAAGCAATATCAACAATAATATATATCTAACATGTGTAATTCACAACACAACTACAAGATCAAATGTACAACAACCAATATGTATAAACCCATAATACAATCCACATAACTAATATGTATGTTATTCATCAATACAATCAATGTGTATATGTATGCTTCATGAATGTATTATGTAATACTTTATGATGTTATGTTTATGTCTTAATGTTCATAGGACCCTCGTTAAATCCATCCTAAACTTACAGGTCTGCAGATTCAATACCCAACTTTCCGTTCATGGGCTACTAACTTATAAATATCTAATCTGATCTTATTATATTTTTGTACAAAATGTAATACATCAAACTCATATGTATAATTCGAGAGTCGACCCCACATTCCAAAAAATAGAATAGCAGCACTGAGGCATCATTATATGTTTAGGTGTGTATTTTCTAAATGTTGTAGTAATTTAGCCAAAGCTAACAGAATTTAAGTGAAAATTTTCCCAAGTTTTAGAGTTTTTTTTTAAGAATGCAATGGGTTTGCACGAAATCATTGACAAGTCTTGTAGTAATTTGGCCAAACCTTAACGGAATTTAAGTGAATTTTTTCCAAAAGAAAAATATATTTTAATTTTTAAGAACGCAATGCGTCACAGAATATTACACAGTCTCGCGTTGTACGGAAGCATTGCTATCTCTAGTCGTAGATCAACGTCTCCAAGTTCTCAATCTGACCCCAAAAAATCATCTGGACTGAAAATAGTGGAGAACCCCAAATTTCCTCCCCTCTACCAACCAGCTTATCAACACCTTAAACCGAGACTTGGAATTTCAAACCTTATATGTATATAAACCCACCATTCTTTTCTCACTGGTGGTAATGGTCCTGTGCTGCTCTTTTACGCAAGATCCGATGTCATTCTCGTCGGAAGTGACTTTCCGGCCCGATCTTCGGTCAGTCTTTTTCTTTCTCTATCTCTGCCTGTTTCAATGCACTAAATCCTATTGACACAATTTTTTTTGATAATGTTATATATGCTTGTATGTATATAAACTTCGAGAAGAAGAATAAAACAGAACCAACTACTGCACTTCAATATATTAACTCATGGATTTCGAACCCTTAAACCTTGAAAATGAAGTTATCGAATTTGATATGGGTTCTGAGGAAGACGAAGACACTGGACTCGACTTAGAACAACCAGATGACTATGATGGTTACGACGATGATATGGTCGAAAATACCTCCGGCGGTCGTTTTTTTTCCTCTTCCAATGGAGATCCGAACCTCGAACCCTATGAGGGAATGGAATTTGATTCTGAACAGGCTGCTCGAATTTTCTACAATTCATATGCCCGCCGAATTGGTTTCAGTACCCGAGTCAGTGTGTACCAGCGATCTCGGCGTGATGGGTCAATCATTTGCCGGCAGATTGTGTGCTCCCGGGAGGGGTTTCGACGTAAGGGTGGTGAAAACAAGTCCAAGCGGCAGCGTACTGTCACTAGGGTTGGTTGTAAGGCTCAGATGACTGTTAAGAAACAAAGTTCTGGAAAATGGGCTGTGACCAAACTTGTTAAAGAACATAATCATGAGCTTGTGCCACCAGATAAGGTGCACTGTCTCCGCTCGCACAGGCATGTATCAGGCCATGCTCGAAGCTTGATTGACACCCTTCAAGCTGCTGGGATGGGCCCTAGTGGGGTCATGTCTGTGTTAATTAAAGAATCAGGTGGAATTAACAATGTTGGCTTCACAAAAGTTGATTGCCAGAATTATATGAGCAGCAGTAGGCAGAGGACCCTAGGGAGCGGGGGTCAGCATGTTTTTGACTATTTGAAGCGAATGCAGGTGGGGGATCCCGGTTTCTTTTGTGCTGTTCAAGGTGATTTTGACAACACGTCAGGAAACATATTTTGGGCTGATGCAAATTCTAGAATGAATTATAACTACTTTGGAGACACGGTTACATTTGATACAACTTATAGAACTAACCGCTATCGGGTACCCTTTGCCCCATTTACAGGATTAAACCATCATGGACAGCCTGTATTGTTTGGCTGTGCATTACTTCTCAATGAGTCGGAGTCCTCCTTTGTTTGGCTATTCCAGGCCTGGCTCGCTGCAATGTCTGGTCGTCATCCCGTCTCTATCACGACAGACCAGGACAGGATAATACGGTCAGCTGTTGCGCATGTATTCCCAGGGAGCCGGCACCGTTTCTGTAAATGGAACATATTTAGAGAAGCACAAGAGAAGTTGTCCCATGTATATCACTCATACCCCTCTTTTGAAGTGGAATTCCAGAGGTGCATTAATGTAACTGAGACAGTTGAGGAATTTGAGTCATGTTGGGAGTCCCTTCTTGAAAGATACAACCTTGGAGATAATGAATGGCTTCAGTCAATATACAATTCTCGGCAGCAGTGGGTGCCAGTTTATCTCCGGAATACGTTCTTCGGGGAGATGTCTATAACCCAATCAAGTGATAGTATAAACTCATTCTTCGATGGATATATAAATGCATCGACAAATATTCATGTGCTAATTAAGCAGTATGAGAAGGCGATCGCCACTCGGTATGAGAAAGAAGTAAAGGCAGATTATGATACAATAAACACTGCACCGGTACTAAAAACACCATCTCCCATGGAAAAGCAAGCTGCTAACCTTTATACAACGAAGATGTTCATAAAATTTCAAGAGGAATTAGTTGAGACTCTTGCTAATCCTGCAACTGTAATTGATGACACGGGATTGGAAATTATATATCGGGTGGCAAAGTTTGGGGAAGACCACAAGGCGCACTTTATTAGGTTCAATGTTTTCGAAAGGAAAGCTAGTTGTACCTGCCAAATGTTTCAGTTTTCAGGTATTCTTTGCAGGCACGTATTAGCAGTTTTTAGAGTTACTAATGTTCTTACACTTCCATCTCATTATATCTTGAAACGGTGGACGAGAAATGCCAAAAGTGGGGTTGTATTAGACGTGCTCACTATTGGATTGCCTAGTAATTCTCAAGAGTCCTTTACTACTCGTTATGACAATTTATGCAAGGAAGCCATCAAATATGTAGAAGAAGGGACAGAGTCGACAAATGTTTATAATGTTGCGATGGATGCTCTACGTGAGGCCACAAAGAAGGTTGTTGCTGCAAAGCAGCATGGTCCAGGGGTCATACAAAGCACTCTGGTCAATGGAAGTGATCGGTTGGTGAACGCAAGTGAACATCAAATTGATCCACATCTGTCTTTCTCAGTGGTCAGTTATCTACTCATAAAGATTTTCACTTTGCATGGCCTCTAACAAGTATCATTCTCTTATTTATTTTTTCTTAATACAATAAATGTTGCAATTTCTGGCCTTCTTTCTTCATTGAACATCACCAAAACCATTTTTTATTTTTTGAAATTCCACAAGTAATTGACCTTATTCATCATTTGAAATGGGGTAACAATTCTGCAATGAGACCGATAAAAAGAAAAAAATCCAATTTTGCAATATGAGTTTCTGTACTTTGTATGCCATCATTGTTTTTTCTCAGAGAATTTGAAACCATGACTGCTATTGGTGGATTTTTTTAATACAGGGTAATAGGCGTTGTACTATTATGTCTTATCATTCTATTATGGAGTTCTGTCTTTTTATTTTTATTTTTTATCCTTTTTCTTTTCTATGTTGTGCTGTTAATCAATAGTTGATTAATGCTTTCACAAATTGTCATCCTTTATATCTGAATTTAGAAAAAAACAGAGTTCTATTCATATTAGTTGAGCCCATGCTTTTTTTCTATTTTCAGTATGACCTCTTATTTAACCCTAGGTGTCAATGTCTCTTGCCCACCAAGGAAATGTTGGTTGATGAAACCACAGGGGTTAAGAGAAATTTTTTATCCAAAGTATAAATGTATAATATGGAAATCAAGGTCATAAGACAAGTCAAATTAAAATTAAGTGCATTAATGATTTCATGCAATCCAATAGAGTTTTCACTTGGTGATGTGGCAAAAATAAAACTATATGTAATTTTCTGTGGTTGTTGATTACAAGATTGGATTAGTACAAGTTTAAATTTGCCTTTTGTTCTATCAAATTAACTGAAAAGTGCATGAGCCATTAAGGTTGCTATCTTCGCATGGAGAGCTTCATGGGAGAAAATACTTGACTGGTAAGTTAGTCGGAAGGGATAAAATTCTTCTGAATTCATGTTTTATGTACAAAAAGGCAGAGGAAAAGGGTAAAATTCTTCTGAATTTGTCTTTTTCATTGCCATGTGGCAAGGGGCATGTGGAGTTTGCTTCTTTCTTTATTTGGGGTTCATCATTGGGTGATGTTGGGCTTGGTGAGGGAGGCTTTTGGTAGTTGGCAAGGGGGTTCAAAAGGAGAGTTAGATTTGTGTAGAGAATGGCCCCTCTTTGTCTTATTTGAAATTTAATTAGATGTATTAAATATCTTTTGATGTTTAGAGGAAAAAGGTAAATTATTTTCTTTGCATTGCCGTAAGGGGCATGTGGCGTTTGCTTCTTTCTTTATTTGGTGTTCATTGGGTGATGTTGGGCTTGGTGAGGGAGGCTTTTGGTAGTTGGCCAGGGGTTCAAAACAAGAGTTAGATTTGTGTAGAGAATGGCCCCTCTTTGTCCTCCTTGTTGCCCACCCCCCTGGTCGTTCATATTCTAGGATTCCTTCTTTGATCTTTTGAGTGATATGATTGTAACTCTAGGGCTTAGTCAAGTGCTTCTTTGTCCTTTTTTTCTTCTTTTGGTTTTTGTGGGTGCAGTCCTACATAATTAGATTGTACATAGTTTGTGCCTATAAAAGGGTTTAAAGTTTTCTTCCAGTGTCACCCCTCTAAAGGCTATTCATATCTCATTGACTAATAAGTAATAACTGAAGGTTAATTAGAGTAATTTTTGTTTAGAACTCATGTTCTTGGAATTATTAGCTCCCATGTGCATCCCTATTCTTCGAATACCGCTTTGTATTTCCCAGCATATTGCATTTAGGTCAGCCCCTCTCAAGTGAGGTCCATCTTGATGTCAAGCACATTGTGGTAAGTATTCATCATGGACCATGTTAGCATCATAGAGAAAGAGAGCGAAAGGGAGGGTGGGTGGGTGGGTGGGGGGTGCTGAGTCCTACAAAGCATGGATACGAATACGACATTGCATGGACATGCAGATACGGCATTTTTTTTTAAAAGTAGGATACGGATACGTCAGGTACTGAATATAAATAAATTTTTTTATATTTTTTATATGACTATATAATAAAAATTTAACATTATTTCAATCAAAATTAACATAAAAACACAAATCATAATAATATTATTAAGATATCAAAAAACAAAGTCATTAAATAAAAATTTAAGAACTTTTTCATTTAATTTTTATCATTTATGATTTAAGTTCCAAATCAAATTTACTAACTATTACATAAAACATATATGTTTATATAATCCAAAAAATAAAGGAGAAAACAAAGGGAAAACAAATCCCCTCTCCCAAAAAAAGAAAAAAAGAAAAAAAAAAGAAAGAATAGAAGATGTGCCCATAACGTATCCGAAATTCAGAAAAAAATGGGCACTCTTTATTCGCGTGTCCAAATATGTCGGGATGTTTCCAAACGTGTTCATATTCGACATGAATACGTGAGTCAAAATAAAGTGTTTGTGCTTCATGGGTTGAGTCTGTAGAGAATATAATAATAAAGTTATACCCTAAAAAAACTGGTCACACGTGAGGGGACATGTAGAGAATATAATAATAAAGTTATACCCTCTCTAACAGCTTAAGCTTTTAGATGAGTTGGTAGTTTAACAGAGTCCAACAAGTTGATTGTCTCATTAAATAGTCAACTAGGCAAAAATTATCCTATTTGGATGAGGTTTAACTTCCAAATCTGCATAATTTTTTTTAGAAGCTTCTCAAATGATTTTATGTTATACCACCACCTCAGGTGGCAGTTACTATCCATGCCACTACACCACTTAATGCAAATCATGTTAGCTAGAAAAGGAACAAAATGGGAATTTCATATGGGGTACACCTTGGACATTCTACATTCAATTTTAATTAATATATTGTGCGTGCTATTGATAATGGGAATCCCATTCCTTCGGGCATGAGATACTCTTTAGTAGTGGGTATCTCATTCCCACTAGAAGCATGTTTTTTTTTTGTAAATAGAACCATGGTATTCTTGTTTTCATTTCCATGGGAATTTGAATTTCAGCATAGAAGGAAATTTGACATGAATATTTGTCGAGCCAATTGGGAACTTGTAAATAAATTTAATTATTAAAAAATATGAATTATACTATAACAATAAAATTTATAAATTTTAATTTGATAATGTTAATTTATTAATATAGTGGAATGATTCATTAACTTTGAATTAGAGTTGTTCAATGGTTAACTAAAACTACTATTTTTAATTATAATCTAAGATTAAATTTACATGAAAATAACTGAAAAAGTGCAATAATTTTTTTTTTTAAGTAAAATTCTGGAAAAATAATGAAATAGGAAAATGCTTTTTTTAAGAATAAAATATTGATTATATTAATGTTTTTGACATTGGACCTTTACAAGTTTTATGTATTGATAGGTAATACACAACCTATCAAACTCTATTGCTTGACTCCAATTGCCTTTCTATTGCGCTTGCCGTTAACTCCTCTTTTCCTTCCTTTTAGAGAGTAACACGAACCTTCTTTTTCCAATTGGGAATTGAACCCTCAACCTTTCCTTCTTGGACAAGTAATATTTGAGCCCATCAACCCTAACCATTTCCCCAAATTTTGGCCTTTAATTTAACACCCATACCTTAAATAGTAACTGTCCATCATGTGCAGTAACTAACCCTCTTTCAATTGCAAATCATATACCCTTTAGAACCCTAAACCTAAGTTTTCTGTAAACCTAGCCCATCACAATCCTAATACCTTTTAGAACCCTGAACCTAAAAGTTTTCCATAACCTTTGCCCATCATATGGAGTATGTGGAAGGAGAGGAATAGAATAACTTTTGAAGGGGTGGATCACCCGTCTGCTCTCACGTGCGGAAACTTAAAGATATTTTCTTTTGCTGTAAAGCAACTTGTCCTATTTATTTAGAATCATAGATGGATATTTTGGGAGAACTTAGGCTTTAATTTTTGTAGTCATTCCCCTTTTTTGTAAGTATGGGTTTGCCATCCTTGGGCACCTTTAATGCATGAATACTTCTACCGATAAAAACAAAATATGTTTTCTTTTGTTGTCCTACAACACCACCATCACTTTAGTTCTATTAGATCAACATATTCATATCTGCTAACACTTCACTCAAGAACTTTACAAAACAATCAACATGGAATGAGGACTTTCTAAACAAAAGAATAAAGTCCTCATAAGAATCTCCTTTATTTCCTCAAAAGATTCTACTGTATTCTATGTACCAAAACTAAGGTGTGCTCCCCAATCCCTTGCGGCGACCTTGGAATTCGGTCTTTGAGACAGTTTAACAAAGCTTCGTTGGGGAAATGGTTGTAGAGATACGGTGTAGAGCCCAATAGCTTGTGGCACAAGTTTATTCATAAGAAATTTGGTGGTGATTCATGGGGGTGGATTATTAAGGGGAATGAGGGACATGTTGGGTTGAGTTTGTGGAGGCAAATTAGAAAAGGGAAGGGGGAAGGATTTTGCAACTCATTCGAATTTTTTGATTGGTAACGGAGCTCAGATTAGATTTTGGTTGGACATTTGGCTTGGAGCGATGTCTATTGAATGTAGATTCTTGGACTAGTTTCGTATTGCGGTAGACAAGGAAGTGAGAGTGATAGACTACTTTCAGTTTTTAGAAAATGGGGTATTTAGGGACCCCTTATTTATGGGGACATTCCAAGATCGGGAGTTGTCGTTGGTTGAGGCTTTGTTTGGGTTCTCTATGGATGTCATATGGTGGTGGAAAGAGAAGATGCGGTAAAATGGCTTCCTAGTTCAAATGGGGAGTTCACTTGTGAGATCTTATTATAGGGCCTTGTGTGGTAACAATGGGATGGCTTTTCCATGGAAAGGAATTTGGAAGTCAAAGGTTCCTTGAAGGTGTCTTTCTTTGCATGGACGATAGTTTGAGAGGTAATTCTTAGGATAGATTATTTGAGGAAGAGAGGAAACATTACGGTGAATAGGTGTTACATATGCAAGCAAGATGTTGAATTTGTTAACCACCTTCTTTTACATTGCCCAGTGGTTGGTGAGTTGTGGGACTTGGTGTGCTTGGTGTTTGTTAAGTTATGCCATATTCAGTTAAGGACCTTTTGGCTTGTTGGAATGTAACTTGTCCCTCAAAGAGACGAAGGATAGAGTGGAGAGCTGTTCACCTTTGTCTCTTGTGGTGCATTTGGTTAGAACAAAATAGTCGCACTTTTGAGTGGGATAGAAAATCCCATTCATACATAAAAAAATAAGTGATTTTTAGACAAGTTCCATTTTTGGGTTATAGGGAAATATCCCATTTTTCTTTTGAATTTTGTTGATTTTTTTGAGAGCTTAGTTGTAGGGATAGATATGAGTAGATCTCAGTACTTTTTTTTAAATTGTTTTGCCCCCTATTGGCACTTTGTTTCAGTTAGATTACTAGTTGCTCTAACAGCTTAAGCTGTTAGAGAATGGACCAATAATGTTTATCAAACTCTCAACACTCCCTCTCATATGCAACTCTGAACTCGCACGTAGAAAGACACAAAATACACACAGACATGAAACAGAACAAAGTGCAATTTTGCACAAACAAATTAAACAGGGAATACATGTAAATGGAGAGACTTGAATCCAAGATCTCTCATAACCAAGGTTGTGATTCCATGTTAGATTCTGAGTTGCTCTAAAAGCTTAAATTGTTAAAGAATGGGTCAGTAATGTATGTCAAACTCTCAACAGTTATAATACAATATATCTTTACCTATCATTGATAAAAAGCCTTCACCTTTTCAATGGTTCTGCTCTTTTGACACCAATTGCACCAAATAAAACAAAGGAGAGCCACTTCCCATATGTTGACTGTACGCCTCAGACATTGCTCTCCAGCTCCACAACATCGCAACTATCAACCCATCCATAACTTAAGCAGTCCCAAAAAGGGGAAGAAGAAAGCATCAAAGCTCAATCGTCGCCCTGCAATGCAAATGGAGGTGGTAACACCTCCTTTGTGGTTGGTACATATAGCAACTACTGGCCATCTAGACCCAATAAAAGAAGAGAGCATCAAAGCTCCATTGTCGCACTGCAATGCAAATTGAGATGGTAAGTACCTCCTTCGGGGTTGGCACAAATAACACTCACTGGCCATTGTATCCACTTCAGCCTATAACCCCTCTGCTTCGGATTGTTAATGGCCTGAATAGCCTCCAAGGCTAGTGTCCCCCCCCCCCCCCCCCCCCCCCCCCCCCCCCCCCCCCCCCTCTCCAAAAACAACAAACAAAAAAAAAAAAAAAAAAAAACCCCTGCATCAAGCAGACTTTGTTATGCCAAATATACCTTCCATCTAATCACATCCTCCACCCCTCCTTGGATTCATGCATCCTGGAGCATCTCTAACAAAGCAGCTACCAGATCAAGTGCCTAGTCCTAGAATGTTCTCCTAAACCTTCAACCACAAACCAAACTATTCTTTGAAACTAAAAAACACTTTATTTATTTATTTATTTTTGTAAGTCACTCCGTTTTAGATGCATTTATTCGACTAATGACATTATGAGTTCAATGGTAACTGCTAGTCAAAGGCCTTTAAAAGAGACAATGATTTCGTTTCTTGACATATTTTTCAATGGCAGGAAGTGATTCTAATTCTTTTTCTTGCATTGCTATAACCTTTATAGACTGGACGTTGTCAAGTTTCAAGTCCAGAACTGGGGTTTTAACTGAAAGCAGGTTAATGAGAAACTAGATACGATGTTTGTCTACTGTGGGTTGTGCACATTCCTTGTTTCTTTTTCACCCCATAACACTTTTAACCTAAGCCGATGCATGTTGAACAAAGTGGACTGCACGTGGCCAGGAGATTGGTCAGGTGACACCCCCCCCCCCCCCCCCTTTCCCTCCTTTCAAAAAAAAAAACCAAAACCAAATGAATAAAAAAAGATCAATGAAATGTTGATTGATTAAGCTCCAGAACCTCCTAGAATCCTCTTAGTTTTCCTAACCTTTCTTCTCTTCCATGTGGAAGTCATGATGGGCTAATGTTATGTTGAATTGTAAGTGGAAGTTATGATGGGTAGGGCTGGCAATATTGGACACGACTCAAAAACGACCCGAACTTAGCAAGTTTTGGATTGGACTTAATTGTGTTTAGGTCAAACACGATTACTATTCGTGTCGTGTTCTAGTTGACCTAACTAACACGAAATTAAGACGTTTATTAAAACATGTCTAATGACACGTGACCCGAATATAACATGTTTAATTTGTTAATTTGAAATTGACCTGTTGACTCGAAATTGACACGATTATATGAGTTTTACTTTATTTAATAGTAATAATATAAAAGATTTTTTTAAAAAAAATATTAATTATTAAGTAATATAATTATTAGCTTCAATTATGAATATAAGTGTATAATTATTAACATAAAAATAATAAAGGTATAATAATTTAAAAATAAAAATAAATTTTTTAGTTGAGTACATCTTTATCATTTTAATAATAAATTTAATAGGTTCATATAGATTACAAGACGAATCCTAATAAAAGAATTAATAATTCAATAAACTAGACTATATTAATTAATCATAATAGGCTAATAGTCTTGTAATCCCTTTAAAAATCCTAAAATAATATTATTAAAGTTAAATAACTCATATATTACTCTTGTTTCTCTCTTTCCCTCCGCCCCCTAAAATAATGTTATTAAACTAGATTATATTAATTATCCCAATAAAAGAATTTTATGATAAGAAACATAAATTAGTTAACATCTTTTTTAATGGAGAATGTCTTCTTTTATTAATTACATTGCAATTTGAATAAGAATGACTTGATTGAACTATATATTATAGTTTGAGTGAGAATGTTATATAATTTATGCAAACAGGTTATTTGTGTCAAATAAGTTATTCATGTTGTGTTGGGTCATTATATTTAACACGGTCTATTTATTAAACTGGTTAGTCGAATCGTGTCATGTTAATTTGCTTAATAGATGAGTCACGTTCGTGTCGGAGAAGTTGACACAATTAGTTAATCTGGTCATGTTCGGGTTGACACTATTTTTAGAACATGTGTACTGACACGTCCCGAACACGATACGTGAATACGAATTGCCACCTCTAATGATGGGTTCTAGATGCCTTACTTTCGTTCTTTTTAAATAGAAGGTTAGGCAGCTGTTACAATCATTTAAAATGGAAAGCAAGAATTTGTTAAAAGTTTGCTTTATGACACATCTCATGGAAAATCTCTCAAGGCAAATAAACCCTCAATGGATTACATAATCAAGTGTGAGGCCTTGTTGTTGGCATGCACCTCTTCCATTGTGCAATTAAAGCTTGAAAATTAAGGTTTTTTTTTATAAAAAAATCTTTTATAGTTCGAACTAAAACTTAATTTAGTTTGTATAACAAATTTTAAATTATTTCAATCATGTGCTCTTCATATTTACAGTTCTCTAATACATGTTGTAGAGCTTTATACTTGCTATGCATTTTTGCATTTGCTACCTAAGAGTTTCCTGTTTTTCTTTCTTTATTCCTTTTTATTTTTGAATTTTCCAGTTGATATGACTTGGTTACTAAAGATAATTATATCTTCTATATAAATGACTAAAAGGTATATTATGGTTGCTCCATTTCTTTTTCATGTCTAATCATCAGTTTATTCTATACAATTGTTGATTCATGATTCACTGATTTACAATGATATTAATTACATACACCCATTAATGTAGTTTTATATTGTTCTCTGATATTTTCAAGTTTTTACTCACTTTTACTTGTTAAGATATGATAGTATGTCTTCACCTTTTGCATTTGAATGTATTGATTACTGAATCTACTTTTGCCTTGACTTACACTCTGGACCTTTGAACACATCTTTGGAGAGAAATGCTTAGCCATATGTTGCCAAAAATCCCTGGCGGGGGTGTTAAGAATGTAAATGGTGCTAAAATTTTAGTATAAGGTGTAGGGTTCAAGTTCGGGTTGGGACATTGGTACATGTGTATTACTTATCTTGTTTGATCATATGAATGGAATTACTCTCCTGTTATTCATAAAAGGACCTCCGATCTAATGTCCTCCAAGAGTTAATAGACATGTTTTTAATGAAATAGTTCTGGCCATGCACTTTGAGTAATCCGTTATTCCTAGCTTGGGGTGTTATTGAACAATATTGTTAGCTAGTTATCAAAAAAAAAAAAAAAAATTGAACAATATTGTTAGCTAGAAATAAGATTGTGGTGTTTTGAAGTCAAAGTGCTGAGTGGATTAGCAGATGCAAAAACTACTATCCTTACCTTTCAAGTTTTCTTCCTGTCTGGGTAATATTTTCTTCTCCTTAGTTGACATCAAACGTAGTTGAGCTGACAATATTAAGTTTGATGTCAACTCCTTGAGTTTGGGTAATAAAAGATTGCTTTGTAATACATAACTTGTGTATGCTGTAATTTTAGCTCCAATCATACTTGTAAAATCTAGTGACCTTGAAAATTATTGGTTTTCAAGAAATCTCAATGCTAACTTTTTATTTTATTGTTCACTTATGCATCTAATTCTGTGAAAGTGTGTTAAGTTTTGAATGATACATTTTAGCATCAGCTGTTAGCTTGAGCTGTGAATTCAAGTCCCGGTTGGTTAAAGGGTTTGTATATACTTATAAAGTGACTGATATTTTTAATTTTTTTCATTTCAATATGTAGAATCAGGACAAGAAAATTCAAGATTTGACTGTTGAGTTGGAAAATGCGAGTCAGCGATGTGAAGAATATCGAGCAAATCTGCTAGCTATTTTGAGAGACATGGAAGAACAGAAGTTAAAAATATCGGTGAAAGTTCAGAATGTGAGGCTTAGCCTAAAATGTTGAATTGCAGTTGTGATGTTATGCCACTCCATCCTGTGTGTACTTCCAATACTAAAAAGCGGAAGGGCCCAGGGCTGGGCTGGGTTAAAGTTAATTGGGCTTCCCTTGTTACATATTTTTATTTAAATTTAGGCAGAGAATATAATTTGCTTGTCTAATCTTGGATTAATTGGATGTAACTATAGAATAGTTGAGTAAAGCAGTTGGGGAAATTAACCTTCAGTAATTCATCTGTGATCAATAGTGATACACCGTGGTGGTGGTGGTGGTGGTGCAGCACCGTTTGCCTCGTTTCTTTCTGTGTGACAAATTAAATTGGAAGAGCTCCCAGGAAATCAGATTTGTTCAATTAACTCAGGATGTGTTGCAGCTCTTTAATGTCTAGATCTGAAATAATAATAATAAATATAATTTATGTTTGCTTCTTCCAAACTTTTAACACCAGGAACAACTAAGACGTGTTATATAAACTATTGAAAAGGAGAAGTGTTTTTGGGTTGAATAGTCTGAGCCAACGGAAACAACCAAGACTAGCTATAAATTATTGAAAAGCAGAATTATTTTAGGTTAAAAATACATGTATAGTCTAAGCCGACAGCTGCGGGGGAGGGGGGATTATTTCATGTGTGTCTCGCACGACGCTCAATTTCTAGCATGTTGTATAAAGAAAGGAGTTTCTCAAACTCTAAACTGTCTTGGGAAAAGAGTGATTTTAATCATTTCATATTGATGTGTTTTCAAGTAAGCCAAAGTTATATACCAAGTAAGATAAACAAAAGAACTTCTATGATTCCAGTGTAGTATTTAAAGAGAGGTTTATTTTAGATAGTAAAATCACATTGAACCACAATTCTCAATACCAATTTTATTAAGATACACAGTAGTTGAATCATCCATCCAGTTTGGGTTGGCTAAGAGCATCTCCAGCTGTAATTTAAATTTTTACTCAAATTTGAGTTAGAATTTCAATAAAAGTCATATTTGAGTCATGTGGTCTTTAGCAGTTTCTTAAGTTTTTACTCAAATCTTTTAAAAAAATCTTCGCCTTATCCCGAAAGTCATTTTAACCATATTTGATTCAATGAGTAGTAACAAACAAATTTAATTATGTGTTTGAGTTTCTTCAAATTTGATATGTGTTTTGAGTTACTGTTGGAGATGAGTTTTTAAACATTTTGACTCAAATTTGAATTCGAGTCTGCTTTGAAGTAACTACTAGAGATGCTCAAAGTAGTCCTGGGCCGTGCCCCAGAATCATAGCAATAACCAGTAATGCAGTAATAGTTTATGTAACACCCTGACCCAGGATATTATACAGTCATCGAAATATGAACCGAACATTTTGACAGGCGCTTGTACTCAAACTTGTACACGTATACACAGGTACACGAATGAGTAGTATTTAATTTTAAATACGTACATCATAAAATATTAAAATATGTAAACGCCCTTAAAAATCTAAATTAGACGTGTATACGGGTAGATATGTATATGTATATGTATATATATATATATGCATATGGTTGTGTGTATATATATATATATATATATATATATATATATGTAAAGTATTGTGAAATACAAACATGCAAAGGGGGACACAACCATGCATACTGCATGTGTTGTGTGTGAATCTAGTGTGTGTTTGAGGTGTAAGTGAGGGTGTCGGCTGATATATGTGTGTGTGTCCAAGTGTGTCTGTTATATTATATTTATATATATACAAAATATCATGAAAAATTAAATGAAAAGTTGAAAGTGAAAAAGTAGAATTAAATGGGTGTAAGAAAAATTGATGAGAAGTGAAGGTTAAAGGCTGTGAGGTCGTGTAGAGAGAGAGAGAGAGAGAGTGGAAGAGAGAGAGAAGGCAGTGGAATGGTTATAAGAGTAGATGCATGCACTGCATGCTTGCTCCTTAAGAAAGAAACCAAAATAAAAGGAGGCAAGAAGGAGGAAGAAAGAATCCAGAAGGAAAGAGGAGAAGGAAATCAAGAGAAAAGGTGAGAGAATATATAACCCGTATTTTCTCTCTCCAAAATATTTTGCATATGTGTGAGTAATTTAGGCTGTGTTATGTATATTTGATGTTTAGAATGTGTTTAAACTTATTCAAGCATGAGATTGGGTCTTAAAAATGGTCTAAAACATCAAACCCAGAAGGGACAGCCATGGGAGGACCTTGCTTGAAGCAGGTCTGAAGTCATGTGAGCTAAACCATGTTTGGTGTATTGAGACCTCAACCTGACCCCTAAAGGGTGTTAAAAACCCTAGTACACGATCAGGAAGACCAAGTAAAGGCCCTAAAAATTGGTGTTGCAGGTTTCGGGTTTAAAACCCAACCTCCCAACCCCAAGTTTAAATGAACCCTAAGGAATGAAAAATGAACTTCTATGATGAGGGGATCAAAATAAGCCAAACCCCATGAACTTTCTTGGAGGAATGGCCATATACTAGCCAAGAAACCGTAGGAGATATAAGTTTTGAAACCAATTGTTGAGCTCTATTTAAGCTCTCAAATGAATGCCAAAATGATCCTTATTGTCTCAGGAATAAATAGAAGTAAAAACAGTAAGAAATCATTGAGCCAAACTTCACGAAATTGAAAGAAATGGAGGTCGAGAATTAGGGTAACATTGGTTAGGTGATGAAGAAGACGATGAGTTGACAAGCCAACTCAACTCGAGTTAAGCGTGTTGACTTGGACATGTGTTACGAAGGGGGAAGGGCCACCGCATAAATGGAACGGCACCGTTTTGACTTAAGGGTTTTAAAACCCTAACCCAAATTGTTTGGTTATGCGTTTATGGCCCAAATTTAATAAATTGTACACGGACAGGGATAGCCTATTCCAATTTAGAGGCTCTGTCCGCCGTTTGGTTTCAAAAATAAGGGAAAAATAAAAGGGGGCCGCAACCCCCTAGATTTGAACGGCAGACCTCACGCAAACTCAGAACCTTAACCCTCTCAATTTTTCCACTGAGACAGGACAATCCCGTGGGATATTTATCCCACAAATATATATATATATATATAATATTAATTATATTAAATGAAATAAATGAAATGAAATTAATTAATTAAATTAAATCATGACAAAAAGGCCCGTTGTCCAAATTGAACAAGTTATTAGTGTATTCTTACTATCTCAGACCTTTTAAGTCCAATAGTGAGGTTCGCGTCATGAGATGGGGTCCCAAAAAATTAAGACCCGTAAAGAGTTAAAATTACCATTTTGCCCCTAGTACTCCTAAGCCCAAACAGAAGTCTGCGAAAGCCTAAATTGACTTTCTTCGACGTTTCGGACTCAATGGTAGAGTCTAATTGACCAAAAAAAGTATCTATAATGAAGAGACATAAAATTTGATGAATAGCAAAAGTCAGGTGACTATAAACTAGAACATTGCCCGATGTACTGAACTAAGTAGTAAGGTTCGTATTTCGAAATAAAATACGGAAAGACACGACACGTAAACATATAAAGTAAATAAATAAAAATTTAAAATTTATGGAGCTACCAGAAGAGTATAATTTGAAATGAAATTAATTCCTAACACGTTAAATGGTGTTTTAGGTTAAAGTACAAGTAAGTTATAATGGACAAAACGTAACAAGACTTCATGGATCAACTCTTATGGCAACAGAAGGTAAACAACCGAAAGATAAGGATAGCCAAGACATGCAAAATCATCTCTGTCAGGCCATTCATATACACGACCCCTATAGTCCTAATAAGACGGCTCATGAAAGAAGCAGCAGCAAGGAAACTTGTTGAGGCCAAATTAAATGAAGAAGAGGAAGAAAGAGAAAATACGGAGACATTAAATGACATGCGTCGTAGGTAATGTCTATTATAAGTAAGTATATATGTATAAGTAAATAGACCTGAGATGCAACAATGAAGCGAATTAAGTTAGTTCAATTCTTAAGGATAAACCTATTATAAAAAGTAGGCTTACACAGTCTAAGAATAAGAAAGATCACAAGTTGATTAAGTACATGTGAGATTTATGAAATTCTTATAAATTGTTTTAGGTTAAGAAAAGGTAAAGGGAAGGCACCTCAATAGAGCCGGCCCATACACGTAAGGTGAGTAACCCTGTATTTGAAGTGGAGATTTAACTCCACGGATTTAAAAATATTTTAAGTTCAAAAGATATGAAGTGTTTGAATTCCAAATTCAGTATTTTACATGATTTAGTTTTAAATTGTTCTGTTTTTATAAACTCTATTGTGACATGCTTTGTGAATGGTTTCTACTACATTTTTCTTAAAATATATTTTAGCATGTCTAAGTTAAAATGCCAAAATCTTGTAAAGTGTTATGAATTTGTATTTTCCAAATATTTGAAGATTCTATCATGAAATCATGAACATTATGTTTTAAATGCTCATGAAAAGCATCTATGTGAAAAAGTCATGTGATAAATGTATTTGAATGCAAGAAATGTTGTGCATAAGCACCACGGATTTGTTGAGCTTCTTCGGAACTCAACCACGATACGAAAAATGCCAGGTAGCAGGATCTAATCCCCTAGGTAATAAGATATCTTCACGTAAAGTAAAATGGGAGTCTGTTTCGAAACGGATTCCATTAATGAAAGTGACAAGATGTTATGTAGAAAATGGAAGTAAGTTTTACCCTCATTTTCATTATGCATATCTACATGTTTTGAAGTTTATATGTATATGTTTAGCTTGAATACTTCAAATGTTTCAAAGCTATATGTTTTAAGGAATGCATATATTCTGTGTTCAAAGTATACGAGCAATTGGTAGCGATTGTTTTATAAACTTTCATGTGCTAAACCACTGTCAATTGAAACCCCATGATAAATTGTAACCACCCGACCCAACGAAGCATCCTAAAAACACTCAAATATTAATTAGTGAACAAGACCTTAGATAATGGGATTGGTTTCGAACCCAGGACGACTGTGCACCACTTTCATTGCAATCACCAACTTGTTTCTGTTGATTCCGTTACAATTATATGCTTTCACTCCAACTGCCAATCTTGGATCAAGACATAAAAAGGGATTAGTATGTCTGATCGATTAATGAAACGAAAGAAAACGGTATTATGAAAAATATTTAATAACAATACAATATCATGTTTGAAAATAAATATACATACACATAGAAGTATACATACATGTACGGTTGCCATTATATATATATATATATATATAAGTAAGAAAATTAAATTCATGAAATGAAAATCAGGAAATAATGGAATAGTGTAAGAAGTGGAAGAAGAATTGAGAGAGATAAGAAGTCTTTGGAGAGAGAATCAATGGATGCTTACAAGCCATACAGCTGTTCTCTATGAAATAAAAAGATGATAGCAGCCATGTGATCGAGAAGTAATAACCGTGAAGTGTTCTTCATGCAAAAGTGTAGCCAACAAGTGTCAATACCAAGCTTCCACCATGCTGCATGCAACAAACGTGTTGCTCAATACATCAAAATATATATACTTAAGGGTCTCTGAACATTAGAATGAGAAGAGAATTAGAAGCTAGAGAAAGAGAACTGGGACCGGGGCAGGAACTAAAGAAGGAGAAATTTGGAGAGAAACCACTGAACATGTATAAATGTTAGTTGAATTTCGTTTAATTATGTTTGAATTTAGAAGCATGCAACATTAGAAATGTAATCTACATATTATAAGCTTTCATTTGCAAAAAAAATGGTCTTAAACCATGTAAAATCAAGGGAGAGATTTCGATTTACAGATTGGATAAACATACAGGGATTTTTGATGCAGGTCTGAATTTAGTTGAACCGAACCTAAATTGGTGTACTGGGGCTTAAACTAGACCTCATTAGGGTTCCTAAACCACTAACCCGGGACCTTGAAACCTAAGAAATGAACCCTAAATATCGAGTTACAGGTTTCGGCCGTTTAACCCAGTTCTTCTTTTAGACCTTTAAACTGATTTGTAAGAATGGAAATCGAACCCCCATGCCTTAAGGATCACACAGAACCCAACCCCATTAAAAATGGTTGCGAGATGAGGATTTATTGCCGAAATTATCAGGTTCGGCTATCATGTCTTAGACCGAGCATTTATGTAATACCCCGACCCAAAGATACCGGGTCATATTGGGCACGCATTATAAAGATACGAAAGATTAGTGTAAAGATGATACATTTAAGAAAATAATTAATTTTCAAAGTAATTAATTATTTTAATATAAGAAATAATTTGTAGCATATATATAAATAATCAAATATAAATATATATATATATATATACAATATAGATAATTAAATATAAATATATATATATATATATATATACAATATAAATAATTGTAACTTTAAATATATATGTAAAATTATACATGAATATATGTATATATATGAGTGTGTGTATGCATGTGTGCATGCATGCATGTATGTTAAAATATGTGTGTATATGAAATGCATGTATATTATATATGTCACGACCCGAAACCCACCCTAAGCGGATTACCGGATCGCGATCGCCGCCCCGAGACCCGAGGGCTCCGAGACAAGGCTCGCATATGCAGCGGTATCGAATAGATGTGCAACATACGTTTTGCGGAAGCGTGAAAACTTTTTCTTTTTCTTTTCTCATTTTTGAATTATGCACATCCGTCCGATACTGCTACTCCATACATAGCATACATGGTTACACATTCAGAGTATAACGAAAACTTAAAGACTTATAACATTAATACAATACATGTTCAGTTGCCCTGAGGGCTTAATACATATTCTTACATTGTCTACTAATACAAAATGTACTACTAGAGTTCATAGGCTTCTGAAGAGAAACTACTTAAACATATCTTCCCAAAATCAGCTAGACTCATCATCAACGTCCTCAAGTCAAGACTGCTGCTAATTACCTGAAAGGGGGGTCCGAACAAAGTCCGGGTAAGCTAATCTAAGCTTGTGAGCAATTCCAGTATTCGTCATGGGGTTTTCAATTAGCAGTGGTTTAGTACATAAGAGTTTGTAAAATAATCACCGCCAATTGTTCGTATACTTTGAATACAGGATATATGCATTCCTTAAATCATGTAGCTTTGAAACATTTAAAGTATTCAAGCTAAACTCATACATTGTCAAATAGAGTATATAACTCAAAACATATGCATTTCGTAAAACAATAGCTTTGAAACATTAAAGTATTCAAGCGATACTTATACTTCGTCAAATAGAGTATATAACTCGAAACATGTGCATTTCATTAAACAATAGCTTTGAAACATTTAAAGTATTCAAGCCATACTTATAATCATGAACTTCAAAACATATAACATAACATGTATTTCTTAAATAGAGTATATAAAACTCAAAACATATGCATATTGAAAATGAGGGTAAAACCTGCTTCTATTTTCAAATCATTTGTCATCTTATCACTTTCATTAGTGGAATCCGTTTCGAACCAGACTCCCATCTTACTTATAAATGGAGATATCTCATTGCTTGGGGGACTAGGTCCTGCTACCGGCATTTGACAGTTAATTGAGTTCGTATGTAACCCAAAATCTTGTCACAGGGCAATTGAGTTCGTATGTAACCCAAAATCATGTCTATGTGCTTATGCACCATTATCATATAAAACATTTATCATGTAACTTTTCTCATAGATACTTTTCATAACTTTGTAAAATCTTCGTATACTTGAAATAAGCAAATTCAAGATATTTAACGATAATTGCATTTTAACTAGACATGCTGAAAGGTATTTGAAGGAAAAACTGTTGCAGAAACCAATCACTAAGCATGTCACAATGGGGTTATAAAATAGAACAATTAAAAACTGAATCATGTAAATACTGAATTTGAAATTTCAATTGCTTCATATCTTTAAACTTAAAACCTTGTCAAATTCATGGAGTTAGATCTCCAATTCAAACACAGGGTTACTCACCTTGGTTCTTTAGGGTTAGTGCTAATAACGCGCTTTCCCACTTTTTTGGTAGTTCCTAAGAACAATTCATAAACATCTCATCAACTTCACATTCATTGTGATATCATCATGATATTCCTTAACTTATGCTTAAATCGTAGTAGATCCTACAATGATTTCATAAATTCATATGTACTTAACGTAACTCGTATTCTTATCCTATGACACAATTTAATGTGTTAGAATTTGAATCTACTTCAATTTATACTCTTCTGGGAGTTCCATTAACTTTAATTTAAAGTTATTTATTTGACATGTTTACGTGTCGTGTCTTTTCGTATTTCGTTTCTCGTACACGCCTTAGTATTTGTACTTTGGCAATATTTCAGTTCATAGTCATCTAACAGATGCTATTCATCAAATTTTATGTCTTTTTATTTTTGACATTTCTTTAGGTCAAATAGACTCTACCATTGAGTCCAGAGTGTCCAAGAAAGTCGGTTTAGGCTTTCCTAGTATTTAATTCGGACTGTCATATGAAAAAGGACAAAATGGTCATTTTATCGTTTTACGTGTCATATTTTTCTGTACTTCGTTTCGTAATTTGGACTCCATTTTTGAGTCTGGGATGTCAAGGAAAGTCAATTTAGACCTTCCCTGCTTTTAATTTGACTTTTGAGGTACCAGGGGTAATTTGGTCATTTTACCCCCTTACGTGTCTTTATGTTCGGGACCTCATCTTGTGTCGTGGACCTCACCATTGGACTCAGAAGGTCCGAGATAGTAAGAGTACACTAATAACTTGTTAAATTTTGGTCAAGGGGTATTTTGGTCATTTACCCCTTACGTGTCTTTATTTTTTGGGCCCCGTCTCATAAAACGGACCTTACCATTAGTCTCAGAATGTCCAAAATAGTAAAAATACACTATTCATATGCTTAATTTGGACTTCGTTTACTCTATTTATGACCCAAGGGCAAAATAGTCATTTTACTTTATTTACTAAATAATTAAATAATTATTTAATTATTTAATTATTTTTCCAGGGGTCTAAATGCATAAAACTTCCATAAATTGGGCAACAGTAGGATTGTCCAGAAGTTCTGGGGTCAATCCAAAATTAAGGAAAGTATTGGTTTTATTTTATTTTAAAATAAATTAAAAACCAAAGGGTTCGGTCCAGTTTTAAATGAACCAGTCCGGTTCAGTTGCAACCCAACCGGTTTAGCCGGTCTGCCTACATGTGGCTGACGTCATCATGACGTCAGCCCTAGATCTCTTTTAATTTAAACCGACATTCCAAAACGGCGTCGTTGGATTTAATCGGTGGCAAGCCCAGAGGCTGCCACCTGTCCGAGTCAACTCGGCCATTTCAAAACGAGTTAACTCATCGTCATCTTCCTCATTTCGCCCTTACGTTGCCCTAATTTGCAGGTTTCCTTTTCCTCTTATTTCATGACTTTCTCCTCAACCATTCTCCACTGTTTCTAACCTAATCCATTTCTGGTACATTGGTTTAAAGTTTGACATTCATTTTAGGCCTTAAAACCTCGTCATATGTTCGGTTTAGAACGAGATAATCCAAACTGTAAGTTGTTCGTAAATGCTCATTTCTGAGCTAAAACCCTTGGGGTTTGATTCCTTGTGATCCCCTCTTCATGGGGTTTTACTCTCCATTCAAAAAAATGGGTTTAAATGAAAGTTCATGGGGTTGGGGTTTTGAACCCGTACCTGAAATTGGATTTTTGGTAGGCTTTTCTTTTGATTTTTGATCACGTACATAGGTTTTTATAACCCTCATGACCTTATCTTGAGGTCTTGGTAGGTTAGAACCCATTTAATTTCACCCATTTCAGACCTGCTTTCTTGAAGGTCATCCATGGCAGTCGCTCTTGGGTTTCCTTTTTAAAGTGCTCTAATACTAGATTTTCATGCATGGTTCAACTTTAAACGTATACTGAACATCATATAAAGAAAACAAACTCTAAAACAGTTCATATCCATTCTACATTTTTAGAGAGAGAAAATACCTGTTTTTGATATTCTGTATCCTTCTCTCTCTCTGATTCTCTATTTCTTCTTCCTTTAGCTTCCTAATGCTCTCCAGGATCGGTTTCTTACGAACCAAGCATGCTTTGCATGCCTTGGCCTTTTAAACTCTCAGCACCGACCCTTCTCTCTCTTCATTTTTTCTCTCTCTCTCTCTACACGTCCCAGCCCCTATTCTTGACTTCTCATAGATTTCTCTTACACCTAATCAATTTAACTTTACAATTTCTCAGCTTTTCCTTCAATCCATGCTTGATATTTTGCATATTATATATATATATATATATATATATATATATATATATATAACACCTCACACACACATGCACATGGAAACACACACACACACTGCCGACACACACTGCACTGTTCACACATAATTTTAGATATTTTCACTTATATAGATTTAATTTAATCATATACATACATGCATACATACATATATATACTTGATAACATACACACACAATACACCATAAATGTGTGTATATGTGTGTTTATTTGAAATTAATTTAAATAATTAATTATACTCTCATTTTTTTTAAATTAATTAATAATTTAATTAATTAATTTTTCTCTTATGTGTAAGAATCTTACACAACTTTTCTTAACCTCGTAACTCGTGCCATGTGACCCGGTATCCCGGGTTGGGATATTACAATATATGGAATAAGAGAGCATGCTATTGTCTAAAGTGTATAAAAGTGTGTGTGTGTGATAGTGAGAGGTGTGTGTATGTATCCAAGGTGTATTAGGATGTGAATTATATATATATATATATATATATATATAAAGGTAAAAACAAAACAAACACACACACACACAACCGGCCACTTGATGGCCTACCCCTAAACAAAGAAATTAAGCACAGAGAAGCACTCATTTGAGTTGCTGCAACAAGCTAACCTAGTTGGAGGGGCAATCAGATTTTGTAATCATGCATACACCCATACACAAATGTCCATGGTTGTGTACACACGGCCATTTACATACTGAGAAAGAGAGAGTGTAGAGTTTCTGAGAAAGAAGAAGGAGAAATCAGAGGAAGGAGAAGGAGAGGGATACCAGTGTTGAGGTAAAAACACAAAATCTCACATTTTCTCTCTCTAGAATCTCCCTGCATATGAATCTGTTTTAGCTTTTTATTTTGTACATGTGATGTTTAAAATGAACATACATGAACTAGGCATGTGTAATGGACTCAAAAACGCGCCAAAACATCAAGCCGTACATAAGATAGCCATGCATGACCTTGCACATAACAGGTCTGAATCCATGACAACAAAATCGAATTTGACACATTGGGGCTTCAAGTACATATCATGAAGGTCACAAAAACACATGACCGCGACCACAAAACCCTAGAAATGACCATGAAACTTAGAGTTGCAGGTTTTGGGTTTGAAACCCAACCTTGAAAACATACATCTAAACCCACTTTTGTGAATGAGAAACGAAACCCTATGATGTAAGGGTCACACAGAACCAAGTTCCATAAAAAATGGTGGTGAATTGAGGATTTACCAGTCGGTCACAGGTTCGACTATTCTTCCATGGACCGAGCACATGAGCTCAATTCGAACTCTCAAATGATTGCCAAAAGGATTCTTAATATCCCAGAAGTGTATTAGATTAAAAACAGTGGGATTTCATTTAGCCAAAACTCATGAAATTGAAAAAAATAGAAATCGAGAATTAGGGCAACAGGGTGAAATGGATAGGGAAGAAGATGGAGTCGACTCGCGACTCGTTTGAAACGGGTAGGGGCGACTCGGACGCGTGGCAGCGTTTAAGGCTGCCACCGAATAAATGAGGCTACGTCGTTTTGGTAAAAGGGTTTTAAACCTTGATCTCCCTTGTTTGGCTATGCGTATTGGGCCTAATTTAATAAACAAAACGCGGACAGGGATAACCCATCCACGTTTAAATGGCCTGTTTGCCGTTTGGTTTACGAAAACAAGGAAAAATAAAAGGGGCCGAAGCCCCTAGGACTCGAACCCCCACCCTCATGCACGTAAACCCAACTCTTTGCCACTCGGCCACGCATGCACGTGTGTCATATATGGGGCAAAGTTTATATATATATATATATATATTATATTAAATAAAATAAAAATAAAATAAAAATAAAAGGTGCATTCTGCACCTACGGAGGTTCGAACGTGGTATCTTTTGGGAGGGAGGTGGCACGCTAGCCAGCATGCCACCCTATTCGACCAGTAACTTATTGCACACTAAATATATATATATATATATATATCATACTTTATAAATTTAATTTAATTAAATTTATTTAATTAAATTAAATACTCCAAAATGGCTCGGTGTCCAAATGAGATGAGTTATATATGTATTCTTACTGTCTCGGACCTCCTGAGCCCATTGGTGAGGTCCACGACATGAGATGAGGTCCCGAAAAATTTAAAGACCAGTAAAAATAGCAAAATGACCAAAATGCCCTTGCACCATAAATGAGTCGAACGAGGTCCAAATAAAATAAATAAATAGTGGATTTTGACTATTTTAAATATTCTGAAGTTAATGGTGGGGCCCGTTTCACGAGACAGGACTCCAAAAAAAATTAGACACGTTAAGGTGTAAATTACCAAATTGCCCCTAACATGTCCTTAGTCGAATTAAATTCTAAGAAAGCTTAAATTGACTTTCTTCGACGTTCCGGACTCAATGGAAGAGTCCATCCCACCAAAAGAAGTGTCTAAAATAAAAAGACATAAAATTTGATGAATAGCATCAGTCAGGTGACCATAAATTTGGAACCTTGCCGAAGTACTAAACACGACACGTCGACATGTGAAGTAATTAAGTTTAAATTAAAGTTAATAGAGCTATCAGAAGAGAATAGTTTAAAATGAAATAAACTCCTAACACATTAAATTGTGTCGTAGGCTAAGAATACAAGTTGAACTAAGTATATACGAAATTTATGGAATATTCGTAAATCGATTAGGATTAAATACGACCTAAGCATAAGTTAAGAAGCATCAATAGGTGATATTGCAGTGAATGTGAAGTTGATGAGATTGTTTATGAATTGTTCTTAGGAACTACAGAGGAAGTGGGAAAGCGCATTTTTAGCACTAACCCTAAAGGACCGAGGTGAGTAACCCTGCATTTGAAGTGGAGATTTTAACTCCACGATTTAAATGCTGTTTTAAACTTCAAAATATCTGGAGTATTGAATGTTAAATTCCATAATTCATGATTCCTGTCTTGAAATATTCTGTTCGTATAAACTTTATTGTGACATGCTCAATGAATGATTTCTATTACTGTCTTCCTTAAAAGTATTTAACATGTCTACATATTCTGATGTTCTTATTCTAAATATTTGAAGATTTTGTCATGAAGTCATGAACATCATATTTTAAATACTCTTGAAAAGTATGAAAAATGTTTTGCCAGATAATAATAAGCACAGAGGTAGAGTTATGAGTTCTACGGAACTCAACGGACCTATCATGTGCATCAGCACAGAGGTAGAGTTGTGGGTTCTACGGAGCACTTCGGACCTATCATGTGCACATGCCTGGTAGCAGGATCTAATCCCACAGGCAATGAGATATCTCCACGTATACGTAAAATGAGAGTCTGGTTCGAAACGGATTCCACCTAATGAAAGAGAAAAGATGACAAATGTTTTGGAAATGGAAGCAGGTTTTTCCCCCATTTTCACTATGCATATTATGTGTTTTGAAAGTAACGTTCTTGAAATTGGAAGCAGGCTTTTATCCCCATTTTCATTATGAAATGCTTATGTCTTTTAAAGTAACACATTTAGAAATGGAAGCAGGTTTTACCCTCATTTTATTACGCATGTTAATGTATTTGAAATGCATATACTCTATTTGAACAAATGTATATTTAGCTTGAATACTTTAAATGTTTCAAAGCTATCTGTTTTAAGAATGCATATACTCGATGTTCAAATGTATGAGCAATTGGTGGTGTGTATTTTTATAAACTCTCGTGTACGAAACCACTACCAGTTGAAAACCCATGACAGATGCAGGAATTACTCATTGAGCTTCTCGAAGCTCACCCCATTCCCTGACCTTTTTTTTCAGGTAATGATGATGGGTGGACCCTTGCCCAATTTTGGGAGTGACGACTGGTAGTTTTATTAGGATCTGAAGATATTTTGGCAGTATTAGGACCTACAGTTGGTCAAACTTTTGTAGTCGCAATTTTGGGACAATCATGTACATGAGCCCCGAGGGGCACACGGATATGTATTATATAAAATCTTTAGTTATTATCATGCTTTGATTTTATATCTATGTGTACCGCTATGAAGAGCGACAGTATCGAATGGATGTGCAACAGATTTTAAAAAGAAAAGAAAAAGTTTTTCACGTTTCCGCAATCACAGGTCGCATCGCTGTCCGATACTGTTGTTTATGTGAGCCTTGCCCCAAGGCCTCGGCCGAAGGGTGGCAATCGCGATACGAGATCCGCACAGGGTGGGTTTTGGGTCGTGACAATTTAGGTTAGCTATATGACCTCAAATGAATGCCAAGATGTAGACCAAACCCTTAGGAATGTGTATCGACTAAGAACAGAGGAAAACAGTGGTTCAAAATGCGCGAAATTGGGAAAAATTAAACCCAGAAATTAGGGCTACAGTAAGGGTGAAAAGGGGGGAAGACGATGAACAGTGTCGGGTCATGGGTCGGGTTTTGGATCGGGTCTTGACCAATGTGTAATACAGGTTCGGGTTACCCGGAACTACGTCATTTTCATTAAAGTTATATTTAAATTAAATTTAAGGGCTGACATCATCATGACGTCAACATTTCTTATTAAACAGGATTAAACCACATGGTTCAGTCAAAACCGGACCCGTTCATTTAGTTTGAAACTAAACCGACTGGTTCAGACCGGAAGTCATTCTAATTACCTTTTGATCCCAGAACTTCTACGAAATTCCACTGTGGCCCAATCTAAATTAAATTAATATTAAATTAATAATATTTAAATACAGAAATTATGAAATTGCCCAGGTTATAAAACTAGTCAAACGAAGTCCAAATAAAATAAATAAATAGTGTATTTTAACTATTTTGGACGTTTTGAACGCAACGGGGTGATCCGTTTCACAAGACAAGACCCCAAAAAATTAGGACACGTTAAGATGTAACTTACCAAATTGCCCCTAACATGTCCAAAGCCAAATTAAAAGCCGAGAAGGTCTAAATTGACTTTCTTCGACGTTCCAGATTCAACGGTGAGGTCCGTGTCATGAAATGAAGTATGAAAAAATATGACACGTAAGTATACAACCAAACCTTACAATTGAATGAAGCTACTAGAAGAGTATACGTTAAGAGGAGAGCGCTTAGGTTGAAAGCTAAGATTTAATACAATCTAAACGTAAAATAGGAACATTAGTAGGAGATATTTGAAATACCTATGAGTTAATAAATTATTTATGTATTGTTTAGGAACTACAAAGGAGAAAGGAAAGGCAGTGCAATATTAGCATCAACCCTAAGGACTAAGGTGAGTAACCCTGCATTTGAAGTGGAGATTTAACTCCATGGATTTGAAGATGTTTTAAACTTCAAAATATCTGAAGCATTGAATGTTAAATTCCATATTTCATGATTCCTGTGTTGAAATATTCCGCTCTTACAATTCTCTTGTGACATGTTCAGTGAATAATCTTTGTTACAGTTCTCTTTGAAAGTATTTAACATATTGACCATGTTCTGAAATTGTATTCCAACTATTTGAAGATTCTATCATGAAATCTTGAACATCATATTTTAAATGCTCATAAAACGCATTTATTGAAGAAGTCATATTTAAATACTCATAAAAAGTATTTCTTGAAGAAGCTAAAGTTTTGCCAGATAATGATGCATAAGCATCACAAATTATTGAGCACCCTTCAGGTTCTCAATTCAGAAGAATGCCCGGTAGCAGGATCTAATCCTTCAGGCAACGAGATCTCCCAAAAGTAAAACTAGGGTTTGGTTCGAAACAGATCCTCCTGTTAAAAAGTGAAAATATGACAAATGATTTTTGAGAATGGAAGCAGGTTTTTACCCCCATTTTCACTATGCAATGTTTAGATATTTGAAAGTAACATTTTGAAAATGGAAGCAGGTTTTTACCCCCATTTTTAGTACTCATGTTTATATGTTGAAATGCATATACTCTATTTGAAGGAATGTTTATCTAGCTTGAATACTTTAAATGTTTCAAAGCTATTCTTATGAAAAGTGCATGTTTATCTAGCTTAAATACTTTAAATGTTTCAAAGTTGTCCTTATGAAAAGTGCATTTACTCTATGTTCAAATGTACGAACAATTGGTAGTGTGTATTTTATAAACTCTTTATAAACTCTTATGTGCGAAACCACTGCCAATTGAAAACCCATGACAGATGCAGGAATTACTCATTGAGCTTCCCGAAGCTCACCCCATTCCCTAACATTTTTTTCAGGTATTGATGACGAATGGGAGCCTTGCCTTATTTGAGGATTTGACGATTAGCGGCTCCATTTGAAACAGGATTTTGATGTACTAGGACTTGTAGTTGATCAAATTATGGATGTAGTAGATTTTGGAAGATATGTACCTAAGCCCGAGAGGCAACCGGATATGTAATGTATATAAAACTGTAATTTTTAGTATGCTTTGATTTTATTAGCATATGTACCGCAATGAAGAGCGGCAGTACCGAGCGGATGTGCCACAGATTTTAAAGAAGAGAAAAACGTTTTCACGATTTCGCAACCAAAGATCGCACAACTGTCCGATACTGTTGCTTATGTGAGCCTTACCCTAAAGCCTCGGCCGAAGGGTGGCAGTCGCGATACGAGATCCGCATAGGGTGGGTTTCGGGTTGTGACATAAATGTTGGAATTACTCACAAGCTTAGATTAACTTACCAAATTTTTATCCGATCCCCTATTTCAGATGACTGAAGGCAGCTCTAATTTTGAGGATGATAAGTCAGGCTGTTTTTGGAAGGATTGTTAAGCAGTTCTTTGTGAAACACTATGAACTTTTAGTAGTAAATTTTGTAATAGAAGATAGCACTGGGTTATGTATTAAGCCCCAAGGGCCAATTGAATGTGATTGTAATTAATAAGTCCTTAAGTTTTATTATGCTCTGAATGTTAAATCATATGTACCTATCTAAAGAGCGGTAGTACCAGAAGGATGTGCGAAATTTTAAAATAAGAAAAGAAAAGAAAAAGTTTTCATGCTTCCATAAACATAGGTCGCACTGCCATCCGACACCGCTGCTTATGTGAGCCTTCGCTTTAAGGTCCCTGGGCCTAAGGGTGGCAATCGCGATGCGAGATCCGCACAGGGTGGGTTTCGGGTTGTGACAGTTTAAAACAATTTAAAAGGGCATTTGTAATACCCTGACCCGGGTCAGCACGTATACCGAGGTAAATCGGGTGGGGTAGAGTACCATCAGTTGTAACCCGAGCTGTTTAAGCTCCATATTTTGATATCACATGTACTGTACAACTTTAGAAGCTAGAATGGTATTAGTTATATAGTTAGTGCCGAACAACTGAGAACTATGCCTCAAAATGCGTGCACGCACGTATTTCCATGCATGCACCCGTACATACACATGCACAGCTTATGAAATATTAGTGTATGTATATGTGCCCAGAAATTAATATATATATATATATATAAATGTATATATATGTATATATATATATATACAAGTATGAAATATGTATTTATACATGTATATATATAACATAGTATAAGGTATATATGTGTATTAAAAGAAAAGAAAAGAAATAAAGAAAAGGGAAAGGGGAAACTGCCAGCAGTGTGTCACTGTTTGTGTGATGGTAGAGCAGTGTGTGTGTTAGCATGTAATATATTATATATATATATATATATGTACACAAGTCTCCCAAGCCATAAATGCAAGGTTGCATTTGGCAGAGAGATCAGAACCTAGGTCTAAAAAGGGGGCTCTAGATGGGAGAAACCGAGAAAGAAAGAGAGAGAGGGTAGAGAGTGAGAGAGAGGTCGGTGTATAAGATATATGTATATTATATATGGGTTGCATAAAATGGAAGACAGAAAAGAAAGTAGTGGTTTGGGGAGGTTGTAAAGGTTTAGAAGATGTTCAGAAGTGAGTTCAAAAGCTGAGGTAGAGAGAGAAGAGAAGGAACCCCACCCAGAAACCAGAAATCTCAAGTGAGTGGTTGTTTCTGTTTTAAATTTTATAGCATGATTTGTTTAGTTTAAAGTAGAGGGGTTGAACAAGCATGAAATAAGAAAAAGAATGCAAGAAGAATCAAGGAAAATGATGCATATTTAAGTGAGAAAACCGTAGTTGCAGGTGTGAGAGAATAATCGGATTTCTAAAACTTTATGCATGAAACATTGTTTAAATAGTCTAGAACTTTCCCTATGAAGTGCAGAAAATGAAATGAAAAAGAAAGAAGTGAAAATGATAGAGAAATAAGCATGAAAACAGAAATTTACAATTGGCCGGAGTTACGGGTTTGGCCATATTCGTGAAGATAGAATGCTCTAAATAGGAAACCAAAGATAGATATGGAATCCTTGTGAAATTAGGAAGAAAACTGCATAGAAAAAAGGGTGAAAAATGACCAAAATCCGGTCGCTGTCGCCGGAGAAGACCACTGTTCATGATGGAACCCTACCGGAGTTCCACCGAAAAAATGGGGGAGATGATATTGTTTGGTTAGGGTTCGGGTTCGGGTCACGGGTAGGATCCGGGTCAGGACCCGACCGGAAATAAACGGGTAGTGACGTGTCGTCTTATTTTTGAATTTAAAGGGGTTCAGGTGTGTTTGGTTGTAGGGATAGGAAATTGGAATTTGGGTTTGGGGTTATCCAAACCAGGGATAGGATAGGAGGGTTGGTTATTGAATTCCGGTTTTTGAATTTAACTGAACCATTTGGCTCAGTGAAGAACCAGACCGGTTTAGGGTTACTGACCCTGAACCCACTGGTTCAGACCGAGACTTAGGGAAATTCTGTTTTGACCCCAGAAAGTTTAGGAAATTCCACTAAGGCCCAAACAGAAAAATTTATAAAATATAAATTTTTACAATAATACCCCTAATTCAAATATAAGTCAAACGAAGTCCAAACGAGGCAAATGAATAGTCAAAACTTATTATCTCGGATATTCTGAGTTTGATGGTAAGGTCCGTTTCACGAGATGGAACCCTGAAAAGTACAATACATGTAGTAAATGACCATTTTACCCTTTTATAGTAACGATGTCCAAATTAAACATATGAATATTGTATTTTAACTATCTCGAACATTCTAAGACCAATGGTGAGGTCCGTTTAGCAAGACAAGGTCCCAAAAAATAAAAAGACTCGTAAAAGTGCAAAATGACCGTTTTGCCCTTTTTAGTACAAAAGTCCAAATTGAATTCCGCGAAAGCCTAAACCGACTTTCTTCGACGTTCCGGATTCAATGGTAGGGTTTATTTTCATAAAAGAAGAACTTAAGATATAAAGACATAAAATTTGTTGAATAGCATAATTCAAATAGCGATAGATTGAAATGTGTTTCATGAATTTTAGGAACACGAGAAGGCAGTCTAAATCCTTTTAGTTTATAGACAGTAAGAGGTAAGTAAAATCCGATCTCTGTATGTGTTACATTTCACAGCCATGTCATAGTTCTTGTATTATATTGCCTATGGTACTCCGTACATACATACCAGTGTTTATTTAGCCACATTGATATTGCCCTATCATGTGGGAGACAGTTATTGACTTCTATATATATCTCGATCATGATTGTACACTTGTGCACAGATTTCTTTTTGTACACTTGTACCTAGAGCCGCAAGGGCCAGACAATTTTATTTGAAGTAGTCTAGTAACTATAGCCTCGAAAACTATTGTTACGTCAGATTGCCTAGAACCAGTTATGATTCCACCATACTCTTCGTGAAATATAGCATGATCCCGATATATTATTAGTGCTGGATTTGTGCTCAGTCACATCTCCATCTGATGTTATTTATAACCTTCGAATCCAGGTTCCGAGTGGAACATTTACTACGTCGCTATGCGAGGCATGGGACGTACAGTCACAGTATACACAGAGCAGTATTCATACAGCCCGAGCGGATCTGAATACTAGCTCAGGGGGTAGCCGGGCCCCACCAGCACCAGTGCATCTCAGTTTTAGTTGATATCACTATGTTTTATTGTTGATATTCATAGCTTGATTATGTTATGTTGTTATTGAATGATCATGAGATTTTACAGCTTTCAGTACAGTGCTTACATTTCATACTTGAGATAGCTCATGACTATAGTAGTATGACATTGTTTGTATAGCAGTTTCTTTTCCTTATCACTTGACTTCCATCATTTGATATTGAGTTATATATTCATTGACTGGCTAGCATCCTTTTATACCCTTGTGCACATGGCAGAGTAAAGGACTACTTATTGAGTTTTCATAGCTCATCAGATACTACACATCATTTTGTCGGCACAAATCACGAGAACAGACCATAGAGTCTGACAGCTAGAGGGTGGACATTTATTTTTGAAGTTGCAGTGTAATACTTAGTACAGACAGTCTTCTAACTCTCCCATGTTATCCACGTCTTGGGGATGAATAGTTGTATTAAGTAATTTTGTATTCCGCATTTTTGTAAACATTATATGTATCACATGCAACTTTTAATTATTTAATTCCACATTTTAAATCGTTGCATGTTAGTAGCACTGATTGTGTAACAAGTTGAGACCCGTGGTTCGACAAGCAACGTCAGATCGGGTGCGCGACATGAGATCCGCATAGGGTGGGTCTCGGGTCGTGACAGCATTTATGTAAAAACAATTTGTGATGGACATTTGAAATTTTGAATTTCAAAAAAATGTTATCGTTGGGCCAACGACTACAAGAGTCAACCAATGGTCATAAAATGGGGCATCTAAAGGACTCGTCATTTAGACCTATAGTTTTTGATACGCGCGCCTGCACACTTACTCGTACTTGAAAAAGAGAAAGAGAGAGAGAGAGAGAGAGAGAGAGAGAGAGAAAGAGTGGAGAAATTAGCGATTGAGGCATTCGAGAAGCTAGAGAGGTAAGAAAGGGAACGTACGAAAAAGTGTACAGAGCGAGCGAGAAGGCTACAGGGAAGATTATAGCCTTGAAGAAAACAAGACTCCACGAGGATTGTTGACTAAGATGAGAGAAATGAATAAAGTATATTTGTATATATGTCTTGAGTACAATATATTACAAGGGGAGACTCCTTTATATACAAGAGTTGAGATGACATACAAGGTAAAAAATTATATACAAGGAAGACAATGAAAAAAGAAAATAGGGAAAAAAGGAAACACGAAAAAAGGAAACGTAATATGCTAGAATAATACTAGAACCCTTAACCCTACTTATAGACCATAATACACATGCATAATACATATAGTTAATACCCCTCTCAAACTTAAGATGGGAAAATCGAAACCAGCTTAAGTTTGGAAGCTAAATCATGAAGAAGTCTAGTTGGGTGAGTGTCACGACCCGAAACTCGGCTTATGCGGATTAGGGGTTCGTGATCGGCCATCAAGGCCTATTTCAATAATCACAATACTTTTCTAAATACCATTTACGCAGCGGAATAAATTTTTCTTTTCTTTCTTTTCTTATCATCCACAAAATAAGCTACATCACTTAATTGGTCAATTCAAATACCATCATCAAAGATCATAGTTTCTAAGTCAAAGGGTAGCATAATATTACAAAACTTAATACATAAGTTCCCAAAAAAAATCTAATCTATCCTCGGTCAAGGACTCATCAAAAGAACTCGCTTCGTTAGTTAAGCACTCATCCTGCATCACCTGAAAGCAAGTTTGTCTAGTTCTTACCTGAAAAATGTTAAGAGGATGGGGTGAGCTTCAACAAGCCCAATGAGTACTTCCATAACATGCCAAGGGTTTCAAAACTACTATGTAGTACAGTCTGAAATGTCTATACTCATATAGAATTAAAATACATCATATCAAGTATAACAGATCAGAGAATAGTATCAAAGTCATTTTCAATAAATCTCAGTTTAATCACAATCGTAAATCAAAATCGATAACATAACACAATCAAAATAATGATCCAATAACATAGTTGGTAACGATAATTTGTATTGTAATTCAAACATGGTTCAAAGTCGTTTTCAATATCAATAGTCACAGTCAAATAACATCGTAGTATAATATTGTAACTCAATCATAGTTATGGTTCAAGGTCATTTTCAATATCAATAGTCATAATCAAATCAACATTGTAGTATAATATTGTAACTCTATCATAGTTACGGTTCAAAGTCGTTTTCAAATTCAATAGTCATAGTTCAAAATCAACCTCATGGTTCGGTAACATAGTTCGATAACAAATTTCATAGTCTGATAATCAAAATCATAGTTCAATAGTTCTCAATTCAAGATTCAAGGTTCAATCATAGTTCACATTCGATATTCATAAAAGTTCAAATCAATAAAATTCATCTTCTATGGCCAGCAAATTAGCACCTCGCTGACTGAGATCACATTCAATAATACCACCAATATACCCCGTGGTTAGGGTTCAAATGCCAGCAAATTAGAACCTCGCTGACTGAGATCAAATTCAATAGTACCACTCGTATACCTCGTGGTTAGGGTTCGATAAAGTCACAATCTATTCGATAATGACAGATCATAGCAGATTCAATTATTCAAAGCATCAAAATCATTTCCAAAATCAATAACATCAATAACAATCTCAATCATTCAATTAAGAATATCCTATTTAGCCTTTAATCAAAACAGTTCAAAGATTGGTGAGAAAAACTGTTATAGTGTCATGAGCATTTTACAAACTATCAGGAAATGGCAATGTCAATAAGTCATTCAAATCGATTTCAAACAGAATGATCTATTTTCAAATTATACAAGAGTTTGATATTTATATTTATAATAAAAATCCACCTCAACATGGTATGAAAATACTCACCTGAAGTCCCAAAAGCAATTTCCAAAAATCCTTCCTTAATGAGGGCCCCTATAATCACAATTCAAAACCTTATTACTTTCTTATTCAAAGTATCAAATAATTTAACTGTCAATTGAGAGCCCTCTCTATTCCAATTTCCTCACAAGGATGTCTCCGTTAGGTTCAAAGTGTCGAAGATAATTAGTTTGGACTTTTCTAGACCTAAATTTGTTTTCCTATAATTTATTTTAAGCTTAGGGGTATTTTTGTAATTTTCTATTTTTACGTGTCATATTTTTTGGTACTTCGTTTGCCAAAATGGACTCTACAGTTGAGTCCGGATTGCCCAAAATAGTAAAAATACACTATTGATTCATTAAATTTGGACTCCGTTTGACCCAATTAATACCTAAGGGCAAAATAGTAATTATTCCCTTTTAATAGAATAATTAAATAATTATTTTATTAATTTTATTAATTTTCCAGAGGTATAATTGCACGAAATTTCAGAAGTCTGGGCCATAGTAAAATTCTGTGAAGTCGTTGGGGTCAGTTTGTAATTTTTTAAAAGTTTCAAACTGAACCAAAGGGTTCAGTTCATATGTAAGGGAACCGGATCGGCCCAGTCCAGTTTTAACTGGTTCAGTTACAATGCTGACGTCATGGTGATGTCAGCCCTAAGATTTTAAATTAAATCAGTTTAGGTTCAAAACGACGCAGTTTTGTTTAAACGGTTCACCCGTTTTTTAGTCGGGTCGGGGCCCGACCCGATACCCGGCACTGTTCATCGTCCCCAACTCTAGGGTTACTGTAGCCCTAATTTTCAAAAAATTTTCTTTGCATTTTCGTGGCATTTTAGGCACGGTTTCTTACTGGTTTTATTCCGATCAGTTTCTGCACCTTATATCTACATTTTAACATCAATTTCAAGCATCGAATCACTCTAATAGGTTCTGTTTTTCAAACGATAGTTTGAACCTGCAACTGGTTCTAGGACCCTCGATTTTGGTCCAAACTTGGTGAAATCTGTCGTGTCGTGACCTACGGGTCATGGGGTTCAAGTCCCTGGTCTTACATTTTAGTTTGGTCACGATTTTAGAAGAATTAGGTTTTAAACCCGTAGCTTCATTTTCAAATTCGAGGGGCTACAGTGAGTTCTAGGATCGCTCAGGTATGTTTTTGGAGTCCTCATAAGGTCTAATTTAAGTCTAGATAATTCAAACCAAGTTTGGTGAAGGTCGAATCAGACCCACCTCAGTCCAGGTCCTCTAATGGAGGATTACAGTAATTTTTTGTGTTTTGGGCTTTCTAATGGGTTAAAATGCAAGAATACATCCCAGGTTTTCAATGCATGCAGCCTATACTCTCAATAATTCATCAAAACAGTTCTAAAATTCAAACCAAGAAATGAAGGAAAGTTTGAATTCTACCTTCAACAGTGACCCTCTCTCTACTATAAGCCGATTCAGAGTTCCCTCGGTTGCTTCAGGTATGCCCAGTGCCTCCTTCACGTACACACAGTGCACATACTCACAGATATACAAACTTTTCTCTTTCACTCTCTCTCTCTCTAACTTTCTCTCTCTATACAATCACCATCAGATCTGATTTTTGATGTCAAATGCACACGAAATCTATATATGTGCATACACTTGTGTATCCAAGTGTATATATGACATAAGGGTGAGGTATTGCATGAGTTTCAATTGGTTGCTTTGGGAGGTGGGAGCTTTATTTTATGTGTACATATACATATATATTGTAATATATTTCATAAAGAGTGGGGCAGCCCAAGTGGCTTTTCTTTTTGGGTCAAAGTACTTACTTATTTTTGGGTCAAGGGTTCAAAACCCATTGGCCTCAATTTTGGTTCCCTTTTCCTATTTTCCCCTATGTCTTGTTTGACGATTCAATTTATCTTATTTTATTTTATTTTATTTGTTATTATTTATTATTTATTTATTTTTCCTATTTAATTACATTTCATCTCGTAAAATTTTTATTATCTAAATTCACGATTTAATTTCCTGAAAAACGGGCCGGGGTGTTATAGTGAGCTTTAGTGAAGATATCAGCAACTTGGTCAACTGAAGAAACCAGAAGGAAATGAACTGTACCATGACGAAAGTGTTGGTGAACAAAATGACAATCGATCTCAATATGTTTGGTACATTTATGAAAGATGTCATTGTGGGCAATTTGGATAGTACTCTGATTGTCACAGTGAAGAGAGGTAGTAAAGGCATGGGTCAAACCCATGTTTTCAAGAAGCCAACGAAGCCAGATGAGCTCTTAAGTGGCATCGACAAGGGCACGATATTTTACTTCAGTGCTAGAGTGGGCAGTGGCAATCTGTTTCTTGCTTCGCCAAGAAATTAGAGAATCACCAAGGAAGAAGCAAAAACCTGTGGTGGAACGAAGATCAGTAGGATCACCTGCCCAATCAACATTAGAATAGGCACATAAGTCAAGAGAGGAATGAGCTGAAAAATGAAGACCATGGAAGAAAGACTAAAAATAAGGAAGAAAATTCAGAAAAAATATTTTTTATTCATACTCTACTCTCAGTATGTACATGAATTTATAATCGAGATTCACACAAATCACTCACGTGATTGTCTCCTATAAATCACAGGATTGATACAATCACGTGATTGATTCTCACAATCAATCTAAAACTAGAAAGCTAATTTACAAGAATTGATTACAATTAAATGTCAAAAATCTTAACACTCCCCCTCAAGTTGCTCTCCAAGATTATGTATAAACTGGCTGACAATACTCAATACATAGGCAAGATCCGGTCTTGTATGTGCTAAGTACATCAATCTCCCAACAAGTCTCTAGTATCTCCCTTTGTCAATTGGTACCTGATTAGACTCAATACATAACTTTAAACCTTCTTCTACTGGTGTATGAGCTGGTTGACATGCTGTCATACCAATCTCCTGCAATAAATCTAGGGCATATTTTTTTTGAAAGAGAAAGATTCCTTTATTAGATCTAGACACTTCGATCCTAAGGAAATATTTCAAAGGACCTAGGTATTTCATTTTGAATTCTCTGGATAAGTACTTTAGTAGAGCCTTCCTTTCTTCTGGATCAATTCCTATAACCACCATGTCATCCACATATACAATAAATGCAGTGATATTTCCTTGTTGTTTCTTTAGGAATAAAGTATGGTCTGAGTTGCTTTGTCAGTAGCCAAAGGCTGTCATAGACTTTATAAACCTTCCAAACCATGCTCTTGGAGATTGTTTCAACTCATACAATGATTTCTTTAATCTATATATCTTCTAACCGTGCCTCTCTGATATCATGTATCCTGGTGGAAGATCCATGTAAACTTCCTCAGATAACTCACCATGTATAAAAGCGTTCTTCACATCGAACTATTGTAATGGCCAATCCAAGTTTGCAGCTAATGACAACAAGACCCGCACTGTGTTGATTTTAGCTACAGGAGCAAATGTTTCCATATAATCGATCCCATAGGTTTGTGAGTACCCTTTTGCCACCAGTCTTGCTTTAAATCGTTCGATTGTATCATCTGCTTTATACTTCACAGTGTAAATCCATCGACATCCAACTGATTTCTTTCCTTGTGGACGATCAACGAGATCCCAAGTTTGATTCTTTTGCAAGGATTTCATCTCTTCATTCATAGCAGTTTTCCACCTTGGGTCAGCTAAGGCTTCCTACACACTATTAGGAATAGATATAGTAGATAATTGATTTACAAATGACTGATTTGATTCTGATAGACGGTGGTTTGACACATAGTGATTCATAGAATATTTAACTTTACTAGATAGTTCGGGCTTATATGTGGGCTTAGGAATACCTCTAGTGAGACACAATGGTAACTGTTTCCTGGATGGTTCAAACACTAAATCAGGAACATCCGTAATAGGAAATTGGTTGGGTGTATCAGCTGCTTGTGGTACGAGGGACTCAGAATCGATCAGCGGTAGAGGTAGAGCCACATTCTCTGTTTCTTCCACACCTTCAGTTTCTTGGTGTTCATCACCATTTGAATCCAAGTTGCCCACACCGTGGTTACCTGAGTTAGGGAATTCTTTTACCTCAGAGTTATGAACATCATATTCTAAAAAATCATAGTCTAGAGTCTGAATTTCTTTCTTATACTCCCCCTGAAGTTCTGGCTCAGAGGAAAAATAAATTGAGTCTTCATGAAAAAAAACACTATTGTGATAAACATTCTTCAAGTCGGAGGATGATAACATCAGTACCCTTTTTGATGCGCAACATATTTGAGAAAGATGCACCACAACACTCGAGGCGTCAACTTATTGCGTTGATGCTTGTGGAGATGTACAAATGCTACACAATTGAAGACATGAGGAGGTAAGTTTGGGATGGTTGGGGCAACAACTGCTTCAGCAAGTGCCTGGACTGGTGTTTGGAAGTCGATAGAGCTGGAGGGTACTTGGTTGATTAAATATGCCGCAGAAGTAAAAGCTTCTCCCCAATAGCGTAATGGAATATGAGTTTCTATTAATGAAGCATGAACAACCTCTAACAAGTGTCAATTTTTTCGCTCAGATACCCCGTTTTGTTGAGGTGTATCAGGACAAGTAGTTTGATGAATAGTTTCGTGTGCTTCCAAATATTTCTGAATGTTAGAACTCTGGTATTCTCCACCATTATCACTGCGGAGAATTTGAACCTGTGCATTGTATTGAGTGCCAATCATTTTTTGAAACTTTTGAAACAACACGTTCACTTCACCTTTGGACTTCATTAAACATAACCAAGTCATCCTGGTACAGTCATCAATAAACGTAACAGACCAACGTGACCCACCCAAAGTAGAGACTTTGGACGGACCCCAAACATTAGAGTGTATAACCAAAAAATGAACTGGGCTTTTATTGAAACTAAAAGGAAACGAGGCACGATGGCTTTTTGCCAGTTCACAAACATCACAACAGAAAGCAAAAATGTCACATTTTTCAAATAGACTAGGAAATAATTTCTTCAAATAACCAAAGGAAGCATGCCCTAGACATCGATGCCAAAGGAAAATGTCAGATTTCTTCTTCGCCCTCTCAGTCTCATTTACAATCAAAGCTTGTTGTAACCTGTCTGAAGTCTTTGATGCCAAGTCCAAATAATACAGATTTCCTCGCCTAACACCACAACCAATTGTTTCTCGTGTTCGGATGTCCTCAAACACAAAATTTAGGCCAAAAAATTACGACACAAGATATGGCTGTGGTTATTTGTGAAACTGACAAAAGATTATAATTCAAGGATGGAACATCCAAAATAGAATCTAAATTTAAAGTGTTAGTGAGAGGCAAAGAACCTTCCCCAATAATCAGGGTTGTAGTACCATTGGCAGTAGAAACAAAATTTTGTAAGGATGGATTAAGAGATGGGACCTGTCTAGAATCAAATGTCACATGATCCGTGGCACCGAATAAATTATCCATGCACTATTAGAAACAGTTGTAGAGATATGTAAAACCTTACCACCTTTGTCTGTAGTTGCTACCAATGCTGATGCTTGTTTAGCCTCATCATCATCCAGCCTTGTTTTGACAACTGCAGCAGTAGAGGACGCCTTGGAATTCCACTTCCGTGGATCACGATTATAGTCCCACCATTCTGGATAGCCCATAAGTTCAAAACATCTACTTTTGGTATAAGCAGTTTGGTTGCAATGAGTGCATTTGTATGTAGGCTTGTCAACACCATTGGCGGTTTTAGGATGATTAAGGCACTACAACAAAATGTACTATTAGCGACGCGCATGTGCGTCGCTAATAGTGGAATTGTGCGTCGCTAAAGGTCTTTAGCGACGCCCAAGCGACGCCCAAACGTGCGTCGCTAAGGCGTCACAAAAAGTGGCGTCGCTAATATTATTAGCGACGCACAAAACCGTTGGTGTCGCTAAAAGTGCATATTAGCGACGCACAAAACGCGTCGCTAATAATTGGATGCATGCGTCGCCAATAATACGCAAGGGCGTATTGTGCGTCGCTAAAAATCACTTTTAGCGACGCTCACTGTGCGTCGCTAAAAGTGATTATTAGCGACGCACGATTTATGCGTCGCCAATACTGACTTTTAGCGACGCTCACTGTGCGTCGCTAAAAGTGATTTTTAGCGAATTTTTAAATTAAATTCAGACTTTTAGCGACGCTATGGTGTGCGTCGCTAAAAGTGTTTTTTTTTTTTTTTACAACCATATCTGCTTTGTTTTAATATTGTTTTGTTCCTGTTTAAACCTGTATCAATCATCCATCCTGATATACAATAAAATCGAAGCATTCTGAAATGAATATTTTAAAGCAGAAAAATACATTCATATATATATATATATATATATATATATTAAACTAATTATGTACAATTGTAAAAGTACCATTCATCACTAAATAGAAAAATTAAAAATTGTCTCCAAAATGTTACTACAGATGTCCATGAAAATAAAAAATAAAAATAACAAGTTCCGATGCAAAACATAAAGACGGCACCGCGACAATAATCCCCGATCAATCTGAAATAAAGATCAAACGACATATATTAGAACAATTATTAAATATATATGAACATAGAATGTGAATATTTTTTTATTTTTTTTTTGCATGCATAAATAGTAAGAACAGTGTCGTAAGTTCATGCAAGTCTATCTTATCATATGTGAGGTGTGTGAGGTGGTTTCGGTGCAGTTAGGCCGATATCCGGCATTTTGGTCTGCCACAACCCCAAAATGGGCCTTCTTGAGGCTGAAACTTCCATAAGTTTCAAACCGGGCATCGGAACCGAGTGTCGTAAGTTCGTGCAAGTCTATTTTATCATTTTTTAGGTGTGTGAGGTGGTTTCGGTGCAGTTAGGCCGATATTTGGCATTTTGGTCTTTCAAAATCCCAAAATGGGCCTTTTTGAGGCTGAAACTTGCATAAGTTTCAAACCGGGCATCGGAACCGAGTGTCGTAAGTTCATGAAAGTCTATTTTATCATTTTTGAGGTGTGTGAGGTGGTTTCGGTGCAATTAGGCTGATATCCGGCATTTTGGTCTGTCAAAACCCCAAAACGGGCCTTTTTGAGGCTGAAACTTGCATAAGTTTCAAACCGGGCATCGGAACGGAGTGTCATAAGTTCGTGCAAGTCTATTTTATCATTTGTGAGGTGTGTGAGGTGGTTTTGGTGCAGTTAGGCCGATATCCGGCATTTTGGTCTGTCAAAACCCCAAAATGGGCCTTTTTGAGGTTGAAACTTGCATAAGTTTCAAACCGGGCATCGGAACCGAGTGTCGTAAGTTTGTGGAAATCTATTTTATCATTTTTGAGGTGTGTGAGGTGGTTTCGGTGCAGTTAGGCCGATATCCGGCATTTTGGTTTGTCAAAACCCCAAAATGGGCCTTTTTTGGAGCTGAAACTTGCATAAGTTTCAAACCGGGCATCGGAACCGAGTGTCGTAAGTTCATGCAAGTCTATTTTATCATTTGTGAGGAGTGTGAGGTGGTTTCGGTGTAGTTAGGCCGATATCCGGCATTTTGGTCTGTCAAAACCCCAAAATAGGTCTTTTTGAGGCTGAAACTTGCATAAGTTTCAAACCGGGCATCGGAACCGAGTGTCGTAAGTTCGTGGAAGTCTATTTTATCATTTGTGAGGTGTGTGAGGTGGTTTTGGTGCAGTTAGGCCGATATCCGGCATTTTGGTTTGTCAAAACCCCAAAATGGGCCTTTTTTGGAGCTGAAACTTGCATAAGTTTCAAACCGGGCATCAGAACCGAGTGTCGTAAGTTCATGCAAGTCTATTTTATCATTTTTGAGGAGTGTGAGGTGGTTTCGGTGCAGTTAGGCCGATATCCGGCATTTTGGTCTGTCAAAACCCCAAAATGGGCCTTTTTGAGGCTGAAACTTGCATAAGTTTCAAACCGGGCATCGGAACCGAGTGTCGTAAGTTCGTGCAAGTCTATTTTATCATTTTTGAGGTGTGTGAGGTGGTTTCGGTGCAGTTAGGCCGATATCTGACATTTTGGTCTGTCAAAACCCCAAAATGGGCCTTTTTAGAGCTAAAACTTGCATAAGTTTCAAACCGGGCATCGGAACCGAGTGTCGTAAGTTCGTGCAAGTCTATTTTATCATTTGTGAGGTGTGTGAGGTGGTTTCAGCGTATTTAGGCCGATATCCGGCATTTTGGTCTGTCAAAACCCCAAAATGGGCCTTTTGGAGCTGAAACTTGCATAAGTTTCAAACTGGGCATCGGAACCGAGTGTCGTAAGTTCGTGCAAGTCTATTTTATCATTTTTGAGGTGTGTGAGGTGGTTTCGGTGCATTTAGGCCGATATCCGGCATTTTGGTCTGTCAAACCCCCAAAATGGGCCTTTTTGAGGCTGAAACTTGCATAAGTTTCAAACCGGGCATCGGAACCGAGTGTCGTAAGTTCGTGCAAGTCTATTTTATCATTTGTGAGGTGTGTGAGGTTTTTTCAGTGTAGTTAGGCCGATATCCGGCATTTTGGTCTGTCAAAACCCCAGAATGGGCCTTTTTGAGGCTGAAACTTGCATAAGTTTCAAACCGGGCATCGAAACCGAGTGTCGTAAGTTCGTGCAAGTCTATTTTATCATTTTTGAGGTGTGTGAGGTGGTTTTGGTGCAGTTAGGCTGATATCCGGCATTTTGGTCTATCGAAACCCCAAAATGGGCATTTTTGGAGCTGAAACTTGCATAAGTTTCAAACCGGGCATCGGAACCGGGTGTCGTAAGTTCGTGCAAGTCTATTTTATCATTTTTGAGATGTGTGAGGTTTTTTTGGTGCAGTTAGGCTGATATCCGGCATTTTGGTCTGTCAAAACCCCAAAATGGACCTTTTTGAGGCTGAAACTTGCATAAGTTTCAAACCGGGCATCGGAACCGAGTGTCGTAAGTTCGTGCAAGTTTATTTTATCATTTGTGAGGTGTGTGAGGTGGTTTCAATGTAGTTAGGCCGATATCTGGCATTTTGGTCTGTCAGAACCCCAAAATGGGCCTTTTTGGAGCTGAAACTTGCATAAGTTTCAAACCGGGCTTCGGAACCGAGTGTCGTAAGTTCGTGCAAGTCTATTTTATCATTTGTGAGGTGTGTGAGGTGGTTTTGGTGTAGTTAGGCCGATATCCGGAATTTTGGTCTGTCAAAACCCCAAAATGGGCCTTTTTGGAGCTGAAACTTGCATATGTTTCAAACCGGGCATCGGAACCGAGTGTCGTAAGTTCGTGCAAGTCTATTTTATCATTTGTGAGGTGTGTGAGGTGGTTTTGGTGCAGTTAGGGTGATATCCGGCATTTTGGTCTGTCAAAATCCCAAAATGGGCCTTTTTGGAGCTGAAACTTGCATAAGTTTCAAACCGGGCATCGGAACCAAGTTCCGTAAGTTCGTGCAAGTCTATTTTATCATTTTTGAGGTGTGTGATGTGGTTTCGGTGCATTTTCTATAAATAATAAATCCACGAAAGTATATAATTTTAAAAACTTTCCAAGGTTGTGAAGAGTCACGCTGTTGGCTGATCATCGTCTGCAAAAGAGTATGTATCTCGGCATATTGCTCCTCGAGGCTATCTTTTCTCTAGCGCAGCACTACATTCTCTTATTGAACTACCTCTGTAGCTAAGTGTGCCCTAGCATCACTCTTAAAGGACGATGTCGTCGGCGCCATCCCAGTCCCTAAGCCACGCACATAGCCACGCCTCTTGCCCAGAACAGTCTCCCGTATCTGGTCATCGGTCGGCGGATCCTGACCCTCAGGTGTCGGCTGATCACGCAGCCGGACCATCTCCTCCTATAAAAACATAAATATATGTTACTACTTTTATAACTTTAGATTAATATTAAATTAGTAATACTGTAGCAAGTTACATAAAAACTTACATAAAGCCGCTGTGCTTCAGGCCCAGCCCAACCCTTATTGGGGTTGTAGTGCGTCCTGTGCCACAAATCAATGGGGCTGGGTGGTGCACCGGTGTCCTGGTCTCGTTGGAGCAAATAAATAGTAGCTTATGAAGAGTGATTTCATGAATAGATTATACAATAAGAACTTGATACACTTATTAACTTACCATATCATGCCTATACTGTACAAAAGAACGTGATCCACCACAGTGGGTCACCTTCTGCTTGCTTCTACTCTCACTATTCTTCCTGCTTAGTTCCTACACTTGGCCAAAACAAAGAAGGTTAGTATAAATGATACTAATTTAAACCAGACAACAAAAGTAATTTGAACAATTTTTACCTAGAATGTATCACTTGCGAACCGGTCGCACAGTAACATCCCATCCTCCACCGTCACCCCCCTGTAGGGTCTGTCACAGGGCTCTCTACCGGCTGCCACCTCCGCCTCATAGTGCATGTGCAGACGATGTCGATAGTCCCTGAAACGAACTCCCAAGTAACGATCCACAGCCCTCGCTACGTGAGGTAGGTGGAGATCGATGTCAAACTTCTCCTGTAAAGCATGTCATTGTCAAAACATTACGGCATTAGAAATGTTAAAATTTAGTTCAACACAATAATAAAAGACATACCAGGATCTGCTCATGAATAGCCTGTAGATCCTCCTGAGTGACGTGACTCCAGTCAGTAATATGGAGTGGGGCGCGTAGTCGGCAAATGATGCCGACCTCTGTGATGAACTGCTGTGCCCACCCACCAACGGGCTTCAACAAGCCCTCAGGTAGCTCAATCCCGAGTCGCGCACCCCCTGCTGCCTCCATTTGTGTCGTAAACTCTGATTCTTCAACCTACCACGCCCTCGTCTAGCACTGGTGGTGGCCGAAGCTTTAGAAACAATAAAATAGAAACAATTAGTACCATATTTATATAAGCATTAATACAAAATGGAACTATCCATACCATCAATGGCAGGATCGGTCGATCCTGTAGAGGAAGGGGAAGGGGTCGATGGGTCCACCGGGGCTGCGCGTCTACGTGATCCTGGTCCAACCATATCTAAAACAAAAGTTTAAAAATAAATTCCATTACATCATAAAAATTAAAATCCATTACAGCATAAAATTGAATATCCATTACACTTGATCTTACCACATGTAACACTTATTACAATTACTCATCTGAGTTTGTATCATCATCTGAACTTGAATTTTCTTCAGTCTCGGTACAATACTCTAACAATGTCTCATCATCAAAATCACTTTCCTCGTCATCATCATCATTAATGAACGTTGCATCCCTCGGATCTAATTGTGTGGTATTGGTGACGTCGGAAGCTACGACATGAATTGGTTCTACATCAGTTCTATTCAACCGATACGAACTAACATCTTCCTGATCATGCCAGACAACACCATCGTGGGCAGTTTCAGACACTTCTTGTAGTGCCTCCTCAATCCTCTCCAACTCTTCATCTCCCTCGCCAACTTCTAGAACATCATAAACATTTCTAGTTTTTATTTTTTGGACAACATGCCAATCACCTCTTATTTTTGTGTCCTTCAAATAGAAAACTTGTTTTGCAACTGATGCCAAAACATACGGATCATCTTTAAATGCCATACGTGATGTATTAACACTTATGAAGTGCTTATCAATCTGCATTCCAGTCTTCTTATTAGTTACATCCCACCAATCACATTTAAAAAGATACACAGAATGACCGTAGCAATAATGCAACTGTATGATGTCTTTTAAAACACCATAGTACTCTACAGTTTGTCCTCCATCACCATCTCCTTCAACAAGGACCCCGCTATTCTGTGTTCGTCGGATGACCTCACGTTCCCTCGTGTGAAATCGAACACCATCAACAATTAAACCGGTGTAGCGGGATATCCTTTGATCAGGACCACATGCCAAGGAATATAATTGATCGTACGCCTCAGGAGATTGTTGGTGGCGTAATAGCTTCATCTATTAATTCAGTACAAGTACAAAATTACTTTTATACAAATGCATTAACTAATACAATTACAATTAATTGAAACCTATTCTTACGTGATCTCTGAACCACTTTGGAAACAATTTTTTCTGTCTTTGCTCCAGATCAGAACTTGATACATGTTCTCTCTGAAGCTCGAGCGTATGCTCACTGCATAAGATGAGATATGTTATATGTAACATACATTTGTATATTAACGTAGTATTGCAATGATTTCGATAAACTTACTTAAAATATGGCAATGTCTCCTCGCACTTGTTGAGCACGGTGTAGTGGGCTCTTTCCAAGTCTTGAGAATGACACCATTCATATATACGGGCACCTATTGGCCGCACAGTCTGATTAAACACCGCAAGGCCAGTTCGTTGTTGCCCTGGACATCTATCAGAATTTCGCTCTTCACGATTAAACCTTGTCTCAATATCTTCAAGATGTATAGAGCAGAAGGTGAGACATTTTGCATCAATGTAAGCCTTAGCAATTGACCCTTCCGGTCGTGCTCTGTTACGCACATATTGCTTCAATGTGTGCAAATATCTGTTTTGATAATTAATCAGTTATAGATTAAAATAGTTAGGATGGATAGATAACACAATTGAAAAAATTAAATGTACCTTTCTATTGGATACATCCAACGGTATTGGACAGGTCCGCCAATTTTTGCCTCATGAGGCAAATGCACCGCTAAGTGGACCATGATATCGAAGAAAGCTGGAGGAAAAATCTGTTCCAACTTGCAAAGGATCACGACAACATCCCTTTCGAGCTTGTCAAGTACTTTCACATACAATAAAAAATTACCAAAATGCCCCAATATAGTACGAAGCCCAAATAAAGTCCAAGTTGGACGAAATTGAGACCAAAGGAAGCTCAAATAACTGTGAACTTGTAAAGGTCAGATAAAGGCCAATCTAATATAAGTAACTATCATAAGTATAATTATGTAAATTGAGAGGCTAAATAAGACTCCAGAACAATCAAAGTATAAAATGAGAAATGACCGATGTGTTCCGATGATCAAAAGAAGATACTAAATAAAGTCCAAAAGACTTAGAAATTTATATATGAGATATGTGAAATATTTTGAGAACCACGATAGTGTCCAGGGCAAGAATGAAAAAATTATCATTTTGCCCCTAAGGTTAAATCAATGCTTAATTAATAATGACTAGAGTCCAAATGACTTAGATTACAATCCTGACAGCTACTAAGCCTACTTAAGGAACTTAAGAGCATAAGTTGAAATCCAATGAGTGGGAAATAGGCCAATGGACCTAATTATGCCATCTAATAGATTCCTAAGATGATGAATAAGACATGAATGGATGAATTCTGATCTGTCTGTGATTAATGATGATTATTCAAGATATGCAAGAGGTGTCTGACGTATCTGGAGATTATCAGATTATTTATGAATGGAGATAAGCATAACAGTCTGTGAGTAACTCGGAACCCCTGACTTGGTGTATATGTATTGTACTATCTAGTTTCATATTCTATACTGTTTCATATAATGCATTGTTTAAATGCATATGCTTTCATGCATACCTTTTGTACTGCATTGCACATGGCATGATTCTGTTCTGTCATGCCTTTTGATATATCCTATTCTAACTTTGTTCGGGTCTGTTCTATTCTGTTATACGCCATTCAGAGTCCGTTCTGATTCTATTTTGTTATGTTGTGTCTACTCTTGGGCCCATTACAGGATTGAGTGGTTTGATTTATGCCGGAGCATGACACAGAGGGTAGAGGCCCCACGAATAGTCCGCTTATGGGCAGCTGGGAAGGCTCGTATATATGATTGGCATTCTGTTCTATTTCTGTCCCATTCAATTCTGTGTTGTTCCGTTCTGATCTAATCCTAGAGGGTAGAGGCCCCACGAGTAGTCCGCTTATGGGCAGTTAGGAGAGGTTTAGACACATTTGATGATATGCCTTTGACTGATTGATACTCAGTTCAGTTCAATTCAATTCTAATCTGTTCTATTCTGGCACTGTTTTGTCTGTTCTGTTCTGTTCTGTTTTGATCTGATCTATTTGTTCTAGTTGAGTTACATTTGATTATGCATTTTATTTGATATCATGTATATAAGAACTGGTTTTGAAACCCATGGCAGGAACTTATGTTTCTCACTGAGCTTGTTTAAGCTCATTCTAGTTATCTAAAATTTTTTAGGATTTATCTTTATTGGATTAGAAGGCACAAAGATATGGCACTAGTAAACCTAGAGACATTCCAAGTAAGGATTTGATGGCACTGATTTGTTGAGACTTTGATTCTTGTAGATTGAATCTGGTTATTCTGGTGAGTGATATGATATGATTGAATTTACTGATACGCAATGGATGAAGTGAGACATGGCTCGTGATATTGGTACTCTAGAATTATGAGATGTCTGCTTATAGACTTGCTCTATGGTGTGGTATATAGATGAGTTGCATTCTCGAGATGAGAAAAGTTTTAATTTTCGCTGCTCTGACCCTACATTTAGAATGCAATTCATCATAAAGTTCAGAAGTTTACCTTTGGTTGGTCGCATTTTGTAGAGAGACCGGCAAGGCAGTGAACTGGCTTCACATCTTCAGCATCTGCGTAGGGTAGGGTGCGGGATGTGACACTCCCAACCAATTGGAGATACAAAGTTTTATAGGGTATGGAGTGAGTTGAATATTGAGCTCAAGTGGTGTAAGAGTCGTCTTACTATCAATGACCCTTGCACGAGCAAGAATATCAAAGGCATACTTGGTTTGAGAGAGATAATAACCATTCGAGTCAAAAGCGATCTCAAGATTGAGAAAGCCAAGATCCTTCATCTCAAAATGCTGATTGAGAAACCGTTTGAGATTAGTAATACCAGTAAGGTCATTTCCAGTGATGGTCATGTCATCAACATAAAGAAGCAAGAGAATAAAGCCATGATCACTCTTACGGATGAAGAGAGCAGAATTATGCGGACTAGAAATGAATCCAAAGCCACTAATAATTGAGCTGAACTTGGCAAACCAAGCGCAAGGAGCCTGCTTAAGGCCATAAAGAGCTCAACGAAGTTTACAAATGTAACACCCCAATCTGATTAATTAATAATTAGTTCGCTAATTATTAATTAGAAACAACATAAAGAATGATTAAGAAAATTAGTCAAGAATTTCTCGATAATTGCGATAGGCCAATAAAATAATTAAATACGTTAAAAGGGGAAGGATGTAATACCCCAAACCCAATTACCAATTAATTTATGAAATGATGTCATTTTGGAATATAATGCATTAATATAGCCATTTTTTCCTCATTTTAACACTATTAAAACTCGAATTAACTAACTACAAAAATCACAAAGAAATAATAACCGATGTAAGACTTTGGACATTGGAGCTAACCAAAATAGGAAACCACCAGAAGAAATCATTTCATAAAAAGAGCAATAGAAAAGAAAATGTTAAGGAAATAGCTAAAACGAAAAACTGCGTTAGCCAAATGAGGCATAAGCAAAAAATAGAGGAAAAATGTCAAACGTGAGCCCAAGAGATTTTGAACCCTTAACCAAGTGAGGCAAACATATTGGCACCCAAAAAGTTAAGTCACTTGGGTTGCCCACATTCTGTGGAGAATATTGCAACATATATGTATATATATACAAAAATAGCCCCTCCCACCTCCCAAATGGACCGATCACAATACATGCAGCAAACTTAATGTATAAAATATGCCAATATATATATGTGTTGCGTATGTAGGTATGTATATTCAGATTTGTAGAGAGAAAAACCTAGAGAGAGAAAGTAGAGAGAGAAAATGAGAGAAGAAGATGAAGAAGAAGAAGGGAAGTGAAGCTGTCTATTGCATGCATGACTACCCCAACGTGAAGGTGAGAGAAGCAATTGAGGAGGGAGAAAACTGAAGAGAGAGAAAGAGGTAAAAAATTTCTCTTTCTAAAAATCTCTTCATATACAAGCTATTTTCGATCTTATTTTTGCATGCATGTGGAATATATTGTAGGGGGGATAAAATGGAAGAGAAATCATAGTTTTAGAGCAAGCAAACCCTAAGATTACCATGGACCCGAAACCTAAGAAAACTAATTTTGGGTAAACACACAAGGAAGCTTAAAACCACTTATGTGACTGACAAGTAACGAGAAATTGGAGCAATTAGCAATTTGAATGAGCCAAAATGGTCAAGAGACCATGGAGATAATGACAGTTGCAGATACGGTTAAAAATGGACAGGTGATCGAATTTCAGTCATTTCGTGAGGTTTAGACAACAATAAAATGATCTAATTGATTGAATAAAAATAGAGTGAAAATAGTGCCTACAGCCCTTCGAAATAAGAAGAAACAGTGGTCACCGGCGCAGACTGTAAACCCTATCGAAAAAGGTTGGAAAACTGATCGGCAACGGTTGCCAGCACCGGAGAAGAAGCCGGAACCCTCGCCGGACTTTTGGGGATGAAGCAAAATGTAGGGTCGGGTCTCCGGTCGGGCCCGACCGGGTTTAAAACGATTTATTAAAACAACGTTATTTTGGGTTAAACAGTTTTAAAATTCAAACTTTAGGGCTAATGTCAGCATGACAAACTGAACTGGATGAACCGATTGGTTCTTGGCCATGCCTGTCCAGTACAGTCACAGTTCAATTGGGCCGCACGATTCAGGTTAAAAGATTTCTGAAATTTCATTTTAACCCCCAAATGTTCCTATTAAGTACGGAAGGGCCGAGAAAATTTATTTAATATTTATATTAAACCCTTTTAATTAATTGAGAAATTTTTGAAATATCCTTAGGCCAAAAGTAGACCAAGTGAAATCCAATCAAAATAAACAAATAGTGTATTTTTACTATTTTGAGCATTCTGGACTTAACGGTGGAGTTTGATTTGTGAAACAAAGTCCCAGAACCTTAGACACGAGAAACGTTAAAATGATAATTCTACCTTTAGTATACTAAAAGCCAGATAAATGTCAAGGGGGACATAGTTTGACTATTTTGAGCACTCTGGACTCAACGGTAGAGTCCGTATTAGCAAACGAAGTACTGAAAAATGTGATACGTGAAATCATAAAATTACGAAAATGCCCTATGCTTAATGTAAATCACAAATAAGCTAATTAAGATCTGAAAAAACCTTGAATCCATTATAATCCATATTCCAGACTTGATGATAACGTTCCTTTGAGAAGAATAAGACCTAGTAACAAATTAAAAAATGACGAATACATCCTTAGGACACAACGAAGTTACCAGGAGAGTAATAATCAGATAAATAAGTCTACAAAAATATTGCAAGGACCAATAGACTCAAAACGAAGCCAGAATACATAACTGTGAATCAGAAAGAATGGGACGTTAAAAAGTATAAATTATCGAATCGCCCTTGAAAGGCCAAATATGCTATAAGTTTACAGAGAGCCCTAAAATGGGAAATTTAAAACACTTAACTGAATAGACTAAATTCAAAGGAACTTAAAACACTGCATAACAATATTGAGATTAAAATGGGCACTAATTCGTTGTGTAATATTTTTGGAACCCTGATTATAGGACCACCTAAACAATGGAATAGAAAAGAAGCTGTAGGGGTAACAATAGTGGTACCTATTTGAGAATGCAATACTAAGAAACTGAGGTAAGTAACTCCTATGCTTTAATATGGGTTATTCCTAGCCAGTCACATCTATTTTCATATGTTGCCAAATTTGTACTCTATCACTACCTATTGAACTTGATTTTTCTATTTTGAAGCCAATCGACTTGTGATTATTGGTTATGCCTGTACATCGAGATTGATTTGCTTGCCTATATCATTGTGAACTTGATTTTTGATACTTGAACATAATTGTACCATAATACATACCATGTCATGATCTTGTGATATAGCTTGTTAATAGAGATCTTGTTATTCCACACACTTTATGACTTGTTGATTGTGATATTAATTGTTTCATACGATTGTACATCCCATGTGAAGTTTTATTGATCATGATATTCGGTATGTGCATGGGGTTGTGCTCAGTTACAATGACCCATTTATTCACAGACTGCGAGGTGGACCCTTTGGGGTCTTGTGTGTCCTACGAGGATTTGAGGTGAATGAGCTCTCACGCTATTCAGTAAGCCCGAAAGAGAGAGGCGAACCTAAATGTGCATAGTGTGGGGTATGTCGGGCGCCGGATTGTTCATACAGCTATAATGTTAGAACTCGATACTGACATTTTTGCATTGTTGGATGATTATATTTTATACCCTGTGAATGATCATATTATTGCAAGTATGAAACACTTTTGATTGGCTAACGTATTATTGGTGGCAGCAACTTATTGTGTTGAGCTGGATCTCTTTTGACTGATTCTCTCTTGTATTATTCCTTATGGGGATAAGCTTTTTTGGTCCCTCAGGTCATTATTGCTTTATTTTGGTGACTGGCTATATGACATCTTTTTCTTCTATATTCTCATGGACTAACTTTGATCCATGGCAAAGCTGAAAATTTACTTATTGAACTAAGTTAGCTCACTCCTTACTTATGACCATTTTTCAGGTAGCCTATGATGAATGATATGCAGTGAGATAACTAGTGGAACTAGTGAAACACAAATGATTTATATTGAAGATATGAACTCCAATTCAAAGTTGACTATGTACTCTTTAAGGTTAAGTTCACAATTTGTATTATAATGTTACATCATTAGTGATGAGGTTAGCCTAGTATGTTGGATCACCATGATTAAATTGTATTCAGAGATATTCTGAATGTTGATTATTTGGGATAAGTTGTTGATCAGCTGAATTGTATTAATGTAACTTCCGTTTTAAGTAATTCAGTGATATAGAATAGATGTATTGGAGCATGTATATTGATACACTAGAGATATTTGGAGACTGATTCTAGACATGCTCTGATGTGTTGGGATGAGTTGCATTTTTGATTTAAAAAGGTTTTAATTTCTGCTGCTTTGACCTTATATTTAGAATGCAATTCATTATAAAGTTGAGAAGTCGCCTTTAGTTGGCCGCATTGTCCTTGGAAAAAATCAGCAAGATGGCCAACTGGCATCACTTCTTCAACATCTGCGTAGGGTGGGGTGTCGGGTCATGGCAACAAACCTTGTGAAAACGATGGACATAGCCATAAGGGGGTTACATAAAAACTTCTTCTTGAAGGCTATCATTCAGAAATGCATTTTTAACATCCATCTGAAACAACTTCCATTTACGAATAGCAGCGACGGCAAGCAGACGACGAACAGACGTGAGACGGCCAACAGGGGCAAAGGTTTCCTCATAATCAATTCCATATTCCTGTTGAAATCCCTTGGTGACGAGACGAGCCTTGTACCGTTCAATGGAACCGTCGGAGCAGGTTTTGATTTGTAAACCCATTTGCTTCCTATTGCATTTTTCCCTAGAGGAAGATCAACTAAGTCCCAAGTACATGTTTTCTCAAGGGTTTGTAATTCTTCAGACATAGCTTGTTGCCAAAGAGGGTTAGAGCTTGCCTTACGATAAGAGTGGGGCTCATGATGAGAGAGAATAGTGGAAAAGAAATGATACTCATGAAGATGGATAGGTTTTTCTTTTGCCCATGAAGAATGACGAAGTGGTAGATCAAGAGCAGTAACATCAAATAATGCAAGCAATGGTGATGGATCAATAGCAGCGTCAAGATCAACAAACAAAATGGAGGACTTAGGAGGGACCGTAGAGGAAGGGTCGAGAGACTCATTAAGAAATAGCTCAATAGAGGAATTGGTAAAGAATGAAAGAGTGGATGGAGAAGATAAGTGAAATGAAGAGAGAAAGGAGAACATTTTGAGTTCCCAGAAGATGACATGATGAGAAATACGAAGTCTCTTGGCGTATGGATCCCAATACTGATAGCCTTTGTGTTTAATTCCATAACCTAAGAAACAACAGAGACGAGCCTGAGGTTCCAATTTGGTGCATTTATGGGTTTGGAGTAAGACAAAGTAGGTGAAACCAAACACCTAAAGAAGGCTATAATCAGGAGACATGCCATAAAGGCATTCATATGGTGACTGGTTGTTGGTAATTGGAGAAAGACGTCGATTTATGGAATAAAGGGCAGTGAGGGCAACCTCACCCCAAAATCGTTCAAGACAAGAAGAGGAAATAAGAAGGGCCCGAACAGTGTCCATAATATGTCAATGTTTGCATTCGACACGACCATTTTGTTGAGATGTGCCAGGACAAGAATAATGAGAAAGGGTACCATGTTGACGAAGGGTGTTTAGAAAACTACTGTTTTTATATTCCATTGCATTGTCAGTGTGAAAGATTTTGATAGAACGAGAAAACTGAGTTTGGATCATACGAGCAAAATCCAAGTAGATTTAGGGTAACTCTGAGTGTTTTTTCATGAGATATAGCTAGGTGAAGTGAGAGTAATTGTCAATGAAAATGATAAAATACGTGGATCCTCCCATTGTGGGACGAGGAGTAGGTTCCCAAACATCAGAGTGAACTAAATCAAATGGAGCAATGGAAACAAAAATACTTATATTGAAAGACAAAGCAGGTTGTTTTGCAAGTTGACAAGACATACAATCAATATGATCAATTGTAATTGAGCCTAATAGCCCACTAAATGCTAAAGTTTCCTAAAATTTTTCATCAGATTCTTCTTTACCTTGTTGAGGCTCAGTGATATGGCCAGTGAGATAGAGTCATAACTTGCGCCCTCGCAGAAAACTAAACATTGCTTGAGACCAGCGAATGTAGTTTGAGTTATTGAGAGTGATGTTGATTGGATGGGAAGCATTAATATAGTCCATAGTGTAGATCTTATGAGAAAAGGATGGTAAAATTATACTGAAAGCTGAAATTGAATAAAATCGAGCACAAAAATGGATTTAGAAGGGCAAAAGAATCTAGGAACCGGTTTGAACCGGTCAAAAAATTCTTAAAAAATGGTTGAACCGGTTATTGGAAAGGTTCTGTAGTGAACTAGTTTGGTGTTGAACCGGTAAAAGGCTAGGGCTGAGGTGGCTTCTGTCAGCCTGGATGTAATATCCCGACCCGGGATACCGGGTCATATGGCACGTATTTCGAGATTAAAGAAAATTTGTGTAAAAATAATTACACCAAAGGAAATAATTAATTATTTATTTATATGAAATTATTAACTCTAATTATGATGAAATAAATTTGAACACACAAACACACACTTTATGGTGTATTGTGTGTATGATATAAAGTGTATAAAAGTATATATATACACATGTCCATGTATAAGTATGTGTATATAAATAGTTAAAATATTATTAAAATTATAAAGTTATATTAATACCAATATCAAGTGAACAGTAGTGCAAGTGGGTGTGTGTGTGTCGGCTGTGTGTGTGAGTGTGTGTAGGTGAGTTTGTGTGTGTATATATAATATACATATAACACAAAAAATATCAAGATCCATTTAATGTAAGCTGCCAAAATGGAAAAGCAGAATTTATGGAGTGTAAGATAGGTTGATAAGGTCAAAAATAGAGGTTGCAAAGGTGTAGAGAGAGAAGGGTCGGTGGTGAGAGTTTAAAAGGCCAAGGCATGCAAAGCATGCTTGGTTCGTAAGAAACTGATCCTGGAGAGCATTAGGAAGCTAAAGGAAGAAGAAGTAGAGAATCAGAGAGAGAGAAAGATACAGAACATCAAAAACAGGTATTTTCTCTCTCTAAAAATATAGAATGGATATGAACTGTTTTAGAGTTTGTTTTCTTTATATGATGTTCAATATACGTTTAAAGTTGAACCATGCATGGAAATCTAGTATTAGAGCACTTTAAAAAGGAAACCCAAGAACGACTGCCATGGATGACCTTCAAAAGAACAGGTCTGAAATGGGTGAAAATAAATGGGTTCTAGCCTACCAAGACCTCAAGATGAGGTCAAAGGGGTTTCAGAAATACCACTACGTGATCAAAAATCAAAAGAAAAGCCTTCCAAAAATGGAGTTGCAGGTACGGGTTACAAGACCCAGTCCCTGAACCTCACTATTTAACCGACCATTATGAACGGAATATGAAACCTCTTAAGTAGAGGAACAAAACAAGCCAAGCCTCATCGAAAATGGTCAAGAAATGAGCATGAACCGAGGGTAATACAGGTTTAGCTATCACGACCAAAACCGAGCACACGAACCATTTTAATCCTTCAAATGAATGCCAAATCAATTGGTTATGTCTTAGGAATGATTTGGAACCAAAACTGTGGTGAATAGCTGAGTAGAAAGTCACGAAATAGAAAGAAAAGGGATTCTGAAATTAGGGCAACAGTGGGTTCGAAGTGGGGAAGACGACGAGTCAACTCGTCACTCGGTTTAAAATGGGTGGGTTGACTTAGGACAGGTGGCAGCCTCTGGGCTTGCCACCGAAAAAATGGAACGACGGCGTTTTGCATTTGGTTTAATTTAAATGGACGCTAGGGCTGACGTCATCATGACATCGCCACATGTAAATAAACCGGATAGACCGGTTGGTTTATGACTAGACCGGACCGGTTCACTTATTCTTGGACCGAACCCTCTGGTTTTCTGTTTTATTTAAAATAAATAAACCAACACTCTTTGTATTTACGGATTGACCCCAGAATTTCTGGACAATCCTATTATGGCCCAACTGATGAGGAATTTATGCATTTAGACCCCTGGAAGAAAAATTAAATAATTAAATAATAAATTTAATTATTTAATAAATAAAGTAAAATTACTATTATACCCTTGGGTAATAAATAAAGCAAATGAAGTCAAAATTAAGCATATTAATCGTGTATTTTTACTATTTTGGACATTCTAAGACTAATGGTAGGGTCCGTTTTATGAGACGGGGCCCGAAAAATAAAAACACGTAAGGGGTAAATGACCAAAATACCCTTTGACCAAAATTAACAAGTTATTAGTGTATTCTTACTATCTCGGACCTTCTGAGTCCAATGGTGAGGTCCACGACACAAGATGAGGTCCCGAACATAAAGACACGTAAGGGGCGTAAAATGACCAAATTACCCCTGGTACCTCAAAAGTCAAATTAAAAGCAGGGAAGGTCTAAATTGACTTTCTTTGACATTCCGGACTCAAAAATGGAGTCCAAATTACGAAACGAAGTACAAAAAAATATGACACGTAAAACGGTAAATGACCATTTTGTCCTTTTACATATAACAGTCCGAATTAAATGTTAGGAAAGCCTAAACCGACTTTCTTCGACACTCCGGACTCAATGGTGGAGTCTATTCGACCAAAAGAAATGTCTAAAATAAAAAGACATAAAATTTGATGAATAGCATCTGTTAGATGACTATGAACTGAAATAATGCCAAAGTACTAATACTAAGGCATGTACGAGAAACGAAATACGAAAAGACACGACACGTAAACATGTCAAATAAATAACTTTAAATTAAAGTTAATGGAACTCTCAGAAGAGTATAAATTGAAATAAATTCAATTTCTAACACATTAAATTATGTCATAGGTTACAAGTACGAGTTAAATTAAGTACCTATGAAATTATGAAATCGTTTTAGGATCTAATACGATTTAAGCATAAGTTAAGGAATATCGAGATGATATTACAATGAATGTGAAGTTGATGAGATGTTTATGAATTGTTCTTAGGAACTACAAGGAAAGTGGGAAAGCGCATTATTAGCACTAACCCTAAAGAACCAAAGTGAGTAACCCTGTGTTTGAATTGGAGATTTAACTCCATGGATTTAAAAAGGTTTTAAGTTCAAAGATATGAAGTATTTGAAGTTTCAAATTCAGTATTTACATGATGTAGTTTTAAATTGTTCTATTTTATAACCCCATTGTGACATGCTTAGTGATTGGTTTCTGCAACAGTTTTCCTTCAAATACTTTTCAGCATGTCTAGTTAAAATGCAATTATTGTTAAATATCCTGAATTTGCTTATTTCAAGTATACGAAGATTTTACGAAGTTATGAAAAGTATCTATGAGAAAAGTTATATGATAAATGTTTTATAAGATAATGGTGCATAAGCACATAGACAGGATTTTGGGTTACATACGAACTCAATTGCCCTGTGACAAGATTTTGGGTTACATACGAACTCAATTGACTTTCAAATGCCCGGTAGCAGGATCTAATCCCCCAGGCAAATGAGATATCTCCATTTATAAGTAAGATGGGAGTCCGGTTCGAAACGGGTTCCACTAATGGAAGTGATAAAATGACAAATGATTTGAAAATGGAAGTAGGTTTTACCCTCATTTTCAATATGCATATGTTTTGAGTTTTTATACTCTATGTAAGAAATACATGTTATGTTATATGTTTTGAAGTTCATGAGTATAAGTATAGCTTGAATACTTTAACTGTTTCAAAGCTATTCGTTTTATGAAATGCATATGTTTTGAGTTATACACTCTATTTGACGAAGTATAAGTATAGCTTGAATACTTTAAATGTTTCAAAGCTATTGTTTTACGAAATGCATATGTTTTGAGTTATATACTCTAATTGACAAAGTATGAGTTTAGCTTGAATACTTTAAATGTTTCAAAGCTACATGATTTAAGGAATGCATATATTCTGTATTCAAAGTATACGAACAATTGGCGGTGATTATTTTGCAAACTCTTATGTACTAAACCACTGCTAATTGAAAACCCCATGACGAATACTGGAATTGCTCACAAGCTTAGATTAGCTTACCCGGACTTTGTTCGGACCCCCCTTTCAGGTAATTAGCAGCAGTCTTGACTTGAGGACGTTGATGATGAGTCCAGCTGATTTTGGGAAGATATGTTTAAGTAGTTTCTCTTAAGAAGCCTATGAACTCTAGTAGTACATTTTGTATTAGTAGACAATGTAAGAATATGTAATGAGCCCTCAGGGCCACCGAATATGTATTGTATTAATGTATGAAGTCTTTAAGTTTTCGTTATACTCTGAATGTGACACCATGTATGCTAGTTATGGAGCGGCAGTATCGGACGGATGTGCATATTTTAAAAATGAGAAAAGAAAAGAAAAAGTTTTTCACGCTTCCGCAAAACGTATGTTGCACATCTATTCGATACCGCTGCAGATGCGAGCCTTGTCTCGGGGCCTTCGGGTCTCGGGGCGGCGGTCGCGATCCGGTAATCCGCAGAGGGTGGGTTTTGGGTCGTGACACTGGACGTGGCAACACACGTCGTTGATGTGTACTGATGACGTAGACTTGATGACATGGCAAGAGTGGGGTGCTGAATGGTAACGTGGACGTGTGACATGGCAGTGTCGGATGGCGTATTTAATAACGTGGCAACATGTGTACTGCTATAATATCCTGACCCGGGATAAGGCATGTATACCGAGATAGACTCGATCGAGTAGTGTAACACTAGTTGTAACCTGAGCCGTTTAAGCTCCATATCAGGGTATTTTATGGAATTGTACAATATTGGAATACGAATGGTTTGTTTCGTATAGCTAGTGCCGAGCAACACCAAAGTAGCCCAACACTGAGTCTTGTAATACGTGTACGCACGTATTTCCATGCATGTGAACGTTTGCATGCATGCATAGCTTAATTAAAATAAGTGTATGTATATGCTATTAGAAATGGATATATATGTGTATATATAGGCATATAAATAACGTATATAAATATGTATATATATGTATAAGGTATTAAGTATGTATGTATATATGTATATTTTGACATGTAAAAGAAAAGAAAAAAAAGAAAGGAAAAGGGGAGGAAAAAGGGCTGTGTGTGTGTGCTGTATGAGTGACTGTGTGTGGTGTGAGGTGTGTGGTGTGAGGTGTGTGGCTGTTGTGAGGGCAGCAGGGCTATCGACTTGAGAGTGCAAGTGGCAGTGCTTATATGTGTGTATATATATATATTGTGTAAGTCATATGTGGGAGGTGGAGATTGAATGGACGGTAAAAGGGGAGTCAAATAGGGCTGCAAGAAAGGTAGGAAGAGAGAGAAAAGGTGGCTGCAAGTGGGGGCAACCGAGTGAATTTTCCCTATAAATAAAGTTGGCCACTAAGGGAAATTTAGAAATAAAAGAAGGAAACCAAGAGACTGAGAGCGTTCCTGATATTTAGAAGTGAAGGAAAAGAAGAAGAACCAAAAGAAAATGAGGGAGAAACTGTGAGCCAAAAGCTCACACGGGTAAGTGAAGTTCAGTTTCTATTTTCATGATCTAAGCATATTCGTTTAGTTTTGAGCATAGGACCTTGTTAATCATGAAAAATGGTGATGATATGAACAAACCACAATTCATTTGGCTTAGAAATGAGAGAGAAAACCCTAGTTGTAGGTTTAGGGTGATAATTTGGGTTCATGGATTTTATGCTTGAAACCTTGATTCAAGTGTAGGAAAATGATCCTTATCAGTGCAGAAACATATTAGAACTAAGTTGGAATCAAAACAGCTAAGAAATAGGCATGGAATTAAAGAGGAACAGTTAGCCGAAAAATCGGCCGGAGAAGTTTGACTCCCTATTTGTGAAGATTGGGAGGTTTTTGATGGAAACAGAGGGTGGATTTGAGATCCTGGTGAGGAGGGTGAGAAAACTGCATCGGATTTGATCAAGGAAACGACCGGAATTGGGTTGTTGTCACCGAAGAAGGTGACGAAACCCTACTGCACCTTCACCCGATTAACGGGGAAGGTGATGAATAGTGTTAGGGCGTTGGGCCTCAATACTACGTCGTTTCAGTTTAGGATTTTTAAATTTTAAAAGGGAATGAGACTGTTTGAGTGTGCAGACTTTAAATTGAAATCGGGATAAGGGGGTTAGGGATAACCAATGCACGAATAAGGAGACTAATCGTCGTTTGGTTTAAAAACAAAGAGAAAAAAATAATGGGGGCTGCTGCCCCCGAGACTCGAATAGGGAACCAAAGGCAAGGGAGTAAGGCATACAAACCAAGTTGATAGGACAATTGATTACGCCCAAAGAATAACGCGGTAGTTGTAGTGTAGCTTTGGGGTGTCGATTCCACAGGGAGACTAAATTAAAAGAATAATAAATAGAATTTCTGAAACTACGGAAGTATTAGACGGTTAATGAGAAAATAAAATATAAAAAGTGATTTTGAATGCAACTAAAAATTAAACAAGCTGAATAACGGATGAAAATGTTCAAATTTAACGAACAGTAGAGTTTCGAGAATCCCTTGCACATAGCTGGTATTTTAATTATTTCTAATTCACTGTTAACTCAATTGAGAATTTAAATTCCAAATATCTCAATCGGAAGATATAAAATTATGAACCAAAATTAAACTGAAAATAACCCTTTGAAAAATCATTCAACACTTTTACATCTCTCAAATTAATATTCACATTGAGAAAATCCAACGACGACAATATACCGAATGAGCAATATTGCAGCAAAGAATTGAATCAATATAAATATTTAATTGTTCCAAAAATAATCAAAACATTAATCCACTCAATAGAAAAAGCATGACCGAATCTATAAACGGATTAAAACCTTTAATTATTCGGGCAATAAACTCCAACAATAAATTTATAATGATCAACAAAGAATTTAACAAATTAAAACCATATACAAGAATCAAAATAAATTAAAATAGTCATTTATGGTGCAAGTTCATCCCTAACTCTACTTGAAAATTTAATTACCCATGTACAAGATGGATAACGTAAATTTCATGAAGAACAATTGAGCCATGGAATTGCTGCGCGCCGCTCCTCTGGTTCTCTGTACAGTAGCGCCGCACCTGCGGCTCTCTCCTCTGTGTTGTTCCGTTGCAGGACGTCACTGTTAACCGCCGCGCCCTTTCTGTATTTTTTTTCTTTTTAAACCACAGGCGTAGGACCTGCTCTACACACTAGGGCCCCGCACTTACAAAACCAGCTCCCTGGGCCTTGCGCATGGCTCCAAGCCCTGCACCACACTCTGCAGCCGCAACAAGACCAGCAGCCATGTTCCTCTATTCAGTCGGGCCCCCACAACATCTAAACACCTCACTTACTCAAAGCCCAACAGCCGCATAATGCTCACAAAAGCCCAGCCGTTCCACCTGGTTTGCGCCTTAGGCGCATGGCCCACATCAACACTTAATTCTTTTGCCTTGTTCTTCTTTTTTTTACAATCTCCAACCGGGCCCCACAATAGGTTTCCTTTGATTCTTTTCTCTTTGTTTCATTCTTTAGCCCCAGCCGCACAGGCAGTAAGCTTCAACCAGGCCCAAGCCCAACAGCCCCTTGGGGCCCACATGCCAAGCCATTGTTCCTAACTCAGCCCATGCATACGGACTGACCTTGCTTTTTCTCACCTGCCTGGACCCACTGCTTCGTTTCCTTTTTCTGTTATTTGTTTTCCTAATGCCAATCCACCTGCAATCTCACTTTTATTCTTTTTTTCATCCTTCTCTTTTTATGAAGAAAATAAATAAATAAATAAATAATAATAACGGAGCCTAAAATCGAACAAAATTCATTTCAAATATATTAAGTGTAAAGCGTAATTACAAACTATCTCTCGTCCACAAATACTATGCTATTTGATATTCAAAATATTATAAAATAAAGCTCAAATATGTCTCACTGTGAATAAAAATTAAATTAAATAATATCAAATATATCTCAATATTCCTATTCACTTTCTAGCAATTTCCTCCAATAATAGGGTATTTAGAGTGCATTTTTGTGCACTCATCAACAATCCCGTCCCAACTAAATCCCACAAATATATATGTCGCGACCCGAAACCCACCCTGTGCAGATTCCCAAATCGCGACCTCCGCCTTTGGCCCGGGGGCCTTAGGGCGAGGCGAAACATAAGCAGTGGTATTGGACGGCGGTGCGGCTTGTGTTTGCGGAAGCGTGAAAAACTTTTTCTTTTCTTTTCTTATTTTAAATTTACGCACATCCGCCCGGTATTACCGCTCTTTATAACGGTACACATGTTATCACATTCAGAGCACAGTAAAACTTAAAGACTTTATAATTAATACATGTTCAACTGCCCCGTGAGGCTTAATACATAATAGTTTTACTAACTTCTAGTACAAAATGTGACTACTAAAAGTTATAGTGCTTTCCAAAAGACTACTAGTCCTGTAATAGCTGCTTCTACCCTTCCTCAAAATGGGTGAAGCTCAAATCATCATCATCCTCAAGGTCAGGACTATCATCAGTTACCTGAAAGGGGGTCAGATAAAAATTTGGGTAAGCTAATCTAAGCTTGTGAGTAATTCCAGCATTTGTCATGGTTTTCAATTGGTAGTGGTTAGTATAAGAGATTTTATAAAATAATCACTACAAATTGCTCGTATAGTTTGAACATAGAATATACGCATTCTTTAAAATAGATAGCTTGAAACATTTAAAGAAATCAAGCTTAACATATACTTCTTCAAATAGAGTATAGAAACTTCAAAACATGTAGATATGCATAGTAAAAATGAGGGTAAAACCTGCTTCCATTTTTAACATAACATCTTATCACGTTCATTAGTAGAATCCGTTTCGAACCAGATTCTCGTTTTAATTTTCGTGGAGATATCTCATGCTTAGGGGATTACATCTTGCTACCTGGCATTTATTCGTGTCATAGTTGAGTTTCGGAGAAACCCAATGAAATCCGTGGTGCTTATACACAGTTTATCTTGCCTTTCTAGTGGCAACAGGAAGTATAAAACACTTACAATTTGATGCTATTAAAAAGCATTAAAATATGGCCTCCTTGTAGTTGCATTCAAATACATTTAACACATGACTTCTTCAAATTGATGCTTTTATGAGCTTTCAAAACATAATATTCATGACTTCATGATAGAATCTTCAAATACATGGAATAAGCAAATTCAGCATATTTAAAGAGATTTGGCATTTTTAAACTTAGATATACTAAAATATATTTTAAAGAAAACTGTAGTAGAAACCATTCGCTGAGCATGTCACAATAGGATTTATAAGAACATAATATTTTAAAACATAAAAATGTAATACTGAATTTTATATTCAAATGCTTCACATATTTTGAACTTAAAACTTCTTCAAATTCGTGGAGTTAAATCTCTACTTCAAATATAGGATTACTCACCTCTGTCCTTTAGCGTTAATACCAATAATGCGCTTCCCCACTTCCTCTGTAGTTCCTAGGAACAATTCATGAATAGTCTCGTCAACTTCACATTCACTGGAATATCACCTATTGATGCTTCTTAACTTATGCTTAGATCATATTAAATCCTAAAATGATTTATGAACATTCCCTAAATTTCATGTGTACTTAATTTAACTCGTAATCCTAACCTACGACACAATTTAATCTGTTAGGAATTAAATTCATTTCAATTTATACTTTTCTGGTAGCTCTATTAATTTTAAGTTTGATTTATTTACTTCACATGTTTACGTGTCGTGTCCTTCCGTACCTTATTTCAAAACGCGGATGTCACGCCCCGGATTCCAACGAACTCGAGGCGCGAGTAACGAGACAAAAGAAATAAAATAATGAAGAAATAAAAGATAATTAAGGACAATCAAATACATTCTACATATTGTTCTGATACATTACATAGGGTCTGGTCCATTTGTTTACAACATACAAAATAAGATACAGTCTCGGGCTTATGCCCTTATACAATGTCAAAAGCGCCCCTTGGGCCTAACATAATCCCCAATTAGATCATCTCCTCGTCTCATACAGCTGGAACATCATCTGAAATGTTTGCCCCACTAAAGGGGTCAGCTCAACATGCTGGTACAATATAATGCCAATGCAAGAAACAAAACTAAGGGCGTGGCATGTGCAAGTGTACAGTTATTTCTATATGGCATTCGATATCATGATGGTAGTATATGAATAGTATACAGTATATGAGCAGTATGCGTGACACACCCATGCAACTCTATGCCCACCCATGTCTCATGATACGGCCTTTCCCCGCTGGCATGAGTACCGCCACGTATGTCTTGCTTCATGGTCCGGAACCCGTCAGGCAGGCGAGTACCTATTGGCCGATTTTGGGTTTTTCACCACAGGATCTGCACCCTCATAATGCATAGCACCACGTGCTTAACTCACGCCATGCACAAAGAACCACACTATGCCAATATGCTGTGATTCATTCATGCCACAATATAATCTCAATGATGCATCTCGTTCATACAGGAAGCGTGCTTTCAAGTACATATTTCATAATGTCAACAGTTCTCAAAGCATGTAATTCACACATTACACTAACACATGCGATATATACATAATCATCATCCACATCATCACCCAACTTTAGCAAGATAACGTGAAGCACATAAGCATGTGAACACTCAAGCAAACATGTGAATAACCAAGGCAGCAGAACAAGTATTCCTAATCTCAGTTCTATTTCTTATTTAGCATAATATATCGTACCTGATGATCGACCTCAACTCAAGAAGGTGTACTCGTAGTATGGTAAGATCACTGTGAGAATACCGAAGGTCAGATCACCTTCTCTTTGCCCTTTCGTGTTCCTATAATCATAACATGTGATTCAGTTCATTTGTTTCCTGAATGATGCTATTCAACAAATTTTATGTCTTTATTTTATAAGTTTCTATTTTGCTAAATCAGACTCCACCATTGAGTCTGGGACGTCGAAGAAAATAATTTTAGGTTTTCGTAGAACTCAATTCGGACATCTAGGTTCAAAAGGGCAAAATAGTCATTTTGCACTTTTCACGGGTCCTTACATTTCGAGACCTCTTTTCACAAATTGGACTCCATGGTTGAGTCCGGAATGCTCGAGATAATAAAGTTTCACTATTTTTTTACTTAATTTGAAGTTCGTTTGACTGTGTTTCAATTCAGGGGCATTTTGGTAATTTTAAAGGTTACTACGGGTCTTTTATTTTTTGGGACCCAATCTCATAAAACGGACCTCACCATTGGCCTCAGAATGGCTGAGATAGTCAAAATACACTAATGACTTGTCCTATTTGGACTCCGAGTTATTTTGGAATATTTAAATAATTAAATTAATTAATTAATTAAATTATTATTTTATTAATATTTAATTCTGGTGGGTTAAAGTGTAATTACTTAAAAGTTTCGGGTTAAAGTGTAATTTCTGAAATCTGAGGGGTCAAATCAAAATTTTAAAAAGTATAGGGTCGAATTGTAATTTTCAGAAAGTTCAGGGGCAATTTCGAAATTTGCAAACCCTTATCCCATATTCGGATAACCAAACAGGGATCACACCAGAATTTAAAACCTGGGAGCGACACGTGGCAGGGGCGGTTCAGTCCCGCCCGAATCGGACCCGAAACCCGACCCGCACAGTGCCCCTTCTTCCTCGTTTTCCCGGCGAGCCTCCGGTAGGGTTCCGGCGCCTTCTCCGGCGCCGGCGACATTTTTCCCGTGAGATTTTTATAGTTTCTGAATGTGGTTCTCTTCAGTTTTTCATGTAGGTTCCATATCTAGGGTTAGTTTTGGGTCTAAGCCACTAGATCTTCACGAAATAGAGGGTCAATCCCTCGGTCAAACCTCCGGCCAACTCTTTCCCCTTCATTTTTGTGACGGTTCGGTTCTGGTTTAACCCCCATTTTCATCCTAAAGTATTTCTGCACCTCCTAGGGTTCATTCCCTATCATTTAAACTAAGTTTTTCACGAAAAATGACAAGACCCATTTCTTACACCCGAGACTTGCAACTCCCCATTTCTCCCTCATCTTTCAACCCTTTTAACTTATTCTTTTTGCATTATAAACCCTACAACATGCTCTTTAAGATCATATACATTAAAGTAATTATCATGCTTTTAAAAAATTCAAAACAGAATGGTCACTTACGGTTTCTTTGTTGGGTTTCTCTCTCTAGCCGTGCACCTCTTTCACCCTCTGGTTCCAAGCTTGATTCAAGCTCCACAATCTCTTCTCCCTTCCCAGAACTCTCTCTCTCTCTCTCTCTTTGCTCTCTGTCTTTCTTTCCTTTCTCCCCTCCCAACCGAGACCAACATATACATTTCACACATCAAGTATCACACGTCTCTCACCACCACCAGCCCCTTTTCTTGACCCTTTTCTCTCTGTTTAGCCAGCCTTGTTCTTTCCCAAATGCAGCTTTGCATTAAATGCAAAGCTGCCTTATATGTATGCCTATACATATATACCACTCATTACACACACACACTAAACACACACACTCAGCCGACATCTCACACACACGCACTCAGTTGGTCATAGACACACACACACCCGTCCAGTTACACACACACACAGAGTGCACTGCTATACAAAATTATACATATCCATATACACATGCATGCACATATATTATTCTACACATACCTACACATACATACTATACATATATATAATCCTTATGCATCAAAATTAATAATAATAAAAATTTAATAACCAAGGAAAATTTTCATATATAAAAAAAAATTTTCCGGGTTATTACAGCGGACCTTACTATTGAGCCCACAACGTCAGAAAGTGTTTCAGTCTATAGTTACATGAATTTATGCTATTCATCAAATTTTATATATTTTTATTATAAGTATCTCTTTTGGTCAAATATTCTTTACCATTGAGTCCGGAACGTCGAAGAAAGTCAACTTAGACCCTCTCGGACTTCCATTTGGCTTTAGGGGCACTAGGGGTAATTTGGTCATTTTATATTTTTAAGTGTTTTTATTTTTTGGAGTCTCGTCTCACAAAACGGATCTCACCATTGGTCTCAGAAGGTCCAAGATAGTAAAAATACACTAATAACTTGTTTAATTTGGACATCGGACCATTTCGACATTATTTAATTTAATTAATTAATTTTATTTATTTAATATCATTTATGTATAATATATATATATATATATATATATATATTTGTGGGACTAAATGGACACAAGATTGTCCTGTCCAATTGGTAAGGAAGGGGGTTTGGGTCTGAGGGGTTCCGTGTTCGAGTCACAAGTGCTGCGGCCCTTTTTATTTTTCTGATTTTTCTTGACCCAAACGGCGTACAAGGCCCTAAAATTGGGATAAGCCATCTTATTCGCGCATAGGCCATTAAATTGGCTCATAACCGCATATCCAAACAGGCCCAATTAGGGTTTTAAACCCTTAAGCCCAAAACAATGCCGTCCCAATAATGCGGTGGCTAACCCCACACTGTGACACGTGTCTGAGTCGACACAATGGTGATCCATCTCAGTCAAGACTCGACTGAGTCAACTCGCGAGTTGGCTCAGCGGGGTTATCGTCTTCCCTACGCCCAAGCTACTGTTGCCCTACTTTTTGAATTTTCCATTTTCATCTTCGTGAAGTTTGAGGGATCAAATCTATCTGTTTTCAACCCTAAATCATTTCTGGGACATCAAGGATTGTTTTGGCATTCACTTGGGGTTTCGAATCAGACTCATGATTGCATTTGGGAGGTTGAGGCCATGACATGCAACTCAGCCATACAGACTCATTTTTGAGCCAAAATGCATGAAGTTTCTTTTATTGTAACTCATTCTTCAGGGGGTTCAAGTCTTCATTCTCAAAAATGGATTTTATATTGAGTTTATGAGGTTGGGTTTTAAAACCCGTACCTGCAACTCCACTTCTAGTGTTTTCTTTGAATTTTAAGGTCAAGTCTTTGTGTTTTTAAAACGTTGGGGTGGTCTAGTTCAGGTTCCAATAGGTTAAATGGGTTTTGGTTTATGTGTTTTTAGACTTGCTCTAAGCAACGTCCATTAATGGTGGTTTGACGTATGACTGGGTGTTCTTGATGTGTTTAGGGTCCATTTTTCATGCCTTGTTCAAGAATATACATCCTAAACATCACATATGCATAAATATAACCTAAACAGCTTGTATACATGCATAAATTTTAGAGAGAGAAAATGTGGTGAATTTTGTGTTCACCTGTTTAACAGTGTTTTTCTCTCCCTTTTTCTTCAGAATCCTTTCCCTTCTCTCCCTTCCAACGCCTTGCTTTCTTTTCTTCTGATTTCCTTTAAGCATGCAGTGCATGCACCTGCTTTTAAGCAAGTTCCACCTCCCCTCTTTCTTATCAGATCTCTCTCTCTCTCTCTCTCTCTATCCTTTTACAACCCCTATCCTTGACTTCTTCACTGTTCTAATTAATTCTTCTTTTTCATTTCTCAGCTTTTCAACTTTCCATTTAATTCTTGGTTGATATTTTGTATATATATATATATATATATATGATATACCACAAACAGACACACCAATTACCTTGAGACACGTGTGCATACGGAGTTAACAAATCTCGATCATACAGAGCAGCAACCAGCCTTCAGGGCACTCTCATATATATATCATACAGAGCTGATAATCTCGATCATACAGAACAGCCACAAGCCTTCAGGGCATTCTCATATACGTCTATCGTACAGAGCCGATAAACTCGGTCATACAGAGCATCCACAGCCTTCAGGGCATTCTCATATATATATCATTCAGAGCCGATAAACTCGGTCATACAGTGCAGGCAAAACCTTCAAGGCATTCTTATGCGTATATCTTCCAGACCTTCTGTTCTGGGCAATATTTATTCGACATTTCATATGGTTCCGACCTTATGGTTTCCTTAACAACTGCCAAGCAGGGAATAAGAAAACAGTCTTCAACACGGAAACTACTATCTATGATTATCTCCATCTACGACTCAATGCTCCATAAGGTAACTGCAATCTCCGATGATCAAATCCCTATATTCATGGCGTCAAATCCTAATCAACTTAGGAGAGCCACGGCTTATAAATTAAACCCTAGAGGTACGCTTTATTTTATGCTCATTCTTTGGCTTTCAATACAGTCTTTCAATTCTTTTACTTACTTAAGCATCGGAGCGGCTACCGCCAGAGCCAATCCGGTGGTCCTCTGATCATCTTTCTGAGTGTTCTACAGGTCACGGAGTCCATAGTTATTGCGAGCCGAAAAGTGCAGCATCAGTTTGGCGCCGTCTGTGAGAAACGACTAATCTCCAAGTGCTCTATTCATAAACTCAACTCTTTCCTCACCGGAAAACCATGGCACCAAATCTCCGACCACGACAGAATATTCAGAATTCGCAAAACGCTCAACGTCAGCCGCCTGCTCCTCGCACAAAGGGGCCAACGGCCAATCCTATGCGATAAGAGATCGAAGCAATAAAATGACACAATGAACTGGTGCAGGAGCAGTTGCTTGCCATCACCAGAACACTGGCAACACTCACGTAAAACCAAGCAGCGGGTTCTCCTAGCCCGCCGGTCAACTTCGTTGCGAGAACGCAACCTCCTGTTGCCACAGAGAACGAAGAACTTCATGCGCAGGCTCCAACTAACCAGCCTGGGCACCCCTCAAGCGTTGCTCGCGCTGGCCGAGATCCACAGCCATCAACAGTCCCTGGCTGGGGAACATCCGCCTTCATTCCCGACGTCCATTACCGGAGCACTACTTGAGCCCCAACTCCAAGGGCCTCGGGAGCACACCCGGCACCGCAGGAGCCTCATCATGCAGCACCAATCCCTCCGGTTCGGAATCCTCCTCCGTCCGAAGGGCGTAATCAACCCTACTACCCTGAAGCCGAGGCTGTCAGGCAGGGTTCACAAGATGTCAGACTCAGAGACCCGCGGAGGGTAGAGGAAATTATCGAGTCGATGGACCGGACAATTACCCTGAGAGGACCTCAGAACCCTCCAGAGCAAGACGAACTGGCCAGGCTGCTCGGAAGACTAGCCACCCCATTCACCACGCCATCATGTTAGAAGAGAGGCCCAGAAAGTTCATGGTGCCCAAGTTCACCTTGTACGATGGATCTGGAGATCCAGGAGATCATCTCTCTCATTACCAGCATACGATGGCCCTTCACGGAGCCTCTGATGCTTTCATGTGCCGAACGTTCATCACCAGCTTGAAGGGAACTGCTCTAAAGTGGTTCTACAACCTCCCTCCGAACTCAGTTACCAGCTTCTACGAGCTCGGTAGACAGTTCTTGGACAGGTTTATGACCAGCAAGAGGCTTAGAAGGGGGCCAGAATTCCTGCTAAACGTCAAGCAGACCAGGGAGGAATCCCTCCGCGCCTACATTGCGCGCTTCAATACCGAACTCACTGAGATCACTGACTGCAGCCCAAAGTTCCTTATAGCAGCCTTAACTGCTGGGCTTGCCCAAGGTGGGTTCAGAGACTCTTTGACAAAAAGCCCTCCAACCGATATGGCGGCATTAATGGATCGGGCCAGGAAATACATCAACCTGGAAGAAGCCAACCGCACATCCCAGAAGGGTAGAGATTAGACCCAGAGGGACAATCCGAAGCGGGAGGACCACAAGAAGGAGGATCACAGAAGAGACTCCAACAAAAAGAGGGCCAGGAGCCCAGAGAAAAGAACAGCACCCAGAGCTGTGTACAACTCCGGACCGAGGGAGTTCACCAACTTCACTCCTTTGAACACTACACCGAACCAGGTACTCCAGCAGATCCGAGATTGGGAGAACCTGAGGTGGCCGGAACCAATCAAAGAAGATCCCAGCCTGCGGGACCAAAGTAAGTATTGTAATTTCCATAAAGATCATAGACATACAACTAACACATGCAGGACCCTCCGATATGAGATAGAACAGCTCATAAAGAAGGGGCGTCTTCGAGAGTTCGTCAAGCAGGACGGAAGGCAGAACCCCCAAGAAGACAAGCCTCAACAGCGGCCAGACCAGAGGCCCGAACAGAGGCAGGAGCAGAGGGAAGGACGAAACGAGCCTCAGCGGCAGAACAACCACGTCATCTACGTTCTCTATGCTGACTCCCCTGTCACAGGAATGTCTAACAGGGTAAGAAAGAGATACGCCCGGGAGGCTAGAGCCACCCCGAACGTATTACAGATCTCCAACGTTGAAAAGAGGCTCAAGCCAGCACCGGAGATCCAATTCACCGAGCAAGATCTAGTAGGGGTACACTGCCCTCACAGTGATGCCCTTGTTATTACCCTCAGAATCGCCAACTTCGAGACCAGGAGAGTCCTGGTCGATACTGGCAGCTCCGTCAACATACTATTCTATGAGCCGCTTAAACAGATGGGGATAGACCATGACAACGTCAAGCCCACCACTGCCGTGATGGCAGCTTTTGATGGCAATCTCAGCACCCCGTTGGGGAGAGTCGACCTTCCTACCACTGTAAGAGAGGGTGAAGGGCAGAAGATCAACATCTCGGAGTACATGGTGTTAAACATGAGATCTCCCTACAACGTCATAATCGGGAGACCCTGGTTGCATCAGATAGGGGCAGTCACTTCGACCCTCCATCAGTGTTTGAAGTACGTCCACAACCAGAGCGTTCACTCTGTCAGAGGGTGCCAACCAACCTCCCGGGAGTGCCATGCTATTGCCCTGAAGGAGAAGGCCCCTAAATAGCAATTACAGTACACCCGGGACTGTGCAGATTCGGTTCTCACTCACTCTCCCGAGGTGGAGGATTGCCCATCCAACATTGAAGAACCCCTGAGCCCAAGGGGACGTGACAGCCGAGCCGAACCTGTTGGCGAGCCCATTAAGGTACTGGTCAGTTCAGAAGCTGAGGGGCGTTATTTGTACATCGGCCCAGACCTCACACACACTGAGTAGGAAAAGATAGTCAGGTTCTTAAAAGATAACCTCTCTATCTTTGCATGGGATACCAAAGACATGGAGGGAATAGATCCCAATCTTATAACTCACAAGCTGATGGTGGATCCGGATCACCCGCCAGTCAGACAGAAGAGAAGGCCGATCGCTCCTGAACGGCATCGGGTTATAAATGAAGAAGTCCAAAGGCTGCTGGATGCCAGGATGATACGGGAAGTATTCTATCCCGAGTGGCTAGCCAACACCGTGCTCGTCAAGAAGAAAAATGGCAAGTGGAGAGTTTGCGTTGATTATACAGACCTCAACAAGGCGTGCCCCAAGGACAGCTTTCCACTGCCAAGAATAGACCAACTGGTTGACGCCACTGCGGGGCATGAGCTTATGAGCTCCATGGATGCCTCCTCTGGATACAACCAGATCCAAATGTACCCTCCAGATCAAGAGAAGACTGCCTTCATAACCAAAAGAGGGCTCTACTGCTACAGAGTGATGCCTTTCGGTTTGAAGAATGCTGGGGCCACTTATTAGCAGTTGGTGAACAAGATGTTCAGCCCACTGCTCGGCAGCACCATGGAGGTATACATCGACGACATGCTAGTAAAGAGTCTTCAGAAAGGCAGCCACCTCCAGCACTTAGCCCAGACCTTCGATATCCTCAGACAACACAAGATGAAGCTCAACCCCTCGAAATGCACCTTCGGAGTTACGAAGGGAAAATTCTTGGGATACATTGTCTCTTAGAGGGGTATCGAAGCAGATCCCACTCAGATCCAAGCTCTGATTGGACTAAAGTCACCAAGAACCAGGAAGGAAATTCAGGCATTGAATGGCAGAATTGCGGTACTGAGCAGATTTATCTCCAAATCCACTGACCGCTGCCTACCTTTCTTCAAAGCTCTGAAGGGCAGCAAAGCTTTGCAGTGGACGGAACAATGCGAAGAATCCTTTCAAGAACTAAAAGAGTATCTAGCCTCTCCAGAACCCCTGTCAAAACCAATACAAGGAGAAAAACTACTCCTGTATCTTGCAGTTTTCGAAAACGCGGTCAGCTCTGCATTAATCAGACAGGACAGAGGAGTACAGAGGCCTATTTTCTACGTCAGTAGGGCACTACTTGACACGGAGAAAAGATACCCAGAAGTTGAGAAACTGGCCTATGCCTTGGTCATATCAGCTCGGAAGCTTCGACTTTATTTCCAAGCCCATCCAATCGAGATCCCGACTGCCTATCCTCTGAAGTCAATACTGAGGAAACCTGAGGTATTGGGAAGATTGGTGAAGTGTTCTGTGGAGCTAGGGGAGTTCGACATATCATATGTACCCCGAAACTCCATCAAAGGGCAGGCCTTAGCTGATTTCGTAGCCGAGTTCACCCCGGCACTTCAGAACAAGGCACAACTCACTGAAACCTCAGGAACCTGGCTGCTGTACATTGATGGATCGTCAACCGATCAAGGTTCAGGGGTAGGCCTGGTACTACAGTCCCCTGATGGACTTACATCTGAAAAGGCAGTCAGCCTGGGATTCAAAGCTTCTAATAATGAAGCCGAATATGAAGCCCTAATCTTAGGCATGAAGCTTGCCTTGGAATGCGAGGCTCAGAACCTCGATGTCTTCTCTGACTCCCAACTGGTGGTGAGCCAAGTCTTGGGAGAATTTGCCATTAAAAATGATAGGATGCTCCGGTACTCCGAACTGGTGAACCACTTGAAGCATTCCTTCCAGACATTTACTATCCAGAAAATTGAGAGAAGCTAGAATTGCAGAGTAGATGCTCTGGCTAACATGGCCTCCCGCCTCAAGTCTGAAGCAAACTCCACAGTTAAAATCTCCTTTCAGCCAGGATCCAGCATTGAGGAGGTCCAAATTGCTCAAGTTGATGAACAGCCCCAGAACTGGATGACTCCAATCCTCCAGTATCTAAGATCCGGGCTCCTCCTAGAGGACAAAAACAAAGCCAGGAGAATCTGAATCAGAGCGGCTCAGTACCTGATCCTAAACAACAAGCTTTACAGAAGGTCGTATTCTCAACCTCTGTTAAAATGCTTGGCTCCAGACGAGTCACAATATGTCTTGGCTGAAATACATGAGGGAATCTACGGGAATCATAATGGGGGCAGAACTATAGCCCACCGAGCTCTAACACAGGGTTACTACTGGCCTGGCATGCTGAAACAGGCAAAGGAATATGTTCAGAAGTGCGACAAATGCCAGAGATTTGCCCTGTACCAACATCAGCCTCATCACGAGCTTATCTCGATTCCTAGTCCCTGGCCCTTTGCTTAGTGGGGGATGGACATCGTAGGTCCATTGCCAAGGGCACCTCCAAACAGGAAATATCTCTTGGCGGCCATTGATTATTTCTCTAAATGGGCCGAAGCCGAGCCTTTAACATATATCACAGAAAAGGAAGTTGAGAGCTTCACCTGGAAGAACATTGTGTGCAGGTTCGGCATACCACGTGTACTTATCTCGGACAATGGGACACAATTCACTGGTAAAGGCTTCAAGGCATTCTGTGAAAATCTTAACATTAGGCAACACTTTGCCTCTCCAGTCCATCCACAAGAAAATGGGCAAGTAGAGGTCACCAACCGAACAATTCTTGACGGGTTAAAGAAAAGGTTGGAACAGGCCAAAAGAAAGTGGGCAGAAGAACTCCCTGGAGTTCTTTGGGCCTACAGAACAACCAGAAGAACTCCCACCTCTGAAACTCCCTTCTCATTAGCCTATGGAACAGAAGCAGTAATTCCGGTTGAGATCGGTATGCCAACCCGGAGGACTGAGGCCTTTGAGCAAGAATCCAATGATCAGCAGCTGATGGAAAACTTGGATTTGCTCGAAGAGAGAAGGGATCAGGCCAGCATCAGGATGGAGGCCTATCAACAGAGAATGGTCAACAAATTCAAGGTAGGACTCAAGACAATCAGCTTTCAAGTTGGAGACTTTGTCTTAAGAAGAGTCTTTCAAAACACCAAAGATCCTACCATGGGAAAGTTGTCACCAAACTGGGAAGGCCCCTACAAAGTAACAAAGGTTGTTCGGCCTACCACCTACTGGCTAGAAGACATGACTGGGAAACCTGTTCCTAGGCCATGGAACGTGGAACACTTGTGGAAGTATTATCAGTAGAGAGGTTTTCTTTTACTTCCATAAAATGTTCATCTATAAATGCACAGGCCTCTAGAGCCTGGTCCATAAATGTACAAGTCTTCGTACTTGGTCCATCTATTAATGCACAGGCCTCTAGAGCCTGGTCCATAAATGTACAAGTCTTCGTACTTGGTCCATCTATTAATGCCCAGGCCTCCAGAGCCTGGTCCATAAATGTACAAGTCTCAGCACTTGGTCCATCTATTAATGCACAGGCCTCCAGAGCTTGGTCCATAAATGTACAAGTCTCAGCACTTGGTCCATCTATTAATGCACAGGCCTCCAGAGCCTGGTCCATAAATGTACAAGTCTTCGTACTTGGTCCATCTATTAATGCACAAGCCTCTAGAGCCTGGTCCATAAATGTACAAGTCTTCGTACTTGGTCCATCTATTAATGCACAAGCCTCCAGAGCCTGGTTCATAAATGTACAAGTCTTAGTACTTGGTCCATCTATTAATGCACAGGCCTCCAGAGCCTGGTCCATAAAATGTACAAGTCTCAGCACTTGGCCCATCTATTGAATGCACAGGTCTCTAGAGCCTGGTCCATAAAATGTACAAGTCTCAGCACTTGGTCCGTCTATTGAATGCACAGGTCTCCAGAGCCTGGTCCATAAATGTACAAGTCTTCGTACTTGGTCCGTCCATTAATGCACAGGCCTCCAGAGCCTGATCCATAAATGTACAAGTCTTAGTACTTGGTCCGTCTATAATGCACAGGCCTTCCGAGCCTGGTCCGTCTTCAATTAGCAGATTCTATGATCCAGTCTATCCAAAGACAGAAGTTCCGAACGTCTACAAACTAAAATTTTCGAGATCGGAACACCTCAGATCTGATATTTATATTATTTGGCTTATCTGTCAAACAAGTAACAAGTACTATAATACCGATCAGAAGTGAAGTACTTTGATTCAAGCATTTTTCTAAGTTTCTTTGATCTATTCTCAGAACACTCATATATCAAAAGTACACAAGAAAGTGTTTTACAGAAGAGCCCATTCAAATACGAAGAACACCAGATCTGAGAAGAAGGAACTCAATCTTATTAATGATTCAATGGATTTACATCAGTATAAGAAGACTAGAAACAGAACAAGTACGCAAAAAGCTACAACAAAGACGCCATTACATAGACTACTACAGAAAAACTACTATATCACTACTATTTGCAGCATCATGGCTTTCTTCCTGAGATGATATAAGGGCACAGGATCCAACCTTCCATCACCGCCACCGCCGGCTCCATTTGAAAGGAAGGAACCCTGAACCCCAATTTGCATCAAGGAGTGCCCAGGCCATTTCATCATCGCCATCAATGATCTCAGTGCCAACGGATGATGAGGGCTCTGGGCCTCAGGAGACTTTTCATTCTCCACCTTTGTAATCGGCATAACGCCCCAGCCGATTGGAGCAAGGGTCTCTGCCAAGTCACAAAGGGGAGGAAGCGGCCCCCATTCATCTCCCTCAAAGCAGTTGTCACACCCCAGCCGATTTGAGCAAGGGTGCCTGCCGGAATACAGAGGGAAGGAAGCATCTCACCTTCGTCTTCATCACCGATGCTCCAAGCCTCGGTTGAATCAAGGAGGGACCACCTCCCATCGGAGAAATCTCGACCGGATGCCAAGATGGACAAGAAGGTCTCAACCTCCTCTAACCCTTCCTTGGAGACTGAATCAAAGGGAAGGTTAACTCTCGGCCACAGTTTAATCATTCCCAACTCAGACTGAAGATCGTCAATCATTTCCGAATAAACAGCAGTTTTGGAAGAACATCTAAAAACTCTCCTATGAGGGAACAGTTGGGAACGAAAAGATTTAGCGCAACCGTATGATCCTCTTCCACATATATAGGCCTTCGAAGACCAAAGGCCACCCAGTTGGACCGTCGCAACGGTTAGGCGAAAAGTCAGCTTCGAAATCCCAAACGACGGCGGTGCAATAAATGAGACATTAAACTGCCCTCTCGGGAGAAGCAAAAAGCAAAGCCACATACGTAATATACAGACTTTCTAGTCTTTTCCACGTATATGACGTGACAGTTTCTCCAGGTCATTAACACTTAATGGGCCTCGTATACAACAGAGGTCCATCAACTATGAGGTTTCTTGGCCCTTGTCTTAACAGATCTGGAGGAAGAAGTGCTGATCAACCGAACTACAATCACGAAATGTCCATTCATTATTAAGTCTCCGGATTCAGAACAGTCAGCTTTGAAATGTTTCCAAAAGAAGTTAAACTCCAGAGCAGCACTACTTGCAACAATTACCACCATCAACTATAAGTTAAAGCACTACAGAGCAGTATAACTCAAGACATGCACAAATGCTACAGAGCAATATAACTAAGGAGACGAACATCAAGCAAAAGACTGTTCCATTAACGAATGTATATTTCAAGTACATTGGAAGTTGAAAATAACAAAATATACATCCTAAGCCTGATCAGTAGGAACAGAATCAACAGCCGGAGAAGGATCGGTAGGGGCAGCATCAACCATCTCAGTCGGTACGACCACTTCCGTGGGATCGGCAGGGAGGACATCAGCCACTTCACCCTGGATAAAAACCTCTGAAGGTTCAGATCCAGGCGGCACAATTGAGGAGACATCAAGGTCTGGAAACTTGGCAAGGAGCCGGGAACGGAAGTTGTTGAACCCAAACGTAATCAAACGATGGGTCATTCCTTCCAGCTTCGACTTCATTTCCTCCTCATTATCCATCAATGCCTGCTCCATGGCGTCTTCAAGCTGTTTACGGTGCTGATGCCGCATGCCGTTCGTCTTCGCCTACAACCTTTTTGCCCGCTCAACGGCAAGGTCCCTCTCTGACTCTATCACGATCAAGGAGTTTTGACATTCCTTCAGCTTCTCTGCGGAGTCGTGAGCCTCCGACCGAGCAGTACCAATCTGAAGCCCCAGATCGTCCAGATCGGCCCTAAATCGGTCAAACTCCTCCGTAGACGGAGAAACCTCCACCAAAGCAGAAAGGGTGTGCAGGGTCTGCATAATACAAAGTGAACAGTTCAATACCAGCATAAACGCTTGAAGCAAAGGGAAAGAAAAATAAAGGGCCCGACGAACTCACCTTAACCTGAAAAGCGATCAAATCAACAAGAAGCTTCCCCGACTTCTGAGGCTTGAGTTTAACTGAGCCTTTGGCCCAGAAGTCCCTCAGAATCCTCTTGGCCTCTTGATCGACAGCATCAGGAGCCACCGATGACGATGCCCCCTTACCCGCTCGACGAGACGGGATTGGAGGGACCAACGAGATAGAGACAAGAGCCTCTTCCTCCCCCTCCGCAGGCTCAGGAGAGGACAGAACTAACCTCCGCTTCTTTTGAGCTGGAGGAACCGCTAGAGAGGAAGCCTCCCCCGCCGCCATGGGCGGCGATGGCCCGGTCTCCCACTGAGCCATCACATTGCCAGCAATCTCCTCAACACTCCCCCTGGCAGCCATCAATCTATCCGGGTTAACAATAGAAGAATGGTCTCGAATGCTGGGCTTCAAGAGCTTCTTATATTGCTTCTGAATCGCGGGGGAGAAGTCTGGTCTCTTCCACGCACCCTTGACTGCAGAGTAAGCACAGAAATTGATCAGTTCAACAATCGGCAAACAAAACGAAATCAATACAGCCACGAAAAAGTTGAGCCTCACCCCTTGGCCCAGTGGTTCGAAGGAATGCGGAGGGTTGACCTTCAAAGTTCTTGAATTCCCATCCTCCTTTAATAAAAAAGTACCACTTCTTCCAGGTCTTGTTGGAGGAGGGCACAGAAGTAAGGGGCCTGAATCCACTATCAAAAGACATATAATAAAGGCCCTCCGCCTTTTGAAGTTTTAGATCCATATTGCTACGGATCAAATCGAGGGACACCTCGACATTATTCATATGCCCTAACACGATGAAGCTCAACAGATGTCTCAAACTGTTAAGGTTCAGGTCTGCGGGGCAAAGGTTAAACCAACAAAAGAATTGTTTTATTATATCAGGAAGGGGAAGTGTAAGACCCATTTCAAACCAGGCCAGATAGGCACAGATTTCCCCCTCTCTGACGTCGCTCGGGCGATCCTCAGAATCTGGGACCCTGAAAGTAACATTTGTGGGAAGTTTGAACTTCGCCCATGATTCCTTCAACATGCTTTCAGTAATTACACTCTCACCCTCCTCTCTGTAACCGGATCGACTAGAAGTCTCACCAGCCCTATTCGGGGGCTCATCAAATGCATCAACAATCCTAACCCCCGGACTAGAGGGGGGTTCTACCAATCTATTCTCATCAATATCTACGGATGGAAGATTCACTAACTGCAGTTGAGGAACGGTCTCGGAAGGACTGCCCAAACCAAAGCGTGACTCAAAGCCAGACATGGCGAGCAAAAGAAAGAAATGAAACAAATAAGAGGGAATGTAAAAAGGGACTAAAAGTCGAACCTGAGATCAAGAAAGGACTATGAACACCGGATATCCTTCAAAACTTCAAAATATGTCAAATGGCGGTCTGGTACTGTAGAAGCGAATGCAGAAGAAAGGTATGAAAGACCTTTCCCTCTCTTTATATACACATTCGAAATATGAGCCTTCCAAGACGAGCCGACACAACGGTTGAAGGTAATGATGGATTCTCAAGGTATCGGCTGCGCAATAAATGGCGCATTAAACCGACGTTTCGAGAAATGGAAAAGCAAAAACGAATGACTCTTCACAAAACCCACAACCCTAGTTAAGCCCTAGCTTCTAACTAGGGCTCGGGGGGGGGGGGGGAGTAGCTGATATACCACAAACAGACACACCAATCACCTTGAGACACGTGTGCATACGGAGTTAACAAATCTCGATCATACAGAGCAGCAACCAACCTTCAGGGCACTCTCATATATATATATATATCATACAGAGCTGATAATCTCGATCATACAGAACAGCCACAAGCCTTCAGGGCATTCTCATATACGTCTATCAAATAGAGCCGATAAACTCGGTCATACAGAGCATCCACAGCCTTCAGGGCATTCTCATATATATATCATTCAGAGCCGATAAACTAGGTCATACAGTGCAGGCAAAACCTTCAAGGCATTCTTATGCGTATATCTTCCAGACCTTCTGTTCTGGGCAATATTTATTCGACACTTCATATGGTTCCGACCTTATGGTTTCCTTAACAACTGCCAAGCAGGGAATAAGGAAACAATCTTCAACACGGAAACTACTATCTATGATTATCTCCATCTACGACTCAATGCTCCACAAGGTAACTACAATCTTCGATGATTAAATCCCTATATTCATGGCGTCAAATCCTAATCAACTTAGGAGAGCCACGGCTTATAAATTAAACCCTAGAGGTACGCTTTATTTTATGCTCATTCTTTGGCTTTCAATACAATTTTTCAATTCTTTTACTTACTTAAGCTGTAATATCCCGACCCAAATTAGAGGCTATTAAGCTGTTGTGTTGAAATTAGAGATCAACACCTTTGGTAACAAGGTCGGTGTCGACCCCGACGCACGAACCTTAAGTAAGTGTCCTGAAAAGTCAGGATGACTGTACATCACTTTCGTTGCAATCACCAACATGTCGATCTTGATGATAATTACATTTTCACGTCAACTACAAATTGTTGATACGAGTACGAGAATTTGGACAAATATTACGAGAATACGAAGATTAGTACAAGATAATGCATTTAAGAAAATAATTAATTTTTAAAGTAATTAATTATTTAAGTATAAGAAGTAAATTGTAACAATTAATATACGTGATTAAATATAGAGATATATATATATATATATATATAGATATTGTATAAATAATTATAACCTTAAATATATATATGTATATATATAATTACAAATGAATATATATGTGTATGTGAATGCATGCATGTATGCCAAAATATGTATGTATGAGATGTATGTATAATAGGGCATACTATTGTCCAAAGTGTACAAAGGTGGGAGAGGTATGTGTATTATCCAAGGGGTATTAGGGTTGAACCTTGTACATATACCTATATATATATATATGTGAGTCAAACACCACACACACACACAACCGGCCACTCATGGCCTGCCCAACAGTGGCAATTCAGGCCACTCATGAAGAAACCTGAAATGGGTTAAACCAAGGAGAGGGGAAATCAGAAATTTCAATGATTTCTTCTCCTTATACATAATACATGGTGCTTATACACACAAAACACAACCATCCGAGAGTGAGGGAGAGATTGAAGGAGTTTCTGAGACATTCAGAAGTAGGAAGCAAGGAGCAAGGGAGAGAGAAACAATTTGAAACAAGGTAAACCCTCAAACACTTGAATTTCTCTCTCTAGAATTTTTATATGTATGAATCTGTTTTAAGCCTTTAATTTAGCATATATGATGATTAGGATGTGTATACATGAATTAGGCATGAAAATCTCGACCTAGAACACCTAAGAAGCACAAGCCGTACACACGGCAGCCATGGATGACCTTGCTTGAAGCAGGTCTGAACCAACTTTCCCTAAACCAAATTTGGTTTATCAAGACCTCAAGAAGACCCTAAGAACATCCCAAAAACCTTAATACGCGACCACGAATCCCAAAGAAAGACCTCCAAACATGAACTTGCAGGTTACGGGTTTACAACCCAAACCCTTAAACTCTCATTTAAACCAACATTCACGAATGGGATTTGAATCCTCATGGAGAGGGGATCAAAATAAGCCCATCCTCACTAAAAATGGTGAAGAAATGAGCATGAACGAGCCACTTACAGTCAGGATTATCGCCCCTTTAACCGAGCAAACGAGTTCGATTCGAACTCTCAAACGAATGCCAAGTTGTTTAGTGATGTTGTGGGAAGGGTTTCCCATCAAAACAGTTGGGATCGGTTGAGGGAAAATTCTCGAAATAGAAAAAATGGGAAAACTGTAACTAGGGTTACAGTGGGGAAGAAATGGGGAAGACGACAGTGAGTTGACTCGGCCTTTTAAAAATTTCCGTGTCGACTCGGACACGTGGCGGCCTCGGGGCTTGCCACCGAATTAATGGGGCGACGTCGTTTTGGGCATTTGGAATATATATATATATATAACGGTTAAATTAAAGGAAAACGGAGGGATTTGCGGTCAGTGGGGTTCGAACCCCTGACCCCCACGCGCCCACGCACGCCTTTTTCCACTCGGCCACGCGTATGCGTGTGTCCATTTACAAACACAATATGTATATATATTACAGTTAAATTAAATCCAGAAATTAAAAAGGTGCAACCGCACCTGGTGAGATTCGAACGTGCGTGGTATGGGGAGGGAGGTGACACGCTGGCCAGCGTGCCACCCTATTCAACCTGTTCAAATTACGTATAAAATAATATATATATTATACTTAATTAAGATTAATTTAATTAAATGAAATTAATTAAATTAAATGCTCCGAAATGGCCCGTTGTCCAAAAATTACAAGTTATATATGTAACCTTACTATCTCGGACCCTCTGAGTCCATTGGTGAGGTCTGTGACATGAGATGAGGCCCCGAAAAATTTAAGACTCCTAAAAATGTCAAAATGACCAAAATGCCCTTCTCCCTAAACAAGTCAAACGAAGTCCGAATTAAACAAATAAATAGTGTATCCTTACCATTTTGGATACTCTGAGACTAATGGTAGGGTCCATTTTAAGAGACGGGGCTCGAAAAAAATAAAGACACGTAAAAGGGGAGAATGACCAAATTACCCCTAGTACACCAAAAGCCAAATTAAACCAAAGAAGGTCTAAACTGACTTTCTTCGACGCTCCGGACTCAATGGTAGAGTCTATTCGACTAAAAGAAATGTCTAAAATAAAAATACATAAAATTTGATGAATAGCATCTGTCAGATGACTATAAATTAAAGCGATACCAAAGTACCAATCTACGGCATATACGAGGACATGACAACACATCAACTCTAGAATAAAAATTTCTAACTCATAAATTGATCTTAGGTAAGTCATGGAAGAACAACGAACCAAGTACACAATCATGACCAAGGCCCAAAGGGCCAAGGACCCTAAGCAACAGGCCTTCATGCAAGAGCTGTTGCGTCGACAGAGAGTAATCAACAGATTTGTCAAGATAGCCAAGGCGACAGAGGTCGTCTCGGTAAGCCCCTTCATGTTCAAATCACCCACTAAGGCCATGGTGGCGGAGGCTAAAAAGAAGAAGGAAGAAGAAAGGAAATTGGAAGAAGAGAGAGAGAATACAGAAACCTTAGCCGAATGGCGTCGCAGGTAATATTATTATCATTAAGAACCTAAGTTACTAGTTCTGTATTACAGTCATAAGACAGACAGGTATGACGAGTTAGGCTTCTCACAGTCTACACTTAGTGAGTTGTGAAGTTAATTAAGTACATATGAAAATTTATGAAATCTTCATGAATCTTGATAGGCTAAGGAAAGAAAGAGTAAAAGGGAAGGCGCCTCAGTAGAGCTAACCCTAAAGGACCAAGGTGAGTAACCCTGTATTTGAACTGGAGATTTAACTCCATATATTTGAAGAAGTTTTAAGCTCAAGTCATTGCAGCCTTTGAATATCAAATTCAGTCTATATATGATTCCGTTCTTTTGAAATATTCTGTTACGGCATGCTTATTAAATATTTTAAATTCAGCTCTTTTCTTGAAAATACATCAGCATGTCTAAATCAATTGCAAACCTCTTTAATATTCTGAATTTGATTGTCACGTGTATTTGAAGCTTTATTGTAGAATTTGTACATTTCATGCTTTAAATGTTCATGAAAAATATCTATTGAAGAAGTCATGTGACAAATGTTTTATAAGATAAACGGTACTAAGTACCACCCTATATGATGGTTGAAATCCTTCGGGATTCAACAGTACATGCCCGGTAGAAGGATCTAATCCCCCAGGCAAATGAGATATCTCCATCGACAGTATTGGCAGTAAAATGGGAGTCTGGTTCGAAACAGATTCCGCCTAATAAAAGAGAAAAGATGACAAGTGATTTTGAAAATAGAAGTAGGTATTATCCCTATTCTATTTCACGTGTTTATATGCTTTTAAATTGCATATGCTCTATTTGAAGAAAATGTGTATTTAGCTTGAATATTTTAATTGTTCAAAGCTCTTGTTTTAAGAATGCATATACTCTGTGTTCTAAAATGTACAAGCAATTGGTAGTGAGTATTTCATAAACCCTCATGTGCTAAAACCACTACCAGTTGAAAAACCCCATGACGAATGCAGGAATTACTCACAAGCTTTGATTAGCTTACCCGGATTTTATCCGCCCCCCCCCCTTTCAGGTGATTAATGGCAGATCGAATTTTTGAAGACACTAAGGATGAACCTAGCTTTTGGGAAGATTTGCTTAAGTAGTTCTTTTGGGAAAAATCACATGAACCTTGATTAGTATATTTTGTATTTCCAGACAGTCTAAGGATATGTATTAAGCCCCACGGGGCAGTTGAACTAAGATTGTAATGATAAAGTCTTTTAAGTTTTAGTTATGCTCTGTATGTATGATTATACATGTATACCGAAATGTGAAGAGTGGCAGTATCGGACGGATGTGCAAAAAAAAAAAAAAAAAAAAAAAAAAAGATTTTCACGCTTCCGCAACCACATGAAGCACATCTATTCGATACCGCTACCTATGCGAGCCTTGTCTCGAGGCCTTCAGGCCTCGGGGCGGCGGTCGCGATCCGGTAATCCGCTTAGGGTGGGTTTCGGGTCGTGACATAAGCATCGGAGCGGCTACCGTCGGAGCCAATCCAGTGGTCCTCTGATCATCTTTCTAAGTGTTCTACAGGTCACGGAGTCCATACTTATTGCGAGCCGAAAAGTGCAGCATCAATATATTATACTAAAACACACGCTAACACACACTTAATTCACACACAACCAACCGTCACTCATCACACACCACAAACACATACTAGATTCATACATAGCATATGCAGTATGCATGGCTGTGTCTCCTTCATTGTTTGCTTGTACATTATACACAATGTATGTACATCCGTATGTGTATACATATATATATATACCCGTATACATGTCTAATTTAAATTTTGAGCGCGTATACATACACTTATATTTTATGGTACACATATATATAAATATATACTATTCATTCATATACATACGTATACACGTACGAGTTTGAGTACAACGCCTGTCATGATGTTTGGTTCACATTTCAGTTTACATGTAATAATCTGGGTCAGGGTGTTACAATATATATATATATATATATATATATATTATACATAAATTATATTAAAGAAATTAAATTAATTAAATTAAATAATGACGAAATAGTCCGATGTCCAAATTGAACAAATTATTAGTGTATTTTTACTATCTTGGACCTTCTGAGACCAATGGTGAGGTCTGTATCATGAGACGGGGTCCCAAAAAATAAAGACCCATAAAAATACTAAAATGACCAAAATACCCCTACTGCTACCCGAACCTAAATAGAATTCCGTGAAAGCCTAAACCAAATTTCTTCGGCATTCCGGACTCAATGGTAGAGTCTAAATTAGTATTAGAGATACTTATGATAGCAAGGCATAAAATTTGATGAATAACATTAATTTTGAGACGGATCTATTGACATATAGGGAACTCGAAAAGGAAAGGCAAACTCACGAAATACTGACCTAGGAGTGTATTTAGAGGTAAGTTAATTCACTTTCTCTTCCATGTGGTGTTTCCAACCAAGTTTATTCATTACTGCCAAACTTGTGCTCTTGAACGTACTTGATGTTATTGTTTCCCATAATGTAATATTGTTCTATCTTGTGGACATTTATTGACTACTATATCTTTGTTATCATGTTGAACCATACTTTGAAAGGACTATTGCTATGTTTTACTGTATATATGATATTCCATTTTTATACTTTTATGGAATCACTTATGATCATGATATGTTATAAATACGGGATTTGAGCTCAGTCACAGTATCCATTCCGATGCTTCTGTGACAATGATGACCTACGGGTCAAGTCCGTGAACGGATGTGTGGCACGAGATGTGAGTTTATGGGAGGTATGCCGAGCCTCAAAATACAGAGGGGCTGCCATATCCTACTACAGATTATAAACATCTGATGAGTGCGCAAAAGTACACTCTAAATATCCCATGATTTGATTAAAATGCTAGAAAGTGGATAGAAATGTGGGAATATACTTGATATTATTTTATTCAATTTCTATTTACAATAAGAGGTATTTGAGCATTAAATTATAAGATTTTATATCTCAAATATTGCATTATTTGTTGGTGAGAGATAGTTTGCAATTGCGCTTTTCACTTAATATTTTTGGAACTATTTTTGACTTTTTGGCAGATTCGACTATTGAGTTTCAATTGAGATTTGGATGACGTTAAAGTTTCAGAATGAAAAAACGGTCTTCATGAAATTTTTAGAGGACGTCTTGGGCTTTTCAGAAAGGTTTGGTTTGCAAAAATCGGAGTTCGTTTGAGCCTCCAAACATTGTTTCGAAATCAGGTCTGAAAAGCTGCTCTAAATTCTGTCCGTCCAGCCAACTTGAAGGGGCCATAACTTGAGCTTACAGAGTCCAAATCAGGTGGTTTTTGATTCTAAAATTATCTAGTCATCCAGGGCTACAACTTTCGTGAAGGGCCCGAGTCGAGATTCAATTGTTATCTGATAGAAAACGGGGTGTAAAGTTTGTAGCAACTGACTGTGCGCGAGAATAAGAAAAGCAAAATAAAGAAAAAGAAAAGAAAAAACAATGGGCCCATGAAGCTGGAAAGGTGCAGAAACGGCTGATGAGGGAAGACCAAGAAAAGTCAAAGAAGCAATAAGAAAAATCAAAGGAAAGAAAAGAAAAAAAAAAAAAACCAAAGAAAGTAAAGGAAAAGTTGTGGCTATGGGACCTGGCTATGCAGAACAGGAACAAAGGGGAATTAAAAGTTACTGGCTTGGGCCCAAGCGGCTGTCTGCTGCGTTGGGGGCTTGGTGTGCGCTGGTTTCATGGGCTGCTTTGAAGAAAAATGGAGATTTATTAGTGTGGGGCCCGACTGAAATAAAGAAACCAAGCGCTGATTGAAGCCAAGAAACGGGCCTGGGCGTGAGGTGCATTGGGTCAAAGCTGCGTGCAGTTGTGAGGCTTGGGCATGGGGCTTTAGGGCGCGGCGGTGGAGTATTTGAAAGAGAGAAAAAAAAATAATACAAAAGGAAGGGAGGACGGTTGTTGACAGGGCTGCGGCGCGATACAGAGAAGAGGAACAGAGGTGCGGCTGGCACAGAGGCGACAGGAAACATCGCAGCTGCTCCATGACTCAGCTTTTCTTCGTGAGGTTTATGTTACCCGTTCTGTACATGGGTAACTAAATTTTCGAGTGGGGTTAGGGATGAACTTGCACCATATATGGCTATTTTGATTTATTTTGATTCCCGTACATGGTTTTAATTTGTTAAATTCTTCGTTGATCATTCATAATGAATTGTTGGATTTTATTGTCCGAATAATTAAAAGTTTTAGTCCGTTTATAGATTCAGTCATGCTTTTTCTATTGAGTGGATTAATGTTTTGATTATTTTTGGAACAATTAAATATTTATATTGATTCAATTCTCCGCTGCAGTATTGCTCGTCGGGTATATTGTCGTCATTGTATTTTATCAATGTGAATAATAATTTGAGTGATTTAAAGATAATGAATGATTTTTCGAAGGATTATTTTCAGTCTAATTTTGATGCATAATTTTAAATCTTCCGATTGAGATTTTTGGAATTTAATTTCTCAATTGAGTTATCTGTGAATTAAAAATAATTGAAATACCATATATGTGCAAGGGATTCCTGACACTCCACTGTTCGTTAAATTTGAATATTTTTTTCCATTAATTAATTTGTTTAATTTTTAGTTGCATTCAAAATCACTTTTTATATTTTATTTTCTCATTAACCGTCTAATACTTCTGTAGTTTCAGAAATTCTATTTATTATTCTTTTAATTTAGTCTCCCTGTGGAATCGACACCCCAAAGCTACACTACAACTACCGCGTTATTCTTTGGGCGTAATCAAATTTTGGCGCCGTTGCCGGGGAGACGGTAGAAGAATCAGTAGATAGATTTTCTTTTCAGCAGTTTGTAAAGGCGGTAACTTCGTTCCCTTCTTTTTTTTTTTTCTTGCTGTACTATTATTATTATTATTATTTTATTTTTTTATTTTTTTATTTTTTTATTTTTTATTTTATTTCTAGTTATTCATTTATTTATTCATTTTCTTTTATTTCTTTTTATTTTTTTTTTACTTATTTATTTTATTATTGTCATCTTGCATGCATAATAGGTATAGGGACGCATTACGCCGCTTTGCTTATAGGCCTGTGTTAGAGTCGGATTTAGAGTCTAATTTTTCTTGTTTTTCTAATTCTGTGTTTGATAATTCTTCCAATTCTGCAAATATGAGTGAATATGAGGATCAACCCACTAGGACCTTTCAGGATTACCTTCACCCTACACGCACAGCCACACCATCATGCATCATGTTTCCACCTAATGCCCGTCCAATTGATGTTAAAACAGGGGTGATACAATTACTCCCTACATTTCATGGTTTGGAAAATGAGAATCCATATGTGCACATTAGGGAGTTTGAAGAGGTAGTTGCGACTTTTCATAGTCAGAATGCAACACAAGATATTGTGAGACTTAAGTTCTTTCCTTTCTCTTTGAAGGATCGAGCTAAGAGTTGGCTATACTCACTGAGACCACGGTCAATTGGATCGTGGAATGAGATGACCCAGATTTTCTTCACTAAATACTTTCCCCAACACAAGACCAATGCTTTAAAAAGACAGATTTCTACCTTTGCACAAAAGGATAGTGAGACTTTGTATCAGTCTTGGGAGAGATTTAAGGAGTTATTGAGTATATGCCCTCACCATGGGTATGAGAGTTGGCGTGTAGTGAGTTATTTCTATGAGGGACTTACACCTAGAGAGCGCCAATTTGTAGAGATGATGTGCAATGGTGAGTTCTTACAGAAAGATCCTGATGAGGCCATAGAGTGCCTTAATGAGCTTGCTGAAAAAGCTCACACATGGACAGGACCTAGTGCTACTGAGAGCACAAATAGGTCACGACCCATAGGGAACCAACAGAGTGAGGGAATTTACCATCTTAGGGAGGAGGATAACTTGAAAGTTAAGGTTGAGACACTCACTAGGGAGTTAGAGATGCTAAAGGCTAGAAACGTACAGCCAACACACTTAGCTAATCATGTAGAGCCTTTTAGACCATGTTCAGTGTGTGACGGGGTAGATCACCTTGCCCAAGAGTGTCCCACATCAGCTGAGATGAGAGGGATGTATGAGGACCAATGTAATACCCTAAGTATGTACAAGAAGCCTTTCACACCCTACTCTGAGACCTACAATCCAGGGTGGCGAAATCACCCCAATTTTAGCTGGAAATCTGAGAACCAGCCACATGCACCACCACCTGCACAGCCTTTTAGATCATACCCTGCACCATATCATGCACCAGATCATGCATCTTCATCTTCTAGGAATTCTTTAGAAGACACTTTGCAGGCATTTATTGAAGCACAGGGTAAAACTAACCAAAAATTTGAATCTTTGATTACGCAGGTTGTAGAAGAAAACAAGGAGATAAAGAGGCAAGTGTCCAAATTGATGAGCTTTTTGAGTGTGACGGAACGAGGTAAACTCCCTTCTCAAGCTCAGTCCACACCTCATGGTCAACACATAGTGCAAGGGAATTTGAAGGAGGTGAATGCCATTGTGATTCGAAGTGGTAAGTCCTTACACATCCCAATAATGGATAAATCAGAGGATGTGGAAAATGAACAAGATGGTAGTAATGCCGAGGTGCCCAAGGAACTAGAAGTGACAAAGAGCCCTGTTAAAGAATTTGACATCGCCATCAAAGACAAGAAAGGAGTGGAGAATTTAGTGGATGACCATCTTTCGAGGCTCACATTTGAGGACACCTCTACTCACCTACCAATCAGGGATGATTTTTTCGATGAGCATTTACTTTCTATTACTCCTATACCATGGTTCGCTCATATTGTGAATTATTTGGTTGCAGGTAAGATACTGGTGGATTGGAGCGCTCAGGATAAGAGGAAGTTCCTGACTAAGGAACATAATTTCTATTGGGACCCAGGAGGTTCCGTTGCTAGGACAGGCCCCTTTATAGTAAAAAATATTTTTGAAAAAGGGGCAGTAGAAATAGAGGATCCCAAGGATGGGCGAGTGTTTAAAGTAAATGGCCAGCGTCTTAAAGTTTTAATTGATAGGCAAGTTCTGGAAGTGGAAGACATTCCACTGATAGACCCGGTCTATCCACCTTGATCGTGCCATGCAAGTATGTTTTATTTTGTATTTTTATTTTATTTATTTTTATTTATTTTATTTTGTTTTTGTTTTCTTTTATTTTCGTTATTTTTCTTTTTGTTTGCTGCTGTTTTCTTTGTTTTTATTTTTGTAGGTTAATTTTATTTTGATAGTTCGGATGCCATCTTTGGTGCTTAGCGAGCTTCCCACGACACATCAGGTGTATTCTCTCCTTTTTAGAACCCTCCATTCAATTTTGATTGTTAAACATTGAGGATAATGTTTCATTTAAGTTGGGGGGTGGGTGATTGCAAATTCATATTTTCATGTGTCAAAATTTTTTTAAAATTTGCATCACACGTGTATCTCTTTCACATGAGTACTCATTTTCATTCATAGCTATTTTTGTGAATTCACCGAATCCACTATAATCATTCTACTGAGACATTCACAGAATTTTTAGTGCACTTATCCAAACTTTGTGGTAAGATGGTGGTTGACACATGTAGCTAGAGAACTCTTTTGCTTAAGTATTCATGTGTGTTTTGGAGAGAATTGAGAGCCTTCAAATGTAAGAAATTGTGATAAGCGTTCATGATCTGTTGAATTGGGCACTTCTTTTGAGATTATCATTACATGGTTGGTGGTATGACAGTGGACATACTTGGGATATGACGAAGGTCAATTTAGGATTAACGTTTGAGCCTTTCAAGCTAACCCTTCTCATCATAGACCCTTAGTAGCCAAATTTGAGCCAACAAACACTTATAGTTCTTTTTCACGTGCCCACATCATCCATACCTCTCCACACTGGAGTATAGCCTATATTTTAATTTTTCCTACCCTTTTTGCTTCCAAGTGTGTACTAGGTGTGGAATTTACAATTCTTATCTTTTGTGTGGGATTGGAAGGACTAGAAAAAAAAGAAAAGGGAAGAAAGTCCAAAACTGTTTAGTTGGGTGAGCATCAAAATCAACGATCAAAGTAAAAAAAAAAAAAAAAGATTTGTAAAGAAAGAAAAAAAAAAAACAAAAGAGAAAGAGAGAGGGAAAAAAGTTGAAAAAAATTGAAAAAGGTGAAGAAAAAGAGAGAGAAAGAAGAAGAAGAATGAGATGTTTTGTTATTCAAAGATTTGAAAAGTTGAAGAGTACATCAAGTGAAAAGTTTGGTTTGCTATGATTGTTCAAGAAATTCTCTTAGTATGTACTTGGAAGTTTTTGAATCCATTTTTTCCTTTTCTTCATATAGCCCTAACCCGAGCCACGTTACAACCCTTTGATGTTGATCATTCTGATCTTGAGTAAACCTGTGGAAAGAGTGGTGGAAGTCTCATTTGTTAGTGCGCCTATCATAAGATCAATGTTTGCTTGTTGCTTGTTCATAGTTGCCTAATTTTTCGTTGAGCGTGTACATCCCTTGTCAACTCCATAGAGAGAACCCCTACATGAAACACTTTTATACCCGTGAGATATGGAGTTGAACCTTTTGCTTGAGATGTTCTTGATGTTGCATGTGTCATGGTTTGTGGTTAGATGGATATAGTTTGGAGCACACACACACACTCTTTGTGAATTGCTATAAGTGGATTGATGGATATAAGGATTATTGAATTCCTAAAATTGCTGTGATTTGCGGATTTGAAAAGTGTGGTTGGAAGCCTTCTGTGTGTAATCTCCCTTGATCTCTTTTGCCAAATGCATGAAAATTGCTAGGGACTAGCAATGAGTAAGTTGGGGGGTGTGATGAGTGCGCAAAAGTACACTCTAAATATCCCATGATTTGATTAAAATGCTAGAAAGTGGATAGAAATGTGGGAATATACTTGATATTATTTTATTCAATTTCTATTTACAATAAGAGGTATTTGAGCATTAAATTATAAGATTTTATATCTCAAATATTGCATTATTTGTTGGCGAGAGATAGTTTGCAATTGCGCTTTTCACTTAATATTTTTGGAACTATTTTTGACTTTTTGGCAGATTCGACTATTGAGTTTCAATTGAGATTTGGATGACGTTAAAGTTTCAGAATGAGAAAACGGTCTTCATGAAATTTTTAGAGGACGTCTTGGGCTTTTTAGAAAGGTTTGGTTTGCAAAAATCGGAGTTCGTTTGAGCCTCCAAACATTGTTTCGAAATCAGGTCTAAAAAGTTGCTCTAAATTCTGTCCGTCCAGCCAACTTGATGGGGCCATAACTTGAGCTTCCAAAGTCCAAATCAGGTGGTTTTTGAGTCTAAAATTATCTACTCATCCAGGGCTACAACTTTCGTGAAGGGTCCGAGTCGAGATTCAATTTTTATATGATAGAAAACGGGGTGTAAAGTTTGTAGCAACTGACTGTGCGCGAGAATAAGAAAAGCAAAATAAAGAAAAAGAAAAGAAAAAAATAATGGGCCCATGAAGCTGAAAAGGTGCAGAAACGGCTGATGAGGGAAGACCAAGAAAAGTCAAAGAAGCAATAAGAAAAATCAAAGGAAAGAAAAGAAAAGAAAAAAAAAAACCAAAGAAAGTAAAGGAAAAGTTGTGGCTATGGGACCTGGCTATGCAGAACAGGAACAAAGGGGAATTAAAAGTTACTGGCGTGGGCCCAAGTGGCTGTCTGCTACGTTGGGGGCTTGGTGTGCGCTGGTTTCATGGGCTGCTTTGAAGAAAAATGGAGATTTATTAGTGTGGGGCCCGACTGAAATAAAGAAACCAAGCGCTGATTGAAGCCAAGAAACGGGCCTGGGCGTGAGGTGCATTGGGTCAAAGCTGCGTGCAGTTGTGAGGCTTGGGCATGGGGCTTTAGGGCGCGGTGGTGGAGTATTTAAAAGAGAGAAAAAAAAATAATACAAAAGGAAGGGAGGACGGCTGTTGACAGGGCTGCGGCGCGATACAGAGAAGAGGAACAGAGGTGCGGCTGGCACAGAGGCGACAGGAAACATCGCAGCTGCTCCATGACTCAGCTTTTCTTCGTGAGGTTTATGTTACCCATTCTGTACATGGGTAACTAAATTTTCGAGTGGGGTTAGGGATGAACTTGCACCATATATGGCTATTTTGATTTATTTTGATTCCTGTACATGGTTTTAATTTGTTAAATTCTTCGTTGATCATTCATAATAAATTGTTGGATTTTATTGTCCGAATAATTAAAAGTTTTAGTCCGTTTATAGATTCAGTCATGCTTTTTCTATTGAGTGGATTAATGTTTTGATTATTTTTGGAATAATTAAATATTTATATTGATTCAATTCTCCGCTGCAGTATTGCTCGTCGGGTATATTGTCGTCATTGTATTTTATCAATGTGAATAATAATTTGAGTGATTTAAAGATAATGAATGATTTTTCGAAGGATTATTTTCAGTCTAATTTTGATGCATAATTTTAAATCTTCCGATTGAGATTTTTGGAATTTAATTTCTCAATTGAGTTATCTGTGAATTAAAAATAATTGAAATACCATATATGTGCAAGGGATTCCCGACACTCCACTGTTCGTTAAATTTGAATATTTTTTTCCATTAATTAATTTGTTTAATTTTTAGTTGCATTCAAAATCACTTTTTATATTTTATTTTCTCATTAACCGTCTAATACTTCTGTAGTTTCAGAAATTCTGTTTATTATTCTTTTAATTTAGTCTCCCTGTGGAATCGACACCCCAAAGCTACACTACAACTACCGCGTTATTCTTTGGGCGTAATCAACATCTCTTCCTTTTTACTCAAGCTTTAGCTAAAGAAGTAAGAAAAGACATTTTTTGTAATTTTGATTAGTATTTCTAAATGTAAAGAAGAGAGATTATTTTGAACTTAAAAAAATAAGATAATATATATTTTTTATTTTGTAGAGGTGTAGGTACTCAATCAACATCAACCCGAAGTCATGATCAATAAATAATACCCGATCCAATGCGGTACGATCACAAGTCAAACTATTCTTTAGTCTCTGAACTTAGTATTCGTAAAAAATATGCCTGAGTGTTGGTCGAGCTAATCTTAGTTCCCAAATTTAGCAGTATTTCATCGGGATCTGGTCGAGCCACCTTAAGGTTTCTAGACCTGATTAACTCGCTTAAGAGAAAGTTTCATTCAAAGAACTCTTTATTTTTTCCTTATAGGGTTGCCTTAAAGTTTGGGGGCAAGCCTTTGGGAGACTCTTTAAGTCTGGCATATGGTGACTATAGTACTGAAAGGTATTGTAGACCCATTATTCGGGATACTCAAAGTTTTTTGGCTTGGAGGTTAAAATACGAGGAACTCCCAAGGTATTCCCTACATGATTCATGCATAGGAATGCCGAGGGTCCTTCTAGAAACAGAGATTCCACTCAGATTCCATGATTATTCTTTTACTTTCCACCTCATAATCACCTCATATTTTGAATTGTAGTACCCATGTGAGAAGTTCTTTATAGATGACATCATACCCTAACAAACTCACGTGTTGGGATTACTATAAATAACCTAGTCACATCATTGTAAACAATAACAACCACTATCACATTCTCTGTGTAAGTAGTACAATCCCTGTTCTTTCAAGTAAACCCTAGATCTAGAGAGTACATAGAACTAGAATTGAAGTCATTGTGTATACATCACAGTCGATCAAAATTTTTTCTAGCCTCTGCTTTCATGGAATCTCTCTCGACTAGATTGCTTGTATTTTCTCCTTTTTATCATTTCACTTTGGTATCCATGGCTGTTTGACGAAGAATACTCACTCTCTCTACCTATCTTTCTCTTTTTCTTCAAATCTGATCTACTATTTATTAGATCAATCCCTATTGGAAACAAGAGGAAAAAAATTACGTATTTGTACAAAATATACATAATTCTTAAAGGGTTTTCTCTTTATTTTGAGGATTCTCTCATTCTATCTTTTTTTTTTTAAATTTTTTTAGTGCCTCTTAGAGTTGCTATATGAATTAATTTAGGAGTTCCATAGTTAGGTGAATTTTGGGTCACAGATTCACTGTAATGTTTAACCTGGGATCCAAATATTTACTAAAAGGTCTTCTAAGAGTACTTTTGTTCCACTTTTTCTAAGTAGTTTTAAGAAAAGTTATGATATCTTTCTTCTTCTTCTCTCTCTCTTCGACTTGAACATAAAGTTAATAAAACAATTGTTTTAGACCCTATTTAAAGAAAAAAATTAAAAGTCTAAAGTATTTATAGTATAATTAAATTAGAAGTCTAAGGCTAATAAAAATATAACTCTACAAAAAAGGTCTTATGTAAACTCTAGGGAAAAAATTAATTCTATTAATAAAGTTTTATTTGTATTAGACTCTAATTTTTATTGTCATCTATTTATCCAAATATTTACTAAAAGGTCTTCTAAAAGTACTTTTGTTCCACTTTTTCCAAGTAGTTTTAAGAGGAGTTAAGATATCTTTCTTTTCTCTCTCTCCGGCTTGAGCATAAAGTCAATAAAACAATTATTTTAGACCATATTTAAAGAGAAAACTAAAAGTCTAAAGTATTTATAGTATAATCAAATTAGAAGTCCAAGACTAATAAAAATATAACTCTATTAAAATGGTCTTATGTAAACTCCAGGGAAAAAATTTAATTCTATTAATAAAGTTTTATTTGTATTGGACTCTAATTTTTTATTGTCATCCATTTATTCTAAAAAAATATATAAAAATTATATTATTAGAGTTTTATTCAATATATAGACTCTTTTGTTACAAAATAATTAAATTTTATAAGAAACAAAGTAGAAAATTACATTAATATTGAAAAGAGACTCATTTAGAGTTGTTACTTTCTCACTTTAGGCCTCCAATTGTATAGAGCCTCCAATTGTAACATTAAAAATTCTTGTGTGATGTGTCCTTTAATGGAGATTTGGACCAGAAAAATCTAAAAAAATAAAAAAAGAAGAAGAAAGAAATACACACGTACATGTTCATGAGTGTGTATTTATATATATATATATATATATATATATATATATATTTCATCTTCCTTGTTCCGATGCCAAAGCCTTTAACGCTTCAACTAGGTTTTTTAAGCACTTATAAAAAACAACTAGGGTTATCTTAGTAAACCCGATATTGAAAAAAAAAAAACTAAAAAAAAATCATTAATTCTTATTCTAATTACTAAAACAAAATATAAATTAAATACATAAAGTTAAGAAAGAATTGTCAAAATTTAGTGTTGAAATCCTAAATGACGATCTGATTTGAGTGTGAAATGATAGCACAATTGGAGTGTATTCATCGTCTTTGGCTTTTGGGGCTCAATTGACGTAGGTATAATTATTTCTCAATTATCTATGATCTCACATTATAGTTCTATTTGATTTTCCTGACTTCAATTATATTGCATATTCGTTAATCGTTCTTTTTGGCATTGATTTTTTAGACTTGGCATGTTAAGTATTTTTCTTTCCCTAGTATAATTTACAGATTAATGGATGTGAAACAATGGCAGAATAAAGAAGGGAAAAATGTTCTGTACTTGGTGTTTGAGTACATGGACTCCGATTTATATGAAGTTTTCGTCAAACTGGAGAGAACATCCCCACCAAAGCCATCAAGGTTGGTATAGATGAGGCTCTCAAAGGATTTACAATTTGTTAAAAATGGATATAAAGTTCATGTTAACTGATGCTACATTTTCTGATTAGTGGGGGATCCACTCCTCTTTGCTTGTTGAACACTCAAAGAAAGAGATTAGAGGGCCACCAGGTTGGCTTCGGCGGTAGCCGCTCTGATGATAAAGTCAATAAACTGAATTGAAAGAGTATAAAATAAAAAGTGCACCTTAGGGCCTTTTTTATAGGCTGTGGATTTTCTAAGTTGATTAGGATTTGGAGTTGTGAAAGTAGGGGTTTGATCACCAGAGAATGGCAGTTACCATGTTGGACACTGCGCTTGAATGATATCTGTAGGTGGCAGTTTCCTTGTTGAATACTGTTTCCTTATCCTTAGCTCAGTAGGGTGCCAAAGGCGGCAATAGGCTCGGAACTTTCTTATGAGTGTTCGTAGTGCCTTCTGAGCTTGAGGTGAGTCTAAGGATTGCATGGGCTTCCGATCAATAAGCTCTGAAGGCCATATGTTTAAACCTGCTCTAGACGGATGAGCTTTGGATGTTCTGTAGGCACACGTGTCATGTGGAGATTGGTTTGTCACTTTATGACATATCATTAACATTTTCAAAAGGTTGTTCCAATTACGGGATACTTGTGTGTTTGATCAAAAACATTTGGTGGTTTTAAAATGGCAGAGCTTGATGTATAAACTTTGTAAGGGTGTTGCTTTTTGCCATGGTCATGGTGTTTTACATGTTTGCGCGCGCGCGTGTGTGTATATATATATATATATATATTTTTTTTTTTCTTTTCATCTTCCTTGTTCCGATGCCAAAGCCTTTAACGCTTTAACTAGGTTTTTTAAGGACTAATAAAAAAAACTAGGGTTATCTTAGCAAACCCGATGTTGAAAAACAAACTCGAAAAAAATCATTAATTCTTATTCTAATTACTAAAACAAAATATAAATTAAATACATAAAGTTAAGAAAGAATTGTCAAAATTTAGTGTTGAAATCTTAAATGACTACCTAATTTGAGTGTGAAATGATAGCACAATGGGAGTGTATTCATCGTCTTTGGCTTTTAGGGCTCAATTGACGTAGATATAATTATTTCTCAATTATCTATGATCTCAGATTCTAGTTCTGTTTGATTTTCTTGACTTCAATTATATTGCATATTCGTTAATCGTTCTTCTTGGCATTGATTGTTTAGACTTGGCATATTAAGTATTTTTCTTTCCCTGGTATAATTTACAGATTAATGATGTGAAACAAGGGCATAATAAAGAAGGGAAAACTGTTCTGTACTTGGTGTTTGAGTACATGGTCATCGATTTATATGAAGTTTCCGTCAAACTGGAAAGAACATCCCCACCAAAGCCATCAAGGTAGATATAGACGAGGCTCTCAAAGGATTTACAATTTGTTAAAAATGGATATAAAGTTCAAATTAACATTTACAAAAGGTTGTTCCAAGTACAGGATACTAGTGTGTTTGATCAGAAATGTTTAGTGGTTTTAAAATGGCAGAGCTTGATGTATCAACTTTTTAAGGGTGTTGCTTTCTGCCATGGTCATGGTGTTTTACACAGGTCATCTTTTTGTCAATTTTATTCCTTGTGCATGCTACAGCTCTCCCAAAATTAAGTAAAAGCAAGTACATACACTTACTGATACTCCTTTCTTTCTCTGTTTTAATTTAGGGACCTTAAGCCTCACAATCTTTTGATGGACCAAAAGACGATGATGCTTAAAATAGTAGATCTTGGACTGGCTCGAGCATTTACTCTACCTATTAAGAAGTATACTCATGAGGTTTAGTTACTGCCCTATAGCGCGCTTGTTTGGTATTCTTCTACAAAATTTTGTCGAATAGTGTGTAATTATTTATTGCTGCATGATATACCATAAAGTGACAGACCAGTACCCGCACAACATGTGTACATAATGAACAGACAGAGCTCGTCTATCCAGAGCAAGCTTACTCATATGGACTCTAGAGCTCTTTAGCTTGGAACCCTGCACAACCCTTAGACTCACATTCAGCTCAGAAGGTATCGAGCACATGCACAAGAAAATCCTAAACAGATTTCTGCCTCTAGTGCCCTACCGAGCTAAAGATAAGGAAATAGTGTGCGACAAAGAAATTGCCATTCTTGGACAATTTTCACTTCCTATGAATGACAGTGTTCTACATGGTAACTACAATTCTTTGATGACAATCAAATCCCTATTTTCACGAGGTTGAATCCTAATCAACTTAGAAGAATCGGTAGCCTATAAATTGGACCCTAAGGTACGCAATCTTGATTACAGCCATTCAATTACTTTCAATTACAATCTTTCTTTATAATTTTATTGACTTCATCATCGGAGTGGCTACCGTTGGAGCCAACCCGGCGGCCTTCTGATCTCTTTTGTCTGAGTGTTTAATAGGCAATAGAGAGTGGAGCCCCTGCCGATCAGAAAGTGCAACATTAGTTTGGTGCCGTCTGTAGGAATCGTTTATCTTTCGTGAACAAACTCATTATCTTTCTTACTGAAGGACCATGACTCATACTCTTTGTCCAAGGAAAAACCCTCAAAACCCTCCAAACCAGCCAACCTCCGGAGGAGGAATGGAACAAGCATCTAATCCCATGCAACAGCAACTCGACCAAGTTCAGCGATAGACTAACCTGATGCAGGAACAGCTTCTTGCCATCTCTAGAACTTTGGCGTTACTTACCCAGAGTCCTAAGAGCAATCTCCTTCATCCTTCCATTAGCGCGGTTGATGCACGGGCTCAATCTCCTACCACTGCCATGGGCAGAGGACCCCACGAGGAGATTCCCATTAAGCAACCAGTGCACCCCCAAGGCACCACTCATATAGGAGGAGACCCTCAGCCATCAACCACCGCAGGCAGGGGGATACCAACCTTCAAACCAACTGTTCATTACCAAAGTACTACAAGGGTTCCGACTCCGGTGGCTTCAGGGGAAAACCTAGGACTACATGAGTTTCAACCCCACACAGCACCGGTTTCCCCAGTCCAGGACCATCGGCATCCTTTCCCTACCACGGGACATAATTGTCCCACCTATGTGGGCTCTAAGGCTGCAAGGTAAGACCTTCGATCGCTGGTATAGCTTAGGGGCCCACAAAGGATCAAGGAAGTAGCAGACTCTATGGACCACACCGCTGTTATTAATAGTGCTTACATTCCTCCAAAGCAAGATGAGTTAGCAAAGCGGCTCGGAAGGTTCACCACACCATTCACCCCTACCATAATGGCCGAGAAACGACCAAAGAAATTTATTGTCCTGAAGTTTACTCTTTACGATGGGACTAGGGACCCAGGGGATTATCTTTCTCACTATCAACACACCATGGCACTACATGGGGCCACGAATGCCTTCATGTGCCGTACCTTTGTGACTAGCCTCAAGGGCATTGTTCTGAAGTGGTTCCACCACCTCCCTCAGAATTCAGTCATCAATTTCTACAAGCTGAGCAGGCATTTCCTTGACCGGTTCATGACCAGTAGAAGGTTGAGGAAAGGACTAGAGTTCTTGCTAAACATTAAGCAATCTAAAAGAGAGTCACTCTAAAAGTATATGATGTGCTTCAATGCTGAACTCACAGAGATTACGGATTACAGTCCATGCTTTCTGGTTGCCGCCCTAACCTTTGGCTTAGTGCTAGGGGGTTTTCATGATTCTTTAACAAAGAGCCCTCCCGCTGACATGGCAGCACTCATAGAGCGAGCCAGAAAGTATATAAATTTGGAGGAAGTGAGGTTCTCTTCTTAGAAGGTAAAAGAACAGGCCTAGAAAGATGATCAAAAGAAAGACTCCAACACAACCAAAAAGAGGGTCAGAAGCCCCGACAAAAGGATGGCATCCAGAGCACCTGCCAACACTAGTACTGGAAGGAACAATGCCTATACTCCTCTAAATGGCTCTTTAACTCACATACTTCGGCAGGTCCAAGATGTGAAAATTTGAAGTGGCCCGAGCCATTAAAGAGAAATCCCGATACTTGGGACCAGAATAAGTACTGTAATTTCCACAAAGAGCATGGGCATACTACTGATGAATACAGAGCTCTCAAACAGGAGATCGAATAGCTCATCAGGAGAGGATGACTGCGGGAGTTCCTTAGACAGGATGGGAGGTAGAATCCCCATAATGATAGACCGTAACAGAAGAGGCAAGAACCGAGGCCTGAACAGAGGGATGGGTAGAATGAGCCACAACAACAGAAAAATCAGGTCATCTTTGTCCTCCACGTTGATAGCCCAATCATGGGGATGTCCAACCGAGCAAGAAAACGTTATGCTCGAGAGGCCAGACTACCCCTAGCATCCTCCAGATCTTAGTTGTCGAGAAAAGGCTGAAGCCGGTTCTTGGGATACAGCTCTCGGACCAAGATCTTGCAGGGGTGCACTGTCCTTACAGTGACGCCCTCGTTTTCTCACTCAAAATTGCCAATTTTGAGATCAGGAGGGTTTTAGTAGATACAGGGAGCTCCGCCAATATGCTATTCTACGAGCCTCTCAAGCACAGGAAGCTCAACTCCAATGACATCAAACCTACCACTAAGGTAATGGTTGTGTTCGACGGGAACCTCAGCTCCCCGTTGGGGAGAATTGACCTTCCCGCAACAGCTGGACAGGGGGATGGTCAAAGGACCACAATCTCAGAATACCTAGTTCTGGATTCCAAGTCCCCTTATAATATGATCGTCGGAAGGCCCTGGCTTCATCAAATGGGAGTAGTCACCTCGACCCTCCACTAATGCTTGAAGTACGTGCACAACAATACGGTCTATTCTATCAAAGGGTGCCAGCCAACTGCCTGAGAGTGCCATACTCTGGCGCTAAGAGAAAAGGCCCCCAAATAGCAATCACAACATTCTTATAAAGGTAGGAGCTCAGACCTTTCCAACCTTCATGAGAACGAGGAGTGCCCCTCCAGAATTGATGAACCACTAAACCCTAGAGGACGGGACAACAGAGTTAAGCCAATGGAAGATCCTATCAAGGTACTCGTCAGCCCCAATGGAGGAAGGCAGTATTTGCAAGTCGACTTAGACCTGTCACATTCCGAATAAGAAGAGATGGTGGAATTCTTGAAGAGCAACCTCTTGGTGTTTACTTGGGAAACTAAAGATATGGAGGGGATAGATCCCGACCTTATTACCCACAAGCTGATGATAGATCCTGACCACCCTCTTGTAAGACAGAAAATGAGGACGTTTGCTCCAAAACGACACCAGATTATTAATGAAGAAGTGCAGAGTTTGTTGGATGCTAAAATGATAAGGGAGGTATTCTATCTAGAATGGCTCGCCAATACCGTTTTGTCAAGAAGAAAAATGGTAAATAGAGGGTCTGCGTTGATTAGATAGACCTCAACAAAGCCTGTCCTAAAGACAACTTTCCCCTTCTGAGGATAGACCAGCTAGTTGACACAACAGTAGGACACGAACTCGTGAGCTTTATGGATGCTTAATCTGGATACAACTGGATCCAGATGTATCCCCTAAACTAGGAAAAGACAGCTTTCATATCTGAATGAGGTCTCTACTACTATAGAGTGATGCCGTTCGGTCTGAAAAATGCTGGGGCGACATATCAACGCTTGGTGAACAAGATGCTTGATCCTCTGATCGGCAATATAATAAAAGTCAATATAGACCACATGCTGGTCAAAAGCCTACGGAAGGGCAGCTACATCTAGCACCTAAGCCAGACATTTGAAATCCTGAAACAACACAAGATGAAATTAAACCCCTTGAAGTATACCTTCGGTGTAACCAAGGAAAAGTTTTTGGGTTTTCTAGTTTCCCAAAGGGGTATTGAAGCAAACCTAACTCAGATTAAAGCCTTAATCGAGCTGGAATCACCAAAGACTAAGAAAGACATTCAGGCTTTAAATGGGAGAGTTACGGCTCTGAATCGATTCATCTCCCAATCTACCGATCCTTGCCTACCGTTCTTCAAAGCCTTGAAGGGAAACAAGGCCTTGCAATGGTCCGATGAATGTGAGAAAGCCTTTCAAGAACTGAAGAAGTATCTGACCTCCTTCGAACTCCTCTTAAAGCCGATCCAAGGGGAGAAACTCTTCCTTTATCTTGCGGTCTCTAAGAATGCTGTTAGTTCTGTAGTGGTCAGGCAAGACAAAGGGGTCTAGAAGCCCATATTCTATGTAAGCAAGGCCCTTCTGAACACAGAGAAAAAGTATCCAGAGATTGAGAAGGTGGCCTTTGCTCTGATAATCTTTGCCCGAAAGCTCCAACCTTACTTCCAGGCATATCCTATCGAGATCCCAACCGCCAATCCACTAAAGTTAGTACTACGGAGGCCTGAAGTCTTGAGGCGATTGGTTAAGTGGTTTATGGAGTTAGGAGAATTCGATATATCCTACGTTCTATGGACCTCAATTAAAGGGCAAACATTGGCAGAATCTTTTACATAATTCACTCTAGCACTGCATGATAAGACACAATTGAGTAAGAGCTCCGCTCTATGGCAGCTCTATACCGATGGATCATCCACCAACTGAGGTTTTGGCATTGGCTTGGTATTACGGCCCTCTGAAGGGATTATAGTAGAAGAAGCAGTAAGCTTGAGGTTTAGAGCCTTTAACAATGAAGCCGAGTACGAAGCTCTTATCCTCGAAATGAAGCTAGCAATAGAGTTTGAGGCCCAGAATCTCGAGGTTTTCTCTGATTCCCAACTGGTGATAAGTCAAGTTCAAGGAGAGTTTGCCATCAAAGATGATAGAATACTCTGGTACTCAGAGCTGGTAGATTTACTAAAGCGCTCCTTCCTTGAATTCACCATTCAAAAGATCGAGAGAGGTCAAAACTCCAGGGTTGACACCTTGGCAAACATGGCCTCCTATCTTAAGCCAGAAGGAGATTCAACTCTGAAGATCGCTCACCAGCCAAAGCCAAGCATTGAAAAGGTACAGTCTTCTCAAGTTTTCGAGTACACCCAAAATTGGATGACTCCCATCCTCCAATATATAGAAGCAGGGCTGCTTCCAAAAGATAAAAACTTAGCCTGAAGAATTTAAATTAGGGCAGATCGGTACCTAGTCCTTAATGGGAAGCTCTATCGAAGATCCTACTCTCAACCCCTATTGCGGTGCTTGGCTTTAGAAGAATCTCAATATGTTTTGGCAGAAATACACAAAAGAATCTACGGAAACCACAATGGTGGCAGAACCATAGCCTACTGAGCTTTAACGCAGGGCTACTATTGGCCCGGCATGCTAAAGCAGGCCAAGGAGTACGTTCAGAAATGTGACAAATGCCAACGATTCACTCCATACCAGCACCAGCCCCACCATGAGCTTATTTCTATTGCCAACCTATGGCCCTTTGCTCAGTGGAGGATGGACATTATAGGGCAGCTGCCGAAGGCCACTCCGAACAAAAGATATCTCTTGGTTGCCATTGATTATTTCTCCAAATGGGTGGAGGCCGAGCCTCTAACACATATCACAGAAGTGAAAGTAAAGAGCTTCACATAGAGGAATATAGTCTACAGGTTCGGCATACCACGCGTCATCATTTCAGACAATGGTACGCAGTTTACCGGTAAAATTTTTAAGAAATTCTATGAAGACTTGCGCATCAGTCATCACTTCGCTTCACTAGGGCACCCCCAAGCCAACGAGAAAGCCGAGGTCACCAATTAAACAATTCTTGATGCTCTTAAGAAGAGGTTGGAAGAGGCCAAGGGAAGATGGGTTGAAGAGCTTCCTGGTGTGCTTTGGGCTTATAGAACTACAAGAAGAACACCAACCTCTAAGACTCCATTCTCACTTGCCTATGGCTCGGAAGCGCAGATTTTTGTCGAAATCGGTATGCCCACTTTAAGGACGGAAGCTCTCGGCCAAGGGGCCAATGACCAGCAGCTTGTAAAAAACCTAGACCTACTTGAAAAAAAGTAAGATCAGGCCAGAATCAAGATTGAGGCATATAAACACAGGATGGCTAATAACTCCAAACGAGGGATAAGGCCCCTCATTTTCAGGTCAATGATCTTGTCTTACGAAGAGTGTTTCCAAACACTAAGGATCCTACCATGGGAAAGCTATCGCCTAACTGGGAAGGCCCATATAAGGTAACAAAAATTATCAGACCTATCACATACTGGTTAGAAGACATAGCTGGGAAACCTATACCCAGGCCATGGAAAGGAATGTAGAACACTTATGAAAATATTATCAATAAAGATTTTCTTTCTTTACCTCCCTAGAAAGTGTTCTCATCTCATTGTACAGACTCCTAAAAATGTTGCAGCCCATGCACGAGTTATAGGTCTGGTCCACCTCAATGTACAGACCCCTAAAAACCTTGTAACCCATACAAGAGTTATAGGTCTGGTCCACCTCAATGTACAGACCCCTAAAAACCTTGTAGCCCTTGCAAGAGTTATAGGTCTGGTCCATCTCAATGTACAATCCCCTAAAAACCTTGTAGCTCTATGCAAGAGTTATAGGTCTGGTCCATCTCAATGTACAGACCCCTAAAAACCTTGCAGCCCATGCAAGAGTTATAGGTCTGATCCACCTCAATGTACAGACCCCTAAAAACCGTGTAACCCATACAAGAGTTATAGGTCTGGTCCATCTCAATGTACAATCCCCTAAAAACCTTGTAGCCCATGCAAGAGTTATAGGTCTGGTCCATCTCAATGTACAGACCTCTAAAAACATTGCAGCCCATGCAAGAGTTATAGGTCTGGTCCATCTCAATGTATAGACTCCTAAAAACCTTGTAGCCCATGCAAGAGTTATAGGTCTAGTCCATCTCAATGTACATACCCTTGAAAACCTGGCAACCCATGCAAGAGTTATAGGTCTGGTCCATCTCAATGTACAGACCCCTGAAAACCTTGCAACCTATGCAAGAGTTACAAGATTGGTCCATCTCAATGAACGAACCTCTACAACTCTTTGTAACTTTTACAAGAATTACAGGTCTGGAGAGTGATCAGTGATTTTTTAAGGAGGACCTTGCGCTCAATACAAGCAATAAAAAGCCTGGAGTATCTTTCAAGGAAACCCATCAAGCATGGATTGTTGGGAGTGAATTTAGTCCTGCTCAGTTACTACCAGTTCTAATGACAGAAAATCTGTTCAATTACCATTATAAGTTTTTCTAATTGCCAATTCTGGTGACAGAAGATTTGTTCAATTACCATTACAAGTCTTCTTGTTCAGTTATTACCAGTTCTGATGACAGAAGTTCTGATTATGAAAGATTTGTCTGGTTTCCATATAATTACAAGTCTCTCTGCTTGGAAGATAGCATTCAGCTCATGCTCAGTTAAAAATAAAAGGGAAAATCTGAAGTTTATTCAATCCTCGAACACCTTTACTTGATTTAAGTGCAAGCTTAAAGACCGAAGGGCCAAAGTTATATTACAGAGCAGCGATAGGTTGGAACAGTGCTGAAGTCCATTACAAACTTGGCATAATATTGATAATAGTTTACAAAATTCATAAGTGTTGCTACTTTGAAGTGACAATCAACAAAAGTGCTTTGAAATATAAAGTACACTAGCTCTGGAAAAACTCAATTTCATTGATAATTGATAAAGGGTTACATCAGATCGAAAGATTTACAAAGAAGCAAAGTACAGAAGAAAAAACCCTAGACTACAGTTGGTCCGAACAAAGAAGAGGCCATTTTGCTCCATGTCATCATCACTCTCTTCCTTTAGTTTTGCTGATCCAAACGAGGAAAGGTCATTTGGTCCCATGTCGTCATCACTCTCTTCCCTCGTTCTCCTCAAATTCAGCACCCTACATCCATATCAGCTTGAGAAGGTGCTTCTACCAAGGGAAGATCGGGAGGGGCTACCTCATTATTATCGTTCCGAACCTCGACCTCGGTTAGAAGGACTTCAGCAGTATCAATCCTAGTCAGATCAAGGTCGGGGTACTTCACGAGGAGCTTTGTTCTGAAGGTATTGTACCCATGCTCGATCAGCTCCTCACCCATCTCCTCAACTTCAGCCTTCATTTATGCCTCGGTCTGGGTCTTGGCAGATTCGACTGCGTCTTGGGTCTTTTGGATGGAGGTAGCTTGGAAGTCGTCAAACCTATTTTGAAGGTCATCCAACTTCCAAGCAAGGGAGTCCCGTTTAGACTCTATGATAGACAAGGAGTTCGCCGCCTTCTTTAGCTTCTCCTTGGTAGTAGAGGCAGCAGACTGGGCTATTCCCAATTGTAGCTTGGTCTTATCTAGCTCGGACTGGAGATTGTCAATCGTCTCCAAATCTGCAGAAGTTTCCACAGTGGCAGCAAGGCCATGCACGATCTGCATAAAAGAACACGAATAAGTCAGAACAAGTAAAAGTAAAGTTTCAAAAACAAAAAAGAAAGAAGAAAGAGAGCTCGAAAGCTACCTTCATCTGAAGGGACAGAAAATGTGTGGCAATCTTCTCCGCATTCTGCCCCTTATACTGCTTTGGGCCTGCAGCCTAGAACTCGTCAAATACCTTCTTTACGACTAAGTAGTCGGAGTCATCAGGAACCTCGGCAGCAACAGTAGGTGCCTTTCCTTTACCCCTTTGTCTGCTTAGGACTTCAGGGGCAGGGGGGAGTGCTGCCACTGGAATGGGGGCTCCCTCATATCCTCAGCAGGGGTGCGGTCTGGGGAGCTTGAGAGGAGCCTCTTCCTCTTCCCTTGAAGATGAGGGTCAATAGGAGAAGAAGGCTCCCCTATCGTCTTGTTCTTTTTCCCTGAAGCCCACTTGGACATCAGGACTTTTTGAGGTTCCCAACTCGAGAGGTCGTCAGATGAGCGTCCATCAAGTTTTTTGGTGTGAAGATAGCGGTGTGAGCTTTGTCGCTGGTCTGAAGGAGCCGGCGATATCTGTCTTGGAGATTAACCATGAAGATTGACCTCTTCCAAGCACTTTTATCTGCTCAGAAGTTATAAACACAAAGATTAGTCAAGTAACTAAAAAGCAAAATATGTAAAAATAGAGGCAAGATTATATTAAGGAGGGGGGTCTCACCCTTAATCCCGATACTCTAGGGAAATGTCGAGATCTGATCTTGGAAGTCCTCCAACTCCCATCCTCCTCATACGAAGAAGTACCACTTCTTCCAGGTCTTATTGGAAGTTGGTACTAAGGAGAGGGGTCTGAACCCCTTGTCAAATGATATATAAAAGAGGCCCTCCGACCTCATGTACTTTAGATCCATATTGCTACGGATCAGTTCAAGGTTTACCTCGACACCATTCAGACATCCTAACACTATAAACCCAAACAGGTGCCTCTAATTATTGAGGTTGAGGTCAGTAGGGCAGATATTGAACCCATTGAAGAACTGACTAATTAAAGGGGGAAGGAGGAATCTAAGTCCCATCTCGAACTATGCGAGATAGTCACAGATCTCACCCGGACAGATGTTAGAAGGGCGATGTCACGACCTGAAACCCACCCTATGCAGCTCTCGTGCCGCGACTGCCACCCTTCGGCCGAGGCTTTAGGGTAAGGCTTACATAAGCAACAGTATCGGATAGCAGTGCGGCCTATGGTTGCAGAAGCGTGAAAAACTTTTTCTTTTCTTTTCCTATTTAAAATACTTTGGCACTTCCATCCGGTATTGCCACTCTTCATATCAGTACACATGATTATACATTCAGAACATAAATAAAATTTTAAAGTTTTATACATATTACCTATCCGATTGCCTCTCAAGCTTAAGTACATATTGTCTCAAAATATACTACATCTAAAATTTGATCAACTAAAGGTCCTAGTAGATCAAAAACCCCGATCCAAATGGAGCCGCTAATCGTCAATCCTCAAATAGGGCAAGGTTCCCATTTATCATCAATACCTGAAAAAAAATGTTAGGGAATGGGGTGAGCTTCGAGAAGCTCAGTGAGTAATTCCTACATCTGTCATGGGTTTCAATTGGCAGTGGTTTCGCACATGAGAGTTCATTAAATACTCACTACTAATTGCTCGTACATTTTGAACATAAAGTACATGCACTTTTCATAAGATAGCTTTGAAACATTTAAAGTATTCAAGCTAAATATACATTTCCTTAAATAGAGTATATGCACTTCAAAACATAGCAATATGCATAGTGAAAATGGGGGTAAAACCTGCTTCCATTTTCGGAAAAACATTTGTCGTTTTTTCACTTTAATTTAGATGGAATCTGTTTCGAACCAGACTTCCGTTTTACTTTACGTGGAGATATCTCATTGCCTGGGGGATTAGATCCTACTACCGGGCATTTCACATGACAGGTCAATTGAGTTCCGAAGAAACCCAAAATCCTGACTTTGTGGTCTTTGACAAGACAATTGAGTTCCGAAAAAACCCAAAATCCTGTATGTGTGCTTATGCACTGTTATCTTGTAAAACATTTATCATATGACTTCTTCAAATAAATACCTTTCATGAGTATTTAAAACATGATGTTTATGATTTCACGATAGAATCTTCAAATACTTGAAATAATAAGTTTCAGAATATGTAGACATGTTAAATACTTTTAAGGGAGACTGTAATAGAAATCATTCATTGAGCATGTCGCAATAAAATTTATAAGAACGGAATATCTTAAAACAGGAATCATGCAATATCGAATTTAATACTTCTGATATTTTCAAATTTAAAACATCTTCAAATCCATGGAGTTAAATCTCCACTTCAAATGCAGGGTTACTCACCTTGGTCCTTAGGGTTGGTGCTAATAATGCACTTTCCCACTTCTTCCGAAATTCCTTAAAACAATTCATAAATAATCTATTAACTTTGTATGTACTTCAAATATCTTATATTAATGTTCTTATTTTATGTTTAGATCGTCTTTAATCCTAACTTAAGCGTTATTCTCTTAACGTATACTCTTTTGGTAGCTTCATTAAATTGTAAGGTTTGATTTTATCACTTACATATTTACGTATCATATTTTTCCGTACTTTATTTCATAATACAGACCTCATCATTAAGTCCGGAACGTCAAAAAAAGTCAATTTAGACCTTCTCGGCTTTTAATTGGGCTTTGGACATGTTAGGGGCAATTTGGTAATTTACACTTTAACTTGTCCTAATTTTTTGGAGTCCCGTCTTGTGAAACAGACCCTGCCATTGGGTTCAGAATGTTTGAAATAGTCAAAATACACTATTTGTTTACTTTATTTGGACTTCGTTTGACTTGGTTGAGGACTTAGGGCAATTTCATAATTTTCGTATTTAATATTATTAATTTAATCTTTGGTTGGGTCACAGTAGAATTTTCCAGAATTTCTGGGGTTAAAACACAATTTTCCCAACTGTCGGTTCAAACCAGTGGGTTTATTCTGTTTTTAAGGGAACCGGTCCAAGGTTCTATTGAACCAATCGGTCTACCTGGTTCAATAAGTAATGCTGACGTCATGATGACGTCAGCCCTAATGTTTTAAATTTAAAAACTTAACCAAAACATCGTAGTATTGACTCGAACCAATTTAAAACATCGGGTCAGGACCCGACCTGAGGTCCGGCCCATGACCCGTCACTATTCATCGTCTTCCTCACTGATTTCTTCACTGTTACCCTAATTTCTGGTTTCTTTTCTTCCGATTTCATATGTTTTTACTCATTGATTTCTTCTGATCTTAGTTGATACACGTTCCTGGGGGTTTGGCCAATATTTTGGCATTCATTTGAAGTCATAAAACTAGCCTAATCGTTTAGTCCAAAACGTGATACTCGAACCTGCAACTCCACCATAATCTCTTATTTTACCATCATTTCTTGTGTAGTTTTGTTTAACGTGACCCTCATGACATAGGGATTCAATCCCTATTCTCAAAATCGGGTTTAGGAGTCTAAAACAAGAACTGGGTTCTATGACCGAAATCTATAACTAAGGTTTTAGGGTCTATTCTTTTAGGTTTTAGGTTGCAGACTAGTGTTTTGGAAACACTAATGAGGTCTAGCTGAAGTCCCAATACACCAATTTAGGTTTGGTTCACTATGATTTAGTCCTACACTAACAATTTTGAATTTTTATTCAACCTGAACTCTAAATTTCTCATTCGATTTTAAATGATTTTCAATCATTTCTTTTGTAAATTAAAGCTTAAATTATGCATAATAAGATCCTACTATTGCATGCTTTAAATTTGAACGCAATTAAACATAATTTCAACAAAAAATTTACTTGTTTTGGCTATTTTTCCATAATTTCTTCCTTCCTCACTTCTTCTGCGTCTCAGGTTCCTATTCTCTTTCTCAAATGCTTCTATGCATTATCCTCTCTCTCTCTCTCTCTCTCTCTCTCTCTCTCTCTCTCTCTCTTTCTTTCCCGTTTTATTTCCTATCAACCACCCATGCAGTCGGTGGCTTTGCCACCTGTTGACTGAAAGTTTGCATGGAGGACACCTCATGGTTATGGCTGCCGACCCCTTCTCATCTTATGGAGAACAGCTGCATGGCTGTATCTCCACTAATTCTCTCTCTTTCAATTGTTCTTCTACTTTCTACAACGTTCCATTAGTTCCTGATTCCTTTCATTTTCTTAATTACATATATATATATATATATATATATATAAATAGCAACCATCCATGTATGTATTTATATTTAATATGTAGGTATATATATATATATATAATTATTTTTTCATGATATCATTATTTATTCCTATATGCTTTCGTTTTATTTTTATTTTTGTTAATCGATCTAACGTAATACTTTCCTTTCACGTCTTGATCCAAGGTTGACGGTTGGAGTGAAACATACACCTTCAATGGGATCACTAGAAACAGGTTGGTGATTGCAATGAAAGTGATGTACGGTTGTCTTGGGTTTCTTAGACTTTTATTGGAAATTCATGTGTTGGGGTTCGAAACCATCTTCGTTATTTAAGGTCTCGATTACTAATTAATATTTGAGTAATTTTATGATGCTTCATTGGGTCGGGGTGTCACGACCCGAAACCCACCCTATGCGGATCTCGTGTCGCGGGGCCGACCCGAAGGCCGTCCCTACTTTTTCCATTCCTGTATCATAGTACTAATATGTAATGTACTAAAAATTTAAAACAATAAACAGCGGAAGTCTTAATCAATTACAGTAATCCAACGGAAGTCTTTAAAATAAATTTAACAACGGAAATCTATTAAATACATGACATAGTTCTACAAAATTCAAAATGAGAACTAAACCGTAACCAGCACCCGGGGGTGGTGAATACATGGGAGAACTAACATAGACTGATACAATACTTCAAAATGTCCTCCTACGCTCTCAGACTCCTACTGGGGTCTCGCAGCGTCATCACCTAAAATGGGGGTAAATGGGGTGGAATGAGCTACAAAGCTCAGTAAGTAAAACAAATCTCCAACACTGGTATCGATGATCAATGTGAATCCATGAATAAGATAATGATAGCTAATCATAAGGAAGGAGATGCTGTGATAGCCAATGAACATAATTGCCACGAGGGCCAATGGAAACAATTGCCACGAGGGCCAATGAAAAGTAATCACAATACACAATCAGAAGTAATAGTGTAAAATGAAAATATAACAACAATGAAGTACTGCCACAATGAACCGATCACAATCAAATCAATCAATACAAGTCCTTCAAGACTTGAAGAATCATAAGGAATAGTGCCATTCAATCATTTAAGTTCTGTGAATCATAAGAGATGTTGTTATTCTATTTCAGGGCTCAGCAAACCCTCGATCTTTTGGGGCCCGGCATACCCCCCAGTCAATTCCAGTAAATTGCCATTTGTCCGTTCACGGACTTGACCCGTAGGTCCCATTCAATCAGATAGCATCAGATGGGTGTTGTGACTGAGCACAACTCCCGTGTCCATAAACATGTCATGATCATAGTAATTCCATAGAGTATAAAAATGGAATATCATTCATTCAATGAGGATACAACAGTAGGCCTTTCAAGGCATGGTTCAACATGATAACAATGATATAACACTCAAGCATTGTCCACGAGATAGAACAATATCACAAGTGGATAGCAATAACATATGTGCTTTCAAAGCACAGTGAAACATGATAACAATGATACATCAGTCAATGATACGTCCACAAGATAGCAAATATCGAAATGTGAAACACAAAGATATCAATACTTTTAAGAGTACAAGTTGGCAGTAAAAGAATAAACTTGGCTTGTGGAAACACCACATGTAAGAGAAAGTGATCCACTTACCTCTATCGTGATTTTAGATCAGGAATCCGTGAGTAAACCCTTGCCTTTCGAGTTTCCTATATATCAGTGAATACGTTTCAGAATAAATGCTATTCATCAAATTTTATGCCTTTTTATCATAAGTATTTCAAATACTATTTTAGACTTTACCATTGAGTCCGAAATGCCGAAGAAAGTCGGTTTAGGCTTTCGCGGAATTCCATTTGGACTTTTGTACTAAAAAGGGCAAAATAGTCATTTTTCACTTTTGCGGTATTTTATCCTTTGGGGTTCCGTCTCGTAAAACGAACCCCACCATTGGACTTAGAACGTCCGAGATAATAGGTTTTGACTATTCATTTGTATCGTTTGGACTTCGTTTGACCCAATTTTGAAATAGGGGCATTATTGTAAAATTAATATTTAATTAATTTTTTATGTTTGGGCAACAGTGTAATTTTTCAAAACATTTGGGGCCGGTTCACAATTACTAAAAGCTGCGGTCTGAACCAGTTGGTTCAGACCTAAAAACCCTAAACCGGTCCATTCTTCCCTTGAACCAAACGGTTCAGTTCATTTGAAAAACCGGATTTCAATAATCCTGATTTTCTATCCTATCCTTGGTTTGGATAACCCCAAACCCAATTCCCAATTTATTATTCATGCAACCAAACAGCCCAATCTCATTTAAATTAAAACCCAAAACGACTAAGCTTCGGTCCCATTTATTTCCGGTCGGGTACCGACCCGATCCGAACCCAGATCTGTCTAGACTTAACCCGATAACCCCCCACGCTTTTCCGGTCATCTACCCCCCGTCTCCGGTAGGGTTCCGGCGTGAACAGTCATCTTCTCCGGCGACTGTCACGTATTTTCTGGTGAGATTTCGGCCCATTTTAAATGCCATTCTTTTCCCTTTTTCCCAAGGATTTCAAATCTACCTTTGGTTTCCTTTGGATCTTTCCACATCTTCACGAAATAGAGCCTAAAAAGGTCGGCCCGATTTTTCGGTGACCTGTATTTTTCCTATTTCGTGACTCTTTGGGCACTGTTTTGACCCTAATCCATTTCAAATGGTTTTCTGCACCTCTAAGGACCATTTTCATAAACAAACATCAAAGTTTAAGCATGATATTCATGGGACCCGATTATCCTCCCGAACCTGCAACTCCAAATTTCTCTATGGTTTCTCAACCTTTTAACCTCATTCTTTTTGCAATAAATTCTATATTTCATGCTTGTTTAGACCCTCTAATTATATACAAGCTTCATGCTTTAAATCGTAAAAACAGAACTACATGGCTTACCTGGGTGTTCGGATTTTTGCCCTGTGTGACCCTCCAAACTTCCTTATTTCTGCTCCTGAGCTCTTTGCCAAAGCATTCTCCCAACCTTGGTCTCCTTTTTGCCTTTAAACCCACACCCGTATGGACATATATAGGGAGAATGGATTCCACCGCCTCTCTCTCTCTCGGTTTCTCCCCCTTCTATGGCCTCTTTCTTTGACCTAGGACCTGTGCTCCCTCTGCCAAATGCAACCTTTGCATTAAATGGTTGGGGAGACTTGTTATGCACTCATGTATATATATATATATATATATATCATATTATATATATATATATATATAACACACACACTTCACACCTAGCCGACACACACACTCTTCACATACAGTGCACTTACACACTGCCCTTGGCAGTTTCCCTTTTCCCCTTTTTCTTTTTCTTTCCTTTTATTTCTTTTATATATATATATATATATATATACATATATACATAATATCCATATAATACATTGTATTATACATGTATACATATGCACATGAAATACATGTTTTTATACATGTATATACATGCATGTGTAGAGGCATTAACGTATTTTAAATCTCATTTACATACACTTATTTTAATTGAGCTATGTATCTATGTTCACGTATGCATGCATGGGAATGCGTGCATGCACGCATTTCGATGCAATGCCCTGTGATGCTCGGGTGTTACCCAGCCTTGGTCGTTCATTTCCATGATTACAGTTTCCAGTCTTTCATTTCCATGAGAATACTATGATATTCATATTTTATCGTTCAAGTTACATGTTTTAACCGACCTACCTCGGTATACGTGACGTATCCCGGGTCGGGATATTACACGGGGTGTTATAGGCGATCTAAAGAGCTAGAGGCTCTGCAGGTCATGTTCGAGGGGAATTCAAAAGTGGCCCTTAGGTCATCCAACATGCCTTGAGTAACAGCGCTTTCTCCTTCCTTTCTTTGCGAAGGCCTGCTAGAGGACTCCCCTATTTTGTTCCTAGGCTCAAGGAAGGTGTCTACTATCCTAACCCCCAGACTAGAAGGGGACTCTACTACCTTATTTACAGCCTCTCTAGAGGAACTATTTCCTATGATATAGACTTGGGATGGCACAGTCATCTTCGAGGAGCTTCCTGTGCCATAACTAGTGCCGAAAAGGGCATCGGAGACTGACATGATGGAAAAATGGAAAAGAAACAGAAGGAGAAGAAGAAGAAGAAGGGAAAGTAAAAAGGAAAAAATAGACGAGAAAGTGAGCTAAATCGAACATGAGGGATGACCGGAGGAGGGAGCCTCGAACGACGGTAAGTTCTTTAAGAACTATGATTGTTCTGATATCGAGGATAGGAGATTCTTTTAGGAGCAAAGGAAATGATGGAGGAAAGGGGCGTACGCATACCCCTCCCTTCTTTATATAGGTTTGTAGAAATAGGGGCCCATCTAGCCAAACCGTCACTGCAGTTGATGGAAGTAATGGCCTCTAAAGCCCAAACGACGGATGCGTATTAATGCCACATCAACGGATGCTTGGGAAGGCGAAGTGACAAGACGCGTGACTTTCCAGAAGCCTACAGCCCTAGTTACGTGTCGTGCTAAACTAAGGCTCGGGGGGGGGGAGTAGCTGATATACCATAAAGTGACAGACCAGTCCCTGTATGACATGTGTACACACAGAACAGACAGAGTTCATCTATCCAAAGCAAGCTTACTCATATGGACTCTAGAGCTCCTTAGTTTGGAACCCCGCACTGTGATATCCCGACCCAGAATACGACACGTATACCGAAGCAAGTTGATTGAATAGTGTAATATGGGCTATTTAGAGCTCTATATTATTTTATCGTATGTACAGTACAGTTTTTTTTAAAAAAAAGTGAATAGTATCAGTGATATAGCCAGTGTCGGGCAGTACCTGAGCAACTTAGAACCTTACCTCAAAAAGCGTGTATGCATGCAACCCACGCATGCATACGTACGTACATATTCATAGTTCATGAAATATTAGTGTATGTATACGTGACTAAAAATACAGTTATATGTATATATATGGTTATAAATACATGTATAAAAATATGTATTTTATATGTGTATAAAAATACATATAGTATAAATATATGTATGAATATTGTGTAGTATATATTTATGTATATTACATAAAAAGAAAATGAAAAGGAAAAAGAGGAAAAAAGGAAAAGGGAATGCATCTGGGCTGGTGACCAGTGAGTATGTCACTCTGTGGTGTGTGTGTGTGTGCTGTGCGGCTGAGAGGAAAGCACCAAGGCCACCGACCTTGGTGCAAGTGGATTGTATACATATATATATATATATATATATATATATAGCAAGCATGGTACGTGGATGGTAAGGGTTCAAGGGGCGGTTCTCTGCAGTCAAGGATGACTGCAAGAGAGAGAGAGAGAGAGAGAGAGAGAGAGAGAGAGAGAAAGTAGAGAGAGAGAAAAGGCGGTGGGTGTTATTGTATGTATATATACGGGTCTTGTGAGTTGAGAGGAATAGGAACGACTGAAAGAAATAAGAAACTGAGACTGGAAGGGGTATTATCAGGAATTCAGGAACTGAAGAAGAGAGGATTTTAAGAGTCACCATGAACAAGAATCCAGAAAATATAGGTAAGGTTATTTTGCTACAGTTTTTATGATTTAGAGCATGAAACTTATATCTATTTATAAGGTCTAAATCAGCATGAAATATGGAACTTATAGCAAAAAGAATGAGATTAAATGGTTGAGAAACCAGGTAGGAAAACGGAGTTGCAAGTTTTATGAATAATCTCGGGTTCCATGAAATCGTGGTTTAAAACTTGTTTTAAGTTTAAGAAAATAATCCACATTAGTGTAGAAACTTATTTGAACTAATTTGGAATTAAAACAATGAGTATACAGTCACGAAAATGGAAAATGAAGCTTGGCCAGAGACTGGGCCGGAGTTGAATAACTCACTATTCATGAAGATGGGGAGAGTTTTGATGAAAACTAAGGCTGGGATTAGGGTCCTTGAGAAGAAGGGAAAAAAATGACATTGAAAATAGGGTGGAATAAGGTCGGATTTAGGTTGCCGTCACCAGAGAAGGTGACGGAACCCTAATGCATGCTCACCGGAGTATCGGGGAAGACGACCGTAAAGTCGTGAGGCTATCAGGTTAAAATTAAACCGGATCTGGGTTTGGGTCAGGTCGGGACCCGACCGAAAATGAAATGGGACATTGAAACTGTGTCGTTTATATTTAGTTTTAAAATGGATTTTGGGCTGTTTGGTTGCAGGGATAATAAATGGAAATTAGGTTTGGGTTTAACCGAACCATGGATAAGGTGAATATGGTAGTTATGCTATTCCGGTTCTATGAATTGAACTGAACCGTTTGGTTCAGTAAAGAACCGAACCGGTTAAGGTTTCTAAATGGTAAACCCACTGGTTCAGACCGAGATTTAGGGAAATTTCATTTTGACCCCAGAAGTTTTAGGAAATTCCACTATGGCCCAAACAGAAAAATTAATAAAATATTAATTTTTACAAAAATGCCCCTATTTCAAAAATGAGTCAAATGAAGTCCAAACGATGCAAATGAATAGTCAATTTTTATTATCTTAGACATTCTAAGATCAATGGTGAGGTCCGTTTCATGATACGGGGTCCCAAAAGAATAAAATACACATAAAAGTGCAAAATGACCATTTTGCCCTTTTTAGTACAAATGTCCAAATGGAATTCCGCGAAAGCCTAAACCGACTTTCTTCGGCGTTCTGGACTCAATGGTAAAATTTAAATTAGTATTTGAGATACTTATGATAGAAAGGAATAAAATTTGATGAATAGAATTTATTCTGAAACGTAATTACTGATATATAGGGAACTCGAAAGGCAAGGACACACTCACAGATTTCTGAAATAGAATCACAATAGAGGTAAGTAAATTCACCTTCTCTTCCATATGGTGTTTCCAAGCCAAGTTTATTCTTTACTGCCAAGCTTGTACTCTTGAAAGTACCTCACATTATTGTTATCCACAATGCGATATTGTTCTATCTTGTGGACATTGATTGACTGCTATGTCATTGTTATCATGTTGAACTATGCCTTGAAAGGCCTACTGCTATGTCTTTATTGAATATATGATATTCCATTTTATACTTATATGGAATTATGAATAATCATGATATGTTATGAATACGGGATTTGTGCTCAGTCACAACATCCATCTGATGCTTTCTGATTGACTGGAGACGTAAGGGTCAAGTACATGAATGGACAGGTGGCAGGAATGAATTCCTCGAAGGCTTTCCACCGGCAATTGACTGGCATTTTCATTGCATTTCCATTGGCATTTCATTTACATTTGCATTGGCATTGTACCTGAGAACAGAGTAAATGCATCTCTTAAGGATTGATATGATTACGTTATTGAATGACACTATTCCTTATGACTTATCTTAAACTGAGAGGACACTCTTCATTGAATTGATTGTCATCGGTTTATTGTGGCAGTACCTTCTTCTTGTTATATTATCATAGAGAGATTCATATTGATGTTATTTCCATTACTCCTAATTGAACATTGTGACCTATTATTCATTGGCCACCAAGGCAACTGTTCTCATTGGCTATCACAGCATCTCTTTTCTTATGATTAGCTATCATAATCTTATTCATGGATTCATATTTCACCGATACCAGTGTCGGAGATCTGTTTTTACTTGCTGAGCTCTCGTAGCTCATTCCACCCTATTTACCCCCATTTCAGGTGATGACGCTGCAAGACCCCAGTAGGAGTCTGAGAGCGTAGGAGGACATTTTGAGGAACTGTATCAGTCTATGTTTTAGTTCTCCCATGTATTCACCACCCACGGGTGCTGGTTATGTTTGGTTCTTATTTTGTTTATGTAGAACCATATTATATATTGTAAAGACTTCTGCTAACATTGTGTACTGAAAGACTTCCACTGATGTACTATTACTGAAAAGACTTCCGCTGATCACTGACATTGATAAGACTTCCACTGTTATTGTTTCCAGGTTTTAGTACTTTGCATATTAGTACTATGATACAGGAATGGAAAAAGTAGGGATGGCCTTAGGGTCGGCCCCGCGACACGAGATCTGCATAGGGTGGGTTTCGGGTCATGACACGCACAACCTTCAGACTCACCTCCAGCTCAAAAGGTACCGAGCACATCCACAAGAGAGTCCTGAATAGATTTCTACCTCTAGTGCCCTACCGAGCTAAAGATAAGGAAACAATGTACGACAAGGAAACTGCCATTCTTGGACAACTTTCACTTCCTATGGAATGCAGTGTTCTACATGGTAATTGTCATTCTTTGATGACAATCAAATCCTTATTTTCATGAGGTTGAATCCTAATCAACTTAAGAGAATCCGAAGCCTATAAATTAGACCCTAAGGTACGCAATTTCAATTACAGTGATTCAATTGCTTTCAATTATAGTCTTTTTTTACAATTTTATTGACTTCATCTTTAGAGTGGCTACCGCCGGAGCCAACCCGGTGGCCCTCTGATCTATTTCTTTGAGTGGTCAACAGGCGACAAAGAGCGGAGCCCTTGCCGATCAGAAAATGCAGCATTACTACAGATACTAACATTGTGGTATAGAGCTCTTGAGGTCCTTTTAGGGGCTACTCATTATTGAACAACAGTAGATATGTGGTCTGTTGGTTGTATCTTTGGTAAAAAAATCCGTTTCATTATTTTTCTTTTTAGTTTTATACACATTAATTAGTGTACATCAACAACTGAAGTATTTCTAAATTCTTAAATCATTTTTTATATTCTGGATTGCTAGTTGAACTAGTCACAAAGCAAGCACTCTTCCCCAGAGATTCTGAACTGCAGCAGCTGCTGCACATATTCAGGTTTTGTGAGTTCAACACCTGCTTCCAACTATTCTCCCTTTTGCCATCTTTTTAATATACATTTTTGAATGAGGAATTGATGCAAGTTGTTGGGTACTCCAAATGAGCAAGTGTGGCAAGGAGTGAGCAAGCTAATGAATTGGTATGAATACCCCTAATGGAACCCCAAAAATTTGTTATCATCTGTCCCATATCTGGATGAGGATGGGCTAGAGGTTTGTGGACCCTTTATCTCAACAACGTCTAGTATAGGGAACTGATCTATTAAACATAGCTCATGAGAAAGAAGAACCAGGGGAATCTTTCCACCTAGGAAATGCGGCATGAAGGACGGACAAGCAGCCTACTTGTAGGAACTAACAAACAATTAAGGGAAATTCCCAATCCCAACCAACAACTGAGCTCGAGCTACTAGAAGAGCTCTAGACAATATTTAAACAATTCAATGACTTTCTCAAGAAAGACCAGCTTAGCCTTGACTTTAGATGTCCTATATTTTTTTAATAAGGAGATATGGGCTTGAGCATCTCTCCAGGAAGAATGATTGGTAACACCACCCATCACACCTAAGGATTGGTTTCACCCAAAGCATTGGACAAAAGATGCAGGCGATCATCTTTTTCACAAGATTTCTCCTAAGCAATTTCTGCAATCCAAAACTAATAAAACACAAGGAAAGATTATCTCATCCTTTATATTGGGATCGGGGCGACAAGGCCATAAAGTAAGTTCAGTTGGAAGCCTAAGCCAAGAAGGTACGAACGAAGTGACGGGCCCCTTTAGAGATAGGGGGTCGGCTTTCTTGTGGTAGTAATTGTGCGCTCATTCATTTCACTGAACCTGAACCCTTCCTCTTGCTAATCCAGCCATTTCTGAACTTGTCTTTTTAACCCCATTCAATTCAATGGAGGACTTCTCAATTCTTGCAATTCCCAGCTTATTATTATTTTATTATACTAAAAAAAAAGGGTTCCAGGCCTGACGTGAAGCAAAGGGATTTCACCTATGATCAGATCGGTGGGCAACCATAGTTTACTTTTTTTGTGGTGTTGTTGACGTTGTTGAAAGCGAATTTTTAAGTAGGCCTCGCTTTTCGGAGCTGCTCCCAGCTCACACTATGGTGGAGGAGGTGCCGTGAAGATCTAGGAGTGTGAGCAGTACGAGCTGAAAGGCTCCCATACTGTTTGGAGGGCAGGGGGCATAGATGCCAAACAAACCTGACCCCTATCTATCGTCGTAGAAGCTGTTCCTAGGAAAGATTATGGTTCTCGGGTATCCAATCAATTAATCCCCCAAACCAACCAAACCGGGGAAGCTTAAGCGGAAATGAAAGAGTAGGGTGAGGGAAAAGGGGGGAAGCCACTAAATTGAAGGCTTCGCTCGCTCGCTCTAACGCTCGTAAGTCAAGTACGGAACGAGCCTTGTCTACGAAGCAGAGCGACCTCGTCTTGCTTGCTTCTGGCGAAGCTTCTAGCACTAGATAATAGGCATTCTGGTATGGCAGGAATACTACTTTTTAGGTCGACCACTACATAGGAGCGATAGCGAAGCCAAGCCGTATAAAGGCGAGCAGCCCTTATAGCAATAGCAAACGGCCTACTTATAGCCCTCTTTTTCCCCTTTCTTCGGGGACTTCAACGGGCCTTACAAGCTCATTCGCTCACACACAATATAATATGTGTAGATAAATGAATCGATCCTTCATGCTTTCATTTAGAATTGCACTTTCAAAAAGAAAGCCCATCTCTCTCTTTGGCTGACTTTTTTTCTTTTTTCAATCAATCGAAAAATAGAAAGAAATGCAACCATTATATCAAGCATCGGGGAGGAAAGAGTAAGGAGGTAGCACATATATTCCTAAGAAAAAGAGGGTGTAGTAACCATCTGGAGAAGCAAAGCCCAAAACAGGCAGGACTATGCCACTTGGCCCCTAACGATAAAGAATAGAGGCATCAATGACAGAAAAGTAGGATACTCCTGTAATAGGGGACCCATGCCTATCATTCTGAAATGGGAGGATCCTAAGGAAGAGAGATGGGACTTATACAAAAAAGTACTGCTACAATTAAAAACCTTAGGAAACTTAGAGGATGTCAGAAGGTTTGAGATTGAATTAGAGTTATGCAAAGAATACAATGGATAGACATCAATTATATAAAGAGAGAATGATGAAGTGGACAGAATCAAGACCTGCAAGATAGAGAACAAGCGTAGGCTACCAAGTGCCGTAGCGCGTGAGTACATCATCTGTCAATAGATCATTGTTGTAGTTGTTGTTTCCCCCTAGCCTAGCCCCCTAATGGTGGAATCGCTTGAAGTCAAGACCAGTCAATAGCCAAAAGGGAAGGCAATAAGATTTATTCCCGAATTCATCCAGTTATAAAGAACCATGTTGGGATTGAGCTAAACCTTTCCCAAAGGCGCAGCGTGCAGGGGAAAAAAGTACAAACCGAGTTGTTAGATAGTACTAGCAACTCCCTTTGCCTTTGATAGCTACTTCAAGGATGGCCACCATCAATACTAAATTTGAGAACATTACTAGATTGTTCATAGGGGAATCACTAATGTCCCGTCCCTCTTTCATCTCACTTTTCGAATGGGTAATACAAGAAGATCTATAGTTGGAAACCATTCCACTAGTTATCAAAAAAGGGTTGATATCTGCTCTTGTCCACGGTGCTCCATTCCCCCATTCCCCCTCATTAATATGAAAAATTCTCCTTTGTGGTGGAAATGCCAACCATTCGACCTATTGTGGGTTGGCCGGGTCCAAAAATCCTACCCTTCTTTAATGTTTGCTATTTTAAAGGAAGTATAATGATAAGGGGCAGAAGGGCAACATTTTTTTAAGGTAAGTGATAGTCGTTAGAACCGGGCTTTCGTTATTAGTAAGTTCCCTTCTTTCTTTCTTTCTTTGAATTAGACTAGAAAATAGAAAGATTTCCTTACAACTAGTCCGCCTGTTCGCTCTTTGCTGTGCTGTTTTTTTTGGTGAATCGCTTTCATCGCTTCTTTCAATATCTCCCCTGGCGTCCTCCGCAAATCTCTCGGAAATGGTCCATTGGGGGTTAATTCTAGTGAATATGAGGAGGAAGCATCATCGGGAGAATCTGCATCTCTTACTTCTGGTTTTCGTGTTTTTAAATATTCCAGGTTTGGTTTTCATGTTTTCAAATATTCCAGGTCCATTGCCACGAGCTAGGTTTTCGTGTTTTCAAATATTCCAGGTCTGGTGTCAAGGGCCTTGGTTCAGAAACATCGTCCACGGCTACATTTGTAGTTTTGTTTTTTAAAATAGGCTGGTGCTGAAAAGCATTAGCTCGGGTCAAGACCATTGCTTTTGGCTATATCCGCTTGTGTTTTCTTGTTCCATCCTTCATTGGCGTGGAGGTTGCATTGGCACAGCTCTTCACCTTGGTCTAGATCTGAAGGAAAGGAGCCAAAAGGGGCGTAAACGAGCCAAAGGCTTTTTCAAGCTGTAGCAAGTTTTTTCTATCTGTCGCGGGCATGCGCTTAGACGCCTTTAAAAATTTCTTTTCGAGCTTTCGCTTTCGCTTTTGAGCCTGTGTTTGTTGCTGCTTTTTCGCCTAGGCTTGCTTCTCGAGTAAGTAATGGCGTAATCATAAGTAGTTGAGTTGCATTGGTCGGCTTCACTCGATTGGGCAAGGGCGAATCGATCTTCGTCAGCATTGGCACATTCGATGTCTTATTTTGCTTTAGTAAGTTTTAATTAATCCCTTACTCCTTTCGAGCCCTAGTTTCCTTTCCTTCTTTTGTGTGGCTGGCTCCAGTTCGTTCATCCATTTTTCAAAGGTCCGTAATATGGGGCTTTTCCTAATACAAAATGAGTTTAGGGTAGGAGGTCAAAATTCATTTGAAATGGCCTTCTTTGCGGGTGTAGAACTATTCCACTTTATCAAAATGTAGAGCAGCGAATCCAATCCCTCGGCTTGTTGACGTTCATCCCCTTGCTTGGTTCTTTCGTGAGTATAGTATGAGCGTGGAGTTAGTCTTTCGTGAAGCGGAGCGTAGCGCTTCGCAGGTGAAGGTGCAGGAGCTCAAGAGTCTGTGTGGGGGTTCGGTAAGTAAGCCGAGTTCAGCTAGGAAGGAAGAAGGCTCAATCCCTCGGTAAGTAATAGTAGCCTTCCTTCCGTTCAGTAATAGTCATTGTCAAAGTGAAAATCCTTCCAACTGGCTAGTGCATGAAGGAGATGCAAAATCAATGGGTGCCCGAGCGGGCCTGATAAAACTTCGACGGAATCTCTTCTTGGGCCAGGACGGAAAAGAATGTTATGTTAGGTTCGAATCGAATCCCATCCTTTTGGAAGGAAGGGGGAAGCCCCCCGAGTTTTTGAAGGTGCCTAATCGGTGCCGGAGATGCAAGAATTGCTTCAGTTGGTATTAGCTTAGTTCGCGAATCCCGGTCTTTTTTATTTTCAAAAAGGAATCCTGGTGAATCCATTCCAGTCCATGATTCCAATCCTCTTGGATGGAAGCAAGAAATCCTTTGCAATTGGTTCATTGCCAATTTACTATACAAGGGGTGTAATTAATATTCTGCTTTCTGTAAATCAAAGATCTCTCCCAGGCTACTAGCCTTTCGTCTTTGGCCTCTAGCTCTCATCTTGAAAGTGCGAAGTCTTTGAGAGTAGCTCTCGATCGAGAATTCTTCTTCGTGAGCAAGTCAGAGCGAGACCTTAGTGGTTGGATTACCATACCCTAGTAGGCTCAAACTGTCACGACCCGAAACCCACCCTGCGCGGATTACCGGATCGCGATCGCCGCCCCGAGACCCGAAGGCCTCGAGACAAGGCTCGCATAGGTAGCGGTATCGAATAGATGTGCTTCATGTGGTTGCGGAAGCGTGAAAATCTTTTTTTTTTTTTTTTCTTATTTAAAATTTGCACATCCGTCCGATACTGCCGCTATTCTCAATGGTACACATGTTCACACATTCACACAAAATCAGAGCATAACTAAAACTTAAAAGACTTCATAATTAAAATCTTAATTCAACTGCCCCGTAGGGCTTAATACACGTCCTTAAAATATCAGCTAATACAAAACATATTAATCAGAGTTCATGTGATTTTTTTCCCCAAAAGAACTCCTCAAGCAAATCTTCCCAAAGGCTAGGTTTCTTCTTATAGTCTTCAAAAATCGATCTGCCCTTAGTCACCTGAAAGGGGGGGGGCGGATAAAATCTGGGTAAGCTAATCAAAGCTTGTGAGTAATTTCCTGCATTCGTCATGGGGTTTTCAACTGGTAGTGGTTTTAGCACATGAGGGTTTATGAAACACTCACTACCAATTGCTCGTACATTTTAGAACACAGAATATATGTATTCTTTAAAACAATAGCTTTGAACAATTAAAGTATTCAAGCTAAATACACATTTTCTTCAAATAGAGCATATGCAATTTAAAAGCATATAAACACGTGAAATAGAATAAGGATAATACCTACTTCTATTTTCAAAATCACTTGTCATCTTTTCTCTTTTATTAGGCAGAATCTGTTTCGAACCAGACTCCCATTTTACTGCCAATACTGTCGATGGAGATATCTCATTTGCCTGGGGGATTAGATCCTTCTACCGGGCATGTACTGTTGAATCCCGAAGGATTTCAACCATAATAGGGGGTGGTACTTAGTACCGTTTATCTTATAAACCATTTGTCACATGACCTCTTCAATAGATATTTTTCATGAACATTTAAAGCATGAAATGTATAAATTCTACAGTAAAGCTTCAAATACACGTGATAATCAAATTCAGAATATTAAAGAGGTTTGCATTTGATTTAGACATGCTGATGTATTTTCAAGAAAAGAGCTGAATTTAAAACATTTAATAAGCATGCCGTAACAGAATATTTTAAAAGAACGGAATCATATAAAGACTGAATTTGATATTCAAAGACTGCAATAACATGAGCTTAAAACTTCTTCAAATATATGGAGTTAAATCTCTAGTTCAAATATAGGGTTACTCACCTTGGTCCTTTAGGGTTAGCTCTACTGAGGCGCCTTCCCTTTAACTTTCTCTTTCCTTAGCCTATCAAGATTTATGAAGATTTCATAAATTTTCATATGTACTTAATCAACTCCACAACTCACTAAGTGTAAACTGTGAGAAGCCTAACTTGTCATACCTGTCTGTCTTATGACTGTAATACAGAGCTAGTAACTTATGTTCTTAATGATAATAATATTACCTGCGACGCCATTCGGCTAAGGTTTCTGTGTTCTCTCTCTCCTCTTCCAATTTCCTTTTTTCCTCCTTCTTCTTTTTAGTCTCCGCCACCATGGCCTTGGTGGGTGATTTGAACATGAAGGGGCTTACCGAGACGACCTCTGTCGCCTTGGCTATCTTGACAAATCTGTCGATTACTCTCTGTCGACGCAACAGCTCTTGCATGAAGGCCTGTTGCTTTGGGTCCTTGGCCCTTTGGGCCTTGGTCATAATCGTGTACTTGGGTCGTTGTTCTTCCATGATTTACCTAAGATCAATTTATGAGTTAGAAATTTTTATTCTAGAGTTGATGTGTTGTCATGTCCTCGTATATGCCGTAGATTAGTACTTTGGCATCACTTTAATTTATAGTCATCTGACAGATGCTATTCATCAAATTTTATGTATTTTTATTTTAGACATTTCTTTTGGTCGAATAGACTCTACCATTGAGTCCGGAGCGTCGAAGAAAGTCAGTTTAGACCTTCTTTGGTTTAATTTGGCTTTTGGTGTACTAGGGGTAATTTGGTCATTTTACCCTTTTACGTGTCTTTATTTTTTCGGGTCCCGTCTCTTAAAATGGACCCTACCATCAGTCTCAGAGTATCCAAAATAGTAAGGATACACTATTTATTTGTTTAATTCGGACTTCGTTTGACTTGTTTAGGGGGAAGGGCAATTTGGTCATTTTGACATTTTTAGGAGTCTTAAATTTTTCGGGGCCTCATCTCATGTCACAGACCTCACCAATGGACTCAGAGGGTCCGAGATAGTAAGGTTACATATATAACTTGTAATTTTTGGACAAAGGGCCATTTCGGAGCATTTAATTTAATTAATTTCATTTAATTAAATTAATCTTGATTAAGCATAATACATATATTATTTTGTACATAATTAGAACAGGTTGAATAGGGTGGCACGCTGGCCAGCGTGTCACCTCCCTCCCCATACCACGCACGTTCGAATCTCACCAGGTGCGGTTGCACCTTTTAATTTTCGGATTTAATTAGATATATAATATATACTTATTGGTTCGCATATATGGCACACGCGCATGCGTGGCCGAGTGGAAAGGAAGGCTGTGTGGGCGCGTAGGTCAGGGGTTCGAACCCCACTGACCGCAATCCTCATTCTTTTTCTCTTTTTCTTTTCAATTTCAAACAGCCCTATATATGCGCCCCAAAACGACGCCGCCGCATTAATACGGTGGCAGCCCCGGATATCACCACGTGTCCGAGCCAACCCTTCAACTCGGTTTTAAATGGTTTGCGAGTCGACTCGGCCTCATCTTCCCCAATGATCCCTCTCTGTAACCCTAGAACCCGAAGCTCAAAAGCTTCTATTTCGTGCCATTTTTCTCAACCATTTCTCTCTGTTTTGATGGGAAACCCTTCCTACAACATCACTAAACAACTTGGCATTCGTTTGAGAGTTCGAATCGAACTCATTTGCTCGGTTAAAGGGGCGATAATCCTGACTGTAAGTGGCTCGTTCATGCTCATTTCTTCACCATTTTTAGTGAGGATGGGCTTATTTTGATCCTCTCTTCATGAGGATTCAAATCCCATTCATGGATGTTGGTTTAAATGAGAGTTTAAGGGTTTGGGTTGTAAACCCGTAACCTGCAAGTCCATGTTTGGAGGTCTTTCTTTGGGATTTTTGATCGCGCATATAGGTTTTTAGGATGCTCTTAGGGTCTTCTTGAGGTCTTGATAGACCAAATTTGGTTTAGGGAAAGTTGGTTCAGACCTGCTCCAAGCAAGGTCTATCCATGGCTGCCTTGTGTACGGCCTGTGTTTCTTAGGTGTTTTAGGTCTAGATTTTCATGCATAATTCATGTATATTCATCCTAACCATCATATATGCTAAATCAAAGGCTTAAAACAGATTCATACATATAAAAATTCTAGAGAGAGAAATTCAAGTGTTTGAGGGTTTACCTTGTTTCAAACTGTTTCTCTCTCCCTTGCTCCTTGCTTCCTACTTCTGAATGTCCCAGAAACTCCTTCAATCTCTCCCTCACTCTCGGATGGTTGTGTTTTGTGTGTATAAGCACCATGTATTTTGTATAAGGAGAAGAAATCATGGCAATTTCTGATTGCCCCTCTCTTTGGTTTAACCCATTTCAGGCTTCTTCATGAGTGGCCTGAATTGCCACTGTTGGGCAGGCCATGAGTGGCCGGTTGTGTGTGTGTGTGGTGTTTGACTCACATATATATATATATATATATGTATATGTACATAGTTCAACCCTAATACACCTTGGATAATACACATACCTCTCCCACTTTTGTACACTTTGGACAATAACATGCCCTATTATACATACATTTCATACATACATATTTTGGCATACATGCATTCACATACACATATATATATTCATGTATAATTACATATATATATATATATATATATATTTAAGGTTATAATTATTTATACAGTATATATATATTTCTATATTTAATTACGTATATTAATTGTTACAATTTATCTCTTATACTTAAAATAATTACTTACTTTAAAAATTAATTATTTTCTTAAATGTATTATCTTGTACTAATCTTCGTATTCTTGTAATATTTGTCCAAATTCTCGTACTCGTATCAACAATTGGTAGTTGACGTGAAAATGTAATTATCATCAAAATCGACATGTTGGTGATTGCAACGAAAGTGATGTACAGTCATCCTGACTTTTCAGGACATTTACTTAAAAGTTCGTGCGTCGGGGTCGACACCGACCTTGTTACTAAAGGTGTTGATTTCCAATTTCAACACAACAGCTTAATAGTCCCTAATTTGGGTCGGGGTATTACACAAACTTGCCCTAAACGGAGGCCTAGCCTAGGACTTCGACTCTCCTTTCTACGGTCCTTTTATGTATGCACTCCTAGTCCTTATACGTCATCTTATGCGCGTGCAGTCTCCTTATCTCATGTGCATGTAGTCTCCCCTCATAGGTCGAGTACTCCTATTTGCGTCGAGTAACTACTGCTCTCGTTTGCGTCAAAAGTACTTTCGTTGCATTTTCCTTACGGCTTAGCCATCTATTCCACTTAGTTCTGCCACTGGCTTGCTATCTGCGGTCTGCCCTGAGTCTTCGATCGGTCTATCGAGTTTAATGGTATATCCGATATCAACGAATGGCTCTTCCGCCCCCACTGCTCTCAGCTCTCATTCTGTGCCTCCCTTCGGCTGCTAGCTTCGTCCACGAGTCATTCCTCACTTGCCACTGTGGTATGCATGAGTCACATTTCTTCTTTGGCTAACTTCACCTATAGTAGTGTATGTAGTTAAGATATGCCCCTATCGGCTTAGGAGCTCATCTCGCGCTATGCGTAAAAAATCCCATTCCCTCGCTTTGCCTTCTCGGGAATCAATCCCTTTTGGAATTGGGTAAGATTCCACCATTAACTGGCAAGGGTCCAGATCATTCCATTAGGGAAAAAGAAGTGTGGCACCTAAAAGACTGGCAAGCAAGCACCGAGGGAATCCAATTAGAATGTACAGAGTTATGACTCTCCCGCTAGACTTCGTTTGGCCTTTCTAGTCTCGTTCTCCCTCATTCCACTCGTCTAGAGCCCTCTTCACGAACTTTTAAAATCGATGCCATAAAAATAGACAACTCTGTTATAAAAGAAATAGGGAAACAAGCGTTGATTTGGCACCAGATATTCAAAGGTGTGGAAAGAGCAGCTATAAGAAGTGAAAAAACCATAAAAAATGACGATTATTCATAGAGGTTTCCACAAAAGACCCCTTGATTCTGGCAAATGGATCATAACTATAGGTACCTAGGAGGATACTGATAGAACGGACGAAATACAAACAACTAACATAATATGGTCATAGATCTTAGGTTGTAACTTGATCATGAGTGAATTTATTGATGTTACACACATAAAGTATGGAAAGTGCAAACATTAGGAACTACCCAGGAAAGAGTTAGAATAGAAATAAGGAGAAGCGAGAACCACTTAAATGGAGGAATCGATTGGTGTCTTTCCTTATGCTGGCGACACGGCAAGTTCAGTACTTTTGGGTGACTCGACTTTGGAGAAAGTTCTTCTTCGCTATTTAAGAAAGAGACTAGTTATGGCCTTTATTTGATAAGGCTCCTTCCTATCTATCTTGACCAAGAAAAGGGGGGAGGCTCTTGCAGAAGCCCTGTTCGCCCTTCTTTATTTTGAGGGATCCCTCATATTGCGGATTCCAAGTTTCCGGGACTCGTAATAGACGGCTAGGAACAAAAGGAGGGTTAGTAGTCTTTGCCGTTATAGGTCTTCCACCTTTTGTTGAGATGGCCCTTTTTTTCTTTGTTTTGTTTTTCACCGCGGCATGAAATCATGAAGAAGCTGGAATAACTCAGAAAGAGAGTGGCGCCTAGCCGTTGAGAGCGTCTGTTGTCTTTGTAGAGGAAAAGTACGATCTTAGACTGGCCCCCTTCGCATGACCTAGAAAGAAAAAGAAGTCCGTGCTACTATAAGGCCTCTAAACTCCTCCCTCAGGACACTGTTGCGTTGCCCATGGGGACGGGGTAGCCCCGACTTCCATAGGTCCTTGGTTCGACCTCCTAATGAGAATTGAGGTCCTTGCGCGGGCGTCTCCTCCCTAAGACTTGCTTGCTCTGTATGGAGTGCCCCGTGGTTCCTCGAGTGCCAGCCGCAGAGAGGAATGCCATCAACTAGGGCGCTATTGGCCACTAACCACTCGCTCGCCGGCCGCTCGGGCTCCGCGTTTCAAGTTCGTTATCCTAACCGTCTCCTCTGCTCCACCGGGAGCCTGGCCCCTTCTTCTATCTTATCTACTGCCTTGCTCCTCGGCTCCCTACTGCTCCAGCCGCTCGCTGTAATAGCTTGCTTCTCGGGTGGCTCGCACCCTGGGTGGTGCGGCTGAGCCAGAGTGGGCTCAGCAGTCGGCCTATGTTTTCGGGCGCACGCGTAAAGGCATGATTAGTTCCACGAATCTCACTGCACTGACCATAGTAAACTCCTTCTCGTTGTACCGAAATGGAGGTCTGATTTAAACGACCAGGTACAGCATCACATTTGACACCTGAGGAAGGTACAGCCCAACTATGAGGTACATCAGCAGGTGTTACAATAATACGTAGATGAGTTTTGGCTGGTACAACCACTCTATTGTCCACTTCTAATAAACGTGATTGACCCAATTCTGGATCATCTTCTGGAATCGTATAACTGTCAAAAGTGAGTGACTGTTCATCGGAACTGTTATAGTCCGAATACTCATAAGGTTGGGTCGACGCCCGCCTCCCCCCAAACTGTACTTGCAAGTTTCCCCGCAAAAAGCTCTCCACGCCTACTCTTAGAAAGAGCACTATTTTTCTTTAGTTAGGTAGTTCTCCCGACCGTAAGACCCTTTATGAGTAAGGGGAATCGAAGGCCGGGGAAAGTTTATTGGCAACAGGGGACCCTTTCTCACCCAGCCCTACCTACCCTATGTATTCGAGGGGGAGACTGGAACCGAAAAAGACTTGGTAGGCGTCCATGGCCTTAGTGGGTGTCGCAGAAGCCCTTGGGAGAGTAAGCAAGCTACCCCAGTCCCTAAATTGGAAGCTTACAAAACGACACCATGCGCGCTTTGTTTGTAGCTTTGATTAAGATATCTTCTATTAGGTGGTAGAGAGTTGTAGAAGACTCCCAATTTATGATTTCCTTGTTGAATAAAGTAATTCTCATTGCCACTGATGGATTAACTAAAGAGCTCTGTATAGGAGCCTATTTGTTCACCAGGATAGTGATGAGGTTAAGTTGTAATATCCCGACCCGGGATACCGGGTCACATGACACGTATTACGAGAAAAAAAAATTATATATATATATAATTAATTAATTATTAAATTAATTAATTAATTATAAGAAAATGGATATATATATATATATGTATTAATTAAATGTGTATATATGTATATATATATTAAATGAAAGAAATATGAAAAAGTTAAAAAGTAAAAAGGTTAACAAGTGTGAATGTGTGTGTGTGTGTCGGCTGGTGTGTGTGTGTGTGTGTTGTATATATATGTGTATATGTATATATATGTATATATATATATGTATAAATATCTTATGAAATTTAATGCAAAGTTGAAAAAGAAAAAGTAAAAATTAATGAGATGGGAGAGCTGTGTAGGGCTAGAATTCAGAATGTAGAGAAAGAGAGAGATAGCTGTAGAGAGAGAGAGAACATGAAGAGAGAGAGAGAGGTCGGCTACCTTGCTTTAAAAGCCAAACATGCAATGCATGTTGATCTCTCACGAAAGAAGCCAAAAGAAGGGAATTGAAGGAGAAGAAGAGGAAAGAAATCAGAGAGAAAAGGAGGAAAACCCCAACCAAAAAGGTGAGAATGTTCAAAACTGTCAAAATTCTCTCTCTAGAATTTCTCTACATACAAACTGATTTAAAGCTTCCATTTGATATATATGATGTCTAGAATACATTCTAATCATAACAAGCATGAAAATTTAAGCTTTAAAACACCTAAAAACATGAAACCCATGAGCAGTCGCCATGGATGACCTTGCATGAAGCAGGTCTGAACCCATGGCAACTAAACCAAAAATGGTATATTAAGGATTCAAGAAGAAGCCATGAAGGTTATAAAAACATGTGACCGCGACCTAAAATCTCAAAAAATGACCCTCAAATGTTTAGTTGCAGGTTACGGGTTACACCCCAACCTTTTTAAAACTTAGTTTAATTTGATGATTAGGAACAAGATATGAATCCCCATGAAGAGGGGATCATAGCAAACAAAATCCCATGAAGTTTGGTTAAGAAATAAGCATGAAAGACCGAAATGACAGTTTGGATTATCCACTTCAAAACCGAACATATGAAGGAGTTTTAAACTCCAAAACGAATGCCAATCAAATCATTTATCCCTTAGGAACATTTTGGGACAAAAACAGTGAGGATCCATGGATCCAAACTGCACGAAATAGGAGAAAAAGGAATTCGGGAATTAGGGTTTCAGAGGGGGTCTCGTGGGGAAGATGAAGACGAGTCAACTCATTTTAAAAATGGGGCTGAGTCGACTCGGACAGGTGGCAGCCTCTGGGCTTGCCACCGATTAAATGTAACGACGTCGTTTAGGATGTCGGTTTACATAAAATGAGATATAGGGCTGACGTCATGATGACGTCAGCCACATGTAAGCAGACCGGCTAAACCGGTTGGTTTGCGACTGAACCGGACTGGTTCATTTTAAATTGGACCGAACCCTTTGGTTTATTTAATTAATTAAAAATAAAATAAACCAACACTTTACCTATTTACGGATTGACCCCAGAAGTTTTTAGAAATGCTACTGTGGCCCAACTGAGGGAAAAATTTTGCATTAAGGCCCCTGAAAAATAATTAAATAATTTAATTATTAATTTAATTATTTAATAAATAAGATTAAATTACTGTTTTACCCTTGGCTCAAAAATAGGGCAACTGAAGTCCAAATTAAGCTTATGAATAGTATATTTTTACTATTTTGGACATTCTGAGACTAATGGTAGGGTCCGTTTTACGAGACGGAGCCCAAAAAATAAAAACACGTAAGGGGTAAATGACCAAAATACCCCTGACCCAAAAATTTACAAGTTATTAGTATATTCTTACTATCTCGGACCTTCTGAGTTCGATGGTGAGGTCCACGACATGAAACGGGGTCCCAAAAAATAAAGACACGTAAAGGGGTAAAATGACCAAAATACCCCTGGTACCCCTAAAGCCAAATAAAATCAAAGAAGGTCTAAATTAACTTTCTTTGACATCCCGGACTCAAAAATGGAGTCCAAATTACAAAACGAAGTACAGAAAAATATGACACGTAAAACGATAAAATGATCATTTTGTCCTTTTTCATATAACATTCCGAATTAAATTCTTGGAAAGCCTAAACCGACTTTCTTCGACACTCCGGACTCAATGGTAGAGTCTATTCGACCAAAAGAAATGTATAAATAAAAAGGACATAAAATTTGATGAATAGCATCTGTTAGATGACTATGAACTAAAATGTTACCAAAGAACTAAACCGAGGCAAATACGAGAAATGAAATACGAAAAGACACGACACGTAAACATGTTAAGTAAATAACTTTAAATTAAAGTTAATGGAACTCCCAGAAGAGTATGATTGTAGAAATCTATTTTTCTTGACATGGTAAATTGTGTTTTTAAACAGAGAATTAACTAAACACAAAAATGAGTCAAGAACGAGAAGTTACTCCTATGATGACGAGGGCACAACTAGCAAAGGATCCCAAACAGAAAGTTTTCCGGGAGAAACTGGAAAAACAGCTCCAGCTGATTCAAAATCACATTCGGATTTCTAAAACGAACGAAGTGTGCTGTGTTAGCCCCTTTATTTACAAGACTATCACTAAGGAGCAACTAGCAGCTAGAAAGCTTAAGAAACAGGAGGATACGGAAATGTTGGAAGAATGGCTTCAAAGGTTAAAGGAAGCCAGGGGAAAAACGCCCAAATAGAGCAGGACTAGAAGTACAAGGTGAGTAACCCTGTGTTTGAATTGGAGATTTAACTCCATGAATTTGACAAGGTTTTAAGTTTAAAGATATGAAGCATTTGAAATTTCAAATTCAGTATTTACATGATTCAGTTTTTTTAATTGTTCTATTTTATAATCCCATTGTGACATGCTTAGTGATTGGTTTCTGCAATAGTTTTTCCTTCAAATACTTTTCAGCATGTCTAGTTAAAATGAAATTATTGTTAAATATTCTGAATTTGCTTATTTCAAGTATACGAATTTATAAAAAGTATCTATGAGACAAGTCACATGATAAATGTTTTATAAGATGAATGGTGTATAAGCACTTAGACAGGATTCTGAGTTTTCAGTTGCCCTGTAAAATAGGCAGGATTTTGGGTTTTACGGAACTCAATTGCCCTGTAAAATGCCCGGTAGCAGGATCTAATCCCCTAGGCAGATGAGATATCTCCATTTATAAGTAAAAAGGGTGTCCGGTTCGAAACGGATTCCACTAATGGAAGTGATAAGATGACAAATGATTTGAAAATGGAAGCAAGTTTTTACTCTCATTTTTAATATGCATATGTTGAGTTTTATATACTCTACTTAAGAAATACATGATATGTTATATGTTTTAAAGTTCATATGTATAAGTTTAGCTTGAATGTTTTAAATATTTCAAAGCTACATGTTTCAAGGAATGCATATATTCGGCATTCAATAATACGAACAATTGGCGGTGACTACTTTACAAACTCTTATGTACTAAACCACTGCTAATTGAAAAACCCCATGACGAATACTGGAATTGCTCACAAGCTTAGATTAGCTTACCCGGACTTTGTTCGGACCCCCCTTTCAGGTAATTAGCAGCAGTCTTGACTTAAGGACGACGATGACGAATCTGCTAATTTTGGGAAGATATGGTTAAATAGTTTCTTTTGATAAATCTATGAACTCTAATAGTACTTTTGTATTAGTAGACATTGTAAGGACATGTAATAAGCCCTCTGGGCAATCGAATATGTATGGTATGAATGTATGAAGTTTTTAAGTTTTTAGTTATACTCTGAATGTGTAACCATGTATGCTATGTATGGAGCGGCAGTACCGAACGGATGTGCATAATTTAAAAATGAGAAAAGAAAAGAAAAAGTTTTTCACGCTTCCGCAAAATGTATGTTGCACATCTATTCGATACCGCTGCATATGTGAGCCTTGTCTCGGGGCCCTCGGGTCTCGGGGCGGCGATCGCGATCCGGTAATCCGCTTAGGGTGGGTTTCGGGTCGTGACATAAGTCGCAAGTCTGGATGGTTGCATCTTGCTTTGTATTTAAAGTAATACTCCTCTTCCTTAGAAATGGCCTATGGTGGTGTTAAACTGCCTCCAACCTTATTACCTTTGCTAGCATCTCTAACTTGGTCAAGTTATTCGCGGATCATACTATCTTTCCATTGTAGAATGATGTACTGGAAAGAGCAGATATGTTGGTTAAAATTTACCTATCATTCTTTTCTACTAAGAAAGTGACGAAGAAAACATTTAAATCAATTGTCTCTCCTTGGGATGATCCCGATAGTGTAGTGCTTCAAGTGATGGACATGAGTGAAACCTTTGTCTATTTACTGAAACGCTACACACACTAGCTTCCCACCATTCCCCTTTCACTAGGGAATGGCATGGGACCCACCTCAGAAAGAGAAAGAGATAGATTTTGATCTTTACTCCTATCATAGAATAGATACGGAAGAAAAGGTTGTTCCAATGATTTTGCATCGGAAGAATATCGAAACTAAAAAGTGGGAATCATACAAGAAGGTATTGGCCCAAGTAGAGGATATGGCTAATCCCGCAAAACTCGGGACTTATAGGATACAACTAGAATTATGTGGGGATGAAGAATCTTGGGGCAAAAGAAGATTAAAAAAATGTGCAAATAAGCAACACTCAGATAAGGAAAAAAATTCTCCAATTGGCCTTCTTGTCTTGCCTTGCTTAGTCAACGTCCTAACTGTCCAAAAACCAAACCAATGATGCATAATTTAACATTTTAATTACTTAAATTAATCTTATAAACAAAGGTTGCTATGTTATCTCCTTTTTGTAAGTTCACATTAGGAGCTCCCAAAATAAGGAAGTTTCCTTTTGGATCTAGAAATGAGAGTTTTGAAGGACATATCTTTCATCTCGCTAATAATATTTGAAGAGAGCTAAAAACAAAGTGTAATATCCCAAAAATTCAATAAGACTAAAATAGTAACCGAGCTCATATGCAATGGATTAATTATCAGAAAATATAAGATTAACCCAAAAAACACCAAAGATGGTGTATGCTCAAAAAATTGACAACCTGGTCAACCGAGACAATAATTTGAACTGGTGCCAAAATTGACAGTAAAAGCCAACACGTGAATTAATTATGAAAATAAAATAAATATAATATGAGACACGACTAGGGACCCAAAACTAATAAAAGAAATAATAATGATATCGAGCCTCGACCTTAAGTCAAAATTACCAGCATTTTATAACTTAATATTTTATGAAATATAATATAAAATACGGTGAGACATATCGAAACAAATATATATAACCACAGAATGTATACATGCAAGATATCATCTAACAAATACATAATGAAAATATATATTGTATATATGATATATATATATATATATTATATATATAACATTACAAGTTAAAAGCTTCCAAGAGGAAGCTGTTGGGAAATCACACACACGTCATGATATATATATATATATATATACATGTATAAGAGATCAATAGGAAGCTTCTTGAAAAAGATACCATTTATATATATATATATATATATCTGAAATTGAAAAATGGAAGCTACTGAATACCTCTTGAGCAGCCGAAAATGTTAAAAAAAGTAGGAAGCAGTTATAGATATATGTGAGAGAAAACTCAGGAAATTTCCAACACCAATAAGTAATAGCCACCTGAGAGAACTCTGAAAAAATCCTAACCAACTTCATGCCTATATATATATATATATATATATATATATATATATTAGTCTGCATAAAAAATGGTTAAACAATCCACAAACTAAGAACAAAGGAAAAAGAGAGAGATTGAAAAGAGTGAGAGAGAAATAGAGATGAAGAAAATAGCAATAGTGTTCTATCATGGAAGGACAGGAAAGTTTCAAAGGTGGCATAGATCAAAGGTGTATGTCTACCTACCTGCTATTCAGTTTTCAAAGTAATTAGAACTCAAAAATAAGTAAGAAAATTGAAAGAAACTTAAGAAAATTGCCCTTGTACTGGACAATCGAAATCAAGAAAAATTAAAAAATGAACCAAACATAATTTGGGGAATAGGAACTGATAGGATATCATGAAAAGACTCTAAAACACTTGAAATGAAGTAAAATGGTAAAAAATTAACTATGTTATAGCCAAAAAACCAGAAATGGCACATGGCGGGAAAATTGAGTTGGCTGTCAGAATTTGGGCTATTTAAGGTCCAAAATAATTCCAAACAATTATTTAGGGTCTTAGGAGTAAAACGATGCAGAAATATACAAAAACGGACGTGTGAAACGTGAGAAAAATGAAAGAACTGCAGACAGTTCCAGCAACCAGCGCCAGAATCTGGCTAGAGAGATGATAACCCAAAAAACGGGGGTTATTTTAGCCTGTTGGGCCGAACTTTGGGTCGGGTCGGGTTTTAATATCCTGACCCGAGATAAGGCACATATACTAAGGTAGACCCGATCGAGTAGTGTAACACCAGTTGTAACCCGAGTTGTTTAAGCTCTAAATCATGATATTTTATGGATTGAACAGTAATGAAATGTGAATGGTTTGTTTTGTATAGCCAGTGTCGGGCGATACCCGAGCAACCCAAGACTAAGTCTCGTAATGCATGTATGCACGTATTCCCATGCATGTATATGGTTGCATGTATGTGTAGTATATTTAATTTTAGTGTATGTATATGCTTATAGAAATGGGCATAGATGTATATATATGGATATATAAATGAATGTATAAATTTAGTAAAAATACATGTGAATATGTATATATATAGTATTGTATATAAATACGGTACTGTAATATATGTATGTGTATTTTAAAGTGTAAAAGTAAAAGAAGAAAGGGAAAGGGAAAGGGAAAAAAAGAGGACTATAAATATGCTGAGTGAAACAGTGTGTGTGTGTGTGTATCACTGTGTGTGTGACTGAGTGTGTGATGTGTGTGGGTGTAGTGAAGGCTGCAAGGCTGCCGACACCAAGGCAAGTGGGGGTGTAGTTAAATATATATATATATATATATATGTTGTGTGGTGTTGCGTGGGTGATGGAGATTTAAGGGGCGGTTGAGGGGCAGTCAAAGAAGACTATAGTAGGAAAGAGTAGAGAGAGATGGAGAGGTGGTTAGTATGATGTATATATATGTGCGTGTAATGTTTAAGTAGAAAACATAAAAGAAAGGAAAAAGGGAGAAGCTGGGAGCAGCTTAGGGGGTTTCAGTGGACCCAAAAGAGAAATCAGAAGGGAATGAGAGAAGAGTTTTGAGACAGGAACAAGTAGGTTGAATTTAAAAGTTCATTCTATGTTTTTAAGATTAGTGATTTAAATTAGGCTAAGAAATTTAGGGTCATGTAGCTGAGTTTAAAAGAAACTTAATGCAAAAAGAATTAATCAAAATAGTGAAGAAAACAGTGTGAAACATGAAATTATAGGTTTCAAATGATAACCGGATTTTAAAATTTTATGCTTTAAAACTTTGTTTAAATGATAGGAACATATTCATATATGATACAGGAAATGATTTAGAAGAGAAATGAGTCAAAACAAGTAAAGAACAAACACGAAATTGAGAAAAGCCAGTTGGCTGGAGCCACTATTTTTCTCTATTTCGTGAAGATGAGGTGAACCAAATCAAAAACTAAACTTATATATGAGACCCTCATGATATAGAGATTTGAATCCCATTGAAATAGACAAAGAAAATAGTTGTCGGCAAGTCGCCGTTGCCGGAAGGGACATCGGAACCCTAATGTTCCTTCACCAGATAATCGGGGAAGGAGATGAATAGGAACTGCTTAAGTGGTGTCATTTAAGTCTTAATTAGCTCAATACTGTGTCGTTTAGATTTAACCGTTTTAAATTGAAATCGAATTAGGATTTGTTTGGTTGGGGAGATATGAAATAAGAATTGAATAAACCAAGGGGGACTGGGATATCCTATCTCTGGATTAGGGGCTTAACTGCCATTTGGCTTAGGAATAATAAAAAAAAAATGCGCAGAGGCGCACAACCTCCGCGAGTCAAACATTGGACCTAAGGAAGGAATGGAATACACGGACCACTAAGCCATGGGCTCATGTGTGGTCATATGACCACTGAATATATATATATATATATATATATATTATAATTAACTAAATCAAGAAAAATAAAAAGAATGGGCGTAGCCTGGGAATCAAACCGTGAACCTGAGGTGAGAACAGAGCACGCGTGACCAATTGGACAGGCAAACCCGTACTGTCCAATGCGCAATAATATATATAATATGTAAAAACTATATTAAATTAATTTAATTAAATTAAATATAGTGAAATTATGCGAAGTCCAATTAATATGAATGAATAATATATTTTGACTATCTTAGGCATTCTAAATTCAATGGTGAGGTCCGTTTTGCGAGACAGGGCTCCAAAAAATAGACCCGTAAAAATACTAAAATGACCAAAATACCCCTATTACTACCCGAACCCAAATGGAATTCCGCGAAAGCCTAAACCGACTTTCTTCGACATTCCGGACTCAATGGTAGAGTCTAAATTAGTGATAGAGATACTTATGATAGAAAGGCATAAAATTTGATGAATAACATTAATTCTGAGACGTATCTACTAATGTATAGGGAACTCGAAAGGAAAGGACAGAATCACGGGATACCGATATAGGAACGCATTTAGAGGTAAGTAAATCATTTTCTCTTTCATGTGGTATTTCCAAGCGAAGTTTATTCATTACTGCCGAACTTGTACTCTTGAACGTACCTGATGTTATTGCTTTCCACAACGTGATATTGTTCTATCTTGTGAACATTTATTGACTGCTATATCATTGTTATCATGTTGAACCATGCCTTGAAAGGCCTACTGTTATGTTTTACTGTATGTATGATATTCCATTTTTATACTCTTATGGAATCACTTATAATCATGATATGTTTATGAATACAGGATTTGTGCTAAGTCACAATATCCATCCAATGCTTCTGTGATAATGATGACCTATGGGTCAAGTCTGTGAACGGACGTGTGGCACAAAATGTGAGTTTATGGAGGTATGTCGGGCCTTAAAATACATAGGGACTGCCATATCCTACTACAGATTATAAGCATCTCTTATGGATTGTTATGGTTATGTTATTGAATGGTATTGTTCCCTATGATTGTCTTATACTGAGAGAACTTCCTTATTGACTTGATTGTGATCGATTTATTGTGGCAGTACACTTATGTTGATATATTGTTGTTGAGAGTTTCATATTGATGTTATATCCATTACTTTTGATTGTATATTGTGACCCTATTGTTCATTGGCCATCATGGCAACTGTTCTCATTAGCTATCACAACATCTTACTTTTTATGATTGGCTATCATATTCTTGTTCATGGATTCATATTCTTTTGATCACCTATACCAATGTTGGAGATCTGTATTTACTTGCTGAGCTTTGTAGCTCATTCCACCTTACTTACCATCTTTCAGGTAGAGATGCTGCAAGACCCCAATAGGAGTCTGAGAGCGTAGGAGGACATTTTGAGGAACTGTACCAATTTATGTTTTAGTTCTCTCATGTATTCACCACCCACGGGTGCTGGTTATGTTTAGTTCTTATTTTTATTATTGTAGAACCATATTATATATTGAAAGACTTTCGCTGATTATTATATTTTAAAGACTTCCGCTGATTACTATATTGAAAAGACTTTCGCTAATCATTGTTTTAGATTTTTAGTACATTGCATATTAGTACTATGATACAGGAATGGAAAAAGTAGGGACGGCTTTAGGGTTGACCCTGCGACACGAGATCCGCATAGGATGGGTTTCGAGTCGTGACAGGATCAGGACCCGACTGAACATAACCAACAGTACCATAGCGACGCTGTTTAAAGTTTAATTTTAAGTTGAAATTTCCCTGTTTGGTTACACACGTAAGAAATTAGAATTTGAATAAAAGGTTAACCAAACCTTGAATAAGAGGGATAGCAGTAATATACTATTTTAATTCACTGGATAGCCTGGACCGACTGGTTCATAGATCGCTTGGACTGGTCTAGGGTTCGAAGCATAAAACCCATTGGTTCAAGGGTTTTAAAAACTAAAATAAACCATAACTTTTAATAATTCAAATCTGATCCCTGAGCATTTGGAAAATTCTGTTATGGCCTGATTTGTGAGAATATAATTCGAATAAACCCCTAGAAAAATAATTCAAACATTTAAATAATTAATTAAATTATCTTATAAGTAAGGTAAAATGACTATTTTACCTTTAAGCCATAAATAAGTCAAACAAAGTCCAAAATAAATAAATGAATAGTATATTTTGACTATTTTGGGCATTCCAAACCCAATGGCAACGTCCATTTTACGAGACAAGATTCTAAAAAATATAGACACGTAAATGGTAAATGACTGTATTGTTCCTAACGATTCCCAGGGCTAATTAAAAATAAAAGATAGTCCATTTTAATTATGTCGGACACTCTAGACTCAACGGTGGGGCTGTACTAGCAAACGAAGTGTCAAAAAATGTGACTCGTGAAAGTGTAAAAATTATCAAAATACCCCTAATATAGTACAAAGCTCGAATAAAGTCCAAATTGGATGAAATTGATACCAATGAAGGGCCAAATAATTGTAAACTTGTATGAATAACTAAATAATAATTCGGGGTCAAAATATCATCAAATGTGAGATGATCAAAATACCTCTGATCATAGAAAATACAAGTAAAGGGCCGAATAAATTCGAAAAGAAGGCCAATCTATTATAAAGCATAATTAAAGGACTAAATAAGACTCCGGAACAGTCAGGCTATAAAATGAGAAATGACCAATGTGTCCCGATGATCAAAAATAGATACCAAATGAAGTCCAAAAGACTCAAAAATGTATATATAAGATATATGAAATTTTCTGAGGACCACGATAGGGTCCGGGGCAAGAATGACAAAATTACCATTTTGCCCCTAAGGTTAAATAAGTGCTTATTGATAACGAATGGAGTCCAAATGAATTACATTATAAGTCTGAACGCTATTAAACCTTCTTAAGGAATTTAATAGCCTAAGTTGAAACCCAATAAGTGGGCAATAGGCCAACGAACATAATTAGGCAATCTAATAGACTCCTAAAATAATGAATGAGTCATGAATAAATGAATTCTTATCTTTCTATGATTGATGATGATTATTCAGGATATGCAAAGATGTGCCTGACGTATCTTGAGATTATCAGAGTATCTATAAATGAAGATAAGTGTAACAGTTTGTAAGTAACTCCTACGCTTTAATATGGGTCTTTCCTTAGCCATGTCATATGCTTTTTTCCTAATGCTGCAAAAATTGTACTCCATTACCTAACTTATGAACTTGATTTCTCTGAATTGATACCAATCAACTTGTGATTTATTATTATGCCTGTACTTCGATTTGATTGCTTGCTTACATCATTTGTGAACTTGATTGTTGATACTTGAGCTTTATTGTACCATCATGTATGCTATGTTATGATCTTGTGATGTATCTTATTGTTAGAGATCTTGTCATTCCATACATGTCTCGTTGATTGAGATCTTGATTGATTCAAACAATTGTATATCCAGTGTGGAATTTTGATGATCAGAACATTTTGTATGTGCATGGGGTTGTGCTCTGTCACAATTCTCGTCTATTCACAGATGCGTTCTGGACCCTTTGGGGTCATTTGTGTCCTTTGGGGGCTTAAGGTGAAAGAGCTCTTACACTATTTAGTAAGCCCAAGAGAGGGAGGGGTGAACCTGAATGTTCATTTTTGGAGTATGGCGGGCCCTATTTGGTTTACGCATCTGTTCTGTTAGAACTCACTATCGATATTTTTGGCATTCGTTGGATGATTATATTCTATGTCCTGTGAATAATCATATTGTTATAAGCTTGATATATTTTTGATTAGCTATCGTATTTGTTGTGGCAGCTGGATATCATTGATTTTGTCATCACCTTCTTGTACCATATTGTGAGATATGTTTTTGTCACGACCCGAGACCCCACCCTGTACGAATCTCGTGTCTCGCACTCGATCCAACTCTACTATAAAACCAAGGGTCTCAACTTCCTACACAATCAGTGCTACTAACATGCAACAACTAAATAGTGGAAGACTTAAACAATAAAATAAATACAAGCTGCATGTAATATATTTAATGTTCTCAAAATGCAGAATACAAAATTTTATAATACAACTGTCATCCCCAAGACGTGGATAACATGGGAGAGCTATAAGACTGTTTGTATTAAGGATTACAATACAACTTCAAAAGTAAATGTCCACCTCCTAGCTCTTAGGCTCTATGGTCTGTGCTCGAGATCTGTGCCTGAAATAGTAAAAAAGTAGTATCTGTTCTAAGCTATGAAAACTCAGTAAGTAGTCCTTTGCTCGGCCATGTGTACAGGTGTATATAAAAGAAATGCTAGCCAGTCAATGAATATATAACTCAATATCAAATAATAGAAGTCAAATGATAAGGAAATGCAACTGCTATGCCAACAATGTCATACTGCTACAGTCATGAGCTGTATCAAGTATGAAATGTAAGCACTGTACTGAAAGCTATAAAATCTCATGATCATTCAATAACAATATAACATGATCAAGCTATGAATATCAACAATAAAGGATAGTGATATCAACTAAAACTGAGATGGACTGGTGGGGCCCGGAATCCCCTTGAGCTAGTATTCAGATCCGCTCGGGCTATATGAATATTGCTCTATGTACACTGTAAGTGTACGTCCCATGCCTTGCATAGCAACGTAGTAAATGTTCCACTTGGAACTTGGACTCGAAGGTCATAAATAACATCAGATGGAAATGTAACTGAGCACAAATCTAGCACTAACAATATATCAGGATCATGCTATCTTCCACGAAGAATATAGTGGAATTATAACTGGTTCTAGGCAATCTAACTTAACAATAGTTAGCTAAACTATGGTTACTAGACCGCTTCGAACAAAACTGTCTGGCCCTCACGGCCCTAAGTACAAGTGTACAAAAGAAATCCATGAACAAGTGTACAATCATGATCAAGATATATTTAGAAATCAATAACTAGTTCCCACATGATAGGGCAATATCAATGTGGCTAAATAAATACTAGTATGTATGTATAGAGTACAATAGGCAATATATATACAAAAACTATGACATGGCATGTAGAGATCAGAATTTATTTACCTTTTACTATATCTGTCTTGAAGGTCAAACTGCCTTCTCCTTTTCTCTTGGTGTTCCTATGTTTCAGGAAACTTATCTCAGTCTATATATTTCTATATAACTCATGCTATTCATCAAATATTATGTCTCTTTACTATTGATATCTCTTTCACTTGAATAGACTCTACTATTGAATCCAGAATATTAAACAAAGTCAGTTTAGGCTTTCACAGAATTCAATTCAGATTTTTGTACTAAAAAGGGCAAAACGGTCATTTTGCACTTTTATGTTACTTCTCGAGACCTCTTCTCACAAATTTGACTCAACGGTTGAGTCTGGAATGCCCGAAATAATAAAAATTCACTATTCTTTTAATTTATTCGGAGTCCGTTTGACTACCTTTCGACTTAAGGTTATTTTGGTAATTTCTCTTTTTTCTAATTCATTAAATTAATATTTAATTAATTTATTCCTCGGGTTAATTCATAATTAACCATAATCCTGGGTATAATTATTATTTTACAAGGTTTTATTCTAATTGAAATAATTAACTAAACAATAATTAATTCTAACCTTTGTCTAGCTGTAGTCGAGAGTCACAAGCCCCCAATCATGTCTTGCTCTGGCTTCCAACTGGTAGTTTTCTAAAAATTCAGCACCCTCTCAGAACCCATATATTGATCTTGAAAACAATGAACTCCCCCAAGAGCATTCAAAATGCTTGAATCAGTATCAAATAGTTTAACCCTCTGAAACTTGTCCATTTTTTCTAGAAGACATAAAATATTTATCATAAACCTCAGAATTCAGTTTTTTATTTTTATTTTCCTTTCCTCTATTTTCTTACTTAAACAAAATAAATAGTAACAGTAGTGTCAGGACCCGAAACCCACCCTGTGCGGATCTCGCATCGCGACTGCCGCCTTCAGGCCCGGGAGCCTTAGGGCGAGGCTCACATACATAAGCAGCGGTATTGGATGGCGATGCGACTCGTGATTTGCGAAAGCTTGAAAAAAAATTTCTTTTATTTTCTTATTTTAATATTTCACACATCCATCCGGTACTGCCACTCTTCACATTGAAACACATGATTATACATTTAGAGCATAATAAAAACTTAAGGACTTTATAATTACAATCATATCCAGTTGCCCCATGGGGCTTAATACATACTAGTGTAACATTTTACTAATACAAAAGTTACTACTTAAGAGTTCATAGTGCTTAATAATCCTTCCAAAAACAACCCAACTTATCATCCTCAAAATTGGTGCTACCTTCAGTCACCTGAAGGGGGGATCGGATATAAATCCGGTAAGCTAGTCTAAGCTTGTGAGTAATTCCAGTATTTGTCATGGGGTTTCAATTGGCAATGGTTTAGCACATGAGAGTTTATAAACAATCACCACCAATTGCTCGTATACTTTGAACACATAATATATGCATTCCTTAAAACATATAGCTTTGAAACATTTAAAGTATTTAAGCTAAACTTATACATATGAACTTCAAAACATGTAGATATGCATAATGAAAATGAGGGTAAAACTTGCTTCCATTTTTAACATAACATCTTATCACTTCCATTAGTGGAATCCATTTCGAACCAGACTCCTATTTTACTTTACATGGAGATATCTCATGCCTGGGGGATTAGATCCTACTACCGGGCATTTATTCATATCGTGGTTGAGTTTTGAAAAAACTCAAGAAAATTCGTGGTGCTTATGCACAGCTTTTCTTGCTTTTAAATACACTTATCACATGACTTTTTCACATAGATGCTTTTATGAGCATTTAAAATATAATGTTCATGATTTCATGATAGAATCTTCAAATACTTGGAATATGCAAATTCAGAACACTTTACAAGATTTTGGCATTTTAATTTAGACATGTTGAAATATATTTTAAGAACATTGTAGAAGAAACCATTCACTAAGCATGTCATGATAGGGTTTATAAGAACATAAATAGTTTAAAACTGAAATCAGGTAAATACTGAATTTGGGATTTCAAATACTTCATATCTTTTGAACTTAAAACATCATCAAATTCATGGAGTTTAAATCTCCACTTCAAATGTAAGGTTACTCACCTTATGTGTCTGGGCCGGCTCTATTGAGGTGCCTTCCCCTTGCCTTTTCTTAACCTAAAACAATTTATGAAAATCTCATAAATTTCACATGTACCTAATCAACTTGTGATCTTTTTTATTTTTAGACTGTGTGAGCCAACTTTTTATAATAGGTTTATCCTTAAGAATTGAACTAACTCAATTCGCTTTATCGTTGAATCTCATGTCTATTTACTTATACATATATACTTATTTATAATAGATATTACATGCAACGCGTGTCATTTAGCGTCTCTGTATTTTCTTGCTCTTCTTCCCCTTTTTCTTCCTTTAACTTTTCCTCAGCAAGTCTCTTTATCGCAGCTTCTTTCATGAGTCGCCCCATTGGTACTATAGGGGCTTTGTATATGAATAGCATGATAGAGACGATTTGGCTTGTCTTGGCTATCCTTATTTTTTGGTTGATTACCTTTGTTGCCATAAGAGTCCATCCATGAAGTCTTGTTGCGTTTTATCCATTATAATTTACTTGTGGTAGTCTTGTTACGAATTAATTTCATTTTAAACTATACTCTTCTAGTAGCTCCATTAATTTTAAGTTTGATTTATTTACTTCACATGTTTACGTGTCGTGTCATTCCGTATTTTATTTCAAAACACGAACCTTACTACTTAGTTCAGTACATCGGCAACGTTCTGATTTACAGTCACCTGTCTTATGCTATTCATCAAATTTTATGTCTCTTCATTATAGGCACTTCTTTTGGTCAAATAGATTCTACCATTGAGTTCGGAACGTTGAAGAAAGTCAATTTAGACCTTCTCTGGATTCAATTTGGCTTTAGGGATACTAGGGGCAAAATGGTAATTTTACCTTTTTACGTGTCTTTATTTTTTGGGGTCTCTTCTCACAAAAACGAACCTTACCATTGGTCTCAGAAGGTCCAAAATAGTAAGAATATACTAATAACTTGTCCTATTTGGACACTAGACCATTTCATCATTATTTATTTTAATTAATTTAATTTATTTTTATTTAATGAAAATTATACATAATATATACATTTTTGTGCAAATATTTGGCACAGGATTGTCCTGTCCAAATGGTTCGCACGCTTCACATGTTTTTCTTGGTCCCTAGTTTGATTCCTAGTGTAATACCCCGACCTGGACTAGCACGTATATCGAGGCAGACTGGGTCGGGTAGCACTATCAGTTGTAACCCGAGATGTTTAAACTCTATATTCTGACATCACATATGACCTTAGAACGTGAACAGTATCAATTACGCAGTTAGCGTTGGGCGATGCCCAAGTAGCCTAGAATTATACCTCGTAATGCGTGCATGCACGCAAACCCATGCATGCATACATGCACCCATGAACGTAGACCATAAAATATTGGTGTATGCATACGTGCCCGGAGTTTAGTATATATGTATATATATGGGTATATATATGTATAAAATATGTATAATAATGAGTTTATACATGTATATATATATAATGTATTATACCATATATATATATGTGTATATTAAATGAAAAAAAAAAAGGGGAAAGAAAAGAAAATGGGCAAAAGGCTGTTACCAGCCGTGCAAGTGTGTGGGGGTAGATATATATATATATATATATCAAGAGGTGTGTGTGTACGGTTGTATGTGTGTGCAATAATTGAGTGTATAACACTCAATAGAGAGTGGTGGTGACAGAAAGTGGGTGTTGGAGTGTGTAGGGAGATCTCAGGGCATGGTTAGTTCTGACTAGAAAGAGAGAGAGAGAGAGAGAGAGAGAGAGAGAGAGAGAGAGAGGGCAGGTGATGAGTTCACATATACATTGTGCACGGCTGAATTTGAAAGTGAAAAACAAAAGAGAGAAGAGAGTTTCTGAGTGAGAAAGAAGGGGAACAAGTCTGGAGTAGAGGCGCGAGGAAGAGGGGCTCAACACCAAGGGAATCCAAAATTTGGAGGTAAGCCACTGTTTCTGTTTTGAAATTTTATAGCATGATTCGATTCATTCTGATCATAGGGTCTAAACAAGCATGAAAAATGGCGTTGATAGGAACAAACCGTACCTCATTTGGTTCACAAATGAGGGAGAAAATCCTAGTTGCAGGTTTGGTGGATAATCTAGGTTCCATAGATTTTACGCTTAAAACTTTGAATTTAGTTTATGAAAATGATCCTTATAAATGCAGAAACACATTAAAAATCGATTAGGATCAAAACAGTTAGGAAACAGTCGCGAGATAAAAAGAAAACAGTTGGCCAGAAAAACGGCCAGAGACGTTTGACCCCCTATTGGTGAAGATAGGGAGGGATTTGATGAGAACCGAGAGTGGATTTGAAATCCTTAAGAGAAGGGTGAGAGAACGACATTGGATTTGGGGCAAACCGAGATCAGAAACTGGTGACCGTCGCCGGAGAAGGCGACTTTTCACCACCGGAACCCTACCAGAGTAATGGGGAAGTCGACCGTGAAGTCGTGAGGCTATCGGGTTAAAATTCAACCGGATCCGAGTTCGGATCGGGTCGGGACCTGACCGGAAATAAAATGGGAAGTGAAACTGTGTCGTTTTATATTTGAATTTTAAATGAATTGGATTGTTTGGTTACAGGGATAGGAAATGTGAAAATTAGGTTTGGGGTTATCCAAACCCTGGATAAGGTAAACAGTGGTTATTGGAATCCGGTTCTTTGAAATGGATTGAACCGTTTGGTTCAGTAAAGGGGCAGACCGGTTTAGGGTTTCTAGTTATGAACCAACTGGTTCAGACCGCAACTTTGAGAAATTATAAACAAACCCCAAATGTTTTAGGAAATGTCACTGTGGCCCAAACAGGAAAATTAATAAAATATTAACTTTTACAAAAATGCCCCTATTTCAAATATGGGTCAAACGAATTCCAAACGATGCAAATGAATAGTCAATTTTTATTATCTCAGATATTCTAAGATCAATGGTGAGGTCCGTTTCATGATACGGGGTCCCAAAAAATAAAATACACATAAAAGTGCAAAATGACCATTTTGCCCTTTTAAGTACAAATGTCCAAATGGAATTCCGCGAAAGCCTAAACCAACTTTCTTCGGCGTTCCGGACTTAATGGTAAAGTCTAAATTAATATTTGAGATACTTATGATAGAAAGGCATAGAATTTGATGAATAGAATTTATTCTGAAACATAATTACTGATATATAGGGAACTCGAAAGGCAAGGGCACACTCACGGATTTCTGATATAGAATCACGATAAAGGTAAGTGGATTACTCTCTCTTACATGTGGTGTTTCCACAAGCCAAGTTTATTCTTTTACTGCCAAACTCGTACTCTTGAATGTATTGATATCCCTGTGTTCCACAATTCGATATTTTTCTATCTTGTGGACATTTGATTGACTGATGTATCATTGTTATCATGATTCACTGTGCCTTGAAAGTCCTACTATTGTATCCTTATTGAATGAATGATATTCCATTTTTATATTCTATGTAATTACTTATGATCATGACATGTTTATGAACACGGGAGTTGTGCTCAGTCACAACACCCATCTGATGCTATCTGATTGACTGGGACCTACGGGTCAAGTCCGTGAACGAACAAATGGAAATTCACTGGAATTCACTAGGGGGTATGCTGGGCCCCAAAAGATCGAGGGTCTGTCGAGCCCTGACACAGAATAACAGCATCTCTTATGACCGACAGAACTTGATTATTGAATGGCACACCTTATGATTCTTCAAGTCTCGAGGGACTTGCATTGATTGATTTGATTGTGATCGGTTCATTGTGGCAGTACTTCATTGTTGTTATATTATTATTGAATTTCTTCATATTACTATTACACCCAATACTTCTGATTGTGTATTGTGATTACTGTTCATTGGCCCTCGTGGCAATTGTTTCCATTGGCCCTCGTGGCAATTGTTTTCATTGGCTATCACAGCATCTCATTCTCATGATTGGCTATCATGTTCTCATATGAAATTGTATTCATTATTGATCATCGATACCAGTGTTGGAGATCTGCATTTACTTACTGAGCTTTGTAGCTCATTCCACCCCACTTACCCCCCATTTCAGGTAATGACGTTGCGAGACCCCAATAGGAGTCTGAGAGCGTAAGGGGACATTTTGAAGTATTGTACCAGTCTATGTTAGTTCTCCCATGTATTCACCACCCCCGGGTGCTGGTTACGTTTAGTTTTCATTTTGTCTTATGTAGAACTATGTCATGTATTTAATAGACTTCCGCTTTTTAAATTATTTAAAAGACTTCCGCTGGATTACTGTATTGATAAAGACTTCCGCTGTTCATTGTTTAAACTTTTTAGTACATTGCATATTAGTACTATGATACAGGAATGGAAAAAGTAGGGACGGTCTTCGGGTCGACCCCGCCACGAGATCCGCATAGGGTGGGTTTCGGGTCGTGACACCTAGGGTGCGCAACACCCTTTTAATTTTTTTTTATTTTAATTATATATATATATATATATATCCTTGCCCATTTGCATAACATGCGCATGCGTGTCCAAGTGGTAAGGGTCTTTGGTTCCATAAGAGAGGTGGGGCGTTCGAACCTCAAGGGCTACGGCCCCTTATTTTTTTCGATTTTTCTTGACCCAAACAGCGGATAAGGAATTAAAAATCGGAATAGGCTATCCTCAATCGCGCTATCCTCAATTGTGCAAAGTTTATTTAATTGGCTCATAAACGCGTAACCAAACAGGCCCAAATAGGGTTTTAAAACCCTTAAGTTAAAACGGTGTCGTTCTATTTATGCGGTGTCAACCCGCAAGCCCCCCCACGTGTTCAAGTCCACCCACCCGTTTTAAACGAGTGAAGAGTTGACTCATCGTCTTCCCCATCGTTCAATTACTGTTGCCCTAATTCTTGAAGTTATAAACTTTCCATTTTCGTGCGTTCTAGATTGCTTAATTCTTAATGTTTTTACTCCAAACCATTTTTGGGACGATAAGGATCATTTTAGCATTCATTTGAGAGCTTAAATAGAGCTCTATAGTTTGGTTAAAGGTTTGATAGTCAAACCTGCTACCCCATCGTTCATGCTTATTTTTGGCTCAAATCCCATGGGGTTTGTCCTGTTGTGATCTATTCATCATGGGGTTCAAACCCCCATCTTCAAATGTTAGTTTTGGTGTGAGTTTGAGAGGTTAGGTTTCAAAACCCAAACCTGTAACTCCAAGTTTCATGGTCATCATAGCTTTTTATGGTCGCGGTCTAGTGTTTTTAAAACACTCAGAGGGTCTAGTTGAGGTTCCATTACACCAAACATAGTTTGGTTCCAATGATTTCAGACCTGCTCTAAGCAAGGTCCATCCATAGCTGCTCTTCTTGGGTTTGATGTTTTTAACTGTTTTTAAGACCAAATTTCATGCTTGATTTAGTTTAAACATATACTAAGCATCATATATGCATAACAAAGCTTAAACTACTTACATACATACAAAATATTTTAGAGAGAGAAAATACAGTTTTAATATTTTCTCACCTTTTTCTCTTGATTCTCTTGTCCTCTTTCCTTTGGAATCCTTCTTCTAAACTCCTTGCTCCCTTTTTTTTTTATTCTTTTCTTAAGAAGCAAGCATGCAGTGCATGCACTTGCTCTTATATACACTCCACCGCCCTCTCTCTCTCTCTCTATTCCAATCTCTCTCTCTACATGACCTCATAGCCTTCAAACTTCACTTCTCATCAATTTTCCTTCCATTCATTTAATTCTACTTTCCCAATTGTTGCTTTACATTAAATTCTTGTTGATATTTATATATATATATATATATATATGTATATTTTATGTTTACACACACTAACTCACACTTAGAAACACACATATATACAACCGACACTCCACACACATTATTTCACTATTCTGCACACACACACATATATATATACTTACATGTATATATATATATATTATATTCTATATATATTTATGTGTATAATTATGTATATATATGTGTATACTTATGTATATATATTTTTAGCAGTATACATACATGCAATACACACTCAATGTATGTATTAGTATATGTTAATGTACATATACTATTTTATGTATATTAACATAACCATGCATTTGTAATTATGCTTATTTGCATATTTCTTGAATTCTCAATTCCCTAGCAGTTAATTTTAAACTACGGTTTATAACCTTGTAATACGTGTCACATTACCCGATATTTTGGGTTAGGGTGTTACAAGTAGCACCAAAATCACATCAAATCCCAAATTCAGAATTTAACTTTAACTTCCCTTTTCCTTTAGTTTTCTCAATACCTATAACTTGCCAAATTTTATACAATAAGCCCTTAAGCTCCCCCCCCCCCCCTTTTTTTTTTATCTTTTTCCTATCCTCTATTGAAGAGAAACCCATTTACTCCTTAGCTTCCAAATCATTGATGTCTTCAAGAAATCTGGCCTTCTTCTACAATTTTCCCAAACACCAGTTCTCCACTATATCCTTGAACCCCCAAGTCTGCTGCTTACAACTGCTTGTTTTTTATCCTTGGCACACTGGCAAAGCTACAGCTTCCATGGAACTGCACTGTTTGGATCAAACCTTGTGGTTGCCATCTATGCCAGTCACTTCCTCTGCTATCAACGGCTGTTGCTTAGACAAATAAATCAACCCCAAGCCTCAAATGACTCTGATTCTACGGCACCCAACAGCACAAGGTCCCTGCAACACCTCCTCACCTGCTACTACTGCACTTTTCCCCTTTCTCTTTTCTCCATTTTATCACAGTAACTGCATCAGGTCTCCCAATCCATCCAGTGCCGCCTGCTCCACCGTCACACAAACATATACGCACATATATGTATTCTACACAATTTCCCTGCTGCACCGTCACAAACACACAAATATACAACTATATATTTCCCAATTGCTGCACAGTCCTGATCCAATATTGTAACACCGCCCCTCTTCTCTCAAATGGATCTCTTCACCACTTTTGCACTCCATCTCTCCTTGCTGCTCTCTTTTCCCTCTCTTTTCTCACTTTTCTTACTCTTCATTTTCTCTGTACGCTTCCTGCACTATGCCTATCCGCCCTTGTTCTTGACTTTTCATATCTTTCTTTTCTTTTGTTTTCTTTGTTGCTTCCTTTTTATTTCTTTACTTTAGACAAGTTAAGATATTTGGTATATATACATATTATAAAATACACACCCTTACACACACCAACACGCTGCACCATGCTCACTCTTCCTTTTTCTTTTTCTATTCTTTTTCTTTTTCTCTTGCTTTTTCATTTCACTTGATACTTATATATATAGTGATATATATATAATATAATATATAATATATATGATACACACTAGTTATATATATATATATATATAATATGATACACACTAGTTACACACACTTCCTCACACTCACAACCCAACACTACTAACACCCATCTTTCTTCTTCCCCCCTTTTTTTTTTTTCTATTCTTTCTTTTTCTACTTTAAACACACACCACACGTAGCTCTTTACTTCTACTTTTTCTTTTTCCCTCTTTACATGCATTTTCATGCTTATTTATATATATATATATATATATATATAATAAAATTGCATTATATATATATATATATACATTTATACTATTATTTATTTTTGATACTTTGCTTTTGACTTGGTCAGATCTCGGTACTATTATTTGACTCTTTTAGGATATAATTGAATTTATTCTATTTTATTCGGAACTCATGTTCGGTTACAACTGATATTACACTACTCGACCCGACCTATCTCGATATACGTGTACTCGGCTTGGTCTACCTCGATTTATGTGTCAAAATTTGGGTCAAGGTATTACATTCTTACCCTTTGATATACCATAAACAGACACACCAATCAGTTTGAGACACGTGTGCCCATCAGATTAACAAATCTCGATCCTACAGAGCTCATATATTTCGGTCATACAGAACAGCTACAAGCCTTCGGGGTATTCTCATATATGTCTGTCATACAGAACAGCCATAAGCCTTCGGGGCATTCTTATTTATATATCATTCAGAACCGATGAACTCGGTCATACAGTGCAGATGAAGCATTCAGGATATTCTCATGTACATCTTCCAGACCTCTTGTTCTGGACAATATTTATTCGACACTGCATATATGGTTTCCTTAACAGCCGATAAGCGGGGAATAAGGAAACAGCCTTCAACACGGAAACTACTATCCATGATTATCTCCATCTACGATTCAATGCTCCACAAGGTAACTGCAAATCTCCGATGATCAAATCCCGATATTCGTGGCGGCAAAACCTAATCAAAATTAGGAGAACCACGGCTTATATATTAAACCCTAGAGGTACGCTTTAGATTCTTATGCTCATTCTTTGACTTTCAATACAGTCTTTCAATTCCCTTACTTACTTAAGCATCGGAGCGGCTACCGCCGGAGCCAATCCGGTGGTCCTCTGATCATCTTTTTGAGTGTTCTACAGGTCACGGAGCCCTCACGTGTTGCGAGTCAAAAAGTGCAGCATCAGTTTGGCGCCGTCTGTGGGAACGACTGATCTCTACGTGCTTTATTCGTAAACTCATCTTTTTCCCCACCGGAAAACCATGGCACCAAATCTCCGACCACGACAGAATACTCAGAGTTCGCAAAACGCTCAGCGTCAGCCGCCTGCTCCTCGCACAAGGGGACCAGCTGCCAACCCTATGCGACAAGAGATCGAAGCAATAAAACGACACAATAAACTGGTGCAGGAGCAATTGCTGGCCATCACTAGAACGCTGGCGACGCTCACGCAGAACCAAGCGGCGGCTTCTCCTAGCCCGCCGGTCAACTTCGTTGCAGGAACGCAACCCCCGGTTGCCACGGGGAATGAAGAACTTCGTGGGCAGGCCCCCACTAACCAGCCTGGGCACCCCTCAGGCATTGCCCACGCTGGCCAAGATCCACAGCCATCAACAGTCCCTGGCTGGGGAACATCCGCTTTCGTTCCCGACGTGTACTACCGGAGCACTACTCGAGCCCTAACTCCTAGGGTTTCGGGAGCACCCCCGGCACCACAGGAACCCTATCATGCAGCACCAGTCCCACCGGTTCGGATTCCTCCTCCATCCAAAGGGCGCACTCCACCCTATTACCCTGAAGCCGAGGCTGTCAGGCAGGGTTCACAAGATGTCAGGCTCAGAGACCCGCGAAGGGTAGAGGAGATTGCCGAGTCTATGGACCGGACAATCGGCTTAAGAGGACCTCAGAACCCTCCAGAGCAGGACGAACTGGCCAGGCTGCTCGGAAGACTAGCCACTCCGTTCACTCACGCCATCATGTCTGAAGAGAGGCCTGGGAAGCTCGTGGTGCCCAAATTTACTCTCTACGACGGGTCTGGAGATCCAGGAGATCACCTATCTCATTATCAGCATACGATGGCCCTTCACGGAGCCTCAGATGCTTTCATGTGCCGAACGTTCATCACCAGCCTGAAGGGAACAGCTCTGAAGTGGTTCCACAACCTCCCTCCGAACTCCGTTGCCAGCTTTTACGAGCTCGGTAGGCAGTTCTTGGATAGGTTTATGACCAGCAGGAGGCTCAGAAGGGGGCCAGAATTCCTGCTGAATGTTAAGCAGACCAGGGAGGAATCCCTCCGGGCCTACATTGCCCGCTTCAACACCGAACTCACTGAGATCACGGATTGCAGCCCGAAATTCCTTGTTGCGGCCCTTACTGCCGGGCTTGCCCAAGGTGGTTTCAGAGATTCCTTGACAAAGAGCCCCCAGCCGATATGGCGGCATTGATGGATCGGGCCAAAAAATACATCAACCTAGAAGAAGCCAACCGCTCAGCCCAGAAGGGCAAGGATCAGACCCAGAGGGATAATCCGAAGCGGGAGGACCATAAGAAGGAGGATCACAGAAGAGACTCCAACAAAAAGAGGGCCAGAAGCCCAGAGAAGAAAACAGCTCCCAGAGCTGTGTACAACTCCGCACCAAGGGAGTTCACCAACTTCACGCCTTTGAACACCACTCCGAACCAGGTACTCCGGCAGATCCGAGATCGGGAGAACCTGAGGTGGCCAGAGCCAATCAAAGGAGATCCCAGCCTGCGGGACCAAAGTAAGTATTGCAATTTCCATAAAGATCATGGACATACTACTAACACTTGCAGGACCCTCCGATATGAGTTAGAACAGCTCATAAAGAAGGGACGTCTTCGGGAGTTCGTCAAACAAGACGGAAGGCAGAACCCCCAAGAAGACAGGCCTCAACAGCGGCCAGATCAGAGGCCCGAACAGAGGCAAGAGCAGCGGGAAGGACGGAACGAGCCTCAGAGGCAGAACAACCATGTTATCTACGTCCTCTATGCTGACTCCCCTGTTACAGGGATGTCCAACAGGGCAAGAAAAAGATATGCTCGGGAGGCCAGAACCGCCCCAAACTTCTTGCAGGTCTCCAACGTCGAAAAGAGGCTCAAGCCTGGGCCAGAGATCCATTTCACCGAGCAAGATCTAGCAGGGGTACACTGCCCTCACAGTGATGCCCTTGTTATCACCCTCAGAATCGCCAACTTCGAGACTAGAAGAGTCCTAGTCGACACTGGCAGCTCAGTCAACATTCTATTTTATGAACCGCTTAAGCGGATGGGCATAGACCAGGACAGCATCAAGCCCACCACTGCCGTAATGGCAGCTTTTGATGGCAATCTTAGCACCCCACTGGGGAGAGTCGACCTTCCTACCACTATTGGGGAAGGTGAAGGGCAGAAGACCACCATCTCTGAATACATGGTGTTGAACATGAAGTCTCCATACAACGTCATCATCGGGAGACCCTGGTTACACCAGATAGGGGCGGTCACTTCGACCCTTCATCAGTGTCTGAAGTACGTCCACAATCAGAGCGTGCACTCGGTCCGGGGGTGTCAGCCAACCTCACGAGAATGTCACGCTATTGCCCTCAAGGAGACAGCTCCGAAATAGCAATTACAGTATACTCGGGACTGTGCAGATCCGGTTTTCACTCACACTCCCGAGGAGGAAGATTGCCCATCCGGCGTTGAAGAGCCCCTGAGCCCAATGGGACGTGACAGCCGAGCCAAGCCCGTTGGCGAGCCCATCAAAATACTGGTCAGTTCAGAAGTAGAGGGGCGTTATCTGTATATCGGCCCAGACCTTACGCCCACCGAGCAGGAAAAGATAGTCAGGTTTCTGAAGAACAACCTCTCTATCTTTGCTTGGGAGACCAGGGACATGGAGGGGATAGATCCTAATCTGATAACTCACAAACTGATGGTAGATCCAGATCACCCCCCAGTCAGACAGAAGAGAAGGCCGATCGCTCCTGAACGGCATCGGATTATAAACGAAGAAGTCCAGAGGCTGCTGGACGCCAGGATGATACGGGAAGTTTTCTATCCCGAGTGGCTAGCCAACACTGTGCTTGTCAAGAAGAAGAACGGCAAGTGGAGAGTCTGTGTTGACTATACAGACCTCAACAAAGCATGCCCCAAGGACAGCTTTCCACTGCCAAGAATAGATCAACTGGTTGATGCCACTGCAGGGCATGAGCTAATGAGTTTCATGGACGCCTACTCTGGATACAACCAGATCCAGATGTGCCCTCCAGATCAGGAAAAGACCGCCTTCATAACCGAGAGAGGACTCTACTGTTACAGAGTGATGCCTTTCGGTTTAAAGAATGCTGGAGCCACTTACCAACGGTTGGTGAACAAGATGTTCAGCCCATTGCTTGGCAGCACCATAGAAGTATACATCGACGACATGCTGGTAAAGAGCCTCCAGAAAGGCAGCCACCTCCAGCACTTGGCCCAGACCTTCGATATCCTCAGACAGCACAAGATGAAGCTCAACCCCTCGAAATGTACCTTCGGAGTTACGAAGGGAAAATTCTTGGGGTACATCGTCTCTCAAAGAGGTATCGAAGCAGATCCCACTCAGATCCAAGCCCTAATTGGACTGAAGTCGCCAAAGACCAGAAAGGAGATTCCGGCACTGAACGACAGAGTCGCCGCATTGAGTAGATTTATATCCAAGTCCACCGATCGCTGTCTACCTTTCTTTAAAGCTCTAAAGGGCAGCAAGGCCTTGCAATGGACAGAAGAATGCGAGCATTCCTTCCAAGAACTAAAGGAGTATCAAGCCTCTCCAGAGCTCCTGTCAAAACCAGTACAAGAAGAAAAGCTGCTCCTGTACCTTGCGGTCTCTGAGAACGCGGTCAGTTCCGCACTAATCAGACAGGACAGAGGAGTACAGAGGCCTATATTCTACGTCAGTAGGGCACTACTTGACACGGAGAAAAGATACCCAGAAGTAGAGAAGCTGGCCTATGCATTGGTCATATCAGCCCGGAAGCTTCGACCTTACTTCTAGGCCCATCCAATTGAGATTCCAACTGCCTATCCTCTAAAGTCAATACTGAGGAAACCTGAGGTATCGGGAAGATTGGTCAAGTGGTCTGTGGAGCTAGGGGAGTTTGACATTTCATATGTACCCCGAAACTCCATTAAAAGGCAGGCCTTAGCCGACTTTATAGCCGAGTTCACCCCGGCACTGCAGAACGAAGCACAAATCACCGAAACTACGGGAACCTGGCTGCTGTATATTGATGGATCGTCAACCGATCAAGGATCAGGGGTAGGACTGGTACTACAGTCCCCTAATGGACTCACATCAGAAAAAGCAGTCAGCCTGGGATTTAGAGCTTCTAATAATGAAGCCGAATATGAGGCCCTAATCTTGGGGATGAAGCTTGCCCTGGAATACGAGGCTCAGAACCTCGACGTCTTCTCTGACTCCCAACTGGTAGTAAGCCAAGTTTTGGGAGAGTTTGCCATTAAGGATGACAGGATGCTTCGGTTCTCCGAGCTGGTGAACCACTTAAAGCATTCCTTCTAGACTTTCACTATCCGGAAGATTGAGAGAAGTCAGAACTGTAGAGCAGATGCTCTGGCCAACATGGCCTCCCGCCTCAAGTCCGAAACAGACTCCACCGTTAAAATCTCTTTTCAGCCAGGATCCAGCATTGAGGAAGCATCAGTTGCTCAAATTGATGAACAGACCCAGAGCTGGATGACCCCAATCCTCCAGTATCTAAGATCCGGGCTCCTCCCAGAGGATAAAAACAAAGCCAGGAGAATCCGAATCAGAGCGGCTCGGTACCTGATCCTGAACAACAAACTTTACAGGAGGTCGTATTCTCAACCTCTGTTAAAGTGTTTGGCTCCAGACGAGTCGCAATATGTTTTGGCTGAAATTCACGAGGGAATTTGCGGGAATCACAATGGGGGTAGAACTATAGCCCACCGAGCTCTATCACAGGGCTACTACTGGCCCGGCATGCTGAAACAGGCTAAAGAATATGTTCGGAAGTGTGACAAATGCCAGAGATTTGCCTCGTACCAACACCAGCCTCAGCACGAGCTCATCCCGATTCCTAGTCCTTGGCCCTTTGCTCAATGGGGAATGGACATTGTGGGCCCATTACCACGAGCACCTCCAAACAGGAAGTACCTCTTGGTGGCTATCGACTACTTCTCTAAATGGGCCGAAGCCGAGCCTTTAACGCATATTACAGAAAAGGAAGTCGAAAGCTTCACCTGGAAGAACATTATCTGCAGGTTTGGCATACCACGTGTAATTATCTCGGATAATGGGACACAATTCACTGGTAAAGGCTTCAAGGCATTCTGCGAAAATCTCAACATCAGGCAGCACTTTGCCTCTCCAGGCCATCCACAAGCAAATGGGCAGGCAGAGGTCACCAACCGAACAATCCTTGATGGGTTAAAGAAAAGGTTGGAACAAGCCAAAGGGAAGTGGGCAGAAGAGCTCCCAGGAGTCCTTTGGGCCTACCGTACAACCAGAAGAATTCCCACCTCTGAAACACCCTTCTCATTAGCCTATGGGACAGAAGCAGTAATTCCGGTTGAAATCGGTATGCCAACTCTGAGGACTGAGGCCTTTGAGCAAGAATCCAATGATCAGCAGCTGATGGAGAACTTGGATTTGCTCGAAGAGAGAAGGGATCAGGCCAGCATCAGGATGGAAGCCTACCAACAAAGAATGGTCAATAAATCCAAGATAGGATTCAAGACAGTCAGCTTTCAAGTTGGAGACTTCGTCTTAAGAAAAGTCTTTCAGAACACCAAGGATCCCACCATGGGAAAGTTGTCACCAAATTGGGAAGGCCCTTACAAAGTAACGAAGGTCGTTCGACCTACCACTTACTGGCTTGAAGACATGACTGGGAAACCTGTTCCTAGGCCATGGAACGTAGAACACTTGCGGAAGTATTATCAATGAAGATTTTTTCTTTTACTTCCTTAAAACTGTTCATCTATTAATGCACAGGCCTCCAGAGCCTGGTCCATCTATTAATGCACAGGCCTTCAGAGCCTGGTTCATCTATTAATGCACAGGCCTCCAGAGCCTGGTCCTTCTATTAATGCACAGGCCTTCAGAGCCTGGTCCATCTATTAATGCACAGGCCTCCAGAGTCTGGTCCATCTATTAATGCACAGGTCTTCAGAGCCTGGTCCATCTATTAATGCACAGGCCTTCAGAGCCTGGTCCATCTATTAATGCACAGGCCTCTAGAGCCTGATCCATCTATTAATGCACAGGTCTTCAGAGCCTGGTCCATCTATTAATGCACAAGTCTTATGACTTGGTCCATATATTAATGCACAGGCCTTCAGAGCCTGGACCATCTATTAATGCACAGGTCTCCAGAGCCTGGTCCATCATGTACGAGTGTCCACTCGGTCCATCGATTAATGCATAGGCCTTCAGAGCCTGGTCCATCTGTTAATGCACAGGCCTTCAGAGCCTGGTCCATCTATTAATGCACAAGTCTTATGACTTGGTCCATATATTAATGCACAGGCCTTCAGAGCCTGGTCCATCTATTAATGCACAGGTCTCCAGAGCCTGGTCCATCATGTACGAGTGTCCACTCGGTCCATCGATCAATGCACAGGCCTTCAGAGCCTGGTCCATCTATTAATGCACAAGTCTTATGGCTTGGTCCATATATTAATGCACAAGTTTCACGACTTGGTCCATCTATAGTGCACAGACCTTCAGAGTCTGGTCCATGCTATACAGATCTTAAATACTTGGTTCATAAAATATGCAGGCCTATCGAGCCTAGACTACTTTAATGCACAGGCCTTCTGAGCCTGGTCCATCTTCAACTAGCAGATTCTGTGATCCAGTCTATCCAAAGGCAGAAGTTCCGAGCATCTGTCAACTAAAGTTTCCTAGAACGGAATACCTTGGATCTGACACTTACATTATTTGGCTTATCTGTCAAACAAACCAGTACCATGGTTTCAACCAAAGGTGAAGTACTTCGATTCTAGCATTTTTCTAAGTTTTTGATTTATTCTCAGAACAACCGGCAATGCATTAGAAGGTGCTTAAGTTTCAAAAGAGCACATTCATAGAAAATATCAGATCCGAGAAGAAGAAATTCAACTTTATTGATAACTTAAAAGATTTACATCAGTACAAAGACACTACTACAGAAGCTATTACAGAAGCTACTACAGAAGCTATTACAGAAGCTACGCTTGGCAACATAATGGCTCTTCTCCTGGGATGATAAAGGGGCACAAGATCCAAAACCTTCAAAACCGCCTTCATCGGCTCCATTTGAAAGGAAGGAACCCTGAACCCCAGTCTGCATCAAGTAGTGCCCAGGCCATTTCATCATCACTATCACTGGTCCCATGACCAACGGATGATGAGGGCTCTGAGCCTCAGAAGACTTTTCGTTCTCCACCTTTGTAATCGGCATAACGCCCCAGCCAATTGAAGTAAGGGTTCCTGCCAAGTCACAAAGGGGAGGAGGCGGCTCCCATTCATCTCCCTCAGAGCAGTTGTCACTGCCAAGTTATAAGCGGGAGGAGGCAACCCACCTTCAATCTTCTTCTTCACACCGTCTGTTTCACCCCAGCCACTTGGAGCAAGGGTCTCTGACAGGGCGTAAGGAAGAGGAGGCAACTCACCTTCGTCTTCATCACCAACGCTCCAGGCCTCGGTTGAATCAGGGAGGGACCACCACCAATCGAAGAAATCTCGACTAGATATCGGAGGAAACAAGAAGACTTATGCCTCCTTCAATCCTTCCTTGGAGACTGAAAATAGGGGAGGGTTAACTTTTGGCCACAGTTTAATTATTCCCAACTCAGGCAAGGAATCATTCATCATCTCCGAACGAGTGGAAGAACTCCGGCAGCATATAAAAGCCTCTCTTACAAACAATTCGGGGACCAGAAGGGTTGAGCACAACCATATGCCCTCGTTTCCATATATATAGACACTGGAAGACCAAAGGCCACCCAGTTGAACCGTCACAACGGTTAAGCGAAGTGCTAGCTTCGAAATCCCAAACGGCGAAGGTGCAATAAATGGAGTATTAAACCACCTTCTCGGGAGAAACAAAAGGCAGGGCCATACACGTAATAAACAGGCTTTTAAACTTTCCCATGAATGTGACGTGACGGTTTCTCCATGTCATTAACACTTACAGGGCCACGTGGACAACAGAGGTCCATCAACTATGACGTTTCTTGATTTCTAACAGATCTGGAGGCAGAAGATCTGATCAACCAAACTACAACCACAAAGGTATCCACTTATTATCATGTCCCCGAATTCAGAACGGTCAGCTTTGAAATACTTCAAAAAAAGAAGTCTCCAATTACTGACCTAAGGCAAGTAAAGAAGTTCGGAACACAGCTTCCTGCAGAGGAAAATCTGATCTGGTATACACTAAACTCCAGAGCAATGCAACTTGCAACGATTATTACTATCAACTACATGTTAAGGCACTACAGAGCCACAAAACTCAAAGATACGCACAAATGCTACAGAACAATATAACCAAAGAGGCGAGCATTAACCAAAAGACTGTTCCATTAAACAAATGTATGTCTCAAGTACATTGAAAGATAACAAAATATAGATCCTAAGCCTGATCAGCAGGAACAGGATCAACGACAGGAGAAGGTTCGGCAGGTGCAGGATCAACCACCTCAGTCGGTGCAACCACTCCATAGGATCGGCCGGGAGGACATCAGCCACTTCGTCCTGGTTGACCTCTGGAGGTTCAGATCCAGGCGGCACAATAAATGAGACATCTAGGTCGGGAAACTTGGCAAGAAGACGAGAGCGGAAGTTATTAAACCCAAACGTAATCAAGCGATGGGCCATTCCTTCCATCTTCGACCTCATCTCATCCTCATTGTCCATCAGTGCCTGCTCCACGGCTTCATCGAGCTGTCTACGGTGCTGGTACCGCAAGCCGTTCACCTCCACCTGTAATATCCCAACCCGGGATATAGCGTGTACACCGGGCTGGACCGGGCTATAAAATGTAATCCTGAATTATGAGCCGTTATATGACATAAATAAAAGGGGATGCGTAATAGACTGTATTGTTCAATTACGATGCATAGGTACGAGAGGCAAACAGTCACGGGTGTCCGGCTGCCGTTGCACCGGAAGCCGAGTTTATTGAAAAACGTGCAAGTGAATGTCGACGCATAAATTTTTATTGTAAATCTAAATGATTATGAATATCATATATATATATATATATACGGTTGGATGATATATATATATATATAATATAATACAATATTATTTATATATGTATATATGTGTATACGGTTGCATATATATATGTATATAATCGGTATGTAAAGTGGGCCTTGCATGATGAGGAGGTGGCAAAGCCACCGAGTGGGAAATCGGCAAGAGATGGCTAGGGTGCAACGTGTGAGGAGGAGAGAGAGAGAGAAAGCTATGTGTGTGAGGTGTCTTGTGTGCATGAGTGTGGTGTCACCACGGCTATAGGTGGCAAAAGCCACCGACTGAGGAATCGGTTGAAAGAATTAAAGGGAAAGAGGATGAGAATAGAGAAATAAAACTGAATCGCAAGGAAGAAAGAAGTGGGAATAGAGAGAGAAAGAAAGAAAATGAATTTTTGGAAAAGGGTTGAGAAAACCTACAAACAGGTATATTCCTGATTTAAATTATGTTCATTTATATTTTTAATAGGTGTCGTTGCTGTTGAAGTTGATAAGAATCCGAAATAGAACAGAAAAATAAGAAAAACCAGAAATGGGTTACGGCTGGCAATGGTGATTAAAAATAACTGAAACCAAACCAAGATTTGAACCATAATATGAATAGGAAACGTCTCTAGGGACCCAACGCACTTCGAATCAGCTTAAATGGTCAAGAAATGGCCATTCTGTGGCCAGTTATTCCCTCACCGGTGCAACGCCGGAAACTGGGAATGGGTGTGTGAAACCGGTGATGTTGGAGGTTAAAATCAGTCCTAACATGTTCCTTATAATCCTAGAATTCATTGGGAAGAAAAACAGTAAAGTTTGGACGTAAAATCACGAAGATCCGTGAGGAATTTCACTGCTCCGGTGACTGTGGCCGGAATTCCACCGGAGAAGATGACCGGATTGTCGAGGGAGCTACCGGGTCATAACGGGACCGGGTTTAGGTCGGACCGGGTCGGGACCCGACCGAAAATGATTAGGGGCAGTGATGCTATGTCGTTTTGAATGTAAAATTGAAATCAATTGGGCTTGTTTGGTCACGGGTATAAGGGATTGAAATTGGGTTGGAGTTGTTCAAACCGTGGATAAGGTGAGAGAATTGGATATGTTAATCCGGTTCTCTAAATTTAACTGAACCGTTTGGTTCAGTAAGGAATCGAATCGGTTAGGGTTTCTAGTCAGTGAACCCAATGGTTCAGACCGCAACTCTGGCTATTTACATTTTGACCCCAAATGTTTTGGGAAAATTCCACTAAGGCCCAACAGAAAAATGTTAATTTTACAAACATGCCCCTGACTCAAAAGTGGGTCAAACGAGGTCCAAATAGGGCAAATGAATAGTCAATTTTTATTATCTCGGATGCTCTGAGTCCAATGGTGAGGTCCGTTTCACGAGACGGAGTCCCGAAAAGTTACGACTTGTAAAAATGACCAAAATACCCCTGCTTCATAGGTGAGTCAAATGGACTCCGATTGAATTAAATAATTAGTGAATTTTTATTATTCTGAACCTTCCGAATCTATTGGTAATGTCAAAATTTTGAAAAGAGGTTCCGAGAACAACGGACATATAAAAGTCTAAATAAGTATTAGAAATACTGATCATAGCAAGGCATAGAATCTGGCGAACAGAAATTATTCTGAAACGTATTTACTGATATATAGGGAACTCAACGGGAAAAGGCAAACCTACAGGAGACTGATTTAGCAACGCATTAGAGGTAAGTAGATACCCTTTCTCTTCCATGTGGTGTTATCAAGCCAAGTTCATTCTTTTACTGCCAAAATTGTACTCCTTAGCGTATCTGATGTTATTGTCTCCACAATGTGATATTGTTCTATCTGGTGGACATTGATTTATTGTTGTACCATTGTTATCATGTGGAACCGTGTTTTGAAATGCCTATTGTTATGTTTCCATTGAAATGATGATATTCCATTTTTATATACTCCTATGGAATCATTTATGATCATGAAATGTTTATGTATACTGGATTTGTGCTTAGTCACAATATCCATCCGATGCTTTTAAATACACTGAAGACCTTCGGGTCGAGTCCGTGAACGGACATATGGCCATACACTGGAATGCACTGAAGGGGGTAAACCGGGCCCCCAAAGACCGAGGGCATATCAAGCCCTGACACAGAACAAAAGCATCTCCTATACGATTGTTCAACTAAAATTGTTGAATTACATTGTTCTTATGATTATCTTGTATTGCGAGATATTCCTTTATTGATTTATTGTGATCAATTATAATGGCAGTACTTTCTTGTTATTGTATTATCGTTGAGAGTTCCAGGACATTGTTATGCTATTCCTACTGATTACACATTGTGATCCCACTGTTCATTTGCCACTGTTCACATGTTAAGAGTTTTATGTTGATGTTATGTCCCTTACTCCTAATTGTACATTGAGTTCTATTGTTTATTGGCCTTTATGGCAACTGTTCCCATTGGCTATTATAGCATCTTATTTTTATGATTGGCTATCATATTCTTATTCTTGGATTCATATTCTTTTATGATCCTCGATACCAGTGTCGGAGATCTGTATTTACTTGCTGGGCTCTTGTAGCTCATTCCACCCTCCTCACCCCCATTTCAGGTACTGATGCCACGAGACCCCGGTAGGAGTCTAAAGACGTAAAAGGACATTTGAGGAAATGCATCAGTTTATGTTTTAGTTCTCCCATGTATTCACCACCCTCGGGTGCTGGTCATGTTTGGTTCTTATTTTGTTTATGTAGAACCATATTATGTATTGTAAAGACTTTCGCTAATATTGTGTATTGAAAGACTTCCGCTGATGTAGTATTACTGATAAAACTTCCGCTGTTATTGTTTTGAGGTTTTAGTACTTTGCATATTAGTACTATGATACAGGAATGGAAAAAGTAGGGACGGCTTTCGGGTCAGCCCCGCGACACGAGATCCGCATAGGGTGGATTTCAGGTCGTGACACCACCTGCAACCTCCTCGCCCGCTCAACGGCAAGGTTCCTCTTCGACTCCATCACAGTCAAGGAGTTCTGACACTCCTTCAACTTCTCCACAGAGTCATGAGCCTCCGACCGAGCAGTACCCAACTGGAGTCCCAGTTCATCCAGATTGGCCCTAAGTTGGTCAAGCTCCTCCACAGATGGAGAAACCTCCACCAAAGCAGAAAGGGTATGCAAGGTCTGCATAACACAAAGAAAACAATTCAAACACCAGTAAAAACGTTTCAACGTAAGAGAAGTATGGGCCTGACGAGCTCACCTTAACCTGAAGAGCGGTCAAGTCAGCAAGAAGCTTCCCAGACGCCTGAGGCTTAATTTTAACTGAGCCTTTGGCCCAGAACTCACTCAGAATCTTCTTGGCCCCCTGACCAGCAACATCAGGAGCCACTGATGATGATGCCTCCTTACCCACTCGACGAGACGGGATTGGAGGAACCACCGTGATAGGGACAGGAGCCTCTTCCTCCCTTTCAGCAGGCCCGGGAGAGGACGAAATCAGCCTCCGCTTCTTCGGAACGGAAGGGACCACTGGAGAAGAAGCCTCCCCCACCACAGGCGGTGATGGCCCGGACTCCCACTAAGCCATCACATTATCAGCAATCTCCTCGACACTACCCCTGGCAGCCATTAATTTATCAAGATTGACAATGGAAGAATGATCCCTAATGCTGGGCTTCAAAAGCTTCTTATACTGCTTCTGAATCGCGGGAGAGAAATCTGGTCTCTTCCACGCACTCTTAACTGCAAAGCAAGCACAGAAATTGATCAGTTCAACAAATTGGCAAACAAAACAGAGTCAACGCAGCCACAGAAAAGTTAAACCTCACCCCTTGGCCCAGTGGTTCGAGGGAATGTGGAAGGTTGACCCTCGAAGTTCTTGAATTCCCATCCTCCTTTAATAAAGAAGTACCATTTCTTCCAGGTCTTGTTGGAGGAGGGCACGGAAGTAAGGGGTCTGAACCCACTATCAAAAGACATATAATAAAGGCCTTCCGCCTTTTGAAGTTTTAGATCCATATTGCTACGGATCAGGTCAAGGGACACCTCGACATTATTCATATGCCCTAATACGATAAAGCTCAACAGATGTCTCCAACTGTTAAGGTTCAGGTCTGCGGGGCACAGATCAAACCAACAAAAGAATTGTTTTATTATATCAGGAAAGGGGAGTGTAAGACCCAGTTCAAACCAGGCCAGATAGGCACAGATTTCTCCATCTCTAACATCGCCCGGGCGATCTTGAGAATCTGGGACCCTGAAAGTAACATTTTTGGGAAGTTTGAACTTCGCCCATAACTCCTTCAACATACTTTCAATAATTACACTCTCACCCTCTTCTCTGCGACCAGACCGACCAGAGGTCTCGCCAGCCCTGTTCGGGGGATCATCAAAAGCATCAAAAATCCTGACCCCCGGACTAGAGGGAGGAACTACCATTCTATTTTCGTCAACATTCACTAATTGCATTTGAGGATCAGTCTCAGAAGGACTTCCCAGACCAAAGTGTGATTCTAAGCCAGACATGACGAACAAGAGAAAGAGATGGAATGAAGAAAGGGACTAAAAGTCGAACCTGAGATCAAGAAAAGGTTATGAACACCGGAGATCCTCCAAAACTCCAAGATATGTCAAATGGCGGTCTGGTACTGTAGAAGTAAATACAAAAGAAAGGTATGAAAGGCCTTTCCCTCTCTCTATATACACATTCGAGATATGAGCTTTCCAAGACGAGCCGACACAACGGTTGAGAGTAATGATGAGTTCTCGAGTATCGGCTGCGCAATAAATGACGCGTTAAACCGGCGTCTTGAGAAATGGGAAGGCAAACCGTATGACTCTTCACAAAACCCTCAACCCTAGTTAAAACCCTAGCTTTTGACAAGGGCTCGGGGGGAGTAGCTGATATACCATAAACAGACACACCAATCAGTTTGAGACACGTGTGCCCATCAGATTAACAAATCTCGATCCTACAGAGCTCATATATTTCGGTCATACAGAACAGCTACAAGCCTTCGGGGTATTCTCATATATGTCTGTCATACAGAACAGCCATAAGCCTTCGGGGCATTCTTATTTATATATCATTCAGAACCGATGAACTCGGTCATACAGTGCAGATGAAGCATTCAGGATATTCTCATGTACATCTTCCAGACCTCTTGTTCTGGACAATATTTATTCGACACTGCATATATGGTTTCCTTAACAGCCGATAAGCGGGGAATAAGGAAACAGCCTTCAACACGGAAACTACTATCCATGATTATCTCCATCTACGATTCAATGCTCCACAAGGTAACTGCAAATCTCCGATGATCAAATCCCGATATTCGTGGCGGCAAAACCTAATCAAAATTAGGAGAACCACGGCTTATATATTAAACCCTAGAGGTACGCTTTAGATTCTTATGCTCATTCTTTGACTTTCAATACAGTCTTTCAATTCTCTTACTTACTTAAGCATCGGAGCGGCTACCGCCGGAGCCAATCCGGTGGTCCTCTGATCATCTTTCTGAGTGTTCTACAGGTCACGGAGCCCTCACGTGTTGTGAGTCAAAAAGTGCAGCATCACCCCTTAAACTAAGTTTGTCCTCAAACTTAGCATTCCTAACTCCTGTGGCTCCCGTGGTTTCTTTAACATTGTGGTGTAACTTGAACGGATGTTTACATTAACTACATAAAAAATTTCTACTGAGTATCAAGCTTTACAGTCACATCAAATCAAGTTTTACAGTCACGTCAGATCATTTTTCTATTTTTCTAAAATTTTCAAGAGTATTTCAAAACCCTCACATGAATCTCAATTCCTTTCTATGGTTCTTCCAGTTCTTCTTAAATTTAAGGCATCATTTGGTGAACAAAATTATGAAATTTCCTAAATAGGGTTTTAAAACTCTATCCATTAAGTCTACTAATATATCTGGGGTATATATCATTCAGAAAGTATCGTATGGAACTCATAAAATTCATGCCGGTTCCTAATTATCATTTCTTTATAGTAGACTTGCCATTCAACTAATTGTTCCTTGACCTCAAGTCAACTGTTTAAGAATATCTGTGTCGCTGGTCTGTATTTCATGTGTTGTGTGTTTAACATGGTTCAATGATAGTTCCCTTGAGGGACATGTAAGCAATGAGTCAAATAATCAAGGTGTTCATTTTCTACTTTTAGTTAACAACAGATGGAGACATACTCGACTGTGTAAAAATAGCATAAATGTAAACAGATCGTAAGTAACTAGAAGGGTACCTTTTCTCACTGATGTAGTACTATAAACTCAGGAATTGTCTGATCCCTAACTTCCTAAGGAAGGTATTTCCCATCTAAGGCCTCTGTAACTATTGCCAATCCCTATTAGGTTTCCTGTCCTTGTCTAAGATTCAGTCAAATGGTTTAAACTTTCTAAAATTAATACAGTTCATAATTCCTTACTATTCACAGATCTTTACTTCTTGCTATACTCGTAAGCATTTTTGTAGTATTTCTACAATTCCACATATTGTTTGTATTTTGTGACCCCCTTGAATAATTTACTACACTTCCAGTCTTTTACAATCATTTAAATTACATTAATCTCTAAAAGTTACTCAGGATCATTTATCATTTATTTTTACTTAGCTTGACAGAGTATCATCCTTTATTAATATTAAATCTACTACTCAGGTCACTAAGGTTTATCAAACCTTTTTCTAACACTTATTCATTATATATCAGCCTTTTCTCATAATCATTTCCATTTCAAAATGTCAACTTCTAACAACCTCGTTTATTAAATAAACGTCTTTAAAACTCTACTCATGTAACACCCCGACCCGATTAAATGATAATAAAGTCACTAATTATTAATTAGTGACCTTAAAAAAAAATAATTAAGAAATTTAAACGGGAAATAGATGACGATTTCAAAATAATTCCGAGACCTTAAAAATCAAGGTCGATCTCGGAAAAATAAAATACGACTATGATTTATAAATGCAGTACATGAAAAAGTAAATATTAAATTTGAAATCACAAGTGGGAAATAATGCAAAAAGTTAAAGTAATTAAACTAAAGGCCAAACAAGGCACAAAGGGGAAAATAGGAAGAATGAACTAAAAAGTAAGGCCAACGGGTTTTGAACCCTTGACCCAAGGTAGACAAAGCACTTAAGCCCAAAAAAAATACCACTTGGGCTGCCCACCTATTTGTGATTAAAAATACAACCTATATGTATATAAAGACATTAAAATGGAGCCCCACCTCCCAAATTGGCCAATGGCCTTTCATGCAACCAAAAGAATCATTTTTAAAAGGGAACAAATAAAATATAGGTGGTATTTTATATCTGATGCGTGTGTGCAATTGAAAACCAGGAAATCAGAAGTGTGATTGTAGATTTGATGTAGAGAGAGAGACTAGAGAAAGAGAGAGACCTAGAGAGAGAAAGTGAGTTAGAGAGAGAGGAAGAAAAGAGGAGAAGAAGAAGAAGATGAAGGAGGAAGCTGCCATTGCATGCAATACTGGGCTGCATTGAGGTTCTAGTTCGAGTCTAGAGGATGGAAAGGAGGGTCATCAAAGGTATAACCATAAAACCCACATTATTCTCTCTCTAAAAATTTCCTATATTACAACCTGTTTTTGGTATTTTCTATGGCATATATGTTATCTAGAGTATATGATCAAGATTAAGGAGTGGTATTTTGGACCCTAGAACAGCCCAGAGTCATGGCCGTACATAAACCACCATGGTTGAAGCTTGAAGAAACTCACTGAGAATCTGCTGACTCACACTGAAAATCATTTTTGAGTCTTACAACGTGACACAAACAAGAGATAGAGGAGAAAAAAAAAAAAAAAAAAAAAAACAGAAGAAATGGCTCACTGTTAAGCACTGTTTAGGTGAAGGGCCGAGAGGTCAACAATGGCAGATCCTTGTAGACACACCTAAGCTTGCATATAGGAATAGGAATAGATTCCCCATGACTCAAGGAGTCCAACGCAACAAACCATATAGAAAATGATCTTGAAACGAGCTAGGAAAAGACCTAGAACCGAGAACACCCATGGACCTTCCACTGAGTGTTTGAGCTTGAATCGATCTACCAAATCAATGCCTAAACATTCCTGGAACATGCAGAAACCTAGTGATGCCATCCAAACCCCTCGAATTGCAGTAGAAATCCACGAATATGGAAGGTACTTGTAATACCCCGACTCGAGAATGTCGGGTAATGAGGCACGTTTTACGAGGTTATGAAAAAAATGAGTGTAAATGTTATGCCCTTAAGAATATGATAAATTAATTCAATGTAATTAATTTATTAATATGAGAAATTAAGTATTGGTTATAATTAATATAAAATGTGATTTAATATAATTAGTTGAACAACTAATTTATTAATTAATTAAGCATAAGAAATTAATTTAATATATATATATATATATAGATCAGCCGTGTGTGTGTGTGTTGTGTAATATGTATATTAAATATTATATATACATATATATATGTATATACATATAAATATATAGGAGGAGACATGGATTTGAGAGAGGTAAGGTAGCTATGTACCACATATGTATATTTTATATACTATTAGGTAAGGAGGTATGGAGGAGAGTATGGCCCAAATTCAGAAAGTGATGGGTATGGCTGTTGATGAGATAGGGGGTAAGTGAGGGAAAGGTGGCAGCCATCAAATCTCTTACACCTATATATATAGATTATATACACACCCATGGAAATAATCGTGAAAGAAAGAGAGAAAGATAGAGAGCGAGAGAGAGAGAGAGAGAGAGTTCTGGAAGAAGAAGAAGAAAGCTGAAGCAAGGAGAGGAAATTGGAAACCGAAGAGGGAGAAAGAAATTGGAAACAGTCCGCTTAAACAGGTATAATTCCAACCGAAATTAAATTCGATTTCGTTCACATTTTAGCATGAAAACATAGGGTCTTAATCTATGTAGAATGAGCTTTATTTTGCAAGAAAAATGGTTAAAATTCATGGAGAATCGAGGGAGAAAACAGAGGTTACAGGGGGGTAGAAAATTTTACTGAAATGCAATACCCAAAATGATGAAACTGAATCAAGCTTTGCCAAACCCTAATTGGTAGCATGGGACCTCAAGAAGACCCTAAGGGTATTCTAAAAACACTTATACGCGATCACAGAACTCAAGAAAAGCCCTCCAAAAATCGAGTTGCAGGCTATGGGTTTGAAACCCAATCCTTTAAACTCAGTTTTGAACCCACTTTTATGAATGAGAAATGAAACCCTAGGAAGAATGGAGCACAACCGAACAAACCTCATGTGATTTGGCTCAAAAATGAGCATGTACGACCGATGTGTAGGTTTGATTATCAAACCTCAAACCGAACAAATGAGACCAGTTTGATTCTCTAAATGAATGTCAAACTCTTAAATGATGACCCAGAAATGATTTCCCATCAAAACAGTGAGAAAACAGTGAGCCAAACTTCACGAAATTAAAAGAAATGAAAACATGCAACTAGGGAAACGTAGGGAAAGAAAGGAAGAAGAAGATGAATAGTGACAGTTCGGGTCAAAACGAGTCAAATCGGGTTCGGGTCGGAACCCGACCCGTCATATAAAACGAGTAAGTAGGACAGTGTCATTTTGCCTTAGGTTTAAAATTTAAAAACATTAGGGCTGATGTCATCATGATGTTAGCATCACGTTTAAAACCAACTGAACCAGATCGGTCCAGTTAAAGTTGAACCGGTCCACTTGAATTGTAACAGAACCCACTAGTTTAGTCCGGAAGTTTGCAAAAATTATATTTTGACCCCAGAACTTCTAAGAAGTTTCACTATGGCCCAAGTGATGGAAAATTTATGCAATTACACCCCTGGAAAATAATTAAATAAATAATTTAATTATTTAATAAATAAAACAAAATTACTATTTTGCCCTTGAGTCATATATGAAGCAAATAAAGTCCAAATTAAACATATGAATAGTGTATCCTTACTATTTTGGATATTCTGAGACTAATGGTAGGGTTCATTTTACGAGATGGGTCCCAAAAAATAAAGACACGTAAAGAGGTAAATGACCAAAATACCCCTTGTCCAAATTAACAAGTTATTAGTGTATTCTTACTATCTTGGACCTTCTGAGTCCAATGGTGAGGTCCACGATATGAGACAAGGTCCCGAAAAATTTGAGACCCGAAAAAATGCTAAAATGACCAAATTACCCATAGTGCCCCTAGAGCCAAATTGAAACCAGAGAGAGTTTAAATTGACTTTCTTTGACCTTCTGGACTCAATGGTGAGGTCCAAATTACGAAACGAAGTACGAAAAAATATGACACGTAAAACGATAAATGACCATTTTATCCTTTTACATATAAAAGTCTGAATTAAATTCTAAGAAAGCCTAAACCGACTTTCTTCGACGCTCTGGACTCAATAATAGAGTCTATTCGACCAAAAGAAGTGTCTAAAATAAAAAGACATAAAATTTGATGAATAGCATCTGTCAGATGACTATGAACTGAAATATTGCCGAAGAACTAAACTGAGGCAAGTACGAGAAATGAAATACGAAAAGACACGACACGTAAACATGTCAAATAAATAACTTTAGTTCAAAGTTAACGGAGCTACCAGAAGAGTATAAATTGAAATAAATTAAATTTCTAACACATTAAATTGTGTCATAGGTTAAGAATACGAGTTAAGTTAAGTACATATGAATTTATGAAATCGTTTTAGGATCTAATACGATTTAAGCATAAGTTAAGGAACATTGAGATGATTTTACAATAAATGTGAAGTTGATGAAATATTTATGAATTGTTCTTAGGAACTACAAGGAAAGTGGGGAAGCGCATTATTAGCACTAACCCTAAAGGACCAAGGTGAGTAACCCTGCATTCGAATTGGAGATTTAACTCCACGGATTTCAAAGAAGTTTTGAGCTCAAGTCATAAAAAGTATTTGAATATCGAATTCAGTTTCATACGCCTTCTGTTTTAAATTATTCTGTTCAGATAACAGATTTACTTACAGTTTCTTTTAAATATGCCTTAGCATGTTTGAGTTTTTTTTAAATTGCAAAATCTTTGAGATATATTCTGAATTCGTATATTCTGAGAATTGAAAGTTCTATTATAAAGTTATATACTTTATGTTTGAATACTTTTAAATAGTATTTATGAGACGAAGTCATGAGATAAAAGTAGTTTCTTGAAATACAAGATAACTGTGCATAAGCATGAGACAAGGTATTGGGGTTCGCAAGGGACTCCATTATCCTATGGAGCCGACAAGCTTTTGGGTTCTACGGAATTCAATTGATTGTCAAATGCCTGGTAGCAGGATCTAATCCCACAGGCAAAGAGATATCTCGACAAGAGTAAAAAGGGAGTCTAGTTCGAAACAGATTCCAAGAGCAAAAGTGAAAAGAAAAGATATTGAAAATGAAAGCAGATTTTAACCTTCATTTTCATATTTACATGTTTGAGTTCACATATACTCTATTTAAAGAAGAACACATTTTTAGCTTGAACACTTTACATGATTCAGAGTTATGAGTTTTATGGAATGCATATATTTTGTATTTAGAGTTACAAGTTTTATATGGAAAAGCATATGTTAGCTTGAATGTTTTAAATGTTTCAAAGCTAGTTTTATGAATGCATATATTCTATGTTCAAAAGATACGAACAATTGACAGTGATTGATTTATAAACTTTTATGAACTAAAACCACTGTTAATTGAAAACCCCATGACGAATGTTGGAATTGCTCACAAGCTTAGATTAGCTTACCCAGACTTTGTTCGAACCCCCCTTTCAGGTGACTGACAGCAGTCGAGTTTTGAAGACGGTGTATCTGCCGGCCTATGGAGATATGATTAGATGGTTCCTTTTTGGAGTTATGTAAAGTTTATTAGCACTTATGTTAAGATACAGTACGACAATATGTATAAACCCTACGGGGTAACTAACGTTGATGGTTGTATGATATAAGTCTATAATATTTTAGTTATACTCTGAATGTGTAACCATGTATGCTATGAAAAAAGAGCGGCAGTATCGGACAGATGTGCGTAAATTTAAATAAGAAAAGAAAAGAAAAAGTTTTTCACGCTTTCGCAAAATGTATGTCGCATATCTATTCGATACTGCTACTTATGTGAGCCTTTGCCCAAGGGTCCTCGGGCCTGAGGGTGGCGGTCGCGATGCGAGATCCGCACAGGGTGGGTTTCGGGTCGTGACAGTACTGTACCTAGGGTTGTAGAGGAACAGTATCGCAGGCACGGGGAAGAAGGAGACCCCACTGAGTCAACTCGTGAGTTGACTCAGCCGATCCTGACCGAGCTAGGTTACCCACCGTGTCGACTCAGACACATGTCGAAGCGTGGGGCAGGCCACCGTATTAATGAAACGCAGCGTTTTGTTTCTTTTAAATGAAAATTTTGGCTGTTTGGCTACACGGATAACAACTGATTTATTAAACCCCAGTGGTGGCAGGGATATCCTATCCTCGTTTAGGCCTCTATCCGCTGTTTGGCACGCGAATTTTATGAAAAAAAAATGTGGATGCCCTGCGGCTCCCCAGGTTTGAACAGGTGACCTTCACAGGCCCAAGCCCTAAGTCAGGCCCCTAAGACCACTGAGCCGCACTCGTTCCTGTTGAAAATTTTCAACAAAAATAATTTATATTATATAATTTTATAATTAATTAAATTAAATTATTTATTTAATTTAATAATAATAAAATATTCCGACGTCCAAAATAAATAAACGAATAATGCATTTTGACTATTTTGGGCGTTCTGGACCCAATGGCGGGGATCGTTTCATGAGACAGGACTCCGAAAAATTTAGACACGTAAAAGTATAAATTACCAAATTGCCCCTAATATGCCCGAAGCCAAATAAAAAGTCGAGGGTGACTTTTTTCGACGTTTCGAACCCAACGGTGAAGTCCATAATACCAAAATAAGTAAGAAAAAAAATTCACGTGAATGATAAAATTTATTAATTACCACAATAGATCGATAAGACCAATTCTAAGAGATTAGGATACGTCGGGCCTAAAAAAATTAAATGAAAAAGCCTCAATAGGTAATAATTTAAAGTAAATGTGAAGTCGACGAGTTCTTTATAATTTTCTTAGGAGCTACAAAGGGAAGGGAAAAGCCCACTAGTAGTACAAATCCAGGAGAACAAGGTGAGTAATCCTGTACTTTGAAGTGGAGGTTTTTAATCTCCATGGATTCTGAAAAAGTTTAAGTTCAAATATTCTGAAGTGTTTTTATATTTGCTGTATTTCAAAATATAAACTCTCGTGTTTATATGCTTTATATTCCAACGTTCTATCGTAATTATTTATAAATTCTAACATGTCATGCAAATTTACTTCTCGATATTTCTGACAAATGATACGTTTATTTTTTGCATGTTCATGTAATGGTCAATTTTATTAAATGCCTCTTAAATTAAATGTTTTTATTCTGTCCATGCTTTAATAAATTCCCTTGTATTGTGATTTAAATTCCTGAAGCTCTTATGTTAAATGTTTCAAGTATTGTCCTCCAAATACTTAAAAACCCTATTAAATTGTCCTTGTTTTGAATACACATGAAAATTCATTCTCTTATTGAAGCCATGTTTTTAAATGTTCTTAAGGGCTTTAATAAAACCCTTCAACTATCTCTCAGATCTTGATTCCTTGTTACATCTGTTACCTTTCAATGTATAAATATTTTAATCATCTGTTACCTGTCACAAATACTGCCCCTCCAGGGTATCATCACTCCATTTAGATGTTACTGTCAAATCCATTGCTTTTCAAACTAACACAATTCCCAATTTTACGTTACCTTCTATCTTTCCATGTGAACTAATTGTTGCCCTTGTTCATTATGGAACGTCTGATTCTCACAACATAGGGCAATCATTTAATCATAAACATTAAGTCTAGATATAGTAATTCAATTCTCAACGGTTCCATCAATATAGAACAATTATCAAACTATAACTCAATAAATATCAAGTACATGCTTCCATAAGATATAATAATCATCAAGGACTACAATTTCAATATCACTATGATTCCCTCCAAGTTTTCTTAAGTTTAACTATTATCTCCTATTCAAGCCTCGTTTATCTGTCTATATCATTTATTAAAACCTCCTTCAGTATTTTCAATATCAAAATCTTAAGCATTCTCATCATACACTACTATTCTTAAGGATCACTAGTTAATAATCATCAACTTTTTATTTATAATGTACAGTCTTTCCTCAAAAACTAGTTAACCTTTAGTATCTTAACTTGCTTCCATCTTCTAGCAATCACAAATCATTTAATTGTTTTTAAATCATCAATTTCTTCTTAGATCAGCTAATAACCGTACACTTATGATATGTACCTCATATATTCTATGTATGTCGTTTATTACTAATGATGTCTCCAATATATAACATTTATTGATCATGACTCTTCCAAGAGTCGCTATTCATTCTATCTCATTCATCAAGTAAACATTCATATCTATAACAGTATGTAATTCATTCTAAAGATTATAAATCTTAGCATTTAAATCTGTTATAGCTCTTTGCAGTTATCAATCACTTAACCCATTAATGTCTTTAAAATTCTAAGAGATAACAATATGTTGATCTAATACTCGTATATCTATGTTACATACTCTACTTGTTTCATGTATAACATCTATCATCAATCATTCTCTTTGTAGAAATTGAACAGTTAACATTAACCTAGGAGTTCTGTTTCTATGTTCGACTAGCAGTTCAATTTCTAAATCAATCTAGTAGGGAATGCGAAATGCATAATCAATATATAAAACTAGCACACAGTTATGCCATAACTAACTAGAAAAATACCTGCTACTACTGGTACAGTAGCCTGATCATCTCCCAAAATTACTCACTGTAAAAGATTAACGGTCAAAATTTACATAATAGTCTATCTATCGAGTCAGAATCTATCTAGTGACTGACTCTACTTGGACATTTGTAATACTAGTACCTTAGTCTTATCTCCCATGAACCACTGTGTTACCTAGGATGCTTTGATGCCAAGCTGTCACGACCCGAGACCTACCCTATGCGGATCTCATGTCGCACACTCGATCCGACTCTGCTGTCGGACCAAAGGTCTCAACTTGCTACACAATCAGCGATACTAACATGCAACAACTAAATAGCAGAAGACTTAAACAATAAAATAAATACAAGCTACATGTAATATATTTAATGTTCTTAAAATGTGGAATACAAAATTTCTTAATACAACTGTTCATCCCCAAGACGTGGATAACATGGGAGAGCTATAAGACTGTCTGTACTAAATATTACAGTACAACTACAAAAGTAAATGTCCACCTCCTAGCTCTCAGGCTCTATGGTCTGTTCTCGAAATAGTCAAAAAGTAGTATCTGTTCTGAGCTATGAAAACTCAATAAATAGTCCTTTGCTCTGCCATGTGTACAAGTGTATATAAAAGAAATGCTAGCCAGTCAATGAATATATAAGTCAATATCAAATGATAGAAGTCAAATGATAAGGAAATCAAACTGCTATGCCAATAATGTCATACTATTACAGTCATGAGCTATATCAAGTATAAAATGTAAGCACTGTATTGAAAGCTGTAAAATCTCATGATCATTTAATAACAATATAATATAATCAAGCTATGAATATCAACAATGAAGGATAGTGATATCAACTAAAATTAAGATGCACTAGTGGGGCCTGGAAATCCCCTTGAGCTAGCATTCAGATCCGCTCGAGCTGTATGAATACTGCTCTGTGTACAGGATAACTGTACATCCCATGCCTCGCATAGCAATGTAGTAAATGTTCCACTTGGAACCTGGTCCCGAAGGTCATAAATAGCATCAGATGGAAATGTGACTGAGCACAAATCCAGCACTAATAATATATCAAGATCATGCTATCTTCCACACAGAGTATAGTGGAATTATAACTGGTTCTAGGCAATCTGACGTAACAATAGTTAGCTAAACTATGGTTACTAGACCACTTCGAATTAAACTATCTGGCCCTCACGGCCCTAAGTACAAGTGTACAAAAATAAATCCATGCACAAGTGTACAATCATGATCGAGATATAAATACAAATCAATAACTAGTTCCCACATGATAGGACAATATCAATGTGGCTAAATATGTCACGCCTCGAATTCCCGCGAACCCGAGGCGCGAATAACAAAACCAAAAGAAAATAAAATAAAGGACAGTCTAACGGATTCAACTCAAACTTACATTCATTTCCTTCAATGTACATCAATGTAAAGTGCAGTCAAGAAAAACATTCAACATGTCATTCGGGCTTAAGCCCTTACACAATATCAATACATCTCGAAATATGCTCCCAAGGGCCAAGATCATTCTAAGCTCATGTCTCCTCCATTCTACAAGACTTCCTCAAGTCTCAAGTGCCGGGAACGTCATCTGTGGGGAGTTATCCCACGAATTGGTCAGCTCAACTGCAGGTATGATATAATGCTAATGCAAAGAACAAAATCAAGGCGTGGCATATGCAAGTGTACATTTATATCTACATGGCACTCAATATCATCCATACAATGCACTAGCAATAATCTACCTATAATTCAACTCAATAACATAATTTAAGGCGTGGCATGTGCAAGTGTACATTTATATCTACATGGCATTTTATATCATCGTACAATGTACAAATTATATCTATAAAGCATCCATGCAAATCTATACCACATCCATGAGTTCATTAATACGATGTAATGAAAATGTGCATGACACATCCACACAACTCTACACCACACCCATGTCAACTCCACACCATGTCCATATCTCGTTTTCGGAACACATTCGATGGAACCTGAGTACCAATGCAATGTCTCATTTTTGGAACACATCCGATGGAAGCTGAATACCATGTCTCGTTTTCGGAACACATCCGATGGAACCTGAGTACCATGCTTAGCACCACGTGCTCAACCCACACTATGCTTTCAATGCATCACACTATGCCAATATGCTTTGATTCCACCATGCAATAACACAATCTCAGATAAGCAATTTACTAACACATGGAGCATGCTTTTAAACAATGTATTCCACTTAAAGCAATTACAGCATCTGAATAATAATCCTCTTCCACATGAATGTATGTAATACAAAATCATGCAAACACATACTCAAGTCACGTATTTACCATCTTAACAACTCATCAAGAACATAAATCACGTACAATACCAGCACATAGAATAATTCATATCTCCATGGAGTAGTGAGAAACACATAAGCAACGTAAACAATCAACTCAAGATTTCTTTTTAAAACAATATTCCTTATGTGATTTTCTAACATCAAACAAATAATTATATGATTCATTCAATCAACATGCAAATCATTCCTAAACTTAATTCTATTCCTTACTTAGCACAATACACCATACTTGATAGGTCAGTCTCAACTCAGGAAGTCGTACTCGTAGTGTAGCGGAACTAACAATCAAAATGCAGAAGGTCAGAACACATTCTTTTTGCCTTTCAGTGTTCCTAAAATCATGAAATACCACTTAGTTTAATTACTACTTGAATCATGTTATTCATCAAATTTTACGTCTTTATTTTATGAGTTTCTAGTTTGCCAAATTAAACTCAACTGTTGAGTCCAGAACGTCGAAGAAAATAGGTTTGGGCTTTCGCAGAATTTAATTCGGACATCCGAGCTAAAAAGGGCAAAACGATCATTTTGCACTTTTACAGGTCCTCACATCCCGAGACCTCTTTTTGCAAATTGGACTCCATGGTTGAGTCCAAAATGATGGAGATAATAAAATTCCACTATTTTTTTTACCCAATTCAGAGTTCGTTTGACTACGTTTCAACTCAGGGGCATTTTGATAATTTTAAATGTTATTATGGGTCTTTTATTTTTTGGGACCCCGTCTCGTAAAATGGACCTCACCATTGGTTTCAAAATGGTCAAGATAGTCAAAATACACTAATGACTTGTCCTGTAATATTCCGACCCGGGATACCGGGTCACATGACACGTATTACGAGAAAAAAAAGAAATTATATATATATATAATTAATTAATTATTAAATTAATTAATTAATTATAAGAAATGGATATATATATATATATGTATATTAATTAAATGTATATATGTATATATATTAATTGAATGATCTATGTAAAATGTAAAAAGGGTAAAATGTGAAGAAGTTGAACAGTGTGTGAATGGTGTGTGTGTGTGTCGGCTGGTGTGTGTGTGTGTGTCTTGTATATATGTGTATATGTATACATATGTATATATTATATGTATAAATATCATGCCAAATTAAATGTAAAGTAGAAAAGAGAAAAAGTAGAATTTATGAGATGGGAGAGCTATATAGGGCTAGAAATCAGAATGAAGAGAGAGAGAACTGTAGAGAGAGATTTAGAGGAGAGAGAGAGGTCGGTTATCCTTGCTTTAAAAACCAAAACATCCAAAGCATGTTATTCTCTCACGAAAGAAACCAAAGGAAGGGAAACTGAGGAGAAGAGAAGAAGATTCAGAGCAAGAAAGAAGGAGAAAACAGTGTAGAAAAAGGTAAATCCATAAAACAATTAAAATTCTCTCTCTAGAAGTTTTGATTTAATATGAACTGTTTTGAGTTATATATGAACATATAATGCTAGATAGACATGTACAAGACTGTCAAGCATGATTTTAAGCTTTAAAAACACTGAAAAATGACAAACCCAAGATCGACTGCCATGGATGACCTTCAAGAAAGCAGGTCTGAAATGGGTGAAACTAAACGGGTTCTGACCTATCAAGACCTCAAGCTGAGGTCAAGAGGGTTTCAAAAATACCACTACGCGACCAAAACTCAAAAGAACCGACCCTCAAATGTCTAGTTACAGGTTACGGGTTACACCCCAACCCTTTTAAAACTTAGTTTAAATCGATATTTTGGAACGAGATATGAATCCCCATGAAGAGGGGATCATAACAAACGAAATCCCATGAAATTTGGTTAAGAAATAAGCATGAACGACCGAAATGACAGTTCGGATTATCCAAACCAAAACCGAACATATGAAGGGGTTTTAAAGTCTAAAATGAATGCCAATCGAATTGTATAAACCTTAGGAACATTTTGGGACAAAAACAGTGAAAAATGATTGAGTGAAACGTCACGAAATAGAAGAAAAAGGGAAACTGAAACTAGGGTTTTTCAGTCGGTCGATTGGGGAAGACGATGACGGGTTGACTCGTTTTTAAAATGTGGCTGAGTCGACTCGGACAGGTGGCAGCCTCTGGGCTTGCCACCGATTAAATGGAACAGCGACGTTTTGGGTCGTGGTTAATTTAAATGAGACCTAGGGCTGACGTCATGATGACGTCAGCCACATGTAAATAAACCGGATAGACCGGTTGGTTTATGACTGGACCAGACCGGTTCACTTAATCCCTAACCAAACCCTTTGGTTTTCAAGTTTATTTAAAAATAAATAAACCAACATTTTACCTATTTACAGATTGACCCCAACTGTTGAGGGAAATTCTACTGTGGCCCAGATTTTGAGAATTTTGTTCAATTTCACCCCTAGAAAAATATTTAAATAATTAAATAAATATTTAATTATTTTAATAAATAAAGTAAAATTACTATTTTGCCCTTGGGTCATAAATAGAGCAAAGAAAGTCCAAACTAAGCCTATGAATAGTGTATTTTTACTATTTTGGACATTCTGAGACTAATGGTGGGGTCCGTTTTACGAGACGGGGCCCGAAAAATAAAAACACGTAAGGGGTAAATGACCAAAATACCCCTTGACCAAATTTAACAAGTTATTAGTGTATTCTTACTATCTCGGACCTTCTGAGTCCAATGGTGAGGTTCACGACACGAAATGGGGTCCCGAAAAATAAAGACACATAAAGGGGTAAAAAGACCAAAATACCCCTGGTACCCCTAAAGCCAAAATGAAATCAGAGAAGGTCTAAATTAACTTTCTTTGACATCCCGGACTCAATAATGGAGTCCAAATTATGAAACGAAGTACAGAAAAATGTGACACGTAAAACGGTAAATAAGCATTTTGTCCTTTCACATATAAAAGTCTGAATAAAATGTTAGGAAAGCCTAAACCGACTTTCTTCGACACTCCGGACTCAATGGTAGAGTCTATTCGACCTAAAGAAATGTCTAAAATAAAAAGACATAAAATTTTATGAATAGCATGTGATATCCCGACCCGGGATACGACACGATTACCGAGGCAAGTCGACTGAATAGCATAACCTGAGTTGTCTTAAACTCTATGTCACCATAATTATGGAACTGAACTTAATTTCAAAAGATAAATGTTTTGCTTAGTATGGCCAGTGTCGGGTAACACCCGAGCAACTCAGAGCCTTACCCCAAAAAGCGTGCATGCATGCAACCCATGCATGCATACGTACGTACACATGCATAGTTCACAGAATATTAGTGTATGTGTACGTAACTAAAAATACAGTTATACATATTTATACGGCTATAAATACATGTATAAAAACTATGTATTTATATGTATATATATGTACATATGTGATGTATTAGATATATAAATACAAGTGATTAAAATAAAATAAAGAAAAAGGGGAAAGGAAGCTTCCAAGCAACAAAATATCAGTGTGTGCATCACTGTGTGTGTGTGTGTGCATCACTGTGTGTTTGTGTGTGTTGGGAAACCACACCAACCGACTTGGTGAGGTGGTGTGTGTGTATATGTAATATATGTGTATATATGTAATATGTGAGGTACGTGGATGGAGGAGAGTGAATGGGCAGTTCTCTACAGTCAAGGATGACTGCAAGAGAGAGTGTGATAAGGTAGAGAGAGAAAGAGGGAAAGGGGCGGTGGTGTTTATATATATGTATACGGGTCTTGTGAGTTAAGAGGTTAGAAAAGAAAAGAAGGGCCAGGAACTGAAGGGAAGAAGAAGAGAGAAAGATTTAAGCAGAAACAGAGAGGTTTGGGAGAGTCACAGTGGGTTAAAAACCGAAACCCAGGTAAGAGTTTTAAATTCTGTTTTTGATTTTTAGTTCATGAAACTTAAATATGATTGTAGGGTCGTATAGATGAATTAAAAAGGAATTTAATGAAAGAAAAATGAAGGAAAACGGTTGAAAAATGAAGGAGAAAGGTTGAGTTGCAGGTCTGATAGATAATCTGGGTTCCCTAAAAATTTTGTGTAAAACTTGGTTTTTATAATGAGGAACTGATCCTCTATTACACAGGAAACATATAGGATAAAAATAGAGTAAAAACCGTGACTTAACAGTCACGAAATAGAGAAGGAAGGCTCGGCCGGAGAAGCGGCCGGAGGTAAATAACTCCCTATTCGTGAAGATGGGGAGAGTTTTGGGGCAAGCCGAGGATAGGAATGAGGTCGTGGGGAAGAAAGGAAGAGAATGGCATTCAAAATGGGGGGAAAAAACCATCAGAAATTGGTTGCCGTCACCAGAGAAGGTGACGGAACCCTAATACAGGCTCACCGGAGCCTTGAGGGAGATGACCGGAAAATCGGGGAGGCTACTGGGTTAAGTCTAGACGGATTCGGGTTCGGATCGGGTCGGGACCCGACTGGATATAAACGGTTAAGTGATACTGTGCCGTTTTGGGTTTTTAATTTAAATGAGATTGGGCTTGTTTGGTTACACGGATAGCAAATTGGAAATTGGTTTGGGGTTATCCAAACCAAGGATAGGATAAGAAATTAGGGTTATTGAAATCTGGTTTTTAAAAGGAACTGAACCGTTTGGTTCAGGGGAGGGGCAAACCGGTTTAGGGTTTCTGGTCTTGAACCAACTGGTTCAGACCGTAGGTTATGGAATTTATGAACCGGCCCCAAATATTTTAAGAAATTTCACTGTTGCCCAAACATAAAAAATTAATTAAATATTAATTTTTACAATAATGCCCCTATTTCAAAATTGAGTCAAACAAAGTCCAAACAATACAAATGAATAGTCAAAACTTATTATCTCAGACGTTCTGAGTCCAATGGTGGGGTCCGTTTTACAAGATGAGACCCCGAAGTATAAAATACCGTAAAAGTGCAAAATGACTATTTTGCCCTTTTTAGTGCAAAAGTCCAAATGAAATTCCGTGAAAGCCTAAACCGACTTTCTTCGGTGTTCCGGACTCAATGGTAAAGTCTAAAATAGTATTTGAAATACTTATGATAGAAAGGCATAAAATTTGATGAATAGCATATATTCTGAAACGTATTCACTGATATATAGGGAACTCAAAAGGCAAGGGTATACTCACGGATTTCTGAGATAGAATCACAATAGAGGTAAGTGGATCATTTTCTCTTCCATGTGGTGTTTCTAAAGCCAAGTTTATTCCTTACTACCAACCTTGTACTCTTGAAAGTACTTCATGTTATTGCTATCCACAATGTGATATTGTTCTATCTTGTGGACATTGATTGACTATTGTGCTATTGTTATCATATTGAACCGTGCCTTGAAAGGCTTACTGTTATGCTTTACTGTATATATGATATTCCATTTTCATACTCCTATGGAATCACAAATGATCATGTTATGTTTATAAATGCTAGAATTGTGCTCAGTCACAATATCCATACGATGCTTCTGTGACGAACTAGTCCATGAACGGACGTGTGGCAAAAGATGTGAGTTTAACTGAGAGGTATGCCAGGCCTCGAATTACGAAGAGGGGCTGCCATTCCCTACTACAGATTATAAGCATCTCCATTGGATTATTGTTATGGATATATTGTTGAATGGTTACTGTTTCTTATGGACTACTGTTTCTTATGGATTATCTTACGTTGTTCATTGGTTTGATTGAAATTGTTTTATTGTGGCAGTACTCTTATTGTGACAGGTTATTGTTGAGAAACCCTTATCACTGCTTATTCATTTCTCCTGATTGTATATTGTGCCCCACTATTTATTGGCCATCATGGCAACTGTTCTCATTGGCTATCACAGCATCTTACTTCTTATGATTGGCTATCAAATTTTTATTCATGGATTTGTATCTTATCGATACCAGTGTCGGAGATCTGGTTTACTTGTTGAGCTTCATAGCTCATTCCACCCCACTTACCCTCCATTTCAGGTGATGACGCTGCGAGACCCCAGTAGGAGTCTGAGAGCGTAGAGGGACATTTTGAAGTACTATATCAGTCTATGATAGTTCTCCCATGTATTCACCACCCCCGGGTGCTGGTTACGTTTAGTTCTCATTTTGTTTTATGTAGAACTAAGTCATGTATTTAATAGACTTCCGCTGTGTAATTTATTTAAAAAGACTTCCGCTGGATTACTGTAATTGATAAAGACTTCCGCTGTTCATTGTTTAAAATTTTTAGTACATTTGCATATTAGTACTATGATACAGGAATGGAAAAAAGTAGGGACGGCCTTCAGGTCGGCCCCGCGACACGAGATCCGCTTAGGGTGGGTTTTGGGTCGTGACATAGCATCTGTTAGATAACTATGAACTGAAATGTTGCCAAAGAACTAAACTGAGGCAAGTACGAGAAATGAAATACGAAAAGACATGACACGTAAACATGTCAAGTAAATAACTTTAAATTAAAGTTAATGGAACTCCCAGAAGAGTATGATTATAGAAATCTGTTTTCTTGACACGGTAAATTGTGTTTTAAACAGAGAATTTAATAGACACAAAAATGAATCAAGAACGGGAAGTTCCCCCGATGATGACAAGGGCACAACTAGCAAATGATCCGAAATAGAAAGTTTTTCAGGAAAAGCTAGAAAAACAACTCCAGATAGTTCAGAAATATATTCGGATTTCCAAAATGAACGAAGTGTGCTGTGTTAGCCCCTTCATTTACAAGACTATAACTAAGGAGCAACTAGCAGCGAAAAAGATTAAGAAACAGGAGGACACCGAAACGCTACAAGAATGGCTTCATAGGTTGAAGGAAGCTAAGGGAAAGGCAACTAAATAGATCGAAAACCCGAAGTACGAGGTGAGTAACCCTGTGTTTGAAGTGGAGGTTTAACTCCATGGATTTAAAAAGGTTTTAAATGCAAAGATATGAAATGTTTGAAATTTCAAATTCAGTGTTTACATGATTCAGTTTTTAATTATTATGTTTTATAACCCCATTGTGACATGCTCAGTGATTGGTTTCTGCAACAGTTTTTCCTTCAAATACTTTTCAGCATGTCTAGTTAAAATGCAATTATTGTTAAATATTCTGAATTTTCTTATTTCAAGTATATGAATGTTATGTTTTAAAGTACTCACGAGAATTATCTATGTTGATATACTCATATGTTAAATGTATTTTAAAATGCAAGATGAATGGTGCATAAGCACTTAGACAGGATTCTGAGTTTTCAGTTGCCTTGTAAAATAGGCAGGATTTTGGGTTTTACGGAACTCAATTGCCCTGTAAAATGCCAGGTAGCAGGATCTAATCCCCCAGGCATGAGATATCTCTATTTATAAGTAAAATGGGAGTTCGGTTCGAAACAGATTCCACTAACGGAAGTGATAAGATGACAAATGATTTGAAAATGGAATCATTTGAAAATGGAATCAGGTTTTTACTCTCATTTTCAATATGCATATGTTTGAGTTTTATATACTCTATTTAAGAAATACATGATATGTTATATGTTTTAAAGTTCATATGTATAAGTTTAGCTTGAATACTTTAAATGTTTCAAAGCTACATGTTTTAAGGAATGCATATATTCTGTATTCAAAGTATACGAACAATTGGCGGTGACTATTTTACAAACTCTTATGTACTAAACCACTGCTAATTGAAAACCCCATGACGAATACTGGAATTGCTCAGAAGCTTAGATTAGCTTACCCGGACTTTGTTCGGACCCCCCTTTCAGGTGATGCAGCAGACAGGGTCTTAAGGATGACAACGATGAGTCTAGCTGTTTTTGGAAGGATATGTTAAGTAGTTTCTTTTGAAGAACTTATGAACACTAATAGTACGTTTTGTATTAATAGACAATGCAAGAACATGTAATAAGCCCTCAGGGCCATCGAATATGTATGGTATGAATGTATGAAGTCTTTAAGTTTTCATTATACTCTGAATGTGTAACCATGTATGCTATGTATGGAGCGGCAGTACCGAACGGATGTGCATAATTTAAAAACGAGAAAAGAAAAGAAAAAGTTTTTCACGCTTCCGCAAAATGTATGTTGCACATCTATTTGATACCGCTGTATATGCGAGCCTTGTCTCGAGGCCCTCGGGTCTCGGGGCGGCGATCGCGATCCGGTAATCCGCTTAGGGTGGGTTTCGGGTCGTGACATGTCCCATTTAGACTCCGAATTATTTTGTGACATTTAAATAATTAATTTAATTTAATTAATTAATTAGTTAAATTAAATTAATATTTTATTCAGGGGTCAGATTGTAATTTCTTAAAAGTTCTGGGGTCAAACTTAATTTCAAAAAGGTACAAGGGTCAAATTGTAATTTCTAACTTTTCTTATTCCTAAATTGGATAGCCAAACAGTCGCTAAACCCAAAACAGGGATAGGATATCCCGAATTTCAATTTAATTCCAATTTAAATTTATTAACCCTGTAGCCAAACAGTCCCAATCCCCATTTTAATTTAAAACACCAGGCTGACACGTGGTAGGGATGGGTCGGCCTTGGCCAGACCCGAGACCCGACCCGGACCCGAGTGCACAGTGTCTTCTTCCCCGTTTTTTCAGCGAGCCTCTGGTAGGGTTCTGGCGCCGGCGACCTTTTTCAGTAGATTTTTCATGTTTTTAAAATGCCATGTTCTTCCATTTTTCCCATAGATCTCATATCCAACCTCCATTTTCAGTTTGGGTCACTCAAACGCCACGAATAAGAGGCCAAAGAGCTTTGGCCGAATCTCCGGCCAACCTATTTCTTGCATTTCTCCCACTGTTTCAACCTAGTTTCTTTTCTAAAATTGTTTCTGTACTATTTAGGAATGTTTCCATTCCATCTAACCAAGGTTTTAAGCAAGAAAATTCCAACCAACCGATTATCAACCCCACTTGCAAGTCCTATTTTGTCTCTCATTTCTCACCCATTTTGGTTGGTTTCTTTTGCATTATTTTCTATTTTTCATACCCTACAGGGCCCTATAATTTATATCTACCATTACGCTTCGAAACAAATTGCACATATATGAAATTTCTAGAGAGAGAAAGTGCACGGTTGTGGTTTCTTACCTCTGTAATGGCACCTCTCTTCCTTGTCTCGCTTCTAACCTCCTCCCTTTGGCTTCCTTGGTTTCCCCCTTGTTTCCTCTTCAAATTTCAAGACCCAACACATACATACACATTACTCTTTCTCTCTCTCTACTCTTTCTCTCTCTATATATCTGTCTCTCTCTAAATCCCACGGTTGGTCTGCATCTCTCAACCCTCTCCACACATACATACATACAGACCACACTCACACACTACCTAACCTACCAACTCACTTACACACACCATACCTCACCATGCCACCTTGAGTGTGGCGCACTCAATCACACACCCACTCACTGCACACAACCTGTGCATAGTACACAATACACATATATATCCACGTGCACACACACAATTCTGATGTATATATATATATATATATATATACATATATATAATATTCAAATGTTTAAATATACATATACACACACATGCTCAACAGTTTATATACACTCATATATATATATACATCACATACATAACATGTAATAATAATAAAAATAAAAAGAATAAATAAATAAATTTTCATTCCAAAACAAAAAAAATTTCGGTTATTACAAAATTAATACTGGTATGTATATATAGAGTACAATAGGCAATATATATACAAGAACTATGACATGGTTTGGAATGTAACAAATTCGGAGATCGGATTTTACTTACCTTTTACTGTATTTGTCTAGAAGGTCAAACCGTCTTTTATTTTTCTCTTGGTGTTCCTATGATTTAGGAAACTCATCTCAGTCTATATATATCTATATAACTCATGCTATTCATCAAATTTTATATCTCTTTACTATTGATATCTCTTTCACTTGAATAGACTCTACTATTGAATCCAGAATATCGAACAAAGTCAGTTTAGGCTTTCACGAAATTCAATTCGAATTTCTGTACTAAAAAGGGCAAAACAATCATTTTGCACTTTTACGTTACTTCTCGAGACCTTTTTTCACAAATCGGACTCCAAGGTTGAGTCCGGAATACTCAAAATAATAAAATTCACTATTCTTTTATTTTATTCGGAGTCTGTTTGACTACTTTTCGACTTAAGGTCATTTTGGTAATTTCTCTTTTTCTTAATTAATTAAATTAATATTTAATTAATTTATTCCTCAGGTTAATTCATAATTAACCATAATCCTGGGTACAATTATAATTTCACAAGGTTATATTCTAATTGAAAGAACTAAAGAATAATTAATTCTAACCTTTGTCTAGCTGTAGTCGAGAGTCACAAGCCCCTAATCATGTCTTGCTCTGGCCTCCAACTGGTAGTTTTTTGAAAATTCAGCACCCTCTCAGAACCCATATATTGAGCATGAAAACAACAAACTCCCCCAAGAGCATTCAAAATGCTTGAATCAGTATCAAATAGTTTAACCCTCTAAAACTTGTCTATTTTTTCCAGAAGCCATAAAATATTTATCATAAACCTCAGAATTCAGTTTTTTTGTTTTCCTTTCCTCTGCTTTCTTACTTAAACAAAATAGATAGTAAGAGCAGCACCAAAATCACATCAAATCCCAAATTCAGAATTCAACTTTAACTTCCCTTTTCCTTTAGTTTTCTCAATACCCATAACTTGCCAAATTTTATACAATAAGCCCTTAAGCTCCTCCCTTTTTTTTTTTTTTTTTTTCCTATCCTCTGTCAAGGAGAAGCCCATTTACTCCTTAGCTTTTAAATCATTGATGTCTTCAAGAAATCTGGCCTTTTTCTACAATTTTCCCAAACACCAGTTCTCCACTATATCCTTGAACCCCTAAGTCTGTTACTTACAACTGCTTGTTATTGATCCTTGACACACTAGCAAAGCTACGGCTTCCATGGAACTGCACTGTTTGGATCAAACCTTGCAGCTGCCATTTATGGCAGTCACTTCCTCTACCATCAACGGCTATTGCTTAGACAAATAAATCAACCCCAAGCCTCAAATGACTCTACTTCTGTGGCACCCAACAGCACAAGCTCCCTGCAACACCTCCTCACCTGCTACAACAACACTTTTCCCCTCTCTCTTTTCTCTATTTTATCACAGTAACTGCATCAGGTCTCCCAATCCATCCAGTGCTGCCTACTCCACCGTCACACAAACACATACGCACATATATGTATTCTACACAATATCCCTGCAGCACCGTCACAAACACACAAATATACAACTATATATTTCCCACTTGCTGCACAGTCCTAATCCAATATTGCAGCACCGCCCCTCTTCTTTCAAATGAATCTCTTCACTGCTTATGCACTCCGTCTCTCTCTGCTGCTCTCTTTTCCCTCTCTTTTCTCACTTTTTCTCACTCTTCATTTTCTTTGTACGCTTCTTGCATTGTGCCTATCCGCCCCTTTTCTTGACTTTTCATTTCTTTCTTTTCTTTTGTTTTCTTTGCTGCATCCTTTTTCTTTCTTTACTTTAGATAAGTTAAGATATTTGGTATGTATACATATTATAAAATATACACCCTCACACACACCAACACGTTGCACCATGCTCACTTTTCCTTTTTCTTTTTCTATTCTTTTTCTTTTTCTCTTACTTCTTCATTTCACTTGATATTTATATATATATATATATATATATATATATATGATACACACTAGTTACACACACTTCCTTCCACTCACAACCCAACACTGTCGACACCCATATTTCTTCTTCCCTTTTTTTTTTTTTCTATTCTTTCTTTTTCTACTTTAAACACACACCACACGCAGCTCTTTACTTCTACATTTTCTTTTTCCCTCTTTAGATGCATTTTCATGCTTATGTATATATATATATATATATATATATATATAATAAAATTGCATTATATATATATATATACATTTAGACTAAACACGTATATTTTTATAATACATATTTATATTTAACCGTATATATATACTTATATATATTTATATATTTTGATGATTATATTTATATATACATATATATATATTATCTCACATATATATATATATATTCTCGTATTCATTAAAATGCACTGTGCACGTATTTCGAGGCATGTACTGGCCTATGTGAATGATTCTCAGTACCGCTCAGGTTTTATTGTACGGTACTCCTGGGTGCTCGGGATCGCTTGTAACCATTTCTCGTATATTTAAATATCGTATTTTATTCTTTTTTGTGATTCTCGTTATTCATCTCGAACTACGTGCCCATTACTGTATGTTATTCATTGCGATGCTTCGGGTATATTTTGGAATATATTATTCTTGGTCTGTTTTTTTGTCTCAATTTATTTTTGATACTATGCTTTTGACTTGGTCGAATCTCGGTATTATTATTTGACTTTTTTATGATATAATTGAATTTATTCTATTTTATTCGGAACTCGTGTTTAGTTACAACTAGTATTACACTACTCGACTCGACCTATCTCAGTTTATGTGTACTCGACCGGGTCTACCTCGGTTTACGTGTCAAAATCTGGGTTAGGGTATTATAGCTTTTCTTTAGACCCTCAGGTCATTGTTGCTTATATTGGTGACTGGCTATCAATTTTTTTTTTTCTTCTATATTCTTGTGGACTAACCCTGACCCATGGCAAAGTTATGATCTTACTTACTGAGCTTGTTTAAGCTCACTCTATTTGTCTAACATTTTTCAAGATTTATCTCCATTGGATTAGAAGGCACAATGAGATGACATTAGTAGGCTAGGAGACATTCCAAGCAAGGATTTGTTTGGCCCTGATCTATGGAGACTTGGATTCTTGTGGACTAAATTAGGCTATTCAGGTGAGTGAAATGATATGATTGAATTCACTGATATGCAATAGATGAGTTGATACATGGCTCATGATATTGGTACTCTGGAGACATTATATGGCTGGTTATAGATGTGCTCTGTGGTATATAACTCTGTGGTATATAGATGAGTTACATTCTCGAGATGAAAAGGTTTCAAATTCTGCTGCTCTGAACCTACACTTGGAATGTAATTCATCGGATAGTTCAAAAGTTTGCCTTTGGTTGGTCACATTGTAGGTTGAGAGACTAGCAAGGCGGCTAACTAGCATCACATCTTCGGCATCCGCATAAGAGGGGGTGCGGGGTGTGACAGAGTGGTATCAGAGCAAAGGTTTATAAATTGTGAAGATCTATGGGCATGACAGAGGAAATAGTTAAGCTCAACTAATTTGAGGTTGGTAAATTTTTGGAGATTCATTATTACCACAGAGTGATATTTGAGCAAAAAGTTAAGGTTACCTGTACAAGATAGGACCTTGAGAACAATAAGGTGTGAAATGGATTGGAAATCATTGTTCACATTAGAGCACTAAGTTATGGATTAGGCACCAAAGAGTACCTGAGCCATGGATGCTATAGTGGAAGTATCAAGTGATTCGTCCTAATTTTGGAGATTAAATATGGATTTATGGAAGCCTTCATAATAGATGATGACTCTGTGATTCTAAGGTGTCTATGGATTAGGGATCAACATTCTTATTGAAGTCACAGTGACATTGACTGATCAAGTGACACTAGGACATATGATAATAGCACGAATGGTTGTGGTTATATCGGTTGGGAGGAAAATGACTATTGGTAAACTAACTCTGGTAATGATAATTGTGATTGTGGATATCAAAATGCTTATTTTGTGGACTCAAATGTGATTAAATGATTCTAGTGAATGATTTCTAATCATTTGAGGATGATCGCTAAATTTAATTTAATGTGAAATGGATCTAATATCGAATCTTGGTGACAACATATAGCTTGTGGTTTGTCAATCAGTCTTATTGTGAATTTTCTGGATCTAATCTGAACTTGTATGATTGGAGGATATAGACTTGTGATCCTTGGAGATATTTTAGCATTTTACTAGAGGTCAAGATTGTATGACATATTACTGAGTCACAAGGCATTAGATTCCCTCATCGATAAACCTGACTGATAGATCATTAATTTCACTATAAGGAAAGTTGAGTTAGCTAGATCTATGCTAAAAGATAAATGATCAATGATTTTGAATGACCTTTGAGGATTGCTGTGATATGATGATTAAAGAAATTGAACTTGTAGTAAGTACCTAGAAAAGCTTGAGAAGTCAATGATTATGATAAGTAATACAAAATTTTTTGAAATACTATGAGGAAGTGAGACTAACTAAATTTATAATACTAAAGCAGTTGAGTACTTTCATAATGAGAACAAACTTGACATAATCCTGATAGACTTTAAATGTCACATATGACGATAAAATAAAGGAATTGATTACCACAACCTATCCAATTAAAAAGATAAATGCACATGAATCCCAAAACAAAGACGAATGTGCCAATAAAATATATACAATAAAACGAAAGGAAACTGATAAATCTCCAACTTGAGCAATCCGTAGAAATGGATACATGCCTAAGAATCACGAATGACTATTACAAATAAATCTAAAATTACCCCTCCCATGCAGAAATGTTGTGATACAAAGGGCATGTGAATAAATCATCCTTAACAACACCAAATGGTATTTACGCATATAAAAGGAAATATGATGGTAAAATAAAAGGATTATGAACCATGTGTGAAAATTTTCTTGCTTGAGGATATAATATTTTAATATTAGTGATGAGACTCAGAAACAAATTTAAATGGGAACTGTGATTGGTGTGTAACATAGAACTTTCTAGAAGTGAACGATCGAGTTTTGAGGACAAAACTCTTTGAAGGAGGGTGAATGTAATATCCCGAAAATCCGATAAGACTAAAACAGTAACCGAGCTCATATGCATGGGATAAATTATCAGAAAATATAAGATTAACCCGAAAAGCACCAAAGATGGTGTATGCTTAAAAAATTGACAACCTGGTCAATCGAGTCAAAATAATTTGAACTAGTGCCAAAATTGACAATAAAGGCTAACATGGGAATTAATTATGAAAATAAAATAAATATAATATGAGACACGACTGGGGACCCAAAATCGATAAAAGAAATAATAGTTATACCGCGCCTCGACCTTAAGTCAAAATTACCGACAATTTATAACTTAATATTTTATGAAATACAATATAAAATACGGTGAGACATCGAAACAAATATATATAACCACAAAATGTATACATGCAGGATATCATCTAGCAAATACATAATGAAAATATATATAAATATATATTGTATATATGATATATATATATATCATATATAATATTACAAGTTAAAAGATTCTAAGAGGAAGCTGATGGGAAACCACACACACGTCATGATATCTATATATATATATATATATATATGAAATTGGAAAATGGAAGCTGCTAGATACCTCTTGAGCAGCTGAAAAAGTTGGAAAAAAAATGGGAAGCAGCTATAGATATATGTGAGAGAAAACTCAGGAAATTTCCAGCACCAATGAGTAATAGTCACCTGAGAGAACTCTAGAAAAATCCTAACCGACTTCATACCTATATATGTATATTAGTATGCATAAAAAATGGTTAAACAATCCACAAACTAAGAACAAAGGAAAAAAAAAAAGAAGGGACCGAAGAGAGTGAGAAAGAAATAGAGATGAAGAAAGTAGCAGCAGTTTTCTATCATGGAAGGAGAGGAAAGTTTCAGAGGTGGCATAGATCAAAGGTGCGTGTCTACCTACCTGCTATTTAGTTTTGAAAGTAATTAGAACTCAAAAATAAGTAAGAAAACTGAAAGAAACTTAAGAAAACTGCCCTTGTATTGGACAACCGAAATCAAGAAAAATTCAAAGATGAACCAAACGTAATTTGGGGAATAGGAACTTATAGGATATCATGACAGGACTCTAAAACACTTGAAATAAAGTAAAATGGTCAAAAATTAACTATGTTACAGCCAAAAAACCAGAAACGGTACATGGCCGAAAAACTGAGTTGGGTGTCGAAATTTAGGTTGTTTAAGGTCCAAAATAATTCCAAACAATTGTTTAGGGTATTAGGAGTAAAACGATGCAAAATATACAAAAACGGACATGTAAAACCTGAGAAAAATGAAAGAACTGCAAGCAGTTCCGGCGACCAGCGCCGAAATCTGGCCGAAGAAGATGACCGAAAAAACACAGGTCGTTTTAGCCTGTCGGGCCTAACTTTGGGTCGGGTCGGGACCCGACCAAAATAACCAACAGTACCACAGCAACGTCGTTTAAAGTTTAATTTTCAGTTAAAATTCCCCTATTTGGTTACACACGCAATAAATTAGAATATGAATAAAAGGTTAACCAAAACTTGAATAAGAGGGATAATAGGAATATACTATTCTGGTTCACTGGATAGCCTGGACCGACTGGTTCATAGATCGCTTGGACCGGTCTAGGGTTAGAAGCATAAAACCCATTGGTCTAAGGGTTTTAAAAACTAAAATAAACCATAACTTTTAATAATTCGAATTTGACCCCTGAGCATTTGGAAAATTCTGTTATGGCCCGATTTTTGAGAATATAATTCGAATAAACCACTAGAAAAATAATTCAAAAATTTAAATAATTAAATTATCTTATAAGTAAGGTAAAATGACTATTTTACCCTTGGGCCATAAATAAGTCAAACGAAGTCCAAAATAAATAAATGAATAGTGCATTTTAACTATTTTGGGCATTCTGGACCCGATGACGAGATTCATTTTATGAGGCGAGATTCTAAAAAATATAGACATGTAAATGGTAAATGATTGTATTGCCTCTAACAATACACAGGGCTAATTAAAAATAAAAGATAGTCCATTTTAATTATGTCGGACACTCTGGACTCAACGATGGGGTCCATACTACCAAACGAAGTGTCAAAAAATGTGACGCGTGAAAGTGTAAAAATTACCAAAATGCCCCTAATATAGTACGAAGCCCGAATAAAGTCCAAATTGGACGAAATTGATACCAATGAAGGCCCAAATAATTATAAACTTGTATAAATGACTAAATAATAATTCGGGGTCAGAATATCATCAAATGTGAAATGATCAAAATACCTCTAAGCATAGAAAATATAAGTAAAGGGCCGAATAAATTCGAAAAGAAGGCCAATCTATTATAAAGCATAATTAAAGGACTAAATAAGACTCCGGAACAGTCAGGCTATAAAATGAGAAATGACCGATGTGTTCCGATGATAAAAAATCGATACCAAATGAAGTCCAAAAGACTCAAAAATGTATATATAAGATATATGGAATATTCTAAGGACCACGATAGGGTCCAGGGCAAGAATGACAAAATTACCATTTTGCCCCTAAGGTTAAATAAGTGTGTAATTGATAACGAATGGAGTCCAAATGAATTACATTATAAGTCTGAACGCTATTAAATCTACTTAAGGAATTTACTAGCCTAAGTTGAAACCCAATAAGTGGGCAATAGGCTAACGAACCTAATTAGGGAATCTGATGGACTTCTGAGATGATGAATGAGTCATGAATAGATGAATTCTTATCTTTCTATGATTGATGATGATTATTCAGGATATGCAAGGATGTGCCTCACGTATCTAGAGATTATTAGAGTATCTGTAAATGAAGATAAGCGTAACAGTTTGTAAGTAACTCCTACGCTTTAATTTGGTTCTTTCCCTAGCCATGTCACATTTTTTTTCCTAATGTTGCAAAAATTATACTCCATTACCTACATAATGAACTTGATTTCTCTGAATTGATGACAATTAACTTGTGATTTATTATTATGCCTGTACTTCAATTTGATCGCTTGCCTACATTATTTGTGAACTTGATTGTTGATACTTGAACTTTATTGTACCATCATGTATGCCATGTCATGATCTTGTGATGTATCTTATTGTTAGAGATCTTGTTATTCCATACATGTCTCGTTGATTGCGATCTTGATTGATTCACACAATTGTATATCCAGTGTGGAATTTTGATGTTCATAACATTTTGTATGTGCATAGGGTTGTGCTCAGTCACAATGCCCGTCTATTCACAGATGCGTTCTGAACCCTTTGGGGTCATTTGTGTCCTTTGGGGGCTTAAGGTGAAAGAGCTCTTACACTATTCAGTAAGCCCAAGAGAGGGAGGGGTGAACCTGAATGTGCATTTTTGGAGTATGCCGGGCCCCATTTGGTTTACGCATCTGTTCTGTTAGAACTCGCTATCGATATTTTTGGCATTCGTTGGATGATTATATTCTATGTCCTGTGAATAATCATATTGTTATAAGCTTGATATATTTTTGATTGGCTATCGTATTTGTTGTGGCAGCTGGATATCCTGACCCATGGTAAAGCTAGGATCTTACTTACTGAGCTTGTTTAAGCTCACTCTATTTGTCTAACATTTTTCAGGATTTATGTCCATTGGATTAAAAGGTACAATGAGATGACATTAATAGGCTAGGAGACATTCCAAGCAAGGATTTGATTGGCATTGATCTTTGGAGACTTGGATTCTTATGGACTAAATCAGGCTATTCAGGTGAGTGAAATGATATGATTGAATTCATTGATATGCAATAGATGTGTTGATACTTGGCTCATGATATTGGTACTCTGGAGACGTTATATGGCTGGTTATAGATGTGCTCTGTGGTATATAACTTTGTGGTATATAGATGAGTTGCATTCTCGAGATGAAAAGGTTTTAAATTTCGCTGCTCTAACTCTACACTTGGAATGCAATTCATCAAACAGTTCAAAAGTTTGCCTTTGTTTGGTCACATTGTCGGTTGGGAGACCGACAAGGCGGCTAACTGGCATCACATCTTTGCTATCCGCATAGGGTGGGGTACAGGGTGTGACACAAAGAGTTCACATCGACATGGGAATACAGCTTCAAGCAAGATGTTCAGTAACAAATGCTGACAGTAAGCATTCCATCGATCAAACACCTGGAAGTCTCTCCTGTCTTTCTCTTACCTAGATATGGAAAAAGACTTCAAACAAGTAGCTCGTGGAACATCTCCCACTTGCCCTGCTTTTCTCAATCTTCTATCTCGGACTACGTCATGATCAGGCAGCCACGCAATGTATTTAACTCCTAGCGGTAGGAAGAGAGGAGAGGTTCAATCGGGAAGATTGGTCAAGTGGTCTGTGGAGCTAGGGGAGTTTGACATAGCATATGTACCCCGAAACTCCATTAAAGGGCAGGCCTTAGCTGACTTTGTAGCCGAGTTCACCCCGGCACTGCAGAACGAAGCACAAATCGCCGAAACTATAGGAACCTGGCTGCTGTATATTGATGGATTGTCAACCGATCAAGGATCAGGGGTAGGACTGGTACTACAGTCCCCTGATGGACTTACATCGGAAAAAGCAGTCAGCCTGGGATTTAGAGCTTCTAATAATGAAGCTGAATATGAGGCCCTAATCATAGGGATGAAGCTTGCCCTGGAATGCAAGGCTCAGAACCTCGATGTCTTCTCTGACTCCCAACTGGTAGTAAGCCAAGTTTTGGGAGAGTTTGCCATTAAGGATGACAGGATGCTTCGGTACTCCGAACTGGTGAACCATTTAAAGCATTCTTTCCAGACTTTCACTATCCAGAAGATTGAGAGAAGTCAGAACTGCAGAGCAGATGCTCTGGCTAACATGGCCTCCCGCCTCAAGTCTGAAACAGACTCCACCGTTAAAATCTCTTTTCAGCCAGGATCCAGCATTGAGGAAGCATCAGTTGCTCAAATTGATGAACAGACCCAGAGCTGGATGACCCCAATCCTCCAGTATCTAAGATCCGGGCTCCTCCCAGAGGATAAAAACAAAGCCAGGAGAATCCGAATCAGAGCGGCTCGGTACCTGATCCTGAACGACAAACTTTACAGGAGGTCATATTCTCAACCTCTGTTAAAGTGTTTGGCTCCAGACGAGTCACAATATGTTTTGGCTGAAATTCACGAGGGAATTTGCGGGAATCACAATGGGGGCAGAACTATAGCCCACCGAGCTCTATCACAGGGCTACTACTGGCCCGGCATGCTGAAACAGGCTAAAGAATATGTTCGGAAGTGTGACAAATGTCAGAGATTCGCCTCGTACCAACACCAGCCTCAGCACGAGCTCATCCCGATTCCTAGTCCTTGGCCCTTTGCTCAATGGGGAATGGACATTATGGGCCCGTTACCACGAGCACCTCCAAACAGGAAGTACCTCTTGGTGGCTATCGACTACTTCTCTAAATGGGCCGAAGCCGAGCCTTTAATGCATATTACAGAAAAGGAAGTCGAAAGCTTCACCTGGAAGAACATTGTCTGCAGGTTTGGCATACCACGTGTAATTATCTCGGATAATGGGACACAATTTACTGGTAAAGGCTTCAAGGCATTCTGCGAAAATCTCAACATCAGGCAGCACTTTGCCTCTCCAGGCCATCCATAAGCAAATGGGCAGGCAGAGGTCACCAACTAAACAATCCTTGATGGGTTAAAGAAAAGGTTGGAACAAGCCAAAGGGAAATAGGCAGAAGAGCTCCCAGGAGTCCTTTGGGCCTACCGTACAACCAGAAGAACTCCCACCTCTGAAACACCCTTCTCATTAGCCTATGGGACAGAAGCAGTAATTCCGGTTGAAATCGGTATGCCAACTCTGAGGACTGAGGCCTTTGAGCAAGAATCCAATGATCAGCAGTTGATGGAGAACTTGGATTTGCTCGAAGAGAGAAGGGATCAGGCCAGCATCAGGATGGAAGCCTACCAACAAAGAATGGTCAATAAATCCAGGATAGGACTCAAGACAGTCAGCTTTCAAGTTGGAGACTTCGTCTTAAGAAGAGTCTTTCAGAACACCAAGGATCCCACCATGGGAAAGTTGTCACCAAATTGGGAAGGCCCCTACAAAGTAACGAAGGTCGTTCGACCTACCACTTACTGGCTTGAAGACACGACTGGGAAACCTGTTCCTAGGCCATGGAACGTAGAACACTTGCGGAAGTATTATCAATGAAGATTTTTTTTCTTTTACTTCCTTAAAACTGTTCATCTATTAATGCACAGGCCTCCAGAGCCTGGTCCATCTATTAATGCACAGGCCTTCAGAGCCTGGTCCATCTATTAATGCACAAGTCTTATGACTTGGTCCATCTATTAATGCACAGGCCTTCAGAGCCTGGTCCATCTATTAATGCACAAGTCTTATGACTTGGTCCATCTATTAATGCACAGGCCTTCAGAGCCTGGTCCATCTATTAATGCACAAGTCTTATGACTTGGTCCATCTATTAATGCACAGGCCTTCAGAGCCTGGTCCATCTATTAATGCATAGGCCTTCAGAGCCTGGTCCATCTATTAATGTACAGGCCTTCAAAGCCTGGTCCATCTATTAATGTACAGGCCTTCAGAGCCTGGTCCATCTATTAATGCACAAGTCTTATGACTTGGTCCATCTATTAATGCACAGGCCTTCAGAGCCTGGTCCATCTATTAATGTACAGGCCTTCAGAGCCTGGTCCATCTATTAATGTACAGGCCTTCAGAGCCTGGTCCATCTATTAATGCACAAGTCTTATGACTTGGTCCATCTATTAATGCACAGGCCTTCAGAGCCTGGTCCATCTTCAACTAGCGGATTCTATGATCCAGTCTATCCAAAGGCAGAAGTTCCGAGCATCTGTCAACTAAAGTTTCCTAGAACGGAATACCTCGGATCTGACACTTACATTATTTGACTTATCTGTCAAACAAACCAGCACCATGGTTTCAACCAAAGGTGAAGTACTTCGATTCTAGCATTTTTCTAAGTTTTTGATTTATTTTCAGAACAATCGGCAATGCATTAGAAGGTGCTTAAGTTTCAAAAAAGCACATTCACAGAAAATATCAGATCTGAGAAGAAGAAATTCAACTTTATTGATAACTCAAAAGATTTACATCAGTACCAAGACACTACTACAGAAGCTACTACAGAAGCTATTACAGAAGCTATTACAGAAGCTACGCTTGGCAACATAATGGCTCTTCTCCTGGGATGATAAAGGGGCACAAGATCCAAAACCTTCAAAACTGCCTTCATCGGCTCCATTTGAAAGGAAGGAACCCTGAACCCCAGTCTGCATCAAGTAGTGCCCAGGCCATTTCATCATCACTATCACTGGTCCCATGACCAACCGATGATGAGGGCTCTGAGCCTCAGAAGACTTTTCGTTCTCCACCTTTGTAATCGGCATAACGCCCCAGCCAATTGAAGCAAGGGTTCCTGCCAAGTCACAAAGGGGAGGAGGCGGCCCCCGTTCATCTCCCTCAGAGCAGTTGTCACTGTCAAGTTATATGCGGGAGGAGGCAACCCACCTTCAATCTTCTTCTTCACACCATCTGTTTTACCCCAGCCACTTGGAGCAAGGGTCTCTGACAGGGCGTAAGGAAGAGGAGGCAACTCACCTTCGTCTTCATCACCAACGCTCCAGGCCTCGGTTGAATCAGGGAGGGACCACCACCAGTCGGAGAAATCTCGACTAGATATCGGAGGAAACAAGAAGACTTGTGCCTCCTTCAACCCTTCCTTGGAGACTGAAAATAGGGGAGGGTTAACTTTTGGCCACAGTTCAGTTATTCCCAACTCAGGCAAGGAATCATCCATCATCTCCGAACGAGTGGAAGAACTCCGGTAGCATATAAAAACCTCTCTTACAAACAATTCGGGGAGCAGAAGGGTTGAGCACAACCATATGCCCTCGTTTCCATATATATAGACACTGGAAGACCAAAGGCCACCCAATTGAACCGTCACAACGGTTAAGCGAAGTGCTAGCTTCGAAATCCCAAACGGCGAAGGTGCAATAAATGGAGTATTAAACCACCTTCTCGGGAGAAACAAAAGGCAGGGCCATACAAGTAATACACAGGCTTTTAATCTTTCCCATGTATGTGACGTGACGGTTTCTCCATGTCATTAACACTTACAGGACCACGTGTACAACAGAGGTCCATCAACTATGACGTTTCTTGATTTCTAACAGATCTGGAGACAGAAGATCTGATCAACCAAACTACAACCGCAAAATATCCACTTATTATTATGTCCCCGAATTCAGAATGGACAGCTTTGAAATACTTCAAAAAAGAAGTCTCCAATTATTGACCTAAGGCAAGTGAAGAAGCTCAGAACGCAGCTGCCTACAGAGGAAAATCTGATCTGGTATACACTAAACTCCAGAGCAGTGCTACTTGCAACGATTATTACCATCAACTACATGTTAAGGCACTACAGAGCCACATAACTCAAAGATATGCACAAATGCTACAGAGCAATATAACCAAAGAGGCGAGCATTAATCAAAAGATTGTTCCATTAACAAATGTATGTTCCAAATACATTGAAAGATAACAAAATATTCGTCCTAAGCCTAGTCAGCAGGAACAGGATCAGCAACCGGAGAAGGATCGGCAGGAGCAGTATCAGCCACCTCAGTCGGTACAACCTCTTCCGTGGGATCGGCAGGGAGGACATCAGCCACTTCACCCTGGATGACAACCTCTGAGGGTTCAGATCCAGGTGGCACAATGGAGGAAACGTCTAGGTCAGGAAACTTGGCAAGAAGCCGAGAGCGGAAGTTATTAAACCCAAACGTAATCAAACGATGGGCCATTCCTTCCAGCTTCGACCTCATCTCTTCCTCATTGTCCACCAATGCCTGCTCCACAGCTTCATCGAGCTGTCTACGGTGCTGATACCGCAAGCCATTCAGCTCCACCTGCAACCTCCTTGCCCGATCAACGGCAAGGTTCCTCTCCGACTCCATCACTATCAAGGAGTTCTGACACTCCTTCAACTTCTCCGCAAAATCGTGAGCCTCCGACCGAGCAGTACCCAACTGGAGTCCCAGTTCGTCCAGATTGGCCCTAAGTTGGTCGAGCTCCTCCACAGATGGAGAAACCTCCACCAAAGCAGAAAGGGTATGCAAGGTCTGCATAACACAAAGAAAACGACTCAAACACTAGTAGAAACGCTTAAAGGTAAGGAAAATATGGTCCTAACGAGCTCACCTTAACCTGAAGAGCGATCAAGTCAGCAAGTAGCTTCCCAAACGCCTGAGGCTTAATTTTAACAGAGCCTTTGGCCCAGAACTCACTCAGAATCTTCTTGGCTCCCTGACCAGCAACGTCAGGAGCCACCGATGATGATGCCTCCTTACCCGCTCGACGAGACGGGATTGGAGGAACCACCGTGATAGGGACGAGAGCCTCTTCCTCCCTCTCAGCAGGCCCGGGAGAGGACGAAATCAGCCTCCGCTTCTTCGGAACGGGAGGGACCACTGGAGAAGAAGCCTCCCCCACCGCAGGCGGTGATGGCCCGGACTCCCACTGAGCCATCACATTATCAGCTATCTCCTCGACACTACCCCTGGCAGCCATTAATTTATCAGGGTTGACAATGGAAGAATGATCCCTAATGCTGGGCTTCAAAAGCTTCTTATACTGCTTCTGAATCGCGGGAGAGAAATCTGGTCTCTTCCACGCACTCTTAACTGCAAAGCAAGCACAGAAATTGATCAGTTCGACAAATTGGCAAACAAAACGGAGTCAACGCAGCCACGGAAAAGTTAAGCCTCACCCCTTGGCCCAGTGGTTCGAGGGAATGTGGAAGGTTGACCCTCGAAGTTCTTGAATTCCCATCCTCCTTTAATAAAGAAGTACCATTTCTTCCAGGTCTTGTTGGAGGAGGGCACAGAAGTAAGGGGTCTGAACCCACTATCAAAAGACATATAATAAAGGCCCTCCGCCTTTTGAAGTTTTAGATCCATATTGCTACGGATCAGGTCAAGGGACACCTCGACATTATTCATATGCCCTAATACGATAAAGCTCAACAGATGTCTCCAACTGTTAAGGTTCAGGTCTGCGGGGCACAGATCAAACCAACAAAAGAATTGTTTTATTATATCAGGAAAGGGGAGTGTAAGACCCAATTCAAACCAGGCCAGATAGGCACAGATTTCTCCATCTCTAACATCGCCCGGGCGATCTTGAGAATCTAGGACCCTGAAAGCGACATTTTTGGGAAGTTTGAACTTCGCCCATAACTCCTTCAGCATACTTTCAGTAATTACACTCTCACCCTCTTCTCTGCGACCAGACCGACCAGAGGTCTCGCCAGCCCCGTTCGGGGGATCATCAAAAGCATCGACAATCCTGACCCCCGGACTAGAGGGAGGAACTACCATTCTATTTTCGTCAACATTCACTAATTGCATTTGAGGATCAGTCTCAGAAGGACTTCTCAAACCAGAGTGTGATTCTAAGCTAGACATGGCGAACAAGAGAAAAAGATGAAACAAATGAGAAGGAATGAAGAAGGGGACTAAAAGTCGAACCTGAGATCAAGAAAAGGGTTATGAACACCGGAGATCCTCCAAAACTCCAAGATATGTCAAATGGCGGTCTGGTACTGTAGAAGTAAATGCAGAAGAAAGGTATGAAAGACCTTTCCCTCTTTCTATATACGCATTCGAAATATGAGCCTTCCAAGACGAGCCGACACAACGGTTGAAAGTAATGATGAGTTCTCGAGTATCGGCTGCGCAATAAATGACGCGTTAAACCGGCGTCTTGAGAAATGGGAAGGCAAAACGTATGACTCTTCACAAAACCCTCAACCCTAGTTAAAACCCTAGCTTTTGACAAGGGCTCGGGGGGGGAGTAGCTGATATACCATAAACAGACACACCAATCAGTTTGAGACACGTGTGCCTATCAGATTAACAAATCTCGATCCTACAGAGCTCATATATTTCGGTCATACAGAACAGCTACAAGCCTTCGGGGTATTCTCATATATGTCTATCATACAGAGCAGCCATAAGCCTTCGGGGCATTCTTATTTATATATCATTCAGAACCGATGAACTCGGTCATACAGTACAGATGAAGCATTCAAGATATTCTCATGTACATCGTCCAGACCTCCTGTTCTGGACAGTATTTACTCGACACTGCATATATGGTTTCCTTAACAGCCGTTAAGCGGGGAATAAGGAAACAGCCTTCAACACGGAAACTACTATTTATGGTTATCTCCATCTACGATTCAATGCTCCACAAGGTAACTGCAAATCTCTGATGATCAAATCCCGATATTCGTGGCGGCAAAACCTAATCAAAATTAGGAGAACCACGGCTTATATATTAAACCCTAGAGGTACGCTTTGGATTCTTATGCTCATTCTTTGACTTTCAATACAGTCTTTCAATTCCCTTACTTACTTAAGCATCGGAGCGGCTACCGCCGGAGCCAATCCGGTGGTCCTCTGATCATCTTTCTGAGTGTTCTACAGGTCACGGAGCCCTCACGTGTTGCGAGTCAAAAAGTGCAGCATCAGCAACCTTTTTCGGTTATTTTTTTAACACTTTTTAAATTCCAATCTCTTCAATTTTTCTTGGGGACTTCATTTCCAAACTTGGTTTTCAATTTGATTCACTAAATTTTCATGAATTTGAGGAAGACCGTAGCTCCGGCCAACTGTATTTTTTAATTTTTGTGCTTATACTATTTCTGTTTTTATCCCTTTCTTTTCCTAGGTTATTTCTGCACCATTGAGGATCAATTCCTCATGATTTAAATGGGGTTTAAAGCATGCAAATTTCTGAAACCTGATTATTCAACAAACCTGCAACTAGTAATTTCTCCCTCGGTTCTACACCATTTTTATTGATTCTTTTTGCATTTAATTTCTTATTTCATGCTCTATAAAACCCTATAACTTAAACTAACTATCATGCTTTGATAATTAAAAACAGAAGTTTGCATACATACCTATTTTTCTGTATTTTTCTTGGAGTAGTCTCATTTTCCTTTTCTAATTCTACTTCCTCACTTCTAAATCCCTTTTTTTCTCTTCTTTCTCACGTCTTGCTTTCTTTCCTTTTGATTTCCTTTAATCATGTAGTGCATGCACCTGCTTTTAAGCAAGTTCCATTGCCCCTTTTCTCTCTTCTGATCTCTCTCTCTCTCTCTCTCTCTCTCTCTCTCTCTATCCCCTCACAGCCCCTTTCATTGACTTTCTTTCTTTTCTATTAAATTTCTCTTTTTCCATTTTTAGCTTTACATTAAATGTGTTGGTGATATTTTTGTGTTATATATATATATATATATATAATTTATATACAATATAGCACACAACACACACACACACTACATGCCTGTTGCGTGCTTTCTTTTCTTTTCTTCCTTTTCCTTTTTCTTGTATTATAATACACATATACATATAACATATAATACTATGTATATATACATATACCATGCATCATTTATACACATTTTATACATATATATTTACTCATACATACACTGATATAAAATGGGCTACGCATATGGGTATACGTATGCATGCATGGGTTTGCTTGCGTGCGCCTATTACGAGTCATAGTTCTGGGATGGTCGGGCACTGTCCGATACTGACTGTATAACTGACATTGTTCACATTCCAAAATCGTACAGTACATATGATATCATGATATAGAGCTTAAACAGTTCGGGTTACAACTGATAGTACAATACTTGACCCAGTCTCCCTCGGTATACGTTCTATCTTGGGTCAAGGTATTACATTCTTTCCCCCTTAAAATAAGTTTGTCCCCAAACTTAGTACATACTGGGGTTGAAAATATAACTACTAAGATAAAAATAACTGAGGATACCTGGTGCCCATATCGAGGCATATACTAGCCTACGGGCATGATTTTTTATGCTGTCTGAGTTTCTCGTATGGTGATCATGGATACTCGGGGTTTGCTTGTAATTCACTTAACGTATATTTAATTATCATAATCATTCTATTTGTGACTCTCACTATCCATTTCGAACTACGTGCCTGTTATTATACATAACTTACTATGATGGCTCGATCTCTTTGGTATTATATCTATCAGCTCAGTCCATTCGTACTTGGCTTTTCTTAAATCTCGTGATTCCCTGAGATTATAACTTCTACTAATTACCTCGGTAATCATACTCATCCACTGTATACTACTCATTGGAGTAGTTGGTATATTTTGGGGTCTTGTTTTGAGTCGATCTCGATTTACTTTTGGTACTATGTTCATTGCTTGGTCAAATCTTGGTATTATTATTTGACTCTTTAGGATATAAATAGATTTATTCTATTTTATTTTGGGTCGGGGCATTACATTCTATCCCTCTTAAACTGAGTTTTGTCCGCAAAACTCGAACGGTCATAATCAAGAAAATTCTATGTTTTTTTTCATCAATCTTTTAGTTATACACCATTTCACTTGAGTCCCTTTTTTGAAATTACTAATTCTGGCCATGTACATTACTGTTACACATTATCTTTTACTTTTGTATGAATTCTAACACTGATCTTGGGTATTATGTATCTTGTATCACATTCTATTCTCTATTAGACATTATGTTTTTCTTTAATCATTATTTAACTAACTTATTTCTTTTGAGAAATTCATTTAATAATACTAGGAGTTCTTATATACTTCGTGTCTTTTCTGGGTTATATAAACACATGATTACATCTTGTCTGAGATTTTATCAAAATGGTCTAAGCTTTCGAAACCGATATAGTTCATGATTCTTTACTGTTCACAAATCTTTACTTTCTTCTATACTTGTAATCATTCTTGTAGTGTTTTCACAATTTCATATATTATTTTCTTTCACGGTTCTCTCTAATTGATTCACTACTCTTTCAATCTTTTACAATCATCTTGATCACATTACCCTCTAAAAGTTTATTTAGGATTGTTTATCACTTACTTTCAATCTACTTGACAGAGTATCATCTTTATACATATCAAACCTACTACTCGGATTATTTCTAAGATTGATTAAATCTTTTCTAACACTTATTCATTATACATCAGCCCTCTCTTAGGATCATCTGCATTTCGAAATGTCAACTTCAAACAGTCACGCTCATTTAGTAAATGTCTTCTAAACTCTACTCATCTTTTATACTATCAGGGTCTATCTATAACCTACTCAAGACTTTTCACATTTCTGGTACGTCATTAATCTATTACTCAAATCAATAAGGTTTACTAACTCCCCCTGTACTTACCCATTTAAATTCCCTTCAGACTATCTCACATATCTTGGTTCATTTCTACATCTATTACCTTTCAGAATGTATAAGTAGTCTAATCAAATGTTACCTATCACAATTACTGCCTATCATGGTGTTACTACTCTGTCTAGATGTTACTATTAATTCTACTACCCTTCCAGGGTATTACCATTCCCTTTTAGATATTACCGTCAACTTCATTGTTTTTCTAACCGACACATTTTCCAACTCTATGTTACCTTCTATCTTTTAATGCAACTACTATACTTCAATACGAACTAAATGTTTCCTCGTTCATTGTGGAACGTAATTCGACTCTTGCTAATTCTAAAAATTTAGGACAATCATCGTGGACTAAAAATTTCAATATCACTATGATTCCTTCTATGTTTTATTAAGTATAGCTACTATTTCCTATTCAGACCCCATTCTTCTATCTATATCCTTTATTAAAACCTCTTTCAGTACTTTCAATGTTGAAATCTTAAGCATTTTCATTACTTACCTTTACATATGCTACTACTCTTAAGGGTCACTATTTACTCGCTCGTCTTAGTATTTTTGAGAATCGTTAATTCCCATCGTAACATATAGTTTCCTTTCCATAACTAGTTAACCCTAAATCTTTTTACTTGCTTTCATCCCCTAGTAGTCACAAATCATTTAATTGTTTTTTTTTCCATCAATTCTTTCTCAGATCAGCTAATAATTGTACACTGTATGATCTATATTTCTTATATTCTATGTATATCATTCTTTCCTAATGATGTCTCCAATGTATAACATTCCTTTCTAATGACTGTTCCAACAGTCATTATTCATTCTATCTCGTTTATCAAGTAATCATGTACATCTATAACAATATGTAGTTCATTTTAAAGATTATAAATCTTGGCATTATATGTGTTATTGCTCTTGAAGTTTGTCAATCACTTTATCTTTTAATTTATTAATGTCCCTAAAATTCTATTAGATAACAGTATGTCGTTCTAATACTTGTATTTCTATGTTACGTACTCTACTTGTTTCATGCATAATATCTCTCAGTAGTCATTCTCTTGATAACAATTGAACAGTTAACATTTAACCTAGGAGTTCTGTTGCTATGTTCAATTTCTAATTCAATCTAGCAGTGAATGTGGAAAGCAAAATTAATACATAAGGCTAGCATGCTGTCATGTCATAACTAACCAGTAACAATACCTGGAGCTACTAAGGTGGTAGCCTACATGTCACATCCTGCACCCCACCCTACGCGATGCCCAAAATGTGATGCCAGTTAGCCGCACCAACAGCTGCACCAATCCCACCTAATTTTGACACGACCCGAGACCCACCCTCTGCGAATCTCGGATCGCGCACCCGATCTGACATTTTTGCCGAACCAAGGGTTCTTAACTTACTGCACAAACCGTGCTCTTAAAATGCAACAACTTAATTACGGAAGATTTGAAAAATATTTAGTTACAAAAGTTGTATGTTATACATATTGTTCTCAAAAGTGCGGAATAAAAAAATAATTTTTCATACATCTGATCTACCCAAGACGTGGACCACATGGGAGTACTATAAGACTTTCTGTACTGAGTATTACCCATGTACTGCAAAAGTATGTCCACTGCTATTGTTACTGCTCGTCTACAGCTTCTTTCCCTGAAAAATTTGGGGAAATAAGGGGTGAGCTAACTAAAGCTCAATAAGTAATTCTCCTTTGCTTTGTCATGTGTACAAGAATATGAAAAGGCATTATCCACAAGGAAATAGGATAAATGCAGATGTACTAGCCAGTCATAAATAAAGATCTCATCAATGAATGCCAACAATAGGAATTCAAATGATCAACAAGGATAATTAATCTGATAGCATACAAGCAATCACTGAATAATAGTTGTGAAATCTCATGATCAATCATAATAAAGTAACACGATCAGGCTACGAATGTCACAACACAAGATAATGATATTAATAAATTTGAGATGCCTAGATAATGGTGGGGCCCGGTTACCCCGGTGGCTCACATTCGGTGCTCGCCGGCCTCGTCGAATGATCTTGCCCTGAGCTCGTATTCAGTACGCATAGGCTTTGCTGAATACTACCGCTCTGAACACGTATCCGGTGCTCGAAAGTGTCACGACCCGAAACCCACCCTATGCGGATCTCGTGTCGCGGGGCCGACCCGAAGGACGTCCCTACTTTTTCCATTCCTGTATCATAGTACTAATATGCAATGTACTAAAAATTTTAAACAATAAACAGCGGAAGTCTTTATCAATTACAGTAATCCAGCGGAAGTCTTTAAATCAAATTTAACAGCGGAAATCTATTAAATACATGACATTGTTCTACAAAATTCAAAATGAGAACTAAACCGTAACCAGCACCCGGGGGTGGTGAATACATGGGAGAACTAACATAGACTGATACAATACTTCAAAACGTCCCCCTACGCTCTCAGACTCCTACTGGGGTCTCGCAGCGTCATTACCTGAAATGGGGGTAAATGGGGTGGAATGAGCTACAAAGCTCAGTAAGTAAAACAGATCTCCAACACTGGTATCGATGATCAATGTGAATCCATGAATGAGATAATGATAGCCAATCATAAGGAAGGAGATGCTGTGATAGCCAATGAACATAATTGCCACGAGGGCCAATGGAACAATTGCCACGAGGGCCAATGAAAAGTAATCACAATACACAATCAAAAGCAATAGTGTAAAATGAAAATATAACAACAATGAAGTACTGCCACAATGAACCGATCACAATCAAATCAATCAATGCAAGTCTTTCAAGACTTGGAGAATTATAAGGAATAGTGCCATTCAATCAGTCAAGTTCTGTCAATCATAAGAGATGCTGTTATTCTGTTTCAGGGCTCGGCAGACCCTCGATCTTTTGGGGCTCGGCATACCCCCCAGTCAATTCCAGTAAATTGCCATTTGTCCGTTCACGGACTTGACCCGTAGGTCCCATTCAACCAGATAGCATCAGATGGGTGTTGTGACTGAGCATAACTCCCGTGTCCATAAACATGTCATGATCATAGTAATTCCATAGAGTATAAAAATGGAATATCATTCATTCAATAAGGATACAACAGTAGGCCTTTCAAGGCATGGTTCAACATGATAACAATGATATAATAGTCAAGCAATGTCCACGAGATAGAACAATATCACAAGTGGATAGCAATAACATATGTGCTTTCAAAGCACAGTGAACATGATAACAGTGATACATCAGTCAATAATACGTCCACAAGATAGCAAACATCGAAATGTGGAACACAAAGATATCAATACTTTCAAGAGTACAAATTTGGCAGTAAAAGAATAAACTTGGCTTGTGGAAACACCACATGTAAGAGAAAGTGATCCACTTACCTCTATCGTGCCTCTATCTCAAAAATCCGTGAGTAAACCCTTGCCTTTCGAGTTTCCTATATATCAGTGAATACGTTTCAGAATAAATGCTATTCATCAAATTTTATGCCTTTCTATCATAAGTATTTCAAATACTATTTTAGACTTTACCATTGAGTCCGGAATGCCGAAGAAAGTTGGTTTAGGCTTTCGCGGAATTCCATTTGGACTTTTGCACTAAAAAGGGCAAAATGGTCATTTTGCACTTTTACTGTATTTTATCCTTCGGGGTCTCATCTCGTGAAACGGACCCCACCATTGGACTCAGAACGTCCGAGATAATAGGTTTTGACTATTCATTTGCATCGTTTGGACTTCGTTTGACCTCTTTTTGGAATAGGGGCATTATTGTAAAATTAATATTTAATTAATTTTTTTATACTTGGGCAACAGTGTAATTTTCCAAAATATTTGGGGCCGGTTCATAATTTCTAAAAGCTGCGGTCTGAACCAGTTGGTTCAGACCTAAAAACCCTAAACCGGTCCACCCTTGCCCTGAACCAAACGGTTCACTTTCATTCAAGAACCGGATTTCAATAACCCAATTCCCTATCCTTATCCCTGTTTCGGTTAACCCCAAAACCCAATTCCTATTTATTATTCCTGCAACCAAACAGCCCAAAACCCATTTAAATTAAAAAGCCAAAACGACACAGCTTCGGTCCGTTTCATATCCGGTCGGGTACCGACCCGATCCGAACCCGGATCCATCCCAGTTTTGACCCGATAGCCCCCACGCTTTTCCGGTCATCTTCCCTACGTCTCCGGTAGGGTTCCGGCGTGCACAATCACCTTCTCCGACGACGGTGACTTATTTTCCGGTGAGATTTCGACCCACTTTAAATGCTATTCTTTCCCCCTTCTCCCAAGGATTTCAAATCCATTTTCCATTTCCATTAAATCCCTTGCTAACTTCACGAAATAGAGCCTAAGTGTTTCCGGCCGACTTTCCGGTGACCTATATCTTTCCTATTTCGTGACTATTTGTACACTGTTTTGACCCTAATCCAGTTTAAATGGTTTTCTGCACCTCTAAGGACTATTTTCATAACCAAACATCAAAGTTTTAAGCATAAATTCATGGAACCCGAAATTATCCATGAAACCTGCAACTCCATATTTCTCCATGGTTTCTCAACCGTTTTTCATGATTCTTTTTGCATTATAACCTATATTTCATGCTTGTTTAGACCATATAATTATATACAAGCTTCATGCTTTAAATTGTAAAAACAGAATTAAAACCACTTACCTGGGTGTTCGGATTTAGCCCACTGTGACCCTCCAACTTTCCTATTTATGCTCCTGAATTCTTTGCCAAGATGTTCTCTCAACTTTGGTCTCCTTTGTGCCTTTAAACCCACACCCGTAGGCTTATATTGGTAGAGAGAAGTTTCCACCGCCTCTCTCTCTTTTCTCTCTCTCTCTCTCTCGGTTCCTCCCCCTTCTATGGCCTCTTTCTTTGACCTAGGTCTGATTTCTCTCTGCCAAATGCAACCTTTGCATTAAATGGTTGAGAGACTTGTGTTACACTCATGTATACATATATATCATATTATATATATATAACACACACACACTTCACACCTAGCCGACACACACACTCTCTCTTTGGTGCCTGCATACTGCCCAAGGGCAGTTCCCCTTTTTCCTTTTTCCTTTCTTTTTTGTTTCTTATGTAAATATACATATATACATAAATACATCATACATGTATAATACATTATATCTTATACATATATACACATGAAATACACTTCTTTTATACATGTATATACATGTATATGTGGGGGTCTAATTCTATTTTAAATCATATTTGCATACACTGATTTCAATCAAGCTATGTATCTACGTTCACGTATGCATGCATGGGAATGCGTGCATGCACGCATTTCGATGCAATGCCCTGAAATGCTCGGGTGTTACCCAGCCCTGGTCATTCATTTCCATGATTACAGTCTCCAGTCTTTCATTTCCATGAGAATACTATGATATTCATATCTTATCATTTAAGTTACATGTTTTAACCGACCTACCTCGGTATACGTGACGTATCCCGGGTCGGGATATTACAGAAGGCCTCGCCGGATACGGCTCTGTGCACAATATAAAATAAATAATAAATCCCCCGGAATTGGACCCGAAGGTCCTATCTAGACCCGAAGGTCAGTACTGGCATCGAATGGAAATGTGACTGATCACAAATCCGGCTCTTTAAGGATATATCAAGATCATACAATTTTTGGGTAAGCGAAATGAATTCACATCTGAATCAAGTGCAGCTATCTGGCCTTCCCAGCCCTGGGTACAAGTGTACAATGAGAACTCAATGCACCAATGTACTACTGATCAAGATATATTCATGTAACATCAACCATGCTTTCCACATGATAGAGCAATATCAATGTGGTTCAATCATTCTGGAAGTATATAAGGAGTACAACAATAGTGTGTGTACAAGAAAGTATGACTTGGCTCGGAATGTAACACATACAGAGATCAGAGATTACTTACCTTCTACTTTCCTTGAACTAAAATGATTTAGACTGCTTTTTCCATGCCTTCCCTTGTTCCTATAATCCAAGAAACATATCTCAGTCTATCATCATTTGGATGATGCTATTCATCAAATTTTATGTCTTTATTTTATAAGTTTCCCTTTTCCTAAAATAGACTCTACCATTGAGTTCGGAATGTCCAAGAAAGTCGGTTTAAGCTTTTACTGATTTTAAATCGGACTCCTGGATCGAAAAGGGCAAAACTGTCTTTTGTACTTTATAGGTACTTTTATTTTCGGGACCTCTTTTTATAACTTTGACCTCACCGTTGGATTCAGTGGGTCCGAGATAGTAAGAATACCCATATAACTTGCCTTGTTAGGACACAGGGGTATTTTGGTCATTTTAGGATTTGTTTTCATTGTATTTTAATGTTCGAAGTTCTGTCTCGTAAAACGAACCTCATCATTGGATCCGGAATGCCCGAGATAATAAAGTTTGACTATTTATTCGCCCTATTTGGACTTCTTTTGACTAATTTGTGACTGAGGGGTAAAATAGTAATTTTACCTATTTAATAAATTATTTAAATAATTTATTTTATTATTTTATTATTTATCAGGGGTGCATTTGAAATTTATTTTCAAAGTCTGGGGTCAGATTTGGAATAGGTTGAATAGTTGGGGTCAAATTGTAAATATCATAAGTTTTGGTTTATTTGTTTTTTAATTAAAACATTGGACCAGAGGGTTCACTTAACGAAACCCTAGACCGGTCTCCGACCACACTGAACCAACCGGTTCAGTCCTCTCCAGAGAACCAGAATCCAATATTCCAAATTCTCACATTATCCACGGTTTGGACAGTGTTAACCCCAATTCCAAATTTCTTACTCTTGTAACCAAACAGCCCTAACCTCTTTAAATTTAAAACTCAAACGACACCGTGTCAAGCCCCTTTAAATCCGGTCGGGTCCCGACCCGATCCAGACCCGAACCCGGTTCTGTTTTAACCCGATCTCTCCCCCGATAATCCGGTCGTCTTCTCCGGCTGTTCTTCTAGCGCCGGTGGCCGGAACAGTGCCACCCTCACTGTTTTTCAAGTTTTTCACTTCCATTTCACGTCCAAATCTCACTGTTTTTACATCAAAATACTCCTAACGTTTTAACAATCATTTTAAACTAGCTTTGGGCCTCGGTTGCTACGGTTTTCAAGACCCATTTTCGGTTTTCCGACCACTGTGCCCAGTTTCCGGTGAGCTCGGTTTTTCCTACGATTTTCTTATGGTTTTAATTCAAATCTTTTTCAAATAATCTCCTGCACCTCATAGGGTTAACTCTAGGTTATTTAGACCAAGTTTCATGCATGAAATATACAAAATCCGAAATTATTCTTCAACCTGCAACTAGGGTTTTCTCCCTCATTCCTTCATGGTTTTTCTTGGTTCTTGTTGCGTTTGAAACCTTATGTCATACTCTTTAAGATCCTAGATTTAGATTTAAATGAATCACACTATAAAATTATGAAACAGAAACAAACTTCTTACCTATACTTTCGGTTTCCCCGGTTTTGGTGGGTCTCTTCCCTTCCGTTCCTTCTTCCGATTCCACCAAGAGCTCTCTGAGTTCCCTCTGGATTTTTCCCTTTTGATTTCTATCTCCCGTACATAGGAGATCATGTGCACATATATATATATATCACATCATGCCCATTCCTTCCTTCCTCCCTTCTTTTCCTCTCCTCCTCTCCTTTTCTGACTTCCACCTTACCTTTCTGATTTCTCCCATACTCCTATGCCCATTAGGTTGGTTTAGGTTAGGTATTTTATTATTATTATATATGTATATATATATATACCTAACACTCACACACACACACGGCTGTTACAGCCCCTTTTTCCCTTTTGTTTTATTTTAATAATATATATACATATATACTTTCATATATATGTATATACACTATACTATACTTATACGTATATATGTTTATAATTTATACGTATGTGTTTACATATATTCTTCCCAATTCATATTTGCACACGTGCACTTTAATTTAATTACATTGCATGTGTATACGTATGCATGCATGCATGCATGGCTGCGCGTGTGCACGCATTTCGAGATTGGTTTCCGGGTCGCTTATCCTGATCCGGCATTATTCATACATGGGCAAGATTTCTATTTGGACAATGCAATGCGGTTAATATTTCACAAGATATAAGGTTCAAAAGTTCTAAATACCATTGATATAGTGTTGCCCGACCCGACTGCCTCGATATATGTGCCAATCCAGGTCGGGGTATTACATTCTTACCCCCTTAAAACAAGTTTGTCCTCAAACTTTGCTCTTGCTAGGACTAAAATAGCTGGGGGTATTTAGCTCTCATTACATCCTCTCTTTCCCACGTAGCTTCTTCAATTTTATGATTTTTCCACAAGATCTTGACTAGGGGAATTGTCTTGTTGCGTAGTACCTGTTCTCTCCTGTCCAGGACCCGTACTGGCTGCTCCATATAACTCAAATCTTCCTGGACGTCCAATGGCTCGTGTTCTATTACTTGATCTGAGTTGTGTACACATTTTCTCAGCATCGAAACATGGAATACATCATGTACATGTGCTAACTCTGTAGGCAGGGCAAGTTGATATGCCACAGGTCCAACTCTGCCCATGATTTTGAGTGGTCCAATGTACCGTGGTCCTAATTTCCCTTTCTTACCAAACCTCACAACACCTTTCATTGGCGATACTTTCAGAAAAACATGATCACCTACAGCGAACTCTAGTGCTCTTCTCCGTGTATCAGCGTAACTCTTCTGTCTACTCTGAGCCACTAATAGACGCTGTTTGATCAGTTGTATTTTCTCGGTGGTTTGCTCTACGATCTCTGGCCCGTAGAGTTTCCTTTCGCCTACTTCGGTCCAGCATAGTGGCGATCGGCACTTCCTACCGTACAATGCCTCATATGGGGCCATACCGATACTTGATTGATAACTGTTGTTGTACGTGAACTCTACCAAGGGCAAGTGGTCCTCCCAACTTCCCTTGAGATCCAAGACACAGAACCGCAATAAATCTTCCAGTGTCTGAATAGTCCTCTCAGTCTGACCATCGGTCTCTGGGTGATACGCAGTACTAAGACTTAGCTCTGTGCCCATGGCCCACTGCAGGCTCCTCCAAAATCGAGATGTAAAACGTGGATCTCGGTCAGACACAATAGATACGGGGACTCCATGTAGTCTAACTATTTTCTTGATATACAGCTCAGCTAATCACCTTAGGCTTTGTGTCGTCCTGGTCGCAAGGAAGTGGGCAGTCTTGGTAAGTCTATCAACAACAACCCATATGCTGTCACTTCCTCTTGACGTCTTTGGCAAACCTGACACAAAGTCCATGGTAATATGCTCCCATTTCCACTCTGGTATTGGAAGCGACTGTAAGAGTCCTCCGGGTTTCTGGTGTTCGGCCTTGACCTGTTGGCACACTGTACAGCGCGCGATGTACTCGGCTATATCTCGCTTCATCTCGGACCACCAATAGGTGTTTTTGACATTATGGTACATCTTGGTATTTCCTGGGTGCATGACGAATTTGGAATTGTGCGCCTCATCTAGAATCTCCTTTCGGATCTCCGATACAGTTGGCACACAGATTCGATCTTGGTAATATAACACCCCATCTCGGATAACGAATCCTGAAGCCTTACCTCCTTCAATATCCTGACGGAGTTTGGTCAATGCTGAATCCTGGTTCTGCAACTCTTTGATCTTGTCTATAATTGATAGACTAACCGTGATGTTGGCACACAACATTCCCGAGTTGGGCAGAACCAGTTCGATCTCCATGTCTTCCAATTCTTTCAATAGTTCCACTTGAGTCGTAACCAGATAGGCTAGACTTCCTGACGACTTCCGGCTAAGAGCATCAGCCACCACATTTACTTTCCCAGAATGGTATTGAATGCTGAGCTCATAGTCCTTAATCAACTCCAACCAGCGACGTTGTCTCATATTCAACTCCTTCTAAGTGAATAAATACTTGAGGCTTTTATGGTCAGTGAATATCTCACATGTCATCCCATACAAGTAATGCCTCCACAATTTTAGCGCGAAAACAACGGCTGCTAACTCGAGGTCATGGGTTGGGTAATTCTTTTCATGCAGTCTCAGCTGTCGTGAAGCATAAGCTATCACCTTTCCGTTTTGCATTAATACGCAACCCAAACCCCTGTATGAAGCATCACTATAAATTACAAATCCTTCCACCCCGTCTGGCATGGCTAATATTGGAGCTGTGACCAATCTATTCTTCAATTCTTGGAAACTTTCCTCCTGTTCTTCAGCCCAGACAAATGGTACCTCCTTCTTGGTTAGCTGAGTGATTGGCATCGCTATCTTAGAGAAATCCTTAACAAATCTCCTATAATACCCTGCCAATCCCATAAAGCTCCGTACCTCCGTCACACTAGTAGGACGAGGCCAATTAACAATAGCCTCTACTTTTTGAGGATCAACAGAAATGCCTTCCTTGCTAATTACATGCCCCAAAAATGAAATGCTAGGGAGCCAAAACTCACATTTCTTAAATTTGGCGTATAGCTTCCTCTCTTCTAATCTCTGTAACACCTTTCTCAAGTGCACCTCATGATCCTCCTGGCTTTTGGAATAAACCAGGATATCATCAATGAACACGATCACAAAATCATCCAAGTATGGCTTAAAGACCCTATTCATCAGATCCATAAATGCTGCTGGTGCATTAGTAACTCCAAATGGCATTACTAAAAACTCGAAATGCCCGTATCTGGTCCTGAAAGCCGTTTTCTCGATATCCCCCGGCCTCACCTTCAATTGTTGGTATCCAGTCCTTAGATCAATTTTTGAGAACACTTGTGCCCCCTTTAACTGATCAAATAAATCGTCTATACGTGGCAAGGGGTACCGATTCTTGATAGTCACTTTGTTCAGCTCGCGGTAATCTACGCATAACCGCATCATCCCATCTTTCTTTTTCACAAACAACACTGGTGCGCCCCATGGTGACGTACTAGGTCTGATAAAGCCCTTATCTAGTAGCTCTTGCAACTGTAACTTCAACTCTTTTAATTCTGCTGGGGCCATTCTATAGGGATTTTTAGAGATAGGTGACGTGCTTGGTTGAACGTCAATGGTGAATTCTACCTCTCGATCCACTGGCATCCCTGGTAAGTCATCTAAAAAGACCTCGGGAAATTCCCTAACAATGGGGATCTGGTCCAAGGGTGTTTGTTGGGAACGAGTGTCCAAAACGTTACACAAAAATCCATGGCAGCCCTTTCGTAATAATCGTCTAGCCTGGATAGACGATATAAAGTATGGTGGTGCAGCTACTCCAGTTCCGTCAAACTGAACACTCGGACACCCAGGTTTCTGTATTGTGACTGTCTTGGTTACACAATTTATCGACACATGATTTGCAGCCATCCAATCCATACCGAGTATTACGTCGAATCCATAAATATCTAATGGTATTAAATCAGCCACTAAGAGTGAGTCCTCGATTTGGACCGTACATGCTCGGTATATAGTGTTGCTACTTAGGGATTCTCCTGACGGCATAGAAATGGTTAACGTGTAACCTAAAGGCACTGTTTTTATGTTCAGTCTAGCAGCAAACATTGGTGATATAAACGAATGGGTGGAGCCGGTGTCAAAAAGTACTCTAGCATGCTGTGAACAGACAGGAAGAGTACCTGCAACAACTGAAGCAGTAGCCTGCGTATCTCCAGGCGTCAGTGCAAAAACTCTCCCCGTGCGCTACTGTTCGGCTCCCTGTCCCTTGCCTCGAGGCTGGGCTTTAGCTGTAGTTGTGGCTGTTGAAGCAGATGGAGTACCGGCTATACTTCTGACCGACTGGGTCTTCTGGGGACAGTTGGTCTTGAAATTCCCTTCCTGACCACATAGATAGCAAGCCCGAGAGTTGGCCTGGCATGGTCCTCAATGATGCTTATGACAGGTGGGGCATTGGGCTACATGCTTGTCAGTGGAAGCGGCCTCTGATTGCTTGGGTCCAGAATTTTTGGAGGCAGATCCTGCTCCTGGCCAGGTGAATGAAGGTCCTATCCCTTTGCCTTGGCTCCTAGTTGACCTCTTATTTTGGCTTCCTGATGACTTCGAGGCTGTGTTAGCCTTCTTCTTAGCTAATTCTTCCCCACACTGCTCAATGATCTTTGTCGTGCTCACCACTTGGTCATAAGTGGCTAGCTGCATGGGTTTAACCCTGTTTTTGATATTCCACCTCAGGCCACTCTCAAATTTACGGGCCTTCTCATGCTCATCCTCCAAAACAGCAGGAGCAAATCTAATCAATTGTGTAAACCGGGCCTCATATTCCTCCACCGTTGAGTTTCCTTGCTGCAAAACATAGAATTCTGCAATTCTTTGATCTCTGGCTTCCCTAGGGAAGTATTTTTGATTGAAAATGCCAGTGAATCGGTCCCACATCATCTCAGGCTCCCTGGCTTTTTCCAGTAGCCACCACTCGTGAGCCATCCCTCTGAACATGAAAGTAGCAAAGGCTACCTTCTGGGTATCCGTGCAGGCCATCACTTCAAAGAGTCTTTCCATTTCGAGTCTCCATTCTTCTGCGAAAGTGGGGCCTTTTGTGCCATCAAAGGTGGAGGGTTTTAGTGCTTGAAATTCCTTGTAAAGATGAGCCTGGCTCCTCTCATTCTCTTGTCGTACTATGTGCACTACTGGTGGTTCTTGCCGTTCTGGTCTAACTGGAGCGCTGGCTCCCGCTTGAGTTGGAATCGTATTCTGGATAAGTCTATCCACTAGCCGCTCTAATCGTGCTATATGAGTGCTAGCTTCATTCGGTGGGGTAGTAGTACGAGTACGCACCATTTTCTGCAATTGGTTTAAAGGTCAGTTGAATACATTTGAGTGCCTAGCCCACATATCAGTATTTATCTATCGACTGACCCTATATGCACACCGTAATACTAGTACATTAGTCTTATCTCCCATGGACCACTATGTAACCAAATGCTCTGATACCAAGCTGACACGACCCGAGACCCACCCTCTGCGGATCCCGGATCGCGCACCCGATCTGACATTTCTGCCGAACCAAGGGTTCTTAACTTACTGCACAAACCGTACTCTTAACATGCAACAACTTAATTGCGGAAGATTTGAAAAATATTTAGTTACAAAAGTTGCATGTTAAATTTAAATTAAAGTTAATGGAGCTACCAGAAGAGTATAAATTCAAATGAATTTAATTTCTAACACATTAAATTGTGTCATAGGTTAAAAGTACAAGTTAAGTTAAGTACATATGAATTATGAGATCATTTTAGGATCTAATACGATTTAAGAATAAGTTAAGGAATATCGAAATGATATTACAATGAATGTGAAGTTGATGAGATGTTATGAATTGTTCTTAGGAACTACAAAGGAAGTGGGAAGGCGCAATTTTAGCACTAACCCTAAAGGACCAAGGTGAGTAACCCTGTATTTGAAGTGGAGATTTAACTCCATGGATTTGAAAAGGTTTTAAGTTCAAAGATACGAAGCATTTAAATTCCAAATTCAGTATATTACATGATCTTAGTTTTAAATTATTTCCGTTCTTACAAACCCTATTGTGACATGCTTAGTAAATGTTTTCCTTACAGTTTTCTCAAAATGTGTTTCCAGCATGTCTAAGTTAAAATACAAATCTTGTTAAATATTTTGAGTTTGCCTATTTCAAGTATACGAATGTTTATTACGAAGTTATGAATGTTATGTTTTAAAGTACTCACGATAAATATTCTGCCATGACATGCTACACGATTATTTACATATTTATACCCGTAAATGTTTCCTTTTCAAAATAGTTAGCATGTCTGATTTTCCCAAATATTCTGAATTTGATTACTGCAAGTATTGAAGCATCACTGCATAAGTTATACGTCACATGTTTTAAATACTCATAAAAGGCTTTCATATAAAAGTCATATGACAAACGTTTTGTAAGATAAATAATAAGCACATAGGTAGTGTTGTGAGTTGTACGGAACTCAACGGACCTATCATGTGCATCATCACATAGGTAGTGAGTAGGGTTGTACTGAACCCCGCGGACCTATCATGTGAAATGCCCGATAGCAGGATCTAATCCCCTAGGCAAATGAGATATCTCCACGTATACGTAAAACGGGAGTCTGGTTCGAAACAGATTCCACCTAATTAGAGAGAAAATATGACAAACGATTTTGGAAATGGAAGTAGGTTTTACCCTCATTTTCAATACGTATATGTTTGAGTTTTATATACTCTATTTAAGAAATGCATGCTATGTCATATGTTTTGAAGTTTATATGAAGACGTATATGTTAGCTTGAATACTTTAATTGTTTCAAAGCTATCTGTTTTATGAAATGCTTATGTTTGAGTTATATACTCTATTTGACGAAGTACGAGTTTAGCTTGAATACTTTAAATGTTTTGAAGCTATCTGTTTTAAGAAATGCATATGTTCTATGTTCAAGTATACGAGCAATTGGCAGTGAGTGTTTACAAAATCTTATGTACTAAAACCACTGCTAATTGAAAACCCTATGACAAATACTGGAATTGCTCACAAGCTTAGATTAGCTTACCCGGACTTTGTTCGGATCCCCTTTTTCAGGTGACTTACGGCAATATTGATTTTGAGGACGATGATGATGAAGTCTGCCATTTTTTGGAAGATACGTTTAAGTAGTTCTTTTGGAAACTAATGAACTCTAGTGATACGTTTTGTATTTATAGACATTGTAAGAATATGTATTGAGCCCACGAGGCAACTAAATATGAAATGTTATAAGTCTTTAAGTTTTTAGTTATGCTCTGAATGTATGATTATGTGTACCATCGTGAATAGCGGCAGTACCGGACGGATGTGCGAATTTTAAAATGAGAAAAGAAAAGAAAAAAGTTTTTCACGCTTCCGCAACCACATGAAGCACCTCTATTCGATACCGCTGCCTATGCGAGCCTTGTCTGGAGGCCTTCGGGTCTTGGGGCGGCGGTCGCGATCCGGTAATCCGCATAGGGTGGGTTTCGGGTCGTGACAGTCGCTCCACTTCTGTCCTGCTTCAAACACCAGCAGCCGAACTGATTCTTGCGCCCCCAACTTTGATTTGTGCTGCTGTATTAATCTATTATTTTATACTACCTCAATCTACCAAATAGGCCAATCCTCAAACGACTCTAGGAAGTTTTATCAGGGAGTATTGGATGACTTAAATTGGTGGTGTTAATGCAACAACAAAGAAGGGGAGTGCGACAAAATCAGAAAGCAGATGAGGAACAGAAAATGCAAATCAGATCGTGAAGGTCTGGAATCTAAAACCTCTTCCTGTACGTTGTCTAGTAGTATTTATAAATAATTGAAGGATCTAGAACTTGAAATTTGTCGACTGTTCAATGTCGGTGCCGATCAAGTGAAGAGTGTAATGATGTAAATTAGCTCATTGAGGCTAAAATCATAATTCTCTAGAAGGTGGGAGGTTTTCCTCCTTCCTTGGTTGCCTCTAGCTGCTTCTAGAATAATTTACTAATCTAAGACCTTTTTTTCTTTTTCTTTTCTTTATTTCCGGCTTCTTCAAGAAGCTTTTCCTACTTTTTCTTTCTTATATATATATATATATATATATATAGGATTGCCTAGTTGTGAGGCATGGTGAACTCAGAATCCTAGTACTCAAGCATCCATTCAACCCTGTCCTATTCCGTTCTGATCCGACCCTAGAGGGGGGAATGGCTGGCTATGAGGCGTGGTGAACTCAGGATCCCACATCACCTGGAGAAAGATCAGGTACACTTGTTGATATACTTTTGATTGTTGATCCGTTCTATCTCAATTTTATTTACCTGTTATGTTTTATCTTGCTCTATTCTGTTGTTCTACTTGAGCTGCATTTGAGCATGCATGTATATATAAACTGGTTTTGAAACCCATGGCAGGAACCTATGTTACTCACTGAGCTTGTTTAAGCTCATTCATTTTATCTAACATTTTTCAGGATATATCTCCATTGGATTAGAAGGTACAATGAGATGATATTAGTAAGCTGAGAGGTATCCCAAATACAGACCTGATGGTATGGATATTGTGGAGACTTGAGTTCTAATGGATCGACTCCGGTTATTCAGGTGAGTGACATGTTATGATTGATTTCATTGATATGTATTAGATGTATTTGGACATGGCTCATGGTAATGGTACTATAGAGAGATTAGATATGCTCTGTGTTATATGTCTTGTTATAGACGTGTTCTATGGCTAGAGTTATTAACTGTTTGATTATAGACTTGCTCTGTGGTACATACCTCTAATGGTGGTAGACAGATGAGTTGCGTTTCCAAGATAAAAATGTTTTAAATTTCGCTGCTCTGACCCTACATTTGGAGTGCAATTCATCGTATAGTTCAGAAGGTTACCTTTGGTTGGTCGCATTCTCGGTAGGGAGACCGACAAGGCGGCTAACTGGCATCACATCTTTAGCATCCGCGTAGGGTGGGATGTGGGATGTGACACTACATGTCTCCCATAACTATAGAGAAATCATGTCTTGAGCATTTCTGCTCCTTGTCTCGTGTCTTAGTCATCATAGGTGATAGGGGAACTATAGTACGAGCTATGGATTCCTCTTTCTGAGAATTCTTCTGGACACTCTTCTGGGGGCATTTCACAGCGAAATGTCCAGGCTGCTTGCAGTGGTGGCAGAGATTAGTACCCTTGAGACAAATCCATTTGTGGTACCTATGGCAATTAGAACACATGGCCCTATTTTGGTTGGCCCTTACTTTTCTCAATCCTGCCCCAAGTCTAGGGAATGAGGGTCCCTTCCCTTTGTGTCTGTCCTTTCTAACCCATTGATTTTGAGGAATTAGCTTAATGATTCTTTCCATAATTCATTGTATTCTACCTAGTCTACCCATATAGTCTAAATCCTTCTGCATACTCCTTGTGATTACCATTGCTGCAAAAGCTAATAATCAGTTTCATATATTTAAGAATCTAATATCGCATGCCAGTTCCTATCTACTGACTCTACTTGGACATTTGTAATCCTAGTACCTTAGTCTATCTCCCATGAACCACTGTGTCACCTAGGATGCTCTGATACCAAGCTGTCATGACCTGAGACCCACCCTGTGCGGATCTCGAATCGCGAATGCCCCAGCCAGACTCTGGGTGCCTAACCTAGACTGTCTCAACTTGTTACGAAATCAGTGCTACTAACATGCAACAACTAAATAGCTGAAGACTTAAACAATTAAATAAATAAAAGCTGCATGTAATATATGTAATGTTCTCAAAAAACAAAATACAAAATTTCTTAATACAACTGTTCATCCCCAAGATGTGGATAACATGGGAAAGCTATAAGACTCTCTGTACTAAGTATTACACTTCAACTTCAAAAAGTAATATCCACCTCTAGCTTTGAGGCTCTACTGTCTGTTTTCGATCTCTGTGCCTGAAATAGTCAAAAAGTAGTATCTGTTCTGAGCTATAAAAACTCTGTAAGTAGTCCTTTACAGTGCCATGTGTATAGTTGTATGTAAAAATCTTATCCAGTCAATGAATATATAACTCAATATCAAATGATAAAAGTCAACTAATAAGGTAACGAATCTGCTTTGCTAACATGTCATACTGCTACAGTCATGAGCTATATCAAGTATGAAATGTAAGCACTCAACTGAAAGCTGTAAAATCTCATGATCATCTAATAACAATATAACATGATCAAGCTATGAATATCAACAATAAAGGATAGTGACATCAACTAAATCTGAGATGCACTGATACTAATAGGGCCCGGCTACCCCTTAGGTGCCTAATGTACCAAGCTAAAAATGTAAGTCTACGTCACATGCCTCACATAGCAACGTAGCTGGTGTTCCTATGGAACCTTGACCTGAAGGTCGTAATGAGAATTAGATGGAGGTGTGACTGAGCATAAATCCAGCACTAATAATATATTGGGATCATGCTATCTTCCACGAAGAGTATAGTAGAATCATAACTGATTCTAGGCAATCTGACGTAACGAAAGTTTTTGAGGCTATGGTTACTAGACTACTTAGAATAAAACTATCTAGCCCTTGCAGCCCTAGGTACAAGTGTACAAAAATAAATCTATGCACAAGTGTACAATCATGATCGAGATATATATAGAAATCAATAACTGTCTCCCATATGATAAGGCAATATCGATGTGGCTAAATAAAAACACTGGTATGTATAGAATACAAAGGTAATATGTACAAGAACTATTGACATGGCTGGAATGTAACACATACAGAGATCGGATTTTACTTACCTCTTGTTGTCTATAAAATAGAAGGATCTAAACTGCCTTCTCTTTGCCCTTCCGTGCTCCTAAAATCATGAAACAAGTCTCAGACTATCGCTACTTGAATTATGTTATTCATCAAATTTTATGTCTCTTTATTATAAGTATCTCTTTTACTAGAATAAACTCTACTATTAAACCCAGAACGTCAAACAAAGTTGGTTTAGGCTTTCGCAGAATTCAATTCGGACTTCTATACTAAAAAGGGCAAAATGGTTATTTTTCACTTTACGTGTCTTTTTATTCTTCGGGACCCCATCTCGTAACATGGACCTCACCATTGATCTTAGAAGGTCTGAGACAGTCAAAATACACTAATAACTTGTTAAATTTGGACGTCGGGTCATTTTATCCTTTTTAAATTAATTAAATTAATTTATATTATAATTATATAATATATATTAATTTCGGCGTAGCAGGAAGCATGGGCTTGCCGGTCCAATTGGTTTGGTCTTGGCTTCTCTTCCTCAAGGTCACAGGTTCGACTCGCAGGGGCTGCGCCCTTAAGCTTTATTTTTTCTAATTGTGTTAGAGACAAACAGCGGTTATGGCCAAAACTAGAATAGCGTATCCCATCCCCAATTTAATTCGATTTCAATTTCTTAACTTCAGAACCAAACAATCCCATTTCAATTTTAATTTAAAATAGTCGCCCACCTAAATGACGCAGTATCAGGCCAAAGCAAACCCAAACTGTAATACCCCGACCCAAAAATACCGGGTTATAGGGCACACATTTCGAGGTTATGAAAAATAAGTGTAGAGATGTCTACACTTAAGGAAAACAATTAATTAATTTAAAATAATTAATTAATTAAGTTTATGAAATTGATTTTACACACCTAAAAGTGTATTATGTGACCAAGCATGTGTAAGTATTTATATATGTATAATTATATACATGTAATACTTGACTATAGGAAAAATAAAATAAAATAAATATATATATATATATATATACATGGAGACATGGAGGTAAGGGGATGATGTACCATATATGTATATTATATATTCAAGTAGGTGGGGAAACTACGGTGAAATGAAAGGAAGCATGGCCAAATTCAGAAAAGTGATGGGTATGGCTGTGATTGAGATGGAGTATGGGAATGAAGGTGGCAGCCATCAAATCTCTTACACCTATATACATAGATTATATATACACATCCATGGAAATAATTGTGAAAGAAAGAGAGAAAGATAGAGAGAGAGTTCTGGAAGAAAAAGAAGAAAGCTGAAGCAAGGAGAGGAAGTTGGAAACCGAAGAGAGAGAGAGGAATCACTGTAAACAGGTAAAATCCTAAATTTTTACATTTCTCTCTCTCTAGAAAACAAGCATGGAAGTAGGTTACTTTTAGGTTGTTTATGTATATATGATGTTTTAAAACTTATTTAGGCATGATCAAACATGAAATTAGGTTGTAAAAACACCAAAAACTACGTAACCTAACAGTGATCCGCCATTGAAAACCATGCTATAGCAGGTCTGAAACAATGGAAGCCAAGCTCTTTTTGGTGCATAGGGACTTCAAGAAGAAGTCATGAGGGTCATGAAAACATAAATCCGCGATCAAAACTCAAAAGAATCGACCCTCAAATGTCAAGTTGCAAGTTACGGGTTTACACCCCAAACCTTTAAACTCATGATTTGATCCATATTTTTAAATGAAAACTGAATCCCCATGAATAGGGTATCAAAACAAGCTAAACCCCATGAAAAACCATCAAGAAATAAGCGTGAACCCTCGAATTGCAGGTCCGGTTATCGCGACTTGAACCGAACACCTGAGCCATATTCGAAGCCCTAAATCGATACTAAAACGTGCCTTAAGGTCTTAGGAATTGATTGGAAAAGAAAACAGGAAAAATGGAGTTGTAAAATTGCACGAAATACCACTAAAATATTTTAAGGTTTGAGATGAACAGTGTCGACCCTCATGGGGAAGACGACACTGTTCGGGTCGGGTCGGTCTACGGGTTGGTTACGTGTCCGGGTCAAATCTGGTTATGGGTTTATTTAAACGGTGACGTTTAGAGGTTTAAAAAATTTTAAATTTTAACCATTAGGGCTGACGTCATCATGACGTCAGCATTACATGGCAAACCGGTTAAACCGGTTAGTTTGTAGGTGAACCGGACCGGTTCACTTAGGGTTGGACCGAACCCACTGGTTCTCTATATTATTTAAAATATAATAAACCAAATCTTTCCTTATTTACGGATTGACCCCAAACTTTCTAAGAAATTCTACTAGGTCCCATCTGAGGGAAAACTTATTCAATTTGACCCCTGGAAAATAATTAAATAATTTATTTAATTATTTAATAAATAAAGTAAAATGACTATTATGCCCCTAATTCAAAACTTGATCAAATAAAGTCCAAATTAAACATATGAATAGTGTATCCTTACTGTTTTGGATATTCTGAGACTACTAGTAGGGTCCGTTTTACGAGACGGGGCCCGAAAAATGAAGACACGTAAAGAGGTAAATGACCAAAATACCCCTTGTCCAAAATTAACAAGTTATTAGTGTAATCTTACTATCTCAGACTTCTGAGTCCAATGGTGAGGTCCACGACACGAGATGAGGTCCCGAACATAAAGACACGTAAGGGGGTAAAATGACCAAATTACCCCTAGTACCTCAAAAGCCAAATTAAAACCAAGGAAGGTCTAAATTGACTTTCTTTGACATCCCAGACAATAATGGAGTCCAAATTACGAAACGAAGTACGAAAAAATATGACACGTAAAACGGTAAATGTCCATTTTTTCCTTTTACATATAAAAGTCCGAATTAAATTCTAAGAAAGCCTAAACCGACTTTCTTCGACGCTCTGGACTCAATGATAGAGTCTATTCGACCAAAAGAAGTATCTAAAATAAAAAGATATAAAATTTGATGAATAGCATCTGTTTGATGACTAAAGACTAAAGAATTGCCGAAGTATTAAACTAAGGCAAGTACGAAGAAATAAAGTATGAAAAGACACGACGCGTTAACATGTGAAGTAAATAACTTTAAATTAAAGTTAATGGAGCTACCAGAAGAGTATAGGTTGAAATGAATTAAATTTCTAACATAATAAATTGTGTCGTTGGTTAGGAGTATGAGTTAAATCGGTTAGGATGAAATACGATTGAAGCATAAGTTAAAAAACATCGATAGATGATGTTGCAGTGAATGTGAAGTTAATGAGACTGTTTATGAATTGTTCTTAGGAATTACGGAGGAAGTGGGAAAGCGCACTTTAGCACTAACCCTAAAGGACCGAGGTGAGTAACCCTGTGTTTGAAGTGGAGATTTAACTCCATATATTTGAAGAAGTTTTAAGTTCAAGTTATGTGGAGTATTTGAATATCAAATTCAGTTTTGTTACAATTCCTGTTTTAAATTATTCCATTACGACATGCTGGCTAAATGTTTTACATTCAATTTATTTCATGGAGATATTTAGCATGTCTGGTTTAAATGTGTTTGCTTTAAATATTCTGAATTGATTGTTACAAGTATTTGAAGTTCTATTGTAGAAATTATACATTTCATGTTTTAAATACTCATGAAAGTATCTATTGAAAAAGTCATGTGATAAATGTTTTACAAGATAAACGGTACTAAGTACCACCCCCTATGATGGTTGAAATCCTTCGGGATTCAATAGTACATGCCCGGTAGCAGGATCTAATCCCCCAGGCAAAAATCATCAACAGTATTGGCAGTAAAATGGGAGTCTGGTTCGAAACAGATTCCACCTAATTAAAGAGAAAAGATGACAAAGTGATTTTGAAAATGAAAGCAGGTTTTACCCTCATTTTCAAAATACATATTTATGTGTTTTAAAGTTTATATACTTTATTAATGAAGTACGAGTTTAGCTTGAACACCTTAATTGTTTCAAAGCTATTTGTTTTATGCAATGCATATGTTTCGAGTTTTTATACTCTATTTGAGAAGTACGAGTTTAGCTTGAATGCTTTAAATGTTTCAAGCCATCCATTTTGAGAATGCATATATCCTGTGTTCTAAATTGTACGAACAATTGGTAGTGAGTATTTTATAAACTCTCAAGTGATAAACCACTACCAGTTGAAAACCCCATGACGAATACAGGAATTACTCACAAGCTTAGATTAGCTTACCCGGACTTTGTTCGGATCCCCCTTTCTGGTAAATGACAAAAGGAAGTTTTTGATTTGAAGACGAAGACGATGGATCTGCCATATTGGGAAGTTGTACTTAAGTAGTCTCCTTATGAATCCATGTGAATTTTTAGTACGAACTCCTGTAGTAGTAAACGGTACAAATATGTATAAGCCCTCAGGGCAGTGATATGTAATATTATAAAGTCTTTAAGTTTTTAGATATGCTCTGAATGTATGATGATACATGTATACCGAAATGTGAAGAGCGGCAGTACCGGATGGATGTGCAAATTTTGAAATAAGAAAGAAAAGAAAAAAAGTTTTTCACGCTTTCGCAACCACTTGAAACACATCTATTCGATACCGTTGTAGATGCAAGCCTTCGCCTAAGGGTCCTCGGGCCTGAGGATGGCGGTCGCGATGCGAAATCCCCCAAGGGTGGGTTTCGGGTCGTGACACAAACGATGCCGCATCGCATACCCACTATTCATCATCACCCTCGTTATTCTGGTAGGGTTTTGTCGCCTTCTTCGGTGACGGTGACCTTTCCCAGTTGTTTTTTCAACACTTTTTAAATGCCAATCTCTTCAAATTTTCATGGGGACTTCATTTCTACACTTGGTTTTCAATTTGATTCACTAAATCTACACGAATTTGAGGAAGACCGTAGCTCCGGTCAACTTTGTTTTTGAATTTTTGTGCTTATTCTTTTTCTATTTTTATCCCTTTCTTTTCCGAGGTTATTTCTGCACCATTGAGGACTAGTTCCTCATGATTTAAATAGGGTTTAAAGCATGCAAATTTCTGAAACCCAATTTATTCAACAAACTTGCAACTAGTAATTTCTCCCTCAGTTCTACACCATTTTCACTGATTCTTCTTGCCTTTAATTCCTTATTTCATGCTCTATAAAACCCTATAACTTAAACTAACTATCATGCTTTGATAACTGAAAATAGACGGTTGCATATATACCTATTTTTTTGTATTTTTCTTGGAGTAGTTTCCTTTTCCTCTTGGGTTTCTACTTCCTCACTTCTGAAACCCTTCTTTTCTCTCCTCTCTTACTTCTTGCTTTCTTCCCTTTTGATTTCCTTTAATCATGCAGTGCATGCACCTGTTTTTAAGCAAGTTCCACCGCCCCTTCTCTCTCTTCTGATCTCTCTCTATCTCTATCCTCTCACAGCTCCTTTCTTTGACTTCCATTCTTTTCCATTAAATTTCTCTTTTGTGTTATATATATATATATATATATATAATGTATATACATTACAGCACACAACACACACACACACACTACATGCCTGCTGTATGCTTTTTTTTTTCTTTTCTTCCTTTTCCTTTTTCTTGTATTATAATACATATATACATATAACATATAATACTATGTATATATACATATACCATGCATCATTTATACATATTTTATACATATATATTTACTCATATGTAGGCGTATATACTAGTTTTTAATTACACGCACATACACTGATATTAAATGGGCTACGCGTATGCATATAAGTATGCATGCATGGGTTTGCATGCTTGCGCGCCTTACGAGTCATAGTTCTGGGTTGCTCGAGCATTGTCCGACACTGACTGTATAACTAACATTGTTCACATTCCAAAATCGTACAGTACATATGATATCATGATATAGAGCTTAAACAGCTCAGGTTACAACTAATAGTACAATACTCGACCCAGTCTACCTTGGTATACGTTCTATCTCGGGTCAAGGTATTACATTCTTTCCCCTTAAAATAAGTTAGTCCCTAAACTTAGTACATACTAGGGTGGAAAATATAACTACTACGATGAAAATAACTGAGGATACCTGGTGCGCATATCGAGGCATATACTGGCCTACGGGTATGATTTTCTATGCTGTCTGAATTTCTCGTATGGTGATCCTGGATACTCGGGGTTTACTTGTAATTCACTTAATGCATATTTAATTATCATAATCGTTCTATTTGTGACTCTCCCTATCCATTTCGAACTGCGTGCTTATTACTATACATAACTTACTATGATGACCCGATCTCTTTTGGTATTATATCTATCAGCTCAGTCCGTTCGTACTTGGATTTTCTTTAATCTCGTGATTCCCTAAGATTATAACTTTTACTAATTGCCTCGGTAATCATACTCATCCACTGTATACTGCTCATTGGAATGGTTCGGTATACTTTGGGGTCTTGGTTTGAGTCAATCCCAGTTTACTTTTGGTACTATGTTCATTGCTTCGTCAAATCTTGGTATTATTATTTGACTCTTTAGGATATAAATATATTTATTCTATTTTATTTTGGGTCGGGGCATTACATTCTATCCCTCTTAAACTGAGTTTTGTCCGCAAAACTCGAATGCTCATAATCTAGAAAATTCTATGTTTGTTTTCATCAGTCTTTTAGTTATACACCATTTCACTTGAGTCTCTTGTTTGAAATTACTAGTTCTGGACATGAACGTTAATATTACACATTATCTTTTACTTCTGTATGAATTCTAACCCTGATCTTCGGTATTTTATATCTTTTATCACATTCTGTTCTCTATCAGACATTATGTTTTTCTTTAATCATTATTTAACAAACTCATTTCTTTAGAGAATTTAATTTATTAATACTAGGAGTTCTTATATACTTCCTGTATTTTCTGGGTTAAATAATCACATGATTACATCTTGTTTGAGATTTTATCAAAATGGTCTAAGCTTTTGAAACCGATATAGTTCATGATTCTTTACTGTTCACAAATCTTTACTTTCTTCTATACTTGTAATCATTCTTGTAGTGTTTTCACAATTTCATATATTATTTTCTTTCACGGTTATCTCTAATTGATTCACTACTTTTTCAGTTGTTTACAATCATCTTGATCACATTACTCTCTAAAGTTTATTTAGGATTTGTTTATCACTTACTTTCAATCTACTTGACAGAGAGTATCATCTTTATACATATCAAACCTACTACTCGGATTATTTCTAAGATTGATTTAACCTTTTCCAACACTTATTCATTATACATTAGCCCTCTCTTAGGATCATCTACATTTCGAAATGTCAACTTCTAACAGTCTCGCTCATTTAGTAAATGTCTTCTAAACTCTACTCATCTTTTATACTATCAGGGTCTATCTATAACCTACTCAAGACTTTTCACATTCCTGGTACATCATTAATCTATTACTCAAATCAATAAGGTTTACTAACTCCCTTTGTACTTACCCATTTAAATTCCCTTCAGACTATCTCACATATCTTGGTTCATTTCTACATCTATTGCCTTTCAGAATGTATAAGTATTCTAATCAAATGTTACCTGTCACAATTACTGCCTTTCATGGTGTTACTGCTCTGTCTAGATGTTACTATTAATTCTACTACCCTTCTAGGGTAGTACCATTCCCTTTTAGATATTACCATCAACTTCATTGTTTTTCTAACCGACACCTTTTCCAACTCTATGTTACCTTCTATCTTTCAATGCAACTACTATCCTTCAATATGAACTAATTGTTTCCTCGTTCATTGTGGAACGTAATTTGACTTTTGCTAATTCTAAAAATATAGGACAATCATCATGGACTAAAAATTTCAATATTACTATGATTCCTTCTAAGTTTACTTAAGTGTAGCTACTATTTCCTATTCAGACCCCGTTCTTCTGTCTATATCCTTTATTAAAACTTCTTTCAGTACTTTCAGTGTCAAAATCTTAAGCATTTTCATTATGTACCTTTACATATGCTACTACTCTTAAGGGTCACTATTTTCTCGTTCGTCTTACTTGTTTCGACAATCGTTAATTCCCATTGTAACATATAGTTTCCTTTCCATAACTAGTTAACCCTAAATCTCTTTACTTGTTTTCATCCCCTAGTAGTCACAAATCATTTAATTGTTTTTTTTTTTCATCAATTCTTTCTCAGATCAGCAAATAACAGTACACTGTATGATCTGTATTTCTTATATTCTATATATATCATTCTTTCCTAATGATGTCTCCAATGTATAACATTCCATTCTAATGACTCTTTCAAGAGTCACTATTCATTCTATCTCGTTTATCATGTAATCATTTATATCTATAACAATATGTAGTTCATTCTAAAGATTATAAATCTTAGCATTCATATCTGCTATTGCTCTTGAAGTTTATCAATCACTTTATCTTTTAATTTATCAATGTCCTTAAAATTCTATTAGATAACAGTATGTCGTTCTAATACTTGTATATCTTTCTTACATTGTAATACCTCGATCCAAAATAAAATAGAATAATTCCAATTAAGTCCAAAGAGTTAAATAATAATACCGAGATTTTGACCAAGTCAAAAGCATTGTTCCAAAAATAAATTGAGACCAAAAACAAACCAAGAATAATATTTCCCAAAATATACTCGAAGCATCGCAATGAGTAATATACAGTATTGGACACATAGTTCGAGACAAATAGTGAGAGTCACTAATAGAGCAGTCACGATATTTAAATATACGAGAAGTAGTTACAAGCAATTCCGAGTACCCATGAGTACCGTACAATAAAACCCGAGCGGTACGGAGAATCGTGCACGTAGGCCAGTACATGCCTTGATCTACGTGCATAGTGTATTTTAATAAATACAAGAATATATATATATATATATGAGATTATATATATATATATGTATATATAAATATAAATATAGATATAAAAATATATGCAAGTATATATATATATATATATACTGTTAAGTATGCACATGTATTATATAAATGTATGTATTAGTATAAATGTATATATATATATATATATGTATATAATGCAAATTATTATATATATATATATACACACACACATAAGCATGCAAATGCAAGTAAGAAAAGAAAAAAGAAAGAATAGAAAAGAAAAGAAAGGTAGAGTCGGCAAGTGTGTGTGTGTTGGGGTGTGTGTAGTGTGTGTTTTGTATATTATATAGTATATATACAAAATATCCTAACAAAGCAAAGCAAAGAAAGAAAAGAAATCAGAAAAAAAAAAAAAAAAAAAAAAGAAGTGAAAGGTCAAAGAAGGTTGTAAAAATAGTAGGAAGAAAGAGAAAGGCATGGTCAAAAAAATAGTCAAACATCCACCCAAGATTGACCCTAGTAAATGGCCAAACATGGCCTTGAACCGTGGCTAAGAAGTGTCCCAAAAACTGCCCCAACATGGCTCCATGTAATGGTCAAGAGTGGCCCAAAGTGGCCCCAAAAAATAAGGTCAAGCATGTAATTTAATGGCCTTAAAATGGCCTTGAAATATAGGTCATAGCATTGCCATAGGATGGCAAAGGGAACAGTAGTGCAGTGCAGCAGGGGCGCAGCAGGCCAAGCGGGAGCAGGGCAGGGCGGCGCGCACAGGGCGCCCTGGATGGCGGGCTGGCGCGCGCGGCTGGGGTTGGGCATGTCAGCCAGGGCACTGTAGCGATTGCAAGCTAAACTCTGATTTTTTTTTAGGTTTACTGTTCATGGCTGCAACCTAATTTTTCCCATTTCTGAGTTTTTTTCCAAGTTTTTCAAGCCACTCCTCTTCCATTCTTAACCCATTTCCCTAAGATTTCTAACCCTCATTTTGAGCACTTTTCTCACCCATTTAAAGGGTGTTTTACACACTTATCTACTGCTTTAATTTTTCAAAAATTTGGACATAGCCTCCTTTGTTTTTCTAAGCATTTTTTCCACCTAATTTTCACAATATCCATATGTATAAATAGGTAAACAACCTACCCTCACTCGGTGGCCACAATTCATCAAATTTAAACATACATCCCTCTTTATCAACATTTGAATCTAGTTGTCTCAACATACATGAATACTACTCATTAAATGAAAACATTATACATATATCATTTGGGTCTTAACCCATACATTGCAAAATGGCCCAAGGCCTATTGTCCACTAATTGTCCAAGTTTAAATACAAATAAATTGGGCTTATACCCATACATACAAAAACATGCCCCAAGGGCCAAATCTTCTACATAATCCATTTTCTTCCATCCTTCTAGACTTAAATAAGTCTCAAGCACCCGAGGCCTCATCTGAAATATGATATCCCACAAATGGGTTAACTCGACAGCTGGTATAACATAATGCTAAGACTAGAAACAAATTTAAGGCGTGGATGTGCAAGTGTACATTTTAATGCTATAACCCTATAATCCCCCAATGCCATGCAATGTCAATATGCATGACACACACATGCAACTCTATGCCACCCATGCCTTGCTTCACGGTCCGCCCACCGTCAGCCCGCGAGTACTGTCATTGGCCAAATTTTAGATTTTTCACTACAAGATCTACACCCTCATAATGCATAACACCAAGTGCTTACCCACACCATGTTTCCAAAGAATCATAATATGCCAAAATGCCATGATTTTATTATGCAACTTCAATATGACAATCTCATCAAATACATAATGCCCTTTTTCAGTCATGCATTATATTCCACATAAATCAAAATTTCAAAACTCCTAAACATCTTTCACATGAACATATGTTATAACTATCCATATCAACGCATATTCAAATCACTTTTTCACAAACTTACTAATTCTCAAAGAACATATTATTTCCATGAAGCATCAAAGCACTAAACCATCACATGCTTCAAAACACAAGGTATATCAACATGCATAAAAGCCACAATATAACAATACAAAACATATCAATAAGACACACCTTAATCATGGCAACAATTTATCAAGCAACTCAAAGAACACATAAACCCCTAAACTACCAACTCTAAGTTTTCAAAGCAACTACCTCCTAAGTGGATTCCTAATATCATATAAACACCTTAAACACTCAAACAACATGTAGCAAGGCAAGAAAACTTAAATATATTCCTAGCTTAGCAAAACATCATACCTAGAATGGTTTTTCTCAAACCGGGGAAGCTGTGTTCACTGCATAGCTAAACCAATTGGTGAGAATATAGATATTGATGAGAGGAACAACTTCCTAGAAGGAAACCTCGCAAGAATCCTAGCCTAGGGGTGTGTTTTGGTGGCTTGAAGCTTGAAGAAACTAAGGCTTTTTTTCACCTTTTCACCATGAACGTGAGCTGTTCTGATTTTCAGACCAAATTGTGATAAATATACACTAAGGGTCTGTATTTATAGCAGAGAGACAAAGGAGGAAAAATGACCTTTTTGCCCTTAATGATTTCGGGTCCCGTTACATTACAACCCGTCCCAAAACAACCTATTTCGAAATTTTGTTTTAGCCAAAGTTATTATAATCATTTTAAATGAAAATTTTCAACAAAATAAATTTTTTCCTATGGCCGGGTTTGGCCGTTTCCACTCGGGTCACCCGGATGCCCTTTTTGGTCCAATTTTTGAAACTGTCTCCAAACGGGCCCAAATTTCTCCAAGAGGTGTATTTTAATATTCTAAGTATGTTTCTCTTCTATGGAACATTCAAATTATGCTCCTAAACATGAATTATTCATAAATGATGCATGTAAATGCCCTACCAGCAAAACTGCGCATGAATATTGCCCTACCGGCAAAAACGAAAAATTTACCCTCATTTTTCAGATCTCTACAGAACCAACGGGTTAGTGCTTGGCTGAGAGATCAAGGAAAAAGGGAATAAAATGAATCAAGGGGTATGCCGAGCCCCAAGTCAAAGTCCATCCACATTGTTCTTATTAGTATCTATTATTGGTTATCATAGCTTGATCATGTTATACCATTATGAATGATCATGAGATTTCATAGTTTTTTATTAAGTGCATATGATTATGCTTGAGACAGCTCATGACTGTTTCTATTATCTGATATTGAGTTCTATATTCATTGACTGGCTAGCACATCTGCATTTATCCTAGTTTTTTTTATGGATAATGCTTTCTATATTCTTGGACATATGGCAGAACAAAGGAGAATTACTTACTGAGCTTTAGTTAGCTCACCCCAAACTTACCAAACATTTTAGGAAAGGAAGCTGTAGAAGAGCAATAGCAATAGCAGTAGCAGTCAGCTAGATAGCAGTGGACATTTCTTTTGAAGTTGCAGTGTAATACTTAGTACAGATAGTCTTGTAACTCTCCCATATCATCCACGTCTTGGGGATGAACAATTGTATTAAGAATTTTTGTATTCCGCATTTTGTAAACATTATATATATATCACATGCAGCTTTTATTTGTTTAATTGTTTAAGTCTTCCGCTATTTAGTTGTTGCATGTTAGTAGCACTAATTGTGTAGCAAGTTAAGACCTTTGGTTCGACAGCAGAGTCAGATCGGGTGCGCGACACGAGATTAGCATAGGGTGGGTCTCAGGTTGTGACAGCTTGGTATCAGAGCATCCTAGGTAACACAGTGGTTCATAGGAGATAGACTAAGGTACTAGTATTACAAATGTCCAAGTAGAGTCAATTAATAGATATGTTCTGACATGATAGATAGACTATTTTATAAATTTTGACCGTTGATCTTTTACACCGAGTAATTTTGGGAGATGATCAGGCTACTGTACCAGTAGTCGCAAGTACTTTTCTAGTTAGTCATAGCATGCCCACATGCTAGCTTTATGTATTGATTTTGCTTTTGGCATTCACTATTAGATTGATTTAGAAATTGAACTACTAGTTGAACATAGAAACAGAACTCTTAGGTTCCATGTTAACCGTTTCTATACTATTAGAAGAGTCATTATTGATGAATGCTATACATCGGAAAAAATGATTACCAATGAATGATACACATAGAGTATATGAGGTACAGATCATAAGTGAGGTACAGATCATAAGTGCACAGTTATTAGCTGATATAAGAAAGAGTTTGACGATTTAAAATGATTAAATGATTTGTGACTATTAGAGGACGATAAAAAGTTTATGTATTAGGGTCAATAGTCTTGAGAGAAAATATTATATGCTAAATGAAAGTTGATGATTATTGACTAGTGATCCTTAAGGATAGTAGTGTACTTAAAGGTAAATGAGGAGAATTCTTGAGATTATGATACTGAAAAACTGAAGAAAGTTTCAATAAATGATATAGACAGATAACTGAGGCTAGAGAAGGGGATAGTAGTTATACTTAAGAAAACTTGGAAAGAATCATAGTGATATTGAAATTAGTAGTCCTTGATGATTATTATATCTTATGGAAGCATGTACTTAATAACTATTGAGTTACAGTTTGATGATTGTTCTATATTGAGGTAACCATTGAGAATTGAATTACTATATCTAGACTAGGGACTTGATGTTATGGTTAAATGATTGTCCTATATTGCGAGAATTAGTGAGAGTTGAATTACATTTCTTAATGAATGAGGGAATAGTTAGTTCACTTTGAAAGATAGAAGGTGACATAGAGTTAGAAAATGTGTTAGTTTGAAAAGCAATGAATTTGACAGTAATATCCAAATGGAATAGTAATACTCTTGAAAGGTAGTAGAATTAACAGTAACATCTAAACATAAGAGATTTAAACGGGAAATGTTATAGACTGCATGACTAAAGGTGGTAAATTCAAAACGAGATCCAAAATAGGAATGGTATGAATCTAAAGAGATAGATTAAAAAGGGGAACCAAAAATGTAAAGAGTTTTGTGAAAAGAGAATGGTGTTTTCTAGATTATGAGCGTTCGAGTTTTGCAGACAAAACTCAGTTTAAGGGGGTTAGAATGTAATACCCCGACCCAAAATAAAATAGAATAATTCCAATTAAGTCCAAAGAGTCAAATAATAATACCGAGATTTTGACCAAGTCAAAAGCATAGTTCCAAAAATAAATCGAGACCAAAAACATCCCAAGAATAATATATCCCAAAATATACCTGAAGCATCGCAATGAGTAATATATAGTAATGGACACTTGTTTGAGATGAACAGTGAGAGTCACCAATAGAGTAGTCACGATATTTAAATATACGAGAAGTAGTTACAAGCAATCCCGAGTACCCAGGAATACCGTACAATAAAACTCGAGCGATATGGAGAATCGTGCACGTAGGACAGTACATGCCTCGATATACGTGCATAGTGCATTTTAATAAATACAAGAATATATATATATGAGATGATATATATATATATATGTATGTATGTATATATAAATATAAATATATATATATATGCAAGTATATATATATACGGTTAAGTATGTACATGTATTATATAAATATATGTATTAGTATAAATGTATATATATATAATGCAAATTATTATATATATACATAAGCATGAAAAATGCATGCAAGAAAAGAAAAAAGAAAGAATAGAAAAGAAAGGTAGTGTCGGCAAGTGTGTGTCTGTGTGTGTGTTGGGGTGTGTGTGTGTGTGTGTGTTGGGGTGTGTGTAGTGTGTGTTTTGTATATTATATAGTATATATACAAAATATCCTAACCAAACAAAGCAAAGAAAGAAAAGAAATCAGAAAAAAAGAAATGAAAGGTCAAAGAAGGCTGTAAAAATAGTAGGAAGAAAGAGAAAGAAAGTGGGCAGTAAGTGGGAGGAAGAGAGAGAAAGTAGAGAGAGAGAGAAGGTGTGTGTACGACCCGAAACCCACCTTATGCGGATCTCGTATCGTGGGGCCGACCTTAAGGTCGTCCCTACTTTTTTCATTCCTGTATCATAGTACTAATGTGCAATGTACTAAAAATTTAAGACAATAAACAGCGGAAGTCTTTTCAATGATAATAATCAGCGGAAGTCTTTTTAATACAATGATCAGCGGAAGTCTGTTCAATACATAATATGGTTCTATAATAATCACAATGAGAACCAGACATAACCAACACCCGTGGGTGGTGAATACATGGGAGAACTAAAACATAAACTAGTACATTTCCTCAAAATGTCCTCCTATGCTCTCAGACTCCTACTAGGGTCTTTCAGCGACATTACCTGAAAGGTGGTAAGTAAGGTGGAATAAGCTACAAAAGCTCAACAAGTAAATATAGATCTCTGACATTGGTATTGGTGATCATAAAGAATATGAATCCATGAATAAGAATATGATAGCCAATCATAAGAAGTAAGATATTGTGATAGCCAATGAGAACAGTCGCCACAATGGCCAATAGACAGTGGGGTCACAATGTACAATCAAGAGTAATGGATATAACATTAGCATGGAAACTCTCAAAACAATATATCAACATGAAATGTACTGCCACAATAAACCGATCACAATCAAATCAATAAAGAATGTCTCTCAGTATAAGATAAGTCATAAAGGATAGTGTTATTCAACAATTGTAGTCATATTAATCATATAAGAGATGCATTTACACTATTTAGGGTTCGACACGCCCTCGGTCTTTTGGGGCCCGGCATACCCCCTAGTGGAAAGTCCAATCAAACCAAACTCCAATCTATTGCCAAGTGTCCATTCATGGATTAGACCCGTTGGTCTCCAATAGATCAGAAAGCATCAGATGGATACCGTGACTAAGCACGAATCCAGTACACATAAACATATCATAATCATAGTGATTCTATAAGAGCATAAAAATGGAATATCATATATACAGTGGAAGCATAATAGTAGGCCTTTCAAGGCATGGTGTAGCATGGTAACAATGATATAGCAGTCAATCAATGTCCACAAGATAGAACAATATCACATTGTGGAAACCAATAATATCCGGTACATTCAAGTTTTACAGTAAAGTGAATAAACTTGGCTTTTGGAAACACCACATGGAAGAGAAAAGGAATTTACTTACCTCTAAATGCAGTCCTATATCAGTAATCCGTGAGTTTGCCTTTCCCTTTCGAGTTCCCTATATATCAATAGATCCATCTCAGAATTAATGTTATTCATCAAATTTTATGCCTTTCTATCATAAGTATCTCTAATACTAATTTAAACTTACCATTAAGTCTGAAACGCCGAAGAAAGTCGGTTTAAGCTTTCACGGAATTTCATTTAGGTTCGAGTAGTAGTAGGGGTATTTTGGTCATTTAGTATTTTTACAAGTCTTTATTTTTTGGGACCTCATCTCGCGATGCGGACCTCACTATTGGACTCAGAAGGTCCAAGATAGTTAAAATACACTAATAAAATAAATTAATTAAATTAAATAATAGCGAAATAGCCCGGTGTATTTCACTATTATTTAATTTAATTAATTTATTTTATTTTATTTAATACAATTTATGTATAATATATATATATATATATATTTTCTATGGAATTAGTTGGCACAGGATTGTCTCGTCCAACTGGTTAAACACTCCTCTCTCTCTCACCTTTGGTCACCTGTTCGAGTCTTGGGGGCAACAGCCCCCGCATTTTTTTTTCTTTCCTTTTTAAAACCAAACAGTGGCTAAGCCACTTATTCTTGGTTAGCATATCCCCCATCCCTGATTTAATCCAATCCAATTCCTTAAGTCCGTAACCAAATAGGCCATATTCAATATATTTATATATATATATATATATATATATATATATTAAAACAGAACGTATAAAACGACGCAGTTTAACCCTTCTAAAACCCTAAACGATGCCGTTTGGACAAAACCCCATTGTCGTCTTCCCCACGATTCTCTGGTGAGAACCAGTAGGGTTTCATCACCATCTCTAGTGACGGCAACCCAGTTCCAGTGATAACCTGCATCAAATCCAATGCAGTTCTCTCCCTCTTCTCTCAAGGATCTCCAATCTACCTTCTGTTTCTATCAAAACCTTTTCGATCTTCATGAATAGAGAGTTAAACGTCTCTGGTCGATTTTTCGGCCAAACCTAAAATTCCATTTCGTGAGTTCTGAACCACTGTTTTAACCCTATTTAATTTCTAATGTGTTTCTGCATCTTGGAAGGTCATTTCCTTAAACTCGAAACAAGTTTTCAATCAAGATTTCCATGGGACCCGAATTATTCATAGAGCCTGAACTCAATATTTCTACCTCATTTTTACATCTTTCAAACTGATTCTTTTGCAAACAAAAACCCTTTCCATTCTAAATAAGACCCTACCCTTAAAACTACACGAATATACGTAAACATCATAAACCAGAAAAGAGTTTCACTCACCCGTGTGAGCTTTTGGCTCACAGTTTCCCCCTCATTTTCTTTTGGTTCTTCACCTTTGAATATCATAATTGCTCTCTGTTTCTTGGTTTCCTTCAATCATTTGTAAACTTCTCTAAATGAACTACTCTATTTATAGAGAATTTCATACAGTTTGCCCCCTACTTGCAGCCACCTTTTCTCTCTCTTCCCCCATTTCTTGCAGCCTTATTTGACTGCCTCTATACCGCCCATTCATCCTCTACCGTCCACGCACCAATTACACAAAAGATACATAATATATATACACTACCACTTGCTCTCTCAAGGTCGGCAGCTTTGCTACCTTCCTCCTAGCCGCACACCTCACCTCACCCACTTGACACACATACAGCCACTCAGCACACACACATGACCTCATATGCTGCATGGCAGCCTTCTCATTTTCTTTCTTTCTTTTCTTTTCATTTTCATTTTAATACTTACACATATATATCATATATGTTACTTCATATGTATATACGTATATACGTATATTTATACAGTTTGTACTTCTATATATACACATATATGTACATTTTTATTGATTTCTATAAGTGTAAACATACACTTATTTTTCATGGACTACACGTACATGCAACGTACACGTGCATGAGAATGTGTGTGTGCACGTATTACGAGGTTGGGTCCTTGGTTGCTCGAGTGTTGTCCGGGCTATACTAAACAAACTATTCACATTCCACAATCGTACAGTTCCATAAGATACCATGATATAGAGCTTAAAACAGCTCAGATTACACTACTCAATCGACCTACCTTGATATATGTGTCGTATCCCGAGTCGAGATATCACAGTGTGATATATATATATATATATATATATATACATACGGTGGTGTTGAGGTTGAAAGAAAATAAAAGGAAGCAAGGGGAAACTAAGGAGCTGAGAGCTTAGAAGTGATTCAGAATAGAAATAGAAAAAGAAGGAAGGAGAAATAGAAAGAAAAATGTGAGAATTTACTATATATTTTAAGTTTTGAATTTGCTGGCTTTTTTGTAGAATTGCTTAAAGCTTAGAAAGAATTACATTATTTTAAATAGCATGAAAAATAGTGAATTTAGGAAAAAACCGCAACCCATTTGATTAAGAAATGAGTGAGAAAAATCAATTTAAAGTTTGAAAAAAAATTCCGGGTCATTGAGTTTTGATCGATTTAGCTTGTTTTATGAATTGGAAATTGTTTCCCATAAGTGCAGCAACTTGTAGGTAAAATTTGGGCTCAAAACAATGGCTAAAAAGCCATGAAAAAGTGAAAATTCAGTTTGCTAGAACATTGGGACAGCTCGCCGAAATTGGCTACAACTCCATCTTCTGACGCCTTCTGGTGACTGAAACTGAATTTCGAAGGTAGATATAGAAATCCCATGAGGAGTAGAAGATGACCCAAATGGTCAGATGTCGAAAAATCGCAGAAAAACAGTCGCCATTGTCGGAGAAGATGACCGGCGCATGGTTGGCCGAAAAAATGCTGCAACATGCATGTTGGGTTTTTTTTGTATTTTGGGCCATGGGTCGAGTCGGGTCAGGTTGACCCGCCCAACCACCCATGGGTTAGATCCAATTATTTTATGATTTTTAAAAGTTTAAAAATATGGATTTGGGGTTGTTTGGATACAAGAATAGTAGATAGAAATTGGATTGAAATTAAGAATAAGGATAGCTTATCCAAATTTAGATTTAATCCATTGTTTGGCTATTCCAAATTGGAATAAGAAATTGTGAAATTCAGAATTTACCCAGAACTTAAGGTAATTACAATTTGACCCCAAGTAATAAAATAATAATTAAATTAAAAGAGAAATTACCAAAATGCCCTAAGTCGAAAAATAGTCAAACGAACTCCGATTAAAATAAAAGAATAGTGAATTTTTATTATTTCAAACATTCTGGACTCAACCGTGGATTCCAATTTATGAAAAGAGGTCTCGAGAAATAAGAAACCGTAAAAGTGCAAAATGACCATTTTGCCCTTTTTAGTACCGAAATCCGAATTGAATTTCGTAAAAGCCCAAACTGACTTTATTTGACATTCCGGATTCAATAGTAGAGTCTATTTAAGTAAAAGAGATATCAATAGTAAAGGAACATAAAATTTGATGAATAGCATGAGTTATATAGATATATAAAGACTAAGATGGATTTTATGAATTATAGGAACGCCAAGAGAAAAGGAGAAGGCGGTTTGACCTTCTAGATAGATACAGAAAGAGGTAAGTAATCTCTGATCTCTGCATGTGTTGCATTCCCAGCCATGTCAATAGTTTTTCTTATATTATCAATTGTATTCTATATATGCCAGAACGTTTATTGAGTCCACATTGATATTGCCCTATCTTGTGGAAAATGTTTATTAACTGTTATATTTCCTTATCTTGATTTCTGTACACTCTGTACATAGGCCTCGAGGGGAAAGAGTTATGATTTCAGCAGCCCAGCTTACATTGGCCTATTAAGGCAACAGTTTCATTCTCCCTGCTAAGAACAGTATTATTGCATTTACTTTTCATGGGATTTAGCATGATCTCGATATATTATATTGCGCCAGATTTGTGCTCAGTCACAAACTCCATCTGATGCTTACTAGATCTACGGGTCGAGAAAATGAAATCAAAAGTGGCAATTAAAATGGCATTTAAAGTGGGATCTGCAAGGCGAGTACTGAACTGACGGGTTAGTGCTTGGCTGAGAAATCGAGAAAAAAGGGAATAAAATGAATCAAGGGGTATGTCGAGCCCCAAGTTAAAGTGCATCCATATTGTTGTTATCAATATCTATTATTGGTTATTATAGCTTGATCATGTTATACCATTATGAATGATCATGAGATTTCACAACTTTTTATTGAGTGCATATGATTATGCTTGAGACAGCTCATGACTATAGTAGTATGATTAAATTATCAGACAAATTTCATTGCTTTATTATTTGAGTTTCTATCATCTGATATTGAGTTCTATATTCATTGACTGGCTAGCACATCTGCATTTATTCTTTGGGCGTAATCACGTACGCAGACTCGGATACTTAATCTAACTACTAAAAAGACCCACAAGTGGGAGGGAAGGGGAAGCAAAGAAAGTCACTTATCGAGCAAGACGTTAACGGATCCTGCTAACTTGAATTGAAATACAAAAACTATTTCCGGGGGAGATTGAAGTCAAATACTGGATAGGGAAGACCTTATACCAGGACTTAGGAATAGAGGGCAGGGGAATGCACGACTTGCTTCCTGTGAATTGAATGAATGAAAAGAAGAATCAATATAATCGTATGATTCGATAGCTACTAGATAGAATAGATACGAAGGAAACTGCCCATACCGGAACCGGACGACCGGGAATGGCCTAGGAGTGATCGTGCTTCGAAGAACCTTACTTATTTACTCAGATTAGTAGGCAATCCATGGGAAGAACCAGGAGATGGACCAATGCCTATAGCGGAGTACGCAGGATGAAAAAAGTCTTTTCTTAGTACGAAACGCATTCTGTAGCGAAATCGGGTGTGGTGCTTTCGCTCCATTCAAAAGGAATGGTCTCAGGGCCGTCCCCAAGCAATGCCCTCTTCATCTTGCCTCACGTGTGCTGCTTTTCCTTTTTTTCAGCTGCTTCAGTAGGATAAGGAATGGGACCCGCCGCCGCCTGAGACATACACAACACACAGTGCAAGACTTCTTCCATTGTCTAGGGTATATTCCTGTATTTCATTCAGATGGGTTGAACAATTCATGTGATTGTTTACAGTTGGCAATTGTATGCTCCCGGATTAAACATAAGAATCCAAATGAAAGTGTGCCTTTCTTTGGATTGATTCATTCGTTAGTGTCCACTTGTGATTTGACCTTATTTGACCTACGGCTGATTTAAGGATATATCACAGACAACTACTTTAATTAAGGGGTCCTACTCGAGTGCAGTCATTCACAGGTGCAAGGTACTTTACTTACTATTATAAGTGGATGACAACTTATATTAGTAAAGGGGATACATCTGGCTTTCTTTACTTAGAGAGAAGTCCTAGGTATTGACTAGGGTATTGCTCTGAGAATATGGTGGAAAGGTCCAAGCATCTTCAAAACTCACATAACTCTAATTCAATCCCCGATAAATAAGTCTGGGATATCGTCCGTTTCCTTTTCCTAATTGCCTATTTTGATTCCTCGCTTCGTTCCCTCTTTATATAATTGATGTCCACCCATTGTATTCTTCGCATAACTTTAATTTAATCTCAAACCTTCTGGCATCCTTTAAGTTTCCTAAGGTTTTTAATTGTAGCAATACTTGTTTGTATAAGCCCTAGCTCTCTTCCTTAGGATCCTCCCATTTAAGAATGACAGGCATGGGTCCCTTATTATAGGAGTATCCTTTTTTTTGGTCTTCCACGCCTCTATTATTCATTGTTAGGGGCTAGGTGGCATAGTCCTGCCTGTTTTGGTCTTCACTTCTCCAGAAGGTTACTACTCCCTCTTCTTCTTGGGATTATATGTGCTACCTCCTTACTCTTTCCTCCCCGCTACTTGATATAATGGTTGCATTTCTTTCTTTATTTTTCCTTTAATTTTTTAAAGATGTTTGAAGTTATTTTCTTCTTCCTCCTCTTTTTTCTCCGATTTTTTTAGTGGTATGCAAGCAAAGTCTATTAGTGAGAATTCTTCTTTTTCTTTCTGTTGCTTTAGTTGGTAGCCTTCCCCATTTCTTGCTATCTTTATGAGTAGGGCTGGTTTTTCCCTCTTCTTTTTCTCTTTCATCTCCGAAATTATGGCTGGTTGTATCCCCAGGCATTGCTCTTGCTTTGAGAAAAGGAATGCCTCTAATTACCTTTCCTCTTGGCTTTCCAGTATCTTCCCCTCGTTTACCTTTTCCATATATTTGATAACCTTTTTTATGGCTTCTTTTCTTTTCTTCGGTTCTTCTTTTTTTGGAATAAGTGCAACTTCACAACTATTGTATAAAAGTCTTACTTCTTTTGGCATGCTCTCGAAGATTGAGAAGGGTGACTGCTTAATCCTCCTTTTTCATGCATCCCCATAGAGTTTGTATAATCCTCCCCTTGTCCAGTTGATTAATTTGCGAATCAAACCTCATTTTGAAGAATCTTGCTCTAAAGGGTCCTTTTTTGTTCAACCGAAGTTAAGGAGTTCCAGAGCACGAGGGAATGGGCTTTCATTCCCAAGCTTGATCTCAACCGCCTCGTCTATGTACTCTAAGCCTCCCCCGATTGCTTGAAGATGCGCGCGCGATACGATAAAGGCCCCTGGGAGAAACCAATGAAAAGCCAGGGTAGAGCCTCTCCCGGCTCATGGAATTCATCAAATACCCATAGATCATAATAATCATTTGCCCCTGCAAAGTCATTTCTTCTTGCACTCGCAAAATAAATTCTTAGTACCTTTTGTACTATCCCGAAAATCCGACATGAACCAAGACTGTACCTTGATTTAATAAAAAATAAATTACGTGACGATAACGATTCAAAATAGGCCAAAGTACAGTGAGCCATGATTGAATTAATTATTAGAAAATATAAAATTAATCCAGACCACTAAAAATAGTGCTTGCTTGGAGAGATAGATGACTCAGTCAAACGAGTACCAAGATGAATATATGGGTCTGATACGAATAATTAATTATAAAATTATGTGAAAATAAATAATTATGATGCCGAGTCTTAGTTTTAAGGCAAATTTTATATTATTTCATAAATTAATATTTTAGAAAATAAAATATTGATACGGTAAAATCTAAAATATATATATGTATGGTTCCGTATGTACAAATATATAGACCCACATATGGGTAGAATATAACTATACTATATGAGTCTAAAAGAAAGTAGCTGCACTATTTGACCACGTGACCAAAAAGGAATATAGTATATATATGTGTCTCGTGTAAATTGCTGGAAATTGAAATAGGAACAGTAGCAGCCGTGGTTAGTGCTCAAACAGATATATTATCAATATATATATATATATATATATTTATGTAGATAAATTGAGAAGCTTCTTGAAGAAGCTAGAAGTTGGGGGAAAAGAAGTGAGAAAAAGCAGCCGAAGCTGCTAGAACGTGAGAAAGAGAGAGAAATCGGGAGAGCTGCAGCAAACCACTAAAATTGAAGCTAAATTCATTTTTGAGAAGGAACGATTGGCTTGGCACGAAGGTGGAATCACGGGTTCAGCAAGTAGAGGCCAACCGTTTGCTCCCTGAGCAATGGAAGTGCAACAGCGTGTTGGTACAGGAAATCTGATTCAGCCGAACCAGTAGCAAAACGGTGCAAATTGTTGGGGCCTCTTGATTCAGGTAAGGGATTCTGATACATCTTGTGGCAAATATTGTTGGGTTGTGTAGCAGTGCGATGGTGCTAAAACAGGGTGCGCTGGTGGTGTTGGAATTTTGCAAATTGTTGCACCGAGGATGGCTGTAGCAGAGGTGAAGTATGGGATGGAGTCCTGGCGGAAGAGACGATGACAGGGGTATAAATCACATGTTGATATTGTTGTGGCTTAAATCACAATCGGAATTGTTGGAGCAATGGCATGCAGCAATAGCGTGCGGCAGCAGGAGTATGTGTATATTTATGTATTTGTATGTTGTGTAATTCTGAGTTGGGATTGTTGAATAGAGATTGAAGGAGATGCAGACCGAGAACTTGTGGATCAGGTCCTGCGGATGGTATATATGCTCAAGCAGGTGCAAAACTTGGTCGAACAGGGGCTGGGTTTGTTGCTGCGACATTGATCGCCATTTTGCCTCGGTTACATCTTGAGGTCTAGGTGCCGAAATTGGAGGAGTACAGCAATGTTGATTTGATTGGATTGGGGGCAGGAGATCAATATATGTGTATCTATATACAGGCTGTAGCGGTGCAGAGAAGGGGACGGCAGTGATCGAATTGGGTAGCAGTCCGCTATAGGGGATAAATCACGTTGGATTAATTATTGGTTGGAGGATTCAAATTGGTTGATTTAACAGCAGCGTGTTGGTGTTGAGTTGTGGTCTGAATTGATAGAAAATTGGGTTCGATGCGATGAGGTTCGGATTGGGCAATATGCAGGATTATGTTGGATTGATTGTTAGATGAACGATTGAGGGGTCGGTTTGTTTCGGAGGGTCGCCAAGGAAAGGTGAGAACAGGGGCTGTTTTAGTCCTGCGCCTCTTGTTCCATGCTTGCTGCTTCAAGGGACGGTCAGTGACAGAATTGGCTTCGAAAGCCAAGCGGCAGCAACAGCGATCTGAGGATGGATAGATTGAAAGAAATTGCCCAGGAAAACCTTGAGGTGTTACGCAGCGGTTTATTTATGGAATCCAAATGAGGTTGGGCCATTCTTGCTGGGATATTGTGCAGATGATTCAACATATGCAAAGAAGGAAAATCCAGCAATAGATGAAGCTGATTGTCCGGGTTTGGAACAAGCTAATAGAAGCAGCAGAGCTGCTGTCCAGTGATGGAGGTTTGGGAAACCTGTAACTGTAGGATGTTGTGATTTCTGTGAAGAATTGGAGGAAGGGAAAGTTCTTCAATATCTGATGGATGGGATGATAAAGGGATAGAATCTGTCAGGATCATCATCTGCTTGGGGGAAAAAGGTCGAAGAAGCTGATGAAACTGGATTTAAAATGGCTGGCCAACTCGATCAACCTGCCAGTGTGTTTTCTTCAACTGTTGAACTGTGGACTGAAGATCAATCCCAAACTTTGGATGCACAAGAATTTGGTTCACGCTGAAGCGTAATATTCAGGTGAGTAACTCGGACTCTTAACTTGGTGTATATTTTCTGTATACTAAACTGCTTTATATGCTGAACTGTTTTATACACTGCATTGTTTTAATGCACTTGCTTTCATGCATATTCCTTGTATTGTACTACATTTGGCATGATTCTATCCTGCTTCTTGATATCTCTTGTTCTGATTTTGTTGGAGTCTATTGTTCTAACTTGTCTACGCTATTGGAGTCTGATTCATGTTTATCTTGTCATGTTGAGTCTTGGGCCCCTCGGGATTGAGTATATCACTAGATGGATAGCTGGCTCTGTCACGACCCGAAACCCACCCTATGCGGATCTCGTGTCGCAGGGCCGACCCGAAGGCCGTCCCTACTTTTTCCATTCCTGTGTCATAGTACTAATATGCAATGTACTAAAAAATTTTAAACATTAAACAGCGGAAGTCTTTATCTATTACAGTAATCCAGCGGAAGTCTTTAAAATAAATTTAACAGCAGAAATCTATTAAATACATGACATAGTTCTACAAAATTCAAAATGAGAACTAAACCGTAACCAGCACCCGGGGGTGGTGAATACATGGGAGAACTAACATAGACTGATACAATACTTCAAAATGTCCCCCTACGCTTTCAGACTCCTACTGGGGTCTCGCAGCGTCATCACCTGAAATGGGGGTAAATGGGGTGGAATGAGCTACAAAGCTCAGTAAGTAAAACAGATCTCCAACACTGGTATCGATGATCAATGTGAATCCATGAATAAGATAATGATAGCCAATCATAAGGAAGGAGATGCTGTGATAGCCAATGAACATAATTGCCACGGGGGCCAATGGAAACAATTGCCACGAGGGCCAATGAAAAGTAATCACAATACACAATCAGAAGTAATAGTGTAAAATGAAAATATAACAACAATGAAGTACTGCCACAATGAAGTACTGCCACAATGAACCGATCACAATCAAATCAATCAATACAACTCCTTCAAGACTTGAAGAATCATAAGGAATAGTGCCATTCAATCAATTAAGTTCTGTCAATCATAAGAGATGCTGTTATTCTATTTCAGGGCTCGGCAAACCCTCGATCTTTTGGGGCCCGGCATACCCCCCAGTCAATTCCAGTAAATTGCCATTTGTCCGTTCACGGACTTGACCCGTAGGTCCCATTCAACCAGATAGCATCAGATGGGTGTTGTGACTGAGCACAACTCCCGTGTCCATAAACATGTTATGATCATAGTAATTCCATAGAGTATAAAAATGGAATATCATTCATTCAATAAGGATACAACAGTAGGCCTTTCAAGGCATGGTTCAACATGATAACAATGATATAACAGTCAAGCAATGTCCACGAGATAGAACAATATCACAAGTGGATAGCAATAACATATGTGCTTTCAAAGCACAGTGAAACATGATAACAGTGATACATCAGTCAATGATACGTCCACAAGATAGCAAATATCGAAATGTGGAACACAAAGATATCAATACTTTCAAGAGTACAAGTTTGGCAGTAAAAGAATAAACTTGGCTTATGGAAACACCACATGTAAGAGAGAGTGATCCACTTACCTCTATCGTGATTTTAGATCAGGAATCCGTGAGTAAACCCTTGCCTTTCGAGTTTCCTATATATCAGTGAATACGTTTCAGAATAAATGTTATTCATCAAATTTTATGCCTTTCTATCATAAGTGTTTCAAATACTATTTTAGACTTTACCATTGAGTCCGGAATGCCGAAGAAAGTCGGTTTAGGCTTTCACGGAATTCCATTTGGACTTTTGTATTAAAAAGGGCAAAATAGTCATTTTACACTTTTGCGGTATTTTATCCTTCGGGGTTCCGTCTCGTAAAACGGACCCCACCATTGGACTCAGAACGTCCGAGATAATAGGTTTTGACTATTCATTTGTATCGTTTGGACTTCGTTTGACCCAATTTTGAAATAGGAGCATTATTGTAAAATTAATATTTAATTAATTTTTTATGTTTGGGCAACAGTGTAATTTTTCAAAACATTTGGGGCCGGTTCACAATTACTAAAAGCTGCGGTCTGAACCAGTTGGTTCAGACCTAAAAACCCTAAACCGGTCCATTCTTCCCTTGAACCAAACGGTTCAGTTCATTTGAAAAACCGGATTTCAATAACCTTGATTTTCTATCCTATCCTTGGTTTGGATAACCCCAAACCCAATTCCCAATTTATTATTCATGCAACCAAACAGCCCAATCTCATTTAAATTAAAAAGCCAAACGACACAGTTTCAGTCCGTTTCATATCCGATCGGGTACCGACCCGATCCGAACCCAAACCCGTTCCAGTTTTGACCCGATAGCCCCCACGCTTTTCCGGTCATCTTCCCTACGTCTCTGGTAGGGTTCCGGCGTGAACAGTCGTCTTCTCCGGCGATTGTCACGCATTTTTCGGTGAGATTTTGTCCCATTTTAAATGCCATTCTCTTCCCCTTTTTATGTAGATTATATATCTAGCTTTAGTTTTCCATTTAACCTTCCAATTCCTCACGAAATAGAGCTTAAGCATCTCCGGCCGAATCTCCGGCCAAATGATTTTTCTCATTTCAGTGGCTGTTTCTTCTAGGTTTTAAACCCATTTCGTTCCTAGAGTGCTTCTGCACTTTATAGAGATATTTCTACAAACTAAAAGCAAGGTTTAACGCATGAAATGACCCACGGCCGATTATTCCCTATAACCTGCAACTTGGGATATCTCTATGGTTTCTAAACCATTTAACCTAATTCTTTTTGCATTTAAAAGCTAATATCATGCTCATGTAGACCCTAGACTTAGATCAAACGTTCATGCTTAAAATCTCAAAAACAGAACTTAATTTACTTACCTGGGTTTCGGATTTCAGCCCACTATGACCCTCCAAAGTTCCTGTTTATGCTCCTGAGTTCTTTGCCAAAGTGTTCTCCCAACAATGGTCTCTCTTTTGCCTTTAAACCCACACCCGTAGGTTCATATTTGTAGAGAGAAGTTTCCACCGCCTCTCTCTCTTTTCTCTCTCTCCCTCTCTTGGTTTCTCCCCCTTCTATGGCCTCTTTCCTTGACCTAGGATCTGTGTTCTCTCTGCCAAATGCAACCTTTGCATTAAATGGTTGGGAGACTTGTTTTACACTCATATATACATATATCATATTATATATATATATGTAACACACACATCTCTCACCTAGCCGACACACACACACCTCACTTACATCACAGCTGTATACTGCCCAAGGGCAGTCTCCCCTTTTTCCTTTTCTTTCTTTTTATTTCTTATGTAGATATACATATATACATAAATACATCATACATGTATAATACATTATATCTTATACATATATACACATGAAATACACCTCTTTTATACATGTATATACATGTATATGTAGGGGTCTAATTCCATTTTAAATCATATTTACATACACTGATTTTAATCAAGCTATGTATCTACGTTCACGTATGCATGCATGGGAATGCGTGCATGCACGCATTTCGATGCAATGCCCTGTGATGCTCGGGTGTTACCCAACCTTGGTCGTTCATTTTCATGATTACAGTCTCCAGTCTTTCATTTCCATGAGAATACTATGATATTCATATCTTATCGTTCAAGTTACATGTTTTAACCGACCTACCTCGGTATACGTGACGTATCCCGGGTCGGGATATTACAGGCTCTGTGGGACGCCCAGAAGTCAGCATCCGCTCAATCCTGTCTGTTCCGCTTGATATCGACCCGGTAGTGTGCTGTGGGGACATGGGCCTCCATGTGTGGGGTGGGTGACTGACGTATTATCTTGTGCGGCATCCCACATTACTGGGGAAGGTTCAAGCACTTTGAGCTATATCCTTTCTATTTGAGTTGTATCCATTTTATTTGAGCTGTATCTGTTCCGCTCTGATACCGACCTCAGCCGGAGGTGTGCGATATGAGGCCCTCCCTGTGAGGGGGTGGATGGGAAGTAATGCCATCCCACATCGCTTGGGGAAGGTTCAGGCACATTCGTTGATATACCGTTGTTTGATTGGTATTCAGTATTGATCCATTCTATTTGGTTCTATGTTGATCTGATTTGTTCTCTTGCATTACGTTGTTCTACTTGAGCTGCATTTGAGCATGCATATATATATATATATGAACTGGTTTTGAAACCCATGGCAGGAACCTATGTTACTCACTGAGCTTGTTTAAGCTCATTCCATTTATTTAACATTTTTCAGGGTATATCTCCATTGGACTAGAAAGCACAAGGATATGTCACTAGTGGATTGAGAGACATTCCCAAGTGAGGATCTGATGGCAATAATATGTGGAGACTTGAGTTCTAATGGAATAATCTTGGCTATACAGGTGAGCGTGATGATATAGTTGACTTTATTCATATGTAATAGATGAGTAGGGACATGGCTCATGGTAATGGTACTCTGGAGGAATTTGATATGCTCTGTGTTATATATCTGTTATGGATGTGCTCTGTGGTTAGAACTATTAGCTGTTTGGTTATAGACTTGCTCTGTGATACATACTTATGAGGTATATAGTTGAGTTGCATTCCCGAGATAAAAAGGTTTTAATTTCCGCTGTTCTGACCCTACATTTGGAATGCAATTCATTGTAAGGTTCAGAAGATTGCCTTTGGTTGGTCGCATTGTCGGTCGGAGACTGGCAAGGCAGCTAACTGGCATCACATCTTCAGCATCCGCGTAGGGTGGGGTGCGGGATGTGACACCTTTGATAGGAAGTTGAATATGAGTGTTTTTTGTGTACTGGGTTCTCCATAAAGGAATAGTTGCTTTGTCTTTATCGGTCTTCCGAAGCAAAGCTGGCAGGCAATCCAATCCAAAAGTAAGTACTTTTCTTCCAGCTCCTCAATATCGTTCTCTTTGTTTTCCCCTTTTTCATTCAGGTATGCTACAATTCTTTCCGCCACAGTTCCTTCGATGTCTTTTAAGGTTTGCAGGTCCTCAAATGCTTCCTTCATTCTGGGCAGGTGGTTCAATAATTTGTGTCTTATCATCTCATCCCTATATGCCTGATAGAAGTTTTCTTTTTCTTCCAGCCTTTCTAATACTATGTCTGGCCCCACCTCTATCTTTTTGGGGTTTTTTCTGTGCTACCCCAATCTCCAAAATCTGCTCTAAGGAATACTCTCCCCATATGAGTGGCTTCTTGTCCTCTTTAATAAGGTAGCTACATACGGGCTAGACCTGTTATCAGTGAGTTTGAATTACCACTTTAATCTTGTTAGTTTTTTGTGTGAACCACCATTAACATTTTACTTGTAAAATGTGTGTATTTGCAGAAGATGTTGCAGTATGAACCCTCAAACCGAATTTCGGCAAAGAAAGCAATGGAACGCCCTTATTTTGATGATTGAACAGTGATAGTATCAGTTGCCGACTCATTCAAATCAATTTTAATTATGCTAATGTTCTAATTTTAAGTATAATTTCACGTCATAAATACAATTTGCCTCCCCAGAATAGTTTTTTGGCTTTCCATTTGCGTCTCTTCACCAAAATACATTCTAAAGTGGAGGCAAAACGAGGATCAATTTTTTATACTTTTATCATTTCCGTCAAATTTTTAATGTATTTTATTATTGTTAAATCATATTTTATTGTACTTTAATCATTCTTACAAAAATTCAATCCTCCCAACATTGAAGCCATATTTGAAATACCCTTTCGAGTGCAATTTTCCTACCAAGAGGGTGTTAAAATGGATTTGCCTCGCCCTTTGGAGATGCTCCAAGTCCCGTAACCCATACAGGACTTCAATACGTACAATACGTATGTTTTCTCTCATTATTGTCTGTTTTTTATTCATTTTTTTTCTCACCAATAACGAAGAGTTTTTTGCACCATACGTACAATTTAAAATAAAATTTTACACTCTCAAGTTATTTTAAAAATGTTTAGAAGACCTGTGTTCAAGACAAAGGCATGATTACAAATTACAATTTTTAAATATATCTTTATATTAAAGACACGGTTTCTAAATGCACCTTTATGTTAAAGTGCATTTCAAATTTTTTTCCTTGAGTAAATGTGAAAAAAAATTAAAAGAAAAACTCATTTTGAATCCACGCCTATATTTTAAAGGAGCAATTTGTAACTACACCATTTTATCTAACATACAGTTCTTAAATACTTTCAAAACAACATGAGATTGCCAAATACTTTTTCTACTTACCTTGGTCTGACAAAACACTCAATAAAGGAAGATAAGAAAAAGAGAGAATGAAAAAACAGAACACCTGATAGATTTAAAGATCCAACCATTTCGATGTATTTTGATTCTTCCGAACAATAGATGTTTTGATGCTTCTGAATCCGTTGTATTAATTCCACTTCCTACTAGCAACTAGCAGTATGCTCTTTATGATCTCGCCTCATGATTCAATTGCAATGTATTTAGCTATTGAGCCTCAAAGTTTATGTTTTTTTTTTTATGTGATCGCAGCATAAAAAAGAAAGTCTGAATTTTTTTCGGAAGTCGCCTTGAAATATTTGATCTTAGGTGCATTTCCCTCCGGAATACTATTGTTTGGGTACAACCGGACAACTACCGATATCTATTAATATCTTTTCTTATAATGTTGTCAATTACATACCTATCTATCTATCTATCTATCTATCTATATCGTAAACTATCGAATTGAGAATGCTTGGATAAATAGGAAGAGAAGAAGAAAGGATAACATTTATTATGTGAGAGAAGAGAGGTGCTTGGATAACAAGAGAAGAAAGAAAGAAAGAAAATGAAAAAATTATATACTTTTTTACTATTATGTTCTGGGATAGAAACGGTTTTTTTTTTTTTTTCTTTATAATTTTAAGGTTATAGTTGATATTATAAAAAAATTCATTAAAGGCTCTCATTTCCTTCCGTCTTCCTTTATTTTTGAAAGGAGCAAATTAAATGAAATAAGAGTTAAAAGACCCCTCCCTCTCCCTCCTTTCCTACCCTAATTTTAAATCAAGTACAAAATAACCTCTTCCTTTTCCTTTTCTCTCCTTTCTTTCTAAATTCCTCTATCGAAACGGAGTGTAAATGTCTTTGGCCATTCTATGGAAACAGAATTCTTTCCAATTTCTTATACAGAACTTTCATATCCGTAATCCATCCCTTGAAGTGGAGCCATTACATCAAATGGAACCACAACTTCATATGACTGAAACATCCTCCCAGTCCCACGAAATCCCACAAAGATTCTCTCCATACAACAAATAGTTTCCTTTCAGCTGTTATGTCAAATACCTATCCAATCAATAAGCTAGTACAAAACAATGAAACAGATTCCTTTTCATCGACAATCCAAAAACTTGGGAACATATAAAACAGTAGGTAGAAGTAAATCTTGATGTGTTGCCAAACCAAATTACAAGAAAACTAATGCAAGGTTTGCATGCTCACAGCTAGAGACTATGTAGCAAAGATAGAGACTACAAGACACGGATATAGACATGACACAGCATCAACATATTAACATGAATAATCCAAAAACTATAACTTAGACACGACTAGGACCCCACAATATATAAAGATATGTTTTATGTATACAATTTATTCAAGTTTCTAAATCAATGGTCTAAATCCGCCACTGACTAATATCATACTCTTAGAATATCTTTTTTTGACAACTGTAGTATTTTTCTATATTAAAGCGTAGCGTTTAACTTGTTCTATCACATGTATGATATTTTCTTGAAAAAAAAAAATAGATGTGTGCCATGTATGAGATTGACATTTCTAGGGATGTTAAGTAGGCCTGGCAAAACGGGCAGAGTTGGGTGAATTGTGAACGGGTTGGGTCATAAATGGGTTGAACCCATATTTGACCCGAATTGAGCATATCGAATACGGGTCGATTCATAAATGAGTCGGGACAACCCGAATTTGACCCACTACCTAACTTTTTTAAAAAAATAAAACACTACCAAAAATTGTCACATCTCAATCAAGTAACATGACTAACAAAATTTATCACATTTCTCTGTTAAAACTTTTGTGAATACACATTAAAAAAAAAATTATTTCTCTATTAGTAAATCTAATCAGGCGAAATTTATGATGATTACTTTCACGGGTTCATTTTCTTTTCTAGCATGAACTAAATTGTTAAACTAAGAACAACTTAAATAGTTGTTTTAATAAATAACATTATTTAGGGACTTAAACAAAATTTGCAAGAGGATATAAATCTATATAATTATCTCTGAACATTCATAACTTGATTAGGACTACAAGATTTCATAACTTCACTCATTACAAATTATCTAATGAAGGTTTGCCACTTCAAGCTTTGAAAGAATAATGCAAGTGACAATATTAAGATATTAGCATCAAAAAAAGACCAAATAAAAGTCATTCACTGATATTTCATAATGAAAAAAAGAACTTTCAATCACTGTCAATACATAAATTTTTTTTGTTTCTACCATAAAATTCTTTGGGATAAATAACTTGAACTTTTATTGAAAACAAAAGGAAAAAAAAAAATTTGTCTACTAGTGGAGCCTAAGAAGCACGGATACGGACACGGGACACAGAAACGACACGACACGGACAAGCAGACACGTTATTTCTCAAAAAAGTAGGACACGGACACGTTAGGGACACATTGAATATATATAAATTTTTTATATTTTTTATATGACCATATAATAAAAACCTAATGTTATTTCAATTAAACTTGGCATAAAAACACACAAATTTAAAAAATATTATTAAGATATTAAAATAACAAAGCTATTAAATAAAATTTAAAGAATCTCTTCATTTAATCATCAACATTCATGATTCAAATGTCCGGACACGTGTCTGGGAAGTGTCCGAGAGTGTCGGTGTCCGACACGTGTCCGACACGGACACGTGAACCAAAATAGAGTGTCCGTGCTTCTTAGAGTAGAGCACTACCATGTATATACTATTATATATATATATATATGTAATTAATTTTTTATGTATTTAAGTAGTAGTAAGAAATTTTATTTTTTTCATGATAATTAATATAGACTAATAAGATGAATTCATATTTTTGTACATATATATCTTTGATGTGGTTTGTATATGCCAATTATTGTTTATGGAAAAAAATGGTATTCAAAACTCCTAACGAAGATCAATTCAACTTATTTTGAATCACAAGTTTTTTGTTTGTATTTTGTTTATATATATATATGGTGATCTTGGATTACATTTTCTAAATATTCATTTTGTTTTATAATTTATTGTATATGTTTTAGTATTTTGTTCTTTTCCAAATGAAGATATAAATATAAATATATATATATATATATTTTATATATATAAATGGAGATATATATTTATATATATATATAAGATATATATATATATATTCTTATATTCTATTTTATTATTTTTCATTCTCAACCATTCAAACACTCATATTCAACCCGTATTGACCCGCTAAATTAACAGATTCCTTATTACACAACCTGTATTGACCCGCTAAATTAACGGGTTCCTTATTACCCAACCCGTTTATGACCCGCTAACTAAATGAGCGGGTTAGGACAGGTTGATAGTGGACGGGTTGACAAATTTGAATAACATTTGCCACCCCCTAATGTTAAGGGAGTCTTGCATCCAATAAATGTTGAACATGAACATTCAAATAGACACAGCACCTATAAGAAGTGTCTACAATTCATAGCCTACAGCCTTACACTTGAAGATATGTGGCAAGGAAGGAGAATGAGGGGAGCAATCTACATTAATATACAAAAACAAATAGAGCTCTTAAATCAATATAACAAAATCTTACAAACATGTTCTTTGCAAATAATATGTAAAACCCAAAAATATATTGTCCATATATGATGTAATTAAAATAGTAAAATTAATTGCAGATAATTATAACAAAAAAAGAAGAAAAGAGAAAGAGAACAAGAACAAGAATCATCTAGGATCTAGAATACTTGGGCTTTTCCTCTTAAGTTTCTGTTGCATCATGTATCACGGATTCACACACGACACAATCTCACATTCTCAAAACTCTATTCTATTGAATTGAAAATTACATAAATATTTATATATGGTACTTGACTTCTCCTACTATAAAGATTAGACTCCAAAATAGGAAATTTTAAGAAAGATATTCTAGGCCTAATAAAGATCACAGATAGACCTAGTACATAAGTTGACCTATGATAGGACCTAAAATCAGACTCTTGGTCCATTACTATAGGCCAGTCCAGTAAACTTGTAAATTACTGGAGTGCCTGTTGACTGCTTGAACTTAAGAAAACACAAATAAAATCAATTAAATATTCAGACATAAAACGTAATCAGCAAATATAAATAGCATGAACCTAATTGAAAGATAATGTCCAATTCTGTAAGAATTAAAACGAGCACAGGACACGGCAATAAGAATACATGTGTTGTGCCCTTTAGGTGTTTTTGAAAAATTACCTTTTTTTTTTACAGATAAAAAAAATGACACTGCAATATGAAAACAAGTTTGTTCTGCATTGATTTACAAAGTTAAAACCAATTTGCAGGATGTATCTTCACGGTTCAAATGCATCCAAGATTTAGGCTACCCATACAAAAGGATTACCACCAAGAACAATGGAAGCTTCGTTCCAAGTAACACCCAGGAAATCTTCACATGTATGGCTTGTGGAGCAGCTAGTGGCAATATCAATGGGAAACAACATAAGTGCAGTCAATTTCTTGTTTGAGCATTTCGACTTCAGGATAAAGGACCTCACCCCAAAGATCCAAAACCAGAGCAAGGACTCCCCATCCTTTAAGATTGCCGATTCAGGTTACAAGCTCAGTTGATTCATAATTTCTTCAGAAATTACAATAGCAATTCAAGATTCTAATTCTATTCACTGCAGAATAAAAAACCAGAGCAGGGACTCCCCATCCTATAAGATTGCCGATTCTGGTGACTAGCTCAGTTGATGCATAATTTCTTCAGAAATTATAATGGCAATTCAAGACTCTAATTCTATTCATTGCAGAGACAATAATCTAAGTCTCTCCATATGCATTCTATATTCTTCTCAGAAGTTCAAAGCACAACATGCTAGTCTACCATTTCAAGCAACAGATATCATCAGACGTCCACAGAAAGAAGCTTAGGAGTTTTCGCAAAGCAAATTGCTTGATATTTAAATTGTCATGATTCAGTCTTCTTAAATTAAAATTAAACCTCTACCTTTGGATTAGAAATACCAATAATAAATAAGTGTCGTTGGTATCCAAGAGAATCAATACATTGGCATGTCATTTACTCACAAAAACCACAAACCTAATCTTTTGTAATACTTTGCACAAAATAGCTGCTCTCAGTTTCAGACCTGAATTCTTACATCTGATAACCCAAGCTTTTGTCATAACACCAAGCAATGGTCTGTATATTACACATCCATGTTGCATAAATTTATGACTATTTTGATCTTTTCACTTGAGACTTGACTTGACACCAGTCTAGTAAAGTCACGCGTGTAGGCTGTTGATCAACAAGACAAAAGCCCAAATGAGAAGAAAGTTTGGCCATTTGTGCTCGGAAGTCACCAAGGAATTGGTTTAGTGATTCTTGTAGAATATTCATATCTCCTCTAATAGTTTGAAGGTTTTGTCTCATGGAAACTTATGACTCAGAAAACTCGTGAAGAAACTATTTTTTCTTCGTTTCCATTATGTTTCCGAAGCGTTTCCGAAACTTTTCGGTTTTCAGACAGACCGAAACTATACATCGAAACGATATTTTGATCCTTGCATGTCTCGCTTTTAGGATTCATGTTCATAAGAGATTTGACAAGATTTTATGTTGGTTGTCATCTACCTAATGCAACCCTTTACCTTTATTCGGGTTTGGAACCAGCTGTATAATGATATGACTCTAGGCATTGTATAAGCAGAGTTATTTATTGACTCACAAAATTAGATTAAAAAATAATCAAAATTTTCAAGGGAGTATGCGTACCTTTTTTCTGAGATCCAAAGTAGCTTTACCATATTCGAAAGGTGATTTCCAAGCGGGCTGCTCTTTCTCAAAGCTTTGGAGTTTAGGAGGGCCTTTTTTAAAAAAATAGATTTCTAGAATTTTGGGGCTGATTTGGGAAATCAAAAGTTTTGGGGCCAAATTATAATTTCTAGTTTTGGTTTTCAAAATTTCTTGATGGTCTTCTTGCTAGTGGAGTTGTTATGTCTTCGATATCATATCTGGTGTCTCTGCCACTCCATCAGCAACTCGTGAATCATGTGGATTTATTCTTAAGAGCCAAAATGAAGATTCTTCAACTAATGATTTTCTATGTTTTTGTAAATAAAGGTATTATTATGCTTCAACATCTTGGTTTCCACTTCTTGTGTTTTGTCACAATTATTCGCATCTTTTGGAGCAGTTCCACCACCACAACTTGTTAAAGTCAAGCTCTTTTCAACCGGGGAGAAATGACATGGAACACAAAGGCATTAAATGAGTAATTTGGGATTAAAAATTATGGTTTAGGATTTAATTTTAGTTATTTTATATTTTTAAAATTTTAGGGTTATTCTTAGTAAATTTTTTTGTAGTAGTTGCTATTTTTGTATGTTTGGGTTGCCTATAAATATGGGCTTGATGTATTGAACGAGGAACTTGGGGATATGGATTACTGAATAATTCAAAATATTGGAATTCGCTCTCTCTCTCTCGTGATATTCTCTTCTCCCTAGATTTCCCCCTCTTCTCTATTGGAATCTCTCTTTCTTCTCTCGTTTCCCTCTTTTTCTTCTCTTCTCTACTCTTTCTCATTTTCTTACTAGTCCTACACCACACGTCTGCATCAACTTGCAATTCAACAAGTTGAAAAAAGGCTCAATAAATGTCAAAAGTGATTATGTGGGGTTATTTGGGTTCATCAAGGTACTGTTGCAGCAAGTGCTCTATTTGCATTTGTGACCAGAAAGAATGCCAAAAGATTTCCCTTGTGCTCTCATTGATGCACCAGCACAATAAGTGCATAATATAGTGATTACACCCAGGAATAACATAGTTGGCAGAAAACTAAGGCTTCATAGTTCAAAAGACAGTAAGGCCTCCCTTATAAAAATAAAAAAAAGAAAGATGACAGCAAGGCCTCATCGAGTTGAGTTTATCCAAAAAGAAGAGGAAGAAGAAAAATTATACATGTTAAGTAAAAGGGGGCTCACGGCATTATAAGGTCTAGGGAGAGTTAGTCGAAGAGTCAATTCATAAGTATTGTTATTTTCATAGTGACAAAATCAACGATTGTAATCATGCATCTTGGTCCAGGTGTGTTACGAATTCACAAGCCTCGAGTGTTGAAGGTCGATCGCAAGGTTTTTCCACGTAAAAAATCTGTGTTCTTTGTGTGATTGCTTTTATCGCTTCAATTGTAAATTCACACAATTGCTATTGCACGCACTTGGGAACACATGGCAGTTTGCAAACAATCAACTAAATCAATTCGAACATAAATTTTGAATCGAGTAAAATTGTTAAAATTGGTCTACCTGAACTATTCACCCCCCTCCTCTAGGTCAAGTAAACACTGTCAGAGAACGTCTTGCATAGACTAGTATAGTACAATCAGAAGATTTATAACTTTCAATACTGAAGGCCAATCAAGAATTGAAATGGGTATGATTAGACACAAGTTATGAATGCCAAAAGTAGTGAGGGCCCAAAAATAGAATAATCCCTTTCATCACGCATTTGTGAGCTCTCCAATCGTATCTTAAACTTAGAGATCTAAAATTCTATTGTATTAAATTAAATGCACTTGTAATAGATCAAATATACATGCTTCAGCACACATGTAATATGCTCTAATTCTATTGAACCACCGTTTGAAGTAGTTGAAAATAGTGAATGAGCATTCATGATCATCTTAGGTGTTAGCATATAATTTTGTTAATGTCAAGCACTTTTTGATTCACTGACATTGTCAGTACCCATCTGATAGCAGTGTTAGAAGTTATTTCTGTAACACAGTCAGAGAGTTTGAATCCACACATACTAATATACAAAAAAAAAAAAGAGTATGCTGAATTTCACATTTGTTAATGCGTGTACCAAAACAGGGATTGTTGGGGTATAATCAATTATAATAATTGTACTTTAAGTGCATTAACGGTATAGTTTAGCTCCACATATAATGGCATTTGAACAAAAAAATAGGATGAATTCTTTTTATCTATCTGGGTATATATGAACATAACTTGATAATAACAAAGAGAGAGAGAGAGAGAGTTCCAGAACTTCACAATGCTGGGACGTGCAAGGGCCAAAAAGAAGCCATTGAGATTATGAATCATAACTTGATACAAGCCTGAATTTTATTTATTTATTTATTTTTACCTTTCATTTTCTTTAAAGATAGGAGTTCAAGCAACGGTTTCCACCCGTTTCCAAACAAAATCTCAAGTCATTCCACCAATATCACTTAATATTTATGTGTATATATATATATATATATATATATTACTTTTTTTGACAAGTATATATATTACTTGTAATAAAAATGACAGTTTCATCGACATGCCTGCTTGAACTGCTTGTTTGATATGCCTGTTTTGTTTTTAAACTAAATTACTATTTCACCCCTAATTTATTAGGCTCTTATTATTTACAACATTTATTTACGATGTTTAATAGTTACTTAATGCATTTGCCATTAATTATTTGAAGTCGGTAATTATCTTATTCATATGGTGGGGACTATGTTGTTCTTATAGTATTGCACATATGATATCTATGATTTTTTCCCTATATCATGTATAAAAATATACATGTATCAAAGCTTCGTTCCTATCCATTGTGTCTTTATACAATTTTCTTGTCATATTTTAGATATTGATGTGGCAAGTTTGTTAATTCTGGACGTGTATTGCATCTAGAAACAAATGCAAAGACCTCCTTCATTTAGGCATATACTACCTTTTACAGTAAGCTTGCTTAAGTAATTAATTAGCCATCCTAGGCAATGGATTTCAATTTTTATACCTCAAGTAACAGGAATATTAGCAAATTACTTTAACTTATATTGGTAAATGATAATCATGAACACGTATTAGACGATTATGTTATAAAGTATTCCATCTAGCAAACTTATATTATGATAGTAAAGTTGTATTAGGGTTTCTATGAAGGAAAGAAAAGAGAAAAGAGAAAAAAATAAAGTGTTGGTTGTGTATCCTCTATTTACAAATCACTAACTATTTATATTATGCAAAGAAAAACATGAAGATTATAATATTACCCCTACTTATGTACTCTAACTTACAAATAAGACTCTAACACTCCCCCCCAAACTGGAGCATATAAGTCAAATGTACAGCTTGGAACATAAACACCTGAAGATAGATCAAGCCAATGACTTGGTAAAAATATCAACTAGCTAAGCACCAGACAAAACATAAAGAGTGACAATTTGTTTCTGCACAATTAGATCTTGAATGAAGTGACAGTCAACTTTAATGTGTTTTGTCCGTTCATGAAATATTGGATTACTAGCAATGAAGATAGCTTGCCTGATTATCGCAATGCATTGACATAAGAGATGATACATCAACACCAATATCACAAAAAAGAGGCCCAACACATTGCATCTCACACGCAATATAAGCCATAACACAGTATTCTACCTCAGAACTAGAGCGAGTCATCATATCCTATTTTTTACTGCACCATGTAACAAGATTACGACCAACAAATGTGCAATACCCAAAAGTAGATCGTCGATCACTACGATTGCTTGCCTTGTCAACATAAAAAAATCCAATAACTGATAAATGGATGATGGATTATTTAACAATCCTCTTCCTAGTGCTCCCATAAGGTATCGAAGAATGCGATAAACAACCTCCCAATAAAGCTTACAAGGAACATGCATAAACTGACTAACTACTCCTACAACATAAGTGATATATAGGCATGTCATAATGAAATAAACTAGCTTACCTACTAACCTCGTATACCACCCTATGTCCTCAAAAACTATTCCATTATCAACATCTAATTTTATAGTAGAACCCATCAAAGTATCAACAGGACGAACACCAAGAGTACCAGTCTCACAAAGTAAGTCCAAGACATACTTTCATTGACAAAGGCCTAAACCTTCCTTGGATCGAGCAACCTTAATTCCAAGAAAATAGCGAAGCAAACCCAAATCTTTGGTGTGGAACTACTTAAATAAATCTTCAAACTAGTTATATTTGTTGAGTCACTGCCATTGATAATAATGCCATCCACATACACTATCACTACAATGATTCTCGAAGAAAAACGACGAGTAAACACCGAATGAATTGAAGTATAGCCAAGGATCAAAATATCGTTTCGATGTATAGTTTCGTTCTGTCTGAAAACGGAAAAGTTTCGGAAACGTTTCGGAAACATAATAGAAACGAAGAAAAAATTGGAAACATGTGAAAACATATATTTATTTATAAAAATAAGCCTATTTATTGAATATTTATGCATGTTTAAGGCATATACATCATATTCATGATAAATGATACTAATTCATGATAAATGGCATAATAGATATATACTATGTAATATTCACGAATTAGATAATTTGATACAAGTTACATATAAAATAAAAAGTAAAACAAATAGCGATTTAAACCTATTATAATTAGTAATTTAATATTAAAATAGTTGTTTCTTTACACTTTATTTTTCCTACTACTTTTCTATTATTTTAGGAAAAATAATAAAAATATATCTTCTTGTAATTTTGAGTTTTAATCCTTGAAAAATAAATGGATATTATTTTTTACTAACTTCTAGAATTATTTTTGATATAAAAGAACTGTTTCCTCTGATTCGGTATGTTTCCACTAGTTTCGGTATGTTTCCACGGAAAGAATTTTGTTTCCATGGAAACATGTGAATTTCGATATTTTACTAGTGTTTCGTTTCGGTTCTCTGAGAAACGGAAACGTTTCGGCCGTTTCGATGGAAAAGAAACGAAACTTTGATCCTTGAGTATGGCGTTGAAAACCATACTAAACCACAACAGTAGTAAATTTTTCAAACCATGCTCTTGTGGGCTTTTTAGGCCATATAATGCCTCTTGCAATTTAGATTCCAAATGTTCCTTTCCAGGAATAAAATACCCTAGTGGTTAGGCTATATAAACTTCTTCCTATAAATCCCTATAGAGAAATGCATTCTTTATATCTAACTGATATAAGGGTCAATTAAGGCTCATGACAACTAAAATAAAAACTCTAATAGAATTCAAGCAGATAACCGGAGAGAACGTCTCACAACATTATTGGTCTGAGTATAGCCTTAACCAACTAGACGAGCTTTCAAATGCTCAACAGAACCATCAGAATGATACTTCACAACATAAACCCAACAACACCCTAAGAAGCACACACTTTATTTTGACTCGTGCCCGTGTCGAACACCGACAATCTTAGACACTTTCCAAACACACATCAGACACGCGAAAAAAGTGTCCAAATTTCGTATTTTTCCTGAATCCGGTGACGTTCCAGACACATTAGAACATGTTAGTACGTATTTTGGACACATTTTCTCTCTCTCTCTCTCTCTCTCTCTCTCTCTCTCTCTCTCTCTTTTTCCCCCCACTTTTCTTCTCTTCTCCTTGGTATTTGTTTTATTATATATATACATATATATGTTCTATGTAATAGTTAGTAAATTTGTTTTGCAACTTGAATCATAGATGTTGATGATTAAATAAAGAAATTCTTAAATTTTTAATTAATGGCTTTGTTGTTTTAAAATCTTAATAATATTTTTGTGTTTTATATGTTTTTATCCCAATTTCAATTGAAATAATGTTAGGTTTTTATTATGGTCATTTAAAAAATATAAAAACATATATATATATATATATTCAACTTATTCTTGATGTATCCATCTCTTATTTTTTTTAAAAATGTCGTGTTCGCGTGTCTATGTTGTATCGTATCGTATTTGTGTCATGTGTCCGTGTCTGTACTTCTTAAATAACACCCAACATGCTACTTACTAGAAGAAAGAAGAGTAAAGAGTGAGATCCCAAGTTTTATTTTTATGGAGAGCTGCTATCTCATCATCCATAGCCAGTTCCAACCAAGAGATCTAAGGCCTGTGAAAATGAACTAGGAACGAAAAACGGAAGACAACGAAAGATAAAGGGACGATGAAGTGATACAAAATTAGAAATAGGATGATGAGTACAACTATGAATACCTTTCCATAATGAAATAGGCAAAAAAGAGAAGAGAGAACGACAAACGAGATAGTAGGCGGGACCTCAAGAGAATCAAGCGGTTGGGAAGGAGTAGGAGCCTAGTGGATAATTTGTCGATCTTTGCAACTTTGATAAACCTGCAGAGGAGCAGCCACATGAGAGAAGGAGGACCCAAAATAAGACAGTCTTGACAAAGGAAGCTCCCTCTGACGAGAAAGAACTAAGGCAAGCTCAAGATGTCATCCACTCACTCTAAAAAAAGGTAAATGACTCAAAAAAGTTAATATATGCACTAGTATAATACCAATGACAAACAGGGTCATAACAGCAACAACCCTTCTGAGTACAACCATAGCCCAAGAAAACACATCTGACAGAACAAGAAGACAATTTATTCCAGACTAGACCAAGAAGATGAAAGTAGGCTACACAACCGCAAACAGGAGGGGTCAAACTATAAGGTGGAATAGTAGGATAAAGAAGAAAAAAAGAGACTTAATATCCAAAACATAGGACGACATGTGATTAATGAGATAAGTAGCAATCAAGACAACATCAGCCCAATATGAATTTGGCACATGCATATTAAATAGTAAAATACAAACAACATCCAATAAATGACAATGCTTACGTTCAACAATGCCATTTTGTTAAGACGCATGTGGACAGGTAGTCCGATGGATAATGCCACGTTTAATACAAAAGTCATCCATAAAGGATTGAGTATACTCCCATGCATTATCAAACCGTAAAACCTTGACACATTCATCAAATTGCCCCATGATTTCATTATAAAATGTAACAAAAAACTTAGGCATTCAAAATGATCCTTCATAAGAAAAAACCAAGTCATACAAGAGAAGTCATCCACAAAGATTACAAAATATTAAAATCCAAAATTACTTTTTATTCTTGTAGGACCCCAAATATCTGAATGTATAATATTAAAAGGATTAGATTAATGACTTCATAACCTACTAGGAAAAGAATTACAATTAGCAAGTCCCACATTTCAAACAAATATAGGACTCAAATTGGGATAACTTGACGTAGTTTCTACAATGATGGATGACCCAAACGATAATGCCACTATAGAGGAAAAACTATGGCACTCAAGACAGCAAGCAACATGCTCCCCAAGATCCAAATAATAAAGATCATTGCGCTTATGCCTCGAACCAATCATGTACTTTATTTAGAATCCTAAAAAACACAAGAAGAGGGAGAAAAAGTTACTGAACACTGTAAAGACTTGGATAATTGGCTCATAGATAACAAATTGAAAGAAAAATGAGATACAAATAAACCAGAATACATGGATAGAGATTCAATAGGATGTAGATTGTCAATTCTAAGCACTAGTCGAAAGGAACTATCAATCAACATAATACAAGTTTTTAAAGGACAAAAATTAGAGAACAGAGAAAAAATACCAGATCTGTGGACTAGCTTCAGAATCAATAATCCACGGAGCAGAAGACTTTCTAATCACACATGCGGACTCACTTGTCTTAGCCAAAGTAGTAGTAGAGGTAGATAAATGAGGAAAGAGAGAAGACAACTGCTGGAGATGCTAACTAAGTTGAGAAGTGCTAGCATCATGAGAACCAAGAGTAGAAGAATCGTAATCATCTGTAGATGTGTGTGGCACTATAGTAGCAGAAGTATCATCACTAATAAATTCTCACTCCATTAGTCTTCAAAAATTTTTAGAGTGAGGTTACGGATTTTCTTCTTTGCACGTAGAAAAATTTTAATAGCATGAGACCATGAATGGTAATTACTGTCATTCAATTTAATTGAGGTAATGGGTCTCATTTAATCATCCACATAATGACTCTTAAGATCGTCTGAAGCATCCATGATGATAAACAGGAACAAAAAATGTCAAAGAACGATGCTGAATAAACACAAAAACTAAAACCAAATAGTGCTTCAACCACTCATGAAGCAGCAGTAGCATATGAAGAATAAGTGCACTTGGAGCCTTGGACAGAGGAAGAAACCATAAAAAAACACAACCTAATGTTCAAAAATAGCACTGCAGAGACCAAAATCAAACACCCAATTGAAATGAATACTATAGGAGCATCAAGCAGCTATAGGAATCTTGTAGGAGTAGAACCGACCACTATGGTACCCTATAAGAGTAGAGTCAACTGCCATAGGAGAAGAGAACTCAACAAAAACCAATCAAAACTCCAAAATTTGATCAAGAACACATGTAGAACCCTAAATCGCACCTTTTAGAGGGAAATAAAACCATTGAATCCCTTCGAATCCATAAAAAACACATATCGCAAAAATTGGTCTTGTTTTTTGGAAAAACATTTGAAAATGGAAAACACCTTAAAAAAATTGGCAAAAATAACCACAAGAATCAAGAGAGAGATGCTCCAATCAGTGGGTTCTAATCATCAGAAAATGATGATGTCAGCATGATGCCATCATCGGAAGGATCACTTCAACATGACATCATCACCGAAATGCTGATGTCAATGTTCTGTTCACTCCACTTCGAGCTTGATCCTTTCTACTATGATTTTTTATGATATTTGGCTTTCAATTGCCGTTCTAGGACCAAGTAAAGTTATATTAGGGTTTCTATGAAGGAAAGAAAGAGAGAAGAGAGAAGAGAAAAGAGAGAAAATAAAGTTTTGGTTGCATATCCTCTGTACATCACCAACTATTTATATCATGCAAGGGAAAGTATGAAGATTACAATATTGCCTCTACTTAAGTACTTTAGCTTACAAAATAAGAACCTGATAAATAAGAACTTTAACTCTCCAACGATGATAAAACTTCATTCCCATTTTAAAATAGTGATGTTTAAGAATGCTTATTCATTAATTGTGCAAGGAACAAGTTCCAGAATACCATGGTAATGGTTATAGTGGCAATTGAGATGGATTGTTGTCTTGTTTGATGGTCATTTTTGTTAAATTTGGAATTATATTATTGATAAAATTAATTAATATTGATTTGTTAATTTTTTTTATATTTGTGGGGGAAAGGAAGTTGAGGAAGAAAACATTTTTGGTCATGTAATTTGTTCATGGTTGAATGAATTGTATTTTTTTTTTTTATAAGTAAATCACACATATTTGCCCCTTAAGGGGACTTGAACCCTCAACCTCTCCCATATGGGAAGGTGGAGGAGATACCAACCAAGCAAAAACTTATTAGTAAATTATAATTAAATTATTAGAAATATTAACTAAAAAATGTGATGCAAAGGTTGTCCTTTTTCATCAGATATGATTAAAAAATGATTCTGGGTTTTATATCAAAGTAATCCCACGCATCGGGCAGGCATGCGCTTGGCTAGAGTGTGTGTGTGTATAATTGTGATTAGAGTTATATATGATATAATATGAGGAATTTAGTCATCCATGTCGACTAAGTAACTATAAGTAGTTTGTCTTACCAAGGCAACAACTCATCAGGAATGGAAAATATTATCAGTCTAATACCTTCAGCTCCTTTTATTACGAAGTGATTAGTTTAGAGACATCAAATGGTAAGCATGAGATTTTCTCAACTGTATTGAATGAACTATCATTTCTAATTAAAATATGCAGATGGAATAGATAGCAAATCAACACAAAAAGAGAGTCTTGTACAACAAAACTCTATCAACGGAAATTCACAACTGGATTCATTGTTGTTTATTGGAATTCTTGATATATTGATGAGAGTTGACACACAAATCCACAGCTTAAAGGTCGGTCGTGATGGAACAAAGCTAACTTACAGACTTTTGCAACTGCCGTTGGATTATTCCTCTGTTTTATTAGTTCTGTTTTTGTTGCCATATATCAAACCAGCATCCTGGAAATAATTAATTGAAATTCAATGTCAAAATTAAGTTTTAAAAAAATGTCAGAAATTAAAACAGTGAAAGCAGTCACAATCCCATATAAGAGAAAAATAGAGAAGGTTGAGTGGTGGTAGTACCTGAGGATCAGGGATGGGTTTTCGCTTCTCGACATAACGATAAGGATCTGAAGCAGCGGCTAGAGCTGCCCTTTCCTGAAAGGCAATAGATTAACAGAAAAAAATAGTTAATTGAAAATGTCCAAAGATATGGAATTCTGTGAATTTGAGGTCAAGAAAAGAAATTAAAAAGAGAAACAAGTAATCAATGGTTTAAAAATAAGATCAATATAGGAGAAATAATTTGATTAAAGAACCTGCTGTTCTCGCTTGAGGTCTTGAGAGGGCTTGACCCAAAGAAAGTAGGCTAGGGATCCGGCGACGACCCACGAGGCTAGGTTGCTTCCTCCCCTCAGACCACCCATCGAATTGCCTATGAAAGACCTCACATTTCCTAACGTTCTTCTCCAACTGCTAGCCATCTCCTGACCCCGAATTCTTTCTAGGGTTTATAAATTTAGGAATTCAGAACGAGCGAAGATATCAGTATCAGATCAGATCATGATGCTGTCCGCAGCCTGGTAGCACAGTTTGTTCGAACTTCGGTGACAAATTTCTCACCAACGAGGCGTACTTACCATACGTGTTTGGTTGTTCTAGTTCCAACAGTGAAGTATTTTGCCTATCCCTTTTTTCGGCCACGTATCAAACTGGAGGCCACAAATTGAAATTTTTTTCTAAAATAGAGTTAGTTTTAAAAAAAAAGTTTTAAGAATAAAATTTTAGTAAATTTATTTATTAAATTAAAATTATTTGTGAAATCATCTTAAATATGATTTTAAAAAAAAAATTTAAATTGCTTTTAAGAAAACGTTTTCTTAAAAGACAATTTCTTAATAAAAAAGATTTTAAAAGTGTCTTTCTAAAAAAAAATTTAAAAAAAAAATTATTTAAAATCGTCTTTTAGAAAAACGCTTTTAAAAGCGTCTTTTTAAAAAATAATTTTAAAAATGTCTTTTTGAAAGACAATTTTAAAAAAATAACCCTATTCTATAAATGATTAATTTTAAAAATAATTAATTTATGAAATGATGTCATTTTAGAATATAATGCATTAATATAATCATTTTTGTCCCATTTTAACATTATAAAAACTCGAATTAGCAAATTACGGAGACCACAAAGAAATAAAAACCGACACAAGGCCTTGGACATCGAAGTTAAACCAAATAAGAAACGACTAGAAGAAACCGCTTTATAAAAATGACAATAGAAAAGAAATTATGAGAATAAAAGTCAAAACGGTAAAGTGCGCCAACCAAACAAGACATAAGCACAAAATGAAAAAAAATGATAAAAGTGAGAGCTAAGGAGTTTTGAACCCTTAACCAAGTGAGGCAAGCACTTTGACACCCAAAAATTTACCAAGAAGGCTCCCGATAAGATTCCCATTTCTAAAATTAAGGGCTTAAGCCTCATGAAATTTGATCTTTTAGAAAATAAGATCCTCAAGATTGAATTTTTATCTAAGTGCTACGAGTGCCTATTCCGTACTCAAACAAAAACTCCAGCTTTGAAATTTTGTTGTCTTCCTTTCAGTTTTCTTTCAAATCAACAACCTTACTCACAAAATCCCTTTACTCCGAATTCTCTCACCATTTTGTTGGGTCTACTCCATTTTGTTGCTTTTAAACATAACATAACCCATCCTTTTCATCTTTTTCCACTTACAAAACTCTAGCTTTGAAATTTTGTTGTTAATCGCCTAATGGACTTGGGAGGTAATTTTGATTAATTGAAACAAAATAAATCATTATAGGATATTTAATTCTTTCCTTTTGTTTGGTGAGGGAAATTTAAATTCAGAATTAACAGTGTAGATCTTATTGAGGTGATATTAAAAGGGTGCTTAAATTTTGCTCAAAAAATGAAGGGGACATTTCTACATTACTCTTCAAATTATAACTTTTGATACTCAGGTAACCCATCATTGCACATGCTAGCTAATGAATGGAAAATTGAAATCATAATCTCTTGTTTAAATTTTTATTATGGAGAAAATAAAGAAGATTTGGAGAGAAATTATTAGTAGAAATATTTGGAAAGAGAGAAAAATTAAAATATCAATTACACCCTTAAATGCATTTTTTTATACAAGCGATGTGGAAAAGGAGAAAATCCTAAATACTATGTGTATGCAGCGACTCGAACTAGAGTTTGAAAAAGATGGATCTCTCCATCTCATATAGTCCAACTTGAGTCCCTTAAATACATTTTAAAAATTAAGGCAATTGTTCTTCCTTTTAAAATTTATAAAAAGAGTATAATTGTCAACTACTTTATATATATTTTCTTCTTTTTTTTCTTTCACTAACTATCCAAATAAGAAATAATAAATTTCTTCTCATTTCTCTCCTAAACATTCAAATAAAGTGGAGATGATCAATTTCTTTTCTTTTCTCTTATTTTCTCTTTTGATGAGGAAAAAAATATACCCTTCATTATGAGTAAACTCGTGCCCCCCTCCCCAAATTCAAGTTACCTATTGGGATTACATTTAAAAGGCAAAGTCTTCTAATCAAGAAAGGAATCCTATCTTAAATCCATAGCTTGTCAGGAAAATAAGAACTTCTATTTCAACAAGGAAACTGCTAAACTCAATAGCTCTTAGAACCTATAAATAAAGCATGCACGTACACTTAAAAAAAATATATAGTGATTTTTATTCACAAAATATGAATTATTCATTCCATTTATACTAATTTGATCTTCGGAAAGCATTTAGGTTGACACCCTTGTGCCCTTAATGTAATAACTTGGAAATTTTTTTTTTTTTTGGGAATAAAATTTTTTTTTTATGGATATGCATGTATGTATGTTATGTGTGTAGGTAGATATAGTGAAATGTGTATGTATGGATATGTGTATGTTATACATGTATGGTGGGTATATTATGTGTATATATATATAATGCATTAAATATATATATATATATATATATCCGTGTGTGTGTGGACTGTGTATGACCGTGTGTGTGTGTGTGGGTTTGAGTGTGCAACACACAATGGGGTATGGAGGGGCTGTTGGGTGTAAGTGAGTAGGTGAGCTGGTAGTGTGTGGAAGTAAGTGTGATCTGTGTGTATGTGTATGTCAGAAGGGTTGAGTGTGTGCAGGCCAAACCGTAGGGAGGGAGAGAGAGAGAGAGAGAGAGAGAGAGAGAGAGAGAGAGAAATGGGGCAGTGTGTGTGAGGTGTATTCATACACTTGTGTGTTTGAGAAAAAGGGAAGATCAGAGAGGGAGGAAACCAAGGAATCAAAAGGGGGAAGGTTAGAGGCAAGGTAAGGAGGGAGAGGTGCCATTACAGAGGTAAGAATCACAAACCCGTATACTTTCTCTCTCTAAAATTTTCTATGTGTGCAACTTGTTTTGAAGCATGATAATTTGTTTAAATGGTAGGGATTTGTAGAGTACGAAAAATGAAGATTAATGCAAAAAGAATGAACTAAAATGGTTGAGAAATGAGTGAAGAAAATGGAGTTGCCGGTTGTGTAGGATAATCGGGTTTGGGGGTTTTGTGCCTTAAAACTTAATCTAAATGACCTAGAACTAATTCTATAAGATGCAGAAAATGAATGAAGGTGATTTGAGCTTGAAACAGTGAGGAAAATGCCATTAAATGGGTTGGCCGGAGAGTTGACCGGAGAGGTTTGACTCCCTATTCGTGAAGATTGGGAGGTGGTCAATGAGAGATAGGGTTAGGGTTGAGGTCTTGGAGGGAAGTGGAAGAAAATGACATTAAAAAATGGGGGAAATCTTATCGGAACAGTGTCGCCAGCGCTGGAGAAGACACCAAAACCTCGCCAGAACCTTACCGAAAAAAAGGGGAAGAAAGAGTATTGTTCAAGGCCTGGGTTCGGGTCGGGTCGGGTCGGGTTCGGGTCAGCTAGGGTCGAGTTAAAACCGACCCACCCTACACGTGTCAGCCGTATGTTTTAAATTTAAAATGGGATTTGGGGTGTTTGGCTATAGGGTTAGTAAATTAAAATTGGAATTAAATTGAGAATAGGAATATCTTATCCCTATTTTGGACTTAGCCACAATTTGGCTATTCGGATTTGAGATGGGAATTTTGAAATTTTGATTTAACCCCAGAACTTTGAAAAATCTCAATTCGACCCCAGAACTTTTAAGTAATTATAGTTTGACCTCCCTGAATAAAATATTAATTAAATTAATTATATTGATTTAATTATTTTAAATATCACAAAATGGTCCGAAGTCCAAATGGGACAAGTCATTAGTGTATTTTGACTATCTTGACCATTCTGAGACCAATGATGAGGTCCGTTTTATAAGACAGGATTTCAAAAAATAAAAGGCCCATAATAACATTAAAAATTACCAAAATGCCCCTAGGTTAAAATGTAGTCAAACAAACTCTGATTTAAGTAAACAAATAGTGAAATTTTATTATCTCAACCATTTCGGATTCAACCATGGGGTCCGATTTACGAAAAGAGGTCTCAGGATGTGAGAATCCGTAAAAGTGTAAAATAACCGTTTTGCCTTTTTTAGTACAGAAGTCCAAATTGAATTCCACGAAAGCCTAAACCGACTTTGTTCAACGTTCCAGACTCAATAGTAGAGTTTATTTTAGCAAAATAAAAACTCATAAAATAAAGACACAAAATTTTATGAATAGCATAATTCAAGTAGCAAATGAACTGAGTTATATTTCATGATTTTAGGAACACTGAAAGGCAAAGAGAAGGTGATCTGACCTTCTGCATTCTCACTGTTAGTTCCGCTATGCTACAAGTACGACTCTTGGGTTGAGACAAACCCATCAGGTATGATATATTGTGCTAAGTAAGAAATAGGATTAAGTTAGGAATAATTGCCATGTTGACTTGATGATTCACATATCTGTTTGATTGGTTATATGCTTAAATGTTTCTTGTTATCCTTTTGAAAAGTTCGGTTAAGTGATGGATGTGAATCATGACTATATGTATATTCCATGTGTTAGCATAATATGTGAATTATATTTTTGAAAATTGTTGAGATTATGAAATGTGTAACCTAAAGCATGTGTTTAAATGGACTATGTATGGCATGTACCCTTGATGAAGAGATTTTGTAATTGGAATGTTATTGTGTGATACATTATTTAAAGCATGTTTCATGTATGGATAAGATGCTTTGTTGAGATTACATCATGGCATAGTGGAATCAGAGCATATTGGCATGGTGTGATTCCTTGGAACATGGTGTGAGTTGAGCACGTGGTGCTGTACATTATGAGGGTGTAGATCCTGTGGTGAAAAACCCAAAATCGGCTATTGATACTCGCATGCCAAACGGGGTCCAGACCATGAAGCGAGACATACTATGGTACTCGCAGGCCTGCGGGGAAGGTCTGTAAAGCGAGACATGGGTGTGGCACAGAGTTGCATGGGTGTGTCACGCATACTGTTCATGTACTGCATTAATGATATTGGATGACATTTAGATATAAATGTACACTTGCACATGCCACGCCTTAATTTTATTTTTTGCATTAGCATTATATTATACCAGCAGTTGAACTGACCCATTCGTGGGATAACACATTACAAATGATGCTCCCGACACTTGAAACTTGAGGAAGTCTTGCAGAGTGGAGGAGACATGACCTTATAACAATTTTGGCCCTTAGGGGCATATTTTTTATGTTGTACAAGGGCTTAAGCCCTAGACTATTTCATATTTATTTTTATGTCATGAGACAATGGACATGGTTTATGGAATTGTATCAGAACCTGAATGGAGTTGGTATTGGAATGCATGTGATTGTTGTCACGACCCGAAACCCACCCTACGCGGATTACCGGATCGCGACCGCCGCCCCGAGACCCGAAGGCCTCGAGACAAGACTCGCATAGGCAGCGGTATCGAATAGATGTGCGTTATGTGGTTGCGGAAGCGTGAAAAACTTTTTTTTTTTTCTTTCTTATTTAAAATTTGCACATCCGTCCGATACTGCCGCTATTCTCAATGGTACACATGTTCACACATTCATATAAAATCAGAGCATAACTAAAACTTAAAAGGCTTCATAATTAAAATCTTAATTCAACTGCCCCGTGGGGCTTAATACACGTCCTTAAGATATCAGCTAATACAAAACATATTAATCAGAGTTCATGTGATTTTTCCCCAAAAGAACTCCTCAAGCAAATCTTCCCAAAAGCTAGGTTCATCCTTATAGTCTTCAAAAATCGATCTGCCCTTAGTCACCTGAAAGGGGGGCGGATAAAATCCGGGTAAGCTAATCAAAGCTTGTGAGTAATTCCTGCATTCGTCATGGGGTTTTCAACTGGTAGTGGTTTTAGCACATGAGGGTTTATGAAATACTCACTACCATTTGCTTGTACATTTTAGAGCACAGAATATATGCATTCTTAACACGATAGCTTTGAACAATTAAAGTATTCAAGCTAAATACACATTTTCTTCAAATAGAGCATATGCAATTTAAAAAGCATATAAACACGTGAAATAGAATAGGGATAATACCTACTTCTATTTTCAAAATCACTTGTCATCTTTTCTCTTTTATTAGGCGGAATCCGTTTCGAACCAGACTCTCATTTTACTGCCAATACTGTCGATGGAGATATCTCATTTGCCTGGGGGATTAGATCCTTCTACCGGGCATGTACTGTTGAATCCCGAAGGATTTCAACCATCATAGAGGGTGGTACTTAGTACCGTTTATCTTATAAAACATTTGTCACATGACTTCTTCAATAAATATTTTTCATGAACATTTAAAGCATGAAATGTATAAATTCTACAATAAAGCTTCAAATACACGTGATAATCAAATTCAGAATATTAAAGGGGTTTGCATTTGATTTAGACATGCTGATTTATTTTCAAGAAAAGAGCTGAATTTAAAACGTTTAATAAGCATGCCGTAACAGAATATTTTAAAAGAACGGAATCATATAAAGACTGAATTTGATATTCAAAGGCTGCAATAACATGAGCTTAAAACTTCTTCAAATATATGGAGTTAAATCTCCAGTTCAAATACAGGGTTACTCACCTCGGTCCTTTAGGGTTAGCTCTACTGAGGCGCCTTCCCTTTAACTTTCTCTTTCCTTAGCCTATCAAGATTTATGAAGATTTCATAAATTTTCATATGTACTTAATCAACTTCACCACTCACTAAGTGTAGACTGTGAGAAGCCTAAATTCTCATACCTGTCTGTCTTATAACTGTAATACAGATCTAGTAACTCATGTTCTTAATGATAATAATATTACCTGCGACCATTCGGCTAAGGTTTCTGTGTTCTCTCTCTCCTCTTCCAATTTCCTTTTTTCCTCCTTCTTCTTTTTATCCTCCGCCACCATGGCCTTGGTGGGTGATTTGAACATGAAGGGGCTTACCGAGACGACCTCTGTCGCCTTGGCTATCTTGACAAATCTGTCGATCACTCTCTGTCGACGCAACAGCTCTTACATGAAGGCCTGTTGCTTTGGGTCCTTGGCCCTTTGGGCCTTGGTCATGATCGTGTACTTGGGTCGTTGTTCTTCCATGATTTACCTAAGATCAATTTATGAGTTAGAAATTTTTATTCTAAGGTTGATGAGTTGTCATGTCTTCGTATATGCCGTAGATTAGTACTTTGGCATCACTTTAATTTATAGTCATCCGATAGATGCTATTCATCAAATTTTATGTATTTTTATTTTAGACATCTCTTTTGGTCGAATAGACTCTACCATTGAGTCCGGAGCGTCGAAGGAAGTCAGTTTAGGCCTTCGTAGAATTTAATTCGGCTTAAGAAATGTTAGGGGTATTTTGGTAATTTATACCTTAACGTGTCTAAATTTTTTCGGAGTTCCGTCTCGTGAAACGGACCCCACCATTAGATTCAGAATGTTCCAAATAGTCAAAATATACTATTTATTTATTTCATTTGGACCTTGTTTGACTCATTTATGAGGCAGGGGTATTTTGGTCATTTTGACATTTTTAGGGGTCTTTAATTTTTCGGGGCCTCATCTCATGTCACGGACCTCACCAATGGACTCAGAGGGTCCAAGATAGTAAGGTTACATATATGACTTGTAATTTTTGGACAACGGACCATTTCGGAGTATTTAATTTAATTAATTTCATTTAATTAAATTAATCTAATAAATATAGTATATATATATATATATATATTTAAGGGGGGATTATGGAACAGGTTGAATAGGGTGGCACGCTGGCCAGCGTGTCACCTCCCTCCCCATACGTCCCACGTTCGAATCCTGTAAGGTGCAATTGCACCTTTTTTTATTTTCGGATTTTATTAGGTTTATTATATATATATATATATTGGTTCGCATATATGGCACACGCGCATGCGTGGCCGAGTGGAAAGGGAGTGCATGGGCGTGTGGGGGTTAGGGGTTCGATACCCCGTAGCAACAAATCTTTCCCTTTTCTTTTAATTTAAACCGTTATATATATATATATATATATATATATATATATATATATATCCCAATGCCCAAAACGACGTCGCCCCATTAATTCGGTGGCAAGCCCAGAGGCTGCCACGCGTCCGAGTCGACACGAAAATTTTAAAAGACAGAGTCAACTCACTGTCGTCTTCCCCATTTCTTCCCCACTGTAACCCTAGTTGCAGGTTTCCATTTCTTCCTATTTCGTGGATTTTGGCCAACTGTTTTGCTGCTGTTTTCAACCTAAAATGTTTCTAAAACATTATGGAGTGTTTTGGCATTCATTTGGAGATTCGAATGTGGCTCAAAAGCTTGGTTTAAGCCACGATAATCCGAACCTGTTCATCGTTGGTTCATGGTCATTTCTTCATCATTTTTAGTGAGGTTGGGCTTATTTTGATCCCCTCTTCATGAGGATTCAATTCCCATTCATGGATGTTGGTTTAAATGAGAGTTTAAGGGTTTGGGTTGTAAACCCGTAACCTGCAAGTTCATGTTCGGAGGTCTTTTTTTGAGCTTCGTGGTCGCGTATTAGGGTTTTTGGCATGCTATAAGGGTCTAGTTTAGGTTTTGATAAACCAAATCTGGTTTGGTGTGACTCAGTTCAGACCTGCTTCAAGCAAGGTCCATCCATGGCTGCCTTGTGTACGGCTTGTGCTTCTTAGGTGTTTTAGGTCGAGATTTTCATGCCTAATTCATGTATATTCATCCTAATCATCATATATGCTAAATCAAAGGCTTAAAACAGATTCATACATATAAAGATTCTAGAGAGAGAAATTCAAGTGTTTGAGGGTTTACCTTGTTTCAAACTGTTTCTCTCTCCCTTGCTCCTTGCTTCCTACTTCTGAATGTCCCAGAAACTCCTTCAAACTCTCCTTCACTCTCGGATGGTTGTGTGTGTGTGTACAAGTACCATGTATTCTTGTATGAAGAAAGTGAATCATGGCAAATTTCTGATTGCCCCTCTCTTTGGGTTAACCCATTTCAGGCTTCTTCATGAGTGGCCTGAATTGCCACTGTTGGGCAGGCCATGAGTGGCCGGTTGTGTGTGTGTGTGGTGTTTGACTCACATATATATATATATATATGTATATATACATGGCTTACCCTTAATACCCTTGGATAATACACATACCTCTCTCACTTTTGTACACTTTGGACAATAGCATGCCCTATTATACATACATTTCATACATACATATTTTGGCATACATGCATGCATGCATACACATACCCATATATACATATTCATGTATAATTATATATATATTTAAGGTTATAATTATTTATACAGTATATATATTTTTTGTATTTAATTATGTATATTAATTGTTACTATTTATTTCTTATACTTAAAATAATTAATTACTTTAAAAAAATTAATTATTTTCTTAAATGTATTATCTTGTACTAATCTTCGTATCCTCGTAATACGTGCCCAATTTCTCGTACTCGTATCAACAATCGGTAGTTGACATGAAAATATAATTATCATCAAAATCGACATGTTGGTGATTGCAACGAAAGTGATGTACAGTCATCCTGACTTTTCAGGACATTTACTTAAAAGTTCGTGCGTCGGGGTCGACACCAACCTTGTTACTAAAGGCGTTGATTTCCAATTTCAACACAACAGCTTAATAGTCCCTAATTTGGGTCGGGGTATTACAATTGTCCTTTATTTTCTTATTATTTTATTGTCTTTTAGTTCCGTTACACTTACCCCCGGGTTCGTGGAAATTCGTGGCGTGACATCTAAAGCTCCATTTTCTTTATTGTAAGTCCTCCTTCTTGGATCATGTTTTGAACTATCTCGCTGCTTTCTATTTTCTTTTACTGTTACAATAAAAATCTATTAGCCCTAAAGGTTTCAACCTAAAGGCCATCTAGTAATTTTGATGATAATATGACATTGATTGTGGTACTAATGATTTACCACTGAGTCTTTGTCACATCCCGAAACCCATCATATGTATATTAGGGGATGCAAGTATACTTAACCAAAATCCATACAAATACACATCAGAACAAATTTAAATACTGCAATGAAAACAATTACACATGTTACATCCATCCATCAAGTATCTAGATAGGTTATCAATTTTTTTTTTTGAAACATTACATTCATCAACATTATATTTCTTACATCAAGCTTGAATACTTCACAACATTAGTCATTGCTAATTCCTGATCACATCAACTGCGAGTCCCATATCCCACGTTCACATCTCGGACATATCTGAACTTCATACTTACGTTAACTGTGAGTCCCATACTTCACGTTCACATCTTGGACATATATGAATTTCATACTTACACTAATTGTGAGTCCCATACCTCATGTACACTTCAATTCATTGCACTTCACTATAGTTATGGGTCCTATACCCCACCTTTTATCAAAACTTCAAACTTTACTTCTTTACCAGAAATATCTTGGGTAATATCCATGTGAGCTTTATGAAAAGCTCGTGTGTAATTCTAGTACATTGTCATAGATTTTTCAACTGATAACATTTTGAAGCAAAAAGCATTTTATGATAAAATAAGTTATCGAATGATCACATTTCGATATAGAACATGATTACTTAAATCATAAAGCATTTAAGCACATAGACTTGAAACAGTAACTTAAACGAGAAACATTTCATGATGATTCAAGTAAAGTATATCATTTCTTAAATACATAGCAGAATTTCCCTTTCTGGCACAAAACGTAGACTTTTAGTTCTTTATATAAAATAGAATGCATAAATCCTTTATCGAATCAAGAGTGTAAAATACTTTACTTATAAAGAATAAGGATTAGAAATCATTTTCATTAAACAAGAGGGTAAAACCCTATATCATAAATCAGAAGGATAAAATTATCATTTTCATAAAAATAGAGGGGTTCAAAAACCTTCTTCCATTTCATGACTTATCATCTTTTTACTTTACACGAGAATCTGTATCAATTTGGACTCTAAGCTTAATAGGAAGTCAATATAATTTACATTAATACATGACCTAAACAAGAGAGATCTCTAGCCTTCTTGCGTACAGGAGTGAGTCCCAAAAGAAATACTAAATAGGAGTGCTTATGCACTAATTATCTTACGTCACTGGTTCACAAACAGAATCATTTAAAACGTTGGTTTTCAATAGCACTTAAACATAGCTTTGACTAAGAAACATTCATTTTCAAAAGAAGATATTTATCAAAAATTTTGCAAACAAAGATAGGCATGCTTGAAATAAGAGTCATATAAACAACTTGGCTTTTAAATAAACACATTTTCAATTCAAGATAGTACTTTCAAAACAGAACATGAAGCATGCTTAAAAACAAGAGTCATATAAATAACATGGCTTTGAATTAAAATATTTCATAAATCATGGAGTTAAATTCTACTTCAAATTGTAAGATTACTCACCAGTGGTCCAGAGTCTACAGTCCTTCCTTACTTGACTTGTCTTGGCACTTGTTTTATCCTTATTCCCTTACTAGTGATCCTAAATCATGATTTAGAATACATTGGTACTATATTAGTACACATCTCAACTTAATCCTTTGCTTACTTATTATTCTTAACCTCTTCTGGACTTAATTATACTGTTTAGGATTTCCTCACGGTCTTTAATTGGGATTTCTAACACTTCGTAACTCATCGTGTGGTTTACTTTAGCTTTTAGGGGCATTTTGGTCATTTTTCTTTATGTAATATATTGTTTGGTTCGTCATTTCCCTAATCAAACTTCATTTTTGAGTCTAGACGATCTTTAAAGCATTAACATAGGTCTTTTAATTTCATCTACACTCTTCTGGTAGCTTTAGTAAGTCTTAAGAATGTATTAGTCATTTTTTAGTTTGTTACCGAATCTTATTTTCCTTAAAAGGATGTCATTGTTAAGTCCAGAATGTCGAAGATAATAAATTTAGGCTTTTTCGGGATCTTAATTTGCCTATCTGTGACTTATATTAAGTCTAGGGGCATTTTTATAATTTTACACTTTCACGTGTCATATTTTTTGGTACTTTGTTTGCTAAAATGGACTTTACCATTAAGTCTGGAATGTTAAAGAAAGTCATAATAGTCCTCCTCTGACATTTAACTGACTTTTGGCGTCACTAAGGGCATAATGATAATTATGGCATTTCACGTGTCTTAATTTTAAAGACTTCGTTTTGTAAAATAGACCACGTCATTGGGTCCGAAACGTAAAAAAATGCTAAGATGGACACTTTTTTTATTTTATTCGAACACACATAACATTTAATTTAATCAATTTAACTATTTACATAATATATAGATTTTGTGTAAAATATATAACAAGCCACAATAGTGGCATGCTAGTGGCTTGGTTAACCATAAGTGCTTTGGTCTTTGTGGTTTGGGGTTCAAATTCGAGGGCAACCTTTTTTTTTTTTCCAAACATTCATGGAACCAAATGGCGGACAAGGTTTAAAATTAGGGATAGGATATCCTATCGAGGTTTGGCCAATCTCCTATCTACGTAGCCAAACACCTATTTTCTTTTAAAAAAACCTTTTAATTGACTCAAAACGACATTGTTTCACCTTAAAACCAAACTCATTTTATCATTTAGTCAGGACCCGAACTGAGCCCCGGTCCAAGTTTGTCATTTTTTCATCATCATCTTCCTTGAGAAGGCACTGTTCAATACAAACCCTAGTTTTTTCAGTCCTTATTTCATGGCTTTTCAAGCACCCAATTGACCTATTTTTTAGCTTAATCATTCCCTAAATCTCTAACTTAACTTTTCTCGTTGATTTCATGTCCTATAGCATATTGGAAAGCTTAGTTGAAGCTCTAATTGCTGATTGTATCGAATCTTGGTTCAAGCTCGTTTCTCCATCGAACTTGGTGGGGTTTGGCCTACAATGATCTTCTCAACATAGGGATTCATATTGTCACAACCCGCAACTCACCCTCTGCGGATTAGCGGACCACAACCATCTAACCCAGCCCTTTCGTCGAACCGGACCTGATCTCCCGGTTACACTATCATTAGTAAAACTAACATGTAACCATATACATCATCATATATAAACATAGCGGAAGGCATCAAGTGAAAGGTTATATGTGCATATCATTCTTCCAATACAAAAATACAGCCTGTAAAATTTCTAATACATCTTCTCGTTCCCAGGACATGAATACACGGAAGTGCTACAAGATTGTACTACTATTACCATTACTTGCCAAAAATGTCTAACCTATAGTCGCAGCCTCCTAAGGTCTGTCCTCCGTGCCAGTCCTTGAAATCAACATATAAGTTTGGAGTGAGCTAAACTAAGCTTAGTAAGTAAGTCCCCCCTACTCTGCCATGTGTATATGATCTAGAAATAAACTGAATAATCCAATAACAAGGATATGATAAAAATTCAATATCATAGAAACAATCATAGCTCGTCAATGACTTTCAAATGATCAAGAATACAGATAATAATCAAAGAAAATCTAGTCTGAAAGACAACATCAAATGTTACAGTCAAAAGTTGTCAAATACATGATCATTGTAAATACTCAATCAACGTTGTATAACTACATGATCATTCATATAAGAACATGATCATACTATGAATCTCAATAAATAGATAGTGATGTCAAAATTGGTGGATGAGATCAACTACGGGGCCCGGCTACCCCTTGTGTGCATAAAGTACTGAGGTCAATAATGTAAACTGTGTCCTCTAGGACCGCTGTCAGGCACTATGTCTCGACATAGCCATGATAGAAACTGGTCCCCGTACTCGGGACAAGACCTCGTACTCGGGTCATACTATGCATCCAGATGGAGTTTGTGATTGAGCACAAATCCAACACTGATAAATATCAAGATCATGCTATTCTCCACGGAAGAGAATGTGGATCATAACTAGTTCAAGGCAACATAATAAAACTATAGCTTTTTACGACTATGTTATCGAGTTACCAAGAATAACAACATCTGGCCCCTCTTGGCCCTACGTACAAATGTACAGAAGGGTCTTTTGCACAAATGCACAGGAACTCATAATCAAGATATAACATCATCAATAAATATAGGAACTCATGAACAAGATACAACATTGTCGCTAAACTATTCCACTGATAGGCAATATCATATAACTGGAATCATAGAGAATCTGATATGATAATAAATAGTACAAGTGCGTATAGAAAAAACTGTGACATGGTTGAGTGTACTACATACAGAGATTGGATATTACTTACTTTGAGTTCTTAACGTTGCATTTCCATTTGGTTATTACAATAGCTTTTCCATAGCTTTCTTTCCATTTCTCGTCATTTGAATGGTCCTATAATCATAGATTAAAAATATATAACACATTGAATCAGTATCTATTTCATCTTTATACTTCTGATAAATTCATTAAGTCATAAGGACGTATTTGTCATGTTTTAGTTTATTATCGGGTCTTATATTTAAATTTTCAAGTCTTTTGGATCTCATTTGGTATCGATTTTTGATTACCGGGATACATCAATCATTTTTCATTTTATACTTTTACTATTTCGGAGTCTTATTTCGACCCTCAATTTTCATACTTATGCTTATGACAGTCAATTATATCAGATTGGTCCTCTTTAGAATTTATTCGGCCTTTACTGTGTATTTTTCATGCTTACGGGTATTTCAATCATTTTACATTTTATGAAATCCTAACCCTGAATCACTATTTAGTCATTCATACAAGTTCATAATTATTTGGGCTTCCATTGGTATCAATTTCGTCCAATTTGGACTTTATTTAGGCTTCGTACTATATTAGGGACATTTTAGTAATTTTATATCTTATGACAGAATCACCCCGGAGTCTCCGGATGTCCAATCTGACATTTTTCATTATATCCGAAACATCCACAAATGTTAAGATAGCCTTTTCCAGATCTCAATTTGAACTTTATTTACTTTATTTATGGCGCAAGGGTAAAATCATCATTTTACCCTTCTTATAAAATAATTTAATTAATTAATTAATTATTAAATTATTTTTCAAGGGTTTATTTGAATTTAATTTCCAAATCTTGGGCTAAAACAGAATTATTTAGAAGTTTTGGGGCCAATCCTCAATTTAACAAAGTTCTGGTTTTTCTTTATTTTAATTAAATCATTGAACTAGTGGGTTCATGGCTTAAAACCCTAAACCAGTCCAAGTGACCCTTGAACCAGCTAGTTCAGTCTACTTCAGAGAACCGGAGTAGCATAACCCTGTTATACTCCTTATCCACATTTAGGTTTTCCTCAAACCTGATTTTTTATTTATTACTTTAGTATTCAAACAATCCAATTGTCACTTAAACCAAACATTAAACGGTGTCGTTGTGTTAACCTTGTTTGTGTTCGGTCGGGTCTTGAGCCGACCCGACCCAACCCAAGGTCTAATCCATTAGTAAAACAGACCCATCTGCTTCACAATTTTCTGGTTACTATTCCGGCGTCGTCTCCAACGCTGGAACTACAAATCATTTTCTATTGTTTCTTTTTATTTTGACATTTGTTTTTCATGGTTTTTTATATAAAATCGATTTTAGAGACTTCACCAAAGCATTTGGGACTATTTTGAACCTTAAATAACCTATTTTTCGACACCCACATGGGTTTTCCAACATTGCACTGGTTTAGATATTTTGGCCATAAAATGGTCATTTGTGGACCATTTTTCATAATGTAAGTTGTTTTGGACTCCTGAAATGATTTTCTACTCATTTCTAAGCTTAAAACTAAGTTTGATTTAACTTAAAATTTCACCATTCTTGGCCGAGTTGCAGACCTCTTTTTTTTTCCTACATTTTCCTTAGTGTTTTGATTCCAAATGATTCAAAATTTAATATACAACAATCTAAGTACAAATGAAAACATCTAAACTTAAATTAGTACCTGATTTGCCAATTTCCCCTTTTCCCAAAATTTTCCTTTTTGTTTTTCTTCTTCTTCTCCTCTTCTTCTACGCCACAACTTCTCTTTCTCTCTCTCTCTCTCTCTCTCTCTCTCTCTCTCACTATTTCTTTTCTTTTGTTTTTGAAGTTCAATTGAGGTTTTAGTGTGAGTTTAGTTTAGATTTGTTTATTTTTTTTAATGTTATTTAATCAACACGCACACGTGCACATGGCTGTATGCAGCCCTCTCTCTCTCTCCCTCTCTCTCTCTCTCTCTCTCTCCTCCTTTTCTCATTTCTTCTACAGAATTCTATTCAATTCTTAATACTACTTAATTATATTTTATACATAGATATAATGTATCCGTATGTATATAATATATATATATATTATATATACATATATTTAAATCCTAATTGGGCCTATTTGGTTATAAGTATATGAAATTGGAAATTTAATTAAAAGCCGAATGGGATATCTTATCCCTGAATTGGGCCTATCCATTGTTTGGCCTGGTCCAAATCAGAAAAATAAAAGGGATTGTGTAATACCCTGAAAATCCGACATGACCCAGACTATATTCTGACCTAATAAAAAAAAATAGCTTCTGTGACATTAATAGTTCGAAATAACCCAAAATACAGTAAACCATGATTGGGGATATCAAATGAATCACTTTTGGGATTACATGTGATTAATTGATCTTAGCAGGTGATTTCTACTTATTTAAGGATGATCGCCTAGTTGATTTGATGTGATATTGGTTCGATAATCGAATCTTGATGAGACCGTACAATTGTGGTCGCAAATCAGACTCAATGGGGATTCCTGTATCTGATATGAAATTTGTGTGAAACTATGATGATAGTATTGGCATGAAGAGAGATCAGAATCTCTTAGATATGACCAACTAAGTTTTGAGGACAAAACTTCTTTTAAGGAGGGTAGGATGTAACAACCCGACCTTGTTTAATTAATAATTAGTTTACTAATTATTAATTAGCACTGATATAAAGAATAATTAAGAAAGTTAATCGAGAATCTCTCGACGGTCACGATAGACCAATAAGATAATTAAACACGTCAAGAGATGAGGGTGTAATACCCGAACCTAATTACTAATTAATTAGGTGAAAACTCGAATTAGCAAACTTTGACGGCCATAAATGAATAATAACTGACACGAGGCCTTTGACATTGAAGCTAACCGAGATAGGAAGCGAGCAGAAGAAACTACTTCATAAAAAGAACACTAGAAAAGAAAATATAACGGAAATAGCTAAAACAAAATTCTGCGCCAACCAAACAAGGCCTAAGCCCAAATGAGGGAAAAATGCCCAAAAGTGAGGCCAAGGGGATTTGAACCCTTGACCAAGTGAAGGAAGCTCATGGCACCCAAAAATTTAACGAGTGGGCTGCCAGCATCTTTGTGTCTAAATACACAACCAGATTGTATATAAGCCTAATTCCACCAAAGCCACCTCCCAAGCTAGCCAATGGCCATACATGCAAACCCCTCATCATCACCTGAGTCACCCCACATCAGCCCACACCATCCCACCTCAGCTCCTACATCAGCCCACATAATCACACCTAAGCCCTACATGTATAATTATGTATGTGTATATGTATAGGTATACACTTATATGTGTAAGCTCTACTTTTAAAACACTAAAAATGTGTGTTGTGTGTTCAGACCATGACTGTGTGAGAAACCTAGAGTGTGTAGGTGTGTGCTCGGGTAGAGAGAGAGTGAGGTAGAGAAAGAAATGAAAGTGTGTGTGTGCCCCATTTGAAGGAGTACAAGAAGAAAGAGGAAGGCTAGGGCTGCATGCAAGCTAATCACCCCTGAAGAGCTCAAGGGGAATCAATGCCAAGCTCGGAAGAGAGGGGAACCCTTACTTGAAGGTATAACAGCCAAACCCAAAATTTCTCTTCTAAGATATTATAACCCATTGCTTACTGGTTTTAGTGATTTAGGAGTCTAAATATGCATGCATGACATTCAGAATGCGTGATCTTGATCAAGGCACGAAAATGAGACCTCGAAATAGCCCCAAAACCACAAACCATGCCTAGGTCACCATTGATGCACCTTATGATAGCAGGTTTGAGATGACTTGTAAGAAACCAAATTTTGACGACTCAACCCAAAAATAGACCTTATGAGCATCCCAAAATCACCAAGACACGACCCAAAACCTCAAAGGAAGACCACCGAAAATGAGGTTGCAGGTCTCGGGTTGGAAACCCAGGCTCTGAAATAGGCTCCTAAACCTTGATTTTGGAATGAGGATAGTCGCCCCATGTCACTACGGTCATGACAAACTAAACCATGCAAGAAATGGTGATGAAACGACCATTTATGAGTCAGTTGCAGACCGAAGCTATCCACCCCACCATAGTCCTTAGAGCTTGATTCGAGCTCTTAAATGAATGCCAAATTGTGGCTTAGACACTCAGTAGCCTAAACCACCCAAAAATAGAGATTTGACTGGCCCCAAACTTCACGAAATTGAAAGGTTTTGAAAACGGAAATTAGGGCTACAGTAACCTGTGCGATGAAGAAGACGACGAGTCGACCAAGTCGACTTGCCCAACTCGTTCAGACCGAACGTGTCGACTCAGACACGTGTTGAATTGCGGGGTAGCCACCGCATTAATGAAATGGCGTCGTTGGGTTTTAAATTAAAAACTAAAGTTGGTCTGTTTGGTTACAGCCGTATGAAATTGAAATTAGGTTTGAGGATAGCCCAAACCGTGGATAAGGGGATTAAGAGAGCTATCTTACTCCGGTTCTCTGACTTAGCTTGGACCGGTCAGTTCAGGGACTATTGGGTTTGGTCTAAGATTTGACCTAGTAAACCTAACGGTCCAAGGGCTTAATTGAAAGGAAATAAACCAGAATTTTTCTAAATTGCACTGTGACCCCAACTGTTTTGAATATTTGTATTCTGAGAGCCCCTGAAAAATAAATAATTAATAAAATAATTTATTTAATTATTTTATTAATTGGGTAAAATGACCATTTTACCCTTGGACATTAAATTGGTTAAACGAAGTCCAAATAAAATAAATAAATAGTGCATTTTTACTATCTCGAGCATTCCGGACTCAATGGTGGAGTCTGATTTGGGAAATTTAGTCCCGAAAAATAATGACACGCAAATGATAAATGATTGTACTGCCCCTAATGATACCCAAGGTTGATTAAAAATAAAAGATAGTCCATTTTGATTATGTTGGGCACTCTGAACTCAACGGTGGAGTCCGTACTAGCAAACGAAGTACTGAAAAATGTGACGCATAAAAGTGTGAAATTATCAAAATACCCCTAATGCTATACGAGGTCCAAATGAAGTTCGATTGGGATGAAATTGATACCGATAGAAGCCCAGATACTCGTGAAAACTGTGCACATGATTAAATAATGAATCGGGTCAGAATTTCACAAAACGTAAAATGACCAAAATACCCTTGAGCATGGTAAGTGCAAAGTAGAGGCCGAATAAAGGCCTATCTGATCTAATAAATTGTCATAAGCATAATTATGGAAATTAAGGGGCTAGTTGCAACTCCGGAACAGTCAACGTATAAAATGAGAAATGACTGATGTGTCCTGATGATCAAAGCAGATACCAAGTGAAATCCAAAAGACTTAAAAATTTATATATACGATAAGTAGACTATTCTGAGGACCATGATAGGGTCCGGGGCAAGAATGAAAAAATTACCATTTTGCCCCTAAGGTTAAATAAGTACTTAATTGATAACGATTTGAGTCCAAAAGACTTAGAACTTTATATTTAAGATATGTAGACTATTCTGAGGACCACGACAGGGTCCGGGACAAGAATGGTAAAATTATTATTTTGCCTCTAAGGTTAAATAAGTACTTAACTGATAACGATTTGAGTCCAAAAGACTTAAGAACTTTATATTTAAGATATGTGGACTATTCTGAGGACTACGACAGGGTCTGAGGCAAGAATGGTGAAATTATCATTTTACCCCTAAGGTTAAATAAGTGATTAATTGATAACGATTGGAGTCCAAATAACTTAGATTATAATCCCGATAACTACTAAGCCTAATTAAAGAATGTAATAACCTCATATGAAACCCAATGAAAGGGTAATAGGCTATTAGGCTATTTTAAGTAATCCGATAGACGCCTAAGATGATGAATAAGACATGAATGGTGAAATTTTGATCTATCTGTGATTGATGATGGTTATTCAGGATATGCATGGAGGTGCCTGAGACAATATCTAGAGGTTATCAGATTATCTGTACAAGGAGATAAGCGAATAGTTTGTGAGTAACTTGGAACTTCTGACTTGGTGTATAAGTTATACTGTCTAGATATTGTATCTTCATACACTGTACCGTTTTATATGCCATACTGTTTAAATGCGTATACTTAAATGCATACCCTTTTGTACTGCATTACACGTGGTATGATTTTGTTCTGTCCTGCACTTCTGTTCTGTTTTGTCCTGCCTAATTAGCGTCCTGTCCTGTTCTGTTCTTTGTAAGTAAGTTGAAACTTCTGACTTGGTGTATAAGTTGCACTACCTAGATATTGCATCTTCATATACTGTACCATTTTATATGCTATACTGTTTAAATGCATATACTTAAATGCATATACCCTTTTGTACTGCATTACATGTGGCATGATTTTGTTCTGTCCTGCTTAATTACCGTCTTGTCCTATTTTGTTTTGTTCTGTTCCGCTCAGTACTGACTTATTCTATTCTTTGATTTATTTGCCTATACTCCTAATTTATATACTGGCATCCTGTACTATTCTGTCTGTTCTAACCTGTTGTTCCATTTAGTTCAGTTTCGTTTTATTTAACTCAACCACATTAAGTGAATTTATAAAACTGTTATTTCAGAAATAACTAAACCTTTCATGTGCTTTGTAAACAAGAACTAGTTTTTGAAACCCATGACAAGGAACCTGTGTTACTCATTGCACTTATTTAAGCTCACCCCATTATCCTAACATTTTTCAGGATTTATCTCCATTGGATTAGCAGGCACTATGATCCGACATGGATAGGCCGAGTGGCATTCCAAGTAAAGGATTTGACGGCACTGATTTGTGGAGACTTGGATTCTTATGGACTGAATCTGGTTATTCAGGTGAGTGACATGATTTGATTGATGTGATTGACATGCACTAGGTATTGAGACATGGCTGATGGTAATGGTACTCTAGAAAGATTAGATATACTCTGTGTTATATGTTTGATTATATATGTGCTCTGTGGTTAGAGTTATTAGCTATCTGGTTTTAGACTTGCTCTGTGGTACATACCTCTATGGTATTTATAAATGAGTTACATTCTCGAGATGAAAAAGTTTTAAATTTCACTGCTCTGACCCTACATTTGGAATGCAATTCATTGGTAAGTTCAGCAATTCGCCTTTGGTTGGTCGCATTGTTGGTCGGCAAACCGGCAAGGCGGCTAACTAGCATCACATCCTTGACATCAGCGTAGGGTGGGGTTCGAGATGTGACAGGCTGCGCCTCTTGGGAATCAAACCCTCAACCATCCAACACACAGAACCTTAAACCCCACCCCCAAACCCACTGAGACAGGCATGCCCGTGGTATATATGGTGGCCGAATAGATATATATTATATAAAAGAAAATTTAATTAATTAAATTAATGTAATAATAGTAAATTGATCCGATGTCCAAATTAAACACATGAATAGTATATTTTAACTATTTTAAACATTCTGAATCCAATGGTGGGGTCCGTTTTGTGAGACGGGACCCCAAAAAATAAAGACACTTAAAAGTGCAAAATGACCAATTTGCCCCTAGTGCCCCTAAAACCAAATCGAAGTCCGAGAGGGTCTAAGTTGACTTTTTTAGACGTTCCGGACTCAATGGTAAGGTCCATATTATGAAAACAAGTACAAAAAAATATGTGAAGTAATAGAAACAAACTTAAAATTAATAGAACTATCAGGAAGAGTATAATTTGCAATGAAATTTACTTCCTAACACATTAAACTGTGTCGTAGGTTAAGACTGAAATAATTGACATGGATGAGCTCATTTAGGAGGGAAAAGAAATAAAAAGAAAAATAAACACTGCCAAGAAGGTGAAGATCCTCTCTTAGAAGCCTTTTATTTTCAAAACCCCTATTGTTCCAATGGGGTGATTCATGAAAGAAGAGGCCGCAAGGAAACTGGCTAAAGAAGCATTAAGGGAGAAAGAAGAATAGGAAAATGTTAAAACACTTAATGATATGCTTCGAAGGTAATACCTATTTATCATTAAAAGCACATAAAGTAAATAAACTTGTAATACAACTATAAATCACTATGAGTTAGTCCGATTTTGAAGAATAAAACCTATCATAGAATTAGGTTTACACAGTCTAAGAATAGGTTAAGATCACAAGTTAAATTAAGTACATGTGAAATTTATGGAATTTTCATAAATTGTTTTAGGCTTATCAAAGGAAAAGGGAAGGCACATCAGTAGCGCCAACCCTAAAGTTTGAGGTGAGTAATCCTGTATTTAAAGCGGAGGTTTAACTCTATGGATTTGAAAAATTTTTAAGTTCAAAATATCTGAAGCATTTGAATATCAAATTCAGTATTTACTTGATTTCTGTTTTAAAGTATTTATGTTCTTATAAAACTCTATTATGATATGCTTAGTAAATGGTTTCTACTACAGTTTTCCTTAAAAATATATTTTAGCATGTCTAAGTTTAAAATGTCAAATCTCTTTAAATATTCTAAATTTACATATTCCAAGTATTTAAAGACTCTATTGAAGAAGTTATATGTTACATGTTTTAAAATGCAACTATAAGGAGGTCATGTTTTAATGTTTTAAATAGCATCTATTCATGAATGTTTATATGCCTCCTGTTGCCACTAGTAATAAAAGATAAACTGTGCATAAGCACTACATGCGACGTTGAGTTTCTTCGGAATTCAACTATGACATGAAAAATGCCAGGTAACAGGATCTAATCCCTCAGGCATGAGATATCTCCACGAGAAGTAAAACTAGAGTCTGGTTCGAAACGGATTCTACTAATGAAAGTGATAAGATGTTGTGTTAAAAAATAAAAGCAGGTTTTACCCTCATTTTACTATACATATCTACATGTTTTGAAGTCTCTTTTGATACATTTGAAGAAGTACGTGTTTAGTTTGAATTCTTTAATTGTTTCAAAGCTATCTATTTTAAGGAATGCATATATTCTGTATTTGAAGTATACGAGCAATTGGTAGTGAATATTTTATAAACTTTCTTATACTAACCATTGCCAATTGAAAACCCATGACAAATGCTGGAATTACTCATAAGCTTAGTTTAGCTTACCTGGATTTATTCGACCCACATTTCAGGTGACTGACAATAGTCCTGACTTTTGATGATGATGATGATGGTTAGAGCTTTGCCCATTTTGAGGAATGGCATAAGCAGCTCCTTACAGGACTAGCAGTTTTTGGGAAGCATATGGAACTTTAGTTAGTCAATTTTGTCAGAAAATATTTTAATGTTATGTAACTAAGTCCTGAGGGACAATTGAACATGTATTATTTATAAAGTCTTTAAGTTTTTATTATGCTCTAATGTATAATCATGTGTACCGTTTTGAAGAGCGGCAATACCGGGCGGATGTGCAAAAAATTTAAAAGAAGAAAAGAAAAGAAAAAAGTTTTTCACGCTTTTGCAAACACAGGCCACACCGCCGTCCGATACCGTCGCTTATGTGAGACTTACCCGACGGCCCCTAGGGCCGAAGGGTGGCGGTCGTGATTCGAGATCCGCACAAGGTGGGTTTTGGGTAGTGACAATATCTATACTGTTGGTGATTAGTAACCAAGAGAGGGCCGTGTGTGAGTCATAGACACCTACAGTAGCCACTGTAACAGAGGGAAAGAAAAACTTCCGTTATGAACGGAGGAAGAAGGAAAGCTTCAAAGGTCGAAAATTAGGCCATGGTAAGTGCCCAAATCCCTTCTATATTATTTTGAATGTGTTTAGGAACCAAAATCGGTAGAAAAATTTGAAGAAAACCCAAGAAAAAGTTCATGGCCAAAATCAATGAAACTTCAAAATGAAGCAAAATGTAATACCTCGCAAACCTGACATGACCTAGACTGTACACCAACCTCATAAAAATAGGTTCTGTGACAGTAAGCCATAACGGGATTTAATACTGTTAAGTATGAAATAAATCCAAAACACCAAAAATGGTGCATGCTCAGGCAATTGACAACCTAGTCAACCAAGTCAAATAATTGGAACAGGTGCCAAAATAGACAATACGGGACATATACAACGAATTAATTATGGAAACTATGTGGAGATGACTAAGGCATCCAAAATCGGTAAAATGTGTACTGAAGATACCGAGCCCGAATTTATGCCAAATTTGTTGATACTTCATATGTTGATATTTTGATATTTTATGGTATCAAAATATCAATTACGAAAATAAGCGCTAAAAGGATACTTGTGGATTAGTGTGAATTACATATTACTTAATATATATCAGAGTGCAGCAAGGTAATATATATATATATATATATATATATAAACCTTTTAGGTAGCTTCTCAAAGAAAGATATTTATAGATCTGTATATGAAATTTTTGGGCAGCTTCTAGAAGCCATGAAGCTTTTAGTTTCAGCTACAGTGGCTGACAAACAAAAATAGTTATATATATATATATATATATATATATATATATATATATATATATACAGAAATAGGAAGAAGCTTGAAGCTTCTAGAGCATGGAAGAGAGTTGGTACTCTATTCAGAAAAGCAGTAGAAGCTGTTGGAAGAAGGTGGCGGTGCAACAGATATATCAATGTATATCTATCTATATATAAATATATATATATATATATATATGTATATATATATATGTGTGTGTGTGGCAGTGTAGCAGATCAACGGAAGTGCAGAGGAATTTCATGCGAGGTGCACTGGAAATTCAATGGACTTGTCGAAGAAAGATCCATGAGAGGATTACTGTTGTTTCTGCATTGATAACTACATTACAGAAGTTAGAGAGCTCTCAGAACTGTAAACATGAGCTGATGAAAGCATCAAAAAGACTGGTTAAAGCGTTAAGTGTGGCAGATATTCGTTTGTTGGTTGAAAGAATTTGTGAGGCTTGAAAGGCAGGAATTGGAGATGGCAGAGGCTTTAGTGGTTTTCGAGGAATATTAAGGGGGTTTTTGATATCCTAATGGCGTCTCTTAATGACGGTATTGAGAATTTGATATCTGCAAGGAAGTCATTGGTGATTAGTTTGGAGAAATCGAAAGTTATAGGGCTAGCTCTTGACAGAGCAGGGCCTATATTAGACGAGATTAACCAGAGATCATCTTCTTTAGAAGCTGCTGTTCGGACAATTCGTGCATGCAAAAAAAGTGCTTGATGCTGTTGGGGGTCACATTAAATGAGTATTGGTCCTTGGGCCTACAGTTCTAAAGGTTTTTGATGCTATTCATGGATTGGAGAAGTCACTTTTGGATCTGCAACTGGATCTTCCTTGGTACCTCTCCATGCTAAAACGTCTTGAAGAGGCCTTGATATTTCTGGGTGATGATTGTGGGATGGCTATTCAGTGGTTGGATGATATGGTAGATTTATCATGGAGATCTCCCACCGTCAAATAGGTTTTAAGTGTTAGGTTCATAGGGGTCTGATAGTCATAACAGAGGGCTTCTTGTTACAACAGAGAGCTTCTAGATTTATCTTGTTGCATGATATGCTGTGTTGCTACTCTATGACATCGGATGCACTGTGGTCCAATGACTGCTTGATCTGATATTGAGCTCAGCTGAGGATAATAGATTCAATCATTATGAATGATCGTGCACCTCCCAAGCGATATGGAAGCTTGGATTATAAAACAAGTCGTCAAAGTTGTGGAACACAATTTTGATTTCGGTTGGCAATTTAAGCCAAAACGAAGGACTTGAGAATCGAAACGACCTGTTTTGCCCCGTTGAACGCCAAAAATGCCCAGAAATGGTCAAACCAACACCAAAACGGCTTACACACCTCAAGACAAATAAAATACAAGTGTTCAAACTTACGAAACACAATTCATTCCCCGTTTGCAACTTATGCAAAACAAAAAGGGAGTTAAGGGACAAAATTGTCCCTTTTTGACCGTTTGACCACCCACAATGCTCGAAAAATGTCAATCCACAGACAAACTAGCTCGCACACCTCAAATGTGTATGTATATTCAAAACTTGCGAAAAAAAATTCACACGCTCGATTTACAATTTATGCAAAAAAAAAAGGACTTAGGTGCCCAAACGGACCCCTTTTGAATGTTTTGTTGTTTTTAAAAGTAAATGTATATTAAAGAAGAAGAAATAAAACAACAAACAAGAGGACAAACCTCAATAGAGCCAAGGGAGGGAATAACTTCTACCGGCAGATGGAACCCTTCCCGAAACTAAGAGCTAAACAAATAACACAAAATAAAACAAACAACAACAGAGAAGAACTAGAAAGATACGACTTGGCAGACCCCAAACATGTTGAAGGAGCTTGTTGGAACTAGATGGAGTAATTCCTTTAATGGTGCAAAGTCTTCCGCAAATCGTACACTGAACTTGAGTAATGATGCCTTGGGGGGATTGGTTCTGGTTGGAAAAGACCCAGAGTTCCTTTCCCTCCATAAAACGTAAACCATACAAGCTATGGTGAGCTTCCCAATGGAACGAGCCAACGAAGCCCCCGCATAAGTAATAGAAGCCAATTTTGAAAGTTTAAACGCCCACCATGCCCGAAAAAGATCAAACCACAACCAAACTAACTCACACACCTCTCAAGTTATGATACATGTCCTCAAACTTACAAAACACATTTCGGATGCCCACTTTGCAACTTATGCCAAAAAGAAGGGACTCAAGTGACAAAATAGCCGCTTTTGGCCGTTTAACAGCCGAAAATGCCCGAAAAATGTCACATAATAACCAAACTAGCTCCCACACCTCTCCATAGTTGTAATACAAGTCCTCAAACTTATGGAACACAATTTTGATTTCGGTTGGCAATTTAAGCCAAAAAGAGGGACTTGAGAATCGAAACGACCTGTTTTGCCCCGTTGAATGCCAAAAATGCCCAGAAATGGTCAAACCAGCACCAAAACAGCTCACACACCTCAAGACAAATAAAATACAAGTGTTCAAACTTACGAAACACAATTCATTCCGAGTTTGCAACTTATGCAAAACAAAAAGGGAGTTAAGGGACAAAATTGTCCCTTTTTGACCGTTTGACCACCCACAATGCCCGAAAAACGTCAATCCACAAACAAACTATCTCGCACACCTCAAATGTGCACACTCAAAATTTGCGAAACAAAATTCACACGCTCGATTTGCAACTTATGCAAAAACAAGGACTTAAGTGCCCAAGTGGAACCCTTTTGAAAGTTTTTTTTTGAAAGGTAATTGTACATTAAAGAAGGAGAAAGGAAACAACAAACTAGAGGACAAACCTCAATATAGCCAAGGGAGGGAAAAATATCTACCGGTAAAAGGAACCCATCCCGAAGCTAAGAGCTAAACAAATAGAACAAAATAAAACAAACAACAACAGAAAAGAACTAGAAAGATACAACTTGGTAAACCCCAAACATGTTGAAGGAGTTTATTGGAACTAGATGGAGTGATTCCTTTAATAGTGCAAAGTCTTTTGCGAATTGTAGTCTGAACTTGAGTAATGATGCATTGGGGGGATTGGTTCTAGTTGGAGAAGACCCAGAGTTCCTTTCCCTCCATAAAACGTAAACCATACAAGCTATGGTGAGCTTCCCAATGGAACGAGCCAACGAAGCCCCCGCAAAGGTAATAGAAGCCAATTTTGAAAGTTTAAACGCCCACCATGCCCGGAAAAGATTAAACCACAACCAAACTAGCTCACACACCTCTAAAGTTATGATACATGTCCTCAAACTTACAAAACACAATTCGGATGCCCGCTTTGCAACTTATGCCAAAAAGAAGGGACTCAAGTGCCAAAACAGCCGCTTTTGGCCGTTTGACAGCCGAAAATGCTCGAAAAATGTCACATAATAACCAAACTATCTCCAACACCTCTCTATAGTGGTAATACAAGTCCTCAAACTTGTGGAACACAATTTTGATTTCGGTTGGCAATTTAAGCCAAAAAGAGGGACTTGAGAATCAAAACGACCTGTTTTGCCCCGTTGAACGCCAAAAATGCCCAGAAATGGTCAAACCAGCACCAAAACGGCTCACACACCTCAAAACAAATAAAATACAAGTGTTCAAATTTACGAAACACAATTCATTCCCAGTTTGCAACTTATGCAAAACAAAAAGGGAGTTAAGGGACAAAATTGTCCCATTTTAACCGTTTGACCACCCACAATGCCCAGAAAAGGTCAATCTGCGAACAAACTATCTCGCATACCTCAAATGTGTATACTCAAAACTTGTGGAACAAAATTCACACGCTCGATTTGCAACTTATGCAAAAAAAAAAAAAGGACTTAAGTGCCCAAACGGACCCCTTTTGAATGTTTTGTTTTTTTTTTAAAGGTAAATGTATATTAAAGAAGAAGAAATAAAACAACAAACACGTGGACAAACCTCAATAGAGCCAAGGGAGGGAATAACTTCTATCGGCAGATGGAACCCTTCCCGAAGCTAAGAGCTAAACAAATAGCACAAAATAAAACAAACAACAACAGACAAGAACAAGAAAGATACGACTTGGCAGACCCCAAACATGTTGAAGGAGCTTGTTGGAACTAGATGGAGTGATTCCTTAAATGGTGCAAAGTCTTCCGCGAATCGTACCGTGAACTTGAGTAATGATGCCTTGGGGGGATTGGTTCTGGTTAGAGAAGACCCAGAGTTCTTTTCCCTCCATAAAACGTAAACCATACAAGCTATGGTGAGCTTCCCAATGGAACGAGCCAACGAAGCCCCAGCATAGGTAATAGAAGCCAATTTTGAAAGTTTAAACGCCCACCATGCCCAGAAAAGATCAAACCACCACCAAAATCGCTCACACACCTCTAATGTTTTGATACATGTCCTCAAACTTACAAAACACATTTCGGATGCCCGCTTTGCAACTTATGCCAAAAAGAAGGGACTCAAGTGCCAAAACAACCGCTTTTGGCCATTTGATAGCTGAAAATGCCCGAAAAATGTCACATAATAACCAAACTAGCACCCACACCTCTCTATAGTGGTAATACAAGTCCTCAAAGTTGTGGAACACAATTTTGATTTCGGTTGGCAATTTAAGCCTAAACGAAGGACTTGAGAATCGAAACAACCTGTTTTGCCCCGTTGAACCCCAAAAATGCCCAGAAATGGTCAAACCAGCACCAAAACGGCTCACACACCTCAAGACAAATAAAATACAAGTGTTCAAACTTACGAAACACAATTCATTCCTCATTTGCAACTTATGCAAAACAAAAAGGGAGTTAAGGGACAAAATTATCCCTTTTTGACCGTTTGACCACCCACAATGCTCGGAAACCGTCAATCCACAAACAAACTAGCTCGCACACCTCAAATGTGTATACTCAAAACTTGCAGAACAAAATTCACACGCTCGATTTGCAATTTATGCAAAAAAAAAAGGACTTAGGTGCCCAAACGGACCCCTTTTCAATGTTTTGTTTTGTTTTGTTTTTTTTTTAAAGTAAATGTATTTTAAAGAAGAAGAAATAAAACAACAAACAAGAGGAAAACCTCAACAGAGCCAAGGGAGGGAATAACTTCTGCCGGCAGACGGAACCCTTCCCGAAACTAAGAGCTAAATAAATAGCACAAAATAAAACGAATAACAACAGACAAGAACTAGAAAGATACGACTTGGCAGAGCCCAAACATGTTGAAGGAGCTTGTTGGAACTAGATGAAGTGATTCCTTTAAAGGTGCAAAGTCTTCCGCGAATCGTACTCTGAACTTGAGTAATGATGGCTTGGGGGGATTGGTTCTGGTTGGAGAAGTCTCAGAGTTCCTTTCCGTCCATAAAACGTAAACCATACAAGCTATGGTGAGCTTCCCAATGGAACGTGCCAACGAAGCCCCCGCATAGATAATAGAAGCCAATTTTGAAAGTTTAAATGCCCACCATGTCCGGAAAAGATCAAACCACAACCAAACTAGCTCACACACCTCTAAAGTTATGATACATGTTCCCACACTTACAAAACACAATTCGGATGCCGGCTTTTCAACTTACGCCAAAAAGAAGGGACTCAAGTGCCAAAACAGCCGCTTTTGGCCGTTTGACAACCGAAAATGCTCAAAAAATGTCACATAATAACCAAACTAGCTCCCACACCTCTCTATAGTTGTAAAACAGGTCCTTAAAGTTGTGGAACACAATTTTGATATCAGTTGGAAATTTAAGCCAAAAAGAGGGACTTGAGAATCGAAACGACCTGTTTTGCCCCGTTGAACGCCGAAAATGCGCAGAAATGGTCAAACCAGCACCAAAACGGCTCACACACCTCAAGACAAATAAAATACAAGTGTTCAAACTTACGAAACACAATTCATTCCCAGTTTGCAACTTATGCAAAACAAAAAGGGAGTTAAGGGACAAAATTGTCCCTTTTTGATCGTTTGACCACCCACAGTGCCCGGGATGCGTCAATCCACAAACAAACTATCTCGCACACCTCAAATGTGTATACTCAAAACTTGCGGAGCAAAATTCACACGCTCGATTTGCAACTTATGAAAAAAAAGAGGATTTAACTGCCCAAACGGAGCCCTTTTGAATGTTTTGTTTTGTTTTAAAGGTAAATGTATATTAAAGAAGAAGCAATAAAACAACAAACAAGAGGACAAACCTCAATATAGCCAAGGGAGGGAATAACTTCTACCAGTAGATGGAACCCTTCCCAAAGCTAAGAGCTAAACAAATTGCACAAAATAAAACAAACAACAACAGACAAGAACTAGAAAGATACGACTTGGCAGACCCCAAACATGTCGAAGGAGTTTGTTGGAACTAGATGGAGGGATTCCTTTAATGGTGCAAAGTCTTTCTCGAATCGTACTCTGAACTTGAGAAATGATGCCTTGGGGGGATAGGTTTTGGCTGGAGAAGACCTAGAGTTCCTTTCCCTTTATAAAACGTAAACCATACATGCGATGGTGAGCTTCCCAATGGAACGAGCCAACGAAGCCCCCGCAAAGGTAATAGAAGCCAATTTTGAAAGTTTAAACGCCCACCATGCTCGGAAAACATCAAATCACAACCAAAAAAGCTCACACACCTCTAAAGTTATGATACATGTCCTCAAACTTTCAAAACACATTTCGGATGCCCGCTTTGCAACTTATGCCAAAAAGAAGGGACTCAAGTGCCAAAACGGCCGCTTTTGGCCGTTTGACAGCCCAAAATGCCCGAAAAATGTCACATAATAACCAAACTAGCTCCCACACCTCTCTATAGTGGTAATACAAGTCCTCAAACTTGTGGAACACAATTTTGATTTCGGTTGGCAATTTAAGCCAAAAAGAGGGACTTGAGAATCGAAACGACTTGTTTTGCCCCGTTGAACTCCAAAAATGCCCAGAAATGGTCAAACCAGCACCAAAACGGCTCACACACCTTAAGACAAATAAAATACAAGTGTTCAAACTTACGAAACACAATTCATTCCCAGTTTGCAACTTATGCAAAACAAAAAGGGAGTTAAGAGACAAAATTCTCCCTTTCTGACCATTTGACCACCCACAATGCCCAGAAAACGTCAATCCGCAAACAAACTATGTCGCACACCTCAAATGTGTATGCTCAAAACTTGCGGAACAAAATTCACACGCTCGATTTGCAACTTATGCAAAAACAAGGACATAAGTGCCCAAGCGGAATCTTTTTGAAATTTTTTTTTTGAAAGGTAAATGAATATTAAAGAAGGAGAAAGGAAACAACAAACTGGAGGACAAACCTCAATAGAGCCAAGGGAGGGAATAACCTCTACCGGCAGATGGAACCCTTCCCGAAACTAAGAGCTAAACAAATTGCACAAAATAAAACAAACAACAACAGACAAGAACTAGAAAGATACGACTTGGCAGAGCCCAAACATGTTGAAGGAGCCTGTTGGAACTAGATGGAGTGATTCCTTTAATGGTGCAAAGTCTTTTGCGAATCGTACTCTGAACTTGAGTAATGATGCCTTGGGGGGATTGGTTCTAGTTGGAGAAGACCCAGAGTTCCGTTCCCTCCATAAAACGTAAACCATACACGCTATGGTGAGCTTCCTAAGGGAACGAGGCAACGAGGCCCCCGCATAGGTAATAGAAGCCAATTTTGAAAGTTTAAACACTCACCATGCCCGGAAAAGATCAAACCAGAACCAAACTAGCTCACACACCTCTAAAGTTATGATACATGTCCTCAAACTTACAAAACACAATTTGGATGCCCGCTTTGCAACTTATGCCAAAAAGAGGGGACTCAAGTGCCAAAACAGCCGCTTTTGGCCGTATGACAGCCGAAAATGCCTGAAAAATGTCACATAATAATCAAACTAGCTCCCACACCTCTCTATAGTTGTAATACAAGTCCTCAAACTTGTGGAACACAATTTTGATTTCAGTTGGCAATTTGAGCCAAAAGGAGGGACTTGAGAATCGAAACGACCTGTTTTGCCCCGTTGAACGCCAAAAAAGCCCAGAAATGGTCAAACCAGCACCAAAACGGCTCACACACCTCAAGACAAATAAAATACAAGTGTTCAAACTGATGAAACACAATTCATTCCCCGTTTGCAACTTATGCAAAACAAAAAGGGAGTTGAGGGACAAAATTGTCCCTTTTTGACCGTTTGACCACCCACAATGCGAAGAAAACGACAATCCACAAACAAACTATCTCGCACACCTCAAATGTGTATACTCAAAACTTGCGGAACAAAATTCACACGCTCGATTTGTAACTTATGCAAAAAAAAAAGGACTTGGGTGCCCAAATGGACCGCTTTTGAATGTTTTGTTTTTTTTTTAAAAGTAAATGTATACAAAAGAAGAAGAAATAAAACAACAAACAAGAGGACAAACCTCAACAGAGCCAAGGGAGGGAATAACTTCTACCGGCAGATGGAACCCTTCCCGAAACTAAGAGCTAAACAAATAGCACAAAATAAAACAAACAACAACAGACAAGAATTAGAAAGATACGACTTGGCAGACCCCAAACATGTTGAATGAGCTTGTTGGAACTAGATGGAGTGATTCCTTTAATGGTGCCAAGTCTTCCGTGAATCGTACTCTGAACTTGAGTAATGATGCCTTGGGTGGATTGGTTCTGGTTGGAGAAGATCTAAAGTTCCTTTCCCTCAATAAAACGTAAACCATACAAGCGATGGTGAACTTTCCAATTTTGAAAGTTTATTCGCCCACCATGCCCGAAAAAGGTCAAACCACTACCAAACTAGCTCACACAGCTCTAAAGTTATGATACATGTCCTCAAACTTACAAAACACAATTCAGATGCCCACTTTCCAACTCACGCCAAAAAGAAGGGACTTAAGTGACAAAACGGCCGCTTTTGGCTGTTTGACAGCCCAAAATGCCCAAAAAATGTGAAATAATAACCAAACTAGCTCCCACACCTCTCTATAGCTGTAATACAAGTCGTCAAAGTTGTGGAACACAATTATGATTTCCGTTGGCAATTTAAGCCAAAACGAAGGACTTGAGAATCGAAACGACCTGTTTTGCCCTGTTGAACGCCAAAAATGCCCTGAAATGGTCAAACCAGCACCAAAACGGCTCACACACCTCAAGACAAATAAAATACAAGAGTTCAAACTTACGAAACACAATTCATTCGCAGTTTGCAACTTATGCAAAACAAAAAGGGAGTTAAGGGACAAAATTGTCCCTTTTAGACCGTTTGACCACCCATAATGCTTGAAAAACGTCAATCCACAAACAAACTAGCTCGCACACCTCAAATGTGTATACTAAAAACTTGCAGAACAAAATTCACACGCTCGATTTGCAACTTATGCAAAAACAAGGAGTTAAGTGTCCAAGCGGAACCCTTTTGAAAGTTTTTTTTTGAAAGGTAAATGTATATTAAAGAAGGAGAAAGGAAACAACAAACAAGGGGACAAACCTCAATATAGCCAAGGGAGGGAATAACTTCTATCGGCAAAAGGAACCTATCCCGAAGCTAAGAGCTAAACAAATAGAACAAAATAAAACAGACAACAACAGACAAGAACTAGATAGATACGACTTGGTAGACCCCAAAAATATTGAAGGAGCTTGTTGGAACTAGATGGAGTGATTCCTTTAATGGTGCAAAGTCTTGTGCGAATCGAACTCTGAACCTGAGTAATGTTGCCTTGGGGGGATTGGTTCTGGTTGGAGAAGACCCAGAGTTCCTTTCCCTCCATAAAACGTAAGCCATAAAAGCGATGGTGAGCTTCCTAATGGAACGAGCCAACGAAGCCCCCGCATAGGTAATAGAAGCCAATTTTGAAAGTTCAAACGCCCACCAAGCCCGGAAAAGATCAAACCACAACCAAACTAGCTCACACACCTCTAAAGTTATGATACATGTCCTCAAACATCAAAACACAATTCGGATGCTGGCTTTTTAACTTATGCCAAAAAGAGGGGACTCAACTGCCAAAACAGCCGCTTTTGGCCGTATGACAGTCGAAAATGCCCGTAAAATGTAATATAATAACCAATCTAGCTCCCACACCTCTCTATAGTTTTAATACAAGCCCTCAAACTTGTGGAACACAATTTTGATTTTGGTTGGCAATTTAGGCCAAAATGAGGGACTTGAGAACCGAAACGACCTGTTTTGCCCCGTTGAACGCCAAAAATGCCCAGAAATTGTCAAACCAGCACTAAAACGGCTCACACACCTCAAGACAAATAAAATACAAGTGTTCAAACTTACGAAACACAATTCATTCCTAGTTTGCAACTTATGCAAAACAAAAAGGGAGTTAAGGGACAAAATTGTCCCTTTTTGACCGTTTGACCACCCACAATGCCCGAAAAACGTCAATCCACAAACAAACTAGCTCGCACACCTCCAATGTGTATACTCAAAACTTGTAGAACAAAATTCACACGCTCGATTTGCAACTTATGCAAAAACAAGGACTTAAGTGCCCAAACGGACCCCTTTTGAATATTTTGTTTTTTTTTAAAGGTAAATGTATATTAAAGCAAAAGAAAAAAAACAACAAACAAGAGGACAAACCTCAATAGAGCCAAGGGAGGGAATAACTTCTATCGGCAGATGGAACCCTTCCCGAAGCCAAGAGCTAAACAAATAGCACAAAATAAAACAAACAACAACAGACAAGAACTAGAAAGATACGACTTGGCAGACCCCAAACATGTTGAAGGAGCTTGTTGGAACTAGATGGAGTGATTCCTTTAGTGGTGCAAAGTCTTCCGCGAATCGTATTCTGAACTTGAGTAATGCTGCCTGAGGGGGATTGGTTCTGGTTGGAGAAGACCTAAAGTTCCTTTCCCTCTATAAAACGTAAACCATACAAGCGATGGTGAGCTTCCCACTGGAACAAGCCAACAAAGCCCCTACAAAGGTAATAGAAGCCAATTTTGAAAGTTTAATCGCGCACCATGCCCGGAAAAGGTCAAACCACAACCAAACTAGCTCACACAACTCTAAAGTTATGATACATGTCCTCAAACTTACAAAACACAATTCGGATGCCCACTTTCCAACTTACGCCAAAAAGAAGGGACTTAAGTGCCAAAACGGCCGCTATTGGCCGTTTGACAGCCCAAAATGCCCGAAAAATGTCAAATATTAACCAAACTAGCTCCCACACCTCTCTATAGCTGTAATACAAGTCGTCAAAGTTGTGGAACACAATTTTGATTTCGGTTGGCAATTTAAGCCAAAACGAAGGACTTTAGAGTCCAAACGACCTGTTTTGCCTCGTTGAACGCAAAAAATGCCCAGAAATGGTTAAACTAGCCCCAAAATGGCTCACACACCTCAAGACAAATAAAATACAAGTGTTCTAACTTACGAAACACAATTCATTCCTAATTTGCAGCTTACGCAAAACAAAAAGGGAGTTAAGGGACAAAATTGTCCCTTTTTGACCGTTTGACCACCCACAATGCCCGGAGAACATCAATCCATAAACAAACTAACTCGCACACCTCAAATGTGTATACTGAAAACTTGCGGAACAAAATTCACAAGCTCGATTTGCAACTTATGCAAAAACAAGGACTTAAGTGCCCATACGGAACCCTTTTAAAAGTTTTTTTTTGAAAGATAAATGTATATTAAAAAAGGAGAAAGGAAACAACAAACTAGATGACAAACCTCAATATAGCCAAGGGAGGGAATAACTTCTACCGGCAAAAGGAACCCATCCCAAAGCTAAGAGCTAAACAAATAGAACAAAATAAAATAAACAACAACAGACAAGAACTAGAAAGATACGACTTGGCAGACCCCAAACATGTTGAAGGAGCTTGTTGGAACTAGATGGAGTAATTCCTTTAATGGTGCAAAGAATTGTGTGAATCGTATTTTGAACTTGAGTCATGATGGCTTAGGGGGATTGGTACTAGTTGGAGTAGACCCAGAGTTCCTTTCCCTTCAAAATACGTAAACCATACAAGCTATGGTGAGCTTCCCAATGGAACGAGCCAACGAAGCCCCCGCATAGGTAATAGAAGCCAATTTTGAAAGTTTAAACGCCCACCATGCCCGGAAAAGATCAAACCACAACCAAACTAGCTGACACACCTCTAAAGTTATGATACATGTCCTCAAACTTGCAAAACACAATTCGGATGCCCGCTTTGCGACTTATGCCAAAAAGAGGGGACTCAACTGCCAAAACAGCCGCTTTTGGCCGTATGATAGCTGAAAATGCCCGAAAAATGTCATATAATAACCAAACTAGCTCCCATACCTCTTTATAGTTTTAATACAAGCCCTCAAACTTGTGGAACACAATTTTGATTTTGGTTGGCAATTTAAGCCAAAATGAGGGACTTGAGAATCGAAACGACCTATTTTGCCCCGTTGAACGCCAAAAATGCCCAGAAATGGTCAAACCAGCACCAAAACGGCTCACACACCTGAAGACAAATAGAATACAAGTGTTCAAACTTACGAAACACAATTCATTCCCAGTTTGCAACTTATGCAAAACAAAAAGGGAGTCAAGGGACAAAATTGTCCCATTTTAACCGTTTGGCCACCCATAATGCCCAGAAAACGTCAATCCACAAAGAAACTATCTCCCACACCTCAAATGTGTATACTCAAAACTTGCGGAACAAAATTCACACGCTCGATTTGCAACTTATGCAAAAAAAAAGGACTTAAGTGCCCAAACGGACCCCTTTTGGATGTTTTGTTTTTTTTTAAAGGTAAATGTATATTAAAGAAGAAGAAATAAAACCACAAACAAGAGGACAAACCTCAATAGAGCCAAGGGAGGGAATAACTTGTACCAGCATATGGAACCCTTCCCGAAGCTAAGAGCTAAACAAATAGCACAAAATAGAACAAACAACAACAGACAAGAACTAGAAAGATACGACTTGGCAGACCCCAAACATGTTGAAGGAGCTTGTTGGAACTAGATGGAGTGATTCCTTTAATGGTGCAAAGTCTTCCGCAAATCGTACTCTAAACTTGAGTAATGATGCCTTGGAGGGATTGGTTCTGGTTGGAGAAGACCCAGAGTTCCTTTCCCTCCATAAAACGCAAACCATACAAGTTATGGTGAACTTCCCAATGGAACGAGGCAACGAAGCCCCCGCATAGGTAATAGAAGCCAATTTTGAAAGTTTAAACGCCTACCATGCCCGAAAAATATCAAACCACAACCAAACTAGCTTACACACCTGTAATGTTATGATACAAGTCCTCAAACTTACAAAACACATTTCGGATGACCGCTTTGCAACTTATGCCAAAAAGAAGGGACTCAAGTGCCAAAACAGCCACTTTTGGCCGTTTGACGGCTGAAAATGCCCGAAAAATGTCACATGATAACCAAACTAGCTCCCACACCTCTCTATAGTTGTAAAACAAGTCTTCAAACTTGTGGAACACAATTTTGATTTCGGTTGGCAATTTAAGCCAAAAAGAGGGACTTGAGAATCGAAACGATCTGTTTTGCCCCATTGAACGTCAAAAATGCCCAAAAATGGTCAAACCAGCACCAAAACGGCTCACACACCTCAAGACAAATAAAATACATGTGTTCAAACTTACGAAACACAATTCATTCCCAGTTTGCAACTTATGCAAAACAAAAAGGGAGTTAAGGGACAAAATTATCCCTTTTTGATTGTTTGACCACCCACAATGCTCGGAAAACGTCAACCCACAAACAAACTATCTCGCACACCTCAAATGTGTATACTCAAAACTTGTGGGACAAAGTTCACAAGCTTGATTTGCAACTTATGCAAAAAAAAAAGGACTTAAGTGCTTAAACGGACCCCTTTTGAAGGTTTTGTTTTTTTTTTGAAGGTAAATGTATATTAAAGAAGAAGAAATAATGCAACAAACAAGAGGACAAACCTCAAAAGAGCCAAGGGAGGGAATAACTTCTTCCGGGAGATGGAACCCTTCCCGAAGGTAAGAGCTAAACAAATAGCACAAAATAAAACAAACAACAACAGACAAGAACTAGAACGACACGACTTGGCAGACCCCAAACATGTTGAAGGAGCTTGTTGGAACTAGATGGAGTGATTCCTTTAAGGGTGCAAAGTCTTCCGCGAATCGTACTCTGAACTTGAGTAATGATGGCTTGGGGGGATTGGTTCTGGTTGGAGAAGACCTAGAACCAATGGAACCAGCCAACGAAGCCAATTTTGAAAGTTTAATCGCCCACGATGCCCGGAAAAGGTCAAACCACAACCAAACTAGCTCACACAGCTCTAGAGTTATGATATATGTCTTCAAACTTACAAAACACAATTCGGATGCCCACTTTCCAACTTACGCCAAAAAGAACGGACTCAAGTGCCAAAACGGTCACTTTTGGCCGTATGACAGCCGAAAATGCCCGAAAAATGTGATATAATAACCAAACTAGTCTCACACCTCTCTATAGTTGTAAAACAAGTCCTTAAACTTGTGGAACACAATTTTGATTTCGGTTGGCAATTTAAGCCAAAAAGAGGGACTTGAGAATCGAAACGATCTGTTTTGCCCCATTGAACGTCAAAAATGCCCAAAAATGGTCAAACCAGCACCAAAACGGCTCACACACCTCAAGACAAATAAAATACAAGTGTTCAAACTTACGAAACACAATTCATTCCCAGTTTGCAACTTATGCAAACCAAAAAGGGAGTTAAGGGACAAAATTATCCCTTTTTGACTATTTGACCACCCACAATGCTCGGAAAACGTCAACCCACAAACAAACTATCTTGCACACCTCAAATGTGTATACTCAAAACTTGTGGGACAAAGTTCACACGCTCGATTTTCAACTTATGCAAAAAAAAAAAGGACTTAAGTGCTTAAACGGACCCCTTTTGAAGGTTTTGTTTTTTTTTTAAGGTAAATGTATATTAAAGAAGAAGAAATAAAGCAACAAACAAGAGGACAAACCTCAATAGAGCCAAAGGAGGAAATAACCTCTACCGGTAGATGGAACCCAACCCGAAGCTTAGAGCAAAACATATAGCACAAAATAAAACAAACAACAACAGGCAAGAACTAGAACGACACGACTTGGGAGACCCCAAAAATGTTGAAGAAGCTTGTTGGAACTAGATGGAGTGATTCCTTTAAGGGTGCAAAGTCTTTCGCGAATCGTACTCTGAACTTGAGTAATGATGTCTTGGGGGGATTGGTTTTGGTTGGAGAAGACCTAGAACCAATGGAACGAGCCAACGAAGCCAATTTTGAAAGTTTAATCGCCCACGATGCCCGAAAAAGGTCAAACCCCAACCAAACTAGCTCACACAGCTCTAGAGTTATGATATATGTCTTCAAACTTACAAAACACAATTCGGATGCCCACTTTCCAACTTACGCCAAAAAGAACGGACTCAAGTGCCAAAACGGTCGCTTTTGGCCGTATGACAGCCGAAAATGCCCGAAAAATGTGATATAATAACCAAACTAGCTCTCACACCTCTCTATAGTTTTAATACAAGCCCTCAAACTTGTGGAACACAATTTTGATTTCGGTTGGCAATTTAAGCCAAAAGGAGGGACTTGAGAATCGAAACGACCTGTTTTGCCCCGTTGAACGCCAAAAATGCCCAGAAGTGGTCAAACCAGCACCAAAACGGCTCACACACCTCAAGACAAATAAAATACAAGTGTTCAAACTTACGAAACACAATTCATTCCCAGTTTGCAACTTATGCAAAACAAAAAGGGAGTTAAGGGACAAAATTGTCCCATTTTAACCGTTTGACCACCCACAATGCCCAAAAAACGTCAATCCACATACAAACTATGTCCCACACCTCAAATGTGTATACTCAAAACTTGCGGAACAAAATTCACACGCTCGATTTGTAACTTATGCAAAAAAAAAGGACTTAAGTGCCCAAACGGACCCCTTTTGAATGTTTTGTTTTATTTTTTTAAAGGTAAATGTTTATTAAAGAAGAAGAAATAAAACAACAAACAAGAGGACAAACCTCAATAGAGCCAAGGGAGGGAATAACTTCTACCGGTAGATGGAACCCAACCCGAAGCTAAGAGCTAAACAAATAGCACAAAATAAAACAAACAAAAACAGACAAGAACTAGAAAATACGACTTGGCAGACCCCAAACATGTTGAAGGAGCTTGTTGGAACTAGATGGAGTGATTCCTTTAATGGTGCAAAGAATTGTGCGAATCGTACTCTGAACTTAAGTAATGATGGCTTGGGGGGATTGGTTCTAGTTGGAGTGAACCCAGAGTTCCTTCCCCTTCATAAAACGTAAACCATACAAGCTATGGTGAGCTTCCCAATGGAACAAGCCAACGAAGCCCCCGCATAGGTAATAGAAGCCAATTTTGAAAGTTTAAACGCCCACCATGCCTGGAAAAGATCAAACCTCAACCAAACTAGCTCACACACCTCTAATGTTATGATACATGTCCTCAAACTTACAAAACACATTTCGGATGCCCGCTTTGCAACTTACGACAAAAAGAAGGGACTCAAGTGCCAAAATAGCCGCTTTTGGCCGTTTGACAGCCGAAAATGCCCGAAAAATGTTACATAATAACCAAACTAGCTCCCACACCTCTTTATAGTTGTAATACAAGTCCTCAAACTTGTGGAACACAATTTTGATTTCGGTTGGCAATTTGAGCCAAAAGGAGGGACTTTAGAATCGAAACGACCTGTTTTGCCCCGTTGAATGCCAAAAAAGGCCAGAAATGGTCAAACCAGCACCAAAACGGCTCACACACCTCAAGACAAATAAAATACAAGTGTTCAAACTTACGGAACACAATTCATTCCCCGTTTGCAACTTATGCAAAACAAAAAGGGAGTTAAGGGACAAAATTTTCCCTTTTTGACCGTTTGACCACCCACAATGCGCAGAAAACGTCAATCCACAAACAAACTATCTCGCACACCTCAAATGTGTATACTCAAAACTTCCGGATCAAAATTCACATGCTCGATTTGCAACTTATGAAAAAAAAAAAAGACTTAGGTGCCCAAACGGACCCCTTTTGAATGTTTTGTTTTTTTTAAAAGTAAATGTATACTAAAGAAGAAGAAATAAAACAACAAACAAGAGGACAAACCTCAACAGAGCCAAGGGAGGGAAAACTTCTACCGGCAGATGGAACCCTTGCCGAAACTCAGAGCTAAACAAATAGCACAAAATCAAACAAACTACAACAGACAAGAACTAGAAAGATACGACTTGGCAGACCCTAAACATGTTGAAGGAGCTTGTTGGAACTAGATGGAGTGATTCCTTTAATGGTGCCAAGTCTTCCGCGAATCGTACTCTGAACTTGAGTAATGATGCCTTGTGTGGATTGGCTCTGGTTGGAGAAGACCTAAAGTTCCTTTCCCTCAATAAAACGTAAACCATACAAGCGATGGTGGTGAACTTTCCAATGGAACAAGCCAACAAAGCCCCCACAAAGGTAATAGAAGCCAATTTTGAAAGTTTAATAGCCCACCATGTCCGAAAAAGGTCAAACCACAACCAAACTAGCTCACACAGCTCTAAAGTTATGATACATGTCCTCAAACTTACAAAACACAATTCGGATGCCCACTTTCCAACTTACGCCAAAAAGAAGGGACTTAAGTGCCAAAACGGCCGCTTTTGGCCGTTTGACAGCCCAAAATGCCCGAAAAATGTCAAATAATAACCAAACTAACTCCCACACTTCTCTATAGCTATAATAGAAGTCGTCAAAGTGGTGGAACACAATTATGACTTCGGTTGGCAATTTAAGCCAAAACGAAGGACTTGAGAATCGAAACGACCTGTTTTGCCCCGTTGAACGCCAAAAAAGCCCAGAAATGGTCAAACCAGCACCAAAACGGCTCACACACCTCAAGACAAATAAAATACAAGTGTTCAAACTTACGAAACACAATTCATTTGCAGTTTGCAACTTATGCAAAACAAAAAGGGAGTTAAGGGACAAAATTGTCCCTTTTTGACTGTTTGACCACCCACAATGCCCGGAAAACGTCAATCCACAAACAAACTAGCTCGCACACCTCAAATGTGTATACTCAAAACTTGCGAAAAAAAATTCACACGCTCAATTTGCAAGTTATGCAAAAACAAGGACTGAAGTGCCCAAGCGGAACCCTTTTGAAAGTTTTTTTTTGAAAGGTAAATGTATATTAAAAAAGGAAAAAGGAAACAACAAACAAGAGGACAAACCTCAATAGAGCCAAGGGAGGGAATAACTTCTACCGGCAGATGGAACCCTTCCCGAAGCTAAGAGCTAAGCAAATAGCACAAAATAAAACAAACAACAACAGACAAGAACTAGATAGAGACTACTTGGCAGACCCGAAACATGTTGAAGGAGCTTGTTGGAACTAGATGGAGTGATTCCTTTAATGGTGCAAAGTCTTGTGCGAATCGTACTCTGAACTTGAGTAATGATGCCTTGGGGGGATTGGCTCTGGTTGGAGAAGACCCAGAGTTCCTTTCCCTTCATAAAACGTAAACCATACAAGCTATGGTGAGCTTCCCAATGGAACGAGCCAACGAAGCCCCCGCAGAGGTAATAGAAGCCAATTTTGAAAGTTAAAACGCCCACCAAGCCCGGAAAAGATCAAACCAAAACCAAACTAGCTCACACACCTCTAAAGTTATGATACACGTCCTCAAACTTACAAAACACAATTCGGATGCCGGCTTTGCAACTTATGCCAAAAAGAGGGGACTCGACTACCAAAACAGCCGTTTTTGGCCGTATGACAGCCGAAAATGCCCGAAAAATGTGATATAATAACCAAACTAGCTCCCACACCTCTCTATAGTTTTAATAGAAGCCCTCAAACTTGTGGAACACAATTGTGATTTCGGTTGGCAATTTAAGCCAAAATGAGGGATTTGAGAATCGAAACGACCTGTTTTGCCCCGTTGAACGCCAAAAATGCCCGAAAATGGTCAAACCAGCACCAAAACGGCTCATACACCTCAAGACAAATAAAATGCAAGTGTTCATGCCACATCCCGAACCCCACCCTACGCGGATGTCGAGGACGTGACGCCAGTCAGCTGCCACGCGACCAACCGAAGGCAATTTCTGAACTTTCCAGTGAATTGCACTCCGACTGTCGGGTCAGATGCAGCGGAATTTAAAACTTTTTTTTTTGTCAAGGGAATGCAACTCATGTATTCACTGTAAGGTTATGTACCACAGAGCCAGTCTAAAATCCAACAGCTAACAATTCTAACCTCAGAGCATATCTATAATCCGACATATAACAACAGAGCAGAACTATAATCTCTAGAGTACCATTTAAATCCATGAGCCATGTCTATATCTAGTACATATCAGTCAAGTCAGTCGTATTACATCACTCACCTGATTAAACAGATTCAATCCTCAGTAATCCAGTCTCCACAGATCAATGCCATCAGATCCAACAGATATCATTCCTGAAAAATGTTAGGGAATGGGGTGAGCTTCGAAAAGCCCAATGAGTAACACAGGTTCCCTGTGAAGGGTTTCAAAACCATTTCTTGTTTACAAAGCACAAGGGTAGTTCATTTGTTTCTGAAATAGCAGTTTTATAAATCTACTTTAAATGCAGTTTCAGTATAATAAAGCAGGACTGAACTAAATGGAACAACAAATCAGAACAGATGGAACAGTGCATGATGCCAATATATCAACGAGAGTATAGGCAATTAATTCAAATATTAGAACAGATCAGTACTGGGCGGAACATAACAGGGCATAACAATAATATATCAGTTAGGCGCGTAATCAAGCCTACTTATGCCAGACCGCTCATAATCAGAATGGTACCCAGAGTCAGACACATCATAGCAGAACAAAATCAGATAGACCATAAAACGGAACAAGACAGACCGAACAAAACAACAGTAGGATGGGGCAAAATCATGCCGCGTACGATACAGTATAAAAGTTTGCATTTAAAAACATGCATTCAGACAATATAACTTTTAAAACCGTACAGTGCATCAAAATACAGTATCTATGCAGTAACTTATATACCAAGTCAAGAATTCGGACAGATCATAACGGAACTGGACCATATATCAATCAAGACAGACAGATTATTAACGGACGGTACATAACGGGATCAGACGGAACAAAACACCAGTTCAAGTCACAGGCATAATCAAGGACAGAGGCATAACAGGACGGATCATAACGGAACAAAACAGAGCAATACATCAATCAGAACAAGATATATCAAAACTAAACATGGCGGATCAAAACGGTACAATATCAATCAGGTCAAGTCATATCGGAACTGAACATGACGGAACAAAACGGAACAATACATCCGTCAAAACAAGACATATCAGAACTGAACATGACGGAACAAAACGGAACAATACATCAATCAGATCAAAACATATCGGAACTGAACATGTCGGAACAAAACAGAACAATACATCTATCAGAACAAGACATATCAGAACTGAACATGACGGAACAAAACGGAACAATTCATCAATCAGATCAAAACATATCAGAACTGAACATGTCGGAACAAAACGGAACAATACATCTATCAGAACAAGACATATCGGAACTGAACATGACGGAACAAAATGGTACAATATCAATCAGGACAAGTCATATCGGAACTGAACATGACGGAACAAAACGAAACAATACATCAATCAGATCAAGACATATCGGAACTGAACATGTCGGAGCAAAACGGAATAATACATCCATCAGAACAAGACATATCGGAACTGAACATGACGGAACAAAACAGAACAATACATCAATCAGATCAAAACATATCGGAACTGAACATGTCGGAACAAAACGGAACAATACATCTATCAGAACAAGACATATCGGAACTGAACATGACGGAACAAAACGAAACAATACATCAATCAGATCAAGACATATCGGAACTGAACATGTCGGAGCAAAACGGAATAATACATCCATCAGAATAAGACATATCGGAACTGAACATGACGGAACAAAACGGAACAATACATCAATCAGATCAAAACATATCGGAACTGAACATGTCGGAACAAAATGGAACAATACATCTATCAGAACAAGACATATCGAAACTGAACATGACGGAATAAAATGGTACAATATCAATCAGGACAAGTCATATCGGAACTGAACATGACGGAACAAAACGAAACAATATCAATCAAGACAAGTCATATCGGAACTGAACATGACGGAACAAAACGAAACAATACATCAATCAGATCAAGACATATCGGAACTGAACATGTCGGAACAAAACGGAACAATACATCTATCAGAACAAGACATATCGGAACTGAACATGACGGAACAAAATGGTACAATATCAATCAGGACAAGTCATATCGGAACTGAACATGACGGAACAAAACGAAACAATATCAATCAGGACAAGTCATATCGGAACTGAACCTGACGGAACAAAACGAAACAATACATCAATCAGATCAAGACATATCGGAACTGAACATGACGGAACAAAGCGGAACAATATATCAATCAGAACAAGGCATATGCTACTTTAAATATATGCTTTTTAAACAGTATAACGTTCAAAACAGTACCGTGCTTCAAAATACAGTATCTAGACAGAACTTATACACCAGTTCAGGAGTCAAGTATAATACCCCGACCCGAATTAGGGACTATTAAGCTGTTGCGTTAAAGTTAGAAATCGACGCCTTTAGTAACGAGGTCGGTGTCAACCCCGACGCACGAACTTTTAAGTAAATGTCTTGAAAAGTCAGGACGACTGTACATCACTTTCGTTGCAATCACCAACATGTCGATTTTGATGATAATTATATTTTCACGACAACTACCGATTGTTGATACGAGTATGAGAATTGGGCACGTATTACGAGGATACGAAGATTAGTACCAAGATGATACATTTAAGAAAATAATTAATTTTTAAAGTAATTAATTATTTTAAATATTATTATAACAACTAACATATATAATTAAATGCAAAAATATATATATATATATATATACTATATAAATGATTATAACCTTAAATATATACATAATTATACATGAATATATATATATATGAGTATGTGTATGCATGCATGCATGTATGTTAAAATATGAAATGTATGTATGGGATAAGAGGGCATGCTATTGTCCAAGGTGTACAAAGGTGAGTGTGTGTCAAAGAGAGGTGTGTGTATTACCCAAAGTGTATTAGGTTTAAACCATGTATATATACATATATATATGTAAGTCAAACACCACACACACACACAACCGGCCACTCATGGCCTGCCCAACAGTGGCAATTCAGACCCACTCATGAAGAAGCCTGAAATTGGCTAACCCAAATGGAAGGGCAATCAGATTTGCCATGATTCACTCTCCTTATACAAAATGTATGGTGCTTGTACACACACACACACACACACACGGCCATAGAGAAAGAGAGAAAGAGTTTTGGGCATTCAGAAGGATAGAAGGGAGGTTTCGGAGGAAGAAGGAAGGAGAGAGAAAGTCACTGTTGGAGGTAAAACACAGAAACCCTCATTTTCTCTCTCTAGAAAATTTCCCTATGCATGAACTGTTTTAGCTTCTAGATTTTATATATATGATGTTTAAGGTAGATAAACGTGATTAAGCATGAAATCTAAGCTTGAAAACACTTAGAAAACACCAAACCCATGAAAACTGCCATTGATGGACCTTGCTAAAAGCAGGTCTGAAATCATGTGAACAAAACTTTGTTTGGATTATTGGAACCTCAACTAGACTCTAAGAGAGTGTTAAAAACACTTAACCGCGATCAAAAAGCCCAAGAAATGGCCTTCAAAACATAACTTACAGGTACGGGTTTCAAAACCCAACCTCACGAACTTGCTCTCAAACCCATTTTTACGAATGAGAAATGAAACCCCATAAAGAGGGGATCACACAGAACCAAACATAAGTAAAAATGGTGAAGAAACCAGGATTTACTATGGGATTGCAGGTCCGGTTATCAAATTTTCAACCGAATGGATGAGCTTGTTTCAAGCTCTAAAACCAATGCAAAACCCTTCAAAAATCTCTTAGAAACAAATTTAAATAAAAACAGTATGGATCGGATGAACAAAAACGCACGAAATTGATGCTTTTTAGCTTCAGGTTCTAGGGTTACAGAGAGGGATCGTTGGGGAAGATGAGGCCAAGTCGACTCGCAAACCATTTAAAATCGAGTAGAAGGGTTGGCTCGGACACGTGGTGATATCTGGGGCTGCCACCGCATTAATGCGGCGGCGGCGTTTTGGGGCGCATATATAAAGCCGTTTAAAATTGAAAAGAAAAAGAAAAAAAAAAAGAAGGAGGATTGCGGTCAGTGGGGTTCGAACCCCTGACCTACGCACCCACACAGCCTCCCTTACCACTTGGCCACGCGCTTGCGTGTGTCTTATGTGGCACCAATATATATATATAATACAAATAAATTAAATCCGAAAATTAAAAGGTGCAACCGCACCTGGTGAGATTCGAACGTGCGTGGTATGGGGAGGGAGATGGCACGCTGGCCAGCGTGCCATCCTATTCAACCTGTTCTATTATGTACAAAATAATATATATATATATATATATTATGCTTAATTAAGATTAATTTAATTAAATGAAATTAATTAAATTAAATACTCCGAAATAGCCCGTTGTCCAAAAATTACAAGTCATATATGTAACCTTACTATCTTGGACCCTCTGAGCCCATTGGTGAGGTCCTCGATATGAGATGAGGTCCCGAAAAATTTAAGACTCCAAAAAAAAAAAAAAGTCAAAATGACTAAAATACCCCTGCCTCATAAATGAGTCAAACAAGGTCCAAATGAAATAAATAAATAGTAGATTTTGACTATTTGGAACATTCTGAATCTAATGGTGGGGTCCGTTTCACGAGACGGGACTCTAAAAAATTTAGACACGTTAAGGTATAAATTACCAAAATACCCCTAACATGTCCTAAGCCGAATTAAATTCTAAGAAAGCCTAAACTGACTTTCTTCAACGCTCCGTGTCATACCCTGACCCAAATTTTAACCGGGTGAACCACGTGAACCGAGCCGTTAAAGCTTTTTGGTTTAATATTGAATAAACGGATGAGTCAGAATCTTAATAGTTGGAAATACGAGTCATGCCCGAGCGATGCCCGAGCCAATCACGAATGGATACTGGAATATAAAAATAATAATAAGATAATAAAAATAAAAATACAAATGAAATAAAAATAAAAAAAAAAGGAAAAATAAAAAAAATAAAGAAATAAATAAATAAAAATTATGTTGTGCCATATGGATAAAAATATATATATATATATATATATGTATATATATGTAGAAGTGTAGATGTATATACATATATATATATATATATATATATATATATATATTAAATACATAAGGGGAGGGGTTACAACCGAAAAAAAAAAAAAAAGAAATAAAGAGGAGAAGAGAAATGGATGGGAGAGGAAGAGAAACAGGGCAGGAGAAATAAAGAAGGGCCGGTTTCTCTTGGGTGAATCAACAGCCGTCTCTTGGTTGTATATACAGCCGTAGAAGCAGAGAAAGAAGAGAAGAAAGAAAAAAAAAAAAAAAAAAAAAAAAAAAAAAACAGAGCAGGGACGGCTGGTCGCTAGAATAGGGAGAAGAAAAGGAAGAAAAAAGAGAGGAGGAAGAAGAAAGAAGCAGGTCGGGGCATTTTGCGTGAGATGTGCAAGAAAAGGAGGAGTAAACGAGCCAAGAAAAACCGGGATTGAGCAGTGTGTTCGGAAGTGAAACCGGGTGGCAGCCTGTACGCGCGTTGGGTGAGTGAGATTCATTCTATGTTTTAAAATTTTTTAAAGCATGAATTACTATGTTGATATAGAATTTTGTTAAGCATAGAACTGAATTGATACATGGAATATAGTTGGTGTTGAAATTGAATCAAGGAAAACAAAAAAAACAAAAAAAAGAACAGAACTAAACGTGGGGAAACAATGAAAAACAGAGGAGGAAAAAATAAATCGGGTTGTGAGATTTTGTTGGGGTTAATTGGTTTAGATCATGGGGAATTAATTCTCTTGGGTATAGGTAAATTTTAGAAGCAAAACGGGATCGAAACCATAGGAGAAAAAGGGAAAAAAACGGAAGGGAAAGGGGCTGCCGGAAAAACCGCACAGCCCAGGTGCGCCACTGTTCCGGCCATTTTGGGAGTGCTCCGGCACTCCGATTTGAAATCCGACGGTAGATTTGAGTTGCCCATAACTCGTAGGTGTTAACCCCGCTAAAAAACGCAAGAAACCCGTCACCGGCGAGTCGCCGTTGACGAAGAAGACAACCTGTACGCTGGAAATGGCTGCTGCGCGGCTGCTGTTTTCCGATTTTATTTTGGCCAAACCGGGTCGGTTCTGACCCGACCCACCCATTCAGATGACTGCCCAACACTTGTACTTCATGGGTAAATTTTTAAATTCGAGTTTAGATAGTGTTTGGTTAGAAAGGAGAGCTATCCAATGGTTGGCTTAAACTTAACAGGAAATGAAAAAAAAAAATGAAAAATGTATTAACAGAAAATGAAAAAATGGTATGGGCAGCGAATTGAACCTGTGACCAAAGGGGAAAAGGGTGAGAAGCTTAGCCACTGTGCCACCAAGGCACATGTGGTCTGTTTGGGCTCAAATACGATATGTATTATCCGGATTAATTAATTTAAATAAATGATTTAAATTAATAAATTTAAATTTAATTTCGACGCTTAAATTAGTAGAACGAATAATGAAAACTTACTATTTTGGACCCTCTGAATATAATAGTGAGGTCCGTTTTACGAGACGGAGTCCCGAAAAAATAAAATAGCCGTAGAATGCCAAAATGACCAAAATGCCCCTACGTCCAAAGGTGAGTCAAACGGACTCCGATTTAGTTAAGTAAATAGTGAATTTTTATTAATTCAAACCTACTGGACTCAACGGTGGAGTCCAAATTATGAAAACAGAACCCAAAAAGTAGAGACACGTAAATGACCATGTTGCCCTTGGGTAAATTAAGTTTAAAATGGAAATCGTAAAACATAAATTAGTAAGGGAGGTATTTAGAGTAACGAGGCATAAATTCGGTAAATGATATGAAGGCTGAAACGTGTTTATTGATTTATAGGCAAGTCAAAAGGAAAGGAGAAAGTCACGGGATATTAAGACGTTGATGAGGTAAGTGGATTCCTATCTTTGATACGTGGTTTCCAAGCCACGATCTTTCCATTACTGCCAATCTTGTACTCATATATGTATTCACTATCATTGTTTCCCACCATGGATATTGTTCTACCTGGTGGATGCCTATTGGTTGATGTTGCATGACTGATTCATTTCATTGATGTCTATTTACTGTATGTTATGTTATGATGTTCCATGTTTTGTACATTCATATGGAATACTATAGAATCTTAATTTATGTTAAGTGCCGGGTTTTGTGCTCAGCCACATTACCTATCTGATGCTATCTGATTGACTGGGACCTACGGGTCAATTTATGGGACCTACGGGTCAAAAAGGACATATGGCAATTATGGCGTTTTTACGCATTAAGGAAAATGGGCATTTTATATGCATTTATGTTAATGGGGGGTATGCCGGGCCCCAAAAGACCGAGGGTCTGCCAAACCCTGAACAGAGTAAAGGCATCATCCATGTTAATTGATATTGTTCTATGTTGATTGGTTTGATTCATTGGACTTGACTGTGACCGTTTCATTGTGGCAGTATTTATGTTGATTGTGTTCATCGAGCCTATTCTATATTCATGCTACACTGTTACTCTTAACGGTTATTGTATGTTGTCATTCATTGGTTACTCTTGACTGTTATTGTACCTTGTCACTCATTGGCCATTGTGGCACTTTACAGTTGACTGGAATCGTTATCATGACTGGCTATCATGTTACCTTGACTTGTATTCATTTATGTCATCCCCACCCGTATTGGGGATAGGCTTCTACTTACTGAGTTTGTAGCTCACCCCTTACTAAATTTTTTCAGGTGAGAATGTTCAGAACCACAGTAGGAGATCAGGAGATTTAAGAGACAGTTGAGGAGCATAATAGTAATGAATGAAGTCTCTCCCATGTACTCACCACCTAAGAGTCGTTTAGGATCAGTTTATTGTTAGTTTGAAGTTTAGTCTTTGAACAATAATTGTAATAAAGCTTCCGCACTTTAATGTCATGGTTATATTATTTACTGTTATCATTGGTAAAAAAATGGAAAAAGTAGGGACGGCCATTGGGTCGGCCCCACGATACGAGATCCGCATAGGGTGGGTTTCGGGTCGTGACACTCCGGACTCAATGGTAGAGTCTATTCGACCAAAAGAAATGTCTAAAATAAAAATACATAAAATTTGATATATAGCATCTGTCAGATGACTATAAATTAAAGTAATGCCAAAGTACTAATCTACGGCATATACGAGGACATGAAAACACATCAACCTTAGAATAAAATTTCTAACTCATAAATTGATCTTAGGTGAATTATGGAAGAACAACGACCCAAGTACACGATCATGACCAAGGCACAAAGAGCCAAGGACCCAAAGCAACAGGCCTTCATGCAAGAACTATTGCATCGTCAGAGAGTGATCGACAGGTTCGTCAGGATAGCCAAGGCGACAGAAGTCGTCTCGGTAAGCCCCTTCATGTTCAAATCACCCACCAAGGCCATGGTGGCAGAGGCTCTAAAGAAGAAGGAGGAAAAAAAGAAATTGGAGGAGGAAAGAGAGAACACGGAAACCTTAGCCGAATGGCGTCGCAGGTAATATTATTATCATTTAGAACATAAGTTACTAGATCTGTAATACAGCTATAAGTCGGATAGGTATAAGAATTTAGGCTTCTCACAGTCTACACTTAGTGAGTTATGAAGTTGATTAAGTACATATGAAATTTATGGAATCTTCATAAATCTTGATAGGCTAAGGAAAGAGAAAGTTAAAGGGAAGGCGCCTCAGTAGAGCTAACCCTAAAGGACCGAGGTGAGTAATCTTGCATTTGAAGTGGAGGCTTTAACTCCACGGATTTCAACGGATATTTTTAAGTTCAAATATTTACAGCATTGATATGTCAAATTCAGTATTCATGACTTCTGTTTTCTTAAATATTCTGCCATGACATGCTTCATGATTTTTTACATATTATATCCGTAAATGTTTTCTTTTCAAAATAGTTAGCATGTCTGATTTTTCTCAAACATCCTGAATTTGATTACTGCAAGTATTGAAGCATCACTGCAAGAGTTATACGTCACATGTTTTAAATACTCATAAAAGGCTTTTATATAAAATTCATATGACAAATGTTTTGCAAGATAAATAATAAGCACATAGGTAGTGTGGTGAGTTGTATGGAACTCAATGGGCCTATCATGTGCATCAACACATAGTCAGGATTTTGGGTCATACGGAACTCAATTGACTTGTCATGTGTAATGTCTGGTAGCAGGATCTAATCCCCCAGGCAAATGAGATATCTCCACGTCTACGTAAAATGGGAGTCTGGTTCGAAACAGATTCCACCTAATTAGAGGGAAAATATGACAAACGGTTTTGGAAATGGAAGCAGGTTTTATCCCCCATTTTCACTATACATGTTTACATGATTTTAAGTTCTGAAATACACATACTCTTTTATGGAAATATATGTTCTAGCTTGATTACCTTGAATGTTTCAAAGCTACATATTTTAAGAATGCATGTTCTCTATGTTCAAGTATACGACCAATTGGTAGTTGAGTATTTTATAAACTCTCATGTACGAAACCTCTACCAATTGAAAACCCATGACAGATGTAGGAATTACTCATTGGGCTTTTCGAAGCTCACCCCACTCCCTAACATTTTTCAGGTGATGATCAAGGTTGGACACTTGCTCAATTTGGGGAGTAGTGAATGGCAACTCCAATAGGTCCTTGGAGATATTTTGGTAGTAGTAGGACCCATTATCAGTCAAACTTTTGTAATGGGAATTTTGGACAATGATGTACTTAAGCCCGAGGGGCACATGGATATGTACTATGTAGAACCTTTAGTTAATATTATTATGCTCTGATTATTATCTTTATGTGTACCGCTATGAAGAGCGGCAGTATCAGATGGATATGCGGCAGATGTTTTATTTTAAAAGAAAAGAAAAAAAAAGTTTTTCACGCTTCCGCAACCACAGGCCGCATCGCTGTCTGATATTGTTGCTTATGTATGAGCCTTGTTCCGAGGCCTTCGGGTCTCGGGGCGGCGGTCGCGATCCGGTAATCCGCGTAGGGTGGGTTTCGGGTCGTGACATTAGGGTTACTCACAAACTGTTACGGTTATCTCCTTGCACAAACAATCCGATAACCTCCAGATACGTCAGGCATCTCCATGTATATCCTGAACAATAATCATCAATCATATACAGATCAGAACTCATCCATTCAGGTCTCATTTGTCATCTTAGGTATCTATCGGATCACCTAAGACAGCCTAGTAGCCTATCGCCCTTTCACTGGGTCTCACCCGAGGCTATTTCATTCTTTAATTAGGCTTAGCAGTCATTAGGATTATGATTTAAGTCATTTGGACTTCAATCGTTATCAGTTAAGCACTTATTTGGCCTTAGGGGCAAAATGGTAATTTCACCATTGCTGTCCCGGACCTTATCGTGGTCCTCAGAATGTCCCATATATCTTATATGTGAATTTCCAAGTCCTTTGGACTTCGTTTGGTATTTGCTTTAGATCATCGGGACACATCGGTATTTCTCGTTTTACGCGTTGATAGTTCTGAAGTCTTACTTAGCCCTTCAGTGTTCATAATTATCCCTATGATAATTTATCAGATCAGTTTGACCTTTATTTAACCCCTACTTTGTACTTACAGTGCTCAGGGGTATTTTGGTCATTTTACGTTTCGTAAGATTTTGACTCCGATTCGTCATTTAATCAGGTATACAGTCTCGCCAGTATCCGGGCTCCTACCGGTATCAGTTTCGTCCCAATCGGACTTCATTTAGGTCTCGTATAACATCAGGGGCATTTTGGTAATTTCACACTTTGTGAGATTCTGGCCATGATTCATCATTTAGTCAAGTATACAGTTTCACAAGTGTTCGGGTTTCTATCGGTATCAGTTTTGTCTGAATCGGATGTCATTTGGGCTTCGTTCAGTGTCAGGGGTATTTTGGTAATTTCATACGTCATATTTTTCGGTGCCTCAGTTCACAGAATGAACCTCACCATTGGGTCCAGAGCGTCCGACATAGTTGAGTTGGACTATCTGTTATGTTTAACTGACCCTGGGAATCATTAGGGGCAGTATGGTCATTTACACTTTTTGTGTCTGTATTTTTCGGGACTTCGGTTCATTAAACGGACCTCACCGTTGAGTCCAGACTGCCCGAGATAGTCAGAATAGACTGTCTTTTATTTTTATCTGGGTCTGGGTACCATCAAGGGCAGTTCAGTCATTTACCTACGCGTCTGTATTTTTTGGTACCTAATTTCCCAATTTGGACTGTACCATTGAGTCCAGAATGTTCAACATAGTGAAAATACACTATTTATTTAATTTATTTGGACTCCGTTTGACTTATTTAATGTCCAGGGGTAAAATCGTAATTTTACCTATTTAATAAAATAATTAAATAATTATTTTATTATTTAATTAATTTTCCAGGGGCTTAAATGAATAATTTCTCAATGTTCTGGGCCACAGTACAATTTCCCAAATTAGTGGGGTTAATCCGTAATATCAGAAAACTCCAGGGGTTAAAAACTAATTTCATACTTTAGGGGTTCAGGCCCAAGGGTTCAAGGGTTCAGAAACTGAACCAGTCCAAAACCTCCAAAAACCAACCGGTTTAATTCCCTTCAGAAAACAGGAATATAATAATCCAGTTATCCCCAATTTGGCCCCTATCCACGGTTAGGTTATCTAGTTCCCAATTTTAATTCGTTAACCATGAAACCAAACGTCAGAATTTAGCTTTTAAATTTAAAATCCCTAACTCCAAAACGACGCAGCTTAATGACCCAAGTTGTATTCGGTCGGGTCCTACCCGACCCGATTCAAGATCCGGACCGGCTATAAAAAAACCCATTCTACCGCGCGTTTTTCCGGTGGTCTTCTCCGGCAACGTTCCCGGCGCCGGCGTACGGACGGTGAGGTTTCCCTCGCTGTTTCTCTTGGTTTTCTCGTCCGTTTTTCAAGATTTTTATACCAAACAGATCCTTGGACATTAGGGATCATTTTAGGACTGTTTTTAAACCTCAAAATCTATAGTTTTCAGTGACCCATTTCGGTTTTCCGATCAGATTATCGTTTGCTCTAGCACGACCGTTTCTCAACCAAATCCGGTGAGACTTGGCTTGCTGTGACCCACATCTCATGGGCTTCAAGTCCCCGTTTACAAATTTCAGTTTAAGTGTTCGTTTCAGGTTTTGGGTTCCATGGCCGAGACTCACAGGTTCGGTTTTGAGGGTCCAAATAAGTGTTTTAGGGTCGCGGGTTAGTGTATTTGAGACCCTCTCAGTGTCTAGATTATTTCTAAACCATCAAAACTTGGTTTTAGGGAGGTCGAATCAGGCCCAGTTTTGGAGGTGTCATCCATGGCGGTTTGGTCACGGTTTGGGTTTCTAGGCCTATCCGAACCTCCTAACTGATTCAGAATAACCCTAGGATCTCACAGTAACTGATTTACGTAGTCTACATGGTCCATATGATTTAAAATCATCAGAGCAGTACCAATAATCTCAACAGAAAAAATTAAGCAGTTTGGCAGTTTTGAGGTTACCTCTGAAACAGTAAGTCCCCTTGCTATCCATGGCTCGGTCCTGATTTGGTGGGGTGCTTGCTTAGATCCAGTCGTGCCTCAGCTCCCCCTTCCTTGGTGCATCTCCAAAGGATGACATGCACACTCACCATTTCTCTCTCTCTAACCCTCTCTCTCTCTCTCTCTCTCTCTCTCTCTCTCTCCCTACCCGAGCACCACCTCTGATTTCCCCCCTCCATACATGCACATATAATCTTGTATATGGCAGATTATTTTGGTTGCATGTGATATGGTTGGTGGATTGGTGATAAGGTGTTTGTAGAGAGATGATAACCTAGGGTGCATAGGCATGATGGCCTAGGGGCATAGGGTGATGCATGGGTGAGGTGTTGCATGTTTGGTTATTGGCCACTTGGGGGGGTGGCCAAATCAGATTTATAGTTATATATATATATATATATATATATATATCTTTGTATATTTGTACACAAAGATACCCCTAGCCTAGTTGGTATTTTTTTGGATGAGGTTTCCTTCCACTCAAAGGTCAAGGGTTCAATTCCCTTGGCCTCCCATTTGGCCATTTTTTCCATATTTTCGGTTAAGGCCACGTTTGGTTGCACAGTAATTCAATTTTCAATGTTTGCTACATAACTTTCATTCCGTAGCTCCTTTTTCGATGCGGTTTCTTCCGAGAGCTTCATAATTCAGTTAGCTTCAGTGTCAGAGGTTCCATGTCATTTATTAATCATTCGGGATTTTCGGGGTTAACTAATTCGGGTTCCGTTAGTGTTAAAACGGCATTATTTTACCGATTTAACCAGCAATTTGGGTTCGGGTATTATACCCTCTTTCTCCAAACATATTTAATTATTTCATCGGCCTATCATGACCGCCGGGATTATGATTAATTCCCTTTTACTATTCTGTAAGCCGGTACTAATTAATAATTAGATAATTAATCATTAATTATACAGGGTTGGGGTGTTACAGTTCAAACTTACGAAACACAATTCATTCCCAGTTTGCAACTTAAGCAAAACAAAAAGGGAGTTAAGGGACAAAATTGTCCCTTTTTGACCGTTTGACCACCCACAATGCCCGGAAAACGTCAATCCACAAACAAACTAGCTCGCACACCTCAAATGTGTATACTCAAAACTTGCGGAACAAAATTCACACGCTCGATTTGCAACTTATGCAAAAACAAGGACTTAAGTGTCCAAACGGACCCCTTTTGAATGTTTTGTTTTTTTTTAAAGGTAAATGTATATTAAAGAAGAAGAAATAAAACAACAAACAAGAGGACAAACCTCAAAAGAGCCAAGGAAGGGAATAACTTCTATCGGCAAATGGAACCCTTCTCGAAGCTAAGAGCTAAACAAATAGCACAAAATAAAACAAACAACAACAGACAAGAACTAGAAAGATACGACTTGGCAGACCCCAAACATGTTGAAGGAGCTTGTTGGAACTAGATGGAGTGATTCCTTTAATGGTGCAAAGTCTTTTGCGAATCGTACTCTGAACTTGTGTAATGATGCCTTGGGGGGATTGGTTCTAGTTGAATAAGACCCAGAGTTCCTTTCCCACCATAAAACATAAACCATACAAGCTATGGTGAGCTTCCCAATGGAACGAGCCAACGAAGCCCCCGCATAGGTAATAGAAGCCAATTTTGAAAGTTTAATCGCCCACCATGCCCGGTAAAGGTCAAACCACAACCAAACTAGCTCACACAACTCTAAAGTTATGATACATATCTTCAAACTTACAAAACACAATTCGGATGCCCACTTTCCAACTTACGCCAAAAAGAACGGACTTAAGTGCCAAAACGGCCGCTTTTGGCCCTTTGACAGCCCAAAATGCCCGAAAAATGTCAAATAAAAACCAAACTAGCTCCCACACCTCTCTATAGCTGTAATACAAGTCGTCAAAGTTTTGGAACACAATTTTGATTTCGGTTGGCAATTTAAGCCAAAACGAAGGACTTGAGAATCGAAACGACCTGTTTTGCCCCGTTGAACGCCAAAAATGCCCAAAAATGGTCAAACTAGCACCAAAACGGCTCACACACCTCAAGACAAAGAAAATACAAGTGTTCAAACTTACGAAACGCAATTCATTCCCAGTTTGCAACTTACGCAAAACAAAAAGGGAGTTAAGGGACAAAATTGTCCCTTTTTGATCGTTTGACCACCCACAATGCCCAGAAAACGTCAATCCACAAACAAACCAGCTCGCACACCTCAAATGTGTATACTCAAAACTTTCGGAACAAAATTCACACGGTCGATTTGCAACTTATGCAAAAACAAGGAGTTAAGTGCCCATGCGGAACCCTTTTGAAAGTTTTTTTTTGAAAGGTAAATGTATATTAAAGAAGGAGAAAGGAAACAAAAAACTAGAGGACAAACCTAAAAGCTAAACAAATAGAACAAAATAGAACAAACAACAACAGACAAGAACTAGAAAGATACGACTTGGCAGACCCCAAACATGTTGAAGGAGCTTGTTGGAACTAGATGGAGTGATTCCTTTAATGGTGCAAAGAATTGTGCGAATCGTAATTGAACTTGAGTAATGATGGCTTGGGGGGATTGGTTCTGGTTGGAGTAGACCGAGAGTTCCTTTCCCTTCATAAAACGTAAACCATACAAGCTATGATGAGCTTCCCAATGGAACGAGCCAACAAAGCCCCCGCATAGGTAATAGAAGCCAATTTTGAAAGTTTAAACGCCCACCATGCCCGAAAAAGATCAAACTACAACCAAACTAGCTCACAGACCTCTAAAGTGATGCCCGCTTTGCGACTTATGCCAAAAGGAAAGGACTCAAGTGCCAAAACAGCCGCTTTTGGCCGTTTGACAGCTGAAAATGCCCGAAAAATGTCACATAATAACCAAACTAGCTCCCACACCTCTCTATAGTTGTAAAACAAGTCCTCAAACTTGTGGAATACAATTTTGATTTTGGTTGGCAATTTAAGCCAAAAAGAGGGACTTGAGAATCGAAACGATCTGTTTCGCCCCATTGAACGTCAAAAATGCCCAGAAATGGTCAAACCAGCACCAAAACGGCTCACACACCTTAAGAAAAATGAAATACAAGTGTTCAAACTTACGAAACACAATTCATTCCCAGTTTGCAACTTATGCAAAACAAAAAGGGAGTTAAGGGACAAAATTGTCCCTTTTTGATCGTTTGACCACCCAGAATGCCCGAAAAACGCAATCCACACACAAACTAGCTCGCACACCTCAAATGTGTATACTCAAAACTTGCGGAACAAAATTCAGACGCTCGATTTGCAACTTATGCAAAAAAAAAAAAAGGACTTAAGTGCCCAAAAGGACCCCTTTTGAATGTTTTCTTTTCTTTTTTTTTTTTTTAAAGTAAATGTATATTAAAGAAGAAGAAATAAAACAACAAACAAGAGGACAAACCTCAATAGAGCCAAGGGAAGGAATAACTTCTACCGGCAGATGGAACCCTTCCCGAAACAAAGAGCTAAACAAATAGCACAAAATAAAACAAACAACAACAGACAAGAACTAGAAAGATACGACTTGGCAGACCCCAAACATGTTGAAGGAGCTTGTTAGAACTAGATGGAGTGATTCCTTTAATGGTGCAAAGTCTTCCGCGAATCGTACTCTGAACTTGAGTGATGATGCCTTGGGGGGATTGGTTCTGGTTGGAGAAGGCCCAGAGTTCCTTTCCCTCCATATAACCTAAACCATACTAGCTATGGTGAGCTTCCCAATGGAACGAGCCAACGTCCCCCCATAGGTAATAGAAGCCAATTTTGAAAGTTTAATCGCCCACCATTCCCGAAAAAGAACAAACCACAACCAAACTAGCTCACAGACCTCTAAAGTGATGATACATGTTCTCAAACTTACAAAACACATTTCGGATGCCCGTTTTGCGACTTATGCCAAAAGGAAGGGACTCAAGTGCCAAAACCGCCGCTTTTGGCCGTTTGACAGCCGAAATTGCCCGAAAAATGTCACATAATAACCAAAATAGCTCCCACACCTCTCCCTATAGTTGTAATACAAGTCCTCAAACTTGTGGAACACAATTTTGATGTCAGTTGGCAATTTAAGCCAAAAAGTGGGACTTGAGAATTGAAACGACCTGTTTTGCCCCGTTGAACCCCAAAAATGCCCAAAAATGATCAAACCAACACCAAAACGGCTCACACACCTCAAGACAAATAAAATACATGTGTTCAAACTTACGACACACATTTCATTCCCAGTTTGCAACTTATGCAAAACAAAAAGGGAGTTAAGGGACAAAATTGTCCCTTTTTGACCGTTTGACCACCCACAATGCCCGAAAAACGTCAATCCACAAACAAACTATCTCGCACACCTCAAATGTGTATACTCAAAACTTGCGAAACAAAATTCACACAGTCGATTTGCAACTTATGCAAAAAAAAAGGACTTAAGTGCTCAAACGGATCCCTTTTGAATGTTTTGTTTTTTTTTTAAGGTAAATGTATATTAAAGAAGAAGAAATAAAACAACAAACAAGAGGACAAACCTCAATAGTGCCAAAGGAGGGAATAACTTCTACCGGCAGATGGAACCCTTCCCGAAGCTAAGAGCTAAACAAATAGCACAAAATAAAACAAACAACAACAATCAAGAACTTGAAAGATACGACTTGTCAGACCCCAAGCATGTTGAAGGAGCTTCTTGGAACTAGATGGAGTGATTCCTTTAAGGGTGCAAAGTCTTCTGCGAATCGTACTCTGAACTTGAGTAATGATGCCTTGGGGGGATTGGTTCTGGTTGGAGAAGACCTAGAACCAATGGAACGAGCCAACGAAGCCAATTTTGAAAGTTTAATAGCCCACCATGCCTGGAAAAGGTCAAACCACAACCAAACTAGCTCACACAGCTCTAAAGTTATGATACATGTCTTCAAACTTACAAAACACAATTCGGATGCCCACTTTCCAACTTACGCAAAAAAGAACGGACTCAAGTGCCAAAACGGCCGCTTTTGGCCGTATGACAGCGAAAAATGCCCGAAAAATGTCATATAATAACCAAACTAGCTCCCATACCTCTCTACAGTTGTAATACAAGTCCTCAAACTTGTGGAACACAATTTTGATTTCGGTTCCAAAAAGAGGGACTTGAGAATTGAAACTGTAATACCCCAACCCAAAAATACCGGGTCATATGGCATGCATTTCGAAGTTATGAAAAAATAAGTGTAAACATGTCTACACTTAAGGAAAACAATTAATTAATTAAAATAATTAATTAATTAAGTTTATCAAATTGATTATTAATTTAAATAAATAGAAATACACACATAAAAGTGTATTGTGTGATCAAACATGTGTAAGTATTTATATATGAGATTCTTGGTTATAGGAAAAATAAAATAAAATAAATATAATATATATATATATATACATATGGACGGCTGTGTGTGTGATATATATTATATATATGTGTATATATATATATATATATGATGACATGGAGGTAAGGTGGTGAAAATACACATATGCATATTTTATACATGAGTAGGTCATTAGCTATGGTGAAATGAAAGGAAGCATGGGCTCAAATCAGAAAGTATGGGAGGTATGGCTGTGATTGAGATGGGGTATGGAAGTGAGAGAAATATACATATCTACATATACATAAATGATATATATACACACCCATGACACACGGACAGAGAGAGAGAGAGAGAGAGAAAGAAGAAAGCTGAAGAGGAGAAGAAGGGAAGGAAATCAGAACAAGAAGAAGGAGAAAACAGTGGAAAAAGGGTAAGAAAATGCAAAAACTATCATTTTCTCTCTCTAGAATTTTGATGTATTAGGGACTGTTTTTGAATTATGCATGCACATATGAAGATAGATATATGTTTATGAGTTTGTCAAGCATGATTTTAGGCTTTGAAAATGACCAAAAAACAGTGAATCCATGAAAACCACCATTGATGACCTTGCTAAAGCAGGTCTGATTTTCATCACAACCAAACTAAGTCTGGCTTATCCAGACTTCAAGTAAATCTCACAAGCATCATGAAAACACGTATACGCGATCAAAAATCCAAAGAAACGAACCCTATATGGTGAGTTACAGGTACGGGTTCTCAAAACAAACCGTACCAACTTGCTTCTAAACCCACCTTTACGAACGGAAACTGAATCCCCATAATATTGGGATCATGATAGAACAAGTCCCACGAGATTTCGTTTAAAAATAAGCAAGAACGAGCTAGTTACAGGTTCGGCTTATCAAACCCAAAGTCGAACTCATGAATCAGTTTTGAACCCCAAAAAGATTGCCAAACTCTTCTACAATGTTCTAGGAGTGGATCGGGTTGAAAACAGTAAGAAAACCGTGAACAAAAAATCCACGAAATTGAAGAAATAGAAACTGAAAAAAAATTAGGGTTTCGTATGAACAGTGTCGGCTTCGATGGGGAAGACGACACTGTTCGGGTCGGACAACGGGTCGGTTACGGGTCCGGGTCAAATCCGGTTATGGGTTTATTTAAACGTTGACGTTTAGAGGTTTAAGAATTTTAAATTTTAACCATTAGGGCTGACGTCATCCTGACGTCAGCATTACGTGGCAAACCGGTTAAACCGGTTGGTTTGTAAGTGAACCGGACCGGTTCAGTTGGAATTGGACCGAACCTATTGGTTTTCTAAATTATTTAAAACTAAATAAACCAAAACTTCTTATATTTACGGATTGACCCCAAACTTTCTAAGAAATTCTTCTGGGGCCCAACTGAGGGAAAACTTATTCAATTTGACCACTGAAAAATAATTAAATAATTAATTTAATTATTTAATAAATAAAGTAAAATGACTATTATACCCCTAATTCAAAACTGGATCAAATAAAGTCCAAATTAAACATATGAATAGTGTATCCTTACTATTTTGGATATTCTGAAGCCAATGGTAGGGTTCGTTTTATGAGACGGGGCCCGAAAAATAAAGACACGTAAAGGGGTAAATGACGAAAATACCCCTTGTCCAAAATTAACAAGCCATTAGTGTATTCTTACTATCTTGGACCTTCTGAGTCCAATGGTGAGGTCCACGACACAAGATGAGGTCCCGAACATAAAGACACGTAAGGGGGTAAAAAGATCAAATTACCCCTAGTACCTCAAAAGCCAAATTAAAACCAGGGAAGGTCTAAATTGACTTTCTTTGACGTTCTGGACTCAATGGTGAGGTCCAAATTACGAAACGAAGTACGGAAAAATATGACACGTAAAACGATAAATGACCATTTTACCCTTTAACATATAAGAGTCCGAATTAAAATCTTGGAAAGCCTAAACTGACTTTCTTCGACACTCCGGACTCAATGGTAGAGTCTATTCGACCAAAAGAAATGTCTAAAATACAGAGACATAAAATTTGATGAATAGCATCTGTCAGATGACTATGAATTGAAATATTGCCAAAGAACTAAACTGAGGCAAGTACGAGAAATAAAATACAAAAAGACACGGCACGTAAACATGTCAAATAAATAACTTTAATTTAAAGTTAATGGAGCTACCAGAAGAGTATAAATTGAAATAATTTAAATTCTTAACACATTAAGTTGCGTCATAGGTTAAGAATCCGAGTTAAATTAAGTACATAAGAAATTTATGAAATCGTGTTAGAATCTAATACGATCTAAGCATAAGCTAAGAAGCATCAGTAGGAGATGTTTGAAGTGAATGTGAAGTTAATGAGGTTATTTATGAATTGTTCTTAGGAACTACAAAGGAAATGGGAAAGCGCATTAGTAGCACTAACCCTAAAGGACCAAGGTGAGTAATCTTGCATTTGAAGTGGAGGCTTTAACTCCACGGATTTCAACGGATGTTTTTAAGTTCAAGATATTTACAGCATTGATATATCAAATTCAGTATTCATGATTTCTGTTTTCTTAAATATTCTGCCATGACATGCTTCACGATTATTTACATATTTATATCCGTAAATGTCTCCTTTTCAAAAGAGTTAGCATGTCTGATTTCCTCAAATATTCTGAATTTGATTACTGCAAGTATTGAAGCATCACTGCAAAAGTTATACGTCACATGTTTTAAATACTCATGAGAGGCTTTTATACAAAAGTCATACGACAAATGTTTTGCCAGATAATAATAAGCACAGAGGTAGAGTTGTGAGTTTTACGGAACTCAACGGACCTATCATGTGCATCAGCATAGAGGTAGAGTTGTGAGTTCTACGGAACTCAACGGACCTATCATGTGCATCAGCACAGAGGTAGAGTTGTGGGTTCTACGGAACACTTCGGACCTATCATGTGTACATGCCTGGTAGCAGGATCTAATCCCACAGGCAATGAGATATCTCCACGTATACGTAAAACGGGTGTTTGGTTCAAAACAGATTCCATCTAATCAGAGAGAAAATATGACAAACGATTTTGGAAATGGAAGCAGGTTTTTCCCCCCATTTCCACTATGCATGTTTACATGATTTTAAGTTACATGTTCTGAAATACATATGCCCTTTTATGGAAATATATGTTCTAGCTTGAATACCTTGAATGTTTCAAAGCTACATATTTTAAGAATGCATGTCCTCTATGTTCAAGTATACGACCAATTGGTAGTTGAGTATTTTATAAACTCTCAAGTACGAAACCTCTACCAATTGAAAACCCATGACAGATGTAGGAATTACTCATTGGGCTTTTCGAAGCTCACCCCATTCCCTAACATTTTTCAGGTACTGACGATGAGTGGGAGCCGTGCTCCATTTTGGGATGACGATTAATAGCTCCGTTATGATCATGGACTTTTGGAAGTATTAGAATATGTAATTGACTTTTGGAGGTAGTTAGAACCCATAGCTGGTTGAACTATGATGTAATAGACTTCGGGTAGTATGTACTTAAGCTATATGGCAACCGACTACGCAATATGTATAAAATTTTAGAAATTCAATTATGCTCTGAATGTATGATTATACATGTATACCGAAATGTGAAGAGTGGCAGTACTGGACGGATGTGTAAATTTTAAAATAAGAAAGAAAAGAAAAAAATTTTCATGCTTCCGCAACCACATGTGGCACGTCCATTCGATACCGCTGCTTATGCGAGCCTTGTCTCGAGGCCCTCGGGTCTCGGGGCGGCGATCGTGATCCAATAATCCGCATAGGGTGGGTTTAGGGTCGTGACAGAAACGATCTGTTTTGCCCCATTGAACGACAAAAATGCCCAAAAATGGTCAAACCAGCACCAAAACGGCTCACACACCTCATGACAAATAAAATACAAGTGTTCAAACTTACGAAACACAATTCATTCCCAGTTTGCAACTTAAGCAAAACAAAAAGGGAGTTAAGGGACAAAATTGTCCCTTTTTGACCGATTGACCACCCATAATGCCCGAAAAACGTCAATCCACAAACAAACTAGCTCGCACACCTCAAATGTGTATACTCAAAACTTGTGGAACAAAATTCACACGCTCGATTTGCAACTTATGCAAAAAAAAGGACTAAAGTGCCCAAATGGACCCTTTTTAATTGTTTTTTTTTTTAAAAAAAAGTAAATGTATATTAAAGAAGAAGAAATAAAACAACAAACAAGAGGACAAACCTCAATAGAGCCAAGGGAGGGAATAACTTCTACCGGCAGATGAAACTCTTCCCGAAACTAAGAGCTAAACAAATAGCACAAAATAAAACGAACAACAATAGACAAGAACTAGAAAGAAACGACTTGGAAGACCCCAAATATGTCGAAGGAGCTTGTTGGAACTAGATGGAGTGATTCCTTTAATGGTGCAAAGTCTTTCACGAATCGTATTCTGAACTTGAGTAATGATAACTTGAGTGGATTGGTTCTCATTGGAGAAGACCTAGAGTTCCTTTCCCTCCATAAAACATGAAACATACAAGTTATGGTGAGCTTTCCAATGGAACGAGCCAACGAAGCCCCCGCAGAGGTAATAGAAGCCAATTTTGAAAGTTTAATCGCCCACCATGCCCGGAAAAGGTCAAACCACAACCAAACTAGCTCACACAGCTCTAAAGTTATGATACACGTCTTCAAACTTACAAAACACAATTCGGGTGCCCACTTTCCAACTTATGCCAAAAAGAAGGGACCTAAGTGCCAAAACAGCCGCTTTTGGCCGTTTGACAGCCGAAAATGCCCGAAAATGTCAAATAATAGCCAAACTAGTTCCCACACCTCTCTATAGTTGTAATACAAGTCCTCAAACTTGTGGAACACAATTTTGATTTCGATTGGCAATTTAAGCCAAAAGGAGGGACTTGAGAATCGAAACGACCTGTTTTGCCCTGTTGAACGCCAAAAATGCCCAGAAATGGTCAAACCAGCACCAAAACGGCTCACACACCTCAAGACAAATAAAATACAAGTGTTCAAACTTACGAAACACAATTCATTCTCAGTTTGCAACTTGTGCAAAACAAAAAGGGAGTTAAGGGACAAAATTGTCCCTTTTTGACCGTTTTACCACCCACAATGCCCGGAAAACGTCAATCCATAAACAAACTAGCTCGCACACCTCAAATGTGTATACACAAAACTTGTGGAACAAAATTCACACGCTCGATTTGCAACTTATGCAAAAAAAAGGGACTAAAGTGCCCAAATGGACCCCATTTGAATGTTTTGTTTTTTTTTTTTTCTAAAAGTAAATGTATATTAAAGAAGAAGAAATAAAACAACAAACAAGAGGACAAACCTCAATAGAGCCAAGGGAGGGAATAACTTCTACCGGTTGATGAAACTCTTCCCGAAACTAAGAGCGAAACAAATAGCACAAAATAAAACAAACAACAATAGACAAGAACTAGAAAGATACGACTTGGAAGACCCCAAACATGTCGAAGGAGCTTGTTGGAACTAGATAGAGTGATTCCTTTAATGGTGCAAAGTCTTTCACGAATCGTACTCTGAACTTGAGTAATGATGCCTTGGGGGGATTGGTTCTCGTTGGAGAAAACCTAGAGTTCCTTTCCCTCCATAAAACGTGAAACATACAAGTTATGGTGAGCTTTCCAATGGAACGAGCCAACGAAGCCCCCGCAGAGGTAATAGAAGCCAATTTTGAAAGTTTAATCGCCCACCATGCCCGGAAAAGGTCAAATCACAACCAAACTAGCTCACATAGCTCTAAAGTTATGATACACGTCTTCAAACTTACAAAACACAATTCGGGTGCCCACTTTCCAACTTATGCCAAAAAGAAGGGACCTAAGTGCCAAAACAGCCGCTTTTGGCTGTTTGACAGCCGAAAATGCCCGAAAATGTCAAATAATAGCCAAACTAGTTCCCACACCTCTTTATAGTTGTAATACAAGTCCTCAAACTTGTGGAACACAATTTTGATTTCGGTTGGCAATTTAAGCCAAAAGGAGGGACTTGAGAATCGAAACGACATGTTTTGCCCCGTTCAACGCCAGAAATGCCCAGAAATGGTCAAACCAGCACCAAAACGGCTCACACACCTCAAGACAAATAAAATACAAGTGTTCAAACTTACGAAACACAATTCATTCCCAGTTTGCAACTTATGAAAAACAAAAAGGGAGTTAAGGGACAAAATTGTCCCATTTTAACCGTTTGACCACCCACAATGCCCGGAAAATGTCAATCCACAAAAAAACTATCTCGCACACCTCAAATGTGTATACTCAAAACTTGCGGAACAAAATTCACACGCTCGATTTGCAACTTATGCAAAAAAAAGGACTTATGTGCCCAAACGGACCCCTTTTGAATGTTTTTTTTTTTTAAAGGTAAATGTATATGAAAGAAAAAGAAATAAAACAACAAACAAGAGGACAAACCTCAATAGAGCCAAGGGAGGGAATAACTTCTACCGGCAGATGGTACCCTTCCCGAAGCTAAGAGCTAAACAAATAGCACAAAATAAAACAAACAACAACAGAAAAGAACTAGAAAGATACGACTTGGCAGACCCTAAACTTGTTGAAGGAGCTTGTTGGAACTAGATGGAGTGATTTCTTTAATGGTGCAAAGTCTTCCGCGAATCGTACTTTGAACTTGAGTAATGATGCCTTGGGGGGATTGGTTCTAGTTGGAGAAGACCTAGAGTTCCTTTCCCTCCATAAAACGTAAACCATACAAGCTATGGTGAGGTTCCCAATGGAACGAGCCAACGAAGCCCCCACATAGGTAATAGAAGGCAATTTTGAAAGTTTAATCGCCCACCATGGCCGGAAAAGATCAAACCACAACCAAACTAACTCACACACCTTTAAAGTTATGATACATGTCCTCAAACTTTCAAAACACATTTCGGATGCCCCCTGTGGAACTTATGCCAAAAAGAAGGGACTCAAGTGCCAAAACCACCAGTTTTGGCCGTTTGATAGCCGAAAATGCCAGAAAAATGTCAAATAATAACCAAATTAGCTCCCACACCTCTCTATAGTTGTAATACAAGTCCTCAAACTTGTGAAACACAATTTTGATTTTGGTTGGCAATTTAAACCAAAAAAAGGGACTTGAGAATCGAAACGACCTGTTTTGCCCTGTTGAACGCCAAAAATACCCAGAAATGGTCAAACCAGCACCAAAAAGGCTCACACACCTCAAGACAACTAAAATACAAGTGTTCAAACTTACGAAACACAATTCATTCCCAGTTTGCAACTTATGCAAAAGAAAAAGGGAGTTCAGGGACAAAATTTTCCCTTTTTGACCGTTTGACCACCCACAATGCCCGAAAAACGTCAATCCACAAACAAACTATCTCGCACACCTCAAATGTGTATACTCATAACTTGCGGAACAAAATTCACACGCTCGATTTGCAACTTATGCAAAAAAAAAAGGACTTAAGTGCCCAAATGGACCCCTTTTGAATGTTTTGTTTTTTCTTGAAGGTAAATGTATATTAAAGAAGAAGAATTAAAACAACAAACAAGAGGACAAACCTCAATAGAGCCAAGTGAGGGAATAACTTTTACCGGCAGATGGAACCCTTCCCGAAACTAAGAGCTAAACAAATAGTACAAAATAAAACAAACAACAACAGACAAGAACTAGAAAGATACGACTTGGCAGATCCCAAACATGTTGAAGGAGCTTGTTGGAACTAGATGGAGTGATTCCTTTAATGGTGCAAAGTCTTTTGCGAAACGTACTCTGAACTTGAGTAATGATGCCTTGGGGGGATTGGTTCTAGTTGGAGAAGACCTAGAGTTCCTTTCCCTCCATAAAACATAAACCATACAAGCTATGGTGAGGTTCTCAATGGAACGAGCCAACGAAGCCCCCACATAGGTAATAGAAGGCAATTTTGAAAGTTTAATCGCCCACCATGCCCGGAAAAGGTCCAACCACAACCAAACTAGCTCACACAGCTCTAAAGTTTTGATACATGTTTTGAAACTTAGAAAACACAACTCGGATGCCCACTTTCCAACTTACGCCAAAAAGAAGGGACTCAAGTGCCTAAACGGCTGCTTTTGGCCGTTTGACAGTCAAAAATGCCCGAAAGATGTCAAATAATAACCAAACTAGCTCCCACACCTTTGTATAGCTGTAATACAAGCCCTTAAAGTTGTGGAACACAATTTTGTTTTCGGTTGGCAATTTAACCCAAAACGAGGGACTTGAGAATCGAAACAACCTGTTTTGCCCCGTTGAACGACAAAAATGCCCAGAAATGGTCAAACCAGCACCAAAACGGCTCACACACCTCAAGACAAATAAAATACAATTTTTCAAACTTATGAAACACAATTCATTCCCAGTTTGCAACTTATGCAAAAAAAAAAAAAAAGGAATTAAGTGACAAAATTGTCCCTTTCTGACCGTTTGACCACCCATAATGCCCGGAAAATATCAATCCACAAATGAACTAGCTCGCACACCTGAAATGTAGAACCACAAAACTTGCGGAACAAAATTTACACGCTCGATTTGCAACTTATGCAAAAATAAGGACTTAAGTGCCCATGCGGAAGCCTTCTGAAAGTTTTTTTTTTGAAAAGTAATTGTATATTAAAGAAGGGGAAAGGAAACAACAAACTAGAGGACAAACCTCAATATAGCCCAGGGAGGGAAAAACTTCTACCGGCAAAAGGAACCCTTCCTGAAGCTAAGAGCTAAACAAATAGAACAAAATAAAACAAACAACAACAGACAAGAATTAGAAAGATACGACTAGGCAGACCCCAAATGTCACGACCCGATACCCACCCTATACGAATCTCATGTCGCGGGGCCGACCCGAAGGCCGTCCCTACTTTTTCCGTTCCTGTATCATAGTGCTAAAATGCAATGTACTAAAAATTTTAAACAATGAACAACGGAAGTCTTTATCAATTATAGTAATCCAGCGGAAGTCTTTTAAATAATTTAAACAGTGGAAGTCTATTAAATACATGACATAGTTCTACATAAGACAAAATGAGAACTAAACGTAACCAGCACTCGGGGGTGGTGAATACATGGGAGAACTAACATAGACTGATACCGTACTTCAAAATGTCCCCCTACGCTCTCAGACTCCTACTGGGGTCTCGCAGCGTCATCACCTAAAATGGGGGGTAAGTGGGGTGGAATGAGCTACAAAGCTCAGTAAGTAAATGCAGATCTCCAACACTGGTATCAATGATCAATAAATCCATGAATAAGATTATGATAGCCAATCATAAGACTAAGATGCTGTGATAGCCGATGGAAACAATTGCCACGAGGACCAATGGAAACAATTGCCACAAGGGCCAATGAACAGTAATCACAATACACAATCAGAAGTATTGGGTATAATATCAATATGAAGAAATTCAATGATAATATAACAACAATGAAGTACTGCCACAATGAACCGATCACAATCAAATCAATCAATGCAAATCCCTCGAGACTTGAAGAATCATAAGGGATAGTGCCATTCAACAATCAAGTTTTGTCAGTCATAAGAGATGCTTTTATTCTGTAACATGCCAGTGAAAATGCAAATGAAATGCCAACGGAATTACAATGAAATGCCAGTGATCGTGCCAGTCAATTGCCGGTGGAAAGCCTTCGAGGAATTCATTCCTGCCACCTGTCCATTCATGGACTTGACCCTTAGGTCTCCAGTCAATACAGAAGCATCGGATGGATGTTGTGACTGAGCACAAATCCGGTATTCATAACATATCATGATCATTCGTGATTCCATAGAAGTATAAAATGGAATATCATAGATTCAATGAAAGCATAATAGTACGCCTTTCAAGGCATGGTTCAACATGATAACAATGATACAACAGTCAATCGATGTCCACAAGATAGAACAATATCACATTGTGGATAGCAATAACATGTGGTACTTTCAAGGCACAGTGAAACATGATAACAATGATACATCAGTCAATCAAATGTCCACAAGATAGAAAAATATCGAATTGTGGAACACAAGGATATCAATACATTCAAGAGTACAAGTTTGGCAGTAAAAGAATGAACTTGGCTTGTGGAAACACCACATGTAAGAGAGAGTGATCCACTTACCTCTATCGTGATCAGAAATCCGTGAGTGTACCCTTGCCTTTGGAGTTCCCTATATATCAGTGAATACGTTTTAGAATAAATTCTATTCATCAAATTTTATGCCTTTCTATCATAAGTATCTCAAATACTAATTTAGACTTTACCATTGTGTCCGGAATACCGAAGAAAGTCGGTTTAGGCTTTCGCGGAATTCCATTTGGACCTTTGTACTAAAAAGGGCAAAATGGTCATTTTGCACTTTTACGGAATTTTATCCTTCGGGGTCTCATCTCATAAAACAGACCCCACCATTGGACTCAGAATGTCCGAGATAATAAATTTTGACTATTCATTCGCATCGTTTGGACTCCGTTTGACCCATATTTGAAATAGGGGCATTTTTGTAAAAATTAATATTTTATTAATTTTCCTGTTTGGGCTTTAGTGAGATTTCTTAAAACATTTGGGGTCAAAGTGTAAATACTCAGAGTTGCGGTCTGAACCAGTGGGTTCACTACTTAGAAACCCTAACTGGTTCGGTTGTTCACTGAACCAAACGGTTAAGTTCAATTCAAAGAACCGGAATAGCATAACTACCATATTCACCTTATCTATGGTTCGGTTAAACCCAAACCTAATTTCCATTTATTATCCCTGCAACCAAACAGCCCAAAATCCATTTTAAAACTTAAATATAAACGACACAGTTTCATGTCCCATTTCATATCCGGTCGGGTCCCGACCCGATCCGAACCCGGATCCGGTTTAAATTTAACCCGATAGCCTCACGACATTCCGGTCGTCTTCCCCATTACTCCGGTAGGGTTCCGGTGGTGAACAGTCGTCTTCTCCGGCGACTGTCACCGATTTCTGATGGTTTTTTCCTCCCGTTTTGAATGTCGTTTTACTCCCTATCACATGGGGATCATGAATCCATCCTCCGTTCTGATCAAGACCGCCTTGATCTTCACGAATATGGGTCCAAATATCTCCGGCCGATTCTCCGGCCAAGTGATATTTTTCATTTTCGTGACTGTTTCTTCTCAGTTTTAAACCTATTTTGATTCTAAAGTGTTTCTGCACTTCATACCAACATTTTTACAAACTAAATGCAAGGTTTTAAACGTAAAATCAATGAAACCCAGATTATCCTCCGAACCTGCAACTCGAATTTTCTCCCTCATTTGTGAACCAAATGAGGTACGGTTTGTTCCTATCAACGCCATTTTTCATGCTTGTTTAGACCCTATATTCAAAATAAATCGAATCATGCTTTAACATTTCAAAACAGAAACAGTGGCTTACCTAAACTTTTGGTTTTCCTTTGTTGTTGAGCCCCTCTTCCTCTCTCTAACCTTCTCTCTTTCTCATTCTGCTTCCCTCTCCCTTTTAGTTCTTGATCTTTCCTTTTCTCTCGAGAGTGAGAGATCACATGCATATGATAAGCTTTTCCTTTCTCTCTCTCTCTCTCTCTAGTCAGACCTAACCATGCCCTGAGATCTCCTTACACACTCCAACACCCACTTTCTGTCACCACCACTCTCCATTGAGTGTTATACACTCAATTTATTACACACACACATACAACCGTACACACACACACCTTTTCATACATATATATATATATATATATCTTCACCCACTCACACACACACGGCTGATAACAACCCTTTTTCCCCTTTTCTTTTCTTTCCTTTTTGTTCTTTCATTTAATATACACACATATATATATATATGTATATATAGTATAATACATTATATAATATATATATACATGTATAACTCATAATTATACATATTTTATACGTACCTATACGCCCATACATATACGTATACACTAAACTCTGGGCACGTATGCATACACTAATTTTTGGTATACTACGTGTCTGTGAAACATGGCATGCATGGAAATACGTGCGTGCACGCTTTACGATGCGATGTCCCAGGGTGCTCGGGTGTTACCCAGCACTTGTTATACTTTTCAATCATTTACAGTTTCCAGTCATTCATTTCCATGAAATACCATGATATACATATCTTACCGTTCAAGTTACATATTTTAACCGACCTACCTCGGTATACGTGACGTATCCCGGGTCGGGATATTACACCAAACATGTTGAAGGAGCTTGTTGGAACTAGATGGAGTGATTCCTTTAATAGTGCAAAGTCTTTTGCGAATCGTACTCTGAACTTGTCTAATGATGCCTTGGGGGGATTGGTTCTAGTTGGAGAAGACCCAGAGTTCCTTTCCCTCCATAAAACGTAAACCATACAAGCTATGGTGAGCTTCCCAATGGAACGAGCCAACGAAGCCCCCATATAGGTAATAGAAACCACTTTTGAAAGTTTAATCGCCCACCATGCCCGGTAAAGGTCAAACCACAACCAAACTAGCTCACACAGCTCTAAAGTTATGATACATGTCTTCAAACTTACAAAACACAATTCGGATCCCACTTTCGAACTTACGGCAAAAAGAAGGGACTCAAGTGCCTAAACGGCTGCTTTTGGCCTTTTGACAGTCGAAATTGCCCGAAAAATGCCAAATAATAACCAAACTAGCTCCCACACCACTCTATAGTTGTAATACAAGTCCTCAAACTTGTGGAACACAATTTTGATTTCTGTTGGCAATTTAAGCCAAAAGGAGGGACTTGAGAATCGAAACGACCTGTTTTGCCCCATTGAACGCCAAAAATGCCCAGAAATGGTCAAACAAGCACCAAAACGGCTCACACACCTCAAGAAGAATAAAACACAAGTGTTCAAACTTACGAAACACAATTCATTCCCAGTTTGTAACTTATGCAAAGCAAAAGGGGAGTTAAGGGACAAAATTGTCCCATTTTAACCATTTGACCACCCACAATGCCCGAAAAACGTCAATCCACAAACAAACTATCTCGTACACCTCAAATGTGTATACTCAAAACTAGCGGAACAAAATTCACATGCTCGAATAGCAACTTATGCAAAAAAAAGGGTCTTAAGTGCCCAAACGGACCCCTTTTGAATGTTTTTTTTTTTAAAGGTAAATGTATATTAAAGAAAAAGAAATAAAACAACAAACAAGAGGACAAACCTCAATAGAGCCAAGGGAGGGAATAACTTCTACCGACAGATGGAACCCTTCCCGAAGCTAAGAGCTAAGCAAATAGCACAAAATAAAACAAACAACAGACAAGAACTAGAAAGATACGACTTGGCAGACCCCAAACATGTTGAAGGAGCTCGTTGGAACTAGATGGAGTGATTCCTTTAATGGTGCAAATTCTTCTACGAATTGTACTCTGAACTTGAGTAATGATGCCTTGGGGGGATTGGTTCTGGTTGGAGAAGACCCAGAGTTCCTTTCCCTCCATAAAACGTAAACCATACAAGCTATGGTGAGGTTCCCAATGGAACGAGCCAACGAAGCCCCCGCAAAGGTAATAGATGCCAATTTTGAAAGTTTAATCGCCCACCATGCCCGGAAAAAGGTCAAACCACAACCAAACTAGCTCACACAGCTCTAAAGTTGTGATACATGTCTTCAAACTTACAAAACACAATTCGGATGCTCACTTTCCAACTTACGCCAAAAAGAAGGGACTCAAGTGCCAAAACTACCGCTTTTGGCCGTTTGACAGCCCAAAATGCCTCAAAAATGTGAAATAATAACCAAACTAGCTCCCACACCTCTCTATAGCTGTGATACAAGTCCTCAAACCTGCGGAACACAATTTTGATTTCGGTTGGCAATTTAAGCCAAAAAGAGGGACTTGAGAATTGAAACGACCTGTTTTGCCCCGTTGAATGCCAAAAATGCCTAGAAATGGTCAAACCAGCACCAAAACGGCTCACACACCTCAAGACAAATAAAATACAAGTGTTCAAACTTACGAAACGTAATTCATTCCCAGTTTGCAACTTGTGCAAAACAAAAAGGGAGTTAAGGGACAAAATTGTCCCTTTTTGACCGTTTGACCACCCACAATGCCCGAAAAACGTCAATTCGCAAATAAATTAGCTCGCACACCTCAAATGTGTATACTAAAAACTTGCGGAACAAAATTCACACGCTCAATTTGCAACTTATTCAAAAACAAGGACTTAAGTGCCCCGGCGGAACCCATTTGAAAGTTTTTTTTTGAAAGGTAAATGTATATTAAAGAAGGAGAAAGGAAACAACAAACTAGAGGACAAACCTCAATATAGCCAAGGGATGGAAAAACTTCTACCGAAAAAAGGAACCCATCCCGAAGCTATGAGCTAAACAAATAGCACAAAATAAAACAAACAACAACAGATAAGAACTAGAAAGATACGACTTGGCGGACCACAAACATGTTGAAGGAGCTTGTTGGAACTAGATGGAGTGATTCCTTTAATGGTGCAAAGTCTTTTGCAAATCGTACTCTGAACTTGAGTAATGATGCCTTGGGGGGATTGGTTCTAGTTGGAGAAGACCTAGAGTTCCTTTCCCTCCATAAAACGTAAACCATACAAGCTATGGTGAGCTTCCCAAAGGAACGAGCCAAGAAAGCCCCCGCAAAGGTAATAGAAGCCAATTTTAAAAGTTTAATCGCCCACCATGCCCGAAAAAGGTCAAACCACAACCAAACTAGCTCACACAGCTCTAAAGTTGTGATACATGTCTTCAAACTTACAAAACACAATTCGGATGCCCACTTTCCAACTTACGCCAAAAAGAAGGGACTCAAGTGCCAAAACGGCCGCTTTTGGCCGTTTGACAACCCAAAATGCCTCAAAAATGTGAAATAATAACCAAACTAGCTCCCACACCTCCATATAGCTGTAATACAAGTCCTCAAACTTGCGAAACACAATTTTGATTTCGGTTGGCAATTTAAGCCAAAAAGAGGGACTTGAGAATTTAAACGACCTGTTTTGCCCCGTTGAACGCCAAAAATGCCTAGAAATGGTCAAACCAACACCAAAACGGCTCACACAACTCAAGACAAATAAAATACAAGTGTTCAAACTTACGAAACGCAATTCATTCCCAGTTTGCAACTTGTGCAAAACAAAAAGGGAGTTAAGGGACAAAATTGTCCCTTTTTGACCGTTTGACCACCCACAATGCCGTGAAAACGTCAATCCACAAACAAACTATCTCGTACACCTCAAATGTGTGAAATCAAAACTTGTGGAACAAAATTCACACGCTCGATTTGCAACTTATGCAAAAAAAAGGACTTAAGTGCCCAAACGGACCCCTTTTGAATGTTTTGTTTTTTTTTTAAAGGTAAATGTATATTAAAGAAAAAGAAATAAAACAACAAACTAGAGGACAAACCTCAATATAGCCAAGGGATGGAAAAACTTCTACCGGCAAAAGGAACCTATCCCGAAGCTATGAGCTAAACAAATAGCATAAAATAAAACAAACAACAACAGATAAGAACTAGAAAGATACGACTTGTCAAACCACAAACATGTTGAAGGAGCTTGTTGGAACTAGATGGAGTGATTCCTTTAATGGTGCAAAGTCTTTTGCAAATCGTACTCTGAACTTGAGTAATAATGCCTTGGGGGGATTGGTTCTAGTTGGAGAAGACCTAGAGTTCCTTTCCCTCCATAAAACGTAAACCATACACGCTATGGTGAGCTTCCCAATGGAATAAGCAAACAAAACCCCCGCATAGGTAATAGAAGCCAATTTTGAAAGTTTAAATGCCCACCATGCCCGGAAAAGATCAAACCACAACCAAACTAGCTCACACACCTCTAAAGTTATGATACATGTCCTCAAACTTAAAAAACACAATTCGGTTGCCCATTTTCCAACTTATGCCAAAAAAAAGGGACTCAAGTGCCAAAACAGCAGCTTTTGGCAGTTTGATAGCCAAAAATGCTCGAAAAATCTCACATAATAACCAAACTAGCTCCCACACCTCTCTATAGTTGTAATACAAGTCCTCAAACTTGTGAAACACAATTTTGATTTTGGTTGGCAATTTAGGCCAAAAAGAGGGACTTGAGAATCGAAACGACCTGTTTTGCCCCGTTGAAAGGCAAAAATGCCCAGAAATGGTCAAACCAGCACCAAAATGGCTCACACGCTTCAAGACAAATAAAATACAAGTGTTCAAACTTACGAAACACAATTCATTCCCAGTTTGCAACTTGTGCAAAACAAAAAGGGAGTTAAGGGACAAAATTGTCCCTTTTTGACCGTTTGCCCACCCACAATGCCCTGAAAACGTCAATCAACAAACAAACTATCTCGCACACCTCAAATGTGTAAACTCAAAACTTGTGGAACAAAATTCACACGCTCGATTTGCAACTTATGCAAAAAAAAAGGACTTAAGTGCCCAAACGGACCCCTTTTGAATGTTTTGTTTTTTTTAAAGGTAAATGTATATTAAAGAAGAAGAAATAAAACAACAAACTAGAGGACAAAGCTCAATAGAGCCAAGGGAGGGAATAACTTCTACCGCTAGATGGCACCTTTCCCGAAGCTAAGAGCTAAACAAATAGCACAAAATAAAACAAACAACAACAGACAAGAACTAGAAAGATACGGCTTGGCAGACCCCAAACATGTTGAAGGAGCTTGTTGGAACTAGATGGAGTGATTCCTTTAATGGTGCAAAGTCTTTTGCAAATCGTACTCTGAACTTGAGTAATGATGCCTTGGGGGGATTGGTTCTAGTTGGAGATGACCTAGAGTTCCTTTCCCTCCATAAAACGTAAACCATACACGCTATGGTGAGCTTCCCAATGGAACAAGCCAACGAAGCCCCTGCATAGGTAATAGAAGCCATTTTTGAAAGTTTAATCGCCCACCATGCCCGAAAAAGGTCAAACCGCAACCAAACTAGCTCACACAACTCTAAAGTTATGATACATGTCCTCAAACTTACAAAACAGAATTCGGCTGCCCGCTCTGCAACTTATGCCAAAAAGAAGGGACTCAAGTGCCAAAACAGCCGCTTTTGGCCGTTTGACAGCCGAAAATGCCCGAAAAATGTCACATAATAACCAGACTAGCTCCCACACCTCTCTATAGTTGTAACACAAGTCCTCAAACTTGTGGAACACAATTTTGATTTCGGTTGGCAATTTAAGCCAAAAAGAGGGACTTGAGAGTCGAAACGACGTGTTTTGCCCCGTTGAACGCCAAAAATGCCCAGAAATGGTCAAACCAGCACCAAAACGGCTCACACACCTTAAGACAAATAAAATACAAGTGTACAAACTTACGAAACACAATTCATTCCCAGTTTCCAACTTATGGAAAACAAAAAGGGAGTTAAGGGATTGATATTATTTGATTTAATTTTTATTCACAGTGGGATATATTTAAGCATCATTTTATAATATTTTGAATCTCAAATAAATACATTAAATAGTCTTTGTGAATTTTATTCTTGAGCGGTTAAAAATTCATTATTTGGTTCGGTTACTCATGGTGAGATTAATGTATTAATTGTTGGGTTGCAGGGAGCAAGGAAAAAGAATAAAGAAAAGAATTAAAGTGCAACTTGGCTTGGCTGAGCAGGCGTTGAAGCCAACCAAAAGAAAAAAAAAAAAAAAAATTCAAAGAAGCAACACCATTGCAAAAGAAAAAATAAAGAAAAGAGGAGAAGTGAAGTAAAAGTGAGGCATTTGGTGCAGCCTGTGGGCCATGGCTAGAAAGTGGAGTGGGCGGCTGCTGGCTTGCTGCGTTGGGGCTTGGTGCGACTGGAGAGAGCCATGCGCAAGGCGCTGGCTGACCAAAGGGCTGCCAATTAGTGCGGTGGGCCCAGGCACTGGGTCAGGTAGGCTAATGAGGAGTGGGCTTATGCGCTAGGGGCCTGGGCTGTTGTTGGGGACAGACTGCTGCAGCTAAAGGGATAGAATTGAAAAAAAAATTATTAAGGCACGGTTCAAGTGGACCCAGGCTTGCGGCAAACGGCTTGGGCGCAAGGTGCATGTGCCGTGAAGGGGCGTTGATTGGGTCAGTTGGTATGCGGCAAAGCAAGCCCAGACGCGCAAGTCCAAGGGGCTTTAGGGCTCTACAGTGACATATAAAAAGAGAAAAATTAAACCAGAGTGGGGGCTTATGCACTGTTGCGGCGCAGGAAATTAGAAGAGAACAGAACACAGGCGGCTTTGCGGCGTGCGGCAGAACAGGAAAAATCCGTCGCAGTCACGTCATGTCAGATTATTTCTCCGTGAGGTTTATGTTATCCATCCTGTACATGGGTAACTAAATTTTCGAGTGGGGTTAGGGATGAACTTGCACTATAGATGACTATTTTAATTTATTTTGATTCCTGTACGTGGTTTTTATTCATTAAATTCTTTGATGATCATTCGCAATTTATTGTTGAATTTTATTTTTTGAATAATTAAAGGGGTTAGTCTGTTTATAGATTCAGTCATGCTTTTTCTATTGAATGGATTAATGTTTTGATTATTTTTGGAACAATTAATTATTTATATTGATTCAATTCTCTGCTGCAATATTGCTCGTTGGGTATATTGTCGCCGTTGGGTTTTCTCAATGTGAATAATAATTTGTGTGATTTAAAAGTGTTGAATGATTTTTCAGTCTAATTTTGGTTCATAATTTTAAATCTTCCGATTGAGATTTTTGGAATTTAATTTCTCAATTGAGTTATCAGTGAATTAAAAAAAATTAAAATACCAGATATGTGTAAGGGATTCCCGACACTCCACTGTTCGTCAAATTTGAATACTTTGTCCGTCAGTCAGTTTATTTAATTTTTATTTGTAATTCAAATCACTTTTCTATATTTTTGTTTTCTTGTTAATCGTTTAATATTTCTTAAGTTTCAGAAATTCTGTTTATTATTCTTTTAATCTTGTCTCCCTGTGGAATCGACACCCCAAAGCTACACTACAACTACCGCGTTATTCTTTGGGCGTAATCAAATTTTGGCGCCGTTGCCGGGGAGACGGTAGAGGAATTAGTAGATAGTTTTTCTTTTCAGCAGTTTGTAAAGGCGGTAACTTCGTTCCCTTCTTTTTACTTACTGCATTATTATTATTATTATTATTATTATTATTTTTTATTTTATTTTATTTCTAGTTATTTATTTATTCATTTTATTTTATTTTATTTTATTTCTTTTTTTTTATTATTTATTTTATTATTGTCATCTTGCATGCATAATAGGTATAGGGACGCATTAGGCAACTTTGCTTGTAGGCCTATGTTAGAGTCGGATTTAGAGTCTAATTTTTCTTGTTTTTCTAATTCTTTGTTTGATAATACTTCCAATTCTGCAAATATGAGTGAATATGAGGATCAACCCACTAGGATTCTTTAGGATTACCTTCACCCTATACGCACAGCCACACCATCATGCATTATGTTTCCACCCAATGCTCGTCCAATTGATATTAAAACAGGGGTGATACAGTTACTCCCTACATTTCATGGTTTGAAAAATGAGAATCCATATGTGCATATTAGGGAGTTTGAAGAGGTAGTTGCGACTTTCCATAGTCAACATGCAACACAAGACATTGTGAGACTTAAGTTCTTTCCTTTCTCTTTGAAGGATCGAGCTAAGAGTTGGCTATACTCACTGAGACCACGGTCAATTGGATCGTGGAATGAGATGACCTAGATTTTCTTCACTAAATACTTTTCCCAACACAAGACCAATGCTTTAAAAAGACAGATTTCTACCTTTGCACAAAAGGATAGTGAGACTTTGTATCAGTCTTGGGAGAGATTTAAGGAGTTATTGAGTATATGCCCTCATCATGGGTATGAAGTTGGCGTGTAGTGAGCTATTTTTATGAGGAACTTACACCTAGAGAACGCCAATTTGTAGAGATAATGTGCAATGGTGAGTTCTTACAGAAAGATCCTGATGAGGCCATAGAGTACCTAAATGAGCTTGCTGAAAAAGCTCACACATGGACAGGACCTAGTGCCACTGAGAGTACAAATAGGTCACGACCTATAGGGAACCAACCTAGTGGGGGAGTTTACCATCTTAGGGAGGAGGATAACTTGAAAGTTAAGGTTGAGACACTCACTAGAGAGTTAGAGATGCTAAAGGCTAGAGACGTAAAGCCAATACACTTGGCTAATCATGCAGAGCCTTTTAGACCATGTTCAGTGTGTGGCGGGATAGATCACCTTGCCCAAGAGTATCCCACATCAGTTGAGATGAGAGGGATGTATGAGCACCAATGTAATACCCTAGGTATGTACAAGAAGCCTTTCACACCTACTCTGAGACTTACAATCTAGGGTGGCGCAATCACCCCAATTTTAGTTGGAAATCTGAAAGCCAACCACATGTACCACCACTTGCACAGCCTCCTAGATCATACCCTGTACCATATCATGCACCATATCATGCATCTTCATCTTCTAGGAATTCTTTAGAAGATACTTTACAGGCATTTATTGAAGCACAGGGTAAGACTAACCAAAAATTTGAATCTTTGATCACGTAGGTTATCGAAGAAAACAAAGAGATAAAGAGCCAAGTGTCTAAATTGATGAGCTCTTTGAGTGTGAATGAGAGAGGCCGATTCCCTTCCCAAGCTCAATCCACACCCCAAGGTCAACACATGGCACAAGAGAATCTGAAGGATACAAACGTCATTGTGACTCGAAGTGGTAAGTCCTTGCACATCCCAATCATGGACAAATCAGAGGATGTGGAAAAAGAACAGGATGGTAGCAATGCTGAACTGCCCAAGGAACCAGAGGTGATGAAGAATTATGTTAAGGTACCATTCCCTCAGGCTTTAAAATCAACCAAGCGCACTCTGGATCCTAATAATGAAATCCACGGGGTGTGGTAGAGGATGTTTTAATTCAAGTTGATAAATTTTATTATCCTGATGATTTCATAATCCTTGACACTAACTCTACTGTTGATCCTACCTCTAAAATTCCTTTGATTTTAGGTAGGCCTTTCCTTGCCACAGCTAATGCTCTTATCAATTGTAGGAATGGACTTATGAAGCTGTCTTTTGGGAACATGACCCTTGAGGTGAATATATTTCATGTTGCAAAACAGCTAGAAGAGGATGATGAGTGCCACCAGACATACATGATTGATTCACTCGTTGATTCACTCATAGATAGGGGAGTTCCTCCAACTCATGATTCTGATCCCCTTGACCATTTTTTGGTTAATTCTGAGTTCGACTATATTGCTGATCCATCTGATGTGGTCGATATTTGTGCTATTTTTGACAAGACTCAGGATTATGGAGCACGGGGGTGGCAACCAAAGTTTGAAGAGTTACCTACAAAAAGGGAAGAGCAGATTCCTTCAAGTGTGGTGCCCCCAAAAGTTGAATTGAAGCCTTTGCCTAAAGGTTTAAAGCATGCTTTCCTTGGTCCAAGTGACACTTTTCCTGTTATTATTTCATCTGAATTATCTGAGTCCGAAGGCGAGAAATTAATTCAGACCCTGAATAGGCATAGGCCGGCCATAGGTTGGAGCATAGCTGACATAAAAGGTGTTAGTCCCCTAGTTTGTTCGCATAAAATTAATTTGGAGGAAGGAACTAACCCTCGTAGAGACCCCCCAGCGTAGGCTTAATCCCACTATGAAGGAAGTGGTGAAAAATGAAGTTTTGAAACTATTAGACGCAAGCATTATATATCCTATTGCTGATAGTAAATGGGTTAGTCCTACGCAGGTTGTCCCAAAAAAGTCAGGTGTCACTGTGATAAAAAATGGCCTAGGAGAGTTAGTCCCTACAAGACTTGTGACTAGATGGCGGATGTGCATTGATTATAGAAAACTGAATGCCGCCACTCGAAAAGACCATTTTCCTCTCCCTTTTATTGATCAAATTCTTGAGCGTGTGGCTGGTCATCCTTATTATTGTTTCTTAGATGGTTATTCTGGTTATTATTAAATTGAAATTGCATTAGAAGACCAGGAAAAAACCACTTTTACTTGCCCTTTTGGTACTAATGCTTTTCGTAGAATGCCATTTGGATTGTGTAATGCACCTGCTACTTTTCAACGTTGCATGATGAGTATTTTTAGTGATATGGTTGAAAATTGCATGGAAGTGTTTATGGATGATGTGACTATGTTTGGATCTTCTTTTGATGCATGCTTAGTGAATTTAGAGAGAGTGTTGACCCGTTGTGAGGAGAAGGACTTGGTTTTGAATTGGGAAAAATGTCATTTTATGGTCCCTTCAGGTATTGTCTTAGGGCATATTATTTCTTCTAGAGGGATAGAGGTTGATCAATCTAAGATTGAATTAATCTCTAAATTGCCTACACCTAAGACAGTCAAGGATGTGAGATCTTTTCTTGGTCATGCAGGTTTTTATAGGAGGTTCATACAAAACTTTTCCAGCATATCTAGACCACTATGTGACCTTCTAGCCAAAGATGCCCCATTTGAGTGGACACAAGCATGTCAAGAGGCCATTAAAACGCTAATTGGCAAGCTTACTTCAACACCCATAATGCAGCCACCTGATTGGACTTTACCTTTTGAGATTATGTGTGATGCTAGTGATTATATTGTAGGTGCTGTTCTTGGACAGCGAAGGAAGAAGAAGCCATTCATCATTTACTATGCTAGTAGAACTCTAAATAGTGCTCAAATAAATTACTCTACTACTGAAAAAGAGTTGCTAGCTGTTGTGTTTGCTTTGGACAAATTTCGTGCTTATTTAATTGGTTCTCCTATTCTTGTTTTCACAGATCATGCAGCCCTTAAGTACCTTCTCACAAAGAAGGATGCTAAGGCGCGATTAATACGGTGGATTTTACTTTTGCAGGAATTTGACATCACATCAAAGATAAGAAAGGAGTGGAGAACGTAGTGGCTGACCATCTCTCGAGGCTCACATTTGAAGACACCTCTGACTACCTGCCAATTAGAGATGATTTTCTTGATGAGCATTTACTTTCTATTACTACTTTACCATGGTTTGCTCATATTGTGAATTATTTGGTTGCAGGTGAGATACCAGTGGATTGGAGCGCTCAAGATAAGAGGAAGTTCATGACTGAGGTACGTAATTTCTATTGGGATGACCCTTATCTTTTCAAATACTGCCCTGACCAAATTTTAAGGCGTTGCATACCTGATGAAGAGATTTCTAGTGTTTTAGAATTTTGTCACAGCCAAGCTTGTAGGGGCCACTTTTCAATGAAGAAAACCACTTCAAAAATTTTGCAGTGTGGATTTTATTGGCCTACTTTGTTTAAGGATGCTAACATCAATTTTCGATCATGTGAACAGTGTCAAAAGTTAGGAGCTATGACCCGTCGTAATATGATGCCTTTAAACCCAATTTTAGTGATTGAAATTTTTGATTGTTGGGGCATTGATTTCATGGGACCATTTCCTCCTTCTTTTGGATATCTATATATTATTGTGGCAGTAGATTATGTCTCAAAATGGGTAGAGGCCGCAGCTTGCAGGTGTAATGATAACAAGACGGTGATTAAATTTCTGAAAGAGAATGTGTTGTCTAGGTTTGGTACACCACGTGCTATCATTAGTGACCGAGGAACACATTTTTGCAACCGTTCTTTTGAGGCCTTGATGAAAAAATATGGGGTGGTACATAAAGTCTCTACTGCTTATCATCCCCAGACCAGTGGATAGGTAGAACTTGCAAATAGGGAAATTAAGCAAATTTTAGAAAAAATGGTCAACCTGGATCGCAAAGATTGGTCTTTGAGATTAGTTGATGCACTTTGGGCCTACCGTACATGTCACGACCCGAAACCCACCCTGCGCGAATCTCGAGTCGCGACCGCCGTCCCAAGACCCGAAGGCCTCGAGACAAGGCTCGCATAGGCAGCGGTATCGAATAGATGTGCTTCATGTGGTTGCGGAAGCATGAAAAGCTTTTTCTTTTCTTTTCTCATTTTAAAATTTGCACATCCGTCTGATATTGCCGCTATTCACGATGGTACACATAATCATACACTCAGAGCATAACTAAAATCTTAAAGATTTATAAACAATACATGCTTAGTTTCCCCGTGGGGCTTATACATAACAGAGTACCACTTTACTAATACAAGATTTCATGCTCATGTTCGTAGTGCTAGACAAAATAACTACTTGATCAAATCTTCCAAAAATGGCAGACTTCATCATCATCGTCCTCAAAATCAATACTGTCATAAGTCACCTGAAAGGGGGATCCGAACAAAGTTTGGGTAAGCTAATCTAAGCTTGTGAGCAATTCCAGCATTTGTCATGGGGTTTTCAATTAGCAGTGGTTTTAGTACATAAGATTTTGTAAACACTCACTGCCAATTGCTCGTATACTTGAACATAGAACATATGCATTTCTTAAAACAGATAGCTTCGAAACATTTAAAGTATTCAAGCTAAACTCGTACTTCGTCAAATAGAGTATATAACTCAAAATATATGCATTTCATAAAACATATAGCTTTGAAACAATTAAAGTATTCAAGCTAAACATATACGTCTTCATGTAACTTCAAAACATATGACATAGCATGCATTTATTAAATAGAGTATATAAAACTCAAAACATATGCATATTGAAAATGAGGGTAAAACCTGCTTCCATTTTCAAACTCATTTGTCATCTTATCTCTTTCATTAGTGGAATCCGTTTCGAACCAGACTCTCATTTTACATATACGTGGAGATATCTCATTTGCCTGGGGGATTAGATCCTGCTACTGGGCATTTCACATGATAGATCCGCGGGGTTCCGTATAACCCTACTCACTACCTATGTGAGGATGCACATGATAGGTCCGCGAAGTTCCGTACAACCCTACTCACTACCTATGTGCTTATTATTTATCTTGCAAAACATTTGTCATATGACTTTTATATAAAAGCCTTTTATGAGTATTTAAAACATGTAACGTATAACTTTTGCAATGATGCTTCAATACTTGCAATAATCAAATTCAGAATATTTGAGGAAATCAGACATGCTAACCATTTTGAAAAGGAAACATTTACAGATATAAATGCGTAAATAATCGTGGAGCATGTCATATAAATATTTATCATGAGTACTTTAAAACATGACATTCATAACTTCGTAATAAACATTCGTATACTTGAAATAGGCAAACTTAGAATATTTAACAAGATTTGTATTTTAACTTAGACATGCTGGAAACACATTTTTGAGAAAACTGTAAGGAAAACATTTACTAAACATGTCACAATAGGGTTTGTAAGAACGGAAATAATTTAAAACTGAGATCATGCAATATATTGAATTTAGAATTTAAAAGCTTCGTATCTTTTGAACTTAAAACCTTTTCAAATCCATGGAGTTAAATCTCCACTTCAAATACAGGGTTACTCACCTTGGTCCTTTACGGTTAGTGCTAAAATTGTGCTTTCCCACTTCCCTTGTAGTTCCTAAGAACAATTCATAAACATCTCATCAACTTCACATTCATTGTAATATCATTTCGATATTCTTTAACTTATTCTTAAATCGTATTAGATCCTAAAATGATCTCATAATTCATATGTACTTAACTTAACTCATACTCTTAACCTATGACACAATTTAATGTGTTAGAAATTAAATTCATTTGAATTTATACTCTTCTAGTAGCTCCATTAACTTTAATTTAAATTTATTTACTTCACATATTTACGTGTCGTGTCTTTTCGTAATTCATTTCCTTGTATACGCCTTAGATTAGTACTTTGGCATTACTTTAATTTATAGTCATCTGACAAATGCTATTCAACAAATTTTATGTCTCTTTATTTTTGACATCTCTTTTGGTCAAATAGACTCTACCATTGAGTCCAGAGCATTGAAGAAAGTCGGTTTAGGCTTTCCAAGAATTTAATTCGGACTTTCATATGAAAAGGGCAAAATGGTCATTTATCGTTTTACGTGTCACATTTTTTCATACTTCGTTTCGTAATTTGGACTCCATTATTGACTCCGGAAGGTCGAAGAAAGTCAATTTAGACCTTCTCTGGTTTCATTTTGGCTTTAGGGGTACCAGGGGTAATTTGGTCATTTTAGCATTTTTACGGGTCTCTAATTTTTTGGGACCTCATCTCATGTTGTGGACCTCACCATTGGACTCAGAAGGTCCGAGATAGTAAGAATACACTAATAACTTGTTAATTTTGGACAAGGGGTATTTTGGTCATTTAACCTTTTTCGTGTCTTTATTTTTCGGGACCCCGTCTCATAAAACGGACCCTACCATTAGTCTCAGAATATCCAAAATAGTAAAGATACACTATTCATATGTTTAATTTGGACTTCATTTGCTTAATATTTGAATTAGGGGCATAATAGTCATTTTACTTTATTTATTAAATAATTAAATTAATTATTTAATTAATTTTCCAGGGGCATATTTGTATAAAATTTTCATCAGATGGGCCATAGTGGGATTTCTCATAGTTTTGGGGTCAATCCGTAAATAAGAAAAGTTCTGGTTCATTAGATTTAATTTAAAACAGAAAACCAATGGGTTCGGTTGAGGTTTAAGTGAACCGGTCCGGTCCGTTTGTAAACCAACCGATCTGGTCGGTTTTTGACATAATGCTGACGTCATGATGACGTCAGCCCTAAATGTTTTAAAAATTAAAATATTCAGACCTCCAAACGTCACCGTTTAAATAACCCCATAACCCGTTGGATCCAGATTTAACCCAGACCCGTAACCGACCCAGGGTCCGACCCGAACAATGTCATCTTCCCCACGAGATCGATACTGTTCCTCTCGCAACCCTAATTTTTACAGTTTGATTTCGTGGCATTTTGAGAACCTATTTTCTCTGTTTTCTTTTCCAAACTTCTCCTATGGACTTAAGGCATATTCTTACATTGATTTAGAGCTTCGAATATAGCTTAGAGGCTCAGTTTAAGCCATGATAACCAGACCTGTAACCCCATGGATCATGCTTATTTCTTGATGGCTTTTCATGGGGTTTAGCTTGTTTCGATCCCCTATTCATGGGGATTCAGTTTTCATTTAAAATTATGGATTAAATCATGAGTTTAAAGGTTTGGGGTGTAAACCCGTAACCTGCAACTTGACATTTGAGGGTCAATTCTTTTGAGTTTTGATCGCGAATTTATGTTTTCATGACCCTCATGACTTCTTCTTGAAGTCCCTATGCACCAAAAAGAGCTTGGCTTCCATTATTTTAGACCTGCTATAGCATGGTCTTCAATGGCGGATCACTGTTGGGTCACGTAGTTTTAGGTGTTTTTACAACCTAATTTCATGTTTGATCATGCCTAAATAAGTTTTAAAACATCATATATACATAAACAACCAAAAAAATAACCTACTTCAATGCTTGATTTCTAGAGAGAGAAAAATATAAAAATTTAGGATTTTACCTGTTTACAGTGATTCCTCTCTCTCTCTCTCTTCAGTTTCCAACTTCCTCTCCTTGCTTCAGCTTTCTTCTTCTTCTTCCAGAACTCTCTCTCTATCTTTCTCTCTTTATCTTTCTCTCTTTCTTTCACAATTATTTCCATGGATGTGTATATGTATATTTCTCTCACTCCCATACCTCATCACAATCAGCCCATACCTCCCATACTTTCTGATTTGGGGCCATTCCTTCTTCCATAATTCTTCACCTACTTGCATATATAATATACATATATGGTACATAGACACCTTACCTCCCTTAACTTCATGTCTCCTCCATTACTTATATATATATATATATAATACATATCACACACTCACACCCTTATATATATGTATTTAATTAATTTCTTATGTTTAATTAATTAACAAATTAGTTACCCAATTAATTATATTTTATAAATTAATCATCACATTTTATATTAATGATAACTAATACTTAATTTCTCATATTAATAAATTAATTACATTAAATTAATTTATCATATTCTTAAGGGCATAATATTTACACTCATTTTTCATAACCTCGTAAAACGTGCCTCATTACTCGGCATTCTCGGGTCAGGGTATTACAGTACAGCTTTCAAAACTCCCTTAGGCATGTCACCTTATAGGCTTGTTTTTGGAAAACCTTGTCACTTACCTGTGGAGCTCGAGCATCGAGCTTATTGGGCCGTAAAGCATTTTAATTTTGACATAGGAGAAGCAGGTAAGTTAAGAAAATTGCAATTGACAGAGTTAGAAGAATTGAGAAATGATGCTTATGAGAACTCTAGAATCTATAAGGCTAAAATAAAAGCATTTCATGATAAAAATATTTAGAGAAAAACTTTTAAGCCTGATGATCGAGTATTTTTATATGATTCTAGACTCCATAAGCACCTAGGAAAACTCAGGTCTAGATGGACAGGCCCCTTTATAATGAAAAATATTTTTGGACATGGGGTAGTTGAAATAGAGGATCCTAAGGATGGTCAGGTATTTAAAGTAAATGGCCAGCGCCTTAAAGTTTTGATTGATAGGCAAGTTCCGGAAGTGGAAGACATTCCACTTATGGACCCGGTCTATCAACCTTGATAGCGCCATACAGGTATGTTTTTATTTTATTTTATTTTGTTTTGTTTATTTTATTTTCGTTCTTTTTCTTTTTGTTTGCTGTTGTTTTCTTTGTTTTTTTATTTGCGGGTTAGTTTCATTTTGTCAGTATAGGTTGCCATCTTGGTGCTTAGCGAGCTGCGCACGTCACATCAGGTGTATTCTCTCCTTTTTCATTACCCTCCATTCAATTTTGATTGTTAAACATTGAGGACAATGTTTCATTTAAGTTGGGGGGTGGTGGTTGCAAATTCAACATTCAAACTGCTGTGGCATATTTTCATGTGTCACATTTTTAAAAAAAAAAAATTTGCATCACAAGTGCATCTTTTCACATGAGTACTCATTATCATTCATAGTTATTTTTGTGAGTTCACCGAATCTACTATAATCATTCTACTGAGGCATTCACAGAACTTTTAATGCACGTATCCAAACTTTGTGGTAAGATGGTGGTTTGACACATGTAGCTAGAGAACTCTTTTGCTTAAGTATTCATGTGTGTTTTGGAGAGAATTGAGAGCCTTCAAATTCAGTTTGTGATAAGCGTTCATTGATCTGTTGAATTGGGCACTTCTTTTGAGATTATCATTACATGGTTGGTGGTATGACAATGGATATACTTGGGATATGACGAAGGTCAATTTAGGATTAACATTTGAGCCTTTCAAGCTAACCCTTCTCATCATAGACCCTTAGTAGCCAAATTTGAACCAACAAACACATTTAGTTTTTTTTTTCATGTGCCTGCATCATCCATACCTCTCCACATTGGAGTATAGCCTATACAGTGATTTACCTACCCTTTTTACTTCCAAGTGTGTACTAGGTGTGGAATTTACATTTCTTATCTTTTGTGTTGAATTGGAGAAAGCAGAAAAAGTAAAAAGAAAAAGAAAGAGTACAGTGCAAAGTGTTCAGTTGGGTGAGCATCAAAGTCAATGAGCATCAAAGTTTATTCTATTGGGAAAAAAAAAAAGAAAAAAAAAAGGTTGAAAAAAATTGAAAAAGGTGAAGAAAAAGAGAGAGAAAGAAGAAGAAGAAGGAGACGTTTTATTATTCAGTAATTTGAAAAGTTGAATAATGCATCAAGTGAGAAGTTTGGTTCATTATGATTCTTAATGAAATTCTCTTAGTATGTACTTGGAAGTTTTTGAATCCTTTTTATCCTTTTCTTCATATAGCCTCAACCCGAGCCACATTACAGCCCTTTTATGTTGATCGTTTTGATCCTAAGTAAGCCTGTGGAAAGAGTGGTGGAAGTCTCATTTGTTAGTACGCCTATCAAAAGATCAATGTTTGCTTGTTGCTTGTTCGTAATTGCCAAATTCTTCATTGAGCGTATACACCCCTTGTCAACTCCATAGAGAGAATCCCTACATGAAACACTTTTGTACCCGTGAGATATAGAGTTGAACCTTTTGCTTGAGATGTTCTTGATGTTGCATGTGTCATGATTTGTGGTTAGATGGATATGGTTTGGAACACACACACACACTCTATGTGAATTTCTATAAGTAGACTGATTGTTATAGAATTTTTGAATTCCTAAAATTGCTTTGATTTGTGAACCTGAAAAAAAAAAGTGTGCTTAAATGCTTTCTGTGTATGGTCTTCCTTGATCCCTTTTTGCTAAATGCATGGAAATTGCTAGGGACTAGCAATGAGTAAGTTGGGGGGTGTGATGAGTGTGCAAAAGTGCACTCTAAATACTCGATTATTGGATTAAATTGCTAAAAAAGTGAATAAAAATGTTGGGTTGTGATTGATATTATTTGATTTAATTTTTATTCACAGTAGGATATATTTAAGCGTCATTTTATAATATTTTGAATCTCAAATAAATACATTAAATAGTCTTTGTGAATTTTATTCTTGAGCGGTTAAAAATTCATTATTTGGTTCGGTTACTCATGGTGAGATTAATGTATTAATTGTTGGGTTGCAGGGAGCAAGGAAAAAGAATAAAGAAAAGAATTAAAGTGCACCTTGGCTTGGCTGAGCAGGCGTTGAAGCCAACCAAAAGAAAAAAAAAAAAAAAAGTCAAAGAAGCAACACCATTGCAAAAGAAAAAATAAAGAAAAGAGGAGAAGTGAAATAAAAGTGAGGCATTTGGTGCAGCCTGTGGGCCATGCACTAGAAAGTAGAGTGGGCGGCTGCTGGCTTGCTGCGTTGGGGCTTGGTGCGGCTGGAGAGAGCCATGCGCAAGGCGCTGGCTGACCAAGGGACTGCCAATTCGTGCGGTGGGCCCAGACGCTAGGTCAGGTAGGCTAATGAGGAGTGGGCTTATGCGCTAGGGGCCTGGGCTGTTGTTGGGGACGGACTGCTGCAGCTAAAGGGACAGAATTGAAAAAAAAATTATTAAGGCACGATTCAAGTGGGCCCAGGCTTGCGGTAAACGGCTTGGGCGCAAGGTGCATGTGCCGTGAAGGGGCGTTGATTGGGTCAGTTGGTATGCGGCAAAGCAAGCCCAGACGCGCAAGTCCAAGGGGCTTTAGGGCACTACAGTGACATATAAAAAGAGAAAAATTAAACCAGAGGGGGGGCTTATGCACTGTTGCGGCGCAGGAAATTAGAAGAGAACAGAACATAGGCGGCTGTGCGGCGTGCGGCAGAACAGGAAAAATCCGTCACAGTCACGTCATGTTAGATTATTTCTCCGTGAGGTTTATGTTATCCATCCTGTACATGGGTAACTAAATTTTTGAGTGGGGTTAGGGATGAACTTGCACTATAGATGGCTATTTTAATTTATTTTGATTCCTGTACGTGGTTTTTATTCATTAAATTATTTGATGATCATTCGCAATTTATTGTTGAATTTTATTTTTCGAATAATTAAAGGCGTCAGTCTGTTTATAGATTCAGTCATGCTTTTTCTATTGAATGGATTAATGTTTTGATTATTTTTGGAACAATTAATTATTTATATTGATTCAATTCTCTTCTGCAATATTGCTCGTTGGGTATATTGTCGCCATTGGGTTTTCTCAATGTGAATAATAATTTGTGTGATTTAAAAATGTTGAATGATTTTTCAAAGGGTTATTTTCAGTCTAATTTTGGTTCATAATTTTAAATCTTCCGATTGAGATTTTTGGAATTTAATTTCTCAATTGAGTTATCAGTGAATTAAAAAAAATTAAAATACCAGATATGTCTAAGGGATTCCCGACACTCCACTGTTTCGTCAAATTTGAATACTTTGTCTGTCAATCAGTCTATTTAATTTTTATTTGCAATTCAAATCACTTTTCTATATTTTTGTTTTCTTGTTAATCGTTTAATATTTCTTAAGTTTCAGAAATTCTGTTTATTATTCTTTTAATCTTGTCTCCCTGTGGAATCGACACCCCAATAAGTATGGACTCCGTGACCTGTAGAACACTCAGAAAGATGATCAGAGGACCACCGGATTGGCTCCGGCAGTAGCCGCTCCGATGCTTAAGTAAGTAAAAGAATTGAAAGACTGTATTGAAAGCCAAAGAATGAGCATAAGAAATAAGGCGTACCTCTAGGGTTTAATTTATAAGCCGTGGCTTTCCTAAGTTGAATAGGATTCGACGCCATGAATATAGGGATTTGATCATCGGAGATTGCAGTTACCTTGTGGAGCATTGCATAGAGATAACCATAGAAGGTAGTTCCCTTGTTGAAGACTGCTTCCTTATTCCCTGCTCGGCACCCGCTAAGGCGGTGACGAGTTCTGGAATGTTAGTCTGGACCCTGTGATCAGTTCTGGATATATATATATGTTCTGAAGGTGTATGTTTGGTCTCTTCCGACCTGATATAATGATCTGTATGCTTGAGCTTTTAGTCATTGGCTGAGTGAGAATCATGTCGGCCGAGCATGAGTCGGATTATGGTCATACCTGTCAAGTGTTGATTGGCCTGTTCTTTTATGGCATATCAGTTACTCCCCCCCCAAGTCCTAGTTTGATGCTAGCAAGCAACTAGGGCTGAGCCTTTTTTCGGAGAGTCATGTGTCCTGTCTGTCCGCCTTCCAAGGCAACTGTTGGGGCGCCATTTATTGCGCAGCCGGAGATTAGGTCTTTTCAAGGTCATCATTGTACTGGGCCGATAGTTATGTTTCTCGAAATCATCATTGTTCTGAACCGTCATGGCGTTTGGGCTTGGTGGGTCCCTTCTGATACTGTGCTTTATAAATACGGGATGAGATTTCGAAATGACCTTTCCCCTTCATTTCCACTGTGCTAGAAGATTTCATTCGCCATTGTTGGTCTGTGCGACCTTGAAGAATACTGATTTCCTGAGTTAGAACAGGTTCGACTGATTTTCCCTTTTCTTTTGCTTCTTTCTTCTTGAATCCGAGAATAATGTCTGCTCCTTCTGAATCCCCAATTGTGAATGAGGGAGTGGGGAGTCCTTCTGAGATGGCTGTTCCGTCTCTTGTGGAAGATGTAGGTAACCCTGCTCCCAAAGTTATTGGGGAGAGGCCTGTTGATCCTCCCACTAGTCCTGGAGTTAGGATAGTTGATGTGTAATATCCCGACCCGGGATACCGGGTCATATGGCACGCGTTACGAGACAATGAAATAAATTGTGTAAAGGCATTTACACTAAAGAGGAAAATTGATTAATTAAATAATTAATTAATGTAAAATATTAGAATATATTTAATTGTTAAAATTAAATATAAATAAACACACATATGCACACATTATGGTGTATTGTGTGTGTATATTATGAAATGTGTAAAAATATGTATATATATATAAATACATGTATACAAGGGAGGATATATATATGTATAAATTATATACATATATGAACAGTGTGTGAACAGTACAGTGTGTGTGTGTGTCGGCAAGTGTGTGTTTCTTCACATGAAGTGTGTGTATTATATTATATGTATATATATATATATGAAATATCTTGCAAAAAACCAAGAGAAAGCTGAATAGAGAAAAAGTAAAATTAATTGGTGTAAGAGAATTAATTGAGAGGTGAAGGGTTTCGGCCATGAGGTCATGAGGAGAGAGAGAGAGAGGTCGGTCACTTCTCTATACAATTCCAAGCATGCAAACCATGCTTTCTTCTTGCAAAAGAAACCAAAAGAAGAAGAACTGAGAAGCTAAGGAAGGATTCAAAGCAAGAAGAAAGGGAGAAAACCGAAGGAAAAAAGGTGAGAGAACACAAACCAGTATTTTCTCTCTCTAGAATTTCTCTATATATAAACTGATTTAAAGCTTTCATTTTATATATATGATATGTAGAACATATTTAGACTTGTTTACCTATGGATTTTAAGCTTCAAACCACCTAAAAACACAGAACCCAGTTAGGACAGCCATTGAAGACCTTGCCCATGGCAGGTCTGAATCGACTTCCTTTAAACTTGTCTTGGCTTATCAAGGCTTCAAGAAGAAGTTATGAGGGTTATAAAAACTCATGACCGCAATCAAAAAGCTCAAAAACTAACCCTCAAATGATCAGTTGCAGGATACGGGTGTGGACACCAACCTTTCGAAACCCCATCTAAACGAGTATATGAAAATGGAAATTTAAATTACATGGAAAATAGATCATAAAGAAACAAACCCCAAGGGTTTTGGCCCAGAAATAAGCATGTATGACCGACTTACAGTTCGGGTTATCATGACTTAAACCCAACGATTGAACCATATTCGAAGCCTCAAATGAATGCCAAGATGGTCGGTTGTGTCTTAGGAATAATTTGGGACCAAAACAGGGGAGGTTGGCTGAGTCGAAATGCACGAAATAGGAAGAAATGGATTCGGAAATTAGGGTTTTCAGAGGGGGTCGACGTGGGGAAGAAGAAGACGGGTCAACTCGGTGTAAATAGAGACTGAGTCGACTCGGACAGGTGGTAGCCTCTGGGCTTGCCACCGATCAAATGCAACGACGTCGTTTTGAGTGTCGGTTTAAATTAAATGAGATCTAGGGCTGACGTCATGATGACGTCAGCCACATGTAATAAACCGGATAGACCGGTTGGGTTACCACTGAACTAGACCAGTTCACTTACATTTTAACTGAACCCTTTGGTTTTTCTAAATTAATTAAAATAAAATAAACCAAGACTTTTGGTTATTACGGATTGACCCCTGGGCTTTAGAAAAATATACTGAGGCCCAACTGAGGGAAAAATTATGCATTTAGACCCCTGGAAAAATAATTAAATAATTAATTTAATTATTTAATAAATGAGGTTAAATTACTATTTTGCCCTTGTGGCATAATTAGAGCAAACGAAGTCCAAATTAAACATATGAATAGTGTAATTTTACTATTTTGGACATTCTGAGATCAATGGTAGGGTCCGTTTTATGAGACGGGGCTCAAAAAAATAAATACACGTAAGGGGTAAATGACCAAAATACCCTTTGACCAAAATTAACAAGTTATTAGTGTATTCTTGCTATCTTGGACCTTCTGAGTCCAATGGTGAGGTCCACAACATGAAACGAGGTCCCGAAAAATAAAGACACGTAAAGGGGTAAAAAGACCAAAATACCCCTGGTACCCTAAAGCCGAAATGAGATCAGAGAAGGTCTAAATTAACTTTCTTTGACATCCCGGACTCAAAAATGGAGTCCAAATTACGAAACGAAGTACAGAAAAAATATGACATGTAAAACGGTAAATGATCATTTTGCCCTTTTACATATAACAGTCCGAATTAAATGATTGGAAAGCCTAAACTGACTTTCTTTGACACTCCGGACTCAATGGTAGAGTCTATACGACCAAAAAGAAATGTCTAAAGAAAAAGACATAAAAATTTGATAAATAGAATCTGTTAGATGACTATGAACTGGAGTAATGCCAAAGTACTAATACTAAGGCAAGTACGAGAAACGAAATACGAAAAGACACGACACGTAAACATGTCAAATAAATAACTTTAAATTAAAGTTAATGGAACTCCCAGAAGAGTATAATTTGAAATAAATTCAATTTCTAACACGTTGAATTATGTCATAGGTTACAAGTACGAGTTAGATTAAGTACCTATGAAATTGTGAAATCGTTTTAGGATCTAATACGGTTTAAGCATAAGTTAAGGAATATCGAAATGATATTATAATGAATGTGAAGTTGATGAGGTGTTTATGGATTGTTCTTAGGAACTACAAGGAAAGTGGGAAAGCGCATTTTAGCACTAACCCTAAAGAATCAAGGTGAGTAACCCTGTGTTTGAATTGGAGATTTAACTCCATGGATTTGAAAAAGTTTTAAGTTCAAAGATGTGAAGTATTTGAAGTTTCAAATTCAGTATTTACATGATTCAGCTTTTAATAGTATTGTTTTATAACTCTATATGACATGCTCAGTGATTGGTATTTATCATAGTTTTCTTAAAACATATTTCAGCATGTCTAAAGTTTTAAATGCCAAATTATGTTAAATATCCTGAATTTGATAGTTACAAGTATTTGAAGTTCTATTGTAGAAATTATACATTTCATGTTTTAAATATTCATGAAAGTATCTATTGAAGAAGTTATGTGATAAATGTTTTACAAGATAAACGGTACTAAGTACCACCCCATGTGACGTTGAAATCCTTCGGGATCCAACAGTAAATGCCCGGTAGCAGGATCTAATCCCCCAGGCAAATGAGATCGGCAGTATTGGCAATAAAATGGGAGTTTGGTTCGAAACAGATCCACCTAATTAAAGAGAAAAGATGACAAGTGATTTTGGAAATGGAAGCAGGTTTTACCCTCATTTTCAAATATATATTTATGTGATTTAAAGTTTATATAATTTATCTGATGAAGTACGAGTTCTGCTTGGATATCTTAAATGTTTCCAAGGTATTTGAAATGCATATGTTTTGAGTTATATACTCTATTTATCGAAGTGCGAGTTTAGCTTGAATACTTTAAATGTTTCAAAGCTATCTATTTAAGAGTGCATGTACTTTGTATTCTAAATTGTATAAGCAATTGGCAGTGAATGTTTTACAACTCTTATGTACTAAAAACCACAGCTAGTTGAAAACCCCATGACGAACACTGGAATTGCTCACAAGCTTAGATTAGCTTACCCGGACTTTGTTCGGACCCCCTTTTCAGGTGATGCAGCAAACAGGGTCTTAAGGACTACAACGATGAGTCCAGCTGTTTTTGGAAGGATCTGTTGAGTAGTTTCTTTTGAAGAACTTATGAACATTAGCAGTACGTTTTGTATTAATAGACAAGTAAGAATATGTAATAAGCCCTCAGGGCAACTGAGTATGTATTATATTAATGTATGAAGTTTTTAAGTTTTAGTTATACTCTGAATGTGAAACCATGTATGCTATGTATGGAATAGCAGTATCGGACGGATGTGCATAATTTAAAAATGAGAAAAGAAAAGAAAAAGTTTTTCACGCTTTCGCAATCATGTGTAGCACATCTATTCGATACCGTTGCAGATGCGAGCCTTGTCTCGGGGCCTTCGGGTCTCGGGGCGGCGATCGCGATCCGATAATCCGCAGAGGGTGGGTTTCGGGTCGTGACATGATGCTTTTGAGGAGCCCCGAAACAGGGCTGGGGAGACCTCTGGTAGGTCTTCCCGTAGAGAAGAGGGTGAGAGTGCTGTCACTCAGAGCCTTTTGGACGAGTGGAGGGTGAAATTCAAATTTTCCCCAAATGTGACCTGTAGAGTGCCAGGCCCCATGGATCGTCCCCACAATGTTGAAGCCGGGGAGATTTGTGTTTACCTTGCCTGGTTTGAAATGGGCTTGAGACTCCCATTGCCGGATTTAGTCAGGCAGTTCTTTTGTTGGTACAAGCTCTGCCCTGCCGACCTGAATCTCAATAGCTGGCGGCAGCTTCTAGGGTTTGTGGTGTTGGGACACCTAAACAAGGTGGATGTGTCTCTGGACTTGATCCGTAGCAATATGGATCTGAAGTTCAAGCAAGCAGAAGGCCTTTTCTATATGTCCTTCGAGAAGGGGTTCCGACCCCTGTCCTCCGTTCCCACTTCTAATAAAACGTGGAAGAAGTGGTACTTTTTAGTCGGAGGAGGATGGGAGCATGAAGGTTTTCAGGAAGGAGAGGCCTCGCCATTCCCTCGTGTTACGGGTCATAAGGGTGAGGCTTATTCCTTTAGTTTTACTTTTAGCCTTGTTATGCCTTCCGAACTGATAAACTGATATATCTTTCCTTACTTGTGTGCAGTCAAGAGCGTTTAGAAGAGGCCCGATTTTACTGAAGCACTGCGGGATCAGTACCGAGTACTGCTTTCGACTCCTGACCGGGCTCATTCTGTCATTTAACTCCAGCAAACATGATGGCTGCCCGTAATGTAGAGCTTAAGAAGAAGCTGACATCGAAGTGGGCGATGCCGGAGGCCCCAGCAGTGGGGGAGGCTTCCTCCCGAGCTGAGCCTGATGCCCCCCTTGAAGTAAAAAGGAGGAGGTTGATTTCTGGCTCTCCCGAGCCAGCCCCTGCCGAGGCTGAGAAGGAGGCCGAACCTGCCGTCCCTATTTCGGCTGCTCCTCCTGCCTCTTCCGGTTCGAGCAAGAGGACTAGAAAGGGGAAAGCACCTGCTGCACCGTCCGAGCCGTTTAATGAGCCGGACTATCAGATTGCCAAGAGGGCATTTGATCAAATATGGGCTCATGGCCCACACCGATACAGAGGGGATGACCCCTCCAAGCTGATGACTGAGATGATGAATCTCCAGATGAGGGTAACTTCTGAAGCTTTTTCTTGACTTTTCTGTTTGTCTATTCGCTTAGTCTAAATTTTCTATCTTGCTTTATGCAGAGCATGCATAGTTTGGCTGCTCTGATGGTGACCCCCATGGGCCTTGAGGAGGCTGAGAAGCTGAAGGCTGAAGTGGAAGAGATGAGGATGGAGCTTGGGACAGCCCGATCCAAGATTCAGACCACTGAGGAGGATCTGAAGGAAGCTACCACCAACCTTAAAGTGGCAAAGTCTGAGAGGGACATATATGCTCAGAAGGTTGAGGGGCTTCAGGCAGAGTTGGTTAATCTCTGAAGTTCCTTCGATCAGAAGGTTCAGGAGGTAGTTGATCACGCTAGGGCTGAGACTGAGATGGAATTGAAAGATGAGGTTGAACAGATGGGTGATGACCTGATCCGGTTCGGTTTTGAAAGCTTCCGAACTAGATTCCAGATTCAGTTCCCAGGTTTTGACGTTTCATCAATCGTTCCCCCTGAACCTACCTCATCTCGTCCTGATCCGGACAAGACGGCTGGGGCTCCCGCCCTTAACTTGGAAGAGGACGCAGGCCCTTCTGGGAAGTCTTGAGGCTTTATGGGTTTTTATTTTTGCTACCTCTTTTTGATGTAATGAATGTATTCTTCTGATCAATAAAATTGACTTCCTTCAAATTTTGCTCGTGTTCTTTCCTCCTGTGCAATTTTGTCGCAAGTGTGGCTGCTCTGGGCTTTTCGCATGTTAGATCAACTGTCCAGCAATCAATAGTCGCTTTCCGAACTTTGATACTTGTCATTGAATAGTGAATGTAGATTAACTTCAACTGTCTCATTATAATAAGATAAGAAAGTAAGTATAATCAGATAGACAGAGCCTGATAGAGTGGGAGTAGACTTCTGTAGGGCTCTGAGATAGACTGCTCTAAATCAAGAGCTTGTGAAGATAACCAGGCAGCTTGTGCTTGTAGTTATGATGCTCGGCATGCTGTGTTCGAGTACTCAAGTTCGGGATATATCCGAGCTGTTTGGCCTTTGTCATATGACTGGCCTGTCATTAAATAGTTAAGACTGGAAGATCTGAATCTTGAATAGGGGGTCTGTACACTTAGACTTTGTTCCCCTTTCTGTTAATTCGGGAGCTTCAGTGCTGGACCGTGGTCTCTGTTTAGAGAATTCTGTACCTTGTCTCTTGGTAAATCAAAGAGGCATATTTAATGCACTGTTTATTTATTCGATTGCCGTTTAGGATTTCGAAGCCACTCTCTTTTTCACCGTTGCGACGGTTCAATTGGGTGGCTTTTGGACTTCAAGGGTCTATATAAATGAAAACGAGGGCACACGGTTGCGCTCAACTTTTTTGATCCCAAATTGTTCCCTTGTGAGAGAGATTTTATATGATGTCGGAGTTTTACCACTCGCCCGGAGATGATGGGTGATTCCTTGCCTGAGTTAGTAATGATTAAACTGTGGCCGAGAGTTAACCTTCCCCTATTTTCAGTCTCCAAGGAAGGATTGAAGGAGGCACAAGTCTTCTTGTTTCCTCTGGCATCCGGTCGAGATTCCTCCGATTGGTGGTGGCCCCTCCTTGATTCAACCGAGGCCTGGAGTGTTGGTGATGAAGACGAGGGTGAGTTGCCTCCTCTTCCTCACGTCTTGTCAGAGATCCTCACTCCAATCGGTCGGGGTGTGACAACTGCTTTGAGGGAGATGAATGTGGGCTGCCTCCTCCCCCTTGTGACTTGGCAGAGACCCTTGCTTCAATCTGCTGGGGTGTCATGCCGATTACAAAGGTGGAGAATGAAAAGTCTCCTGAGGCCCAGAGCCCTCATCATCCATTGGTCATGGAGTTGATGATGGTGATGATGAAATGGCCTGGGCGCTCCTTGATGCATATTGGGGTTCAGGGCCCCTTCCTTTCAAATGGAGCCGGCGGCGGCGGTAATGGAAGTTTTGGATCCTGTGCCCCTTTATCATCCCGTGAAGAAAAGCCAATATGTTGAGACTTGTAGCTTCTGTAATAGCTTCTGTAATAGCTTCTGTAGTAGCTTCTGTAATAGCTTCTATAGTAGCTTCTGTAATGATGTGTTTGTACTGATGTAAATCTTCTGATTTATCAATAAAATTGAATCTCTTTTTCCCAAATCTGATGTCTTTGTATTCGATTGTGCTTTTCTGTAGTTAAAATACTTTCTCGTGCACTTCTGAATGTTCTGAGAATAAATCAAAGAAACTTTAGAAAAATGCTTGAATCAAAGTACTTCACTCCTGATCGGTACCATAGTACTTGTTGTTTGTTTGACAGATAAGCCAAATAATATAGATATCAGATTTGAGGTGTTCCGATCTAAGAAACTTTAGTTTGTAGATGCCCGGAACTTCTGTCTTTGGATGGACTGGATCATAGAGTTTGCTAATCGAAGACGGACCAGGCTCGGAAGGCCTGTGCATTAGGGTGGTCCAGGCTCTGGAGGCATTTATGGACCAGGCTCTGGAGGCCTGTGTATTAATAGATGGACCAAGTAAGAAGACTTGTACATTTTATGGACCAGGCTCCGGAGGTCTGTGCATTAATAGATGGACCAAGTACTAAGACTTGTACATTTATGGACCAAGCTCCGGAGGCCTATGCATTAATAGATGGACCAAGTACGAAGACTTGTATATTTATGGACCAGGCTCTAGAGGCCTGTGCATTAATAGATGGACCAAGTACGAAGACTTGTACATTTATGGACCAGGCTCTAGAGGCCTGTGCATTTATAGATGGACCAAGTACGAAGACTTGTACATTTATGGACCAGGCTCTGGAGGCCTGTGCATTAATAGATGGACCAAGTACGGAGACTTGTACATTTATGGACCATGCTCTGGAGGCCTGTGCATTAATAGATGGACCAAGTACGAAGACTTGTACATTTATGGACCAGGCTCCAGAGGCCTGTGCATTAATAGATGGACCAAGTACGAAGACTTGTACATTTTATGGACCAGGCTCTGGAGGCCTGTGCATTAATAGATGGACCAAGTACGAAAACTTGTACATTTTATGGACCAGGCTCTGGAGGCCTGTGCATTAATAGATGGACCAAGTACGGAGACTTGTACATTTATGGACCAGGCTCTGGAGGCCTGTGCATTAATAAATGGACCAAGTACGAAGACTTGTACATTTATGGACCAGGCTCCGGAGGCCTGTGCATTAATAGATGGACCAAGTACGAAGACTTGTACATTTTATGGACCAGGCTCTGGAGGCCTGTGCATTAATAGATGGACCAAGTACGAAGACTTGTACATTTTATGGACCAGGCTTTGGAGGCCTGTGCATTAATAGATGAACATTTTAAGGAAGTAAAAGAAAACCTCTCTACTGATAATACTTCCGCAAGTGTTCTACGTTCCATGGCCTAGGAACAGGTTTCCCAGCCATGTCTTCTAGCCAGTAGGTGGTAGGCCGAACAACCTTTGTTACTTTGTAGGGGCCCTCCCAGTTTGGTGACAACTTTCCCATGGTAGGATCCTTGGTGTTTTGAAAGACTTTTCTTAAGACGAAGTCTCCAACATGAAAGCTGACTGTCTTGAGTCCTACCTTGGATTTGTTGACCATTCTCTGTTGATAGGCTTCCATTCTGATGCTGGCCTGATCCCTTCTCTCTTCGAGCAGATCCAAGTTTTCCATCAGCTGCTGATCATTGGATTCTTGCTCAAAGGCCTCAGTCCTCAAGGTTGGCATACGGATCTCAACCGGAATTACTGCTTTAGTTCCATAGGCTAGTGAGAAGGGAGTTTCTGAGGTGGGAGTTCTTCTGGTTGTTCTGTAGGCCCAAAGAACCCCAGGGAGTTCTTCTGCCCACTTCCCTTTGGCCTGTTCCAACCTTTTCTTTAACCCATCAAGGATTGTTCGGTTGGTGACCTCTGCTTGCCCATTTGCTTGTGGATGGCCTGGAGAGGCAAAGTGTTGCCTGATGTTGAGATTTTCACAGAATGCCTTGAAGCCTTTACTAGTGAATTGTGTCCCATTGTCCGAGATAATTACACGTGGTATGACGAACCTGCACACAATGTTTTTCCAGGTGAAGCTTTCAACTTCCTTTTCTGTGATATGTGTTAAAGGCTCGGCTTCGGCCCATTTAGAGAAGTAGTCGATGGCCACCAAGAGATATTTCCTGTTCGGAGGGGCCCTTGGTAATGGACCCACGATGTCCATCCCCCACTAAGCAAAGGGCCAAGGGCTAGGAATCGGGATAAGCTCACGATGAGGCTGATGTTGGTACGGCGCAAATCTCTGGCATTTGTCGCACTTCTGAACATATTCTTTTGCCTGCTTCAGCATGCCGGGCCAGTAGTAACCCTATGATAGAGCTCGGTGGACTATAGTTCTGCCCCTATTATGATTCCCGCAGATTCCCTTATGTATTTCAGCCAAGACATATTGTGACTCGTCTGGAGCCAAGCATTTTAACAGAGGTTGAGAATACGACCTTCTGTAAAGCTTGTTGTTCAGGATCAGGTACCCAGCCGCTCTGATTCAGATTCTCCTGGCTTTGTTTTTATCCTCTGGGAGGAGCCCGAATCTTAGGTACTTGAGGATTGGAGTCATCTAGTTCTGGGGCTGTTCATCAATTTGAGCAACTTGGGCTTCCTTAATACTGGGTCCTGGCTGAAAGGAGATTTTTACTGTGGAATTTGCTTCAGATTTGAGGCGTGAGGCCATGTTAGCCAGAGCATCTGCTCTGCAATTCTCTCAATCTTCTGAATAGTAAATGTCTGGAAGGAATGCTTCAAGTGGTTTACCAGTTCGGAGTACCGAAGCATCCTGTCATCTTTAATGGCAAATTCTCCCAAGACCTGGCTCACTACCAGTTGGGAATCGGAGAAGACGTCGAGGTTCTGAGCCTCGCATTCTAAGGCAAGCTTCATGCCAAAGATTAGGGCTTCATATTCGGCTTCATTATTAGAAGCTTTGAATCCCAGGCTGACTGCTTTTTCTGACGTGAGCCCATCAGGGGACTGTAGTACCAGGCCTACCCCTGATCCTTGATCGGTTGACGATCCATCAATGTACAGCAGCCAGGTTCCCGAAGTTTCGGTGACTTGTGCTTTGTTCTGAAGTGCCGGGGTGAACTCGGCTATGAAATCAGCTAAGGCCTGCCCTTTGATGGAGTTTCAGGGTACATATGATATGTCAAACTCCCCTAGCTCCACAGACCACTTTACTAATCTTCCCGATACCTCAGGTTTTCTCAGTATTGACTTCAGAGGATAGGCAGTTGGGATCTCGATTGGATGGGCCTGGAAATAAGGTCGAAGCTTCTGAGCTGATATGACCAAGGCATAGGCCAGTTTCTCTACTTCTGGGTATCTTTTTTCCGTGTCAAGTAGTGCCCTACTGACGTAGAATATAGGCCTCTGCACTCCTCTGTCCTATTTGATCAGTGCGGAGCTGACCGTGTTTTCGGAGACTGCAAGGTACAGGAGTAGCTTTTCTCCTTGTATTGGTTTTGACAGGAGCTTTGGAGAGGCTAGATACTCCTTTAGTTCTTGAAAGGATTTCTCGCATTCTTCCGTCCACTGTAGAGTTTTGCTGCCCTTCAGAGCTTTGAAGAAAGGTAGGCAGCGATCAGTGGATTTGGACATAAATTTGCTCAGGGCCGCAATCCTGCCATTTAGTGCCTGAATTTCCTTTTTGGTTTTTGGCGACTTTAGCCTAATCAGGGCTTGGATCTGAGTGGGGTCTGCTTCGATACCCCTTTGAGAGACAATGTATCCCAAGAATTTTCCCTTCGTAACTCCGAAGTTACATTTCTAGGGGTTGAGCTTCATCTTGTGCTGTCTGAGGATATCGAAGGTCTGGGCTAAGTGCTGGAGGTGGCTACCTTTTTGAAGACTCTTTACCAGCATATCGTCGATGTATACCTCCATGGTGCTGCCGAGCAGTGGGCTGAACATCTTGTTCACCAACCGCTGATAAGTGGCCCCAGCATTCTTCAAACCGAAAGGCATCACTTTGTAGCAGTAGAGCCCTCTTTCGGTTATGAAGGCAGTCTTCTCTTGATCTGAAGGGTACATTTGGATCTGGTTGTATCCAGAGTAGGCATCCATGAAACTCATAAGCTCATGCCCCGCAGTGGCGTCAACCAGTTGGTCTATTCTTGGCAGTGGAAAGCCGTCCTTGGGGCACGCCTTGTTGAGGTCTGTATAATCAACGCAGACTCTCCACTTGTCGTTTTTCTTCTTGACGAGCACGGTGTTGGCTAGCCACTCGGGATAGAATACTTCCCGTATCATCCTAGCGTCCAGCAGCCTTTGGACTTCTTCGTTTATAACCCGATGCCGTTCAGGAGCGATCGGCCTTCTCTTCTGTCTGACTGGCGGGTAATCCCGATCCACCATCAGCTTGTGAGTTATAAGATTGGGATCTATCCCCTCCATGTCTTTGGTCTCCCAAGTAAAGATAGCGAGGTTGTCTCTCAAGAATCTGACTATCTTTTCCTGCTCGGTGTGTGTTAGGTCTGGGCCAATGTACAAATAATGCCCCTCTGCTTCTGAACTGACCAGTACTTTAATGGGCTCGCCAACAGGTTTGGCTCGGCTGTCGCGTCCCCTTGGGCTCAGGGGTTCTTCAATGCCGGATGGGCAATCTTCTACCTCGGGAGAGTGAGTGTATACCAGATCTGCACAATCCCGAGTGTGCTGTAATTGCTATTTAGGAGCCTTTTCTTTGAGGGCAATAGCGTGGCACTCCTGGGAGGTTGGTTGACACCCTCTGACAGAGTGAACGCTCTGGTTGTGGACGTACTTCAGACACTGATGGAGGGTTGAAGTGACTGCCCCTATCTGATGCAACCAGGGTCTCCCGATTATGACGTTGTAGGGAGATCTCATGTTCAACACCATGTACTCTGAGATGGTGGTCTTCTGCCCTTCACCCTCTCCTACAGTGGTAGGAAGGTCGACTCTCCCCAACGGGGTGCTGAGATTGCCATCAAAAGCTGCCATCACGGCAGTGGTGGGCTTGACGTTGTCATGGTCTATCCCCATCTGTTTGAGTGGCTCATAGAATAGTATGTTGACGGAGCTGCCAGTGTCGACCAGGACTCTCCTGGTCTCGAAGTTGGCGATTCTGAGTGTAATAACAAGGGCATCACTGTGAGGGCAGTGTACCCCTGCTAGATCTTGCTCGGTGAATTGGATCTCCGGTGCCGGCTTGAGCCTCTTTTCGACGTTGGAGATCTGTAATACGTTCGGGGCGGCTCTGGCTTCCCGAGCGTATCTTTTTCTTGCGCTGTTGGACATTCCTGTGACAGGGGAGTCAGCATGGAGGACGTAGATGACGTGGTTGTTCTGCCTCTGAGGCTCGTTTCGTCCCTCCCTCTGCTCTTGCCTCTGTTCGGGCCTTTGGTCTGGCCGTTGCTGAGGCTTGTCTTCTTGGGGGTTTTGCCTTCCGTCCGGCTTGACGAACTCCCGAAGACGCCCCTTCTTTATGAGCTGCTCTAACTCATATCGGAGGGCCCTGCATGTGTTAGTTGTATGTCCATGATCTTTATGGAAATTACAATACTTACTTTGGTCCCGCAGGCTGGGATCTCCTTTGATTGGTTCCGGCCACCTCAGGTTCTCCCGATCTCGGATCTGCCGGAGTATCTGATTCGGTGTAGTGTTCAAAGGGGTGAAGTTGGTGAACTCCCTCGGTCCGGAGTTGTACACAGCTCTGGGTGCTGTTCTTTTCTCTGGGCTTCTGGCCCTCTTTTTGTTGGAGTCTCTTCTGTGGTCCTCTTTCTTGTGGTCCTCCCGCTTTGGATTGTCCCTCTGGGTCTGATCTCTGCCCTTCTGGGACGTGCGGTTGGCTTCTTCCAGGTTGATGTATTTTTTGGCCCGATCCATCAATGCCGCCATATCGGCTGGAGGGCTTTTCGTTAAGGAGTCTCTGAACCCACCTTGGGCAAGCCCAACAGTTAGGGCTGCTACAAGGAACTTTGGGCTGCAGTCAGTGATCTCAGTGAGTTCGGTATTGAAGCGCGCAATGTAGGCGCGGAGGGATTCCTCCTTGGTCTGCTTGACGTTCAGCAGGAATTCTGGCCCCCTTCTGAGCCTCTTGCTGGTCATAAACCTATCCAAGAACTGTCTACCGAGCTCATAGAAGCTGGTAACTGAGTTCGGAGGGAGGTTGTGGAACCACTTCAGAGCAGTTCCCTTCAAGCTGGTGATGAACGTTCAGCACATGAAGGCATCAGAGGCTCCGTGAAGGGCCATCGTATGTTGGTAATGAGAGAGATGATCTCCTGGATCTCTAGATCCATCGTACAGGGTGAACTTGGGCACCATGAACTTTCTGGGCCTCTCTTCTAACATGATGGCGTGAGTGAATGGGGTGGCTAGCCTTCCGAGCAGCCTGGCCAGTTCGTCTTGCTCTGGAGGGTTCTGAGGTCCTCTCAAGGTAATTGTCCGGTCCATCGACTCGGCAATTTCCTCTACCCTCCGCGGGTCCCTGAGTCTGACATCTTGTGAACCCTACCTGACAGCCTCGGCTTCATGGTAATAGGGTTGATTACGCCCTTCGGACGAAGGAGGATTCCGAACCGGAGGGATTGGTGCTGCATGATGAGGCTCCTGCGGTGCCGGGTGTGCTCCCGAGGCCCTTGGAGTTGGGGCTCGAGTAGTGCTCCGGTAATGGACGCCGGGGACGAAGGCGGATGTTCCCCAGCCAGGGACTGTTGATGGCTGCAGATCTCGGCCAGCACGAGCAACGCCTGAGGGGTGCCCAGGCTGGTTAGTTGGAGCCTGCGCATGAAGTTCTTCATTCTCTGTGGCAACAGGAGGTTGCGTTCCTGTAACGAAGTTGACCGGCGGGCTAGGAGAACCCGCCGCTTGGTTCTGCGTGAGTGTTGCCAGGGTTCTAGTGATGGCAAGCAACTGCTCCTGCACCAGTTCATTGTGTCATTTTATTGCTTCGATCTCTTGTCGCATAGGATTGGCCGCTGGCCCCCTTGTGCGAGGAGCAGGCGGCTGACGTTGAGCGTTTTGCGAATTCTGAGTATTCTGTTGGGGTCGGAGATTTGGTGCCATGGTTTTCCGATGAGGAAAGAGTTGAGTTTATGAATAGAGCACTTGGAGATTAGTCGTTCCCACATATGGCGCCAAATTGATGCTGCACTTTTCGGCTCGCAATAAGTATGGACTCCGTGACCTGTAGAACACTCAGAAAGATGATCAGAGGACCACCGGATTGGCTCTGGCGGTAGCCCCTCCGATGCTTAAGTAAGTAAAAGAATTGAAAGACTGTATTGAAAGCCAAATAATGAGCATAAGAAATAAGGCGTACCTCTAGGGTTTAATTTATAAGCCGTGGCTTTCCTAAGTTGATTAGGATTCGACGCCATGAATATAGGGATTTGATCATCGGAGATTGCAGTTACCTTGTGGAGCATTGCATAGAGATAACCATAGAAGGTAGTTCCCTTGTTGAAGACTGCTTCCTTATTCCCTGCTCGACACCCGCTAAGGCGGTGACGAGTTATGGAATGTTGGTCTGGACCCTGTGATCAGTTCTGGATATATATGTTCTGAAGGTGTATGTTCGGTCTCTTCCGACATGATATAATGATCTGTATGCTTGAGCTTTTAGTCATTGGCTGAGTGAGAATCATGTTGGCCGAGCATGAGTCGGATTATGGTCATACGTGTCAAGTGTTGATTGGCCTGTTCTTTTATGGCATATCATTAAATATTCTGAATTTGCTTATTTCAAGCATACGAAGATTTTACGAAGTTATGAAAAGTATCTATGAGAAAAGTCACATGATAAATGTTTTATAAGATAATGGTGCATAAGCACACAGGCAGCATTTTGGGTTTCTTCGGGACTCATTGACCTATCAAAAACCACATAGTCAGTATTTTGGGTTTCATTGGAACTCATTGACCTGTCATGTGAACTGCCCGATAGAAGGATCTAATCCCCCAGCCATTGAGATATCTCCATTTATACATAATATGGGAGTCTGGTTCGAAACAGATTCCACTAAGAGAAGTGATAAGATGTTATGTTTTGAGAATGGAAGCAGGTTTTACCCTTATTTTCAATATGCATATGTTTTGAGTTTTATATACTCTATTTAAAAAATACATGATATGTTATATGTTTTGAAGTTCATATGTATAAGTTTAGCTTGAATACTTTAAATGTTTCAAAGCTACATGTTTTAAGGAATGCATATATTCTGTACTCAAAGTATATGAACAATTGGCAGTGATTATTTTACAAACTCTTATGTACTAAACCACTACTAATTGAAAACCCTATGACGAATACTGGAATTGATCACAAGCTTAGATTAGCTTACCCGGACTTTGTTCGGACCCCCCCTTTCAGGTGATTCACAGCAGATAGGGTCTTGAGGACGATGGTGATGAGTCTAGCTGTTTTTGAGAAGATATGTTAAGTAATTTCTTTTGAGAAACCTTTGAAATCTAGTAGTACATTTTGTATTAGTAGATAATGTAAGAATATGTATTAAGCCCTCAGGGCAGCTGAACATGTATTGTATTAATATTATAAGTCCTTAAGTTTTCGTTATTCTCTGAATGTGTAACCATGTATGCTATGTATGGAGCGGCAGTACCAGACGGATGTGCGTAATTTAAAAATAAGAAAAGAAAAGAAAAAGTTTTTCACGCTTCCGCAAAACGCATGTCGCACATCTATTCGATACCGCTGCTTATGCCAGCCTTCGCCCAAGGGTCCCCGGGCCTGAGGGTGGCGGTCGCGATGCGAGATCCGCTTAGGGTGGGTTTCGGGTCCTGACATAATAGAAGCCAATTTTGAAAGTTTAATCGCCCACCATGCCCGGAAAAGGTCAAACCACAACCAAACTAGCTCACACAACTCTAAAGTTATGATACATGTCCTCAAACTTACAAAACACATTTTGGCTGCCCGCTTTGCAACTTATGCCAAAAAGAAGGGACTCAAGTGCCAAAACAGTTACTTTCGTCTGTTTGACAGCCGAAAATGCCCGAAAAATGTCAAATAATAACCAAACTAGCTCCCACAGCTCTTTATAGCTGTAATACAAGTCCTCAAACTTGTGGAACACAATTTTGATTTCGGTTGGCAATTTAAGCCAAAAAGAGGGACTTGAGAATTCAAACGACCTGTTTTGCCCCGTTGAACGCCAAAAATGCCCAGAAATGGTCAAACCAGCACCAAAACAGCTCACACGCCTCAAGACAAATAAAATACAAGTGTTCAAAGTTATGAAACGCAATTCATTCCCAGTTTGCAACTTGTGCAAAACAAAAAGGGAGTTAAGGGACAAAATTGTCCCTTTTTAACCGTTTGACCACCCACAATGCCCGGAAAACGCCAATCCACAAACAAACTAGCTCGCACACCTCAAATGTGTATACTAAAAACTTCCGAAACAAAATTCACACGCTCAATTTGCAACTTATTCAAAAATATGGACTTAATTGCCCAAGCGGAACCTTTTTGAAAGTTTTTTTTTGGAAGGTAAATGTATATTAAAGAAGGAGAAAGGAAACAACAAACTAGAGGACAAACCTCAATATAGCCAAGGGATGGAAAAACTTCTACCGGCAGATGGAACCCTTCACGAAGCTAAGAGCTAAACAAATAGCACAAAATAAAACAAACAACAACAGACAAGAACTAGAAAGATATGACTTGGCAGACCCCAAGCATGTTGAAGGAGCTTGTAGGAACTAGATGGAGTGATTCCTTTAATGGTGCAACGTCTTCCGCAAATCGTACTCTGAACTTGAGTATTGATGCTTTGGGGGGATTGGTTCTGGTTGGAGAAGACCTAGAGTTCCTTTCCCTCCATCAAACATAAACCATACAAGCTATGCTGAGCTTCCCAATGGAACAAGCCAACGAAGCCCCCGCATAGGTAATAGAAGCCAATTTTGAAAGTTTAATCGCCCACGATGCCCGGAAAAGGTCAAACCACAACCAAACTAGCTGACACAGCTCTAAAGTTATGATACGTGTCCTCAAACTCACAAAACACATTTTGGCTGCCCGCGTTGCAACTTATGCCAAAAAGAAGGAACTCAAGTGCAAAAACAACCGCTTTTGGCTGTTTGACAGCCGAAAATGCCCGAAAAATGTCACATAATAACCAAACTAGCTCCCACACCTCTCTATAGTTGTAATACAAGTCCTCAAACTTGTGGAACATAATTTTGATTTCGGTTGGCTATTTAAGCAAAAAAGAGGGACTTGAGAATCGAAACGACCTGTTTTGCCCCGTTGAAAGCCAAAAATGCCCAAAAATGGTCAAACCAGCACCAAAATGGCTCACACACCACAAGACAAATAAAATACAAGTGTTCAAACTTACGAAACACAATTCATTCCCAGTTTGCAACTTGCGCAAAACGAAAAGGGAGTTAAGGGACAAAATTGTCCCTTTTTGACCGTTTGACAACCCACAATGCCCGGAAAACGTCAATCCACAAACAAACTAGCTCGCACACCTCAAATGTGTATACTCAAAACTTGCGGAACAAAATTCACACGCTCAATTTGCAACTTATGCAAAAAAAAAGGACTTAAGTGCCCAAACGGACCCCTTTCGAATGGTTTGTTTTTTTTAAAAGGTAAATGTATATTAAAGAAGGAGAAAGGAAACAACAAACTAGAGGACAAACCTCAATATAGCCAAGGGATGGAAAAACTTCTATCGGCAAAAGGAACCCATCCCGAAGCTATAAGCTAAACTAATAGCACAAAAAAAAACAAACAACAACAGACAAGAACTTGAAAGATACGACTTGGCAGACCCCAAACATGTTGAAGGAGCTTGTTGGAACTAGATGGAGTGATTCCTCTAATGGTGCAAAGTCTTTTGCGAAACGTACTCTGAACTTAAGTAATGATGCCTTGGGGGGATTGGTTCTAGTTGGAGAAGACCAAGAGTTCCTTTCCCTCCATAAAACATAAACTATACATGCTATGGTGAGCTTCCCAATGGAACGAGCCAACGAAGCCCCCGCATAGGTAATAGAAGCCAATTTTGAAAGTTTAATCGCCCACCATGCCCGGAAAAGGCCAAACCACAACCAAACTAGCTCACACAGCTCTAAAGTTATGATACATGTCCTCAAACTTACAAAACACATTTTGGCTTCCCGCTTTGCAACTTATGCCAAAAAGAAGGGACTCAAGTGCCAAAACAGCCGCTTTTGGCCGTTTGACAGCCGAAAATGCTCGAAAAATGTCACATAACAACCAAACTAGCTCCCACACCTCTCTATAGTTGTAATACAAGTCCTTAAACTTGTGGAACACAATTTTGATTTCGGTTGGCAATTTAAGCAAAAAAGAGGGCTTGAGAATCGAAACGACCTGTTTTGCCCCTTTGAACGCAAAAAATGCCCAGAAATGGTCAAACCAGCACCAAAACGGCTCACACACCTCAAGACAAATAAAATACAAGTGTTCAAACATACGAAACACAATTCATTCCCAGTTTGCAACTTGTGCAAAACAAAAAGGGAGTTAAGGGACAAAATTGTCCCTTTTTGGCCGTTTGACCACCCACAATGCCCGAAAAACGTCAATCCACAATCAAACTAGCTCGCACACCTAAAATGTGTATACTCAACACTTACAGAACAAAATTCACACGCTCAATTTGCAACTTATTCAAAAACAAGGACTTAAGTGCCCAAGCGGAACCCTTTTGAAAGTTTTTTTTTGAAAGGTAAATGTATATTACATAAGGAGAAAGGAAACAATAAACTAGAGGACAAACCTCAATAGAGCCAAGGGAGGGAATAACTTCTACCGGCAAAATGAACCCATCCCGAAGCTATGAGCTAAACAAATAGCACAAAATAAAACAAACAACAACAGACAAGAACTAGAAAGATACTACTTGGCAGACCCCAAACATGTTGAAGGAGCTTGTTGGAACTAGATGAAGTGATCCCTTTAATGGGGCAAAGTCTTTTGCAAATCGTACTCTGAACTTGACTAATGATGCCTTGGGGGGATTGGTTCTAGCTGGAGAAGACCTAGAGTTCCTTTCCCTCCATAAAACGTAAACCATACAGGCTAGGGTGAGCTTCCCAATGAAATTAGCCAACGAAGCCCCCGCATAGGTAATAGAAGCCGATTTTGAAAGTTTAATCGCCCACCATGCCCGAAAAAGGTCAAACCACAACCAAACTACCTCACACAGCTCTAAAGTTATGATACATGTCCTCAAACTTACAAAACACATTTTGGCTGCCCGCTTTGCAACTTATGCCAAAAAGAAGGGACTCAAGTGCCAAAATAGCCGCTTTTTGCCGTTTGACAGCCGAAAATGCCTGAAAAATGTCACATAATAACCAAACTAACTCCCACACCTCTCTATAGTTGTAATACAAGTCCTCAAACTTGTGGAACAAAATTTTGATTTCGGTTGGCCATTGAAGCCAAAAAGAGGGACTTGAGAATCGAAACGACCTGTTTTGCACCGTTGAACGCCAAAAATGCCCAGAAATGGTCAAACCAGCACCAAAACGGCTCACACAGCTCAAAACAAATAAAATACAAGTGTTCAAACTTACGAAACACAATTCATTCCTAGTTTGCAACTTATACAAAACAAAAAAGGAGTTAAGGGACAAAATTGTCCCTTTTTGGCCGTTTGACCACCCAGAATGCCCGAAAAACGTCAATCCACAAACAAACTATCTCGCACACCGCAAATGTGTATACTCAAAACTTGCAGAACAAAATTCACACGCTCAATTTGCAACTTATGCAAAAAAAAAGGACTTAAGTGCCCAAATGGACCCCTTTTGAATGTTTTGTGTTTTTTTTTTTTAAGGGTAAATGTATATTAAAGAAGAAGAAATAAAACAACAAACTAGAGGACAAACCTCAATAGAGCCAACGGAGGGAATAACTTTTACCGGCAGATGGAACCCTTTCCGAAGCTAAGAGCTAAACAAATAGCACAAAATAAAACAAACAACAACAGGCAAGAACTAGAAAGATACGTCTTGGCAGACCCCAAACATGTTGAAGGAGCTTGTAGGAACTAGATGGAGTGATTCCTTTAATGGTGCAACGTCTTCCCTGAATCGTACTCTGAACTTGAGTAATGATGCCTTGGGGGGATTGGTTCTAGTTGGAGAAGACCTACAGTTCCTTTCCCTCCATAAAACGTAAACATACAAGCGATGGTGAGCTTCCCAATGGAACGAGCCAACGAAGCCCCCGTAAAGGTAATAGAAGCCAATTTTGAAAGTTTAATCGCCCACTATGCCCGGAAAAGGTCAAACCACAACAAATCTAGTTCACACAGCTCTAAAGCAATGATACATGTCTTCAAACTTACAAAACACAATTCGGATGCCCACATTCCAACTTACGCCAAAAAGAAGGGACTCTAGTGCCAAAATGGCCGCTTTTGGCCGTTTGACAGCCGAAAATGCTCCAAAAATGTCAAATAATAACCAAACTAGCTCCCACACCTCTCTATAGCTGTAATACAAGTCCTCAAACTTGTGGAACATAATTTTGATTTCGGTTGGCAATTTAAGCCAAAAAGAGGGACTTGAGAATCGAAACGACCTGTTTTGCCCCGTTGAATGCCAAAAATGCACAGAAATGGTCAAACCAGCACCAAAACGGCTCACACAGCTCAAGACAAATAAAATACAAGTGTTCAAACTTACAAAACACAATTCATTCCCAGTTTACAACTTATGCAAAACAAAAAGAGAATTAAGGGACAAAATTGTCCCTTTTTGACCATTTGACCACCCACAATGCCCGGAAAACGTCAATCCACAAACAAACTAGCTCACACACCTCAAATGTGTATACTCAAAACTTGCGGAAAAAAATTCACACGCTCAATTTGCATATTATTCAAAAACAAGGACTTTAGTGCCCAAGCGGAACCCTTTTGAAATTTTTTTTTTTGAAAGGTACATGTATATTAAAGAAGAAGAAAGGAAACAACAAACAAGAGGACAAACCTCAATATAGCCAAGGGAGGGAAAAACTTTTACCGGCAAAAGGAACCCATCCCGAAGCTAAGAGCTAAACAAATAGCACAAAATAAAACAAACAACAACAGAGAAGAACTAGAAAGACACGACTTGGCAGACCCCAAACATCTTGAAGGAGCTTGTTGGAACAAGTTGGAGTGATTCCTTTAATGGTGTAAAGTCTTTTGCGAATCGTACTCTGAACTTGAGTAATAATGCCTTGGGGGGATTGGTTCTAGTTGGAGCGAACCTAGAGTTCCTTTCCCTCCATAAAACGTAAACCATACACGCAATAGTGAGCTTCCCAATGGAACGAGCCAACGAAGCCCCCGCATAGGTAATAGAAGCCAATTTTGGAAGTTTAAACGCCCACCATGCCCGGAAAAGATCAAACCACAACCAACTAGCTCACACAGCTCTAAAGTTATGATACATGTCTTCAAAATTACAAAACACAATTCGGATGCCCACTTTCCAACTTACACCAAAAAGAAGGGACTCAAGTGCCAAAACAACCGCTTTTGGCCGTTTGACAGCCGAAAATGCCCGAAAAATGTCACATAATAACCAAACTAGCTCCCATACCTCTCTAGAGTTGTAATACAAGTCCTCAAACTTGTGTAACACAATTTTGATTTTGGTTGGCAATTTAAGCCAAAACGAGGGACTTGAGAATGGAAACGACCTGTTTTGCACCGTTGAACGCCAAAAATGCCCAGAAATGGTCAAGCCAGCACCAAAATGTCTCACACACCACAAGACAAATAAAATACAAGTGTTCAAACTTACGAAACACAATTCATTCCCAGTTTGCAACTTATGCTAAACAAAAAGGGAATTAAGTGACAAAATTGGCCTTTTCTAACCGTTTGCCACCCATAATGCCAGGAAAATGTCAATCCACAAACAAACTAGCACGTACACCTGAAATGTTGAACCTCAAAACTTGCGGAACAAAATTCAAACGCTCGATTTGCAACTTATGCAAAAACAAGGACTCAAGTGCCCAAGCGGAATCCTTTTGAAAGTTTTTTTTTGATAGGTAAATGTATATTAAAGAAGGGGAAAGGAAACAACAAACTAGAGGACAAACCTCAATATAGCCAAGGGAGGGTAAAACTTCTACCGGCAAAAGGAACCCGTCCCGAAGCTAAGAGCTACACAAATAAAACAAAATAAAACAAACAAAAACAAACAAGAACTGGAAAGATACGACTTGGCAGACCCCAAACATGTTGAAGGAGCTTGTTGGAACTAGATGGAGTGATTCCTTCAATGGTGTAAAGTCTTTTGCGAATCCTACTCTGAACTTGAGTAATGATGCCTAGGGGGGATTGGTTCTAGTTGGAGAAGACCTAGAGTTCCTTTCCTTCCACAAAACGTAAACCATACAAGCGATGTTGAGCTTCCCAATGGAACGAGCAAAAGAAGCCCCCGCAAAGGTAATAGAAGCCAATTTTGAAAGTTTAATCGCCCACCATGCCCGAAAAAGGTCAAACCACAACCAAACTGGCTCACACAGCTCTAAAGTTATGATACATGCCTTCAAACTTACAAAACACAATTCGGATGCCCACTTTCCAACTTACGCCAGAAAGAAGGGACTCAAGTGCCAAAAACGGCCGCTTTTGGCCGTTTGACAGCCGAAAATGCCCAAAAAGTATCACAAAATAACCGAACTAGCTCCCACACCACTATAGTTGTAATACAAGTCCTCAAACTTGTGCAACACAATTTCGATTTCGGTTGGCAATTTAAGCCACAAAGAGGGACTTGAGAATCGAAACGACCTATTTTGCCCCGTTGATTGCCAAAAATGCCCAGACATGGCAAACCAGCACCAAAACGGCTCACACACCTCAAGACAAAGAAAATACATGGGTTCCAACTTACGAAACACAATTCATTCCTAGTTTGCAACTTGTGCAAAATAAAAAGGGAGTTAAGGGACAAAATTGTCCCTTTTTCACTGTTTGACCACCCACAATGCCCGTAAAACGTCAATCCACAAACAAATTATCTTGCACACCTCAAATGTGTATACACAAAACTTGCGGAACAAAATTCAAACGCTCGATTTGCAACTTTTGCAAAAAAAAAGGACTTAAGTGCCCAAACGGACCCCTTTTCAATGTTTTGTTTTTTTTTTAAAGGTAAATGTATATTAAAGAAGAAGAAATAAAACAACAAACTAGAGGACAAACCTCAATAGAGCCAAGGGAGGGAATAACTTCTACCGGCAGATGGAAGCCTTCCCGAAGCTAAGAGCTAAACAAATAGCACAAAATAAAACAAACAACAACAGGCAAGAACTAGAAAGATACGACTTGGCAGACCCCAAACATGTTGAAGGAGCTTGTTGGAACTAGATGGAGTGATTCCTTTAATGGTGCAAAGTCTTTTACGAATCGTACTCTGAACTTGAGTAATGATGTCGTGGGGGGATTGGTTCTAGTTGGAGAAGACCTAGAGTTCCTTTCCCTCCATAAAACGTAAACCATACAAGCGATGGTGAGCTTCCCAATGGAATGAGCGAACGAAGCCCCCGCAAAGTTAATAAAAGCCAATTTTGAAAGTTTAATCACCCACCATGCCCGGAAAAGGTCAAACCACAACCAAACTAGCTCAGACAGCTCTAGAGTTATGATACATGCCTTCAAGCTTACAAAACACAATTCGGATGCCCACTTTCCAACTTACGCCAAAAGGAAGGGACTCAAGTGCCAAAACGGCCGCTTTTGGCCGTTTGACAACCGAAAATGCTTGTAAAAGGCCACATAATAACCAAACTAGCTCCCACACCTCTCTATAATTGTAATACAAGTCCTCAAACTTGTGGAACACAATTTTGATTTCGGTTGGCAATTTAAGCCAAAAAGAGGGACTTGAGAATCGAAACGACCTGTTTTGCCCCGTTGAATGCCAAAAATGCCCAGAAATGGTCAAACGAGCACCAAAACGGCTCACACACCTCAAGACAAATAAAATACAAGTGTTCGAACTTACGAAACACAATTCATCCCAGTTTGCAACTTATGCAAAATAAAAAGGGAGTTAAGGGACAAAATTGTCCCTTTTTGACCGTTTGACCACCCACAATGCCCGAAAAATGTCAATCCACAAACAAACTATCTCGCACACCTCAAATGTGTGTACTCAAAACTTGCAGAACAAAATTCACACGCTCGATTTGCAACTTATGCAAAAAAAAATGACTAAGTGCCCAAACGGACCCCTGTTGAATGTTTTTTTTTTTTAAAGGTAAATGTATATTAAAGAAGAAGAAATAATACGACAAACTAGAGGACAAACCTCAATAGAGCCAAGGGAGGGAATAACTTCTACCGGCAGATGGAAGCCTTCCTGAAGCTAAGAGCTAAACAAATAGCACAAAATAAAACAAACAACAATAGGTAAGAACTAGAAAGATACGTCTTGGCAGACCCCAAACATGTTGAAGGAGCTTGTAGGAACTAGATGGAGTGATTACTTTAATGGTGCAAAATGTTTTGCAAATCGTACTCTGAACTAAGTAATGATGCCTTGGGGGGATTGGTTCTGGCTGGAGAAGACCTAAAGTTCCTTTCCCTCTATAAAACGTAAACCATACAAGCCATGGTGAGCTTCCCAATGGAACGAGCCAACGAAGCCCCCTCATAGGTAATAGAAGCCAATTTTGAAAGTTTTGTCGCCCACCATGCCCGGAAAAGGTCAAACCACAACCAAACTAGCTCACACAGCTCTAAAGTTATGATACATGTCTTCAAACTTACAGAACACAATTCGGATGCCCACTTTCCAACTAACGCCAAAAAGAACGGACTTAAGTTCCAAAACGGCCGCTTTTGGCCGTTTGATAGCCCAAAATGCTCCAAAAATGTCAAATAATAATCAAACTAGCTCCCACACCTCTCTATAGCTATAATACAAGTCCTCAAACTTGTGGAACACCATTTTGATTTCGGTTGGCAATTTAAGCCAAAACGAGGGACTGGAGAATCGAAACGACATGTTTTGCGACGTTGAACGCCTAAAATGCCTAGAAATGGTCAAACCAGTACCAAAACGGCTCACACACCTCAAGACAAATAAAATACAAGTGTTCAAACTTACAAAACACAATTCATTCCCAGTTTGCAACTTATGCAAAACAAAAAGTGAATGAAGTGACAAAATTGGCCCTTTCAGACCGTTTGACCACCCATAATGCCCGGAAAATGTCAATCCATAAACAAACTAGCTGGCACACCTGAAATGTTGAACCTCAAAACTTGCGGAACAAAATTCACACGCTCGATTTGTAACTTATGCAAAAACAAGGACTCAAGTGCCTAAGCGGAACCCTTTTGAAAATTATTTTTTGAAAGGTAAATGTATATTAAAGAAGGAGAAAGGAAACAACAAACTAGAGGACAAACCTCAATAGAGCCAAGGGAGGGAATAACTTCTACCGGCAGATGGAACCCTTCCCGAAGCTAAGAGCTAAAGAAATAGCAAAAAATAAAACAAACAACGGACAAGAACTAGAAAGATACGACTTGGCAAACCCCAAACATGTTGAAGGAGCTTGTAGGAGGTAGATGGAGTGATTTCTTTAATGGTGCAAAGTCTTCCGCGAATCGTACTCTGAACTTGAGTAATGATGGGGGGGTTGGTTCTGGTTGGAGAAGTCCTAGAGTTCCTTTCCCTCTATAATACGTAAACCACACAAGCGATCGTGAGCTTCCCAATGGAACGAGCTAATGAAGCCCCCCGCATAGGTAATAGAAGCCAATTTTGAAAGTTTAATAGCCCACCATGCTCGAAAAAGGTCAAACCACAACCAAACTAGCTCACACAGCTCTAAAGTTATGATACATGTCTTCAAAATTACAAAACTCAATTCGGATGCCCACTTTCCAACTTATGCCAAAAGGAACGGACTCAAGTGCCAAAACGGCCGCTTTTTGCCATTTGACAGCCAAAATGCCCAAAAAATGTCACATAATAACCAAACTAGCGCCCACACCACTCTATAGCAATAATACAAGTCCTCAAAGTTGTGTAACACAATTTTGATTTCGGTTGGCAGTTTAAGCCAAAATGATGGACTTGAGAATCGAAACGACTTGTTTTGTCCCGTTGAACGCCAAAAATGCCTTGAAATGGTCAAACCAGGTCCAAAATGGATCACACACCTCAAGACAAATAAAATACAAGTGTTCAAACTTACGAAACACAATTCATTCCTAGTTTGCAACTTATGCAAAACAAAAAGGGAATTAAGCGACAAAATTTTCCCTTTTCGACCGTTTGACCACCCATAATGCCCGGAATATGTCAATCCACAAACAAACTAGCTTGCACACCAGAAATGTTGAACCTCAAAACTTGCGAAACGAAATTCACACGCTCGATTTGCAACTTAAGCAAAAAGAAGGACTTAAGTGCCCAAACGGAACCCTTTTGATAGTTTCTTTTTGAAAGGTAAATGTATATTAAAGAAGGAGAAAGGAAACAACAAACTAGAGGATAAACCTCAATATAGCCAAGGGAGGGAAAAACTTCTACCCGCAAAAGGAACCCATCCGGAAGCTAAGAACTAAACAAATAGAACAAAATAAAACAAATAACAACAGACAAGAACTAGAAAGATACAACTTGGCAAACCCCAAACATGTTGAAGGAGCTTGTTGGAACTAGATGGAGTGATTCCTTTAACGGTGCAAAGTCTTTTGCAAATCGTACTCTGAACTTGAGTAATGATGCCTTGGGGGGATTGGTTCTGGCTAGAGAAGACCAAAAGTTCCTTTCCGTCTATAAAACGTAAACCACACAAGCATTGGTGAGCTTCCCAATGGAACGAGCCAACGAAGCCCCCGCAAAGGTAATAGAAGCCAATTTTGAAAGTTTAATCGCCCACCATGCCCAGAAAAGGTCAAACCACAACCAAACTAGCTCACACAGCTCTAAAGTTATGATACATGTCTTCAAACTTACAAAACACAATTCGGATGCCCACTTTCCAACTTACACCAAAAAGAATGGACTCAAGTTCTAAAACGGCTGCTTTTGGCCGTTTGATAGCCCAAAATGCTCCAAAAATGTCAAATAATAACCAAACTAGCTCCCACACCTCTCTATAGTTATAATACAAGTCCTAAAACTTGTGGAACACCATTTTGATTTCGGTTGGCAATTTAAGCCAAAACGAGGGACTTAAGAATTGAAACGCCCTGTTTTGCGCCGTTGAACGCCAAAAAAGCCTAGAAATGGTCAAACCAGTACCAAAACGGCTCACACACCTCAAGACAAATAAAATACAAGTGGTCAAACTTATAAAACACAATTCATTCCCAGTTTACAACTTATGCAAAACAAAAAGTGAATGAAGTGACAAAATTGGCCCTTTCGGAACGTTTGACCACCCATAATGCTCGAAAAATGTCAATCCACAAACAAACTAGCTCGCACACCAGAAATGTTGAACATCAAAACTTGCGGAACAAAATTCACACGCTCGATTTGCAACTTATGCAAAAACAAGGACTCAAGTGCCCAAGCGGAACCCTTTTGAAATTTTTTTTTTGAAAGGTAAATGTATATTAAAGAAGGAGAAAGGAAACAACAAACTAGAGGACAAACCTCAATAGAGCCAAGGGAGGGAATAATTTCTACCGGCAGATGGAACCCTTCCCGAAGCTAAGAGCTAAAGAAATAGCACAAAATAAAACAAACAACAGACAAGAACTAGAAAGATACGACTTGGTAGACCCCAAACATGTTGAAGGAGCTTGCAGGAGGTAGATTGAGTGATTTCTTTAATGATGCAAAGTCTTCCGCGAATCGTACTTTGAACTTGAGTAATGATGCCTTGGGGGGGTTGGTTCTGGTTGGAGAAGACCTAGAGTTCCTTTCCCTCTATAAAACGTAAACCACACAAGCGATGGTGAGCTTCCTAATGGAACGAGCCAACGAAGCCCCCGCATAGGTAATAGAAGCCAATTTTGAAAGTTTAATAGCCCACCATGCTCGAAAAAGGTCAAACCACAACCAAACTAGCTCACACAGCTCTAAAGTTATGATACATGTCTTCAAACTTACAAAACACAATTCGGATGCCCACTTTCCAACTTACGCCAAAAAGAACGGACTCAAGTGCCAAAACGGCCGCTTTTTGCCGTTTGACAGCCCAAAATGCCCAAAAAATGTCACATAATAACCAAACTAGCTCCCACACCTCTCTATAGCTGTAATACAAGTCCTCAAAGTTGTGGAACACAATTTTGATTTCGGTAGGCAGTTTAAGCCAAAACGATGGACTTGAGAATCGAAACGACTTGTTTTGTCCCGTTGAACGCCAAAAATGCCTAGAAATGGTCAAACCAGAACCAAAACGGCTCACACACCTCAAGACAAATAAAATACAAGTGTTCAAACTTACGAAACACAATTCATTCCTAGTTTGCAACTTATGCAAAACAAAAAGGGAATTAAGTGAAAAAATTATCCCTTTTCGACCGTTTGACCACCCATAATGCCCGGAATATGTCAATCCACAAACAAACTAGCTCGCACACCTGAAATGTTGAACCTCAAAACTTGCGAAACGAAATTCACACGCTCGATTTGCAACTTATGCAAAAATAAGGACTTAAGTGCCCAAACGGAACCCTTTTGAAAGTTTCTTTTTGAAAGGTAAATGTATATTAAAGAAGGAGAAAGGAAACAACAAACTAGAGGATAAACCTCAATATAGGCAAGGGAGGGAAAAACTTCTACCCACAAAAGGAACCCATCCCGAAGCTAAGAGCTAATCAAATAGAACAAAATAAAACAAATAACAACAGACAAGAACTAGAAAGATACAACTTGGCAGACCCCAAACATGTTGAAGGAGCTTGTTGGAACTAGATGGAGTGATTCCCTTAATGGTGCAAAGGCTTTTGCGAATCGTACTCTGAACTTGAGTAATGATGCCTTGGGGGGATTGGTTCTAGTTGGAGAAGACCTAGAGTTTCCTTTCCCTCCATAAAACGTAAACCATACAAGCTATGGTGAGCTTCCCAATGGAACGAGCCAACGAAGCCCCCTCATAGGTAATCGAAGCCAATTTTGAAAGTTTAATCTCCCACCATGCCCGAAAAAGGTCAAACCATAACCAAACTGGCTCACACAGCTCTAAAGTTTTGATACATGCATTTAAACTTACAAAACACAATTCGGATGCCCACCTTCCAACTTACGCCAAAAAGAAGGGACTCAAGTGCCAAAACGGCCACTTTTGGCCGTTTCACAGCCTAAATGCCCGAAAAATGTCAAATAATAACCAAACTAGCTCCGATACCTCTCTATAGCTGTAATACAAGTCCTCAAACTTGTGGAACACAATTTTGATTTCGATTGGCAATCTAAGCCAAAACGAGGGACTTGAGAATCGAGACGACATGTTTTGCCCCGTTGAACGCCAAAAATGCCTAGAAATGGTCAAACCAGCGCCAAAACGGCTCACACACCTCAGGACAAATAAAATACAAGTGTTCAAACTTACAAAACACAATTCATTCCCAGTTTGCAGCTTATGCAAAACAAAAATTGAATGAAGTGACAAAATTGGCCCTTTCGGACTGTTTGACCACCCATAATGCCCGAAAAATGTCAATCCACAAACAAACTAGCTCGCACACCTGAAGTGTTGAACCTCAAAACTTGCGAAACAAAATTCACACGCTCGATTTACAATTTATGCAAAAAAAAAAAAAGAAGGACTTAAGTGCCCAAACGGACCCCTTTTGAATGTTTTGTTTTTTTTTTTTAAAGGTAAATGTTTATTAAAGAAGAAGAAATAAAACAACAAACAAGAGGACAAACCTCAATAGATCCAAGGGAGGGAATAACTTCTACCGGCCGATGGAACCTTTCCCGAAACTAAGAGTTAAACAAATAGCACAAAATAAAACAAACAACAATAGACAAGAACTAGAAAGCTACGACTTGGCAAACCCCAAACATGTTGAAGGAGCTTGTTGGAACTAGATGGAGTGATTCCTTTAATGGTGCAAAGTCTTTTGCGAATCATACTATGAAGTTGAGTAATGATGCCTTGGGGGGATTGGTTCTAGTTGGAGAAGGCCTAGAGTTCCTTTCTGTCACGACCTGAGACCCCACCCTATGCGGATCTCGTGTCGCGACGCCCGATCCGACGCTGCTTGTCGAACCAAGGGTCTCAACTTGCTACACAATCAGTGCTACTAACATGCAACAAGTAAATGAGGAATAAAATAAATAAATGCTGCATGTAGTTTATATAATGTTTTACAAAATGCGGAATACAAAATTTCTTAATACAACTGTTCATCCCCAAGACATGGATAACATAGGAGAGCTATATGACTGTCTGTACTAAGTATTACACTGCAACTTCAAAAGTAATGTCCACTGCTATCTAGCTGACTGCTACTGCTCTTTTATAGCTTCGTTTCCTGAAAGGGGTGGTAAGTTTGGGGTGAACTAATGAAAGCTCAATAAGTAATTCTCCTTTGCTCTGCCATGTGTACAAGAATATAGAAAGCATTATCCATAAAAGAACTCGGATAAATGCAGATGTGCTAGCCAGTCAATGAATATAGAACTCAATATCAAATTATAGAAACTCAAATGATAAAGCAACGGAATCTGTATAATAATAAAATCATACGTACTCAAATAAAAGCTGTGAAATCTCATGATCATTCATAATGATATAATACGATCAAGCTATGATAATCAATAAATGATAGTGATATCAAAATTGGTTGATGCACTCGGCTGGGGCCCGGCTACCCCCTGAGCTCATATTCAGTTCCAGTTGGCTGTATAAATATTCAGTTCCCATTCGGGCTGTATGAATATTTAGTTCTGGTCGGCTGTATGAATACTGCTCTGTGTATACTGTATAATAATAATTTGCTCAAAATCTGGACCCGAAAGTCATAACTGGACCCGAAGGTCGTAAATAGCATCAGATGGAGATGTGACTGAGCACAAATCCGGCACTAATAATATATCAGGATCATGCTACCTCCACGAAGAGTATAAATGTGGAACATAATTGTTCTTAGGAAATCTGACGTAACGATAGTTATCCAAACTACGGTTACTAGAATACTTCGAATAAAACTGTCTGGCCCTCACGGCCCTAAGTACAAGTGTACAAAAGGAATCCATGCACAAGTGTACAATCATGATCGAGATATAAATAGAAATCAATAATGCTTCCACATGATAAGGCAATATCAATGTGACTCAATAAACACTGGTATGTATGGAATACAATAAGTGATATAGGAAAAACTATTGACATGGCTTGGAATGTAACATAAACAGAGATCAGAGATTACTTACTTATTTATGTTTCTGTCTAGAAGGTCAAAACCGCCTCCTTCTTGTATCTCGGTATTCCTATGGTTCAGGAAACTCAATCTCAGTCTAGGTATATATATTTAACTCATGCTATTCATCAAATGTTATGCCTTTATATTTTAAGTTTCTCTAACACTAATTTAGACTTTACTATTGAGTCTGGAATGCCGAAGAAAGTCGGTTTAGGCTTTCGCGGAATTCTATTTGGACTTCTATACTAAAAAGGGTAAAATGGTCATTTTGCACTTTTACGGGTTATTATTTCTCAGGATCGCTTTTCACAAATTCAACTCCACGGTTGAGTTCAGAATGCTCGGAATAATAAAAATCCACTATTCAATTAATTTATTCGGAATCCGTTGGACTACTTTTCGATTTAGGGGCATTTTAGTAATTTCTCCTTTAAATAATTATTTAATTAAATATTATTTTATTCACTCAGGTCAATTCACAATCAACCCTAATTTATGGGTATAATTAAAATCTCACAAGGTTCTATTTACTGCCCCTAATTTTTCTAATCACCATTTTTTTTTCCCGTACATTTTCATTTTAAGCCAATCATTGGATAGCTTCTCCTTTTCAACCAAACACTTCCTGAACTCAAATCTAAAATTTTACCCATACAATAATATTGTTAGGCAGCTATCTGAATGGGTGTGTTGGGTCAGACTAAACCCGGTTTGACTCGAATAAAAATACAAAACTCAACCGCTAAATTGTGTTTGGATTATTTTTCTGGATTCCCATTTGATCTAAAACAATTTCTATATTCAATGAAATCCCACAATCAATTTAATTATTCATGTTTCTAAAAATCCAAGACTAAAGTTTAGTATTTTACCCTGTTGCTTAGCGTTTCTTCAATCCAAATTCATCCGGTTTGCCGCGCTACCGCCGCAACTCATCTTGCAACAACAGCAGTTCCTGCTGTTACTGCACTTCCAAATTTTACAAGGTCTGCTCCAATTTTCCTCCCATATCTCTACCTGCCGCAGCCTCCTGATGTTACCGCAGCTACTGCTCCCTCACGGCAACTCAATCTCTCTCTCGGTCAGCCGCTACACAACACACCGGACAGCCCCACACGGTGCAGCACCACGCACCGCTACTGCTGCTTTGCCGCAACAGCGGCTGCTGCTCCTCCGGTTTCTCTACTCCATTTCTTTCTTTCTAATTCATCTCTTATCCCCATAATATTTCATATACATATATATATATATATAATATCTCCTGCCCAGTTGCTCCAAAACTCCCCCAGATCTGCTGCTGTTGTGCCGCAACAGCGGTTGCTGTTACGGCCATTTCTCTGAACCACCGCCACACCGTCCTTCACCGTTTCTGTTGCAGCACTGTCACACACATACATATATTAAATCTCACAGCACCACTACACCTGAACCGCCATAAACGCACCACACACAGCGCCGCTGCTGCTCCATTTCCCTCTCTCGACTACTCTCCCTTTTTCCTTGTTCCAATGCCACAACAAACATACATATATAAATTTATATAAAATCTCCCTGCTGCACCCTTTCAATCTTTCCCTTTCTTTTTCAATCTATCTCAGAAACCAAATCAGTCCTCCAACTTTTCTTTTGCTTCAATGCCATAAACAAACACACACACATATATATGAATATATATACACGACCCTGTACTGCGCCTATTGCACCGTCATCTCCTTCCCCATTTTTTTCTCCTTTCTCTTCTGTTACACGCTTCCTAGACTGAGCCTCACACCTACATATGTAACATATATCTTTCTCCTTCTTTTGTACGCTACACTGCCTCAAACAAATATATATATATATATATATAAAATATTTCTCTCAAGCACCATCAAATCTCTCTCTCTTTTCTCGGTTGCCACGAACTGCACTGCCCTTCTGCTTTCTCCAATTTCTCTTTCGGCTGACCACCTTTCCAGCCCCTTTAATTGACCACTACCAACCACATATATATATATATATATATTATATCTTTTCCTCACTTGCTCTACTGTTGCTCCACCGCCACAAAGCACACAATATTATATATGAGACATGCATATTCAATAACACATACTAGCCCCTTATTATATTGACTTTTCAATTCTTTATTATTTTTTTTTCTTTTGTTTTCTTATCCTGATTCACTTCTCACACATACATAAATATATATACTTGCTTTATTTTCTTTCCTTTGATTTTATTTTCTATTATTTATTTATTTATTATTATTATTTTTTTTTTGCTTATATATATAATAAAAATCTCCATTTTATTATATATATACATATATATAATATATCCATTATACTAATACATATACTTATAATATATATACATACATAACCATATGTATATACTTGTACATATATTTTTATAATTATCTTTGTGTACCTATATATATATATGCATATATCATCTCATATATATATATATATATATATATATATATATTCTCGCATTTATTTAAAATGCATTGTACACGTATATCGAGGCATATACTGGCCTACGTACACGATTTTCTGTATCATTCGAATTTTACTGCACGGTAGTACTTGATATTAAGGATTATTTAAAATTCACTTCTCCTATTTTTTTTAATTATCGTAACTGCTTTATCGGTGACACGTTGTTCGTCTCGAACTACGTGCCAATTACTGTATAATATTTATTGCAATGCTTCGTATATATATCGGGTATTATTTTCATTGGCTCTGTGTATTTGTACTTGGCCTTTCTTAATCTCATAATTTTCTGAGATTATAATTTCTGCTGATTACCTCGGTAATCGTACTCGTCACGGTAGATTACTTATTAAATAATTTGATATATCTAGGGGTCTACTATTCTCGGTCTGAACCGGTCTCGGTTTGTCTCTGATAGTATGTTCATTGCTTGATTAAAGCTCGGTATTATTATTTTACCTTCTTGGATAAAATGAAATTATATAAATTTATTCGGAACTTACGTTCGGGTATTACGCTACTTGGCTCAACTTATCTCGGTTTACGTGTACTCGACCAGTCTACCTCGGTCTATGTGCCATATCCCGGGTCGGGATATTACACTTTCCCTCCATAAAACATAAACCATACAAGCTATGGTGAGCTTCCCAATGGAACGAGCCAACGAAGCCCCCGCATAGGTAATAGAAGCCAATTTTGAAAGTTTAATCCCCCACCATGCCCGGAAAAGGTCAAACCACAACCAAACTAGCTCACACGGCTCTAAAATTATGATACATGTCTTCAAAATTACAAAACACAATTCGGATGCCCACTTTCCAACTTACGCCAAAAAAAGGGACTCAAGTGCCTAAACGGCCGCTTTTGGCCGTTTGACAGCCGATAAAGCCTGAAAAATGTCAAATAATAACCAAACTAGCTCTCACACCTCTTTATAGCTGTAATACACGTCCTCAAAGTTGTGGAACACAATTTTGATTTCGGTTGGCAATTTAAGCCAAAACGAGGGACTTAAGAATCGAAACGACCTGTTTTGCCCCGTTGAACGCCAAAAATGCCCAGAAATGGTCAAACCAGCACCAAAAAGGCTCACACACCTCAAGACAAATAAAATACAAGTGTTCAAACTTACGAAACACAATTCATTCCCAGTTTGCAACTTATGCAAAACAAAAAGGGAATTAAGTGACAAAATTGTCCCTTTCTCACCGTTGGACCACCCATAATGCCCGAAAAATTTCAATCCACAAACAAACGAGCTCGCACACTTGAAATGTTGAACCTCAAAACTTGCGGAACAAAATTTACACACTCGATTTGCAACTTATGCAAAAACAAGGACTTAAGTGCCCAAGCCGAACCCTTTTGAAAGTTTTTTTTTGAAAGGTAAATGTATATTAAAGAAGGAGAAAGGAAACAACAAACTGGAGGACAAACCTCAATATAGCCAAGGGAGGGAAAAACTTCTACCCACAAAAGGAACCCATCTCGAAGCTAAGAGCTAAACAAATAAAACAAAATAAAACAAACAACAACAGACAAGAACTAGAAAGATACAACTTGGCAGACCCCAAACATGTTGAAGGAGCTTGTTGGAACTAGATGGAGTGATTCTTTTAATAGTGCAAAGTCTTTTGCGAATCGTACTCTGAACTTGAATAATGATGCCTTGGGGCGATTGGTTCTAGTAGGAGAAGACCTAGAGTTCCTTTCCCTCCATAAAACGTAAACCATACAAGCAATGGTGAGCTTCCCAATGGAACGAGCCAACAAAGCCCCCGCAAAGGTAATAGAAGCCAATTTTGAAATTTTAATCGCCCACCATGCCCGGAAAAGGTCAAACCACAACCAAACTAGCTTACACAGCTCTAAAGTTATTATACATGTCTTCAAACTTACAAAACACAATTCGGATGCCCACTTTCCAACTTATGCCAAAAAGAAGGGACACAAGTGCCAAAACGGCCGCTTTTGGCCGTTTGACAGCCGAAAATGCCCGAAAAATGTCAAATAATAACCAAACTAGCTCCCACACCACTCTATAGCTGTAATACAAGTCCTCAAAGTTTTGGAACGCAATTTTGATTTCGGTTGGCAATTTAAGACAAAACGAGGGACTTGAGAATCGAAACGACATGTTTTGCCTCGTTGAATGCCAAAAATGCCTAGAAATGGTCAAACCAGCACCAAAACGGCTCACACACCTCAAGACAAATAAAATACAAGTGTTCAAACTTACGAAACACAATTCATTCCTAGTTTGCAACTTATGCAAAACAAAAAGGGATTTAAGTGACAAAATTGGCCCTTTCTGACCGTTTGACCACCCATAATGCCCGAAAAATGTCAATCCATAAACAAACTAGCTCGCACACCTGAAATGTTAAACCTCAAAACTTGCGGCACAAAATTCACACGCTCGATTTGCAACTTATGCAAAAACAAGGACTGAAGTGCCCAAGCTGTCACGACCCCAAAACCCACCCTGTGCGGATCTCGTATCGCGACCGCCACCCTCAGGCCTGAGGACCCTTGGGCGAAGGCTCACATAAGCAGCGGTATCGAATAGATGTGCGACATACGTATTGCGGAAGCGTGAAAAACTTTTTCTTTTCTTTTCTTATTTAAATTTACGCACATCCGTCTGATGCTGCCGCTCTTTTCATAGCATACATGGTTACACATTCAGAGTATAACTAAAACTTAAAGACTTATAACATTAATACATCACATGTTCAGTTGCCCTGAGGGCTTAATACATATTCTTACATGGTTCCTTTTTGCTTGTCTGAGGGTATGCCCTCTTGTTTTTGTATTATTTCTGTTTAGTCTTGGTTTATTTCCTGCTTGGGGTCGAGAGTTCTTCTGCCTGTAGTAGTTTTCCTTCCCTTTAGCTTGTTCGAGGGTATGCCCTCTTGATCTTGTATTTATTTTTTTTTCTTTTATATATCTTTTACTTATCAAAAAAAACTGATACAAACTGTACTACTAGCGTTCATAGGTCTCTCAAAAGAAACTACTTAAACATATCTTCCCAAAAACAGCTAGACACATCACCATCGTCCTCAAGACCCTGTCTACTGTGAATTACCTGAAAGGGGGATCCGAACAAAGTCCGGGTAAGCTAATCTAAGCTTGTAAGCAATTTCAGTATTCGTCACGGGGTTTTCAATTAGCAGTGGTTTAGTACATAAGAGTTTGTAAAATAATTACCGCCAATTGTTCGTATACTTTGAATACAGAATTTATGCATTCCTTAAAACATGTAGCTTTGAAACATTTAAAGTATTCAAACTAAACTCATACTTCGTCAAATAGAGTATATAACTCAAAACATATGCATTTCATAAAACAGATAGCTTTGAAACATTTAAAGTATTCAAGCTATACTTATACTCATGAACTTCAAAACATATAACATAACATGTATTTCTTAAATAGAGTATATAAACTCAAAACATATGCATATTGAAAATGAGGGTAAAACCTGCTTCCATTTTCAAATCATTTGTCATCTTATCACTTCCATTAGTGGAATCCGTTTCGAACCGGACTCCCATCTTACTTATAAATGGAGATATCTCAGTGCCTGGGGGACTAGGTCCTGCTACCGGGCATTTGACAGTCAATTGAGTTCGTATATAACCCAAAATCTTGTCACAGGGCAATTGAGTTCGTATGTAACCCAAAATCCCGTCTATGTGCTTATGCACCATTATCTTGTAAAACATTTATCATGTGACTTTTCTCATAGATACTTTTCATAACTTCGTAAAATCTTCGTATACTTGAAATAAGCAAATTCAGGATATTTAACAATAATTGCATTTTAACTAGACATGTAGAAATATTTTTGAAGGAAAAACTGTTGTGGGAAAAACCAATCACTGAGCATGTCACAATAGAGTTATAAAACAGAACAATTAAAAACTGAATCATGTAAATACTGAATTTGAAATTTCAAACACTTCATATCTTTGCATTTAAAACCTTTTCAAATCCATGGAGTTAAATCTCCACTTCAAACACAGGGTTACTCACCTTGGTTCTTTAGGGTTAAAGCTAATAATGCGCTTTCCCACTTTCCTTGTAGTTCCTAAGAACAATTCATAACATCTCATCAACTTCACATTGATTGTAATATCATCTCGATATTCCTTAACTTATGCTTAAATCGTATTAGATCCTAAAACGATTTCATAATTTCGTATGTACTAAACTTAACCCGTACTCTTAACCTATGACACAATTAATGTGTTAGGAATTGAATTTATTTCAATTTATACTCTTCTGGTAGCTCCATAAACTTTAATTTAAAGTTATTTATTTGACATGTTTACGTGTCGTGTCTTTTCGTATTTCATTTTCTCGTATACGCCTTAGTATTAATACTTTGGCATTACTTTAATTTATAGTCATCTGACAGATTCTATTCATCAAATTTTATGTCTTTTTATTTTAGACATTTCTTTTGGTCGAATAGACTCTACCATTGGGTCCGGAGTGTCGAAGAAAGTTGGTTTAGGCTTTCCTAACATTTAATTCGGACTGTTATATGTAAAAGGACAAAATGGTCATTTACCGTTTTATGTGTCTCATTTTTCTGTACTTCGTTTCGTAATTCGGACTCCATTATTGAGTCCGGGATGTCAAAGAAAGTCAATTTAGACCTTTCTTGGTTTTAATTTGGCTTTTGAGGTACTAGGGGTAATTTGGTCATTTTACCCCCTTACGTGTCTTTATGTTCGGGACCTCATCTCATGTCGTGGACCTCACCATTGGACTTAGAAGGTCCGAGATAGTAAGAATACACTAATAACTTGTTAATTTTGGACAAGGGGGTATTTTGATCATTTACCCCTTTACGTGTCTTTATTTTTCGGGCCTCGTCTCAAAAAACGGACCCTACCATTAGTCTCAGAATATCCAAAATAATAAGGATACACTATTCATATGTTTAATTTGGACTTCATTTGCTTCATATATGACTCAGGGGCAAAATAGTTATTTTACTTTATTTATTAAATAATTAAATTAATTATTTAATTTATTTTCTAGGGGCTTAAGTGCATAAAATTCTCATTAGTTGGGCCACAGTAGGATTGTCCAGAAATTCTGGGTCAATCCGTAAATAAAGAAAGGTTTGGTTTATTTAATTTTAAATAAATCAGAAAACCAATTGGTTCAGTCCAAGTATAAGTGAACTGGTCCATTCTGGGGTCAATCCGTACATAAAGAAAGGCTTTGTTTATTTAATTTTAAATAAATCAGAAAACCAATTGGTTCGATCCAAGTATAAGTGAACCGGTTCGGTTCAGTTGCAAACCAACCGGTTTAGCCGGTTTGCCACGTAATGCTAACGTCATGATGACGTCAGCCCTAATGGTTAAAATTTAAAATATTTAAACCTCTAAACGTCACCGTTTAAATAAACCCAATAACCTGTTGGATCCGGATTTAACTCAGACCCGTAATCGAATCCGACCCGACCCGAACAGTGTCATCTTCCCCACGAATTCGACACTGTTCACTACAAAACCCTAGATTTTTTAGTTTGATTTCGTGCCATTTTACGAACCTATTTTCTCTGTTTTCTTTCCCAAACACTTCCTAATACATTATAGCATATTTCTACATTGATTTAGAGCTTCGAGTTTATCTCAGGGGCTCGGTTTAGGTCGCGATAACCAAACCTGTACATGGGTCGTTCATGCTCGTTTCTTGATGGTTTTTCATGAAGTTGGTCTTGTTTTGATCCCTAGTTTAAGGGGTTTCATTCCTCATTTGTAAAATTGGGTTTGACATAAAGTTTTAGAGGTTTGGGTTTCAAACCCGTAACCTGTAACTCGATATTTGAGGGTCACTTTTTAGGTTTTTGATCGCGGTCATGAGTTTTTATAACCCTCATGACTTCTTCTTGAAGCCTTGACACACCATTTTTGGTTTAGTTGCCATGGGTTTAGACCTGCTTCAAGCAAGGTCCTCCCATGGCAGTTCTTCATGGGTTGGCACTTTCTTGATATTTTGAAGCCTAAAAATCATGCTAAATCAACTCTAAAACACATATCTAACATTATGCATGCATAACTAAGCTTCAAACAGTTTCTATTCATGCATATTTCTAGAGAGAGAAACATTAAAACTTTGAATATCTCTTACCTTTTGCTACGGTTTTAACTTTCTTCTACCTCTGGTTCTTCCTCTATTCTCTTTCTCTGCTTCCTTAAGTGGTCAAGCATGCAAGACATGCATTGGTTTCTTTTTAAAGAAAGGAAACCGACTCTTCTCCCTCTTCATTTTCTCTTTCTCTCTCTACATGTTTGCAGCCTCTATTCTTGACCTTATCAGCCCCTCTTACACTCCATTAATTCTGCTTTTTCAATTTTGGCAACCTACATTAAATGGGTCCTTGATATTTTTGTGTTATATGTATATTATATATACACACACACAAACTCATCTACACACACTCACACACAACAGCCGAAACACACACCCACTTGCACTACTGTTCACACCTTTATATATATTTGCTTATATATTTTTAATTTAATTATATACATACATGCATACATATTGGATCACATATATATTCATGCATACATGATACACCTTCCATGTTGCTATAAATGTGTGTTAAAATATTCATTTAATTATAATTAAAACTAATTATTTCATATAAATAATTAATTAATTAATTATTCTCTTTGAGTGTAAATGTTTTTACACTAATTTTCTTTAATCTCGTAACACGTGTCATATGACCCGGTATCCCAGGTCGGGATATTACACAAGCGGAACCCTTTTGAAAGTTTTTTTTTGAAAGGTAAATGTATATTAAAGAAGGGGAAAGGAAACAACAAACTAGAGGACAAACCTCAATATAGGCAAGGGAGGGAAAAACTTCTACCGGTAAAAGGAACCCATCCCGAAGCTAAGTGCTAAACAAATAGAACAAAATAAAACAAACAACAACAGACAAGAACTAGAAAGATACGACTTGGCAGACCCCAAACATGTTGAAGGAGCTTGTTGGAACTAGATGGAGTGATTCCTTTAATGGTGCAAAGTCTTTTGCGAATCATACTCTGAACTTGAGTAATGATGCCTGGGGGGATTGGTTCTAGTTGGAGAAGACCTAGAGTTCCTTTCCCTCCATAAAACGTAAACCATACAAGCTATGGTGAGATTCCCAATGGAACGAGCCAACGATGCCCCCGCATAAGTAATAGAAGCCAATTTTGAAAGTTTAAACGCCCACCATGCCCGGAAAAGATCAAACCACAACCAAACTAGCTCACACACCTCTAAAGTTATGATACATGTCCTCAAACTTACAAAGCACAATTCGGATGCCCGCTTTGCAACTTATGCAAAAAAGAAGGGACTCAAGTGCCAAAACAGCCGCTTTTGGTCGTTTGACAGCCGAAAATGCCCGAAAAATGTCACATAATAACCAAACTAGCTCCCACATCTCTCTACAGTTGTAATACAAGTCCTTCAACTTTTGGAACACAATTTTGATTTTGGTTGGCAATTTAAGCCAAAAAGAGCGACTTGAGAATCAAAACGATCTGTTTTGCCCCGTTGAACGCCAAAAATGCCCAGAAATGGTCAAACCAGAACCAAAATGGCTCACACACCTCAAGACAAATAAAATACAAGTGTTCAAACTTACGAACACAATTCATTCCCAGTTTGAAACTTATGCAAAACAAAAAGGGAGTTTAGGGACAAAATTGTCCCTTTTTGACCGTTTGACCACCCACAATGCCTAGAAAACGTCAATCCACAAACAAACTATCTCGCACACCTCAAATGTGTATACGCAAAACTTGCGGAACAAAATTCACACGCTCGATTTGCAACTTATGCAAAAAAAAGGACTTGAGGGCCCAAACGGACCCCTTTTGAATGTTATGGTTTTTTTTTTAAAGGTAAATGTATATTAAAGAAGAAAAAATAAAACAACAAACTAGAGAACAAACCTCAATAGAGCCAAGGGAGGGAATAACTTCTACCGGCAGATGGATGCCTTCCCGAAGCTAAGAGCAAAACAAATAGCACAAAATAAAACAAACAACAACAGACAAGAACTAGAAAGATACGACTTGGCAGACCCCAAACATGTTGAAGGAGTTTGTAGGAACTAGATGGAGTGATTCCATTAATGGTGCAAAGGTTTCCACGAATCGTACTATGAACTTGAGTAATGTTGCCTTGGGGGGATTGGTTCTGATTGGAGAAGACCTAGAGTTCCTTTCCCTCTATAAAACATAAACCATATAAGCGATGGTGAGCTTCCCAATCGAACGAGCCAACGAAGCCCCCGCAAAGGTAATAGAAGCCAATTTTGAAAGTTTAATCACCCACCATGCCTGGAAAAGGTCAAACCACAACCAAACTACCTCACACAGCTCTAAAGTTATGATACATGCCTTCAAACTTACAAAACACAATTCGGATGCCCACTTTCCAAGTCACGCCAAAAAGAAGGGACTCAAGTGCCAAAACGGTCGCTTTTGGCAGTTTGACGGTCCAAAATGCCCGAAAAATGTCAAAGAACAACCAAATTAGCTCCCAGACCTCTCTATAGCTGTAATACAAGTCCTAAAACTTTTGGAACACAATTTTGATTTCGGTTGGCAATTTAAGCCAAAATAAGGGACTTGAGAATCGAAACGAAATGTTTTGCCCCATTGAATGCCAAAAATTTCTAGAAATGGTCAAACCAGCACCAAAACGGCTCACACACCTCAAGACAAATAAAATACAAGTGTTCAAACTTACGAAACACAATTCATTCCCAGTTTGCAAATTATGCAAAACAAAAAGGGAATTAAGTGACAAAATTGCCCCTTTCTGACCGTTCGACCACCCATAGTGCCCGGAAAATGTCAATCCATAAACAAACTAGCTGGCACACCTGAAATGTTGAACCTTAAAACTTGCGGAACAAAATTCACACGCTCGATTTGCAACTTATGCAAAAACAAGGACTTAAGTGCCCAAGCGGAACCCTTTTGAAAGTTTTTTTTTGAAAGGTAAAGGTATATTAAAGAAGGATAAAGGAAACAAGAAACTAGAGGACAAACCCCAATATAGCCAAGGGAGGGAAAAACTTCTACTGGCAAAAGGAACCCAACCCGAAGCTAAGAGCTAAACAAATAGCACAAAATAAACCAAATAACAACAGACAAGAATTAGAAAGATACGACTTGGCAGACCCCAAACATGTTGAAGGAGCTTGTTGGAACTAGATGAGTGACTCCTTTAATGGTGCAAAGCCTTTTGCGAATCGTACTCTGAACTTTAGTAACGATGCCTTGGGGGTATTAGTTCTAGTTAGAGAAGACCTAGAGTTCCTTTCCCTCCATAAAACGTAAGCCATACACGCTATGGTGAGCTTCCCAATGGAACGAGCCAACGAAGCCCCCATATAGGTAATAGAAGCAAATTTTGAAAGTTTAAACGCCCACCATGCCTGAAAAAGATCAAACCACAACCAACTAGCTCACACACCTCTAAAGTTATGATACACGTCCTCAAACTTACAAAACACAATTCGGATGCTCGCTTTGCAACTTATGCCAAAAAGAGGGGACTCAAGTGCCAAAACGGCCGCTTTTGGCCGTTTGACAGCCCAAAATGCCCCAAAAATGTCAAATAATAACCAAACTAGCTCCCACAGCTCTCTATAGCTGTAATACAAGTCCTCAAACTTGTGGAACACAATTTTGAATTCGGTTGGCAATTTAAGCCAAAAAGAGGGAGTTGAGAATGGAAACGACCTGTTTTGCCCCGCTGAACGCCAAAACTGCCCAGAAATGATCAAACCAGCCCCAAAACGGCTCACACACCTCAAGACAAATAAAATACAAGTGTTCAAACTTACAAAAGACAATTCATTCCCAGTTTGCAACTTATGCAAAACAAAAAGGGACTTAAGGGACAAAATTGTCCCTTTTTGACCCTTTGACCAACCACAATGCCTGAAACACATCAATCCACAAACAAACTATCTCGCACACCTCAACTGTGTATACTCAAAACATGCGGAACAAAATTCACACGCTCGATTTGCAACTTATGCAAAAAAAACGACTTAAGTGCCCAAACGGACCCCTTTTGAATGTTTTGTTTTCTTTCAAAGGTAAATGTATATTAAAGAAGAAGAAATAAAACAAAAAACTAGAGGACAAACCTCAATAGAGCCAAGGAAGGGAATAACTTCTACCGGCAGATGGAAGCCTTCCCGATGCCTAGAGCTAAACAAATAGCACAAAATAAAACAAACAACAACAGACAAGGACTAGAAAGATACGACTTAGCAGACCTCAAACATGTTGAAAGAGCTTGTAGGAACTAGAAGGAGTGATTCCTTTAATGGTGCAAAGTCTTCCGCGAATCGTACTCTGAACTTGAGTAATGATGCCTTGGGGGGGGGGGTTGCTTCTGGTTAGAGAAGACCTAGAGTTCCTTTCCCTCTATAAAACGTAAACCATAGAAGCGATGGTGAGCTTCCCAATAGAACGAGCCAATGAAGCCCCCCGTAAAGGTAAAAGAAGCCAATTTTGAAAGTTTAATCACCCACCATGCCCGGAAAAGGTCAAACCACAACCAAACTAGCTCACACAGCTCTAAAGTTATGATACAAGCCTTCAAACTTACAAAACACAATTCGGATGCCCACTTTCCAACTTACGCCAAAAAGAAGGGACTGAAGTGCCAAAACAGTCGCTTTTTGCCGTTTGACGGCCAAAAATGCCCGAAAAATTGTCAAATAATAACCAAACTAGCTCCGACACCTCTCTATAGCTGTAAAACAAGTCCTCAAACTTGTGGAACACAATTTTGATTTCGGTTGGCAATTTAAGCCAAAACGAGGGACTTGAGAATCGAAACGACCTGTTTTGCCCCGTTGAATGCCAAAAATGCCAAGAAATGGTCAAACCAGCACAAAACGGCTCACACACCTCAAGATAAATAAAATACAAGTGTTCAAACTGACGAAACACAATTCATTCCCAGTTTGCAAATTATGCAAAACAAAAAGGGAATCAACTGACAAAATTGGCCCTTTCTGACCGTTTGACCACCCATAGTGCCCGAAAAATGTCAATCCACAAACAAACTAGCTCGCACACCTGAAATGTTGAACCTCAAAACTTGCGGAACAAAATTTACACGCTCGATTTGCAACTTATGCAAAAACAAGGACTTAAGTGCCCAAGCGGAACCATTTTGAAAATTTTTTTTTTGAAAGGTAAATGCATATTAAAGAAGGAGAAAGGAAACAACAAACTAGAGGACAAACCTCAATGTAGCCAAGGGAGGGAAAAACTTCTACCAGCAAAAGGAACCCATCCCGAAGCTAAGAGCTAAACAAATAGCACAAAATAAAACAAACAACTACAGACAAGAATTAGAAAGATACGACTTGGAAGACCCCAAACATGTTGAAGGAGCTTGTTGGAATTAGATGGAGTGATTCTTTTAATGGTGCAAAGTCTTTTGCGAATCGTACTCTAAACTTGAGCAATGATGCCTTGGGGGGATTGGTTCTAGTTGGAGAAGACCTAGAGCTCCTTTCCCTCAATAAAACATTAACCATACACGCTATGGTGAGCTTCGCAATGGAACGAGCCAATGAAGCCTCCGCATAGGTAATAGAAGCCAATTTTGAAAGTTTAAACGCCCACCATGCCCAAAAAAGATCAAACCACAACCAAACTAGCTCACACACCACTAAAGTTATGATACACATCCTCAAACTTACAAAATACAATTCGGATGCCCGCCTTGCAACTTATGCCTAAAGAAGGGACTCAAGTGCCAAAACGGCCGCTTTTGGCCGTTTGACAGCCCAAAATGCCCTAAAAATGTCAAATAATAACCAAACTAGCTCCCACACCTCTCTAGAGCAGTAATACAAGTCCTCAAACTTGTCGAACACAATTTTGATTTCGGTTGGCAATTTAAGCCAAAACGATGGACTTGAGAATCGAAACGACATGTTTTGCCCCGTTGAACGCCAAAAATGCATAGAAATGGTCAAACCAGCACAAAACGGCTCACTCAACTCAAGAAAATAAAATACCATTGTTCAAACTTACGAAACACAATTCATTCCTAGTTTGCAACTTATGCAAAACAAAAAGGGAATTAAGTGAAAAAATTGGCCCTTTCTGACCGTTTGACCACCTATAATGCCCGAAAAATGTCAATCCACAAACAAACTAGCTCGCACACCGGAAATGTTGAACCTCAAAAAATGCGGAACAAAATTCACAAGCTCGATTTGCAACTTATGCAAAAACAAGGACTTAAGTGCCCAAACGGAACCCTTTTGAAAGTTTTTTTTTTTGAAAGGTAAATGTATATTAAAGAAGGAGAAAGGAAACAACAAACTAGAGGACAAACCCCAATATATCCAAGGGAGAGAAAAACTTCTACCGGCAAAAGGAACCCATCCCGAAGCTAAGAGCTAAACAAATAGCACAAAATAAAACAAACAACAACAGACAAGAATTAGAAAGATAAGACTTGGCAGACCCCAAACATGATGAAGGAGCTTGTTGGAACTAGATGGAGTGACTCCTTTAATGGTGCAAAGTCTTTTGCGAATCATACTCTGAACTTGAGTAACGATGCCTTGGGGGGATTGGTTCTAGTTGGAGAAGACCTAGAGTTCCTTTCCCTCCATAAAACGTAAACCATACACGCTATGGTGAGCTTCCCAATAGAACAAGCCAACGAAGCCCCCGCATAGGTAATAAAAGCCAATTTTGAAAGTTTAAACGCCCACCATGCCCGAAAAAGATCAAACCACAACCAAACTAGCTCACACACCTCTAAAGTTTTGATACACGTCCTCAAACTTACAAAACACAATTCGGATGCTCGCTTTGCAACTTAGGCCAAAAAGAGGGGACTCATGTGCCAAAACGGTCGCTTTTGGCCGTTTCACAGCCGAAAATGCCCCAAACATGTCTAATAATAACCAAAGGACCTCCCACACCTCTCTATAGCTCTAATACAAGTCCTCAAACTTGTGAAACACAATTTTAAATTCGGTTGGCAATTTAAGCCAAAAAGAGGGAGATGAGAATGGAAACGACCTGTTTTGCCCCGCTGAATGCCAAAAATGCGCAGGAATGGTCAAACCAGCACCAAAATGGCTCTCACACCTCAAGACAAATAAAATACAAGTGTTCAAACTTACGAAAAAAAATTCATTCCCAGTTTGCAACTTATGCAAAACAAAAAGGGAGTTAAAGGACAAAATTGTCCCTTTTTGACCGATTGACCACCCACAATGCCCGGAAAACGTCAATCCACAAACAAACTATCTCGCACACCAAAAATGTGTATACTCAAAACTTGCGGAACAAAATTCACACGCTCGATTGGCAACTTATGCAAAAAAAAAAGGACTTAAGTGCCAAAACGGACGCCTTTTGAATGTTTTGTTTTCTTTTAAAGTAAATGTATATTAAAGAAGAAGAAATAAAACAACAAACTAGAGGACAAACCTCAATAGAGCCAAGGGAGGGAATAACTTCTACCGGCAGATGGAAGCCTTCCCGAAGCTAAGGGCTAAACAAATAACACAAAATAAAACGAACAACAACAGATAAGGACTAGAAAGATACGACTTGGCAGACCCAAAACATGTTGAAGGAGCTTGTAGGAACTAGATGGAGTGATTCCTTTAATGGTGCAAAGTCTTCCGCGAATCGTACTCTGAACATGAGTAATGATGCCTTGGGGGGGTTGGTTCTGGTTGGAGAAGACCTAGAGTTCCTTTCCCTCTATAAAACGTAAACCATACAAGCGATGGTGAGCTTCCCAATGGAACGAGCCAACGAAGCCCCCGTAAAGGTAAAAGAAGCCAATTTTGAAAGTTTAATCGCCCAGCATGCCCGAAAAAGGTCAAACCACGACCAAACTAGCTCACACAGCTCTAAAGTTATGATACATGTCTTCAAACTTACAAAACACAATTCGGATGCCCACTTTCCAACTTACGCCAAAAAGAAAGGACTCAAGTGCCAAAACGGCCTCTTTTGGCATTTGACAGCCCAAAATGCCCGAAAAATGTCAAATAATAACCAAACTAGCTCCAACACCTCTCTATAGCTATAATACAAGTCCTCAAAGTTGTGGAACACAATTTTGATTTGGGTTGGCAATTTAAGCCAAAACGAGGGACTTGAGAATCGAAACGACGTGTTTTGCCCCGTTGAGGCCAAAAATGCCTAAAAATGGTCAAACCAGCACCAAAACGGCTCACACACCTCATGACAAATAAAATACAAGTGTTCAAACTTACGAAACATAATTCATTCCCAGTTTGCAACTTATGCAAAACAAAAAGGGAATTAAGTGACAAAATTGGCCCTTTCTGACCGTTTGACCACCCTTAATGCCTGAAAAATGTCAATCCACAAACAAACTAGCTTGCACACCTGAAATGTTGAACCTCAAAAATTGCGGAACAAAATTCACATGCTCGATTTGCAACTTATGCAAAAACAAGGACTTAAGTGCCCAAGTGGAACCCTTTTGAAATTTTTTTTTTTGAAAGGTAAATGTATATTAAAGAAGGAGAAAGGAAACAACAAACTAGTGGACAAACCCCAATATAGCCAAGGGAGGGAAAAACTTCTACCGGCAAAAGGAACCTATCCCGAAGCTAAGAGCTAAACAAATAGCACAAAATAAAACAAACAACAACAGACAAGAATTAGAATGATACGACTTGGTAGACCCCAAACATGTTGAAGGAGCTTGTTGGAATTAGATGGAGTGACTCCTTTATTGGTGCAAAGTCTTTTGCGAATCGTACTCTGAACTTGACTAACGATGCCTTGGGGGGATTGGTTCTAGTTGGAGAATATGTAGAGTTCCTTTCCCTCCATAAAACGTAAACCATACACGCTGTGCTGAGCATCCCAATGGAACGAGCCAACGAAGCCCCCGCATAGGTAATAAAAGCCAATTTTGAAAGTTTAAACACCCACCATGCCCGAAAAAGATCAAACAACAACCAAACTAGCTCACACCTCTAAAGTTATGATACACGTCCTCAAACTTACAAAACACAATTCGGATGCTCGCTTTGCAACTTATGCCAAAATGACGGGACTCAAGTGCCAAAACGGTCGCTTTTGGCCGTTTGACAGCCGAAAATGCCCCAAAAATGTCTAATAATAACCAAACTAGCTCCCACACCTCTCTATAGCTGTAATACAAGTCCTCAAACTTGTGAAACACAATTTTGAATTCGGTTGGCAATTTAGGCCAAAAAGAGGGAGTTGAGAATGGAAACGACCTGTTTTGCCCCGCTGAACGCCAAAACTGCCCAGCAATGGTCAAACCAGCACCAAAAGGGCTCACACACCTTAAGACAAATAAAATACAAGTGTTCAAACTTACAAAAGACAATTCATTTCCAGTTTGAAACTTATGCAAAACAAAAAGGTAGTTAAGGGACAAAATAGTCCCTTTTTGATCGTTTGACCACCCACAATGCCCGAAAAACGTCAATCGGCAAACAAACTATCTTGCACACCTCAAATGTGTATACTCAAAACTTGCGGAACAAAATTCACACACTCGATTTGCGACTTTTGCAAAAAAAAAGGACTTAAGTGCCCAAACGGACCCCTTTTGAATGTTTTGTTTTCTTTTAAAGGTAAATGTATATTAAAGAAGAAGAAATAAAACAACAAACTAGAGGACAAACCTCAATAGAGCCAAGGGAAGGAATAACTTCTATCGGCAGATGGAAGCCTTTCCGAAGCTGAGAGCTAAACCAATAGCACAAAATAAAACAAACAACAACAGATAAGGACTAGAAAGATACGACTTGGCAGGCCCAAAACATATTGAAGGAGCTTGTACGAACTAGATGGAGTGATTCCTTTAATGGTGCAAAGTCTTCCGCGAATAGTACTCTGAACATGAGTAATGATGCCTTGGGGGGATTGGTCCAGGTTGGAGAAGACCTAGAGTTCCTTTCCCTCTAAAAAACGTAAACCATCCAAGCAATGGTGAGCTTCCCAATGGAACGAGCCAACGAAGCCCCCGTAAAGGTAAAAGAAGCCAATTTTGAAAGTTTAATCGCCCAGCATGCCCGAAAAAGGTCAAACCACAACCAAACTAGCTCACACAGCTCTAAAGTTATGATACATGTCTTCAAACTTACAAAACACAATTCGGATGCCCACTTTCCAACTTACGCCAAAAAGAAAGGACTCAAGTGCCAAAACGGCCGCTTTTGGCCATTTGACAGCCCAAAATGCCCGAAAAATGTCAAAGAACAACCAAACTAGCTCCCACACCTCTCTATATCTATAATACAACTCCTCAAAGTTGTGGAACACAATTTTGATTTGGGTTGGCAATTTAAGCCAAAACGAGGGACTTGAGAATCGAAACGACCTGTTTTGCCCCATTGAGGCCAAAAATGCCTAGAAATGGTCAAACCAGCACCAAAACGGCTCACACACCTCAAGACAAATAAAATACAAGTGTTCAAACTTACGAAACATAATTCATTCCGAGTTTGCAACTTATGCAAAACAAAAAGGGAATTAAGTGACAAAATTGTCCCTTTCTGACCTAGAGTTCCTTTCCCTCTAAAAAACGTAAACCATCCAAGCGATGGGGAGCTTCCCAATGGAACGGGCCAACGAAGCCCCCGTAAAGGTAAAAGAAGCCAATTTTGAAAGTTTAATCGCCCAGCATGCCCGAAAAAGGTCAAACCACAACCAAACTAGCTCACACAGCTCTAAAGTTATGATACATGTCTTCAAACTTACAAAACACAATTCGGATGCCCACTTTCCAACTTACGCCAAAAAGAAAGGACTCAAGTGCCAAAACGGCCGCTTTTGGCCATTTGACAGCCCAAAATGCCCGAAAAATGTCAAAGAATAACCAAACTAGCTCCCACACCTCTCTATAGCTATAATACAAGTCCTCAAAGTTGTGGAACACAATTTTGATTTCGGTTGGCAATTTAAGCCAAAACGAGGGACTTGAGAATCGAAACGACCTGTTTTGCCCCATTGAGGCCAAAAATGCCTAGAAATGGTCAAACCAGCACCAAAACGGCTCACACACCTCAAGACAAATAAAATACAAGTGTTCAAACTTACGAAACATAATTCATTCCCAGTTTACAACTTATGCAAAACAAAAAGGGAATTAAGTGACAAAATTGTCCCTTTCTGACTGTTTGACCACCCATAATGCCCGAAAAATGTCAATCCACAAACAAACTAGCTTGCACACCGGAAATGTTGAACCTCAAAACTTGCGGAACAAAATTCACACGCTCGATTTGCAACTTATGCAAAAACAAGGACTTAAGTGCCCAAGCGGAACCCTTTTGAAAGTTTTTTTTTTGAAAGGTAAATGTATATTAAAGAAGGAGAAAGGAAACGAGAAACTAGAGGACAAACCCCAATATAGCCAAGGGAGGGAAAAACTTCTGCCGGCAAAAGGAACCCATCCCGAAGCTAAGAGCTAAACAAATAGCACTAAATAAAACAAACAACAACAGACAAGAATTAGAAAGATACGACTTGGCAGACCCGCATACATGTTGAAGGAGCTTGTTGGAACTAGATGGAGCGACTCCTTTAATGGTGCAAAGTCTTTTGCGAATCGTACTCTGAACTTAAGTAATGAAGCCGTGGGGGGATTGGTTCTAGTTCGAGAAGACCTAGAGGTCCTTTCCCTCCATAAAACGTACAGCATACACGCTATGGTGAGCTTCCCAATGGAACAAGCCAACGAAGCCCCCGCATAGGTAGTAAAAGCCATGTTTGAAAGTTTAAACGCCCACCATGCCCGAAAATGATCAAACCACAACCAAACTAGCCCACACACCTCTGAAGTTATGATACACGTCCTCAAACTTACAAAACACAACTCGGATGCTCACTTTGCAACTTATGCCAAAAAGAGGGGACTCAAGTGCCAAAACAGCCGCTTTTGGCCGTTTGGCAGCCGAAAATGCCCCAAAAATGTCTAATAATAACCAAGCTAGCTCCCACACCTCTCTATAACTATAATACAAGTCCTCAAAGTTGTGGAACACAATTTTGATTTCGGTTGGCAATTTAAGCCAAAACGAGGGACTTGAGAATCGAAACGACCTGTTTTGCCCCGTTGAGGCCAAAAATGCCTAGAAGTGGTCAAACCAGCACCAAAACGGCTCACACACCTCAAGACAAATAAAATACAAGTGTTCAAACTTACGAAACACAATTCATTCCCAGTTTGCAACTTATGCAAAACAAAAAGGGAGTTAAGGGACAAAATATTCCCTTTTTGACCGTTTGACCACCCACAATGCCCGAAACACGTCAATCCACAAACAATCTATCTCGCACACCTCAAATGTGTATACTCAAAACTTGCGGAACAAAATTCACACGCTCGATTTGCAACTTATGCAAAAAAAAAAGGACTTAAGTGCCCAAACGGACCCGTTTTGAATGTTTTGTTTTCTTTTAAAGGTAAATGTATATTAAAGAAGAAGAAATAAAACAACAAACTAGAGGACAAACCTCAATAGAGCCAAGGGAGGGAATAACTTCTACCGGCAGATGGATGCCTTCCCGAAGCTAAGGGCTAAACAAATAGCACAAAATAAAACAAACAACAATAGACAAGGACTAGAAAGATACGACTTTGCAGACCCCAAACATGTTGAAGGTGCTTGTAGGAACTAGATGGAGTGATTTCTTTAATGGTGCAAAGTCTTCCTTGAATCGTACTTTGAACTTGAGTAATGATGCCTTGGGGGGGTTGGTTCTTGTTGGAGAAGACCTAGAGTTCCTTTCCCTCTATAAAACGTAAACCATGCAAGCGATGGTGAGCTTCCCAATGGAACGAGCCAACGAAGCCCCCGTAAAGGTAAAAGAAGCAAATTTTGAAAGTTTAATCGCCCAGCACGCCCGGAAAAGGTCAAACCACAACCAAACTAGCTCACACAGCTCTAAAGTTATGATACATGTCTTCAAACTTATAAAACACAATTCGGATGCCCACTTTCCAACTTATGCCAAAAAGAAAGGACTCAAGTGCCAAAACGGCCGCTTTTGGCCTTTTGACAGCCCAAAATGCCCGAAAATTGTCAAATAATAACCAAACTAGCTCCCATACCTCTCTATAGCTATAATACAAGTCCTCAAAGTTGTGGAACACAATTTTGATTTGGGTTGGCAATTTAAGCCAAAACGAGGGACTTGAGAATCGAAACGAACTGTTTTGCACCGTTGAGGCCAAAAATGCCTAGAAATGGTCAAACCAGCACCAAAACGGCTCACACACCTCAAGACAAATAAAATACAAGTGTTCAAACTTACGAAACACAATTCATTCCCAGTTTCCAACTTATGCAAAACAAAAAGGGAATTAAATGACAAAATTGGCCCTTTCTGACCGTCTAACCACCCATAATGCCCAGAAAATGTCAATCCACAAACAAACTAGCTCGCACACCTGAAATGTTGAACCTGAAAACTTGCAGAACAAAATTCACACGCTCGATTTGCAACTTATGCAAAAACGTGGACTCAAGTGCCCAAGCGGAACCCTTTTGAAAGTTTTTTTTTTTGAAAGGTAAATGTATATTAAAGAAGGAGAAAGGAAACAACAAACTAGAGGACTAACCTCAATTTAGCCAAGCCAGGGAAAAACTTCTACAGGCAAAAGGAACCTATCCCGAAGCTAAGAGCTAAACAAATAGCACAAAATTAAACAAACAACAACAGACAAGAACTAGAAAGACACGACTTGGTAGACCCCAAGCATCTTGAAGGAGCTTGTTGGAACTAGATGGAGTGATTCCTTTAATGGTGCAAAGTCTTTTGCGAATCGTACTCTGAACTTGAGTAATAATGCCTTGGGGGAATTGGTTCAAGTTGGAGCAGACCTAGAGTTCCTTTCCCCCCGTAAAACGTAAACCATACACGCTATGGTGAGCTTCCCAATGGAACGAGCCAACAAAGCCCCCGCACAGGTAATAGAAGCCAATTTTGGAAGTTTAATTGCCCACCATGCCCGGAAAAGATCAAACCACAACCAAACTAGCTCACACACCTCTAAAGTTATGATACATGTCCTCAAACTTACAAAACACAATTCAGATGCCCGCTTTGCAACTCATGCCAAAAAGAAAGGACTCAAGTGCCAAAAGAGACGCTTTTGGCCGTTTGACAACCGAAAATGCCCGAAAAATGTCACCTAATAACCAAACTAGCTCCCATACCTCTCTATAGTTATAATACAAGTCCTCAAACTTGTGGAACACAATTTTGATTTCGGTTGGCAATTTAAGCCAAAATGAGGGGCTTGAGAATGGAAACGACCAGTTTTGCCCTGTTAAACGCCAAAAATGCCCAAAAATGGTCAAACCAGCACCAAAATGGCTCACACACCACAAAACAAATAAAATACAAGTGTTCAAACATACGAAACACAATTCATTCCCTGTTTGCAACTTATGCAAAACAAAAAGGTAGTTAAAGGGCAAAATTGTCCCTTTTTGACCGTTTGACCACCAACAATGCCCGGAAAACGTCAATCCACAAACAAACTATCTCGCACACCTCAAATGTGTATACTCAAAACTTGCGGAACAAAATTCACATGCTCGATTTGTAACTTATGCAAAAAAAAAGGACGTAAGTGCCCAAACGGACCCCTTTTGAATGTTTTGTTTTTTTTTTAAAGGTAAATGTATATTAAAGAAGAAGAAATAAAACAACAAACTAGAGGACAAACCTCAATAGAGCCAAGGGAGGGAATAACTTCTACCGGCAGATGGAAGCCTTCCCGAAGCTAAGAGCTAAACAAATAGCACAAAATAAAACAAACAACAACAGACAAGAACTAGAAAGATACGACTTGGCAGACCCCTAACATGTTGAAGGAGCTTGTAGGAACTAGATGGAGTGATTCCTTTAATGGTGCAACGTCTTCCGCGAATCGTACTCTGAACTTGAGTAATGATGCCTTAGGGGGATTAGTTCTGGTTGGAGAAGACCTAGAGTTCCTTTCCCTCTATAAAATTTAAACCATAGAAGCGATGGCGAGCTTTCCAATGGAACGAGCCAACGAAGCCCCCGCAAAGGTAATAGAAGCCAATTTTGAAAGTTTAATCGCCCACCCTGCCCGGAAAAGGTCAAACCACAAGCAAACTAGCTCAAACAGCTTTAAAGTTATGATACATGTCCTCAAACTTACAAAACACAATTCGGATGCCCACTTTCCAACTTACGCCAAAAGGAACGGACTCAAGTGCCAAAACGGCCGCTTTTGGCCGTTTGACAGCCGAAAATGCCCGAAAAATGTCTAATAATAACCAAACTAGCTCCCACACCTCTCTATAGCTGTGATACAAGTCCTCAAAGTTGTGGAACACAATTTTCATTTCGGTTGGCAATTTAATCCAAAAAGAGGGACTTGAGAATCGAAACGACCTATTTTGCCCCGTTGAATGCCAAAAATGCCCAGAAATGGCCAAACCAGCACCAAAACGGCTCACACACCTTAAGACAAATAAAATATAAGTGTTCAAACTTACGAAACACAATTCATTCCCAGTTTGCAACTTATGCGAAACAAAAGGGGAGTTAAGGGACAAAATTGTAATATCCCGACCCAGGATACGTCACGTATACCGAGGTAGGTCAGTTAAAATATGTAACTTGAACGGTAAGATATGTATATCATGGTATTTTCATGGAAATGAATGACTGGAAACTGTAAATGATTGAAATGTATAACCCATGCCAGGCAACACCCGAGCACCCCGAGACATCACATCGTAAAGCGTGCATGCACGTATTTCCATGCATGCCCATGTTTGACGGACACGTAGTATACCAAAAATCAGTGTATGCATACATGCCCAAAGTTTAGTATATACATATATGTATGGGCATATAGGTATGTATAAAATATGTATAATTATGAGTTTATACATGTATATATATATAATGTATTATACCATATATATATGTGTATATTAAATGAAAGGATAAAGGGGAAAGAAAAGAAAAGTGGGCAAAAGGCTGTTACCAGCCGTGCAAGTGTGTGTGAGTGGGTGAGGGTAGATATATATATATATATATATATATATATGTATATATATATGTATCAAAAAGTGTGTGTGTGTGTACGGTTGTATGTGTGTGTAATAAGTTGAGTGTATAACACTCAATAGAGAGTGGTGGTGACAGAAAGTGGGTGTTGGAGTGTGTAAGGAGATCTCAGGGCATGGTTAGGTCTGACTAGAGAGAGAGAGAGAGAGAAAGTGGAGAGGGAAAGGATTCGGTCATTGTGATATAAGTGTATACGGGCGTGAGTTGAGAGACAAAAAGGAAACTGAGACTGAGAGGAACATTGGCAAGGAACTCAGGAGCAGAAACAGAAGGGTTTGGAGGGTCACAGTGAGCAAGAACCGAAAACCCAGGTGAGTGTTTTGAGTTCTGTTTTTATGATTTAGAGCATGAAGCTTATATCTATTTATAAGGTCTAAATCAGCATGAAATATGGAACTTATTGCAAAAAGAATGAGATTAAATGGTTGAGAAACTAGGTAGGAAAACGGAGTTGCAGGTTTCATGAATAATCTCGGTTTCATGAAAATCTAGGCTAAAAACTTGTTTTAAGTTTCTAGATACGACCTACTAAGGTGCAGAAACACACTAGAAGAATTATAGGACCAAAACAGTGATCAAAACGCCACGAAAATGAAAAATATAACTTGGCCGGAGAGTCGGCCGGAGTTGATAAACTCACTATTCGTGAAGATCAAGAAGGTCTTGATCAAAACGGAGGATAGATTCATGATCCCCATGTGGTGGAGAGTAAAATGGCATTCAAAACGGGAGGAAAACCCATCGAAAACCGGTGACAGTCGCCGGAGAAGACGACTGTTCACCACCGGAACCCTACCGGAGTAATGGGGAAGACGACCGTGAAGTCGTGAGGTTGTCGGGTTAAATTTAAACCGGATCTGGGTTCGGATCGGGTCGGGACCCGACCGGAAATGAAATGGGAACATGAAACTGTGTCGTTTGTGTTTTGAATTTAAATGGATTGGGCTTGTTTGGTTACATGGATAGGAAATGTGGGAACTGGGTTTGGGCTTATCCAAACCATGGATAGGGTAAGAACTAGGATATTGGAATCCGGTTCTTTGAAATGGACTGAACCGTTTGGTTCAGTGAAGGGGCAGACCGGTTTAGGGTTTTTGGTTCTGAACCAATTGGTTCAGACCGCAGCTTTTGGAAATTATGAACCGGCCCCAAATGTTTTAAGAAATCTCACTAAGGCCCAAACAGGAAAATTAATAAAATATTAATTTTTACAAAAATGCCCCTACTTCAAATATGGGTCAAACGAAGTCCAAACGATGCAAATGAATAGTCAAAATTTATTATCTCAGACGTTCTGAGTCCAATGGTAGGGTCCATTTTACGCGACGGGACCCCGAAGGATAAAATAACGTAAAGTGCAAAATGACCATTTTGCCCTTTTTTGTACAAAAGTCCAAATGGAATTCCGCGAAAGCCTAAACCGACTTTCTTTGGCATTCCGGACTCAATGGTAAAGTCTAAATTAGTATTTGAGATACTTATGATAGAAAGGCATAAAATTTGATGAATAGAATTTATTCTAAAACGTATTCACTGATATATAGGGAACTCGAAAGGCAAGGGTACACTCACGGATTTCTGATCACAATAGAGGTAAGTGGATCACTCTCTCTTACATGTGGTGTTTCCACAAGCCAAGTTTATTCTTTTACTGCCAAACTCGTACTCTTGAATGTATTGATATCCTTGTTGACACGACCCGAGACCCACCCTCTGCGGATCCCGGATCGTGCACCCAATCTGAAATTTTTGCCTAACCAAGGGTTCTTAACTTACAGCACAAACCGTGCTCTTAACATGCAACAACTTAATTGTGGAAGATTTGAAAAATATTTAGTTACAAAAGTTGCATGTTATACATATTGTTCTCAAAAGTGCGGAATACAAAAATAATTTTTTCATACATCTGATCTACCCAAGACGTGGACCACATGGGAGTACTATAAGACTATCTGTACTGAGTATTACCCCTGTACTACAAAATTATGTCCACTGCTATTGCTACTGCTCGTCTACAGCTTCCTTCCCTGAAAAATTTGGGGAAATAAGGGGTGAGCTAACTAAAGCTCAATAAGTAATTCTCCTTTGCTCTGTCATGTGTACAAGAATATGAAAAGGCATTATCCACGAGGAAATAGGATAAATGCAGATGTACTAGCCAGTCATAAATAAAGATCTCATTAATGGATGCCAACAGTAGGAATTCAAATAATCAACAGTGATAATCAATCTGATAGCATACGAGCAATCACTGAATAATAGTTGTGAAATCTCATGATCAATCATAATAAAGTAACATGATCAAGCTACGAATGTCACAATCAAAAGATAATGATATCAATAAATTTGAGATGCCTGGATAATGGTTGGGCCCGGATACCCCGATGGCTCACATTCGGGACCGTAGGCCTCGCCGAATGATCTTGCCCTGAGCTCGTATCCAGTGCGCTTAGGCCTCGCTGAATACTACCGCTCTGAACACGTATCCGGTGCGCTTAGGCCTCGACGGATACGGTTCTGTGCACAATATAAAATAAATAATAAATCCCCCGGAATTTGGACCCGAAGGTCATAACTGGCATAAGATGGAAATGTGACTAATCACAAATCCGGTTCTTTAAGGATATATCAAGATCATACAATTTCTGGGTAAGTGAAATGAATTCACATCTAAATCGAGTGCAACTATCTGGCCTTCCCGGCTCTGGGTACAAGTGTACAATAAGAACTCAATGCACAAATGTACTACTGATCAAGATATATTCATGTAACATCAACAATGCTTTCCACATGATAGAGCAATATCAATGTGGTTCAATCATTCTGGAAGTATATAAGGAGTACAAATGATTTAGACTGCTTCTATTCTTGAACTAAAATGATTTAGACTGCTTTTCTCTTGCCTTTTTGTGTTCCTATAATCCAAGAAACATATCTCAGTCTATCATCATTTGAATGATGCTATTCATCAAATTTTATGTCTTTATTTTATAAGTTCCCCTTTTCCTAAAATAGACCCTACCATTGAGTCCAGAATGCTCAAAAAAGTCGGTTTAGGCTTTTATTGATTTTAAATCGGACTCTTGGATCGAAAAGGGCAAAACTGGCTTTTGTACTTTATAGGTACTTTTATTTTTGGGACCTCTTTTTATAATTTTGACCTCACCGTTGGATTCAGTGGGTCCGAGATAGTAAGAATGCCCATATAACTTGCCTTGTTAGGACACAGGGGTATTTTGGTCATTCTAAGACTTGTTTTCATTGTATTTTAATGTTCGGAGTCCCGTCTCATAAAACGAACCTCATCATTGGATCCGGAATGCCCGAGATAATAAAGTTTGACTATTCATTTGCCCTATTTGGACTTCTTTTGACTAATTTGTGACTCGGGGGTAAAATAGTAATTTTACCTATTTAAATAATTTATTTTATTATTTTATTATTTATCAGGGGTATATTTGAAATTAATTTCCAAATTCTGGGGTCAGATCTGGATTATCTTAAACTATTGGGGTCAAAATGGAATTTGGGAAAGTTTTGGTTTAATTTCTTAACTTATACAATGAACCAAACGGTTCACTTGTTGTAACCCTAGACCGGACCGGTTATACAGTGGACCAGCCGGTTCGGGTCATCTCGGAGAACCGGTTTAATAGGTAATGCTGACGTCGCGATGACGTCGCCCTAATTTTAAAATTAAAAACCCTTAATTAAAACGGTGTAGTTTTACTTTAAATGGGTTAAACCATCCGTGGTTGGGTCGGGACCCGAACCGTTATTGACCCGATACCCGACCCGAACAGTGTTGTCTTCCCCAACGGGGTCGACACTGTTCACCTCAAAACCCTAAAGTTTGCAGCCTTATTTTCGTGATATTTCAAGATCCTATTGCCTCTGTTTTCTGTTCTAAAGGGTTCCTAAAGCCTTTAGCTATGTTCTTGCATCGCTTTTGGGGTTCGAATTAAGCTCAAGGTCACGGTTTGGTGTTCAATAGTCATGACCTGCAACTCCATGGTGTATGCTCGTCTGTGACTCAAATTTCATGAAATTTTCTCCATTATGATCCCTTCATCATGGGATTCAAGCCCCTATTTCCAAAATCGAGTTTTAGGGCAGTTTCGTGAAATTTCTCACAGAACCCGTGACCTGCAACTTCATTTTTAGGGGTCTTAGCTAGGGTGTTTCGGTCGCAGCTTGGGGTTTGTGACACCCTCATGGGATCTAGGTCAGGTCTTGAGGGTCAGAGTTGGGTTTCTTACGAGTCGTTTCAGACCTGCCATCCCAAGGTTTATCCATGGCCGACCCTTACGGGTTTAGTGTTTCAGGTTGCTTCTAAGGCCAAATTTTATGCTTTTCTTGGTTCAAATATCTTCTAAACATCATATATATGTATATCAAAGCTTAAAACAGTCTAGACGTAGGAAGATTCTAGAGAGAGAAATTCAGGTGTTTTGGTGGGTTTACCTTGTCTCGATTTTCTCTCTCCTCGACTGAGCTCCTCCTTGTGTGATTCCTTCCCAGTCCTGATTCTCCCCACTCTTTCTTTCCTTCTGATCCTTTTCTCTTCTTCCCGTGTGTGTAGGATATTACATATGTATATATATATATGTATATGTATATAACCATTCAATCCCCCCTTTTTCTCCTCTTTTTCCTCCTCTTATCAGACTTCCCATACCCATCTCTGATTTCCCCCATCCTTTTCTGATTTTCACCATGCCTCCCTTACTTGTTAGGTTAGATTAGGTTAGATATTTTATTACTATAATATATATATATATATATATATATAACTCACACACTCACGGCTGCTTTGGCAGCCTACTTGCCTCCCCCTTTTCTTTTCTCTTTTGTTTTATTTGAATTTAATTTATGCATGTATGTGTACCTTTATATGTGTTATTATCTACACATACATGTGTACACATGAGTATATACTATATTAAGTCCATACATGTATATGATTTTATGTTTCCTTAATTCACAATTGCACATGTGCACTTTAATATTTATATAAATATTGCTTGCGCTTACGTATGCATGCATGCATGCATAGACTGCATGCGTACACGTATTACGAGGCTGAGTTCTGGGTCACCTGTCCTGACCCGGCACTGGTCACACCTGGTCAAGGTCTCTAATTAAGATAGTGCAGTGCAATTGGTATTTCATAAAATATAGAGTTTAATGGTTTTGAGTATAATTGGTAAACTATTGCCCGACCCAGTTGCCTCGATATACGTGCCCCTTCGGGTCGGGGTATTACATTCTTACCCCCTTAAAACAAGTTTGTGCTCAAACTTAGCTCGTACTAAGATTGAAATAATTGTGGTACTTAGCTTGCACAACATCCTCTCTTTCCCAGATAGTTTCTTCCACTTGGTGATTTTCCCATAGGATCTGACTAAAGAGGTCATTTGGTTACGCAGTGCATGTTTTTGTCTGTCCAGAATCTGCACTGGTTGTTTTACATGACTCAATCTTTCTGAACGTTTATTGTTTCAAGTTTTATTACTGGATATTACTCTTCGCGAGGTTTTGATATGTTTTGGAATGCATTATTCTCGTTTTATACTTGGCTTTTCTTAATCTCGTAATTCTCATGAGATTATAACTTCTGCTAATTACTTTGGTGACTGCTCAGTCACAGTATACTACATACCATAGTAGGAGGTACATTTGGAAATATACTTTTCTTGGTCAAATCTAGGTATTACCATTTGACTCTTGAGTTTAGTTTGAAATTACTTCATTTCGTTTGAGGTTTACGTTTGGATTTAGCGGTCATTATGCTACTCAACTCGACTTACCTCGATTTACGTGTACTCGGCTGAGTCTACTCTGGGCAATTAATAAATGTTGCCCACTCCACTGTATCCCTCGATGTTTTCTTTAATATCATGATATAACTTGACTAGACGTTTACATTAACTTGGTAAAACTTTCTGTTGAGAATCAAGTTTTACAGTCACGTCAAATCAAGTTTTATAGTCACATCAGACCACTTTTCTACTTTCCTACTATTCTCAGGAGTGTTTCTAACCCTCATGTGAATTTCAACTCTTACGTGAACCTTAATTCCTTTCTATGGTCATTTCACGGGGTTAAACTATTTCTGGATGTAAAGCTTAGCTAGTCACTCTAAAGTCTGTGTTGCTCTGGTCGTAAGGAAGTGCTATCTTGGTAAGTCTATCCACCATAACCCACATGTTGTCACTTCCCTTTGACGTCCTTGGCAATCCTGACACGAGATTCATAGTAATATGCTCCCATTTCCACTCTGGTATTGGAAGCGACTGCAAGAATCCTCCGGATTTTTGGTGTTCCACTTTAATTATTGACGCACCCTATGGCGTGCCACATACTCAGTCAGATCTTATTTTATTTCAAACTATCATTATGACATGTTGTTAGGTATTCCCTGGGTGTATGACACATCTTGACCCGTGTGTCTTATCTAAACATTCTTTTGGATTTCTAGCATATCTGGTTCATGGATTCAATCCTAATAATGCAATACTCTATCTTGGATAGAAATTTCTGAAGTCTTACCTAACTCAACCTTCTGATGGAGTCTGGTCAATGCTATATCCTGGGTCTGCAATTTTCTTATCTTGTCTGTAATAGATAGGCTAACGTGACATTGGCATATAGTGCCACTAAGCTAGGTAGAACCATCTCGTTATTCTTATCCTCTAGTTCCCCCAGTAACTCTACTCGAGTTGTAACTAGATAAGCTAGACTTCTTAACGGCTGTCCACTAAGAGCATTAACTACCTTATTGCTTTACCCTTCGGGTTCTCTATCCTGGTCTAAGACCAATACGGTTCAGAATTCCCTCACTGTCATAAGTCTTACTTCCTTCTATGCTCGTAAGCATCCTTGTAGTGAATTCTACGATTTTGTATATCGTCTTATTCCACGATTTTCTCCAACTGATTCACTACTTCCCCAGTTTCTTTGCCATCATTTAGATTACATTAATTCTTAAAGTTACTTGGGTTATTTATCACTTACTATCCATTAGCTTGACAGAGTACCAGTTTGTTTAGGTTAGTTTACCACTCGGACCGTTCCTAAGATTTCTCAATTTCGTACATGGGCAAGCCCTCGGAATTATTTGGGTTTCAAAATTAACTCCCAACGGTCTCAATTTGCTAGCTTTCAAACTCTTCTCATCTTTATTCTTAGAGTTCGTTATAACTTACTTGAGTTTTTCATATTTCTGTTGTGTTGTTAGTCTATAGTTTTAAATCAATAAGGTCTATCAACTCCCCGGCACTTACCCCCTTTGAGTTGCCTTATTTCCTTTCAAGAGATATATATACTCTAGTCAAGTGTCACATGTCATGATTATTGTCCTTCCAATTGTTACCATTCTGCACGAATGTCACCGTTAATTCTACTACCCTTCCAGGGTATCACCAACTATCCTGACACGGATGTCGAATCCATTCAGATATTGTTGTCAATCTATTGCTTCTCCAAATTGGCACAATTTCTAGTTCTATGTTATCTCCTATCTTTAAATGCGGACTAACTGTTGCCCTATTCGTTATGGAACCTCTGAGTCTCACGTCATAGGGCAATCATCTAACCGTAACATCAAGTCTCTAGTCTAGATATGGAAATTCAATTCCCAATAGTTCCCTTAAAATAAATCATCAAACTGGTACTCAATAGATATCAATTACGTATCTTCATAAGACAGAATAATCATCAAGGATTATTTATTTCACTATTGTTGTAATATCCCGACCCGGGATATAGCATGTACACCGGGCTGGACCGGGCTATAAAATGTAATCCCGAATTTTAAGCCGTTATATGACATAAATAAAAGTGGATGCGTAATAGACTGTATTGTTTCATTACGATGCATAGGTACGAGAGGCAAACAGTCACGGGTGTTCGGGTGCCGTTGCACCGGAAGCCGATTTTACTAGAAAACGTGCAAGTGAATGTCGACGCATAAATTTTTAAAGTAAATCTAAATGATTATGAATATTATATATACATATATATATATACGGTTGGATGATATATATATATAAATATTATAATACAATATAATTAAATGAAAGGAAATAAAATGGAAAGAAAGGAACTGCATGTGGTCATGTGTGGTGGCAACATGCGGTGCATGTGGGTGTTAGGTGGCAAGGCCACCGACTGAAAATCAGTCAAGAGAAAGCTATGTGTGAGGTGTCGTTTGTGTGTGTGTGCTGTCACCGCGACTACAGGTGTCAAAAGCCACCGACTATTGAGTCGGTGGGATAATTAGAAAGGAAGAGAGAGTTAGAAAGAGATTGAAAACGTGAGAGAAACTGAATCGCAAGAAAGGAAGAAGCAGGAGTAGAGAGAGAAAGAAAGAAAACAAATTTTTGGAAAAGGGTGAGAAAATCTACAAACAGGTATATTCCTGATTTAAATTATGTTCATTTATATTTTTAATAGGTGTCGTTGCTGTTGGAGTTGATGAGAATCCGAAATAGAAAAGAAAAACAAGAAAAACCAGAACTGGGTTACGGTTGGCAATGGTGATTAAACATAGGTGAAACCAAATGAAAATTTAAACCACGATATGAGTAATACACTGCCCCAGGATTCCAAAACGCTTTGAATCAGTTTAAATGGTCAAGAAATGGCCATTCCGTGGCCAGTTATTCCCTCACCGGTGCAACGCCGGAAACTGGGAATGGGTGCGTGAAACCAGTGATGTTGGAGGTTAAAACCAGTCCTAAAATGTTCCTTACAATTTTAGAATTCATTGGGAAGAAAAACAGTAGATTTTGGACGTGAAATCGCTAAGATCCGTAGGGAATTTCACTGTTCCGGCGACCGTGGCCGGAAAACCCACCGGAGAAGACGACCGGACTATCGGGGGCTTCTTCGGGTCAGGATGAGACCGGGTCTGGGTCGGGTCGGGTTGAGATCCGACCGACTGCAATACAGGTACCAACACTGTGTCGTTTTGTTTTAAAATTTAAAATAATTTGGGCTTGTTTGGTCACGGATATAAGGGATTGGAATTGGGTTGGGGTTGTCCAAACCGTGGATAAGGTGAGAGAATTGGATATCTCAATCCGGTTCTCTGAAGTTAATTGAACCGATTGGTTCACAGTGGAATGGAACCGGTTTAGGATTTCTGGTTCTGAACCAACTGGTTCAGACCGCAACTCTGCATAATTACATTTTGACCCCAAAAGTTATAGATAATTCCACTAAGGCCCAACAGAGAAATGTTAATTTTACAAAAATACCCCTGACTCAAAAATGGGTCAAACGAGGTCCAAATAGGGCAAATGAATAGTCAATTTTTATTATCTCGCATGCTCTGAGTCCAATGGTGAGGTCCGTTTTACGAGACGGAGTCCCAAAAAGTTACGACTTGTAAAAATGACCAAAATACCCTTGCTTCATAGGTGAGTCAAATGGACTCCGATTGAATTAAAGAACTAGTGAATTTTTATTATTCTGAACCTTCCGAATCTATTGGTAATGTCAAAATTATGAAAAGAGGTTCCGAGAACAACAGACATATAAAAGTCTAAATAAGTATTAGAAATACTGATCATAGCAAGGCATAGAATTTGGTGAATAGAAATTATTCTGAAACGTATTTACTGATATATAAGGAACTCAACGGGAAAAGGCAAACCTACAGGAGACTGATTTAGCAACGCATTAGAGGTAATTAGATACCCTTTCTCTTCCATGTGGTGTTATCAAGCCAAGTTCATTCTTTTACTGCCAAACTTGTACTCCTGAGCGTATCTGGTGTTATTGTCTCCACAATGTGATATTGTTCTATCTGGTGGACATTGATTTATTGTTGTACTATTGTTATCATGTTGAACCGTGCTTTGAAAGGCCTATTGTTATGTTTCCATTGAATTGATGATATTCCATTTTTATATACTCCTATGGAATCATTTATGATCATGAAATGTTTATGTATACTGGATTTATGCTCAGTCACAATATCCATCCGATGCTTTTAAATACACTGAAGACCTTCGGGTCGAGTCCGTGAACGGACATATGGCCATACACTGGAATGCACTGAAGGGGGTAAACCGGGCCCCCAAGGACCGAGGGCATATCAAGCCCTGACACAGAACAAAAGCATCTCTTATACGATTGTTCGACTATAACTGTTGAATTACCTTATTCTTGTGATTATCTTGTATTGCGAGATATTCCTTTATTGATCTATTTGTGATCGGTTTATTGTGGCAGCGCGTTCCTATTGATATATTGTTGTTAAGAGTTTCATGTTGATGTTATGTCCCTTACTCCTAATTGTACATTGTGTTCTATTGTTTATTGGCCCTTATGGCAACTGTTCCCATTGGCTATCATAGCATCTTATTTCTTATGATTGGCTATCATATTCTTGTTCTTGGATTCATATTCTTTTATGATCCTCGATACCAGTGTCGGAGATCTGTATTTACTTGCTGGGCTCTTGTAGCACATTCCACCCTCCTCACCCCATTTCAAGTACTGACGCCACGAGACCCCGGTAGGAGTCTGAGAGCGTAGGAGGACATTTTGAAGAACTGTACTAGTCTATGTTTAGTTCTCCCATGTACTCACCACCCACGGGTGCTGGTTACATATGGTTCTTATTTTGTTTAACTGTAGAACCATATTATGTATTGTAAAGACTTTCGCTGACATTGTGTATTGAAAGACTTCCTCTATTTATAGACATTGATAAGACTTCCGCTGTTATTGTTTTAATGTTTTAGTACTTTGCATATTAGTACTATGATACAGGAATGTAAAAAGTAGGGACGGCCTTCGGGTCGGCCCCGCGACACGAGATCCGCGTAGGGTGGGTTTCGGGTTGTGACAGCTGTTATGATCCCTTCAAATTCCCTTTCTAAGTAGGGCTACTATCTTCTACTCAAGTCCCATTTATTGTCTGTATTAATTATCGAAGCCCACTTTAAATGGTTTCATTGTCCACTCAAGAATCCTTGTAGATCACTTTTTTTTTTTTAGTACACTATTATTTTAGGGATCACCATCTATCTGCTGACTTTAGTTGTTTAAGAATCATCAAATTCTATTATAACACATAGTCCCCTTTTAACAACTAATTAACCCTCGGTCTCTTAACTCGCTTTTATCTTCTAGTAGTCACAAATCATTTATTTGTTCTAGATCATCAACTTCTTTTCCAGATTAGCTAAGAACTGTACACCTTTGATCTGAACTTCATATACTCGATGTATATCATTCTCTACTAATGATGTCTCCAAAGTATAACATTCTTTGATTATGATTCTTCCAAGAGTCATTAGTCCTTTAATTTCGTTTATCGAGTAATCATCTATATCTATAACTATATGAAATGCAATTCAGAGATTATGAATCTTAGTATTCATATCTGTTATAGTTCTTCGCAATTATCCATCAATGCCTTCAAAAATTCCATGATTAGCAACTTAACTAATAATCATGTGTCTATATTGTTCATTCCACATATCCCATGCACGAGATCTATCGTTAGTTATTCTACTGGTAGGAATTGAACAGTTAACATATAACCCCAAAATTTTGTTTCTAGGTTCTACCAGCAGTTCAGTTCCCAAATCAATCTAGTAAGAAATGCAGAGAGCAATTTCATGCTTAAGGTTTGCATACGGTAATATAATAACTAACTAGTAAAGGTACCTGAAGCTACTAAGGGGTAGCTTGTATGTCTCCCATAGCTGTAGGGGAATCGTGCTCCGAGCATCTCTGTCCCCTATCTCTAGTTCGGGCTCCAATTGGCATGGATGATAAGAGATTTATAGTACGAGACGTGGATCCTTCCTCCTGTGGATCCTTCTTGACACTTTTCTGGGGACAATTTACCACAAAATGTCCGGGCTGCTCACAGTAGTAGCAGAGATTGGTGTCCTTGAGACACTTCCCATCGTGGTACTTGCGGCAACTGGAACACTTGACCTTTACCTTTCTTGGTTTTGTCTTAAGTTTAGAGGATGGGGTTCCTTTCTTTTTGTTTTTGTTATCCTTGGGCTGTTGATTTCGAGGAATCAGTTCAACAATTCTTTCTATAAGTCGTTCCATCCTCTCTAGTCTACTCATAAAGTCCAAATCACCTTGGTTGCTTCTTGAGTTCTCCATTGCTGTAAAAGACCAATGGTTAAGATTTATATAAAACTCTATCTATTGGACTGACTCTACTTTGGACAGTTGTAATACTAGTACCTTAGTCTTATCTCCCATGGACCACTATGTAACCAAATGCTCTGATACCAAGCTGACACGACCCGAGACCCACCCTCTGCGGATCCCGGATCGCGCACCCGATCCGACATTTCTGTCGAACCAAGGGTTCTTAACTTACTGCACAAACCGTGCTCTTAACATGCAACAACTTAATTGTGGAAAATTTGAAAAATATTTAGTTACAAAAGTTGCATGTTATACATATTGTTCTCAAAAGTGCGGAATACAAAAATAATTTTTTCATACATCTGATCTACCCAAGACGTGGACCACATGGGAGTACTATAAGACTATCTGTACTGAGTATTACCCCTATACTGCAAAAGTATGTCCACTGCTATTGCTACTGCTCATCTACAGCTTCCTTCCCTGAAAAATTTGGGGAAATAAGGGGTGAGCTAACTAAAGCTCAATAAGTAATTGATATTGCTCTATCATGTGGAAAGCATTGTTGATGTTACATGAATATATCTTGATCAGTAGTACATTTGTGCATTGAGTTCTTATTGTACACTTGTACCCAGGGCCGGGAAGGCCAGATAGTTGCACTCGATTCAGATGTGAATTCATTTCACTTACCCAGAAATTGTATGATCTTGATATATCCTTAAAGAGCCGGATTTGTGATCAGTCACATTTCCACCTGATGCCAGTTATGACCTTCGGGTCCAAATTCTGGGGGATTTATTATTTATTTTATATTGTGCACAGAACCGTATCTGGCGAGGCCTAAGCGCACCGGATACGTGTTCAAAGCGGTAGTATTCAGCGAGGCCTAAGCGCACTAGATACGAGCTCAGGGCAAGATCATTCGGCGAGGCCTACGGTCCCGAATGTGAGCCATCGGGGTATCCGGGCCCCACCATTATCCAGGCATCTCAAATTTATTGATATCATTATCTTTTGATTGTGACATTCGTAGCCTGATCATGTTACTTTATTATGATTGATCATGAGATTTCACAACTATTATTCAGTGATTGCTTGTATGCTATCAGATTGATTATCACTGTTGATTATTTGAATTCCTACTGTTGGCATCCATTAATGAGATCTTTATTTATGACTGGCTAGTACATCTGCATTTATCCTATTTCCTCGTGGATAATGCCTTTTCATATTCGTGTACACATGACAGAGCAAAGGAGAATTACTTATTGAGCTTTAGTTAGCTCACCCCTTATTTCCCCAAATTTTTCAGGGAAGGAAGCTGTAGACGAGCAGTAGCAATAGCAGTGGACATACTTTTGCAGTACAGGGGTAATACTCAGTACAGATAGTCTTATAGTACTCCCATGTGGTCCACGTCTTGGGTAGATCAGATGTATGAAAAAATTATTTTTGTATTCCGCACTTTTGAGAACAATATGTATAACATGCAACTTTTGTAACTAAATATTTTTCAAAGCTTCCGCAATTAAGTTGTTGCATGTTAAGAGCACGGTTTGTGCAGTAAGTTAAGAACCCTTGGTTCGGTAGAAATGTCAGAACGGGTGCGCGATCCGGGATCCGCAGAGGGTGGGTCCTGGGTCGTGTCACTTGTGTTCCACAATTCGATATTTTTCTATCTTGTGGACATTTGATTGACTGATGTATCATTGTTATCATGTTTCACTGTGCCTTGAAAGTACCACATGTTATTGCTATCCACAATGTGATATTGTTCTATCTTGTGGACATTGATTGACTGTTATATCATTGTTATCATGTTGAACCATGCCTTGAAAGGCCTACTGTTGTATCCTTATTGAATGAATGATATTCCATTTTTATATTCTATGGAATTACTTATGATCATGGTATGTTTATGAACAAGCGAGTTGTGCTCAGTCACAACACCCATCTCATGCTATTCTGATTGACTGGGACCTATGGGTCAAGTCCGTGAACGGACAAATGGCAATTCACTGGAATTCACTGGGGGGTATGCCGGGCCCCAAAAGATCGAGGGTCTGCCGAACCCTGACACAGAATAACAGCATCTCTTATGACTGACAGAACTTGATTGTTGAATGGCACTATCCCTTATGATTCTTCAAGTCTCGAGGGACTTGCATTGATTGATTTGATTGTGATCGGTTCATTGTGGCAGTACTTCATTGTTGTTATATTATCATTGAAATTCTTCATATTTCTGATTGTGTATTGTGATTACTGTTTATTGGCCCTCGTGGCAATTGTTTTCATTGGCTATCACAGCATCTTATTCTTATGATTGGCTATCATAATCTTATTCATGGATTTATTGATCATCGATACCAGTGTTGGAGATCTGCATTTACTTACTGAGCTTTGTAGCTCATTCCACCCCACTTACCCCCCATTTCAGGTAATGACGCTGTGAGACCCTAGTAGGAGTCTAAGAGCGTAGGGGGACATTTTGAAGTATTGTACCAGTCTATGTTAGTTCTCCCATGTATTCACCACCCCCGGGTGCTGGTTACGTTTAGTTCTCATTTTGTCTTATGTAGAACTATGTCATGTATTTAAAAGACTTCCGCTGGATTACTATAATTGATAAAGACTTCCGATGTTCATTGTTTAAAATTTTTAGTACATTGCATATTAGTACTATGATACAGGAATGGAAAAAGTAGGGACGGCCTTCAGGTCGGCCCCGCGACACGAGATCCGCATAGGGTGGGTTTCGGGTCATGACAGCTTGGTATCAGAGCTTTAGGTTCGATTGTGAGTCATGGGAGATAGGACTAGAGTTAAGACTGTTAGATATGACTGACATTTTATGTTTTTCAATCATGGACAAATTGTCTTACACATTGACTGGTCATCTCATTGGTTACTTCATTGGTTATCTCACTGGTTACCTTATTGGTTATCTTCATTGGTTCTATTCACAGTCATGGTTAACACGAGGCAAGGTCCGTTACCTATGGATCGTTTAGAACAATTGGAAAGATTGATGCAGACTGTCATTAAAACTCTACCACGGATTCAGTCTAGTGCTAGCCAACCGGCACAGCTAGTACAACAAGAGCAGCCTATCAATGCAGGCGGCAACATCGGGAATCGTCAAGGGAATGAACGGGATGCTGCATACCAATACGAATGATTCTAGAAAATGAAACCCCCGACGTTTGATGGTACAAATGGGGCCACGGCGGCCGAAGAATGGATGTTAGAAATGAACAGGGTTTTCGATATCCTGAATTGTACTGACGTCCAGAAAGTGGCTTATGCCACGTATATGCTTAAGGGAATGGCGCATAAGTGGTGGATAAATGAGAAGGCGAGGGAGCCAAACATGGACTGGCAATGATTTACTGTGATCTTCAATAAGAAGTACTTCTCCCAGGAAGTACGGAACCGCAGAGTTGCCGAATTCATGGTACTGCAACAGGGGTCGATGACTGTGGAGCAATACGAGGCCACTTTTACTGAATTGGCCAGATTTGCCCCTGATGCTATCAGAACTGAGGATCTGAAGGCTCGTAAATTCGAGGAAGGACTGAGGTGGTCTATCAAGGATAGACTAGTACCCCATCGACAGACTACTTACGATGATGTCGTGGAAACGGCTCGGATCATAGAAAGGAGTGGCGAGGAATTCGCCAGGAGGCGAGGGAACCAGAAGCGCGGAGGCAACCAGAATAAGAGGCAAGGGCCTTCTACTTCGGGACAGGGATCTACATTTATCAGACCTGGAGCTGCATCACAGGCGACAGGGTCCGGTCAGAAGAAACAGAGCAACACGAAAAAAAGGGCAGCCAAGTGCTCTCGTTGCAATAAGATCCACAAAGGCCAATGTCTCAAGTACAGCAACGCTTGCTACTACTGTGGCCAAGAGGGACATTATGCGAGAGAATGCCCTCAGAAGGATCAGGCCACGCCCGGCACTACTTCGGTTAAAGCACCAACAACCGAAATAGCACCACCTAAACCTCCGGCCCAAATAAGTGGACAAGGGAACGTCCAGCAGCAGGCAGGGTGAGTTTTCTCCCTTTTACCAGGAGACGTGCAGGCTACAACCTCTGTAGTCGCAGGTACTCTTTTAGTATGCTCACAGCCTGCTCATGTTTTATTTGACACTAGATCTACACATTCATTTGTATCCCCTGCATATGCTGCTAGATTGAACATAGCAAAGGAACCCTTAGGGTATTTATTGAATGTTTCTATACCATCGGGGAAATCATTGTTGGGGGATACCATGTATAGGAATTGTGGGATACAGATCGGGGATACACACTTATTGGCTAACCTTATACCTTTGGAAATTTGTGGATTCGATGTTATCCTTGGAATGGATTGGCTGGCCGCCAATCACGCTACGATAGACTGTGTGGCCAAACGAGTTCTCATACAGAATCCCCAGTTTCCAATAGTTAACTTTGAGGGGACAGGGGTGGCTTCCCCACCCTACTTCGTTTCCTCTATCAAGGCAAGGCGTCTGCTTCGCAAGGGATGTCACGGATTCTTATGTAGTGTTCAAGACACTGATTCCCAGCAGCCTGAGTTAGAGAAGATTCCCATTGTTAGGGAATTTCCCGGAGTGTTCTTGGATGATCTTCCAAGAATGCCCATAGATAGGGAGATCGAGTTTTGCATCGACGTATTGCCAGGCACTACCCCGATATCCAAGACTCCATATAGGATGGCACTGGCAGAGCTGAAGGAGCTGAAGCTCCAGTTGCAAGAATTATTGGACAAGGGTTTTATACGACCCAGCTCGTCACCATGGGGCGCGCCTGTATTGTTCGTAAAGAAAAAGGATGGAACTATGAGATTGTGTATCGACTATCGCGAGTTGAACAAAGTTACCATCCGGAACAGATATCCACTGCCCAGAGTGGATGATTTGTTCGACCAATTGAAAGGGGCCCAGGTGTTCTCGAAGATCGACCTGAGGTCCGGCTATCACTAGTTGAAGGTCAGACCCACTGACATTCAGAAGACAGCATTTAGGACACGGTATGGACACTACGAGTTCCTTGTTATGCCATTTGGGGTGACCAATGCCCCAGCTGCCTTCATGGACATGATGAACCGTGTGTTCAAGCCGTACTTGGACGACTTCGTGATTGTCTTTATAGACGACATCTTGGTTTACTCTAAGAACCAGGAAGAACACGAGGTACATCTGAGGAGAGTCCTACAGAAGTTAGGGGAGCAGAAGTTATACGCCAAGTTGAAGAAATGTGAATTCTGGCTTCCTGGTATAGCATTTTTGGGACACGTGATCAGTAAAGAGGGAATCTCTGTTGATTCCCAGATGATCGAGGCAATCATGAATTGGCCTCAACCTACGAGTGTCACGGAAGTGCGAAGTTTCATGGGGTTAACAAGCTACTATAGGAGATTTGTCAAGGACTTCTCCAAAATAGCTACGCCTATTACCAAACTGACCCGGAAAGGTGTTCCTTTTGTTTGGACAGAGGAACAAGAAAAGAGTTTCCAAGAATTAAAGGAGCGTTTGGTTACAGTTCCTATATTGACAGTACCAGAAGGAACTGACGGTTTTGTAATTTACAGTGATGCCTCATTCAAGGGCTTAGGGTGAGTGTTAATGCAGAACAGAAAAGTGGTAGCCTATGCTTCCCGACAGTTGAGACCCCACGAAGGGAACTATCCGACACACGACCTTGAGCTAGCAGCCATTATCTTCGCCTTGAAGATATAGAGACATTATTTATACGGAACCACGTGTGAAATCTTTACCTACCATAAGAGCCTCAAGTATCTGTTTACATAGAAGGAGCTCAATATGAGACAGCGCCGTTGGTTAGAATTGTTGAAGGACTACGAGGTCAGCATACAGTACCACCCAGGGAAGGCAAACGTGGTGGCTGACGCTCTTAGTAGAAAGTCATCAGGGAGTTTAGCTTGCCTGTTGACAACACAGAAAGAGATACTGAGAGATTTGGAAGACATGGAAATAGAGATAGTTCTGCCCAGTTCCGAGGCACTATGTGCCAACGTCACAGTAAGTTTGTCGATTGTGGACAAGATCAGGGGGCAGCAGACTCAGGATGAGAAGCTAGCTAAGCTTCTTCAAGAGATTGAGACAGGCATAGACTCCGAGTATTCAGTGAGAGATGGAATATTATATTATCAAGGTAGGATCTGCGTACCCGATGTGCCCGAAATCAGGAAAGAGATTCTTGATGAAGCACACAGTTCGAGATTTGCCTTACATCCAGGGGGCACCAAAATGTATCACAATGTTAAGGATACTTATTGGTGGTCTGGGATGAAACGTCACATAGCTGAGTACATAGCACGATGTGTCAAGTGCCAGCAAATTAAGGTAGAACATCAGAAGCCTGGAGGACTTCTGCAATCACTACCCATTCCTGAGTGGAAGTGGGAACACATCACGATGGACTTTGTGTCAGGATTGCCAAGGACAGTCAAGGGGAGTGATTCTATCTGGGTCATCATAGACAGATTAACTAAGACAGCTCACTTCCTGGCAACCAAGACGACACAATCTCTTCAGCGACTAGCCAAGCTATACATCAGAGAGATTGTTAGACTTCACGGAGTTCCAGTATCAAGTGTTTCTGATAGGGACCCCCGGTTCGTATCACGATTCTGGAAGGGACTACAACAAGCTATGGGCACGAAACTGAGTCTTAGCACTGCGTATCACCCCGAGACCGACGGCCAGTCGGAAAGGACGATACAGACTTTAGAAGACTTACTATGTTTCTGTGTCATAGACTTTGAAGGGAGTTGGGAAGATTAGTTGCCATTGGTGGAGTTCACGTACAATAATAGCTACCAAACTAGTATTGGTATGGCGCCATATGAGGCATTATATGGCAGGAAGTGCCGATCACCACTGTGTTGGACAGAGGTGGGAGAAAGGAAACTCTATGGGCCAGAGATAGTGGAACAGACCACAGGAAAAATACAACTGATCCGACAGCGTTTATTAGCAACTCAAAGTCGACAGAAAAGCTATGCGAATGTTCACCGACGAGACTTAGAGTTTGCAAAAGGCGATTTTGTATACTTGAAAGTATCACCCATGAAAGGAGTAGTCAAGTTTGGCAAGAGGGGAAAGCTTGGCCCCAGATACATTGGGCCATTTAGGATCACGAAGAGAGTTGGACCCGTAGCCTACGAGCTTGCCTTACCTTCAGAGTTAGCATATGTTCACATTGTATTTCATGTCTCGATGCTAAGGAAGTGTATACAGAGTGCAGATCAGGTAATTGAGCACGAACCGCTAGACGTCCAGGAAAATCTAAGTTACATAGAGCATCCAGTCCAGATTTTGGATCGTCGAGACCAGGTTTTACGGAATAAGACTATTCCATTAGTCAAAGTTCTGTGGAGAAATCACCGGATGGAAGAGGCTACTTGGGAGCGAGAGGACGACATGCGCGCCAAGTATCCACACTTATTTCCATCGTAGCATATGCTAAGTTTCGGGACAAACTTATTTTTAAGGGGGTAAGAATGTAATATCCCGACCCGAGATACGTCACGTATACCGAGGTAGGTCGGTTAAGATATGTAACTTGAACGGTAAGATATGTATATCATGGTATTTTCATGGAAATGAATGACTGGAAACTGTAAATGATTGAAATGTATAACCCATGCCGGGCAACACCCGAGCACCCCGGGACATCGCATCGTAAAGCGTGCACGCACGTATTTCCATGCATGCCCATGTTTCACAGACACGTAGTATACCAAAAATCAGTGTATGCATACGTGCCCAGAGTTTAGTATATACATATATGTATGGGCATATAGGTATGTATAAAATATGTATAATTATGAGTTTATACATGTATATATATATATATATAATGTATTATACCATATATATATGTGTGTATATTAAATGAAAAGAAAAGGGGGAAAGAAAAGAAAAGTGGGCAAAAGGCTGTCACCAGTCGTGCAAGTGTGTGTGAGTGGGTGAGGGTAGATATATATATATATATATATATATATATATGTATCAAAAGGTGTGTGTGTGTACGGTTGTATGTGTGTGTAATAACTTGAGTGTATAACACTCAATAGAGAGTGGTGGTGACAGAAAGTGGGTGTTGGAGTGTGTAAAGAGATCTCAGGGCATGGTTAGGTCTGACTAGAGAGAAAGAGAGAGAGAGAGAGAGAGAGAGAGAGAGAGAGAGAGAGAGAGAAAGAGAGAAAGTGGAGAGGGAAAGGATTCGGTCATTGTGATATAAGTGTATACGGGCGTGAGTTGAGAGACAAAAAGGAAACTGAGACTGAAAGGAACATTGGCAAGGAACTCAAGAGCAGAAACAAAAGGGTTTGGAGGGTCACAGTGAGCAAGAACCGAAAACCCAGGTGAGTGTTTTGAGTTCTGTTTTTATGATTTAGAGCATGAAGCTTATATCTATTTATAAGGTCTAAATCAGCATGAAATATGGAACTTATTGCAAAAAGAATGAGATTAAATGGTTGAGAAACCAGGTAGGAAAACGGAGTTGCAGGTTTCATGAATAATCTCGGTTTCATGAAAATCTAGGCTAAAAACTTGTTTTAAGTTTCTAGATACGACCTACTCAGGTGCAGAAACACACTAGAAGAATTATAGGACCAAAACAGTGATCAAAACGCCACGAAAATGAAAAATATAACTTGGCCGGAGAGTCGGCCGGAGTTGATAAACTCACTATTCGTGAAGATCAAGAAGGTCTTGATCAAAACGAAGGATGGATTCATGATCCCCATGTGGTGGGGAGTAAAATGGCATTCAAAACGGGAGGAAAACCCATCAGAAACCGGTGACAGTCGCTGAAGAAGACGACTGTTCACCACCGGAACCCTACCGGAGTAATGGGGAAGACGACCGTGAAGTCGTGAGGTTGTCGGGTTAAATTTAAACCGGATCTGGGTTCGGATCGGGTCGGGACCCGACCGGAAATGAAATGGGAACATGAAACTGTGTCGTTTGTGTTTTGAATTTAAATGGATTGGGCTTGTTTGGTTACATGGATAGGAAATGTGGGAACTGGGTTTGGGCTTATCCAAACCATGGATAGGGTAAGAACCAGGATATTGGAATCCGGTTCTTTGAAATGAACTGAACCGTTTGGTTCAGTGAAGGGGCAGACCGGTTTAGGGTTTTTGGTTCTGAACCAACTGGTTCAGACCGCAACTTTTGGAAATTATGAACCGGCCCCAAATGTTTTAAGAAATCTCACTAAGGCCCAAACAGGAAAATTAATAAAATATTAATTTTTACAAAAATGCCCCTACTTCAAATATGGGTCAAACGAAGTCCAAACGATGCAAATGAATAGTCAAAATTTATTACCTCAGACGTTCTGAGTCCAATGGTGGGGTCCATTTTGCAAGACGGGACCCCGAAGGATAAAATAACGTAAAGTGCAAAATGACCATTTTGCCCTTTTTAGTACAAAAGTCCAAATGGAATTCTGCGAAAGCCTAAACCGACTTTCTTTGGCATTCTGGACTCAATGGTAAAGCCTAAATTAGTATTTGAGATACTTATGATAGAAAGGCATAAAATTTGATGAATAGAATTTATTCTAAAACGTATTCACTGATGTATAGGGAACTCGAAAGGTAAGGGTACACTCACGGATTTCCGATCACGATAGAGGTAAGTTGATCACTCTCTCTTGCATGTGGTGTTTCCACAAGCCAAGTTTATTCTTTTACTGCCAAACTCGTACTCTTGAATGTATTGATATCCTTGTGTTCCACAATTCGATATTTTTCTATCTTGTGGACATTTGATTGACTGATGTATCATTGTTATCATGTTTCACTGTGCCTTGAAAGTACCACATGTTATTGCTATCCACAATGTGATATTGTTCTATCTTGTGGACATAGATTGACTGTTATATCATTGTTATCATGTTGAACCATGCCTTGAAAGGCCTACTGTTGTATCCTTATTGAATGAATGATATTCCATTTTTATATTCTATGGAATTACTTATGATCATGGTATGTTTATGAACAAGCGAGTTGTGCTCAGTCACAACACCCATCTCATGCTATTCTGATTGACTGGGACCTATGGGTCAAGTCCGTGAACGGACAAATGGCAATTCACTGGAATTCACTGGGGGGTATGCCGGGCCCCAAAAGATCGAGGGTCTGCCGAACCCTGACACAGAATAACAGCATCTCTTATGACTGACAGAACTTGATTGTTGAATGGCACTATCCCTTATGATTCTTCAAGTCTCGAGGGACTTGCATTGATTGATTTGATTGTGATCGGTTCATTGTGGCAGTACTTCATTGTTGTTATATTATCATTGAAATTCTTCATATTTCTGATTGTGTATTGTGATTACTGTTTATTGGCCCTCGTGGCAATTGTTTTCATTGGCTATCACAGCATCTTATTCTTATGATTGGCTATCATAATCTTATTCATGGATTTATTGATCATCGATACCAGTGTTGGAGATCTGCATTTACTTACTGAGCTTTGTAGCTCATTCCACCCCACTTACCCCCCATTTCAGGTAATGACGCTGAGAGACCCCAGTAGGAGTCTGAGAGCGTAGGGGGACATTTTGAAGTACTGTACCAGTCTATGTTAGTTCTCCCATGTATTCACCACCCCCGGGTGCTGGTTACGTTTAGTTCTCATTTTGTCTTATATAGAACTATGTCATGTATTTAAAAGACTTCCGCTGGATTACTGTAATTGATAAAGACTTCCGCTGTTCATTGTTTAAAATTTTTAGTACATTGCATATTAGTACTATGATACAGGAATGGAAAAAGTAGGGACGGCCTTCTGGTCGGCCCCGCGACACGAGATCCACATAGGGTGGGTTTTGGGTCGTGACAAAAATTGTCCCTTTTTGACCTTTTTGACCACCCACAATGCCCGAAAAACGTCAATCCACAAGCAAACTATCTCGTACACCTCAAATGTGTATACTCAAAACTTGCGGAACAAAATTCACACGCTCGATTTGCAACTTATGCAAAAAAAAAAGGACTTAAGTGCCTAAACAGACCCCTTTTGAATGTTTTGTTTTTTTTTTTTTTTTTGTAAAGGTAAATGTTTATTAAAGAAGAAGAAATAAAACAACAATCAAGAGGACAAATCTCAATAGAGCCAAGGGAGGGAATAACTTCTACCAGCAGATGGAACCTTTCCCGAAACTAAAAGCTAAACAAATAGCACAAAATAAAACAAACAACAACAAACAAGAACTAGAAAGATACGACTTGGCAGACCCCAAACATGTTGAAGGAGCTTGTTGGAACTAGATGGAGTGATTCCTTTAATGGTGCAAAGTCTTTTGCAAATCGTACTCTGAAGTTGAGTAATGATGCCTTGGGGGGATTGGTTCTAGTTGCAAAAGACCTAGAGTTCCTTTCTGTCACGACCCGAGACCCCACCCTATGCGGATCTCGTGTCGCGACGCCCAATCCGACGCTGCTTGTCGAACCAAGGGTTTCAACTTGCTACACAATCAGTGCTACTAACATGCAACAAGTAAATGCGAAATAAAATAAATAAAAGCTGCATGTAGTTTATATACTGTTGTACAAAATGCGGAATACAAAATTTCTTAATACAACTGTTCATCCCCAAGACGTGGATAACATGGGAGAGCTATAAGACTGTCTGTACTAAGTATTACACTGCAACTTCAAAAGTAATGTCCACTGTTATCTAGCTGACTGCTACTGCTCTTTTACAGCTTCATTTCCTGAAAGGGGTGGTCAGTTTGGGGTGAGCTAATGAAAGCTCAATAAGTAATTCTCCTTTGCTCTGCCATGTGTACAAGAATATGGAAAGCATTATCCATAAAAGAACTAGGATAAATGCAGATGTGCTAGCCAGTCAATGAATATAGAACTCAATATCAAATGATAGAAACTCAAATGATAAAGAAATGGAATCTGTCTAATAATAAAATCATACGTACTCAAATAAAAGCTGTGAAATCTCATGATCATTCATAATGATATAATATGATCAAGCTATGATAATCAGCAAATGATAGTGATATCAAAACTGGTTGATGCACTCGGCTGGGGCTCGGCTACCCCCTGAGCTCATATTCAATTCCAATTGGCTATATAAATATTCAGTTCCCATTCGGGCTGTATGAATATTTAGTTCTGGTCGGCTGTATGAATACTGCTCTGTGTATACTGTATAATAATAATCTGCTCGAAATCTAGACCCAAAAGTCATAACTGGACCCGAAGGTCGTAAATAGCATCAGATGGAGATGTGACTGAGCACAAATCCGGCACTAATAATATATCAGGATCATGCTACCTCCACGAAGAGTATAAATGTGGAACATAACTGTTCTTAGGAAATCTGACGTAACGATAGTTATCCAAACTACGGTTACTAGACTATTTAGAATAAAACTGTCTGGCCCTCACGGCCCTAAGTACAAGTGTACAAAAGGAATCCATGCACAAGTGTACAATCATGATCGAGATATAAATAGAAATCAATAATGCTTTCACATGATAGGGCAATATCAATGTGGCTCAATAAACACTGGTATGTATGGAATACAATAAGTGATATAGGAAAAACTGTTGACATGGCTTGGAATGTAACATAAACAGAGATCAGAGATTACTTACTTATTTCTATTTCTGTCTAGCAGGTCAAAACCGCCTCCTTCTCGTATCTCGGTATTCCTATGGTTCAGGAAACTCAATCTCAGTCTAGTTATATATATTTAACTCATGCTATTCATCAAATGTTATGCCTTTATATCTTAAGTTTCTCTAACACTAATTTAGACTTTACTATTGAGTCTGGAATGCCGAAAAAAGTCGGTTTAGGCTTTCGCGAAATTCCATTTGGACTTCTATACTGAAAAGGACAAAATGATCATTTTGCACTTTTACAGGTTATTATTTCTCGGGATCCCTTTTCGCAAATCGAACTCCACGGTTGAGTTCGGAATGCTTGGAATAATAAAAATCCACTATTCAATTAATTCATTCGGAGTCCGTTGGACTACTTTCGATTTAAGGGCATTTTAGTAATTTCTCCTTTAAATAATTATTTAATCAAATATTATTTTATTCACTCGGGTCAATTCACAATCAACCCTAATTTATGGGTATAATTAAAATCTCACAAGGTTTTATTTACTGCCCCTAATTTTTCTAATCCCCGTAAGTTTCCATTATTTTTCCCGTACATTTTCATTTTAAGCCAATCATTGGATAGCTTCTCCTTTTCAACCAAACACTTCCTGAACTCAAATCTAAAATTTTACCCATACAGTAATATTGTTAGGCAGTTATCTGAATGCGTGAGTTGGGTCAGACTCAACCCGGTTTGGCCCGAATAAAAATACAAAACTCAACTACTAAATTGTGTTTGGATTATTTTTTTGGATTCCCATTTGATTTAAAATAGTTTCTATATTCAATGAAATCCCACAATCAATTTAATTATTCATGTTTCTAAAAATCCAAGACTAAAGTTTAGTATTTTACCCTGTTGCTTAGCGTTTCTTTAATCCAAATTCATCCGGTTTGCCGCGCTACCGTCGCAACTCATCTTGCAACAACAGCAGTTCCTGCTGTTACTGCACTTCCAAATTTTACAAGGTCTGCTCCAATTTTCCTCCCATATCTCTACCTGCCGCAGCCTCCTGATGTTACCGTAGCTACTGTTCCCTCACGGCAACTCAATCTCTCTCTCGGTCAGCCGCTACACAACACACCGGACAGCCCCCACACGGTGCAGCACCACGCACCGCTACTGCTGCTTTACCGCAACAGTGGCTGCTCCTCCTCTGGTTTCTCTACTCCATTTCTTTCTTTCTAATTCATCTCTTATCCCCATAATATTTCATATACATATATATATATATATATAATATCTCCTGCCCTGTTGCTCCAAAACTCCCCCAGATCTGCTGCTGCTGTGCCGCAACAGCGATTGCTGTTACGGCCATTTCTCTGACCCACTGCCACACTTTTCTTCACCGTTTCTACCGCAGCACTATCACACACATACATATATTAAATCTCACAGCACCACTACACCTGAACCGCCACAAACGCACCACACACAGCGCTGCTGCTGCTCCATTTCCCTCTCTCGGCTGCTCTCCCTTTTTCCTTGTTCCAATGCCACAACAAACATACATATATAAATTTATATAAAATCTCCCTGCTGCACCCTTTCAATCTTTCCCTTTCTTTTTAAATCTATCTCAGAAACCAAATCAGTCCTCCAACTTTTCTTTTGCTTCAATGCCATAAACAAACACACACATATATATGAATATATATATACACGACCCCGTACTGCGCCGATTGCACCGTCATCTCCTCCCCCATTTTTCTCTCCTTTCTCTTCTGTTACACGCTTCCTAGACTGAGCCTCACACCTACATATGTAACATATATCTTTCTCCTTATTCTATACGCTACACTGCCTCAAACAAATATATATATATATATATAATATTTCTCTCAAGCACCGTCAAATCTCTCTCTTTTTTCTCGGTTGCCACGAACTGCACTGCCTTTCTGCTTTCTCCAATTTCTCTTTCGGCTGACCACCTTTCCAGCCCCTTTAATTGACCACTACCAACCACATATATATATATATATATATATATATTATATCTTTTCCTCACTTGCTCTACTGTTGCTCCACCGCCACAAAGCACACAAGATTATATATGAGACACGCATATTCAATAACACATACTAGCCCCTTATTATATTGACTTTTCATTTCTTTATTATTATTCTTACTTTATTTTCTTTCCTTTGATTTTCTTTTCTATTATTTATTTATTTATTTATTATTATTATTATTTTTTGCTTATATATATAATAAAAATCTCCATTTTTATTATATATATACATATATATAATGTATCCATTATACTAATACATATACTTATAATATATATACATACATAACCATATGTATACACTTGTACATATATTTTTATAATTATCTTTGTGTACCTATATATATATATGCATATATCATCTTATATATATATATATATTCTCGCATTTATTTAAAATGCATTGTACACGTATATCAAGGCATATACTGGCCTACGTACATGATTTTCCGCAACATTCGAATTTTACTGTACGGTACTACTTGATATTCGGGATTATTTAAAATTCACTTCTCGTATTTTTTTTAATTATCGTAACCGCTTTATCGGTGACTCTCGTTGTTCATCTCGAACTACGTGCCAATTACTGTATAATATTTATTGCAATGCTTCATATATATATCGGGTATTATTTTCATTGGCTCTGTCTATTTGTACTTGGCTTTTCTTAATCTCATAATTTTTTGAGATTATACTTTCTGCTGATTACCTCGGTAATCGTACTCGTCACGGTAGATTACTTATTAAATAATTTGATATATCTTGGGGTCGACTATTCTCGGTCTGAACCGGTCTCAGTTTGTCTCTGATAGTATGTTCATTGTTTGATTAAAGCTCGGTATTATTATTTGACCTTCCTGGATAAAATGAAATTATATAAATTTATTCGAAACTTACGTTTGGGTATTACGCTACTTGGCTCGACTTATCCCGGTTTACGTGTACTTGACCGGTCTACCTCGGTCTATGTGCCATATCCCGGGTCGGGATATTACACTTTCCCTCCATAAAACATAAACCATACAAGCTATGGTGAGCTTCCCAATGGAACGAGCCAACGAAGCCCCCGCATAGGTAAAAGAAGCCAATTTTGAAAGTTTAATCGCCCACCATGACCGGAAAAGGTCAAACTACAACAAAACTAGCTCACACAGCTCTAAAGTTATGATATAGGTCTTCAAAATTATAAAACACAATTCGGATGCCCACTTTCCAACTTACGCCAAAAAGAAGGGACTCAAGTGCCTAAACGGTCGCTTTTGCCCATTTGACAGCCGATAATGCCCGAAAAATGTCAAATAATAACCAAACAAGCTCCCACACTTCTTTATAGCTGTAATACACGTCCTCAAAGTTGTGGAACACAATTTTGATTTCGGTTGGCAATTTAAGCCAAAACGAGGGACTTAAGAATCGAAACGACCTGTTTTGCCCCGTTGAATGCCAAAAATGCCCAGAAATGGTCAAACTAGCACCAAAAAGGCTCACACACCTCAAGACAAATAAAATACAAGTGTTCAAACTTACGAAACACAATTCATTCCCAGTTTGCAACTTATGCAAAACGAAAAGGGAGTTAAGGGACAAAATTGTCCCTTTTTGACCGTTTGACCACCCACAATGCCCGGAAAACGTCAATTCACAAACAAACTATCTCGCACACCTCAAATGTGTATACTCAAAACTTACAGAACAAAATTCACACTCTCGATCTGCAACTGATGCAAAAAAAAAAGGACCTAAGTGCCCAAACGGACCCCTTCTGAATGTTTTGTTTTTTTTTAAAGGTAAATGTATATTAAAGAAGAAGAAATAAAACAACAAACTAGAGGACAAACCTCAATAGAGCCAAGGGTGGGAATAACTTCTACCGGCAGCTGGAAGCCTTCCCGAAGCTAAGTGCTAAACAAATAGCGCAAAATAAAACAAACAACAACAGACAAGAACTAGAAAGATACGACTTGGCAGACCCCAAACATGTTGAAGGAGCTTGTAGGAACTAGATGGACTGATTCCTTTAATGGCGCAAAGTCTTCTGCGAATCGTACTCTGAACTTGAGTAATGATGCCTTGGGGGATTGGTTCTGGTTGGAGAAGACCTAGAGTTCCTTTCCCTCTATAAAACGTAAATCATACAAGCAATGGTGAGCTTCCCAATAGAACGAGCCAACGAAGCCCCCGCAAAGGTAATAGAAGCCAATTTTGAAAGTTTAATCGCCCACCATGTCCGGAAAAGGTCAAACCACAACCAAACTAGCTTACACAGCTCTAAAGTTATGATACATGCCTTCAAACTTACAAAACACAATTCGGATGCCCACTTTCCAACTTACGCCAAAAAGAAGGAACTCAAGTGCCAAAACGGCCGCTGTTGGCCGGTTGACAGTCCAAAATGCCCGAAAAATGTCAAATAATAACCAAACTAGCTCCCACACCTCTCTATAGCAGTAATACAAGTCCTCAAACTTGTGGAACATAATTTTGATTTCGGTTGGTAATTTAAGCCAAAACGAGGGGCTTGAGAATCGAAAAGACATGTTTTGCCCCGTTGAATGCCAAAAATGCCTAGAAACGGTCAGACCAGCACCAAAACGGCTCACACACCTCAAGACAAATAAAATACAAGTGTTCAAATTTACGAAACACAATTCATTCCCAGTTTGCAAATAATCCAAAACAAAAAGGGAGTTAAGGGACAAAATTGTCCCTTTTGGACCGTTTGACCACCCACAATGCCCGTGAAACGTCAATCCACAAACAAACTATCTTGCACACCTCAAATGTGTATACTCAAAACTTGCAGAACAAAATTCACACGCTCGATTTGCGACTTATGAAAAACAAAACAACTTAAGTGCCCAAACGGACCCCTTTTGAATGTTTTGTTTTCTTTTAAAGGTAAATGTATATTAAAGAAGAAGAAATAAAACAACAAACTAGAGGACAAACCTCAATAGAGCCAAGGGAGGGAATAACTTCTACCAGCAGATGGAACCCTTCCCGAAGCTAAGAGCTAAACAAATAGCACAAAATAAATCAAACAACAACAGACAAGGACAAGAAAGATACGACTTGGCAGACCCCAAACATGTTGAAGGAGCTTGCAGGAACTAGATGGAGTGATTTCTTTAATGGTGCAAAGTCTTCCGCGAATCGTACTCTGAACTTGAGTAATGATGCCTTGGGGGGATTGGTTCTAGTTAGAGAAGACCTAGAGTTCCTTTCCCTCATAAAACGTAAACCATACACGCTATGGTGAGCTTCCCAATGGAACGAGCCAAAGAAGCCCCCGCATAGGTAATAGAAGCCAATTTTGAAAGTTTAAATGCGCACCATGCCCGGAAAAGATCAAACCACAACCAAACTAGTTCACACACCTCTAAAGTTATGATACATATCCTCAAACTTACAAAACACAATTCGGAAGCCCGCTTTGCAACTTATGCCAAAAAGAAGGGAGTCAAGTGCCTAAACGACCGCTTTTGGCCATTTGACAGCCGATAATGCCCGAAAAATGTCAAATAATAACCAAACTAGCTCCCACACCTCTCTATAGCTGTGATACACGTCCTCAAAGTTGTGGAACACAATTTTGATTTCGGTTGGCAATTTAAGTCAAAACGAGGGACTTAACAATCGAAACAACCTGTTTTGCCCCGTTGTAAGCCAAAAAAGCCCAGAAATGGTGAAACCAGCACCAAAACAGCTCACACACCTCAAGACAAATAAAATACAAGTGTTCAAACTTACGAAACACAATTCATTCCTAGTTTGCAACTTATGCAAAACAAAAAGGGTGTTAAGTGACAAAATTGTCCCTTCTGACCGTTTCACCACCCATAATGCTCGGAAAACGTCAATCCACAAACAAACTATCTCGCACACCTCAAACGTGTATACTCAAAACTTGCGGAATAAAATTTACACGCTCGATTTGCAACTTATGCAAAAAAAAAAAAAGGACTTAAGTGCCCAAACGGACCCCTTTTGAATGTTTTGTTTTTTTTTTTTAAAGGTAAATGTATACTAAAGAAGAAAAAATAAAACAACGAACAAGAGGACAAACCTCAATAGAGCCAAGGGAGGGAATAACTTCTACCGGCAGATGAAAGCCTTCCCGAAGCTAAGAGCTAAACAAATAGCGCAAAATAAAACAAACAACAACAGGCAAGAACTAGAAAGATACGACTCAGCAGACCCCAAACATGTTGAAGGAGCTTGTTGGAACTAGATGGAGTGATTCCTTTAATGGTGTAAAGTCTTTTGCGAATCGTACTCTGAAGTTAAGTAATGATGCCTTGGGGGGATTGTTTCTAGTTGGAGAAGACCTTGAGTTTCGCTTTTGGCCGTTTGACAGCCCAAAATGCCCGAAAAATGTCAAATAATAACCAAACTAGCTCCCACACAACTCTATAGCTGTAATACAAGTCCTCAAAGTTGTGGAACACAATTTTGATTTTGGTTGGCATTTTAAGACAAAACGAGGGACTTGAGAATCGAAACGACATGTTTTGCCCTGTTGAACGCCAAAAATGCCTAGAAATGGTGAAACCAGCACCAAAACGGCTCACACACCTCAAGACAGATAAAATACAAGTGTTCAAACTTACGAAACACAATTCATTCCCAGTTTGCAACTTATGCAAAATAAAAAGGGAGTTAAGGGACAAAATTGTCCCTTTTTGACCGTTTGATCACCCACAATGCCCGAAAAACGTCAATCCACAAACAAACTATCTCGCACACCTCAAATGTGTATACTCAAAACTTGCGAAACAAAAGTCACACGCTCGATTTGCGACTTATGCAAAAATAAAATGACTTAAGTGCCCCAACGGACCCTTTTTGAATGTTTTGTTTTCTTTTAAAGGTAAATGTATTTTATAGAAGAAGAAATAAAACAACAAACTAGAGGACAAACCTCAATAGAGCCAAGGGAGGGAATAACTTCTACCAGCAGATGGAACCCTTCCCGAAGCTAAGAGCTAAAAAATAGCACAAAATAAAACAAACAACAACATACAAGGACTAGAAAGATACGACTTGGCAGACCCCAAACATGTTGAAGGAGCTTGTAGGAACTAGATGGAGTGATTTGTTTAATGGTGCAAAGTCTTCCGCGAATCGTACTCTGAACTTGAGTAATGATGCCTTGGGGGGATTGGTTCTAGTTGGAGAAGACCTAGAGTTCCTTTCCCTCCATAAAACGTAAACCATACACACTATGGTGAGCTTCCCAATGGAACGAGCCAACGAAGCCCCCGCATAGGTAATAGAAGCCAATTTTGAAAGTTTAAACGCCCACCATTCCCGATAATGATCAAACCACAAACAAACTAGCTCACACACCTCTAAAGTTATGATACACGTCCTCAAACTTACAAAACACAATTCGGATGCCCGCTTTGCAACTTATGCCAAAAAGAAGGGACTCAAATGCCAAAACGGCCGCTTTTGGCCGTTTCATTGCCGAAAATGCCCCAAAAATGTCCAATAAAAACCAAACTAGCTCCCACACCTCTCTTTAGTTGTAATACAAGTCCTCAAACTTGTGGAACACAATTTTGAATTCGGTTGGCGATTTAAGCCAAAAAGAGGGAGTTGAGAATGGAAACGACCTGTTTTGCCCCGTTGAACTCCAAAAATGCCCAAACATGGTCAAAGCAGCACCAAAACAGCTCACACACCTCAAGACAAATAAAATACAAGTGTTCAAACTTACGAAACACAATTCATTCCCAGTTTGCAACTTATGCAAAACGAAAAGGGAGTTAAGGGACAAAATTGTCCCTTTTTGACCGTTTGACCACCCACAATGCCCAAAAAATGTCAATCCACAAACAAACTATCTCGCACACCTTAAATTTGTATACTCAAAACTTGCGGAACAAAATTCACACGCTCTATTTGTAACTTATGCAAAAAAAAAGGACCTAAGTGCCCAAACGGACCCCTTTTGAATGTTTTGTTTTTTTTTTTTTTTTTAATGGTAAATGTATATTAAAGAAGAAGAAATAAAACAACAAACTAGAGGACAAATGTCACGACCCGAAACCCACCCTAGGCGGATTACCAGATCGCGACCACCACCGTTCGGCCCGAGGGCCTCGGGGCAAGGCTCTCATGAGCAACGGTATCGGATGGACGTGCTACATGTGATTGCGGAAGCATGAAAAATCTTTTCTTTTCTTTTCTTATTTTAAAATTTGCACATCCGTCCGGTACTGTCGCTCTTCACATTTCGGTATGCATGTATAATCATACATTTAAAGCATAATAAAACTTAAAGACTTTATACAAATCCATGTCTAGTTGTCCCTCGGGACTTAATTACATAACATCAAATGTCTTCTGAGAAAGTTAACTAACTAAGGTTCATAACGTCTCCCAAAAGGAAATTGCTCATCCTGCACTTAGCTGCTTATGCCCTTCCTCAAAATGGGCGAGACTCTAATCATCATTTCCATCAAAACCCAGACTACTATCGGTCACCTGGAAGGGGGGGGCAGATAAAATCGGGGTAAGCTAATCAAAGCTTGTGAGTAATTCCTGCATTTGTCATGGGGTTTTCAACTGGTAGTGGTTTAGCACATGAGAGTTTATAAATTACACACTACCAATTGTTCGTACTTTTTAGAATACAGAGTATATGCATCCTTATAACAGATAGCTTTGAAACATTTAAAGTATTCAAGCTGAACATACATTTCTTCAAATAGAGCATATGCATTTTAAAAGCATATATAAACATGTGTAATAAAATGGGGGTAAAAACGTGCTTTCATTTTTCGAAATCGTTTCTTCAAAACATATAAACATGTATAGGAAAATGGGGGTAAAACCTGCTTCCATTTCCAAAAACATTTGTCATCTTTTCTCTTTGATTAGGTGGAATCTGTTTCGAACCAGACTCTCATTTTACTACAATGCTACAATGCTACAATGGAGATATCCCGTACCTAGTATTTGACAATCAATTGAGTTCGTATGTGTCACGACCCGAAACCCACCCCGTGCGGATTAAGGGAATCGCGACCGCCACCCCTCGGCCCGGAGGCCTTAGAGCAAGGCTCACATAAGCAATAGTATCGGATGGCGGTGCGGCCTTGATTTGCGAAAGCGTGAAAATTTTTTTTTTTCTTATTTGAAATTTTGTTTAAAACTTTCGCACAACCATCCGGTACTGCCGCTCTTCACAGCGGTGCACATAAATATAAAATCAAAGCATGCTAAAACTTAAAGTCTTATACATAATACATATTGGAATGCCTCAAGGGCTTAAGTACATATTTGGTTGCCCCTTGGGCTTAGGTACATAATTGTCCAAAATTACGACATCAAAATTCGACAAACCATAGGCCCTAATGCTTCCAAAATATCTCCAGATCCTAATGGAGCTGCCAATCATTTCTCCCCAAATTGGGCGAGAGTCCACCCATCGTCATCACCTGAAAAATGTTGGGGAATGGGGTAAGCTTCGAGAAGCCCAGTGAGTAATTCTAACATCTGTCATGGGGTTTCAATTGGCAGTGGTTTCGCACGTGAGAATTTATAAAATACTCACTACCAATTATTCGTATACTTGGAACATAGAGTACATGCATTCTTTAAACAATGGCTTTGAAACATTTAAAGTATTCAAGCTAACATGTACTTTTGACATAAAGTATATGAATTTCAAATCATGTAAATATGCATGGTGAAAATGAGGAAAAAACCTACTTCCATTTTCAACACACACCTTATCACTTTCATTAACGGAATCCGTTTCGAACTAGGTTCCCATTTTACTTTTCGTGGAGATATCTCATATGCCTGGGGGATTAGATCCTGCTACCTGGCATTTATTCATATCGTAGTTGGGTTCCTAAGAACCCGATAAAAATTCGTGGTGCTTATGCACAATTTATCTTGCATTTAAAAACATTTAACCCATAATTCCTTCATGTAGATGCATTTATGAGCATTCAAAACATATAGTTCATAATCTCATGATAGGGTATTGAAATACGTGAAACATGTAAATTCAGGATATTTAATAACATTCGAAATCAAAATTTTAGACATGCTGAAGGATATCTCAAGGAACAGTAATAAAATTATTCAGGAAGCATGTCATAACAGAATATTTAAAACGAGATTGTGTAAAGACTGAATCTGATATTTAAAACATCATTCAAATCCATGGAATTAAATCTCCACTTCAAATGTAAGGTTACTCACCTTGATTCCCCGGGTTTGTACTACTGGTGGGCCTTTCCCCTCCCTTTGTAGCTCCTAAGAAAATTATAAGGAACTCGTCAACTTTACATTTACCTTAAATTATTAACTATTCATGCTCTTTCATTTAATTTTAGGCTTGACGTATCCTAACTTCCTAGGATTGGTCTTACTGGTCAACTCGTGGTGACTTAATGAGTTTTATTCTTCACGTGACTAAATTTTCAATACCTATTTTGGTGTTATGGACTTCACTGTTGGGTTCGGAATGTCAAAGAAAGTCAATTTAGACCCTCTTAGCTTTTTATTTGGCTTCGGGTACCTTAGGGGTATATCGATCATTTCGCGTGTCATATTTTTTGGAGTCTTGTCTCGTGAATCGGACCTCACCGTTGGTCTCAGAAGTGCCAAGATAATAAGAATGCACTAATAACTTGCCTTATTTGGACATCGGGCATATTGGAGGCAATACGGTCATCTACCCTTTACATGTCTGTATTTTTTGGGACTTGGTTTCATAAATCGGACTCCACCGTTGAGTCTGGAATGCCCAAAATAGTAAAAATACACTATTGATTCATTAAATTTGGACTCCGTTTGACCCAATTAATGCCCAAGGGCAAAATAGTAATTATTCCCTTTTTATAAACTAATTAAATAATCATTTTATTATTTTTATTAATTTTCTAGGGGTATAATTGCACGAAATTTCAGAAATCTGAGCCATTGTATAATTCTATAAAACAGTTGGGGTCAGTTTGTAAATACCAGAAATTCTTGTTTAATTATTTTAAATTTTAACTGTGAACCAGTGGGTTTTAGATTTAAAACCCTAGACTAGTCGACTAACCTACTGAACCAGCCGGTTCAGTCTGCTTCAGGAAAACCGGAATGCCATAACCTCATTAAACCCCTTATCCTCGGTTTGGACAAACCCTATCCTTAATTTTAATTTATTAACCGAGGAACCAAACAGTCCGATTTCAATTTTAAAACAAATTAGTTTAGCCAAAACGACACAGTTTTATTTATGCGGTGGCCAGTTTGTTGCCCGACACGTGTATGAATCGACTGGGCCAACTCGGCTTGACTCGGTCAACTCGGCCGAGTCAACTCCGTCTTCCCCCTCACTTCTGTGTACTGTAGCCCTAATTTATAGTTTGACAAATTTTCAAATTCGTGACACTTTGAGCTCGGTTATTCACTGTTTTCGATCCAAAACAGTTTCTGCATATCATACCATTAATCTAACATGCATTTCAAGCTTCGAATTAAACTCTAAGTGGTCTGTTTTCAAGATGATAACCGTGACCTGCAACTCATTCTAGCAACCTCATTTTAGGTCTGTTTCTTATGAAATCTGATGTGTCGTGACCTACAGAGCATGGGGTTCAAGTCCCCGTTCTCATATTTTAGTTTGGTCGCGTTTTTTGAAGAATTGGGTTTTAAACCTGTGGCTAGAGTTTGAAATTTGAGGGCCTTAAACTAGGTTCTGGGGTTGCAGCCTATGGTTGTTGAGATCCCCTTGGGGTCTATTTTAATTTCCTACATACAGAGTTTCATTCTGTTAGGGTCAATTCAGACCTGTGCTTATAAGGTCTATCAATAGAGGTTGGGTGTACGGTTTCATGGTTTTTGGCCATTCAGACCCTTTTAACCCTCACAGTATGCATAAAATAGTTCCTAGAGTCAAGACTAATGCATGCATGTAATCTAACAAGCTCCACAATGATCAAAATAGTTCTTAATTCAAAATAAGGAAATGGAGAATTTTGAAGTTATACCTTCTAACCGTGGCCTTCTCTCTCCTATGGCTCGGTTCAGAACTTCATAGAACTTCCCCGGACTGTCTAGGCCTCCTTCTTGTTCACAAGGTTGCCACACTCAAGCTCACACAAACACAAGAACTTGTTCACCAAGTTTTTCTCACTCTACTCTCTCTCTAAGTTTCACACCCCAAACCTCACATACTCTCTCATATATAAAGACGTTCAGTCAGTTTATTCAGCCCTCTTTATTTTTAAAATAAGAAATTGGCTGCATGCAAGTTCATTGGTGGTGATGGTGTGATGAAATCATGTTGCCCCCTATACATACATATATACATTCATGTATATATTCTAGTGCAGGTCGGATGACAGATTGGTTTGGGGTGAGGTGATGGGAGTTCATCATGTGGGGATTGCATGTAAGGTCATTGGCCAATTTGGGTGGTGGCTTTGGCCAATTTGGGGTTATATACATATCTTGGTGCACTTGTACAAAAAGTGGTCTGCAGCTTAGTTGGTAATTTTTTTGAGTGAAATCACTTTCCTTCCACAGGTCAAGGGTTCAATTCCCCTTGGCCTCATAAGTGGGTATTTTTCCCTATTTTAGGCTTAGGCCTTGTTTGGCAGGCGCAAAATTCCATTCCAACTATTTCCTTAATATTTTCTTTTTCGTTGCTCCTTTTTCAACGCGGTTTCTTCCAGTCACTTTCTATTTAGGTTAGCTTCAATATCCAAGGTCTAGTGTCGGTTATTAATCCCTTGGAATTCCCGTAGTTTGTTAACTCGAGTTTTCTTAGTGTTAAAGTAACATCATTTTACCTAATTAATTGGTAATGAGGTTCAGACATTATTTTATGGGTCTATCATGAGGTTCTCGATTAACTTCTAAATTATTCTTTATGTTTGGTTCAAATTAATGATTAGTAACTAATCATTTCTTAATCAGGGTCGGGGTGTTACAGTATGTAACCCAAAATCTTGTCCGGTGCTTAAGCACCGTTATCTTGTAAAACTTTAACCCAACTGAACCGATCAAGAGCAGCTGCCTGGTCCCTAACAGGTAGGACTTATACTCACTCCCTAGCAGAACAGATAGGGTTTCTTCAAATAAATACTTTTCATGAGTATTCAAAACATGAAATATGCAACTTCTGTAATGGAACTTCAAATACTTGTGATAATCAAATTCAGAATATTTAAAGAGATTTGCATTTGATTCAGACATGCTAAATATTTCCAAGAAAAGAGCTGAATATAAAACATTCAACAAGCATGTCGTAACAGAATATTTTAAAAGAACAAAATCATATGAAGACTGAATTTGATATTCAAAGGCCGCAATAACTTGAACTTAAAACTTCTTCAAATATATGGAGTTAAATCTCCAGTTCAAATGCAGGGTTACTCACCTTGGTCCTTCGGGGTTAGTGCTAATAATGCGCTTTCCCACTTCCTTTGTAGTTCCTAAGAACAATTCATAAATAACCTCATTAACTTCACATTCATTGTAATATCATCTCGATACTCCTTAACTTATGCTTAAATCATATTAGGTCCTAAAACGATTTCATAAATTCATATGTACTTAACTTAACTCGTATTCTTAACCTATGACACAATTTAATGTGTTAGAAATTTAATTTATTTCAATTTATACTCTTCTGGTAACTCCATTAACTTTGAATTAAAGTTATTGATTTGACATGTTTACATGTCGTGTCTTTTCGTATTTCATTTCTCGTACTTGCCTCACTTTAGTTCTTTGGCAATATTTCAGTAGTCATCTAACAGATGCTATTCATCAAATTTTATGTCTTTTTATTTAGACATTTCTTTTTGGTCGAATAGACTCTACCATTGAGTCCGAAGCGTCGAAGAAAGTCAGTTTAGGCTTTCCTAAAATTCAATTTGGACTTTTGTATGTAAAAGGGCAAAATAGTCATTTTACCTATTACGTGTTAAGTTTTTCCGTACTTCGTTTCATAATTTGGTCTCCATTATTGAGTCCGGGGTGTCAAAGAAAGTCAATTTAGACCTTCCCTGATTTTAATTTGGCTTTTGAGGTACTAGGGGTAATTTGATCATTTTACCCCCTTTACGTGTCTTTATTTTCGAGACCTCATCTCGTGTCGTGGACCTCACCATTGGACTCAGAAGGTCCGAGATAGTAGGAATACACTAATAACTTGTTAATTTTGGACAAGGGGTATTTTGGTCATTTATCTCTTTACGTGTCTTTATTTTTCGAGCCCCGTCTCATAAAACGAACCATACCATTAGTCTCAGAATATCCAAGATAATAAGGATAAACTATTCATAAGTTTGATTTGGACTTTATTTGCCCCATTAAAAATCTAGGGGTAAAATAGTAATTTTACCTCATTTATTAAATAATTAAATAATTATTTAATTATTTAAATATTTTTCTAGGGGTGAAATTGAATAATTTTTCCATCATTAGGGCCACAGTAGAATTTCTTAAAACAGTTGGGGCCAATCTGTAAATAGTGAAAGTGTTGGTTTATTTAGTTTTTAATTAAATTAGAAAACCAATGGGTTCGGTCCAAATCCAAGTGAACCGGTCCGGTTCACTTGCAAACCAACCGATTTAGCCGGTTTGCCCCTTGATGCTGACGTCGTGATGATGTCAGCCCTAATGGTTAAAATTTAAAATGTTTAAACCTCTAAACGTCACCGTTTAAATAAACCCATAACCGGATTTGGCCTGGACCCGTAACCGACCCGTTGTCCGACCCGACCCGAACAGGGTCGTCTTCCCCATTGAAGCCGACACTGTTCATACAAAACCCTAATTTTTTTTCGGTTACTATTTCTTCAATTTCGTGGGTTTCTGCTCACCAATTTTTCACTGTTTTTAACCTGATCCACTCCTGGAATGTTTTCCATGAGTTTGGCATTCATTTGGAAATTCAAAACTTGTTCATATGTTCGATTTTGGGTTTGATAATCCAAACCAACAATTCGGCCGTTCATGCTTATTTCTGAGCCAAATTCGATGAGACTTGTTCTGTTGTGATCCTCTCTTCATGGGGCTTCACTTTTCATTCATAAAAGTAGATTTAATCTCATATTTTTGAGATTGTTTTTGGAACCCGAACCTATAACTCGATATTTGGGCTTCGATTCTTTTGAGTTTTGATCGCGGTTATAGGTTTTTGGCATGTTTGTGGAGTCTAGTTGAGGTCTTGATGATCAAAACCTGATTTGGTTGCCATTGGTTCAGACCTGCTTGAGCAAGGTCCTCCAATGGTTGCTTTACGTAGGTTTCTATTTTTCTTGGGGTTTTTGAGGTCTAATTTCATGCTTCGTTAAGTCTAGACACATCTTAAACATCATATATACATAAATTAGGACTTAAACAATTTATAAATATGTAAAACTCTAGAGAGAGAAAATATTAAAATCTTGTGGTTTTTACCTTTCTAAGTTGATTCCTTCTTCCTTCACTACTGGTTTCCTTCCTTCTTCTTCTTCTTCTCAGACCTCTCTCTTTCTCTCTTTCTCTCTCTTTCTATCCGTGTGTCATGGGTGTGTATATATCATATATGTATATATGTATATTTCTCTCACTCCCATACTCCATCTCAATCATAGCCATACCTCCCATACTTTCTGATTTTTGCCCATGCTTCCTTTCATTTCACCATACCTAATGACCTACTCATGTATAAAATATGCATATATGGACTTTGACCACCTTACCTCCATGTCATCATGTATATATATATATATATATATATATATATATATATATAATATATCACACACTCACACACTCTCACGGTTCTATGTACACACACACACACACCTATATATATACGTTTAATTAATTTCTTATGTTTAATTAATTAATAAATTAGTTATTCAATTAATTATATTTTATAAATTAATCATCACATTTTATATTAATTATGACTAATACTTAATTTCTCATATTAATAAATTAATTACATTAAATTAATTTATCATATTCTTAAGGGAATAATATTTACACACATTTTTTCATAACCTCGTAAAACGTGCCTCATTACCCGACATTCTCTGGTCGGGATATTACAACAAACCTCAATAGAGAAAAGGGAGGGAATAACTTCTACCAGCAGCTGGAAGCCTTCCCGAAACTAAGAGCTAAACAAATAGCACAAAATAAAACAAACAACAACAGACAAGAACTAGAAAGATATGACTTGGCAGACCCCAAACATGTTGAAGGAGCTTGTAGGAACCAGATGGAGTGATTCCTTTATTGGTGCAAAGTCTTCCGCGAATTGTACTCTGAACTTGAGCGATGATGCCTTGGGGGATTGGTTCTGGTTGGAGAAGACCTAGAGTTCCTTTTCCTCTATAAAATGTCAACCATACAAGCGATGGTGAGCTTCCCAATGGAACGAGCCAACGAAGCCGCCGCAAAGGTAATAGAAGCCAATTTTGAAAGTTTAACCGCCCACCATGCCCGGAAAAGGTCAAACCACAACCAAACTAGCTCACATAGCTCTAAAGTTATGATACATGCCTTCAAACTTACAAAAAATAATTCGGATGCCCACTTTCCATCTTACGCCAAAAATAAGGGACTCAAGTGCCAAAACGGTCGCTTTTGGCCGTTTAACAGCCCAAAATGCCCCAAAAATGTCAAATAATAACCAAACTAGCTCCCACACCTCTCTATAGCTGTAATACAAGTCCTCAAACTTGTGGAACACCATTTTGATTTCGGTTGGCAATTTAAGCCAAAACGAGGGACTTGAGACTCGAAATAACACGTTTTGCCCTGTTAAACACCAAAAATGCCTAGAAATTGTCAAACCAGCACCAAAACGGCTCACACACCTCAAGACAAATAAAATACAAGTGTTCAAACTTACGAAACACAATTCATTCCCAGTTTGCAACTTATGCAAAACAAAAAGTGAATTAAGTGACAAAATTGGCCCTTTCTGACCGTTTGACCACCCATAATGCCTGAAAAAAGTCAATCCACAAACAAACTAGCTCGCACACCAGAAATATTGAACCTCAAAACTTGCGGCACAAATTTCACACACTCGATTTGCAACTTATGCAAAAACAAGGACTTAAGTGCCCAACCGGAACCCTTTTGAAAGGTAAATGTATATTAAAGAAGGAGAAAGGAAACAACAAACCAGAGGACAAACCTCAATATAGCCAAGGGAGGGAAAAACTTTTACCGGCAAAAGGAACCCATCCCGAAGCTAAGAGCTAAACAAATAGCACAAAAAAAAATAAAACAACAATAGACAAGAATTAGAAAGATACGACTTGGCAGACCCCAAACATGTTGAAGGAGCCTGTAGGAACTAGATGGAGTGATTCCTTTAATGGTGCAAAGTCTTTTGCGAATCATACTCTGAACTTGAGTAATGATGCCTTGGGGGGATTGGTTCTAGTTGGAGAAGACCTAGAGTTCCTTTCCCTCCATAAAACGTAAACCATACAAGCTATGGTGAGCTTCCCAATGGAACGAGCCAACGAAGCCCCCGCATAGGTAATAGAAGCCAATTTTGAAAGTTTAATCGTCCACCATGCCCGGAAAAGGTCAAACCACAACCAAACTAGCTCACACACCTCTAAAGTTATGATACATGTCTTCAAACTTACAAAACACAATTCGAATGCCCACTTTCCAACTTACGCCAAAAAGAAGGGACTCAAGTGCCTAAACGACCGCTTTTGGCCGTTTGACAGCCGATAATGCCCGAAAAATGTCAAATAAAAACCAAACTAGCTCCCACACCTCTTTATAGCTGTGATACACGTCCTCAAACTTGTGGAACACAATTTTGATTTCGGTTGGCAATTTAAGCCAAAACGAGGGACTTAAGAATCGAAACGACCTGTTTTGCCCAGTTGAACGCCAAAAATGCCCAGAAATGGTCAAACCAGCACCAAAAAGGCACTCACACCTCAAGACAAATAAAATACAAGTGTTCAAACTTACGAAACACAATTCATTCCCAGTTTGTAACTTATGCAAAACAAAAAGGGAATTAAGTCACAAAATTGTCCCTTTCTGACCGTTGGACCACCCATAATGCCCGGAAAAAATCATTCCACAAACAAACAGGCTCGCAGACCTAAAATGTTGAACCTCAAAAGTTGTGGAAAAAAATTTACCCGCTCGATTTGCAACTTAAGCAAAAACAAGGACTTAAGTGCCCAACCAGAACCCTTTTGAAAGTTTTTTTTTTGAAAGGTTAATGTATATTAAAGAAGAAGAAAGGAAACAACAAACTAGAGGACAAACTTAATTGTAGCCAAGGGAGGGAAAAACTTCTACCGGCAAAAGGAACCCATGCCGAAGCTAAGAGCTAAACAAATAGAACAAAATAAAACAAACAACAACAAACAAGAACTAGAAAGATACGACTTTGCAGACCCCAAACATGATGAAGGAGCTTGTTGGAACTAGATGGAGTGAGTCCTTTAATGGTGCAAAGTCTTTTGCGAATCGCACTCTGAAATTGAGTAATGGTGCCTTGGGGGGATTGGTTCTAGTTGGAGAACACCTAGAGTTCCTTTCCCTCCATAAAACGTAAACCACACAAGCAATGGTGAGCTTCCCAATGGAACGAGCCAACGAAGCCCCCGCAAAGGTAATTGAAGCCAATTTTGAAATTTTAATCGCCCACCATGCCCGGAAAAGGTCAAACTACAACCAAACTAGCTCACACAGCTCTAAAGTTATGATACATGTCTTCAAACTTACAAAACACAATTCGGATGCCCACTTTCCAACTTACGCCAAAAAGAAGGGACTCAAGTGCCAAAACGGCCGCTTTTGGCCGTCTGACAGCCCAAAATGCCCAAAAAATGTCAAATAATAACCAAACTAGCTCCCACACCACTCTATAGCTGTAATACAAGTCCTCAAAGTTGTGGAACACAATTTTGATTTCGGTTGGCATTTTAAGACAAAACGAGGGACTTGAGAATCGAAACGACATGTTCTGCGCCGTTGAATGCCAAAAATGCCTAGGAATGGTCAAACCAGCACCAAAACGGCTCACACACATCAAGACAAATAAAATACAAGTGTTCAAACTTGCGAAACACAATTCATTCCCAGTTTGCAACTTATGCAAAACAAAAAGGGATTTAAGTGACAAAATTGGCGCTTTCTAACCGTTTGACCACCCATAATGTCCGAAAAATGTCAATCCACAAACAAACTAGCTCGCACACCTGAAATGTTGAACCTCAAAACTTGCGGAACCAAATTCACACGCTCGATTTGCAACTTATGCAAAAACAAAGACTGAAGTGCCCAAGCGGAACCCTTTCAAAAGTTTTTTTTTTTGAAAGGTAAATGTATATTAAAGAAGGAGAAAGGAAACAACAAACTAGAGGACAAACCTCAATATAGCCAAGGGAGGGAAAAACTTCTACTGGCAAAAGGAACCCATCCCGAAGCAAAGAGCTAAACAAATAGCACAAAATAAATAAAACAACAACAGACAAGAATTAGAAAGATACGACTTGGCAGACCCCAAACATGTTGAAGGAGCTTGTAGGAACTAGATGGAGTGATTCCTTTAATGGTGCAAAGTCTTTTGCGAATCGTACTCTGAACTTGAGTAATGATGCGTTGGGGGGATTGGTTCTAGTTGGAGAAGACCTAGAGTTCCTTTCCCTCCATAAAACGTTAACCATACACGCTATGGTGAGCTTCCATATAAAACGAGCCAACGAAGCCCCTGTATAGGTAATAAAAGCCAATTTTGAAAGTTTAAACGCCCACAATGCCCGGAAAAGATCAAACCACAACCAAACTACCTCACACACCTCTAAGGTTATGTTACATCTCCTCAAACTTACAGAAAACAATTCGGATGCCCGCTTTGCAACTTATGCCAAAAAGAAGGGACTCAAGTGCAAAAACAGCCGCTTTTGGCCGTTTGACAGTCGAAAATGCCCGAAAGTTGTCACATAATAGCCAAACTAGCTCCCACACCTCTCTATAGTTGTAATACAAGTCCTCAAACTTATGGAACACAATTTTGATTTCGGTTGGCAATTTAAGCCAAAAAGAGGGACTTGAGAATCGAAACGACCTATTTTGCCCTGTTGAACACCAAAAATGCCCAGAAATGGTCAAACCAGCGCCAAAACGGCTCACACACCTCAAGACAAATAAAATATAAGTGTTCAAACTTACGAAACACAATTCATTCGCAGTTTGCAACTTATGCAAAACAAAAAGGGAGTTAAGGGACAAAATTGTCCCTTTTTGACTGTTTGACCACCCACAATGCCTGGAAAACGTCAATCCACAAACAAACTATCTCGCACACCTCAAATGTGTATACTCAAAACTTGCAGGACAAAATTCACACGCTCGATTTGCAACTTATGCAAAAAAAAAGGACTCACGTGCCCAAATGGACCCCTTTTGAATATTTTGTTTTTTTTAATGGTAAATGTATATTAAAGAAGAAAAAATAAAACAACAAACAAGAGGACAAACCTTAATAGAGCCAAGGGAGGGAATAACTTCTACCGGCAGATGGAACCCTTCCCGAAGCTTAGAGCTGAACAAATAGCACAAAATAAAACAAACAACAATAGACAAGAACTAGAAAGATACGACTTGGCAGACCCCAAACATGTTGAAGGAGCTTGTAGGAACTAGATGGAGTGATTCCTTTAATGGTGCAAAGTCTTTTGCGAATCGTGCTCTGAACTTGAGTAATGATGCCTTGAGGGGATTGGTTCTAGTTGGAGAAGACCTAGAGTTCCTTTCCCTCCAGAAAACGTACACCATAAAAGCTGTGGTGAGCTTCCCAATGGATAGAGCCAACGAAGCCCCCGCAAAGGTAATAGAAGCCAATTTTCAAAGTTTAAACGCCTACCGTGCCTGAAAAGATCAAACCACAACCAAACTAGCTTACACACCTCTAAAGTTATGATACATGTCCTCAAACTTACAAAACACAATTCGGATGCCCGCTTTGAAACTTATGCCAAAAAGAAGGGACTCATGTGCCAAAACAGCCACTTTTGGCCGTTTGACAGCCAAAAACGCCCGAAAAATGTCACATAATAACCAAACTATCTCCCACACCTCTCTATAGTTGTAATACAAGTCCTCGAGCTTGTGGAAAACATTTTGATTTCGGTTGGCAATTTAAGCCAAAACGAGGGACTTGAGAATCGAAATAACATGTTTTGCCCCGTTGAACACCAAAAATGCCTAGAAAATGTCAAACCAGCACCAAAACGGTTCACACACCTCAAGACAAATAAAATACAAGTGTTCAAACTTACGAAACACAATTCATTCCCAGTTTGCAACTTATGCAAAACAAAAGTGAATTAAGTGACAAAATTGGCCCTTTCTGACCGTTTGACCACCCATTATGGCCGAAAAATGTCAATCCACAAACAAACTCGCTCGCACACCTGAAATGTTGAACCTCAAAACTTGCGGAACAAAATTCAAACCCTTGATTTGCAACTTATGCAAAAACAAGGAATGAAGCGCCCAAGCGAAACCCTTTTGAAAGTTTTTTTTTGAAAGGTAAATGTATATTAAAGAAGGGGAAAAGAAACAACAACTATAGGACAAACCTCAATATAGCCAAGGATGGAAAAACTTCTACCGGCAAAAGGAACCCATCCCGAAGCTAAGAGCTAAACAAGTAGAACAAAATAAAACAAACAACAACAGGCAAGAACTAGAAAGATACGACTTGGCAGACCCCAAACATGTTGAAGGAGCTTGTTGGAACTAGATGGAGTAATTCCTTTAATGGTGCAAAGTCTTTTGCGAATCGTACTCTGAACTTGAGTAATGATGCCTTGGGGGGATTGGTTCTAGTTGGCGAAGACCTAGAGTTCCTTTCCCTCCATAAAACGTAAACCATACAAGCTGTGGTGAGCTTCCCAATGAAACGAGACAACGAAGCCCCCGCATAGGTAATAGAAGCCAATTTTGAAAGTTTAACTGCCTACCATGCCCGGAAAAGATCAAACCACAACCAAACTAGCTGACACACCTCTAAAGTTCTGATACATGTCCTCAAAGTTACAAAACACAATTCGGATTCCCGCTTTGCAACTTATGCCAAAAAACAGGGACTCAGGTGCCAAAACAGCCGATTTTGGCCATTTGACAGCCAAAACTCCCCAAAAAATGTCTCATAATAACCAAACTAGCTCCCACACCTCTCTATAGTTGTAATACAAGTCCTCAAACTTGTGGCGCACAATTTTGATTTCGGTTGGCAATTTAAGCCAAAAAGAGGGACTTGAGAATCGAAACGACCTGTTTTGCCCCGTTGAATGCCAAAAATGCCCAGAATTGGTCAAACCAGCACCAAAACGGCTCACACACCTCAAGAGATATAAAATACAAGTGTTCAAACTTACAAAACACAATTCATTCCCAGTTTGCCACTTATGCAAAACAAAAAGGGAGTTAAGGGACAAAATTGTCCTTTTTTGACCGTTTGACCTCCCACAATGCTCGGAAAACGTCAATCCACAAACAAACTAGCTTGCACACCTCAAATGTGTATACTCAAAACTTGCAGAACAAAATTCACACGCTCAATTTGCAACTTATTCAAAAACAAGGACTTAAGTGCCCTAGCGGAACCCTTTTGAAAGGTAAATGTATATTAAAGAAGGACAAAGGAAACAACAAACTAGAGGACAAACTTCAATATAGCCAAGGGATGGAAAAACTTTTACCAGCAAAAGGAACCCATCCTGAAGCTATGAGCTAAACAAATAGCACAAAATAAAACAAACAACAACAGACAAGAACTAGAAAGATACGACTTGGCAGACCCCAAACATGTTGAAGGAGCTTGTTGGTACTAGATGGAGTGATTCCTTTTATGGTGCAAAGTCTTCTGCTAATCGTACTCTAAACTTGAGTAATGATGCCTTGGGGAGATTGGTTCTAGTTGGAGAACACCTAGAGTTCATTTCCCTCCACAAACGTAAACCAGACACGCTATGGTGAGCTTCCCAATGGAACGAGCCAACGAAGCCCCCGCATAGGCAATAGAAGCCAATTTTGAAAGTTTAAATGCCCACCATGCCCGAAAAAGGTCAAACCACAACCAAACTAGCTCACATAGCTCTAAAGTTATGATACATGTCCTCAAACTTACAAAACACAATTCGGATGCCCGCTCTGCAACTTATTCCAAAAAGAAGGGACTTAAGGGCCAAAACTGCCACTTTTGGCCGTTTGACAGCCGAAAATGCCGAAAAATGTCACATAATAACCAAACTAGCTCCCACACCTCTCTATAGTTGTAATACAAGTCCTCAAACTTGCAGAATGCAATTTTGATTTCGTTTCGCAATTTAAGCCAAAAGGAGGCACTTGAGAATCGAAACGACCTATTTTGCCCCGTTGAACGCCAAAAATGCCTAGAAGTGGTCAAACCTGCACCAAAACGGCTCACACACCTCAAGACAAATAAAATACAAGTATTCAAACTTACGAAACACAATTCATTCCCAGTTTGCAACTTATGCAAAACAAAAAGGGAGTTAAGGGACAAAATTGTCCCTTTTGACAGTTTGACCACCAACAATGCCCGAAAAAGGTCAATCCACAAACAAACTATCTTGCATAGCTCACTTAAGTGCCCGAACGGACCCCTTTTGACCGTTTTGTTTTTTTTTTTTAAAGGTAAATGTATATTAAAGAAGAAGAAATAAAACAACAAACAAGAGGACAAACCTCAATAGAACCAAGGGAGGGAATAACTTCTACTGGCAGATGAGAGCCTTCCCGAAGCTAAGAGCTAAACAAATAGCACAAAAAAAAACAAACAAAAACAGACAAGAACTAGAATGATATGACTTGGCAGACCCCAAACACGTTGAAAGAGCTTGTTGGAACTAGATGGAGTGATTTCTTTAATGGTGCAAAGTCTTCCGCGAATTGTACTCTGAACTTGAGTAATGATGCCTTGGGGGATTGGTTCTGGTTGGAAAGGACCTAGAGTTCCTTCCCTCAATAAAATGTAAACCATACAAGCGATGGTGAGCTTCCCAATGGAACGAGCCAACAAAGCCCTCGTAAAGGTAATAAAAGCCAATTTTGAAAATTTAATCGCCCACCATGCCCGGAAAAGGTCAAACCACAACAAAACTAGCTCACACAGCTCTAAAGTTATGATAAATGTCTTCAAACTTACAAAACACAATTCGGATGCCCACTTTGCAACTTACGCCAAAAAGAACAGACTCAAGTGCCAAAACGGCCACTTTTGGCTGTTTAACAGCCCAAAATGCCCCAAAAATGTCAAATAATTACCAAACTAGCTCCCACACGTCTCTATTGCTGTAATACAAGTCCTCAAACTTGTGGAACACAATTTGGATTTCGATTGGCAATTTAAGCCAAAACGAGGGACTTGAGAATCGAAACGACCCGTTTTGCCCCGTTGAACGCCAAAAATGCCTAGAAATGGTTAAACCAGTACCAAAACGGTTCACACACCTTAAGACAAATAAAATACAAGTGTTCAAACTTACGAAACACAATTCATTCCCACTTTGCAACTTATGCAAAACAAAAAGGGAATTAAGTGACAAAATTGGCCCTTTCTGACCGTTTGACCACCCATAATGCCTGAAAAATGTCAATCCACAAACAAACTAGCATGCACACCTGAAATGTTGAACCTCAAAACTTACGGAACAAAATTCACACGCTCGATTTGCAACTTATGCAAAAACAAGGACTGAAGTGCCCAAGCGGAACCCTTTTGAAAGTTTTTTTTTGAAAGGTAAAATGTATATTAAAGAAGGGGAAATGAAACAACAACTATATTTGTAATAACCAAACTAGCTCCCAAAAAATGTCACATAATAACCAAACTAGCTCCCACACCTCTCTATATTTGTAATACAAGTCCTCAAACTTGTGGCAGACAATTTTGATTTCGGTCGGCAATTTAGGCCAAAAAGAGGGACTTGAGAATCGAAACGACCTGTTTTGCCCCGTTGAATGCCAAAAATGCCCAGAATTGGTCAAACCAGCACCGAAACAGCTCACACACCTCAAGAGAAATAAAATACAAGTGTTCAAACTTACGAAACACAATTCATTCCCAGTTTGCAACTTATGCAAAACAAAAAGGGAGTTAAGGGACAAAATTGTCCTTTTTTCACCGTTTGACCACCCACAATGCCCGAAAAACGTCAATCCACAAACAAACTAGCTCGTACCCCTCAAATGTGTATACTCAAAACTTGCGGAACAAAATTCACACGCTCGATTTGCAACTTAAGCAAAAAAAAAGGACTTAATCGCCCACCATGCCCGGAAAAGGTCAAACCACAACCAAACTAGTCACACAGCTCTGAAGTTATGATACATGTCTTCAAAATAACAAAACACAATTCGGATGCCCACTTTGCAACTTATGCCAAAAAGAACGGACTCAAGTGCCAAAACGGCCGCTTTTGGCTGTTTGCCAGCCGAAAATGCCCCAAAAATGTCAAATAATAACCAAACTAGCTCCCACACCTCTCTATTGCTGTAATACAAGTCCTCAAACTTGTCAAACACAATTTGGATTTCGATTGGCAATTTAAGCCAAAACGAGGGAATTGAGAATCGAAACGACCTGTTTTGCCCCGTTGAACGCCAAAAATGCCTAGAAATGGTCAAACCAGCACCAAAACGGCTCACACACCTCAAGACAAATAAAATACAAGTGTTCAAACTTATGAAACACAATTCATTCCCAGTTTGCAACTGATGCAAAACAAAAAGGGAGTTAAGGGACAAAATTGTCCCTTTTGACTGTTTGACCACCAACAATGCCCGGAAAACGTCAATCCACAAACAAACTATCTCGCACACCCCAAATGTGTATACTCAAAACTTGTGGAACACAATTGACACGCTTGATTTGCAATTTATGCAAAAAAAAAGGACTTAAGTGCCCAAACGGACCCCTTTTGACTGTTTTGTTTTTTTTTTAAAGGTAAATGTATATTAAAGAAGAAGAATTAAAACAACAAACAAGAGGACAAACCTCAATAGAACCAAGGGAGGGAATAACTTCTACCGGCAGATGAAAGCCTTCCCGAAGCTAAGAGCTAAACAAATAGCACAAAATGAAACAAACAACAATAGACAAGAACTAGAATGGTACGACTTGGCAGACCCCAAACACGTTGAAGGAGCTTGCTGGAACTAGATGGAGTGATTTCTTTAGTGGTGCAAAGTCTTCCGCGAATTGTACTCAGAACTTGAGTAATGATGCCTTGGGAGATTGGTTCTGGTTGGAAAGGACCTAGAGTTCCTTTCCCTCTATAAAACGTAAACCATACAAGCGATGGTGAGCTTCCCAATAGAATGAGCCAACGAAGCCCTCGTTAAGGTAATAGAAGCCAACTTTGAAAGTTTAATCGCCCACCATGCCCGGAAAAGGTCAAACCACAACCAAACTAGCTCACACAGCTCTAAAGTTATGATAAATGTCTTCAAACTTACAAAACACAATTCGGATGCCCACTTTCCAACTTACGCCAAAAAGAACGGACTCAAGTGCCAAACGGCCGCTTTTGGCTGTTTGACAGCCCAAAATGCCCCAAAAATGTCAAATAATTACCAAACTAGCTCCCACACCTCTCTATTGCTGTAATACAAGTCCTCAAACTTGTGGAACACAATTCGGATTTCGATTGGCAATTTAAGCCAAAACGAGGGACTTGAGAATCGAAACGACCTGTTTTGCCCCGTTGAACGCCAAAAATGCCTAGAAATGGTCAAACCAGCACCAAAACGACTCACACACCTCAAGACAAATAAAATACAGGTGTTCAAACTTACGAAACACAATTCATTCCCAGTTTGCAACTTATGCAAAACAAAAAGGGAATTAAGTGACAAAATTGGCCCTTTCTGACCGTTTGACCACCCATAATGCCCGAAAAATGTCAATTCACAAACAAACTCGCACGTACACCTGAAATGTTGAACCTCAAAACTTGCGGAACAAAATTCACACTCTCGATTTGCAACTTATGCAAAAACAAGCACTGAAGTGCCCAAGCGGAACCCTTTTAAAAGTTTTTTTTTGAAAGGTAAATTGTATATTAAAGAAGGGGAAATGAAACAACAAACTAGAGGACAAACCTCAATATAGCCAAGAGAGGGAAAAACTTCTACCGGCAAAAGGAACCCATCCCGAAGCTAAGAGCTAAACAAATAGAACAAAATAAAACAAACAACAACAGACAAGAACTAGAAAGATACGACTTGGCAGACCCCAAACATGTTGAAGGAGCTTGTTGGAACAAGATGGAGTGATTTCTTTAATGGTGCAAAGTCTTTTGCGAATCGTACTCTGAACTTGAGTAATGATGCCTTGGGGGGATTGGTTCTAGTTGGAGAAGACCTAGAGTTCCTTTCCCTCCATAAAACGTAAACCATATAAGCTGTGGTGAGCTTCCCAATGGAACAAGCCAATGAAGCCCCCGCATAGGTAATAGAAGCCAATTTTGAAAGTTTAAACCCCTACCGTGCCCGGAAAAGATCAAGCCACAACCAAACTAGCTTACACACCTCTAAAGTTATGATACATGTCCTCAAACTTACAAAACACAATTCAGATGCCCGCTTTGCAACTTATGCCAAAAAGAAGGGACTCAAGTGCCAAAACGGCCGCTTTCGGCTGTTTGACAGCCAAAAATGCCCGAAAAATGTCACATAAAAACCAAACTAGCTCCCACACCTCTTGTAACACCCCGACTTTGCGTAATTAATAATTTGTTGTTAACTATTAATTAATACCGGCTTATAGAATGACTTAGGGAATTAATTATGATCCCGACGGTCGCCATGGACCGATTAAATAATCATTTATGTCTGGGGAAAAGGGTATGATACCCAAACCCAATTACTGGTTAAATGGATAAAATAATGCCGTTTTAACCCCAACGGAATCCGAATTAGCTAACCCGAAAAATCTCGAATGTTTAATAAATGACACGGAACCTCTGACACTGAAGATAACTGAAATATGAAACTTTCGGAACAAACCGTGTCGAAAAAGGAGTTACGGAATGAAAGTTATGAAGGAAATACTGAAACTGAATTTCTGCGCAACCAAACGTGGCCTTAACCGAAAATATGGGAAAAATGGCCAAATGGGAGGCCAGGGGAATTGAACCCTTGACCTTTGAGTGAAAAGAAACCTCATCCAAAAAAATTACCAACTGGGCTACTACTGTCTTTGTGTACAAATATACCAAGAAATGTATATAAACACAAATCTGATTAGACCACCTCCTAAGTGACCAATAGCCAAGCATGCAACACATCAGCCATGCATCACCCTACACCCATAGATCATCATGCCTATACACCTTATGATGGTACCTTCTCCCAACCAAAATCCATGCAAGTTAATCATGAGCTTGGGGAGATGAAACATCAAGGGGAAATCTGGTTTGGTAACTTATACAATCTCCATATATGCATGGAGGAAAAAAAAATCAGAACTGTAGAGAGACTGAAATGCTGATTTTATAGAGAGAGATTGGGTTATAGAGAGAGAGATTCCAAGCCATTTGTGAGAAGCCGTATGTGTGAAACATGGTGTATATGCATGTCCATGGGAGATGCATCAAGAGGAAGGGACTGAGGAGACCTGAATCGAGCCAAGAGGGGAACATCCACTGTTTGAAAGGTGAGACACCTCAAACTGCTAATTTTTTTCTGTTTTGATTTATTGGCACTGTTCTGATAATTTTTAGACCATAAAAACTGTATATAGATGTTACTGTGAGGCTTGGGAGGGTTGTAGAACAACTGAGAAGGGTCGGAATAGCCTAGAACCCCAACCCGTGAGTGCAACTGCCATGGATGACCTCCCATACAACAGGTCTGATTCGACCCTAGCCAAACCCATTTTGGCTTACCTAGACCTGTTCTAGACCTCAATAGGGTTCTAAAAACCCTAGACCGCGACCCCAACACCCTAGGAAAGGCCCTCGAATCTGAACTTGCAGGTCACGGGTCCATGACCCATTTTTATCAACAAGGCTTTAAAACTTGTTTTAAGCACATGAACTGAACCTCCATGACCTAGGGATCACAAGGAACCAAATCTCACGAGATTTGGTTAAGAAATGAAGCTATATGGTCGACTTGCAGGTCTGCGGGATAATGGAGTGAACCGAGCCTTTGAGCTTGATTCGATCCATAAAATCAATGCCAAACCGTTGGCATGACATCCAGAAGATGTTTGAAACCAAAACAGGCCGAAATCCGTGCTTGAAACTTCACGAAATAGAGAAATCGTGAAACTGGAAATTAGGGCTACAGCGCGTAGAAGAGTTGGGGACGATGGAGTTGACTCGCCAACTCGTTCGAGTTAGGCCGAGTCGACCCGGACACGTGTCGAGGCACGAACGTGCCACCTCTTAATTGGAACGGCACCCTTTAGTCAACTGATTTGTTTTAAAATCTGATCCTACCTGTTTGGTTACGACGATAACAAATTAAAATTGGATTAGGGGCAACTGAAACACGGATAGGGACTGAAATTGAGATTAAATGGGATATGTTATCCCGGTTATCTGAAGGGTTAGTGAACCGGTTGGTTCACAGTGTATTGGACCGGTTCAGCCAACTGAACCCTTGAACCCTTGGGTTTGAACCCCTAAATTATGAAATTATATTTTGACCCCCAAATACTTTCTGAAATTACGGATTTGTCCCCAACTGTTTTAAAGAATTACACAGTGGCCCAGACTTTTGAAAATTTATACATTTAAGCCCTGAATAAATTAATTAAATAATAAAATAATTATTTTATTATTTTATTAAATAGGTAAAATTTACAATTTTACCCCTAGACATTAAATATGTCAAATGGAGTCCAAATAAATTAAATAAATAGTGTATTTTCACTATTTCAAGTATTCTGGACTCAATGGTACAGTCCAAATTGGGAAATACAGTACCGAAAAACACAGATCTGTAAGTGATAAATTACTGTACTGCCCCTGATGGTACCCGAACCCAAATAAAAATAAAAGACAGCCTATTTTGACTATCTCGGGCGTTCTGAACTCAACGGTGAGGTCCGTTTAACGAACCGAAGTCCCGAAAAATACAGACACATAAAGTGTAAATGACCGTACTGCCCCTAATAATTCCTAGGGTCAATTAAACATAACAGATAGTCCAACTTAATTATGTCGGACACTCTGGACCCAATGGTGAGGTCCGTTTTATGAACTGACGTGCCGAAAAATATGACACGTGAAATTACCAAATTACCCCTGATACTGTACGAAGCCCAAATGAAGTCCGATTGGGACGAAATTGATAGCGATAGAGCCCAGATACTGGTGAGACTGTAAACATGATTAAATAATGATTCGGAGTCAGAATCTTACAAAACGTAAAATGACCAAAATACCCCTGAGCACTGTAAGTGCAAAGTAGAGGTCAAATAAAGGTCAAACTGATCTGATAAATTATCATAGGGATAAATAAGACTCCGAGACAGTCAACGCGTAAAACGAGAAATGACCGATGTGTCCCGACGATCTAAAGCAGATACCAAATGAAGTCCAAAGGACTTAGAAAATCATATCTAAGATATATGGGATATTCTAAGAACCACGACTGGGTCCGGGATAAGAATGGCAAAATTACCATTTTGCCCCTATGGTTAAAATAAGAACCTAACTGATACCGATTGAAGTCCAAAGGACGTAGAACTTTGTACTTAAGATATAAAGACTATTCCGGAGACCACGACAGGGTCCGGGACCAGAATGATAAAATGACCATTTTGCCCCTAAGGCTGAAGAAGTAACTGACTGATAACGATTGAAGTCTAAATGACTTGGGTTATAATCCTGATGACTGCTGAGCCTAATTTGAGAATAAAATAGCCCCGGATGAAACCCGATGAGAGGACGATAGGCTACTAGGCTATCTTAGGTAAACCGATAGATACCTAAGATGACAAATGAGACCTGAATGGATGAGTTCTGATCTGTATATGATTGATGATTATTGTTCAGGATATACGTGGAGATGCCTGACGTATCTGGAGGTTATCGGATTGTTTACGCAAGGAGATAACCGTAACAGTTTGTGAGTAACCTGGAACTTCTGACTTGGTGTATAAGTACACCGTCTAGTTACTGTATTTTGATTTACTGTACTGTTTTGTATACTGTACTGTCTGAATGCATACTTTTCATACTGCATTACACGTAACCTGATTTTGTACTGTCCTGTTCTCCTGTTCAGTTCGGGTCTGTCTTGTTCTGTTGTATGGTCTGTCATGGTTTTATTCTGTACTGTTGCGTCTTGTGAGTAAACCCGACTCCTGAATTGGTGTATAAGTTCTGTCTAGATACTGTACTTTGAAGCACTGTACTGTTTTGAACGTTATACTGTTTAAAAGAAAAACATATATTTAAAGTAGCATATGCCTTGTCCTGATTAATATTGTACTAGTTTGTTCCGTCCTGTTCAATTCCGATATGTCTTGTTCTGATAGATGTATTGTTCCGTTTTGTTCCGACATATTCAGTTCCGATATGTCTTGTTTTGATTGATATTGTTTCGTTTGGTTCCGTCATGTTCAGTTCCGATATGACTTGTCCTGATTGATATTGTTTTATTTTGTTCCGTCATGTTCAGTTCCGATATGACTTGTCCTGATTGATATTGTTTCGTTTGTTTCCGTCATGTTCAGTTCCGATATGACTTGTCCTGATTGATATTGTTTCGTTGTTTCCGTCATATTTAGTTTCGATATGACTTGTCCTGATTGATATTGTTTCGTTGTTTCCGTCATGTTCAGTTCCGATATGACTTGTCCTGATTGATATTGTTTCGTTGTTTCCGTCATGTTCAGTTCCGATATGACTTGTCCTGATTGATATTGTTTTGTTTTGTTCCGTCTGATCCCGTTATGTACCGTCCGTTGATAATCTGTCCGTCTTGATTGACATATGGTCCAGTTCCGTTATGATTTGTCCGAATTCTTGACTGGTATATAAGTTACTGCATAGATACTGTATTTTGATGCACTGTACGATTTTAAAAGTTAAACTGTCTGAATGCATGTTTTTAAATGCAAACCTTATACTGTATTGTACGCGGCAGGATTTTGTCCCGTCCTACTATTATTTTGTTCGGTCTGTCTTGTTCCGTTTTATGGTCTATCTGATTTTTTTTCTGCTATGATGTGTCTGACTCTGGGTACCATTCTGATTTATGAGCGGTCTGGCATAAGTAGGCTTGATTACGTGCCTAACTGATATACTATTGTTATGCCCTGTTATGTTCCGCCCAGTACTGATCTGTTCTGATATTTGAATTAATTGCCTATACTCTCATTGATATTGGCATCATGCACTGTTTCGGCTGTTCTGATTTGTTGTTCCGTTTAGTTCAGTCCTGCTTTATTCTACTGAAACTGCATTTAAAGTAGATTTATAAAACTGCTATTTCAGAAACAACTGAACTACCCTTGTGCTTTGTAAACAAGAAATGGTTTTGAAACCCATGACAGGGAACCTGTGTTACTCATTGGGCTTTTCGAAGCTCACCCCATTCCCTAACATTTTTCAGGAATGATATCTGTTGGATCTGATGGCACTGATCAGTGGAGGCTGGATTATTGAGGATTGAATCTGTTTAATCAGGTGAGTGATGTAATACGACTGACTTGACTGGTATGTACTAGATATAGACATGGCTCATGGATTTAAACGGTACTCTAGAGACTATAGTTCTGCTCTGTTGTTATATGTCGGATTATAGATATGCTCTGAGGTTAGAATTGTTAGCTGTTGGATTTTAGACTTGCTCTGTGTGATACATATCCTACGGTGGATACATGAGTTGCATTCCCTTGACAAAAAGTTTTTAAATTCCGCTGCATCTGACCCTACAGTCGGAGTGCAATTCACTGAAAAGTTCAGAAATTGCCTTCGGTTGGTCGCGTGGCGACTGACTGGCATCACGTCCTCGACATCCGCGTAGGGTGGGGTTCGGGATGTGACACCTCTCTATAGTTGTAATACAAGTCCTCAAACTTGTGGCACACAATTTTGAGTTCGGTTGGTAGTTTAAGCCAAAAAGAGGGACTTGAGAATCGAAACGACCTGTTTTGCCCCGTTGAAGGCCAAAAATGCCCAGAATTGGTCAAACCAGCACCAAAATGGCTCACACACCTCAACAGAAATAAAATACAAGTGTTCAAACTTACGAAACACAATTCATTCCCAGTTTGCAACTTATTCAAAACAAAAAGGGAGTTAAGGGACAAAATTGTCCCTTTTTGACCGTTTGACCACCCATAATGCCCGGAAAACGTCATTCGACAAACAAACTAGCTCGCACACCTCAAATGTGTATACTCAAAACTTGCAGAACAAAATTCACACGCTCAATTTGCAACTTATTCAAAAACAAGGACTTAAGTGCCCAAGCGAAACCCTTTTGAAAGGTAAATGTATATTAAAGAAGGAGAAAGGAAACAACAAACTAGAGGACAAACCTCAATATTGCCAAGGGATGGAAAAACTTTTACCGGCAAAAGGAACCCATCCCGAAGCTATGAGCTAAACAAATAGCACAAAATAAAACAAACAACAACAGACAAGAACTAGAAAGATAGGACTTGGCAGACCCCAAACATGTTGAAGGAGCTTGTTGGAACTAGATGGAGTGATTCCTTTAATGGTGCAAAGTCTTTTGTTAATCGTACTCTAAACTTGAGTAATGATGCCTTGGGGGGATTGGTTCTAGTTGGAGAACACCTAGAGTTCGTTTCCCTCCACAAACGTAAACCAGACACGCTATGGTGAGCTTCCCAATGGAACGAGCCAACGAAGCCCCTGCATAGGCAATAGAAGCCAATTTTGAAAGTTTAAATGCCCACCATGCCCGAAAAAGATCAACCCATAACCAAACTAGCTTACACACCTCTAAAGTTATGATACATGTCCTCAAACTTACAAAACACAATTTGGATGCCTGCTTTGCAACTTATGCCAAAAGAAAGGGACTCAAGTGCGAAAACAGCTGCTTTTGGCCGTTTGACAGCCAAAAATGCCCGAAAAATGTCACATAATAACCAAACTAGCTCCCACACGTCTCTATAGTTGTAATACAAGTCCTCAAACTTGTGGTACACAATTTTGATTTCGGTTGCCAATTTAAGCCAAAAAGAGGCACTTGAGAATCGAAAGGACCTGTTTTGCCCCGTTGAACGCCAAAAATGCCCAGAATTGGTCGAACCAGCACCAAAATGGCTCACACACCTCAAGACAAATAAAGTACAAGTGTTCAAACTTACGAAACACAATTCATTCCCAGTTTGCAACTTATGCTAAACAAAAAGGGAGTTAAGGGACAAAATTGTCCCTTTTTGACCGTTTGACCACCCACAATGCCCGGAAAACGTCAATCCACAAACAAACTAGCTCGCACACCTCAAATGTGTATACTCAAAATGTCACGACCCGAAACCCACCCTATGCGGATCTCATGTTGCGGGGCCGACCCCGAAGGCCGTCCCTACTTTTTCCATTCCTGTATCATAGTACTAATATGCAATGTACTAAAAATTTTACACAATGAACAGCGGAAGTCTTTATCAATCACAGTAATCCAGCGGAAGTCTCTTAAAATAAATTAAACAGCGAAAGTCTATTAAATACATGACATAGTTCTACATAAAACAAAATGAGAACTAAACGTAACCAGCACCCGGGGGTGGTGAATACATGGGAGAACTAACATAGATTGATACAGTACTTCAAAATGTCCCCTACGCTCTCAGACTCCTACTGGGGTCTCGCAGCGTCATCACCTGAAATGGGGGGTAAGTGGGGTGGAATGAGCTATGAAGCTCAGCAAGTAAAACAGATCTCCGACACTGGTATCGATGATTATAAAGAACATGAATCCATGAATAAAAATATGGTAGCCAATCATAAGAAGTAAGGTGCTGTGATAGCCAATGAGAACGGTTGCCATGATGGCCAATAAATAGTGGGGTCACAATATACAATCAGGAGTAATGAATAAGCAGTGATAAGGGTTTCTCAACAATAACCTGTCACAATAAGAGTACTGCCACAATAAAACGATTACAATCAAACCAATGAACAACGTAAGATAATCCATAAGAAACAGTAATCCATAAGAAACAGTAACCATTCAACAATATATCCATAACAATAATCCAATCGAGATGCTTAAAATCTGTAGTAGGGGATGGCAGTCCCTCTCGTATTTCGAGGCCCGGCATACCTCTCAGTTAAACTCACATCTTTTGCCACACGTCCGTTCACGGACTAGTTTGTCACAGAAGCATCGGATGGATGTTGTGTCTGAGCACAACTCCAGCATTTATAAACATAGCATGATCATTTGTGATTCCATAGGAGTATGAAAATGGAATATCATATATACAGTAAAGCATAACAGTAAGCCTTTCAAGGCATGGTTCAACACGATAACAATGAAACAATAGTAAATCAATGTCCACAAGATAGAACAATATCACATTGTGGATAGCAATAACATGAAGACTTTCAAGAGTACAAGTTTGGCAGTAAAGAATGAACTTGGCTTTAGAAACATCACATGGAAGAGAAAGTGATCCACTTACCTCTATTGTGATTCTATATCAGAAATCCGTGAGTGTGCCCTTGCCTTTCGAGTTCCCTATATATCAGTAATTACGTTTCAGAATAAATGCTATTCATCAAATTTTATGCCTTTCCATCATAAGTATTTCAAATACTAATTTATACTTTACCATTGAGTTCGGAACGCCGAAGAAAGTCGGTTTAGGCTTTCGCGGAATTCCATTTGGACTTTTGTACTAAAAGGGCAAAATGGTCATTTTGCACTTTACGTTATTTTATCCTTCGGGGTCTCATCTCGTAAAACAGACCCCACCATTGGACTCAGAACGTCCGAGATAATAAGTTTTGACTATTCATTTGCATCGTTTGGACTTCGTTTGACCCATTTTGAAATAGGGGCATTATTGTAAAAATTAATATTTAATTAATTTTCCTGTTTGGGCAACAGTGACATTTCCTAAAACTTCTGGGGTTGGTTCATAATTTCCCAAAGCTACGGTCTAAACCAATTGGTTCATCAGTCAAAACCCTAAACCGGCCTGATCGCTCACTGAACCAATCGGTTCACTTCATATTGAAAACCGGATTTCAATATACCAGTTCCTATCCTATCCATGGATTAGATAATCCTTAGCCCAATTCCAATTTATTATCCCTGTTACCAAACACACCCATTTCATTTAAATCCAACATAAAATGACACAGTATAGCTTGCCCCTTTTATGTCCGGTCGGGTACCGACCCGATCCGAACCCGGATCCGGTCTAGATTTAACCCGGTAGCCCCCACGACTTTCCGGTCGTCTTCCCCACTACTCCGGTAGGGTTCCGGTGGTGAACAGTCGTCTTTTCCAGCGATTGTCACCAATTTTCGATGGTTTTTCCCCCCGTTTTGAATGCCATTCTTTTCCATTTTTCATGTAGATTATATTTCTACCCTTAGATTTCAATGTAACCCACTAGTTCTTCACGAAATAGAGAAAAACCGTGGCTCCGGCCAACTGTACTTTCTCTATTTCATGCTTGTTTACCCACTGTTTCGACCCCTAATCGTTTCTAATAGTTTTCTGCACTTCATAGGATCATTCTTGGGTCGATTAAACAAGGTTTAATGCATGAAATGTCAAGTGGCCGATTATTCTCTATAACCTGCATCTATGAATATCTCCCTGGTTTCTTAACCTTTTCCTATCATTCTTTTTGCATTTAAAAGCTAAAATCATGCTTATCAAGACCCTAGCTTTAGATCAAACATTCATGCTTTTAAATTGAAAACTGCAGCAAGCCCACTTACCTTTTAAAATTCGGATTTCTTCCTGTTGCTTCTTCTTTCCTTTCCTGGTTCTACTTGGTTCACTTCTGCTTCTTCTCCACACTTTTTCCAACCCTTAGACAGTGTTCACGGCCCTCAATTCTCTCTGTTTTCCTTTCTTCTCACATACCACTCATATATATATAGATGCATGTCTTACACGACACACCACCGCCCCTCTCAGTTTTCTCTCTTGATTCTCCCCCCTTCTAGAGCCCCCTTTCTTGACCAAGAGTTTTGATTTCCCTCTCCCAAATGTAACTTTACATTTAATTGGTGTAGGATATTTTGTGTATATGTAATATAATATATATATATATATATCACACACTACACACACACCGACACACACACACATACTCTGCACCTATACTGCCCAAGGTCAGTTTCCCTTTCTTCTTTTCTTTTATCTTATTTTAATTACTTGTATTTATATACTTAATACATTATATTATACACATATATACATATAAAATACATATCTTTTATACATGTATTTATAACCATATAAATACATATAATTGTATTTTTAGTCACGTATACATACACTAATATTTCGGGAAGTATGCATGTGTACGTACGTATGCATGCATGGGTTGCATGCATGCATGCTTCTCGAGGTAGGGTTCTGAGTTGCTCGGGTACTACCCGACACTGGCTATATCACTAATACTATACTGTACTTACAATAAAATAACATAGAGCTCTAAACAGCCCATATTACACTATTCAATCAACTTGCCTCGGTATAGGTGTCGTATCCCGAGTCGGGATATTACACAAAACTTGCGGAACAAAATTCACACGCTCAATTTGCAACTTACTCAAAAAAAAGGCCTTAAGTGCCCAAGCGGAACCCTTTTGAAAGGTAAATTTATATTAAAGAAGGAGAAGGGAAGCAACAAACTAGAGGACAAACCTCAATATAGCCAAGGGATGGAAAAACTTGTACCGGCAAAATGAACCCATCCCGAAGCTATGAGCTAAACAAATAGCACAAAATAAAACAAACAACAACAGACAAGAACTAGAAAGATACGACTTGCCAGACCCCAAACATGTTGAAGGAGCTTGTTGGAACTAGATTGTCACGACCCGAAACCCACCCTATGCAGATCTCGTGTCGCGGGGCCGACCCTAAGGCCGTCCCTACTTTTTCCATTCCTGTATCATAGTACTAATATGCAAAGTACTAAAACCTCAAAACAATAACAGCGGAAGTCTTATCAATGTCAGTGATCAGCGGAAGTCTTTTCAGTAGTAGTACATCAACGGAAGTCTTTCAGTACACAATGTTAGCGGAAGTCTTTACAATACATAATATGGTTCTATATAAACAAAATAAGAACCAAACGTTACCAGCACCCATGGGTGGTGAATACATAGGAGAACTAAAACATAGACTGATATAGTTCCTCAAAATGTCCTCCACGCTCTCGGACTCCTACTGGGGTCTTGCAGTGTCATCACCTAAAATGGGGGTAAATAGGGTAGAATGAGCTATGAGAGCTCAGCAAGTAAAAACAGATCTCCAACACTGGTATTGGTAAGATACAAATCCATGAATAAGATTATGATAGCCAATCATAAGGAAGGAGATGCTATGATAGCCAATGAGAACAGTTGCCATGAAGGCCAATGAATAATAAGTCACAATGTACAATCAGGAGTAAAGTGTAATATCCCGACCCGGGATACGGCACGTGTACTGAGGTAAGTCGGTTAAATAGTGTAACTTGAACAGTAAGATATGTATATCATAATATTTCATGGAAATGTATGACTGGAAATTGTAAATGATGGAAATAAATAACCAAGGCTGGGTAACACCCGAGCAGCCCGGGACATCGCATCGTAAAACGTGCATGCACGTATTTCCATGCATGCCCATGTTTCACGGACATGTAGTATACCAAAAATCAGTGTATGCATACGTGCCCAGAGTTTAGAATATACGTATATATATGGTGTAATATCCTGACCCGGGATTACGTCACGTATACCGAGGTAAGTCGGTTATATAGTGTAACTTGAACGGTAAGATATGTATATCATGGTATTTCATGGAAATGTATGACTGAAAACTGTAAATGATGGAAATGAATGATCAAGGCTGGGTAACACCCGAGCCCCACAGGGTATTGCATCGTAATGCGTGCATGCACGTATTCCCATGCATGCATATGTGAACATAGATGAGTAGCCCGACCAAAATAGATGTATGCGTATATGATTTAAAATGGATTTATATCCCTACACATACATGTATATAGATGTATAAAACATGTATTTCATGTGTATATGTATACATGTATAATATATGATCCTCTCCACAAGTCGTTCTATTCTCTCAAGTCTATCCATAAAGTCCAAATCCTTCTGTATACTCCTTGTGATTACCATTGCTGAAAACAGCCGCTTTTGGCTGTTTGATAGCCAAAAATGCCCGAAAAATGTCACATAATAACCAAACTAGCTCCCACACCTCTCTATAGTTGTAACACAAGTCCTCAAACTTGTGGAACACAATTTTGATTTCGGTTGGCAATTTAAGCCAAAAAGAGGCACTTGAGATTCGAAACGACCTGTTTTGCCGCGTTGAAAGCCAAAAACGCCCAGAAATGGTCAAACCAGCACCAAAACGGCTCACACACCTCAAGACAAATAAAATAAAAGTGTTCAAACTTACGAAACACAATTCATTCCCAGTTTGCAACTTATGCAAAACAAAAAGGGAGTTAAGGGACAAAATTGTCCCTTTTTGACCGTTTGACCACCCACAATGCCCGGAAAATGTCAATCCACCAACAAACTATCTCGCACACCTCAAATGTGTCTACTCAAAACTTGCGGCACAAAATTCACACGCTCGATTTGCAACTTATGCAAAAAAAAAAAGGACTTAAGTGCCCAAACGGACCCCTTTTGAATGTTATGTTTTTTTTTTTAAACGTAAATGTATATTAAAGAAGAAGAAATAAAACAACAAACAAGAGGACAAACCTCAATAGAGCCAAGGGAGGGAATAACTTCTACCGGCAGATGGAAGCCTTCCAGAAGCTAAGAGCTAAACAAATAGCACAAAATAAAACAAACAACAATAGACAAGAACTAGAAAGATACGACTTGGCAAACCCCAAACACGTTGAAGGAGCCTGTAGGAACTAGATGGAGTGATTTCTTTAATGGTGCAAAATCTTCTGCGAATCGTACTCTAAACTTGAGTAATGATGCCTTGGGGGGATTGGTTCTGGTTGGAGAAGACCTAGAGTTCCTTTCCCTCTATAAAACATAAACCAAATATGGTGAGCTTCCCAATGGAACGAGCCAACGAAGCCCCAGCAAAGGTAATAGAAGCCAATTTTGAAAGTTTAATCACCCACTATGCCCGGAAAAGGTCAAAACACAACCAAACAAGCTCACACAGCTCTAAAGTTATGATACATGTCTTCAAACTTACAAAACACAATTCGGACGCCCACTTTGCAACTTACACCAAAAAAGAAGGGACTCAAGGGCCAAAACGGCCGCTTTTGGCCGTTTGAAAGCCCAAAATTCCCCAAAAATGTCAAATAATAACCAAACTAGCTCCCACACCTCTCTATTGCTGTAATACAAGTCCTCAAACTTGTGGAACACAATTCTGATTTTGGTTGGCAATTTAAGCCAAAACGAGGGACTTGAGAATCGAAACGACCTGTTTTGCCCCGTTGAACGCCAAAAATGCCAAGAAATGGTCAAACCAGCACCAAAACGGCTCGCACACCTCAAGACAGATAAATACAAGTGTTCAAACTTACGAAACACAATTCATTCCCAATTTGCAACTTATGCAAAACAAAAAGGGAATTAAGTGACAAAATTGGCCCTTTCTGACCGTTTGACCACCCATAATGCCCGAAAAATGTCAATCCACAAACAAACTAGCTCGCTCACCAGAAATGTTGAACCTCAAAACTTGCGGAACAAAATTGACACGGTCGATTTGCAACTTATGCAAAAACAAGGACTGAAGTGCCCAAGGGGAACCCTTTTGAAAGTTTTTTTTTGAAAGGTAAATGTATATTAAAGAAGAGGAAAGGAAACAGCAAACTAGAGGACAAACCTCAATATAGCCAAGGGAGGGAAAAAATTCTACCGACAAAAGGAACCCATCCCGAAGCAAAGAGCTAAACAAATAGAACAAAATAAAACAAACAACAACAGACAAGAACTAGAAAGATACGACTTGGCAAACCCCAAACATGTTGAAGGAGCTTGTTCGAACTAGATGGAGTGATTCCTTTAACGGTGCAAAGTCTTTTGCGAATCGTACTCTGAACTTGAGTAATGATACCGTGGGGGGATTGGTTCTAGTTGGAGAAGACCTAGAGTTCCTTTCCCTCCATAAAACGTAAACCATACAAGCAGTGGTGAGCTTCCCAATGGAACGAGCCAACGAAGCCCTCGTATAAGTAATAGAAACCAATTTTGAAAGTTTACACACCTCTAAAGTTATGATACATGTCCTCAAACTTACAAAATACAATTCGGATGCCCGCTTTGCAACTTATGCCAAAAAGAAGGGACTCGAGTGCCAAAACCGCGCTTTTGGCCGTTTGATAGCCGAAAATGCCCAAAAAATGACACTTAATAACCAAACTAGCTCCCGCAGCTCTTTATAATTGTAATACAAGTCCTCAAACTTGTGGAGATTTCGGTCGCGAATTTAAGCCAAAAAGAGGGACTTGAGAATCGAAACGACCTGTTTTGCCCCGTTGAATGCCAAAAATGCCCAGAAATGGTCAAACCAGCACCAAAACGGCTCACAAACCACAAGACAAATAAAATAAAAGTGTTCAAACTTACGAAACACAATTCATTCCCAGTTTACAACTTATGCAAAACAAAAAGGGAGTTAAGGGACAAAATTGTCCCTTTTTGACCGTTTGACCACCCACAATGCCCGGAAAACGTAAATCCACAAACAAACTAGCTTGCACACCTCAAATGTGTATACTTAAAACTTGCAGAACAAAATTCACACGCTCAATTTGCAACATATTCAAAAACAAGGACTTAAGTGCCCAAGCGGAACCCTTTCGAAAGGTAAATGTATATTAAAGAATGAGAAAGGAACCAACAAACTAGAGGACAAACCTCAATATAGCCAAGGGATGGAAAAACTTCTACCGGCAAAAGGAACCCATCCCGAAGCTATGAGCTAAACAAATAGCACAAAATAAAACAAACAACAACAGACAAGAACTAAAAAGACACGACTTGGCAGCCCCCAAACTTGTTGAAGGAACTTGTTGGAACTGGATGGAGTGATTCCTTTAATGGTGCAAAGTGTAATACCCCGACCCGGGATACAACACAAATATCGAGGTAAGTCGATACAATAATAAAACCCGAACTGTTTTAAGTTTATGTTGCATAATTAAATGGATATGTATATATGAGTATAAATGCATAATAATGTATTAAAGTGATCTCATGAATATATATATATATATATATATATAAATATGTATATGGCCATATAAACATATATATGGTAGATTGAATAATATATGTAAATATATATATATAAGGAATAGGTGAGGTGTCTTGGGTGCTCGGGTATGCTGCCACCGCAGCTACAGGTGGCAAGGGCCACCGACTGAGGGTCGGTTAAGGGAATAAAGAAGGAATTTGAAGAGAGAGAAAATAGAATCAGACTTAGAGATAGAGAGAGAAAGCTGAAATTTGAGGTACAGCAGTTGCCTGAGAACAGGTAAACCACTGCGCCTTTGTTCTTTAAATTTACTTTGTATAATTATAGAATTGATTACTGGAACAGTAGGACCTGAAACAAAGAAGGAAAAACAAAAGAAAAAAAAAAAGAACTGGGTTTCGGTTAGAAATGGTGATTTAAAATAGGTGAACCTAAATGGAAAATTGAACCATAATATGCATAGGAAATTACCCCAGGATCTCAAAACACTTTGAATCAGTTTAAATGGTCAAGAAATGGCCATTCTATGGCCGGTTATTCCCTCACCGGTGCAACGCCGGAAACTGGGAATGGGTGTTGGAAAACCGATCATAGGGAGGGCCAAATTTAGTCCTCAAACGTTTCTTTAAATCCTAGATTTCATTTGGAACGAAAACAGTAGAAAACGGACGTGAAATCAGTGAGATCCGTAGAGAATTTAGCTATTCCGGTGATAATGGCCGGAAAACCCACCGGAGAAGACGACCGGATTAATGGGGGCTTCTTCGGGTCAGGATGAGACCGGGTCTGGGTCGGGTCGGGTTGAAATCCGACCGACTGTAATACGGGTACCAACACTGTATCGTTTTGTTTTAAAATTAAAAGGGATTGGGCTTGTTTGGACACGGACATAGTAAATCAAATTGGGTTTTTGGGGTTATCTAAAACGTGGATAAGGTAGATGAGAGAATATCTCAATCCGGTTCTCTGATTTGAACTGAACCGGTTGGTTCAGGAAATAGGCCGACCGGTTTAGGGTTTCTGGTCATGAACCAACTGGTTCAGACCGCAACTTTGCATAATTACACTTTGACCCTGAAAGTTATAGGTAATTCTACTAAGGCCCAACAAGAAAATGTTAATTTTACAATAATAACCCTACCTTAATTACGAGTCAAACGAGGTCCAAATAAGGTAAATGATTAGTCAATTTTTATTATCTCGGATGCTCTGAGTCCAATTGTGAGGTCCGTTTCACGAGACGGAGTCCCGAAAAGTTACGACTTGTAAAAATGACCAAAATACCCCTGCTTCATAGGTGAGTCAAATGGACTCCGATTAAATTAAAGAACTAGTGAATTTTTATTATTCCGAACCCTATGGACTCAATGGTGAAGTCTAAATTGGCATTAGAGATACTTAAGATGAAGAGACGTAAGATTGATGAATAAACATTTATTCTGAAACACGTTTATTGATATATAGGGAACTTGAAGGGGAAAGGCCCACTCACGAATTTCTAAGCTAAGATTTCATTAGAGGTAAGTAGATACCCTTTCTCTTCCATGTGGTGTTATCAAGCCAAGTTCATTCTTTTACTGCCAAACTTGTACTCCTCAGCGTATCTGATGTTATTGTTTCCACAATGTGATATTGTTCTATCTGGTGGACATTGATTTATTGTTGTACTATTGTTATCATGTTGAACCGTGCTTTGAAATGCCTATTGTTATATTTCCATTGAATTGATGATATTCCATTTTTATATACTTCTATGGAATCATTTATGATCATGAAATGTTTACGTATACTGGATTTGTGCTCAGTCACAATATCCATCCGATGCTTTTAAATACACTGAAGACCTTCGGGTCGAGTCTGTGAACGGACATGTGGCCATACACTGGAATGCACTGAAGGGGGTAAACCGGGCCCCCAAGGACCGAGGGCGTGCTAAGCCCTGACATAGAATAAAAGCATCTCTTACACGATTGCTCCACTATAAATGTTGAATTACATTATTCTTGTGATTATCTTGTATTGCGAGATATTCCTTTATTGATTTATTGTGATCAATTATAATGGCAGTACTTTCTTGTTATTGCATTATCGTCGAGAATTCCAGGACATTGTTATGCCATTCCGACAGATTACACATTGTAATCTCACTGTTCATTTGCCATCATGACAATTGTTTCCATTGGCTATTATAGCATCTTATTTTTATGATTGGCTATCATATTCTTATTCTTGGATTCATATTCTTTTGTGATCCTTGATACCAGTGTCGGAGATCTGTATTTACTTGCTGGGCTCTTGTAGCTCATTCCACCCTACTTACCCCTTTTCCGGTAATGACACCGCAAGACCGCAATAGGAGTCTGGAAGCATAGGAGGATATTTTGAAGAATTGTATCAGACTATGTTTTACTTCTCCCATGTATTCACCACCCACGGGTGCTGGTTATGTTTAGTTTTGACTTGGTACTGTAAAACCATATGATGTATGTTAAGACTTCCGCTGACTATTGTAGTGATAAACTTCCGCTGTTATTGTTTTAAGAAATTGGTACTTTGCATATTAGTACTATGATACAGGAATGGAAAAAGTAGGGACGGCCTTAGGGTCGGCCCCGCGACACGAAATCCGCATAGGGTGGGTTTCGGGTCGTGACACAAAGTCTTTTGCGAATCGTACTCTGAACTTGAGTAATGATGCCTTGGGGGGATTGGTTCTAGTTGGAGAAGACCTAGAGTTCCTTTCCCTCAATAAAACGTAAACCATACAAGCTGTGGTGAGCTTCCCAATGGAACGAGCCAACGAAGGCCCCGCATAGGTAATAGAAGCCAAATTTGAAAGTTTAAACGCCCACCATGCCCGAAAAAGATCAAACCACAACCAAACAAGCTTACACAACTCTAAAGTTATGATACATGTCCTCAAACTTACAAAACACAATTTGGATGCCTACTTTGCAACTTATGCCAAAAAGAAGGGACTCAAGTGCCAAAACAGCCGCTTTAGGCCGTTTGACAGCAAAAAATGCCCGAAAAATGTCACATAATAACCAAACTAGCTCCCACACCTCTCTATAGTTGTAATACAAATCCTCAAACTTGTGGAACACAATTTTGATTTTGGTTGGCAATTTAAGCCAAAAAGAGGGACTTGAGATTCAAAACGACCTGTTTTGCCCCGTTGAACGCCAAAAATGCCCAGAAATGGTCAAACCAGCACCAAAACGGCTCACATACCTCAAGACAAATAAAATACAAGTGTTCAAACTTACGAAACACAATTCATTCCCACTTTGCAACTTATGCAAAACAAAAAGGGAGTTAAGGGACAAAATTGTCCCTTTTTTACCGTTTGACCACCCACAATGCCCGGAAAACGTCAATCCATAAACAAACTAGCTCGCACACCTCAAATGTGTATACTCAAAACATGCGGAACAAAATTCACACGCTCAATTTGCAACTTATTCAAAAACAAGGACTTAAGTGCCCAAGCGGAACCCTTTTGAAAGGTAAATGTATATTAAAGAAGCAGAAAGGAAACAACAAACTAGAGGACAATCCTCAATATAGCCAAGTGATGGAAAAACTTCTACCGGCAAAGGGAACCCATCCCAAAGCTATGAGCTAAACATGACATAGCGGCACATAATAATAATAATCAGATCATACTAAAACTTAAGGTTTTATATATACATGACATATCCAGTTGCCTCTCGGCTTAAGTACATAATTTTCCAAAATCTAGTACATCCCAAAATCTGTCCCATTACAAGTTCTAGTATCCTCAAAAGTTTATGATTATACAGAGCCACTAATCGTCATCCCAAGATGGAGCAAGGCTCCCACTCGTCATCGTTACCTTAAAAAAATTTAGGGAATGGGGTGAGCTTCGAAAAGCCCAATGAGTAATTCCTGCATCTGTCATGGGTTTTCAATTGGCAGTGGTTTCGCACATGAGAGTTTATAAAATGCACACTACAAATTGTTCGTACATTTTAAACACAGAGTACGTGCACTTTTCACAAAGTGATAGCTTTGAGACATTAGAAGTATTCAAGCTAAATATGTATTTCTTCAAATAGAGTTTATGCATTTCAAAACAAATAACATGCACAGTGAAAATGGGGGTGAAAATCTGCTTCCATTTTCGAAAATTATTTGTCATCTTTTCACTATTTAACTGGAGGATCCGTTTCGAACCAGACCCTAGTTTTACTTCTGGGAGATCTTGTTGCCTGGGGGATTAGATCCTGCTACTTCAGAACATGGATCTACATTTACCAGACCTGGAGCCACATCACAGGCGACAGGATCGGGTCAGAAGAAACAAGGCAACACTAAAAAGGGGGCAGCCAAGTGCTCTCGTTGTAATAAGATCCATAAGGGCCAATGTCTCAAGGACAGCAACGCTTGCTACTACTGTGGCCAGGAGGGACATTTTGCAAGAGAATGCCCTCAGAAGGATCAGGCCACACCCAGTACTGCTTCGGTTAAAGCACCAACCACTGGAGTAGCACCACCTAGACCTCCAGCCCAAAGGAATGGACAGGGGAACGTCCAGCAGCAGGCAGGACGGGTTTTTTCCCTTCTACCAGGAGACGTGCAGGCTACAACCTCTGTAGTCGCAGGTACTCTTTTAGTATGCTCACAGCCTGCTCATGTTTTATTTGACACTGGATCCACACATTCATTTATATCCCCTACATATGCTGTTAGATTGAACCTAGTAACGGAACCCTTAGGGTATTTACTGAATGTTTCTATACCATCGGGGAAATCATTGTTGGGGGATACCATGTATAGGAATTGTGGGATACAGATTGGGGATACACACTTATTGGTTGACCTTATAATTATATATAAGCTTCATGCTTTAAATCTCAAAAACAGTACTAAACTTGCTTACCTGGGTGTTCGGATTTAGCCCACTTTGACCCTCCAAACCTTCCTGTTTATGCTCCTGAATTCTTTGCCAAAGTGTTCTCCCAACCTTGGTCTCATTTTTGCCTTTAAACCCACACCCGTAGGTTCATATATATAGAGAGAAGTTTCCACCGCCTCTCTCTTTTTTCTCTCTCTCTCTCTCTCTCTCGGTTTCTCCCTCTTCTATGGCCCCTTTCCTTGACCTAGGGTCTGTATGCCCTCTGCCAAATGCAACCTTTGCATTAAATGGTTGGGAGACTTGTGTTGCACTCATATATACATATATCATATTATATATATATATATAACACACACACACTTCACCCAACCGACACACACACACCTCACATGCAGTGAACCTGCATACTGCCCAAGGCAGTTTCCCCTTTTTCCTTTTCTTCCCTTTTATTACTTATGCATATATACATATATATATATATACATAACACATAATACATGTACAATACATTATATTTTATACATATATACACATAAAATACATCTCTTTTATACATGCATATACATGTATATGTAGGAGTCTAAATCCATTTTACATCGTATTTACATACCTTGATTTTAATTAAGCTATGTATCTATGTTCACGTATGCATGCATGGAAATACGTGCATGCACGCATTTCGATGCAATGCCCTGTGTGCTCGGGTGTCACCCAGCCTTGATCATTTATTCCCGTCATTCCAGTCATTCATTTCCATGAAAATACTAAGATATTCATATCTTACCGTTCAAGTTACATGTTTTAACCGACCTACCTCGGTATACGTGACGTATCCCGGGTCGGGATATTACAATTCGGACTCCGTTTGACTTGTTTGAGGACTAGGGGCAATTTCGTAATTTTTATTATTTAAATATTATTAAATTAATATTAATTTAATTTAGCTTGGGCCACAGTAGAATTTCATAGAAGTTTTGGGGTCAAATTACAATTTCCCTAACTTCCGAACTAAACCAGTGGGTTCAGTTGCATTGGAACTGAACCGGTCCGGTTTTAACTAACCCAGCCGGTTTGATCCAGTTTGACACGTAATGCTGATGTCATGATGACATCAGCCCTTAGTATTTAATTTAAATATAATCTCAGTTGAAACAACATAGCTTCTGGGTGACTCGAACCTTTATTAAAACATCGGGTCAGGACCCGACCCGAGGCCCGACCCATGACCCGACACTGTTTATCGTCTTCCCCCGACTCCCCCTCACTGTTGCCCTAATTCTGGGTTTCATTTTTTCTAATTTCATGGACTTCTGCTAGATTATTTGTTACTGTTTTCGGCTGAGATGGTTCCTGACATCATGTAAATCATCTTAGCATTCATTTGAGGCTACGTAGTTGACCTAAATGTTTGGTTTAAACCATGATAACCGAACTGATAATTTTGGTAATACATCCTTATTCCGTAACATTTTTAGTGTGATTTGTTGCTATGCGATCCTTACAGTATGGAGGTTTGATTTCTATTTTTAACAACGAGTTTAGAACTCTAAAACTGAAAGTTGGATTTTGAGACCGAGACCTGCAACTAACTGTTTGGGGTCTGTTCCTTTAGGTTTGAGGTCGCGGGCTAGTGTTTTAGGACTCCTAATGAGGTCTAGTTTAAGGCTAGATGACCCAATTTAAGTTTTGTGCAAGTCGATTCAGACCTGCATAATCCCAGGTCCATTGGCGGTTACATTATTCTTGGTGTTTTAGGCAGTTCTGGTGGTCTAGAATGCGAGCATTCAACCCAGGTTTTCAATTTCACTATCATGCATGCAGTTTATGGAATTTTAAAGCAGTAAAACTGTAACGAAATTTGATCAAAGAAGAAAAGGAAAATTTTGAGGTTATACCTCTAGATAGTGGCTCCTCCTTCTTATGGCTTGACTCAAAGCCTCACAGAGCTCCTCAGGATGCCCAGTCCCTTACGTTCACTCAGTTGCCACACCAAGCTCACACACACATGGACTTGCACTCCAAGTTCTCACTTTCTCTCTCTAAATCCCTCTCATGGTCTCACACCAAATCTGATATATACATAGAGCACACAGTTTGCTCATGTTGCTTGTTTTCTAAAACCAGAATTTGGATGCATGAAAGCTGGATGGTGGATGGGGGTGTAATGAAATCATGTTGTCTCCCCTATATATCTCCATGTATACATATAATAGTGGAGGTTCGGCTGATTGATAGACTGAAGAGGGAGGAGATGAGGTAAGCCAATGATGTGGGATTTGCATGTAAGGCCATTGGCCAATTTGGGAGGTGGGCTTGGCTAATTTGAGTTTAAATAAAAATTGGTTGCATATATAGGCACAAAGATGTCAACAGCCCACTTGGTAACTTTTTGGACAACAAGAATCATGCCCACTTGGTCAAGGGTTCAAGTCCCCTTGGCCACACTTTTGGGAATTTTCCATATTTTGGGCTCAGGCCTTGTTTGGTTGGCGCACTTAACTGTTTCGGCTATTTTCTAAATATCTTCTTTTCCATTGCTTTTTTTTTTACGCGGTTTCTTCCGGTCATTTACTATTTAGGTTAGCTTCAATCTCCAAGGGCTAGTGTCAGTTATTAATCCCTTGGGATTTCTGTAGTTTGCTAACTCGAATTTTCTTAGTGTTAGAATAACATCATTTCACCTAATTAATTGGTAATGAGATTCGGACACAACAGCCCTCATTTCTTATATGCTTAAGTTATTTTATGGGTCTATCATGAGGTTCTCGATTAGTTTCTTAATTATTCTTTATGTCGGTTCTAATTAATAATTAGCAACTAATTATTAATTCATCACGGTCGGGGTGTTACAAAATGTGTACACTCAAAACTTGCGGAACAAAATCCACACGCTCAATTTGCAACTTATTCAAAAACAAGGACTTAAGTGCCCAAGCGGAACCCTTTCGAAAGGTAAATGTATATTAAAGAAGGGCGGACAAACCTCAATATAGCCAAGGGACGAAAAAACTTCTAGCTGCAAAAGGAACCCATCCCGAAGCTAAGAGCTAAACAAATAGAACAAAATAAAACAAACAACAACAGACAAGAACTAGAAAGATACGACTTGGCAGACCCCAAACATGTTGAAGGAGCTTGTTGGAACTAGATGGAGTGATTCCTTTAATGGTGCAAAGTCTTTTGCGAATCGTACTCTGAACTTGAGTAATGATGCCTTGGGGGGATTGGTTCTAGTTGGAGAAGACCTAGAGTTCCTTTCCCTCCATAAAACATAAACCATACAAGCTGTGGTGAGCTTCCCCATGGAACGAGCCAACGAAGCCCCCGCATAGGTAATAGAAGCCAATTTTGAAAGTTTAAACGCCTACCATGCCCGAAAAAGATCAAACCACAACCAAACTAGCTTACACACCTCTAAAGTTATGATACATGTCCTCAAACTTACAAAAGACAATTCGGATGCCTGCTTTGCAACTTATGCCAAAAAGAAGGGACTCAAGTGCCAAAACAGCCGCTTTTGGCCGTTTGACAGCAGAAAATGCCCGAAAAATGTCACATAATAACCAAACTAGCTCCCACACCTCTCTATAGTTGTAATACAAGTCCTCAAACTTGTGGAACACAATTTTCATTTCGGTCGGCAATTTAAGCCAAAAGGAGGGACTTGAGAATTAAAACGACCTATTTTGCCCCGTTGAACGCCAAAACTGGCCAGAAACGGTCAAACCAGTACCAAAACGGCTCACACACCTCAAGACAAATAAAATACAAGTGTTCAAACTTACGAAACACAATTCATTCCCAGTTCGCAACTTATGTAAAAAAAAAAGGGAGTTAGGGGACAAAATTGTCCTTTTTTGACCGTTTGACCACCCACAGTGCCTGGACAACGTCAATCAACAAACAAACTATCTCGCACACCTCAAATGTGTATACTCAAAACTTGCGGAACAAAATTGACACGCTCGATTTGCAACTTATGCAAAAAAAAAGGACTTAAGTGCCCAAACGGACCCCTTTTGAATGTTTTTTTTTTAAAAGGTAAATGTATATTAAAGAAGAAGAAATAAAAGAACAAACAAGAGGACAAACCTCAATAGAGCCAAGGGAGGGAATAACTTCTACCGGCAGATGGAACCCTTCCCGAAGCTAAAAGCTAAACAAATAGCACAAAATAAAACAAACAACAACAGACAAGAACTAGAAAGATACGACTTGGCAGACCCCAAACATGTTGAAGGAGCTTGTGGGAAGTAGATGGAGTGATTTCTTTAATGGTGCAAAGTCTTCTGCGACTCGTACTCTGAACTTGAGTAATGATGCCTTAGGGGGATTGGTTCTTGTAGGAGAAGACCTAGAGTTCCTTTCCCTCCATAAAACGTAAACCATACAAGCATTGGTGAGCTTCCCAATGGAACGAGCCAACGAAGCCCCCGCAAAGGTAATAGAAGCCAATTTTGCAAGTTTAAATGCCTACCATGCCCGGAAAAGGTCAAACCACAACCAAACTAGCTCAAACAGCTCTAAAGTTATGATACATGTCTTCAAACATGGAAAACACAATTCGGATGCCCACTTTCCAACTTACGCCAAAAAGAACGGACTCAAGTGCCAAAAGGGCCGCTTTTGGCCGTTTGACAGCCCAAAATGCCCCAAAAATGTCAAATAATAACCAAACTAGCTCCCACACCTCTCTATTGCTGTAATACAAGTCCACAAACTTGTGGAACACAATTTTGATTTCGGTTGGCAATTTGTCCCAAAACGAGGGACTTGACATCGAAACGACCTGTTTTGCCACATTGAACGCCAAAAATGCCTAGAAATGGTCAAACCAGCACCAAAACGGCTCACACACCTCAAGACAAATAAAATACACGTGTTCAAACTTACGAACCACAATTCATTCCCAGTTTGCAACTTATGCAAAACAAAAAGTGAGTTAAGGAACAAAATTGTCCATTTTTGACCGTTTGACCACCCACAATGCCCGAAAAATGCCAATCCACAAACAAACTATCTGGCACACCTCAAATGTGTATACTCAACTATTGCGGAACAAAATTCACACGCTCGATTTGCAACTTATCCAAAGAAAAAGGACTTAAGTGCCCAAACGGACCCCATTAGAATGTTTTGCTTTTTTTTTTTTAAAGGTAAATGTATATTAAAGAAGAAGAATAAAACAACAAACTAGAAGACAAACCTCAATAGAGCCAAGGGAGGTAATAACTTCTACCGGTAGATGGAAGCCTTCCCGAAGCTAAGAGCTAAACTAATAGAACAAAATAAAACAAACAACAACAGACAAGAACTAGAAAGATATGACTTGGCAGACCCCAAACACGTTAAAGGAGCTTGTTGGAACTAGATGGAGTGATTCCTTTAATGGTGCAAAGTCTTTTGCGAATCGTACACTGAACTTGAGTAATGATGCCTTGGGGGGATTGGTTCTAGTTGGAGAAGACCTAGAGTTCCTTTCCCTCCATAAAACATAAACCATACAAGCTGTGGTGAGCTTCCCAATGGAACGAACCAACGAAGCCCCCGCATAGGTAATAGAAGCCAATTTTGAAAGTTTAAATGCCTACCATGCCTGAAAAAGATCAAACCACAACCAAACTAGCTCCAACACCTCTCTATAGTTGTAATACAAGTCCTCAAACTTGTGGAACACAATTTTCATTTCGGTTGGCAATTTAAGCCAAAAAGAGGGACTTGAGAATCAAAACGACCTGTTTTGCCCCGTTGAACGCCAAAAATGCCCAGAAATGGTCAAACCAGCACCAAAACGGCTCACTCACCTCAAAACAATTAAAATACAAGTGTTCAAACTTACGAAACACAATTCATTCCCAGTTTGCTACTTATGCAAAAAAAAAGGGAGTTAAGGGACAAAATTGTCCCTTTTCGACCGTTTGACCACCCACAGTGCCTGCAAAACGTCAATCAACAAACAAACTATCTCGCACACCTCAAATGTGTATACTCAAAACTTGTAGAACAAAATTCACACGCTCGATGTGCAACTTCTGCAAAAAAAAAAGGACTTAAGTGCCCAAATGGACCCTTGTTGAATGTTTTGTATTTTTTTTTGAAGGTAAATGTATATTAAAGAAGAAGATATAAAACAACAAACAAGAGGACAAACCTCAGTAGAGCCGAGGGTGGGAGGAACTTCTATCGGCAGATGGAACCCTTCCCGAAGCTAAGAGCTAAACACATAGCACAAAATTAAACGAAGAACAACAGACAAGAACTAGAAAGATACGACTTGACAGACCCCAAACATGTTGAAGGAGCTTGTAGGAACTAAATGGAGTGATTTCTTTAATGGTGCAAAGTCTTCCACGAATCGTACTCTGAACTTGAGTAATGATGCCTTGGGGGGATTTGTTCTGGTTGGAGAAGACCTAGAGTTCCTTTCCCTCCATAAAACGTAAACCATACAAGCGATAGTGAGCTTCCCAATGGAACGAGCCAACGAAGCCGCCGCAAAGGTAATACAAGCCAATTTTGAAAGTTTAATCGCCCACCATGCCCGGAAAAGGTCAAACCACAACCAAACTAGCTCACATAGCTCTAAAGTTATGATATATGTCCTCAAACTTACAAAACACAATTCGGATGCCCACTTTCCAACTTACGCCAAAAAGAACGGACTCAAGTGCCAAAAGGGCCGCTTTCGGCCGTTTGACAGCCCAAAATGCCCCAAAAAATGTCAAATAATAACCAAACTAGCTCCCACACCTCTCTATTTCTGTAATACAAGTCCTCAAACTTGTGGAACACAATTTTGATTTCGGTTGGCAATTTATGCCAAAACGAGGGACTTGAGAATCGAAACGACCTATTTTGCCCCGTTGAACTCCAAAAATGCCTAGAAATGGTCAAACCAACACCAAAACGGCTCACACACCTCAAGACAAATAAAATACAAGTGTTCAAACTTACGAAACACAATTCATTCCCAGTTTGCAACTTATGCAACACAAAAAAGGAGTTAAGGGGCAAAATTGTCCATTTTTGACCATTTGACCACCCACAATGCCCGAAAAATGCCGATCCATAAACAAACTATCTCGCACACCTCAAATGTGTATACTCAACACTTACGGAACAAAATTCACACTCTCGCTTTGCAACTTATGCAAAGAAAAAGGACCTAAGTGCCCAAACGGACCCCATTTGAATGTTCTGTTTTTTTTTTTTAAAGGTAAATGTATATTAAAGAAGAAGAAATAAAACAACAAACTAGAGGACAAACCCCAATAGAGCACAGGGAGGGAATAACTTCTAACGGCAGATGGAAGCCTTCTCGAAGCTAAGAGCTAAACAAATAGAACAAAATAAAACAAACAACAACAGACAAGAACTAGAAAGATACGACTTGGCAGACCCCAAACATGTTGAAGGAGCTTGTTGGAAGTAGATGGAGTGATTCCTTTAATGGTGCAAAGTCTTTTGCGAATCGTACTCTGAACCTGAGTAATGACGCCTTGAGGGGATTGGTTCTAGTTGGAGAAGACCTAGAGTTCCTTTCCCTCCATAAAACCTAAACCACACCAGTTGTGGTGAGCTTCCCAATGGAACGAGCCAACAAAGCCCCCGCATAGGTAATAGAAGCCAATTTTGAAAGTTTAAACGCCTACCATGCCCGGAAAAGATCAAACCACAACCAAACTATCTTACACACCTCTAAAGTTATGATACATGTCCTCAAACTTACAAAACACAATTCGGATGCCCGCTTTACAACTTATGCCAAAAAGAAGGGACTCAAGTGCCAAAACAGCCGCTTTTGGCCTTTTGACAGCCAAAAATGTCCGAAAAACGTCACATAACAACCAAAATATCTCCCACACCTCTCTATAGTTGTAATACAAGTCCTCAAACTTGTGGAACACAATTTTGATTTCGGTTGGCAATTTAAGCCAAAAAGACGGACTTGAGAATCGAAACGACCTGTTTCGCCCCGTTGAACGCCAAAAATGCCCAGAAATGGTCCAACCAGCACCAAAACGGCTCAAACGCCTCAAGACAAATAAAATACAAGTGTTCAAACTTACGAAACACAATTCATTCCCAGTTTGTAACTAATGCACAACAAAAAGGGAGTTATGGGACAAAATTGTCCCTTTTTGACCGTTTGACCACCCACAATGCCTGGAAAACGTCAATCCACAAACAAACTATCTCGTACACCTCAAATGTGTGTACTCAAAACTTGCGGAACAAAATTCATACGCTCGATTTGCAACTTATGCAAAAACAAGGACTGAAGTGCCCAAGCAGAACCCTTTCGAAAGTTTTTTTTTGAAAGGTAAATGTATATTAAAGAAGGGGAAAGGAAACAACACTCTAGAGGACAAACCTCAATATAGCCAAGGGAGGCAATAACTTCTACTGGCAGATGGAACCCTTCCCGAAGCTAAAAGCTAAAAAAATAGCACAAAATAAAACAAACAACAACAGACAAGAACTAGAAAGATACGACTTGGCAGACCCCAAACATGTTGAAGGAGCTGGTGGGAACTAGATGGAGTGATTTCTTTAATGGTGCAAAGTCTTCCGTGACTCGTACTCTGAACTTGAGTAATGATGCCTTAGGGGGATTGGTTCTTGTTGGAGAAGACCTAGAGTTCCTTTCCCTCCATAAAACGTAAACCGTACAAGCGTTGGTGAGCTTCCCAATGGAACGAGCCAACGAAGCCCCCGCAAAGGTAATAGAAGCCAATTTTGAAAGTTTAATCGCCCACCATGCCCGGAAAAGGTCAAACCACAACCAAACTAGCTCACACAGCTCTAAAGTTATGATACATGTCTTCAATCTTACAAAACACAATTCGGATGCCCACTTTCCAACTTACGCCAAAAAGAACGGACTCAAGTGCCAAAAGGGTCGATTTTGGCCGTTTGACAGCCCAAAATGCCCCAAAAATTGTCAAATAATAACCAAACTAGCTCCCACACCTCTCTATTGCTGTAATACAAGTCCTCAAACTTGTGGAAGAAAATTTTGATTTCGGTTGGCAATTTATGCCAAAACGAGGGACTTGAGAATCGAAACGACCTGTTTTGGCCCGTTGAACGCCAAAAATGCCTAGAAATGGTCAAACCAACACCAAAACGGCTCACACGCCTCAAGACAAATAAAATACAAGTGTTCAAACTTATGAAACACAATTCATTCCCAGTTTGAACCTTATGCAAAATAAAAAGGGAGTTAAGGGGCAAAATTGTCCATTTTTGACCATTTGACCACCCATAATGCCCGGAAAACGCCAATCCATAAACAAACTATCTCGCACACCTCAAATGTGTATACTCAACACTTACGGAACAAAATTCACACGCTCGATTTGCAACCTATGCAAAGAAAAAGGACTTAAGTGCCCAAACGGACCCCATTTGAATGTTCTGTTTTTTTTTTTAAAGGTAAATGTCCAAGGGAGGGAATAACTTCTAGCGGCAGATGGAAGCCTTCCCGAAGCTAAGAGCTAAACAAATAGAACAAAATAAAACAAACCACAACAGACAAGAACTAGAAAGATACGACTTGGCAGACCCCAAACATGTTGAAGGAGCTTGTTGGAACTAGATGGAGTGATTCCTTTAATGGTGCAAAGTCTTTTGCGAATCGTACTCTGAACATGAGTAATGATGCCTTGGGGGGATTGGTTCTAGTTGGAGAAGACCTAGAGTTCCTTTCCCTCCATAAAACGTAAACCATACAAGTTGTGGGGAGCTTCCCAATGGAACAAGCCAACAAAGCCCCCGGATAGGTAATAGAAGCCAATTTTGAAAGTTTAAACGCCTACCATGCCTAGAAAAGATCAAACCACAACCAAACTATCTTACACACCTCTAAAGTTATGATACATGTCCTCAAACTTACAAAACATAATTCGAATGCCCGCTTTGCAAATTATGCCAAAAAGAAGGGACTCAAGTGCCAAAACAACCGCTTTTGGCCTTTTGATAGCCAAAAATGCCCGAAAAATGTCACATAACAACCAAAATAGCTCCCACACCTCTCTATAGTTGTAATACAAGTCCTCAAACTTGTGGAACACAATTTTCATTTCGGTTTGCAATTTAAGCCAAAAAGAGGGACTTGAGAATCGAAACGACCTGTTTCGCCCCGTTGAATGCCAAAAATGTCCAGAAATGCTCAAACCAGCCCCAAAACGGCTCACACGCCTCAAGACAAATAAAATACAGGTGTTCAAACTTACGAAACAAAATTCATTCCCACTTTGCAACTTATGCAAAACAAAAAGGGAGTTAAGCGACAAAATTGTCCCTTTTTGACCGTTTGACCACCCACAATGCCTGGAAAACGTCAATCCACAAACAAACTATCTCGTACACCTCAAAAGTGTATACTCAAAACTTGCGGAACAAAATTCACACGCTCGATTTGCAACTTATGCAAAAACAAGGACTGAAGTGCCCAAGCGGAACCCTTTCGAAAGTTTTTTTTTGAAAGGTAAATGTATATTAAAGAAGGGGAAAGGAAACGACAAACTAGAGGACAAACCTCAATATAGCCAAGGGAGCGAAAAACTTCTACCGGCAAAAGGAACCCTTCCCCAGGCTAAGAGCTAAACAAATAGAACAAAATAAAACAAACAACAACAGACAACAACTAGAAAGATACGACTTGGCAGACCCCAAACATGTTGAAGGAGCTTGTTGGAACTAGATGGAGTGATTCCTTTAATGGTGCAAAGTCTTTTGCGAATCGTAATCTGAACTTGAGTAATGATGCCTTGGGGGATTGGTTCTAGTTGGAGAAGACCTAGAGTTCCTTTCCCTCCATAAAACGAAAACCATACAAGCTGTGGTGAGCTTCCCAATAGAACGAGCCAACGAAGCCCCCGCATAGGTAATAGAAGCCAATTTTGAAAGTTTAAACGCCTACCATGCCTGAAAAAGATCAAACCACAACCAAACTAGCTCCCACACCTCTCTATAGTTGTAATACAAGTCCTCAAACTTGTGGAACACAATTTTCGTTTCGGTTGGCAATTTTAGCCAAAATGAGGGACTTGAGAATCGAAACGACCTGTTTTGCCCCGTTGAACGCCAAAAATGCCCTGAAATGGTCCAACCAGCACCAAAACGGCTGACACACCTCAAGACAAATAAAATACAAGTGTTCAAACTTAAGAAACACAATTCATTCCCACTTTGCAACTTATGCAAAACAAAAAGGGAGTTAAGGGACAAAATTGTCCCCTTTTGACCGTTGACCACACACAATGCCTGGAAAACGTCAATCCACAAACAAACTATCTCGCACACCTCAAATGTGTATACTCAAAACTTGCAGAACAAAATTCACACACTCGATTTGCAACTTATGCAAAATAAAAAAAGGGCTTAAGTGCCCAAACGGACCCTTTTGAAAGTTTTGTTTTGTTTTAAAGGTAAATGTATATTAAAGAAGAAGAAATAAAACAACGAACAAGAGGACAAACCTCAATAGAGCCAAGGGAGGGAATAACTTCTATCGGTAGATGGAACCCTTCCCGAAGCTAAGAGCTAAAGAAATAGCGCAAAATAAAATAAACAACAACAGACAAGAACTAGAAAGATACGACTTGGCAGACCCCAAATATGTTGAGGAGCTGGTTGGAACTAGATGGAGTGATTCCTTTAATGGTGCAAAGTCTTTTGCGAATCGTACTCTGAACTTGAGTAATGATGCCTTAGGGGGATTGGTTCTAGTTGGAGAAGACCTAGAGTTCCTTTCCCTCCGTAAAACGAAAAACCATACAAGCTGTGGTGAGCTTCCCAATGGAACGAGCCAATGAAGCCCCCACAAAGGTAATAGAAGCTAATTTTGAAAGTTTAATCGCCCACCATGCCCGGAAAAGGTCAAACCACAACCAAACTAGCTCACACAGCCCTAAAGTTATGATACATGTCTTTAAACTTACAAAACACAATTCGGATGCCCACTTTCCAACTTACGCCTAAAAGAACGAACTCAAGTGCCAAAACGGCCACTTTTGGCCGTTTGACAGCCCAAAATGCCCAAAAAATGTCAAATAATAACCAAACTAGCTCCCACACCTCTTGTTACAACCCGAAACCCACCCTAGGCAGATTACCGGATCGCGACCGCCACCCTTTGGCCCAGAGGCGTTGGGGCAAGGCTCATACATAGGTGACGGTATCGGACAGCAGTTCAGTCTTAGTTTGCGGAAGCGTGAAAAACTTTTTCTTTTTCTTTTCTTAATGAAAACTTTTGCACCTCCGTCCGATACTGTTACCCTTGTCGATGGTAGCATGTAAACATACATTCAGAGCATAAATAAGATTCCTAAAGTTTATCTTCATTACATACCCAAATGCCTTTGCGGCTTAATACATCCGTCAAAAAATAGCTTACTACAAAATCTAATCACTACGGGTTTTTGATACATTACAAAAATCCATATTCATAGAGGCACCCTTCAACTTCAACCCAAAATGGAGCAGGGCTCCCAATCATCCTCATCGTTACCTAAAAAATGTTAGGGAGTGGGGTGAGCTTTGAGAAGCTCAATGAGTAATTCCTACATCTGTCATGGGTTTTTAATTGGTAGAGGTTTTGTACATGAGAGTTTATAAAATACACAACTACCAATTGGTCGTATACTTGAACATAGAGGAAATGCATTCTTAAAATATGTAACTTTGAAACATTCAAGGTATTCAAGCTAAATCATATATTTCCGTATAAGAGCATATTCATTTCAGAGTATGTAACTTAAAATCATGTAATTTAAGTTAAACAAACATTTCTTAAATAGAGTATATGCATTTCAAAGCATATAAACATGCATAATAGAAAATGGGGTAAAAACCTGTTTCCATTTTCCAAAGCGTTACTTTAAAACATATAAACATTTCATAGTGAAAATGGGGGTAAAACCTGCTTCCATTTTCAAAATCGTTTGTCATTTTTTTCTCTTTAATTAGGTGGAATCTGTTTCGAACCAGACTCCCGTTTTACTGCAATGCTACAATGGACATATCTCATTTGCTTGGGGGATTAGATCCTGCTACCGGGCATTTCTTCGTGTCATAGTTGAATCCCAAAGGATTTCAACGTCGAATGTTGTGCTTATGCACAGTTTATCTTTCAAAACATCAATCACGTGGCTTCTTCAAATATATATATTTTTCATGAGTATTTAAAACAAATAATATAGAGCTTTTGCAATAGGACTTTAAATACTTGGAATAATCAAATTCAGGATATTTAAGAAACACTTACGGAGCATGTCATAACAGAATATTTTTAAAACAGGAATGATATAAAGACTGAATTTGATATTCGAATGCTTTATATAATTTGAACTTAAAACATTATTCAAATCCGTGGAGTTAAATCTCCACTTCAAATGCAGGGTTACTCACCTTGGTCCTTTAGGGTTAGTGCTAATAATGCGCTTTCCCACTTCTTTTGTAGTTCCTAAGAACAATTCAAAAATAACCTCATTAACTTCACATTCACTTCAAACATCTCCTACTGATGCTTCTTAGCTTATGCTTAGATCGTATTAGATCCTAACATGATTTCATAATTTCATATGCACTTAACTTAACTCGTACTCTTAACCTATGACACAACTTAATGTATTAGGAATTAATTTATTTTATTTTATACTCTTCTGGTAGTTCCATTAACTTTGAATTAAAGTTATTTATTTGACATGTTTACGTGTCGTGTCTTTTCGTATTTCATTTCCCGTACTTGCCTCAGTTTAGTTCTTTGGCAATATTTCAGTTCATAGTTATCTAACAGATGCTATTCATCAAATTTTATGTCTTTTTATTTAGACATTTCTTTTTGGTCGAATAGACTCTACCATTGAGTCCGGAGCGTCGAAGAAAGTCAGTTTAGGCTTTCCTAGAATTTAATTCGGACTTTTGTATGTAAAAGGGTAAAATAGTCATTTATCGTTTTACGTGTCATATTTTTTTTCCTGTACTTCGTTTCGTAATTTGGACTCCATTATTGAGTCCGGGATGTCAAAGAAAGTCAATTTAGACCTTCCCTAGTTTTAATTTGGCTTTTGAGGTACTAGAGGTAATTTGGTCATTTTAACCCCTTACGTGTCTTTATGTTCGGGACCTCATCTCATGTCGTGGACCTCACCATTGGACTCAGAAGGTCCGAGATAGTAAGAATACACTAATAACTTGTTAATTTTGGACAAGGGGTATTTTGGTCATTTACTCATTTACGTGTCTTTATTTTTCGGGCCCCATCTCGTAAAACGGACCCCACCATTAGTCTCAGAATATCCAAAATAGTAAGGATACACTATTCATATGTTTAATTTGGACTTCATTTGCCTCATTTATGACCTAGGGGCAAAAATAGTAATTTTGCTTTATTTATTAAATAATTAAATTAATTATTTAATTATTTTTCCAAGGGCTTAATTGCATAAATTTTCCAAAAATTGGGCCACAGTATAAATCAGTAAAACAGTTGGGGTCAAAATCTAATTTCCATAAGTTTCGGCCTGAACCAGTTGGTTCAGTTGGGATTTAAGTGAACCGGTCCGGTCTCCCATTGAACCAACCGGTTTAGTCGGTTTGCCACGTAATGCTGACGTCATGGTTGTAATATCCCGACCCAGGATACCGGGTCATATGGCACGCCTTACGAAGCAACGAAAATTATGTAGAAATTTTACACTATAAAAAGGATTAATTAATTAAATAATTAATTAATTTATTATATGAGAATAAAATTTATTTTTAAAATTGATTTTACATGAACACACATATACACATATTATGTGTATTATGTGTGTATGCTATCAAGTGTATATAGACATGTGTAAGTGTACAAGTGGGTATATATATATATATATTATGTATATATATACCTAGATACATTGTATAAAGTATAAAGTATAAAATATAAATAAACTATTATATATATATGTATAAGATGGGAAGAGAATGCAATATATATACATGTGTAAGGTATGAACAGTGCACAAGGTGTGTGTGTGTCGGTTGAGCTGTGTGTGTGTGTGTGTGTCTCCATGTGTTGGTGTGTGTGTGATATATATATATATATATAATATACAATATACAAAATATCAAGGATCCATTTAATGTAAGCTGCCAAAATGAAAAAGCAGAATTAATGAAATGTAAGATAGGTTGATAGGGTCAAGAATAAAGGCTGCAAACGTGTAGAGAGAGAAGGAGAAAATGAAGAGAGAGAAGGGTCGGTGGTGAGAGTTTAAAAGGCCAAGGCATGCAAAGCATGCTTGGTTCGTAAGAAACCGATCCTGGAGAGCATTAGGAAGCTAAAGGAAGAAGAAGTAGAGAATCAGAGAGAGAGAAGGATACAGAATATCAAAAACAGGTATTTTCTCTCTCTAAAAATATAGAATGGATATAAACTGTTTTAGAGTTTGTTTTCTTTATATGATGTTCAATATACGTTTAAAATTGAACCATGCATGAAAATCTAGTATTAGAGCACTTTAAAAAGGAAACCCAAGAGCGACTGCCATGGATGACCTTCAAAAGAACAGGTCTGAAATGGGTGAAATTAAATGGGTTCTAGCCTACCAAGACTTCAAGATGAGGTCATAAGGGTCATGAAAAACCCTAGCCGCGATAAAAAAATCCCAACAAAAGCCCTTCGAATATTGAGTTGCAGGTTTCGGGTTTTAAACCCAATACCTCAACTGCACCTCAAAACTTGTTTTAAAGAATGAAAATTTAATCCCCATGAAGAGGGGAACAAAACAAGCCAAATTCCATGAAAAACCATCAAGAAATAAGGGTTAACCATGGAGTTGCAGTTCGGGTTATCCCGACCAAAACCGAGCACACGAACCATTTTTAATCCTTCAAATGAATGCCAAATCAATTGGTTATGTCTTAGGAATAATTTGGGACAAAAACAGTAAGGATCCATGGATCCAAACTGCACGAAATAGGAAGAAAAGATAAACTGAAACTAGGGTTTTTCAGTCGGTCGATTGGGGAAGACGATGACGGGTTGACTCGTTTTTAAAATGTGGCGAGTCGACTCGGACAGGTGGCAGCCTCTGGGCTTGCCACCGATTTAATGGAACGGCGACGTTTTGGGTTGTGGTTAATTTAAATGAGACCTAGGGCTGACGTCATGATGACGTCAGCCACATGTAAATAAACCGGATAAACCGGTTGGTTTATGACTGGACCGGACCGGTTCACTTGATCCCTAACCAAACCCTTTGGTTTTCAAGTTTATTTAAAAATAAATAAACCATGACTTTCTATAATTACGGATTGACCCCAACTGTTTTGGGAAATTCTACTGTGGCCCAGATTTTGATAATTTTGTTCAATTACACCCCTGGGAAAATATTTAAATATTTAAATAATTATTTAATTATTTTATAATTAAGGTAAAATTACCATTTTACCCTTGGGTCATAAATAGAGTAAATGAAGTCCAAATTAAACATGTGAATAGTGTATTCCAACTATTTTGGACATTCTGAGATCAATGGTAGGGTCCGTTTTACGAGACGAGGCCCGAAAAATAAAAAACATGTAAAGGGTAAATGACCAAAATACCCCTTGACCCAATTTGACAAGTTATTAGTGTATTCTTACTATTTTGGACCTTCTGAGTCCAATGGTGAGGTCCACGACATGAGACGGGGTCCCAAAAAATAAAGACACGTAAAGGAGTAAAATGACCAAAATACCCCTGGTACCCCTAAAGCCAAATGGAATCAGAGAAGACCTAAATTAACTTTCTTTGACATCCCGGACTCAAAAATGGAGTCCAAATTACGAAACGAAGTACGGAAAGATATGACACGTAAAACGATAAAATGACCATTTTGTCCTTTTTCATATAACAATCCGAATTGAATTCTTGGAAAGCCTAAACCGACTTTCTTGGACACTCCGGACTCAATAGTAGAGTCTATTCGACCTAAAGAAATGTCTAAAATAAAAAGACATAAAATTTGATGAATAGCATCTGTTGGATGACTATGAACTGAAATAATGCCAAAGTACTAATACTAAGGCATGTACGAGAAACGAAATACGAAAAGACACGACACGTAAACATGTCAAGTAAATAACTTTAAATTAAAGTTAATGGAACTCCCAGAAGAGTATAAATTGAAGTAGATTCAATTTCTAACACATTAAATTGTGTCATAGGTTAAGAATACGAGTTACGTTAAGTACATATGAATTTATGAAATCATTGTAGGATCTAATACGATTTAAGCATAAGTTAAGGAATATCAAGATGATATTACAATGAATATGAAGTTGATGAGATATTTATGAATTGTTCTTAGGAACTACAAGGAAAGTGGGAAAGCGCATTATTAGCACTAACCCTAAAGAACCAAGGTGAGTAACCCTGTGTTTGAATTGGAGATTTAACTCCATGAATTTGACAAGGTTTTAAGTTTAAAGATATGAAGCATTTGAAATTTCAAATTCAGTATTTACATGATTCAGTTTTTAATTGCTCTATTTTATAACCCCATTATGACATGCTTAGTGATTGTTTTCTGCAACAGTTTTTCCTTCAAATACTTTTCAGCATGTCTAGTTAAAATGCAATTATTGTTAAATATTCTGAATTTGCTTATTTCAAGTGTATGAATGTTTATTACGAATTTATGAAAAGCATCTATGAGACAAGTCACATGATAAATGTTTTATAAGATGAATGGTGCATAAGCACTTAGACAGGATTCTGAGTTTTCAGTTGCCCTGTAAAATGCCCGGTAGCAGGATCTAATCCCCCAGGCAGATGAGATATCTCCATTTATAAGTAAGATGGGAGTCCGGTTCGAAACGGATTCCACTAATGAAAGTGATAAGATGACAAATGGTTTGAAAATGGAAGCAGGTTTTACCCTCATTTTCAATATGCATATGTTTTGAGTTTTATATACTCTATTTAAGAAATACATGTTATGTTATATGTTTTGAAGTTCATGAGTATAAGTATAGCTTGAATACTTTAAATGTTTCAAAGCTATTGCTTTACGAAATGCATATGTTTTGAGTTATATACTCTATTTGACGAAATATAAGTATAGCTTGAATACTTTAAATGTTTCAAAGCTATTGCTTTACGAAATGCATATGTTTTGAGTTATATACTCTATTTGACAAAGTATGAGTTTAGCTTGAATACTTTAAATGTTTCAAAGCTACAAGATTTAAGGAATGCATATATTCTGTATTCAAAGTATACGAACAATTGGCGGTGATTATTTTACAAACTCTTATGTACTAAACCACTGCTAATTGAAAACCCCATGACGAATACTGGAATTGCTCACAAGCTTAGATTAGCTTACCCGGACTTTGTTCGGACCCCCCCTTTCAGGTAATTAGCAGCAGTCTTGACTTGAGGACGTTGATGATGAATCTGCTGATTTTGGGAAGATATGTTTAAGTAGTTTCTCTTGAGAAACCTATGAACTCTTGTAGTACATTTTGTATTAGTAGATAATGTAAGAATATGTATTAAGCCCTCAGGGCAACTGAACATGTATTGTATTAATGTTATAAGTCTTTAAGTTTTCGTTATACTCTGAATGTGTAACCATGTATGCTATGTATGGAGTAGCAGTATCGGACGGATGTGCATAATTTAAAAATGAGAAAAGAAAAAGAAAAAGTTTTCACGCTTCCGCAAAACGTATGTTGCACATCTATTCGATACCGCTGCATATGCGAGCCTTGTCTCGGGGCCCTCGGGTCTCGGGGCGGCGATCGCGATCCGGTAATCCGCTGAGGGTGGGTTTCGGGTCGTGACAACATGGTTTCAGAGCACTAGGTATTAGGTCTTTTGGGAAAAGACAGAAATTTAAGTTAAGAATGATTAAGGTTAGTTCTAGGTTGACTAAGATCAACTTAGTAATGATAAAAGATTCGAAATAGAATTATGAGTTGGGTAAGTCCTAGGCTACCAAAATATGTGAAGTACGTAATATGAAGTAAAGGCGGGGTATGGGACCCGCGATATATGAAATGATTATGTGAAGTATATGTTATGATAGGAAGGCAGGGTATGGGACCCGCATTATATGAAATAGATACGTGAAGTACGTAATGTAACGTAAAGGCGAGGTATGGGACTCGCAGTTCATGAATTAGATATGTAAAGTATGTGATACGTAATGTAATGTAAGGGCAGGGTATGGGACCTGCACTAGAGTAAGTCAAGTTATTAGAAGTACGTGTACGATAGGAAGGCGGGGTATGGGACCCGCAGTATATGAAATAGAGATGTAAGTATATGACATAAGAGCGGGGTATGGTACCCGCAGTAAAGTAGAGGAAATAAAGTCTAAAGTCTAAAGATTGGAAGTAAAACATGAACTAAGAAGATGGATAACTGAAATTATGAAAAGGAGGATTTTGACAATTACTGGTGTGCTGTCAGGACTTTTGTTACCGGTAAGGAATGGCCACCTTATCATGTAACTAAGGGAACTGAAAAAACGCACAGTACTGCCTTATCCAACTTGATCAAAGAAACCCTTAAACCCTAAAAAGACATGAATCCAGAACACGACTCGACATATTAGAAATTTTATATTAAAAAGTTAGAAACGAGGAATGATACGAGTAAACATTGTTAAGGAATATGAGTAGTTGAGTTTTGAGGACAAAACTCTTTTAAGTAGGGAAGAATGTAATATCCCGACCCGGGATACCGGGTCATATGGCACGCCTTACGAAGCAACGAAAATTATGTAGAAATTTTACACTAAAAAAAGGATTAATTAATTAAATAATTAATTAATTTATTATATGAGAATAAAATTTATGCAAAACTTCTACCGGCAAAAGGATCCCATCCCGAAGCTAAGAGATAAACAAATAGAACAAAATAAAACAAACAACAACAGACAAGAACTAGAAAGATATGACTTGGCAGACCCCAAACATGTTGAAGGAGCTTGTTGGAACTAGATGGAGTGATTCCTTTAATGGTGCAAAGTCTTTTGCGGTCGTACTCTGAACTTGAGTAATGATGCCTTAGGGGGATTGGTTCTAGTTGGAGAAGACCTAGAGTTCCTTTCCCTCCATAAAACGTAAACCATACAAGCTGTGGTGAGCTTCCCAATGGAACGAGCCAACAAAATCCCCAAATAGGTAATAGAAGTAAATTTTGAAAGTTTAATCGCCCACCATGCCCGGGAAAGGTCAAACCACAACCAAACTAGCTCACACAGCTCTAAAGTTATGATACATGTCTTCAAACTTACAAAACACAATTCGGATGCCTACTTTCCAACTTACGCCAAAAAGAATGGACTCAAGTGCCAAAACGGCCGCATTTGGCCGTTTGACAGCCCAAAATGCCCCAAAAATGTCAAATAAAAACCAAACTAGCTCCCACACCTCTCTACAGCTGTAATACAAGTCCTCAAAGTTGTGGAACACAAGTTTTAATTCGGTTGGCAATTTAAGCCAGAATGAGGGACTTGAGAATCGAAACGACATGTTTTGCCCCGTGGAATGCCAAAAATGGCTAGAAATGGTCAAACCAGCACCAAAACGGCTCACATACCTCAAGACAAATAAAATACAAGTGTTCAAACTTACGAAATACAATTCATTCCTAGTTTGCAACTAATGCAAACAGAAATGGATTTTAGTGACAAAATTGGCCCTTTCTGGCCGTTTGACCACCCTTAATGCCCGAAAAATGTCAATCCACAAACGAACTAGCTCGCACACCTGAAATGTTGAACCTCAAAACTTGTGGAACAAAATTCACACTCTCGTTTTGCAACTTATGCAAAAACAAGGACTGAAGTGCCCGAGCGGAACCCTTTTGAAGTTTTTTTTTGAAAGGTAAATGTATATTAAAGAAGGGGAAAGGATACAACAAACTAGAGGACAAACCTCAATACAGCCAAGGGAGGGAAAAACTTCTACCAGCAAAAGGAACCCATCCCGAAGCTAAGAGCTAAACAAATAGAACAAAATAAAACAAACAACAACAGACAAGAACTAGAAAGATACGACTTGGCAGACCCCAAACATGTTGATGGAGCTTGTTGGAACTAGATGGAGTGATTCCTTTAATGGTGCAAAGTCTTTTGCGAATCGTACTCTGAACTTGAGTAATGATGCCTTAGGGGGATTGGTTCTAGTTGGAGAAGACCTAGAGTTCCTTTCCCTCCATAAAACGTAAACCATACGAGCTGTGGTGAGCTTCCCAATGGAATGAGCCAATGAAGCCCCCGTATAGGTAATAGAAGCCAATTTTGAAAGTTTCAACTCCCACCATGCCCGAAAAAGATCAAACCACAACCAAACTACCTCACACACCTCTAAAGTTATGATACATGTCCTCAAACTTACAAAACACAATTCGGATGCCCGCTTTGCAACTTATGCCAAAAAAAAGGGACTCAAGTGCCAAAACAGCCGCTTTTGGCCGTTTGACAGCCGAAAATGCCCGAAAAATGTCACATAATAAGCAAACTAGCTCCCACACCTCTCTATAGTTGTAATACAAGTCCTCAAACTTTTGGAACACAATTTTGATATCGGTTGGCAATTTAAGCCAAAAGGAGGGACTTGAGAATCGAAACGACCTGTTTTACCCCGTTAAACGCCAAAAATGCCCCGAAATGGTCAAACCAGCCCCAAAACGGCTCACACAGCTCAAGACAAATAAAATACAAGTGTTCAAACTTATGAAACACAATTCATTCCCAGTTTGCAACTTATGCAAAATGAAAAGGGAGTTAAGGGACAAAATTGTCCCTTTTTGACCGTTTGACCACCCACAATGCCCGGAAAACGTCAATTCACAAACAAACTATCTCGCACACCTCAAATGTGTATACTCAAAACTTACAGAACAAAATTCACACTCTCGATTTGCAACTGATGCAAAAAAAAAGGACCTAAGTGCCCAAACGGACCCCTTCTGAATGTTTTGTTTTTTTTTTTTTTTTTAAAGGTAAATGTATATTAAAGAAGAAGAAATAAAACAACAAACAAGAGGACAAACCTCAATAGAGCCAAAGGAGGGAATTACTTCTACCGGCAGATGGAACCCTTCCCGAAGCTAAGAGCTAAACAAATAGCACAAAATAAAACAAAAAACAACAGACAAGAACTAGAAAGATACGACTTGGCAGACCCCAAACACGTTGAAGGAGCTTGTAGGAACTAGATGGAGTGATTTCTTTCATGGTGCAAAGTCTTCCGCGAATCGTACTCTGAACTTGAGTAATGATGCCTTGGGGGGATTGGTTCTGGTTGGAGAAGACCTAGAGTTCCTTTCCCTCCATAAAACGTAAACCATACAAGCGATGGTGAGCTTCCCAATGGAACGAGCCAATGAAGCCCTCGCAAAGGTAATAGAAGCCAATTTTGAAAGTTTAATCGCCCACCATGCCCGGAAAAGGTCAAACCACAACAAAACTAGCTCACACAGCTCTAAAGTTATGATACATGTCTTCAAACTTACAAAACACAATTCGGATGCCCACTTTCCAAGTTACGCCAAAAAGAATGCACTCAAGTGCCAAAACGGCCGCTTTCGGCTATTTGACAGCCCAAAATGACCAACGGACGATGAGAGCCTGCTGAAAGGGAGGAAGAGGCTCCTGTCCCTATCACGGTGGTTCCTCCAATCCCGTCTCGTCGAGCGGGTAAGGGGGCATCATCATCGGTGGCTCCTGATGTTGCTGGTCAGGGGGCCAAGAAGATTCTGAGTGACTTCTGGGCCAAAGGCTCAGTTAAAATTAAGCCTCAGGCGTCGGGGAAGCTTCTTGCTGACTTGACCGCTCTTCAGGTTAAGGTGAGCTCGTCTGGCCCATACTTTTCTTACCTTTAAGCGTTTATACTGGTGTTGAATCGTTTTCTTTGTGTTATGCAGACCCTGCACACCCTTTCTGCTTTGGTGGAGGTTTCTCCATCTGTGGAGGAGCTTGACCAACTTAGGGCCAATCTGGACGATCTGGGACTCCAGCTTGGTACTGCTCGGTCGGAGGCTCACGATTCTGCGGAGAAGTTGAAGGAGTGTCAGAACTCCTTGATAGTGATGGAGTCGGAGAGGAACCTTGCCGTTGAGCGGGCAAAGAGGTGGCAGGTGGAGCTGAATGGCTTGCGGTACCAGCACCATAAACAGCTCGATGAAGCCGTGGAGCAGGCATTGATGGACAATGAGGAGGAGATGAGGTCGAAGCTGGAAGGAATGGCCCATCTTTTGATTACGTTTGGGTTTAATAACTTCCGCTCTCGGCTTCTTGCCAAGTTTGCTGACCTAGACGTCTCCTCCATTGTGCCGCCTGGATCTGAACCTTCAGAGGTTGTCATCCAGGGTGAAGTGGTTGATGCCCTCCTTGCCGATCCCACGGAAGAGGTTGTACCGACCGAGGTGGCTGATACTGCTCCTGCTGATCTTTCTTCGGTTGTTGATCCTGTTCCTGCTGATCAGGCTTAGGACGAATATTTTGCTATCTTTCAATGTATTTGGAACATACATTTGTTAATGGAACAATCTTTTGGTTAATGCTCGTTTCCTTTGTTATATTGTTCCGTAGTATTTGTGCATGTCTTGAGTTCTGTTGCTCTATGGTGCCTCAACATGTAGTTGATAGTGGTAAGAGTTGCTAGTAGCGCTGCTCTGGAGTTTAGTGTATTCCAGATTAGATTTTCCTCTGTAGGTAGCTGTATTCCGATCTTCTTTACTTGTCTTAGGTCAGTAATTGGAGACTTCTTTTTTGAAGTATTTCAAAGCTGACCGTTTTGAATCCGGAGACATAATAATAAGCGGATACCTTGTGATTGTAGTTTGGTTGATCAGAACTTCCGCCTCTAGACCTGTTAGAAATCACGACACGTCATAGTTGATGGACCTCTGTTGTATACGTGGCCCTCTAAGGGTTAATGACATGGAGAAACCGTCACGTCATATACGTGGAAAAGATTAAAAGCCTGTGTATTACGTGTATGGCCCTGCCTTTTGTTTCTCCCGAGAGGGTGGTTTAATACTCCATTTATTGCACCTCCGTCGTTTGGGATTTCGAAGCTAGCACTTCGCTTAACCGTTGTGACGGTTCAACTGGGTGGCTTTTGGTCTTCCAGTGTCTATATATATGAAAACGAGGGCATACGGTTGCGCTCAACCCTTTTGCTCCCTGAATCGTTTGTAAGAGAGATCTTTATATGCTGCCGGAGTTTTTCTACTCGTCCGGAGATGATGGATGATTCTTTGCCTGAGTTAGGAATAATTAAACCGTGGCCGAGAATTAACCTTCCCCTTTTTTCAGTCTCCAAGGGAGGATTGAAGGAAATACAAGTCTTCTTGTTTCCTCTAGCATTCGGTCGAGATTTCTCCGATTGGTGGTGGCCCCTCCCTGATTCAACCGAGGCCTGGAGCGTTGGTGATGAAGATGAAGGCGAGTTGCCTCCTCTTCCTCACGCCCTATCAGAGACCCTCGCTCCAAGTGGCTGGGGTGAAACAGACGGTGTGAAGAAGAAGATTGAAGGTGGGTTGCCTCCTCCCTCTTGTAACTTAGCAGTGACAACTGCTCTGAGGGAGATGAATGGGGGCCGCCTCCTCCCCTTTGTGACTTGGCAGGACCCCTTGCTTGAATTGGCTGGGGCGTTATGCCAATTACAAAGGTGGAGAATGAAAAGTCTCCTGAGGCCCAGAGCTCTCATCGTCCGTTGGTCATGGGACCAGTGATAGTGATGATGAAATGGCCTGGGCACTTCTTGATGCAGACTGGGGTTCAAGGCTTCTTCCTCTCAAATGGAGCCTGTCAGCGGTGGTAATGGAAGTTTGGCTCCTGTACCCCTCTATCATCCCAGGAGAAGAGCCGTTATGTTGCCAAGCGTAGCTTCTGTAATAGCTTCTGTAGCGGTGTCTTTGTATTGATGTAAATCTTCTGAATTATCAATAAAATTAGATTTCTTCTTCTCAGATATGATGTTCTCTGTTAATGTGCTCTTTTGTAGCTTAAACGCTTGCTTGTGCATTTCTGATTGTTCTGAAAATAAATCAAAGAAACTTGGAAAAAATGCCTGAATCGAAGTACTTTTACCCCTGGTCGGAACCATAGTACTTGTTTGTTTGACAGACAAACCAAATAATTATAAGTGTCAGATCTAAGGTGTTCCGATCTAGGAAACTTTAGTTTGTAGATGCCCGGAACTTCTGTCTGTGGATGGGCTGAATCATAGAATCTGTAGATTGGAGACGGACTGTAATATCCCAACCTGGGATATAGCATGTATACCGGGCTGGACCGGGCTATAAAATGTAATCCCGAATTATAAGCCGTGAAATGACATAAATAAAAGTGGATGCGTAATAGACTGTATTGTTTAATTACGATGCATAGGTACGAGAGGCAAACAGTCACGGGTGTCCGGGTGCCGTTGCACCGGAAGCCGAGTTTACTGAAAAACGTGCAAGTGAATGTCGACGCATAAATTTTTAAAGTAAAACTAAATGATTATGAATATTATATATACATGTATATATATATATATACGGTTGGATGATATATATATATATATATATATATTATAATACAATATAATTAAATGAAAGGAAATAAAATGGAAAGAAAGGAACTGCAGTGGGTCATGTGTGGTGGCAACATGCGGTGCATGTGTGTGTTAGGTGGCAAGGCCACCGACTGAAAATCAGCCAAGAGAAAGCTATGTGTGAGGTGTTGTTTGTGTGTGGGTGCTGTCACCGCGACTACAGGTGGCAAAAGCCACCGACTACTGAGTCGGTTGGATAATTAGAAAGGAAGAGAGAGTTAGAAAGAGATTGGAAGAGAGATAAAACTGAATCGCAAGAAGTTAGAGAGAGAGAGAACCGATTTAAGCAGTTGAAGGAAATCAGCAACTAAAACAGGTAACCAAATCTTGCTGTGTTGCGTAGGTTCTTCTTGCATGCTATTGTGAATTGGTAGGACTTGAAACAGGGAAGAAAAAAATAAGAAAAACCAGAACTGGGTTTGATGGTTGGAAATGGTGATTAAGAATAGGTGAAACAAAATCAAGATTTGAATCATAATATGGATAGGAGACGTCTCCAGGGACCCAACGCGCTTTGAATCAGCTTAAATGGTCAAGAAATGGCCATTCTGTGGCCAGTTATTCCCTCACCGGTGCAACGCCGGAAACTGGGAATGGGTGTTGGAAAACCGATCACATGGAGAGCCAAATTTGGTCCTCAAACGTTTCTTTAAATCCTAGATTTCATTTGGAACGAAAACAGTAGGAAACGGACGTGAAATCAGTGAGATCCGTAGAGAATTTTGCTATTCCGGCGACCGTGGCCGGAAAACCCACCGGAGAAGATGACCGGATTATCGGGGGCTTCTTCGGGTCAGGATGAGACTGGGTCTGGGTCGGGTCGGGTTGAGATCCGACCGACTGCAATACAGGTACCAACACTGTGTCGTTTTGTTTTAAATTTAAAATAATTTGGGCTTGTTTGGTCACGGATATAAGGGATTGGAATTGGGTTGGGGTTGTCCAAACCGTGGATAGGGTGAGAGAATTGGATATCTCAATCCGGTTCTCTGAAGTTAACTGAACCGGTTGGTTCATAGTGGAATGGAACCGGTTTAGGATTTCTGGTTCTGAACCAACTGGTTCAGACCGCAACTCTAGCTATTTACATTTTGACCCTGAAAGTTATAGATAATTCCACTAAGGCCCAACAGGAAAATGTTAATTTTACAAAAATACCCCTGACTCAAAATTGGGTCAAACGAGGTCCAAATAGGGCAAATGAATAGTCAATTTTTATTATCTCGGATGCTCTAAGTCCAATGCTGAGGTCCATTTCACGAGACGGGGCCCCAAAAGATAAAGACATGTAAAAATGACCAAAATACCCTTGCTTCGAAAGTGAGCCAAATGGACTTCAATTGAATTAAATAACTAGTGAATTTTTATTATTCTGAACCTTCCGAGTCTATTGGTAATGTCAAAATTATGAAAAGAGGTTCCGAGAACAACGGACATATAAAAGTCTAAATAAGTATTAGAAATACTGATCATAGCAAGGCATAGAATTTGGTGAATAGAAATTATTCTGAAACGTATTTACTGATATATAGGGAACTCAACGGGAAAAGGCAAACCTACAGGAGACTGATTTAGCAACGCATTAGAGGTAAGTAGATACCCTTTCTCTTCCATGTGGTGTTATCAAGCCAAGTTCATTCTTTTACTGCCAAACTTGTACTCCTGAGCGTATCTGATGTTATTGTCTCCACAACGTGATATTGTTCTATCTGGTGGACATTGATTTATTGTTGTACCATTGTTATCATGTTGAACCGTGTTTTGAAATGCCTATTGTTATGTTTCCATTGAATTGATGATATTCCATTTTTATATACTCCTATGGAATCATTTATGATCATGAAATGTTTATGTATACTGGATTTGTGCTCAGTCACAATATCCATCCGATGCTTTTAAATACACTGAAGACCTTGTGGTCGAGTCCGTGAACGGACATATGGCCATACACTGGAATGCACTGAAGGGGGTAAACCGGGCCCCCAAGGACCGAGGGCATATCAAGCCCTGACACAGAATAAAAGCATCTCTTATACGATTGCTCAACTATAATTGTTGAATTACATTGTTCTTGTGATTATCTAGTATTGTGAGATATTCCTTTATTGATTTATTGTGATCAATTATAATGGCAGTACTTTCTTGTTATTGTATTATCGTCGAGAATTCCAGGACATTGTTATGCCATTCCTACTGATTACACATTGTGATCCCACTGTTCATTTGCCACTGTTCACATGTTAAGAGTTTCATGTTGATGTTATGTCCCTTACTCCTAATTGTACATTGTGTTCTATTGTTTATTGGCCCTTATGGCAACTGTTCCCATTGGCTATCATAGCATCTTATTTCTTATGATTGGCTATCATATTCTTGTTCTTGGATTCATATTCTTTTATGATCCTCGATACCAGTGTCGGAGATCTGAATTTACTTGCTGGGCACTTGTAGCTCATTCCACCCTCCTCATCCCCATTTCAGGTACTGATGCCGCGAGACCCCGGTAGGAGTTTAAAGACATAGAAGGACATTTGGGGAAATGCATCAGTTTATGTTTTAGTTCTCCCATGTATTCACCACCCTCAGGTGCTGGTCATGTTTGGTTCGTATTTTGTTTATGTAGAACCATATTATGTATTGTAAAGACTTTCGCTAACATTGTGTATTGAAAGACTTCCGCTGATGTACTATTACTGATAAGACTTCCGCTGTTATTGTTTTGAGGTTTTAGTACTTTGCATATTAGTACTACGATACAGGAATGGAAAAAGTAGGGACGGCCTTCGGATCGGCCCCGCGACACGAGATCCGCATAGGGTGGGTTTCGGGTCGTGACAGCTCACACACCTCAAGACAAATAAAATACAAGTGTTCAAACTTAGGAAACACAATTCATTCCCAGTTTACAACTTATGCAAAACAAAATGGGAGTTAAGGGACAAAATTGTCCATTTTTGACCGTTTGAGCTCCCACAATGCCCGAAAAACGCCAATCCACAAACAAACTATCTCGCACAGCTCAAATGTGTATACTCAAAACTCGCGGAACAAAATTCACACGCTCGATTTGCAACTTATGCAACAAAAAAGGACTTAAGTGCCCAAACGGACCCCAATTGAATGTTTTTTTTTTTTTTTTACAGGTAAATGTATATTAAAGAAGAAGAAATAAAACAACAAACTAGAGGACAAACCTCAATAGAGCCAAGGGAGGGAATAACTTCTAGCGGCAGATGGAAGCCTTCCCGAAGCAAAAGGCTAAACAAATAGCACAAAATAAAACAGACAACAACAGACAAGAACTCGAAAGATACAACTTGGTAGACCCCAAACTTGTTGAAGGAGCTTGTAGGAACTAGATGGAGTGATTCCTTTAATGGTGCAAAGTCTTCCGCGAATCGTACTCTGAACTTGAGTAATGATGCCTTAGGCGGATTGGTTCTGGTTGGAGAAGACCTTGAGTTCCTTTCCCTCTCTAAAACATAAACCATACAAGCGATGGTGAGCTTCCCAATGGAACGAGCCAACGAAGCCCCCGCAAAGGTAATAGAAGCCAATCTTGAAAGTTTAATCGCCCACCATGCCCGGAAAAGGTCAACCCACAACCAAACTAGCTCACACAGCTCTAAAGTTATCACACATGTCTTCAAACTTACAAAACACAATTCGGATTCCCACTTTCCAACTTACGCCAAAATGAACGAACTCAAGTGCCAAAACGGCCGCTTTTGGCCGTTTGACAGCCCAAAATGCGCCAAAAATGTCAAATAATAACAAACCTAGCTCCCACACCTCTCTATTGCTATAATACAAGTTCTCAAAGTTGTGGAACACAATTTTCTTTTGGTTGGCAATTTAAGCCAAAACGATGGACTTGGGAATCAAAACGACCTATTTTGCCTCGTTGAACTCCAAAAATGCCTAGAAATAGTCAAACCATCACCAAAACGGCTCACACACCTCAAGACAAATAAAATACAAGTGTTCAAACTTAGGAAACACAATTCATTCCCAATTTACAACTTATGCAAAACAAAAAGGGAGTTAAGTGTCCATTTTTGACCGTTTGACTTCCCACAATGCCCGGAAAATGAAAATCCACAAACAAACTATCTCCCACAGCTCAAATGTGTATACTCAAAACTTGCGGAACAAAATTCACAAGCTGGATTTGCAACTTATGCAAAAAAAAATGACTTAAATGCCCAAACGGACCCCAATTGAATGTTTTTTTTTTTTTTTTTTACAGGTAAATGTATATTAAAGAAGAAGAAATAAAACAACAAACTAGAGGACAAACCTCAATAGAGCCAAGGGAGGGAATAACTTCTAGCGGCAGATGGAAGCCTTCCCGAAGCAAAAAGCTAAACAAATAGCACAAAATAAAACAGACAACAACAGACAAGAACTAGAAAGATACAACTTGGCAGACCCCAAACTTGTTGAAGGAGCTTGTAGGAACTAGATGGTGTGATTCCTTTAATGGTGCAAAGTCTTCCGCGAATCGTACTCTGAACTTGAGTAATGATGCCTTGGGGGGATTGGTTCTAGTTGGAGAAGCCCTAGAGTGCTTTCCCTCTATAAAACGTCAACCATACAAGCTGTGGTGAGCTTCCCAGTGGAACGAGCCAACGAAGCCACCGCATAGGTAATAGAAGCCAATTTTGAAAGTTTAAACGCCTAACATGCCCGAAAAAGATCAAACTACTGCCAAACTATCTTTCACTCCTCTAAAGTTATGATACTTGTCCTCAAACATACAAAACACAATTCGGATGCCCGCTTTGCAACTTATGCCAAAAAGGAAGGGACTCAAGTGCCAAAACAGCCACTTTTGGCCGTTTGACAGCCAAAAATGCCCGAAAAATGTCACAGAACAACCAAACTAGCTCCCACACCTCTCTATAGTTATAATACAAGTCCTCAAACTTGTGGAACACAATTTTCATTTCGGTTGGCAATTTAAGCCAAAAGGCGGGACTTGAGACTCGAAACGACCTGTTATGCCCCGTTGAATGCCAAAAATGCCCAGAAGTGGTCGAACCAGCACCAAAACGGCTCACACACCTCAAAACAAATAAAATACAAGTGTTCAAACTTACGAAACACAATTCATTCCCAGTTTGCAACTTATGCAAAAAAAAAAAAGGGAGTTAAGGGACAAAATTGTCCCTTTTTGACCGTTTGACCACCCACAATGCCTGGAAAACGTCAATCAACAAACAAACTATATCGACAAACCTCAAATGTGTATACTAAAAACTTGGGGAAAAAAATTCACACGCTCGATTTGCAACTTATGGAAAAACAAGGACTGAAGTGCCAAAGCGGAACCCTTTTGAAACTTTTTTTTTGGAAACGTAAATGTATATTAAAGAAGGGGAAAGGAAACAGCAAACTAGAGGACAAACCTCAATATAGCCAAGGGAGGGAAAAACTTCTACCGGCAAAAGGAACCGATCCCGAAGCTAAGAGCTAAACAAATAAAACAAACAACAACAGACTAGAACTAGAAAGATACGACTTCGCGGACCCCAAACATGTTGAAGGACCTTGTAGGAACTAGATGGAGTGATTTCTTTAATGGTGCAAAGTCTTCCGCGAATCGTACTCTGAACTTGAGTAATGATGCCTTGGGGGGATTGGTTCTAGTTGGAGAATACCTAGAGTTCCTTTCCCTCCATAAAATGTAAACCATACAAGCGATGGTGAGCTTCCCAATAGAACGAGCCAACGAAGCCCCCGCAAAGGTAATAGAAGCCAATTTTGAAAGTTTAATTGCCCACCATGCCTGGAAAAGGTCAAAACACAACCAAACTATCTCACAAAGCTCTAAAGTTATGATTTCGGTTGGCAATTTATGCCAAAACGAGGGACTTGAGAATCGAAACGACCTATTTTGCACCGTTGAACGCCAAAAATGCCTAGAAATGGTCAAACCAGCACCAAAATGGCTCACACACCTCAAGACAAATAAAATACAAGTGTTCAAACTTACGAAACACAATTCATTCCCAGTTTGCAACTTATGCAAAATAAAAAGGGAGTTAAGGGACAAAATTGTCCATTTTTGACCGTTTGACCACCCACAATGCCCGGAAAACACCAATCCACAAACAAACTATCTCGCACACCTAAAATGTGTATACTCAAAACTTGCGGAACAAAATTCACACGCTCGATTTGCAACTTATGCAAAGAAAAAGGACTTAAGTGCCCAAACGGACCCCATTTGAATGTTTGTTTTTTTTTAAAGGTAAATGTATATTAAAGAAGAAGAAATAAACCAACAAACTAGAGGACAAACCTCAATAGAGCCAAGGGAGGGAATAACTTCTACCTGCAAAAGGAACCCATCCCGAAGCTAAGAGCTAAACAAATAGAACAAAATGAAACAAACAACGACAGACAAGAACTAGAAAGATACGACTTGGCAGACCCCAAACATGTTGAAGGACCTTGTAGGAACTAGATGGAGTGATTCCTTTAATGGTGCAAAGTCTTTCGCTAATCGTACCCTGAACTTGAGTAATGATGCCTTGGGGGGATTGGTTCTAGTTCGAGAAGACCTAGAGTTCCTTTCCCTCTATAAAACGTAAACCATACAAGCTGTGGTGAGCTTCCCAATGGAACGAGCCGACGAAGCCCCCCCGCATAGGTAATAGAAACCAATTTTGAATGTTTAAACGCCTACCATGCCCGAAAAAGAACAAACCACAGCCAAACTAGCTTACACACCTCTAAAGTTATGATAAATGTCCTCAAACATACAAAACACAATTTGGATGCCCGCTTTGCAACTTATGCCAAAAAGAAGGGACTTAAGTGCCAAAACAGCTGCTTTTGGCCGTTTGACAGCCAAAAATGCCCGAAAAAGGTCACATAAAACCAAACTAGCTCCTACACCTCTCTATAGTTGTAATACAAGACCTCAAACTTGTGGAACACAATTTTCATTTCGGTTGGCAATTTAAGCCAAAAAGACGGACTTGAGACTCGAAACGACCTGTTTTGCCCCGTTGAACGCCAAAAATGCCCAGAAATGGTCAAGCCAGCACCAAAACGGCTCACACACCTCAAGACAAATAAAATACAAGTGTTCAAACTTACGAAACACAATTCATTCCCAGTTTGGAACTTATGCAAAACAAAAAGGGAGTTAAGGGACAAAATTGTCCCTTTTTGAATGTTTGACCAACCACAATGCCAGGAAAACTTCAATCCACGTACAAACTATCTCGCACACCTCAAATGTGTATACTCAAAACTTGCAGAACAAAATTCACACGCTCGATTTCCATCTTATGAAAAAAAAGAAAGGACTTAAGTGCCCATACGGGCCCCATTTGAATGTTTTGTTTTTTTTTTAAAAGGTAAATGTATATTGAAGAAGAAGAAATAAAACAACAAACTAGAGGACAAACCTCAATAGAGCCGAGGGAGGGAATAACTTCTAGTGGCAGACGGAAGCCTTCCCGAAGCTAAGAGCTAAACAAATAGCACAAAATAAAACAAACAACAACAGATAAGAATTAGAAATATACGACTTGGCAGACCCCAAACATGTTGAAGGAGCTTGTAGGAACTAGATGGAGTGATTTCTTTAACGGTGCAAAGTCTTCCACGAATCGAACTCTGAACTTGAGTAATGATGCCTTGGGGGGACTGGTTCTGGTTGGAGAAGACCTAGAGTTCCTTTCCTTCCATAAAATGTAAACCATACAAGCGATGGTGAGCTTCCCAATGGAACGAGCGAACTAAGCCCCCGCAAAGGTAATAAAAGCCAATTTTGAAAGTTTAATTGCCCACCATGCCTGGAAAAGGTCGAACCACAACCAAACTAGCTCACACAGCTCTAAAGTTATGATACTTGTCTTCAAACTTACAAAACAAAATTCGGATGCCCACTTTCCAACTTACGCCAAAAAGAACGGACTCAAGTGCCAAAACGGCCGCTTTGGCTATTTGACAGCCCAAAATGCCCAAAAAATGTCAAATAATAACCAAACTAGCTCCCACACCTCTCTATTGCTGTAATACAAGTCCTCAAACTTGTGGAACCCAATTTTGATTTCGGTTGGCAATTTATGCCAAAACGAGGGACTTGAGAATCGAAACGACATGTTTTTCCCCGTTGAATGCCAAAAATGCCTAGAAATGGTCAAACCAGCACCAAAACGGCTCACACTTCTCAAGACAAATAAAATACAAGTGTTCAAACTAACGAAACAGAATTCAATCCCAGTTCGCAACTTATGCAGAACAAAAAGGGAGTTAAGGGACAAAATTGTCCCTTTTTGACCGTTTGACCACCCACAATGCCCAGAAAATGCCAATCCACAAAAAAACTATCTCGCACACTCGATTTGCAATTTATGAAAAAAAAAAGGACTTAAGTGCCCAAACGGACCCCAGTTGAATGTTTTGTTTTTTTTAAAGCTAACTATATATTAAAGAAGAAGAAATAAAACAACAAACTAGAGGACAAACCTCAATAGAGCCAAGGGAGGGAATAACTTCTAGCGGCAGATGGAACCCTTCCCACAGCTAAGACCTAAACAAATAGCACAAAATAAAACAAACAACAACAGAGAAGAATTAGAAAGATACGACTTGGCAGACCCCAAACATGTTGAAGGAGCTTGTTGGAACTAGATGGAGTGATTCCTTTAATGGTGCAAAGTCTTCCGCGAATCGTACTCTGAACTTGAGTAATGATGCCTTGGGTGGATTGGTTGCGGTTGGAGAAGACCTAGACTTCCTTTCCCTCTATAAAACATAAACCATACAAGCGACGGTGTGCTTCCCAATGGAACGAGCCAACGAAGTCCCTACAAAGGTAACAGAAGCTAATTTTGAAAGTTTAATCGCCCACCATGCCCGGAGAAGGTCAAACCAAAACCAAACTAGCTCACACAGCTCTAAAGTTATGATACATATCTTCAAAATTACAAAAAACAATTCGGATGCCCACTTTCCAACTTACGCCAAAAAGAACGGACTCAAGTGCCAAAACGGCCGCTTTTGGCCGTTTGACAGCCGAAAATGCCCGAAAAATGTCACATAATAACCAAACTAGCTCCCACACCTCTCCATAGTTGTAATACAAGTCCTCAAACTTGTGGAACACAATTTTCATTTCGGTTGGCAATTTAAGCCAAAACGAGGGACTTGAGACTCGAAACGACCTGTTTTCCCCGTTGAATGCCAAAAATGCGCAGCAATGGTCAAACCAGCACCAAAACGGTTCACACACCTCAAAACAAATAAAATACAAGTGTTCAAACTTACAAAACACAATTCATTCCCAGTTTGCAACTTATGCAAAGAAAAAAGGGAGTTAAGGGACAAAATTGTCCCTTTTTGACCGTTTGGCCACCCACAATGCCTGGAAAACGTCAATCAACAAACAAACTATCTCGCACACCTCAAATGTGTATACTCAAAACTTGGGGAACAAAATTCATACGCTTGATTTGCAACTTATGCAAAGACGAGGATTGAATTGCCAAAGCGGAACCCTTTTGAAACTTTTTTTTTTTTGAAAGGTAAATGTATATTAAAGAAGGGGAAAGGGAACAGCAAACTAGAGGACAAACCTCAATATAGCCAAGGGAGGGAAAAACTTCTACCGGTAAAAGGAACCCATCCCGAAGCTAAGAGCTAAACAAATAGAACAAAATAAAACAATCAACAACAGACTAGAACTAGAAAGATACGACTTGGCAGACCCCAAACATGTTGAAGGAGCTTGTAGGAACTAGATGGAGTGATTTCTTTAATGGTGCAAAGTCTTCCGCGAATCGTACTCTGAACTTGAGTAATGATGCCTTGGGGGGATTGGTTCTGGTTGGAGAAGACCTAGAGTTCCTTTCCCTCCATAAAACGTAAACCACACAAGCGATGGTGAGCTTCCCAATGGAACGAGCCAACGAAGCCCCCACAAAGGTAACAGAAGCCAATTTTGAAAGTTTAATCGCCCACCATGCCCGGAAAAGGTCAAAACACAACCAACTATCTCACACAGGTCTAAAGTTATGATACATGTCTTCAAACTTACAAAACACAATATTTAAAAATAGGAATACAGTCAAAACATCAGAGCAACAGAACAGTTCAATAATGGGCAGGGCAAAACAGTATAACAGGATAACTGTACAGTATACACAATTCAAACAGTGCAATATGCTCATGTAGTGCTCAAGACTGAATTTGGTACCATGAATTAGTTGCTCTTTTAGTAAAAACAGGGATAGTTTTATTTCAGTACGGAGCAGTGAAATCAGACAGGGTAAAATATAGTCATGCATTGAGTAGAAGCATGAAAGACAGTATATCAGTAGGAACAGTACAGTACAGTATTTAAAAATACAATAACTAAACGGTGTACTTATACACCAATTCAGGAGTCTAGGTTACTCACCTTGTGCGGTAACGGGACTTAACTGAGAAGCCTTTCTCTTCTTCTTATCCTTCTTTATCCTAGAAAATTTATGAACATTTCGTAAATCTCACATGAATCTTAACTTGATTCAGGGCTAGGGGTATTTTGGTCATTTTACAGTTGTGAAGTTTGATTCCGATTCGTTATCCGATCACGTGTATAGTCCCATACGTGTTAGGGTTTCTATTGTTTTTAGTTTCGTCTCAATCGGACTTTGTTTGGGTTCTAAACAGTGTCAGGGGCAGTTTGGTAATTTCATGTGTCATATTTTTCGGTACTTCATCTGCTAATACGGACCTTACCGTTGAGTCCGGAATGTCTGACATAGTCAAAATAGACTACCTTTTAGTTGTATTTGGGTTCGGGCATCATCAGGGGCAGTATGGTCATTTACTCCTACGTGTTTGTATTTTTCGGGACTTAATTTCCCAAATCGGACTCCACCATTGAGTCCGGAATGTTTGAAATAGTGAAAATACACTATTCATTTGACTTATTTGGACTTCATTTGACCTATTAATGACCTAGGGGTAATTTGGTCATTTTTATTTAATTAAATAATTTATTTTATTATTTATTAAATTATCAGGGGTATAAATGAATTAAAATTTCAGAATCTGGGCCAGAGTCAAATTTCCCAAAACTGTTGGGGCCTTTATGTAATTTTTCAAAAGATTTAAACTGAACCAAAGGGTTCAGTCCTTATGCAATTGAACCGGACCGGTCTAATCCGGTTCTAACCGGTTCAGGGTAATGTGCTGACGTCAGGATGACGTCAGCCCTACAATTTAAATTTTAATTTAACAGTACCAAAACGACACAATTTAGGTTATGGTTCATATCCGTTTTTATTCGGGTCGGGGCCCGACCCGAAGACCCGATCCATGACCCGGTTACTGTTCATCGTCCCTACCCGTATAGGGCTACTGTTGCCCTAGAAATTTCAGAAATTTCTCTCTCAAATTCGTGGGGTTTTAAGCAACGATTCTCACTGGTTTTTGTTCCAAAAGGTTTCTGAGAGTAATGTCGTTCATTTGGCATAAATTTCAAGCTTCAAACTCAACAATGGGGGCCTGTTCTAACGGATTATCGTGGAGAGTTACAGTCGGGTCATACAGCCTTATTTCTCCACCATTTTGCATGAGGTTTGGTCCTCTGCAACCCTTACAACGTGTACTTCCTTTCCCAATTTACCAATCTCAGTTTAGGGGCCAAATTCGAAGGATTCATTTTTGGGCCGAAAAGAATAATGTCATTTTTGGGGGTCTCAACCTAGGTTTCTAGGTTGCGGTTGGGGTTTTCCAAGGTTCTACAAAGTCCTATTTTATGTTTTGATCATCCAAGGTTCGGTTGGTTGAGGTCGGATCAGACATGCAACCTCAAGGTCCATCAATGGCGGTTTGCTACGGGTTTGGGTTTTTGGGCAGTTTTATGGGTTCAAATCATTCGTAAACAACCCAGTTTTGATTATTAATCTACTACGCATGCATTAACAGTCTTAAATCTGTAATATCCCGACCCGGGATACCGGGTCAAATGGCACGCATTACGAGACAAAGAAAAAGTTGTGTAAAAGTTTTTACACTAAAGAGAAAAGTTAATTAATTAATGTAAAATATTGAATATATTTAATTGTTAAAAATTAAATATAAATAAACACACATATACACACATTATGGTGTATTGTGTGTGTATATTATGAAATGTGTAAAAATATGTATATATATAAATACATGTATACAAGGGAGGATGTATATATGTATAAATTACATACATATATGAACAGAGTGTGAACAGTACAGTGTGTGTGTGTGTCGACTAGTGTGTGTTTCTTCACATATAAGTGTGTGTATTATATTATATGTATATATATATATATATATATGAAATATCTTGCAAAAAAATCAAGAGAAAGCTGAATGGGAAAAACAAAATTTAATTTGTGTAAGAGAAATTTATGAGAAGTCAAGAATAGGGGCTGGGACGTGTAGAGAGAGAGAGAGAGAGAGAGAGAAGGGTTGGTTGCCTTCTTTTAAAAGCTAAGCATGCCTTTCATGCTTACACCTTAAGAAAGCAAACTGAATAAGAAAGGAGACTGAGGAGAATAGAAGGGAATCAGAGCAAGAAGAAGAAGAAAACAGTGACAAAAGGTGAGAAGTTTGAAAGTTCATAAAATTCTCTCTCTAAAATTTCTCCATGTATAATCTGTTTTTAAGCTTTTATATTGTACATATGACATGAAAAACATGTTTAGATCAGTTTAAGAATGGAATTTTTGCTTTTAAACACTTAGAGACGTGAAACCTAGTTAAGGCAGCCATTGAAGACCTTGCCCATGGCAGGTCTGAATCGACTTCCTCAAAGCTTGATTTGGCTTATCAAGGCTTAAAGTAGACATTATGAGCATGTTAAAAATACTTAGCCGCGACCAAAAATCATAAGAAATGGACCCCATATGGTGACTTGCAGGTTACGGGTTTGGGAGCCAAACCCCTAAACTCTGTGTTAAATCCATTTTCACGAATGGGGAATAAAACCTCAGGAATAGAGGATCAAAACAAGCCAAATTTCATGAAAAACCATCAAGAAATAAGCGTTAACCATGGAGTTACAGTTCTGGTTATCATGGCTTAAACCGAGTGTTTAAGCCATATTCGAAGCCTCAAATTAATGCCAAGTTGGTCGTTTGTTCATTAGGAACATTTTGCAATCAAAACAGTAAGGATCCATGGATCCAAACTGCACGAAATAGAGAAAAAAGGAAGGCTGCAAGTAGGGTTTTCAGTCGAGTCTCGTGGGGAAGACGAAGACGAGTCAACTCGTTTTTAACAATAGGGCTGGGTCGTCTCGGACAGGTGGCAGCCTCTGGGCTTGCCACCGATTAAATGCAACGACGCCGTTTTGAGTGTCGGTTTAAATTAAGTGAGACCTAGGGCTGACGTCATGATGACGTCAGCCACATGTAATAAACCGAATAGACCGGTTGGGTTACCACTGAACCAGACCGGTTCACTTATATTTGGACCAAACCCTCTGGTTTTCTGTTTTAATTAAAATGAAATAAACCAATACTTTTGGTTATTACGGATTGACCCCTGGGCTTCAGAAAAATTATACTGAGGAAAAATTTATGCATTTAGACCCCTGGAAAAATAATTAAATAATTAAATAATTAATTTAATTATTTAATAAATAAGGTAAAAATTACTATTTTACCCTTGGGTCATAAATGGGGCAAACGGAGTCCAAATTAAACATATGAATAGTGTATTTTTTCTATTTTGGACATTCTGAGACTAATGGTAGGGTCCGTTTTACGAGACGGGGCCCAAAAAAATAAATACACGTAAAGGGGTAAATGACCAAAATACCCCTTGACCAAAATTTACAAGTTATTAGTATATTCTTACTATCTTGGACCTTCTGAGTCCAATGGTGAGGTCCACAACACGAAACGGGGTCCCGAAAAATAAAGACACGTAAAGGGGTAAAAAGACCAAAATACCCCTGGTACCCCTAAAGCCAAAATGAAATCAGAGAAGGTCTAAATTGACTTTCCTTGACATCCCGGACTCAATAATGGAGTCCAAATTACGAAACGAAGTATAAAAAAATATGACACGTAAAATGATAAATGACCATTTTGCCCTTTTACATATAACAGTCTAAATTAAATGTTAGGAAAGCCTAAACCGACTTTCTTCGACACTCCGGACTCAATGGTAGAGTCTATTCGACCAAAAGAAATGTCTAAAATAAAAAGACATAAAATTTGATGAATAGCATCTGTTAGATGACTATGAACTGAAATGATGCCAAAGTACTAATACTAAGGCAAGTACGAGAAACGAAATACGAAAAGACACGACACGTAAACATGTCAAATAAGTAACTTTAAATTAAAGTTAATGGAACTCCCAAAAGAGTATAAATTGAAATAAATTCAATTTCTAACACGTTAAATTATGTCATAGGTTACAAGTACGAATTAAATTAAGTACCTATGAAATTGTGAAATCGTTTTAGGATCTAATACGGTTTAAGCATAAGTTAAGGAATATCGAAATGACATTACAATGAATGTGAAGTTGATGAGGTGTTTATGAATTGTTCTTAGGAACTACCAGGAAAGTGGGAAAGCGCACTTTAGCACTAACCCTAAAGAATCAAGGTGAGTAACCCTGTGTTTGAATTGGAGATTTAACTCCATGGATTTGAAAAGTTTTAAGTTCAAAGATGTGAAGTATTTGAAGTTTCAAATTCAGTATTTACGTGATGCAGCTTTTAATTGTATTGTTTTATAACTCTATATGACATGCTCAGTGATTGGTATTTATCATAGTTTTCTTAAAACATATTTCAGCATGTCTAAAGTTTTAAATGCCAAATTATGTTAAATATCCTGAATTTGATTATTATAAGTATTTGAAGCCCTATTGTAGAATTATACATTTCATGTTTTAAATATTCATGAAGTATCTATTGAAGAAGTTATGTGATAAATGTTTTATACATTTCATGTTTTAAATATTCATGAAAGTATCTATTGAAGAAGTTATGTGACAAATGTTTTACAAGATAAACGGTACTAAGTACCACCCCATGTGACGTTGAAATCCTTCTGGATTCAACAGTAAATGCCCGGTAGCAGGATCTAATCCCCCAGGCAAATGAGATCGACAGTATTGACAGAAAAATGGGAGTCTAGTTCGAAACAGATTCCACCTAATTAAAGAGAAAAGATGACAAGTGATTTTGGAAATGGAAGCAGGTTTTACCCTCATTTTCAAATACATATTGATGTGATTTAAGTTATATACTTATCCGATGAAGTACGAGTTTCACTTGGATATCTTAAATGTTTCCAAGTTATTTGAAATGCATATATTTTGAGTTATATACTCTATTTATCGAAGTACGAGTTTAGCTTGAATACTTTAAATGTTCAAAGCTATTTATTTGAAATGCATATGTTTTGAGTTATATACTCTATTTTACGAAGTACGAGCTTAGCTTGAATACTTTAAATGTTTCAAAGCTATTTATTTGAAATGCATATGTTCCGAGTTATACACTCCATTTGACAAGTATAAGTATAGCTTGAATACTTAAAATGTTTCAAAGCTATTTGTTTTAAAAATGCATGTACGTTGTATTCTAAATTGTATAAGCAATTGGCAGTGAATGTTTTACAACTCTTATGTACTAAAAACCACTGCTAATTGAAAACCCCATGACGAGCACTGGAATTGCTCACAAGCTTAGATTAGCTTACCCGGACTTTGTTCGGACCCCCCTTTCAGGTGATGCAGCAGACAGGGTCTTAAGGACATCGACGATGAGTCTGGCTGTTTTTGGAAGGATGTGTTTAAGTAGTTTCTTTTGAAAAACCTATGAACATATGTAGTATGGTTTGTATAAATAGACAACGTAAGAATGTGTAATAGGCCCTCAGGGCAACCGAATATGTATTGTATTAATGGATGAAGTCTTTAAGTTTTAGTTATACTCTGAATGTGTAACCATGTATGCTATGTATGGAAAATCAGTATCGGACGGATGTGCATAATTTAAAATGAGAAAAGAAAAGAAAAAGTTTTTCACGCTTCCGCAAAACATGTGTAGCACATCTATTCGATACCGCTGCAGATGCGAGCCTTGTCTCGGGGCCTTCGAGTCTCGGGGCGGCGATCGCGATCCGATAATCCGCAGAGGGTGGGTTTCGGGTCGTGACAAAATCTATAAAACAGTAGCTAAATAAAGCAGGAAAATTTTTAAAAAGTTTTTGAATACTGGCCTTTGAACAGTGGTCTCTTCACTGTTGAGCTCGAGCAGGAGCTTCAAGGGTTGGATTTGGGTCCCCTCTCAGTCGTGCAGCCCCTCAGTTCCAGTCTCTAGCTTCTTCTAAGCTCCTTCAATGGATTCCCACAACTCAAGCTTTCTCTCTCTAACTTCCTCTCTCTAACCCACTTTCTCTCTCTAACTTCCTCTCTACAGTTCTGATCTTTCCTCCATGCATATATGGAGATTGTATATCAATAATCAGATTTCTTTTCTTGATGTTTCATCTCCCCCAAGTGCATGATGGGTTTGCATGCAATTTGGTTGGGAGGAGATGTAATCATGGTGGGATAGGCATGATGGGCTATAGCATAGGGTGATGCATGCTGATGTGTTGCATGCTTGGTTATTGGTCACTTTGGGGAGAGGCCAAATCTGATTGCCATTTAAATATATATCTTTGCATATATATGCACAAAGGTGCTTTTAGCTTAGTTGGTAAATTTTTGGTAACCCAAATTCTGCCTAGGTTGGTCAAGGGATCAAATCCTCTTGGCCACATTTTTGGTCTTTTTCCCATATTTCGGGCTTAGGCCCTGTTTGGCTGCGCATGAATGCAGTTTCACTGTTTCCTTCCTAACTTTCAATCTGTAACTTATTTTTTTGACGCGGTTTCTTCCGGTCAACTCCTAGTTAGGTTAGCTTCAGTGTCTAAGGGTTCAGTGACAGTAATCAGTTTCTCAGATTTTTTTAATATTTGCTAACATGGGTTTGGTCAGTGTTAAACAGTTGATTTTAAACAGTTAAATGCCAGATCAGATTTCAAAAAGAGTTTTTCATTACATAATTTAATAATTAAGTCTGGGGTGTTACATAGGGCAACACTGGGGAAGAAACGGGAAGAAGATGAACAGTGACGGTTCGGGTCAGAACCCGACCCGTCGTATAAAACAATTAAGTGGAACGACGGCGTTTCAATATGTTTTTAAATTTAATAAACGATAGGGCTGACGTCATCATGACGTCAGCAACACGTATAAAAAAAATAGCTAAACCGGTTGGTTTACGACCAGACCGGACCGGTTCACTTAGGGTTGGACCAAACCCACTGGTTCTCTATATTATTTAAAATTAAATAAACCAAAGCTTTTGTTATTTACGGATTGACCCCAGAATTTCTAAGAAATTCTACTGTGGCCCAACTGAGGGAAATTTTATGCAATTAGACCCCTGGAAAAATAATTAAATAATAAATTTAATTATTTAATAAATAAAGTTAAATTACTATTTTGCCCCTGGGTCATAAATAGAGCAAATGAAATCCAAATTGAACAAATGAATAGTGAATTTTAACTATTTTGGATATTCTGAGACTAATGGTAGGGTCCGTTTTACTAGACGGGGCTCAAAAAATATAGATACATAAAGGGGTAAATGACCAAATTACCCCTTGTCCAAAATAAACAAATTATTAGTGTATTCTTACTATCTCAAACCTTCTGAGTCCAATGGTGAGGTCCAAATTACGAAACGAAGTACGAAAATATGACACGTAAAACGATAAATATCCATTTTGCCCTTTTATATACAAAAGTTCAAATTAAATTTTAGGAAAGCCTAAACTGACTTTCTTCGACGCTCTGGACTCAATGGTAGATTCTATTCGACCAAAAGAAATATCTAAAATAAAAAGACATAAAATTTGTTGAATAGCATCTGTCAGAGGACTATAGATTAAAGTAATGCCAAAGTACTAATCTACGGCGTATACGAGGACATGAATTACGAAAACACACGACAACGCATCAGCCTTAGAATAAAATTTCTAACTCATAAATTGTTCTTAGGTGATAATTATGGAAGCACAACCACAGAAGTTCACAATCATGAACAAGGCCCAAAGGGCTAAGGATCCGAAACAACAAGCCTTTATGCAAGGCCTGTTATGGCAGCAAAAGGTGATTGAGAGGAACATAAGAATTGCCAAATGCACTGAGGTGATTTCAGTCAGGCCTTTTATGCACAAATCGCCCACAAAGGCGATGATTGTCGAAGCTAAGCTAAAAAAACAAGAAGATACTGAGACTCTGAATGAGTGGATTCAAAGGTAATCTTTAGTTATCATGAAAAACACTTAGAAAGTAATATAGTTTGACTCAGGTTGAAATTCGAATTCAAATTACACCGTCTAAGATTAGAACTAAGGTAATTTAAATTCATGTGAGATTTATGAAATGTTTATAAATTGTCTAGGATAAGAAGGAGTAGGAAGAAGAGTAAAGCTTCTTAATAAGGCCAGGTTAACGCACGAGGTAAGTAACCCTACATTCGAAGTGGAGATTTAACTTCACGGATTTCAAAAAAGTTTTGAGTTCAAGTCATGAAAAGTATTTGAATATCGAATTTAGTTTTCATATGCCTTCTGTTTTAAATTACTCTGCTCAGATAACAGATTTACTTACAGTTTCTTTTTATGCCTTAGCATAATTGAGTTTTTATTAAATTGCAAAATCTTTGAGATATATTCTGAATTCGTATATTCTGAGAATTGAAAGTCCTATTATAAAGTTATATACTTTGTGTTGAATACTCTTAAATAGTATTTATAAGAAGAAGTCATGAGATAAAAGTAGTTTCTTGAAATACAAGATAACTGTGCATAAGCACGAGATAGGGTATTGGGGTTCGCAAGGGACTCCATTATCCTGTGGAGCCGACAAGCTTTTGGGTTCTACGGAATTCAATGGATTGTCAAATGCCTGGTAGCAGGATTAATCCCACAGGCAAAGAGATATCTCGATAAGAGTAAAAAGGGAGTCTGGTTCGAAACAGATTCCAAGAGCAAAAGTGAGAAGAAAAGATATTTGAAAATGAAAGCAGATTTTAACCCTCATTTTCATATTTACATGTTTGAGTTCACATATACTCTATTTAAAGAAGAACACATTTTTAGCTTGAACACTTTACATGTTTCAGAGTTATGAGTTTTATGGAATGCATATATTTTGTATTCAGAGTTACAAGTGTTATATGGAAAAGCATATGTTAGCTTGAATGTTTTAAATGTTTCAAAGCTATGAGTTTTATGAATGCATATATTCTGTGTTCAAAAGATATGAACAATTGACAGTGATTGATTTATAAACTTTTATGAACTAAAACCACTGTTAATTGAAAATCCCATGATGAATGTTGGAATTGCTCACAAGCTTAGATTAGCTTACCCGGACTTTGATCGGATCCCCCTTTCAGGTGACTAACAGCAGTCGAGTTTTGAAAACGGTGAATCTGCTGGCTTATGGAGATATGATTAGATGGTTCCTTTTTGGAGTTATGTAAAGTTTATTGGCACTTATGTTAAGATACAGTACGACAATATGTATAAACCCTACAGGGTAACTAATGTTGATGGTGGTATGATATAAGTCTGTAATATTTAGTTATACTCTGAATGTGTAACCATGTATGCTATGTAAGAGCGGTAGTATCGGACGGATGTGCGTAAATTTAAATAAGAAAAGAAAAGAAAAAGCTTTTCACGCTTCCACAAAACGTATGTCGCACATCTATTCGATACCACTGCTTATGTGAGCCTTTGCCCAAGGGTCCTCGCGCCTAAGGGTGGCGGTCGCGATGCGAGAGCCGCACAGGGTGGGTTTCGGGTCGTGACATGGAACCCTTCCTGAAGCTAAGAGCTAAACAAATAGTACAAAATAAAACAAACAACAACAGACAAGAACTAGAAAGATACGACTTGGCAAACCTCAAACATGTTGAAGGAGCTTGTAGGAACTAGATGGAGTGATTCCTTTAATGGTGCAAAGTCTTCCACAAATTGTACTCTGAACTTGAGTAATGATGCCTTGGGGGGATTGGTTCTGGCTGGACAAGATCTACAGTTCCTTTCCCTTTATAAAACGTAAACCATACAAGCGATGGTGTGCATCCCAATGAAACGACCCAACGAAGCCCCAGCAAAGGTAATAGAAGCCAATTTTGAAAGTTTAATCGCCCACCATGCCCGGAAAAGGTCAAACCACAACCAAACTAGCTCACGCAGCTCTAAAGTTATGATATATGTCTTCAAACTTACAAAACACAATTCGGATGCCCACTTTCCAACTTACGCCAAAAAGAAGGGACTCAAGTACCAAAACGGCCGCTTTTGGCCATTTGACAGCCCAAAATGCCCGAAAAATGTCAAATAATAACCAAACTAGCCCTCACATCCCTCTATAGCTGTAATACAAGTCCTCAAAGTTGGGGAACACAATTTTGATTTTGGTTGGCAATTTAAGCCAAAACGAGGGACTTAAGAATCGAAACGACATGTTTTGCCCCGTTGAACGCCAAAAATGCCTAGAAATGGTCAAACCAGCACCAAAACGATGCACACACCTCAAGACAAATAAAAAAAATGTGTTCAAACTTACGAAACACAATTCATTCCCAGTTTGCAACTTATGCAAAACAAAAAGGGATTTAAGTGACAAAATTGGCCCTTTCTGACCGTTTGACCACCCATAATGCCCGAAAAATGTCAATCCACAAACAAACTAGCTCGCACACCTGAAATGTTGAACCTCAAAACTTGCGGAACAAAATTCACACGCTCAATTTGCAACTTATGCAAAAACAAGGACTGAAGTGCCCACGCGGAACCCTTTTGAAAGTTTTTCTTTGAAAGGTAAATGTATATTAAAGAAGGGGAAAGGAAACAACAAACTAGAGGACAAACCTCAATACAGCCAAGGGAGGGAAAAACTTCTACCGACAAAAGGAACCCATCCTGAAGCTAAGAGCTAAACAAATAGAACAAAATAAAACAAACGACAACAGACAAGAACTAGAAAGATACGACTTGGCAGACCCCAAACATGTTGAAGGAGCTTGTAGGAACTAGATGGAGTGATTCCTTTAATGGTGCAAAGTCTTCCGCGAATCGTACTCTGAACATGAGTAATGATGCCTTGGGGGGATTGATTCTGGTTGGAGAACACCTAGAGTTCCCTTCCCTCTATAAAACGTAAACCATACAAGCGATGGTGTGCTTCCCAATGGAACGAGCCAACGAAGCCCTCGCACAGGTAATAGAAGCCAATTTGGAAAGTTTAATCTCCCACCATGCCCGGAAAAGGTCAAACCACAACCAAACTAGCCCACACAGCTCTAAAGTTATGACACATGTCTTCAAACTTACAAAACACAATTCGGATGCCCACATTCCTACTTACGCCAAAAAGAAGGGACTCAAGTGCCAAAACGGCCGCTTTTGGCCATTTGACAGCCCAAAATGCCCGAAAAATGTAAAATAATAACCAAACTAGCTCCCACACCTCTCTATAGCTGTAATACAAGTCCTCAATGTTGTGGAACACAATTTTGATTTTGGTTGGCAATTTAAGCCAAAACGAGGGACTTGGGAATCGAAACGACATGTTTTGCCCCGTTGAACGCCAAAAATGCCTAGAAATGGTCAAACCAGCACCAAAACGACTCACACACCTCAAGACGAATAAAATACAAGTGTCAAACTTACGAAACACAATTCATTCCCAGTTTGCAACTTATGCAAAACAAAAAGGGATTTAAGTGACAAAATTGGCCCTGTTTGACTGTTTGACCACCCATAATGCCCGGAAAATGTCAATCCACAAACAAACTTGCCCGCACACCTGAAATGTTGAACCTCAAAACTTGCGGAAAAAAATTCACACGCTCGATTTGCAACTTATGCAAAAACAAGGACTGAAGTGCCCACGCGAAACCCTTTTGAAAGTTTTTTTTTGAAACGTAAATGTATATTAAAGAAGGGGAAAGGAAACAACAAACTAGAGGACAAACCTCAATACAGCCAAGGGAGGGAAAAACTTCTACCGACGAAGGGAACCCATCCCGAAGCTAAGAGCTAAACAAATAAAACAAACAACAACAGACAAGAACTAGAAAGATACGACTTGGTAGACCCCAAACATGTTGAAGGAGCTTGTTGGAACTAGATGGAGTGATTCCTTTAATGGTGCAAAGTCTTTTGCGAATCATACTCTGAACTTGAGTAATGATGCCTTAGGGGGATTGGTTCTAGTTGGAGAAGACCTAGAGTTCCTTTACCTCAATAAAACGTAAACCATACAAGCTATGGTGAGCTTCCCAATGGAACAAGCCAACGAAGCCCCCGCATAGGTAATAGAAGCCGATTTTGAAAGTTTAAATGCCCACCATGCCCGGAAAAGATCAAACCACAACCAAACTAGCTCACACAGCTCTAAAGTTCTGATACATGTCCTCAAACTTACAAAACACAATTTGGATGCCCACTTCGCAACTTATGCCAAAAAGAAGGGACTCAAGTGCAAAAACAGCCACTTTTGGCCGTTTGACAGCCGAAAATGCCCGAAAGATGTCACATAATAACCAAACTATCTCCCACACCTCTCTATAGTTGTAATACAAGTCCTCAAACTTGTGGAACACAATTTTCATTTCGGTTGGCAATTTAAGCCAAAAGAGGGACTTGAGAATCGAAACGACCTGTTTTGCCCCGTTGAATGCCAAAAATGCCCAGAAATGGTCAAACCAACACCAAAAATGGCTCACACACCTCAAGACAAATAAAATACAAGTGTTCAAACTTACGAAACACAATTCATTCCCAGTTTGCAACTTATGCAAAACAAAAAGGGAGTTAAGGGACAAAATTGTCCCTTTTTGACCGTTTGACCACCCACAATGCCCGGAACACGTCAATCCACAAACAAACTATCTCGCACACCTCAAATGTGTATACTCAAAACTTGCGAAACAAAATTCACGTGCTCGATTTGCAACTTAGGCAAAAAAAAAAGGACTTAAGTTCCCAAACGGACCCCTTTTGAATGTTTAGTTTTTTTTTTAAAAGGTAAATGTATATTAAAGAAGAAGAAATAAAACAACAAACTAGAGGACAAACCTCAATAGAGCCAAGAGAGGGAATAACTTCTACTGGTAGATGAAACCTGTCACGACCCGAAACCCACCCTATGCGGATCCCGAGGACGTGATGCCAGTTGGCCACCTTGTCAGTTTTTCCCACCCGACAATGCGACCAACCAAAGACAACTTTACAATGAATTGCATTCTAAATGTAGGGTCAAAACAGCGGAATTAAAATCTTTTTCAATTAAGAATGCAACTCATCCAAACACATCAGAGCACGTCTAGAATCAGTCATCGAATATCTCTAAAGCATAATATACATGCTCCAATGCAACCATTCTATATCAATGAATTACTTAAAGCGGAAGTCACACCATGAAAGTTCAGTTAATTAAACTCATCTCCAATGATCAACAATCATAATGTCTCCAAGTACCACTTAATCATAATGATCTGACATACTAGGCTAACCTCATCACTAATGATGTAACATTATAATGCATAACTTTAAAGTTAACCTTACAGTGTTCACGTTCGATCTTTAACTTGGAGTTTATATCGTCATTGTCGTTCATTGTGCATCACTAGTTCCACTAGTTATCTCATTGCATTTCATCCCACATGATGTCACCTGAAAAATGTTAAGTAAATGGAATGAGCTTAAACAAGCTCAGTAAGTAAATTCCTAGCTTTGCCATGGGTCAGAGTCAGTTCACAAGAAGGGTAGACGAAAGGGATAACAGATAACCAATAGTCAAATGAGCAACAAGAAATATGTCACGACCCGAAACCCACCCTATGCGGATCTCGTGTCGCGGGGCCGACCCGAAAGCCGTCCCTACTTTTTCCATTCCTGTATCATAGTACTAATATGCAAAGTACTAAAACCTCAAAACAATAACAGCGGAAGTCTTATCAGTAATAATACATCAGCGGAAGTCTTTCAATACACAATGTTAGCGAAAATCTTTACAATACATAATATGGTTCTACATAAACAAAATAAGAACCAAACATGACCAGCACCCGAGGGTGGTGAATACATGGGAGAACTAAAACATAAACTGATCCATTTCCTTAAATGTCCTTCTACGTCTTTAGACTCCTACCGGGGTCTCGCGGCATCAGTACCTGAAATGGGGGTGAGGAGGGTGGAATGAGCTACAAGAGCCCAGCAAGTAAATACAGATCTCCGACACTGGTATCGAGGATCATAAAAGAATATGAATCCAAGAATAAGGATATGATAGCCAATCATAAGAAATAAGATGCTATGATAGCCAATGGGCACAGTTGCCATAAAGGCCAATAAACAATAGAACACAATGTACAATTAGGAGTAAGGGACATAACATCAACATGAAACACTTAACATGTGAACAGTGGCAAATGAACAGTAGGTTCACAATGTGTAATCAGTAGGAATGGCATAACAATGTTCTGGAATTCTCAACGATAATACAATAACAAGAAAGTACTGCCATTATAATTGATCACAATAAATCAATCAAGGAATATCTCGCAATACAAGATAATCACAAGAACAATGTAACTCAACAATTTTAGTTGAGCAATCATATAAGAGATGCTTTTGTTCTGTGTCAGGGCTTGATATGCCCTCGGTCCTTGGGGGCCCGGTTTACCCCCTTCAGTGCATTCCAGTGTATGGCCATATGTCCGTTCACGGACTCGACCCGAAGGTCTTCAGTGTATTTAAAAGCATCGGATGGATATTGTGACTGAGCACAACTCCAGTATACATAAACATTTCATGATCATAAATGATTCCATAAGAGTATATAAAATGGAATATCATCAGTCAATGGAAACATAACAATAGGCATTTGAAAGTACGGTTCAACATGATAACAATGGTACAACAATAAATCAATGTCCACCAGATAGAACAATATCACATTGTGGAGACAATAACATCAGATACGCTCAGGAGTACAATTTTGGCAGTAAAAGAATGAACTTGGCTTGATAACACCACATGGAAGAGAAAGGGTATCTACTTACCTCTAATGCATTGCTAAATCAGTCTCCTGTAAGTTTTCCTTTTCCCGTTGAGTTCCCTATATATCAATAAATACATTTCAGAATAATTTCTATTCACCAACTTCTATGCCTTGCTATGATCAGTATTTCTAATACTTATTTAGAATTTTATATGTCTGTTGTTCTCGGAACCTCTTTTCATAATTTTGACATTACCAATGGATTCGGAAGGTTCAGAATAATAAAAATTCACTAATTATTTAATTCAATCGGAGTCCATTTGACTCACCTATGAAGCAGGGGTATTTTGGTCATTTTTACAAGTCGTAACTTTTCGGGACTCCGTCTCGTGAAACGGACCTCACCATTGGACTCAGAGCATGCGAGATAATAAAAATTGACTATTCATTTGCCCTATTTGGACCTCGTTTGACCCACTTTTGAGTCAGGGATATTTTTGTAAAATTTACATTTTTCTGTTGGGCCTTAGTGGAATTATTCAAAACATTTGGGGTCATAATATAAATAGCCAGAGTTGCGGTCTGAACCATTGGGTTTACTGACTAGAAACCCTAATCGGTTCGGTTCTTCACTGAACCAAACGGTTCAGTTAAATTTAGAGAACCGGATTAACATATCCAATTTTCTCACTTTATCCACGGTTTGGACAACTCCAACCCAATTCCAATCCCTTATACCCGTGACCAAACAAGCCCAATTAATTTTAATTTCACATTCAAAACGACACAGTGTTGGACCTGTATTGCGGTCGGTCGGATCTCAACCCGACCCGACCCAGACCCGATCTCATCCTGACCCGAAGAAGCCCCCGATACTCCGGTTGTCTTCTCCGGTGGGGTTTTCCGGCCACGGTCGCCGGAATAGCGAATTTCCTCACGGATCTTAGCGATTTCACGTCCAAAATTTACTGTTTTCGTTCCAAATGAAATCTAACATTGTAAGGAACCTTTTAGGACCGGTTTTAACCTCCAACACCACCGGTTTCACGCACCCATTTCCAGTTTCCGGCGTTGCACCAGTGAGGGGATAACTGGCCACAGAATGGCCATTTCTTGACCATTTAAGCTGATTCGAAGTGCATTGGGTCCCTAGAGTCTTTTCCTATCCATCCTATGGTTCAGTTTTCCACTTGGGTTCGCCTATTTTAAGCCACCATTTCAACCGAAACCCAGTTTTGGTTTTTTCTTGTTTTTCTTTTCTATTTCGGATTCTACCAATTCAGTCCTGAATTCTATGATAACAGGGATGATAACAGGGAGTAAAACTAATGAAGTGAAGATGAAATAGGTTACCTATTTTAGTTGCTGATTTCCTTCAACTGCTTCAATCGGTTCTCTCTCTCTCTAACTTCTTGCGATTCAGTTTTATTTCTCTATTCCCATCCTCTTTCCCTTTAATTCTTTCAACCGCTTCCTCAGTCGGTGGCTTTTGCCACCTATAGCCACGGTGGCAGCACACACATGCACACAAGACACCTCACACACATAGCTTTCTCTCTCTCTCACCTCCTCACACGTTGCACCCTAGCCCTCTCTTGCCGATTCCCACTCGGTGGCTTTGCCACCTCCTCATCATGCAAGGCCCACTTTACATACCTATTATATATATATATATATATATATATGCAACCGTATACACATATATACATATATAAATAATATTGTATTATAATATATATATATATATATATATCATCCAACCGTATATATATATAATATTCATAATCATTTAGATTTACAATAAAAATTTATGCATCGACATTCACTTGCACGTTTTTCAATAAACTCGGCTTCCGGTGCAACGGCACCCGGACACCCGTGATTGTTTGCTTCTCGTACCTATGCATCGTAATTAAACAATACAGTCTATTACGCATCCACTTTTATTTATGTCATTTCACGGCTTATAATTCGGGATTACATTTTATAGCCCGGTCCAGCCCGGTGCACATGCTATATCCCGGGTCGGGATATTACAAAATACATAGCCAGTCACCAAGATGTGTAACAATGACCCGAGGGTCCAAAAGGCTTATCCCAAAATAAGAGATAAAAAGATAGTAATAATGAATCCAACAACCGGGATCTAGCCAATCATGATAATCTACTGCCACAACAAATACGATAGCCAATCAAAAGTATGACATGCTTGCATAGAATATGAACATCCAACGAGTACCAACGATATATCATCATCGAGTAAAGTATAACATGATCGTAATAATATGATCATTCACAGGGCATAGAATATGATCATTCAATGAATACCAATGAGATATCATCATCGAATACTAACAACCTAGAATGCGTGAATCACCCGGGGCACGGCATACCCTATAATATCCCGACCTGGGATACGTCACGTATACCGAGGTAAGTCGGTTAAAACATGTAACTTGAACGGTAAGATATGTATATCATGGTATTTCATAGAAATGTATGACTGGAAACTGTAAATGATGGAAATGAATGACCAAGGCTGGGTAACACCTGAGCACCCCAGGACATGGCATCGTAATGCGTGCATACACGTATTCCCATGCATACATGCATGAACATAGGTGAGTAGCTCGATTAAAATGAATGTATGTAAATATGATTAAAAATGAATTTATACCCCTACACATGAATATGTGTATGTGTAATAATAAAAAGGAAAAGAAAAGAAGCAAAGGAAAACTGCCCTTGGGCAGTATATAGGTGCAGTGTATGTGGGTGTGTGTGTGTCGGTTGGGTGAAGAGTGTGTGTGTGATGTATATAATATGATATATGTATATATGTGTGTATCACAAGTCTCCCAAGCCATTAAATGCAAAGTTGCATTTGGCAGAGGGAACACCAGAATATAAGTCAAGAAAAGGGGCCATAGAAGGGGGAGTAACCGAGAGAGAGAAAGAGAGAAGGAAGAGAGGCGATGGAATCTCTCTCTTTATATATGTACATACGGGAGTGAGTTGAGAGACAAAAAGAAACTGAGACTGAGAAGAGCATTGGCAAGGAACTCAGGAGTAGAAACAGAAAGGTTTGGAGGGTCACAGTGAGCTAAAATCCGAAAACCCAGGTAAGTAATTTAAGTTCTGTTTTTACGATTTAGAGCATGAAGCTTATATATATTGGTAAGGTCTAAATCAGCATGAAACATGGAACTAAATGCAAAAAGAATGATAGGAAAAGGTTAAGAAACCAAAGAGAAATTCACAGTTGCAGGTTTGTAGAGAATAATCGGACACTTGACATTTCATGCATTAAACTTTGTTTAAATGACCCTATGAAGTGCATAAAACCATTAGAAACAAATAGGGGTCAAAACAGTTGGGAAACAAGCATGAAATAGAGAAAGTACAGTTGGCCGGAGCCACTGTTTTTCTCTATTTCGTGAGGGATTAGTGGGTCAAGTTGAAATCTAAGTTTATAAATGAGATCTACATGAAAAATGGAAGGAAATGGCATTTTAAATGGGTGAAAACTGACTGAAATTTAGTGACAGTCGCCGGAGAAGACGACTGTTCACCACCGGAACCCTACCGGAGTGACGGGGAAGATGACCAAAATGTCGTGAGGCTATCGGGTTAAAATTAGACCGGATCCGGGTTCGGATCGGGTCGGGACCTAACCGGTAATAAATGGGTAAGTGATATTGTGTCGTTTTGTTTTGAATTTAAATGGATTGGGCTTGTTTGGTTACATGGATAGGAAATGTTAGAATTGGGTTTGGCCTTATTCCAACCACGGATAAGGTAAGAACCAGGATATTGGAATCCGGTTCTTTGAAATAGACTGAACCGTTTGGTTCAGTAAGGGGGCAGACCGGTTTAGGGTTTCTGGTTCTGAACCAACTGGTTCAGACCACAGCTTTTGGAAATTTTGAACCGGCCCCAAATGTTTTACGAAATTCCATTAAGGCCCAAACAGGAAAATTAATAAAATATTAATTTTTACAAAAATGCCCTATTTCAAATATGGGTCAAACGAAGTCCAAACGATACAAATAAATAGTCAAAACTTATTATCTTGGATGTTCTGAGTCCAGTGGTGGGGTCCATTTTACGAGACAGGACCCCGAAGGATAAATACCGTAAAAGTGCAAAATGACCATTTTGCCCTTTTTAGTACAAAAGTACAAATGGAATTCCGCGAAAGCCTAAACCGACTTTCTTCGGCGTTCCGGACTCAATGGTAAAGTCTAAATTAGTATTTGAAATACTTATGATAGAAAGGCATAAAATTTGATGAATAGAATTTATTCTAAAACGTATTCACTGATATATAGGGAACTCGAAAGGCAAGGGTACACTCACAGATTCCTGATCTAGAATCACGATAGAGGTAAGTGGATCACTCTCTCTTACATGTGGTGTTTCCACAAGCCAAGTTATTCTTTTACTACCAAACTCGAACTCTTGAATGTATTGATATCCTTGTGTTCCACATTTCGATATTTTCCTATCTGATGGACATTTGATTGACTGATGTATCATTGTTATCATGTTTCACTGTGCTTTGAAAGCACACATGTTATTGCTATCCACAATGTGATATTGTTCTATCTTGTGGACGTTGATTGACTGCTATATCATTGTTATCATGTTGAACCATGCCTTGAAAGGCCTACTGTTGTATCCTCATTGAATGAATGATATTCCATTTTTATATTCTATGGAATTACTTATGATCATGACATGTTTATGAACACGGGAATTGTGCTCAGTCACAACACCCATCTGATGCTATCTGATTGAATGGGACCTACGGGTCTAGTCCGTGAATGGACAAATGGCAATTCATTGGAATTTACTGGGGGGTATGCCGGGCCCCAAAAGATCGAGGGTCTGCCGAGCCCTGACACAGAATAACAGCATCTTTTATGATTGACAGAACTTGATTGTTGAATGGCATTATTCCTTATGATTCTTCAAGTCTCGAAGGACTTGCATTGATTGATTTGATTGTGATCGGTTCATTGTGGCAGTACTTCATTGTTGTTATATTATCATTTCACACCAATACTTCTGATTGTGTATTGTGATTACTTTTCATTGGCCCTCGTGGCAATTGTTTCCATTGGCCCTCATGGTAATTATTTTCATTAGCTATCACAGCATCTCCTTCCTTATGATTGGCTATCATTATCTTATTCATGGATTCATATTGATCATCGATACCAGTGTTAGAGATCTGTTTTACTTACTGAGCTTTGTAGCTCATTCCACCCCACTTACCCCCCATTTCAGGTGATGACGCTGCGAGACCCCAGTACGAGGCTGAGAGCGTAGGGGGACATTTTGAAGTACTGTACCAGTCTATGTTAGTTCTCCCATGTATTCACCACCCCCGGGTGCTGGTTACGTTTAGTTCTCATTTTGTCTTGTGTAAAACTATGTCATGTATTTAATAGACTTCCGCTGGATTACTGTAATTGATAAAGACTTCCGCTATTCATTGTTTAAAATTTTTAGTACATTGCATATTAGTACTATGATACAGAAATGGAAAAAGTAGGGACGGCCTTCGGGTCGGCCCCGCGACATGAGATCCGCATAGGGTGGGTTTCGGGTCGTGACATACCTCACTGGAACGCACATTCAGTCTCGCCTCATTATCCTGGGCTTACTGAATAGCGCTAGAGCTCTTTTCTCTACAAGTCCAGAAGGACATACAAAACCCCAAAGGGTCTTTCCCCCACGCAATCTGTGAATAGATGGGCCATTGTGACTGAGCACAACCCCGGGTACGTACCAAATATCATGACCAATAAAATTCCACACAGGATGTACAACCGTACAACGCAATTGATATCACAATCAACAAAACACAAAGTGTGTGTAATAACAAGATTTCTAGGTCATGGTATGATAGTGCAATGATGCTCAAATATCAATGATCAATCTCACAACGATGTAAGCAAGCAAGTCAAATCCAAAGATCAGGCATAACCAATAACCACAAGTCGATTGGCTCAAATCAAGTACATCAGGTAGTGATAGAGTACAAATTTGGCAGCATGTAGAAATGAATGTGACTGGCTGGGAATAACCACACAACAAAGTTCAGATTTACTTACCTCGGTTTCTTAGTGTCATATTCTCCATTTACAAATACTCTGATGATCTCCAGATACTTCAGGCGTATCCTTGCATAGCCTGAATAATCATCATTAATTTCAGACAGATCAGAATTCATTCATTCATGTCTTATTCATTATCATAGGAGTCTATCAGATGGCCTAATTAAGTTCATTGGCCTATTACCCACTCATTGAGTTTCAACTTATTTTATTAAATTCCTTAAATAGGCTTAGCAGCTGTCCGAATAATATTTTAAGTCATTCTGACTCCAGTCATTATCAATTAAGCACTTATTTTTTCTTAGGGGCAAAATGGTAATTTTGTTGTTCTTGCCCCGAACCCTATCATGGTCCCCAGAATAGTCCACATATCGTATATATAAATTTTTGAGTCTTTTGGACTTTATTTGGTATCTGCTTTTGATCATTGGGACTCATTGGTCATTTTTGGTTTTATACGTTGACTGTTCCGGAGTCATATTTAGCCCTTTGATTTTCATAATTATACTTATGACAATTTATTAGATCAGATTGGCCTTTATTCGGCCTCTACTTTGCATTTACCATGCTCAGGGGTACTTTGGTCATTTTACGTTTCATGAGATTCTGACCCCGATTCATCATTTAATCACGTGTACAACTTCACGAGTATCCGGGCTTCTATCGGTATCAGTTTCGTCCCAATTGGACTTCATTTGGGCTTCGTACAGTATCAGGGGTAATTTGGTAATTTCATGCGTCATATTTTTCGGCACTTCAATTCATAAAATGAATCTCACCATTAGGTCCAGAATATCCGGCATAGTTAAATTAGACTATCTTTTATGTTCAATTGGCCCTGGATATCATTAGGGGCAATTCAGTCATTTACAATTTATGTGTTTGTATTTTTCGGGACTTTGGTTCATTAAACGGACCTCACCGTTGAGTCCGAAATGCCCGAAATGGTATGAATACACTATTTATTTATTTTATTTGGACTCCGTTTGACATATTTAATGTCCAGGGGTAAAATAGTAAATTTACCTATTAAATAAAATAAATAAAATAATTATTTTATTAATTAATTATTTTTCAGGGGTTTAAATGCATAAGTTTTTCAGAAACTGGGCCAGTGTACAATTTCACAAAATAGTAGGGGGGTCAAAACTAATTTCAGAAAACATTTGGGGTCAAAATAGAATTTCATAAATTAGGGGTTCAGACCAAATGGTTTTAGGGTTCAACAGTTGAACCGGTCCAAAAACCTCAAGAACCAACCGGTTCACTTAGTCATACAGAACCGGAATACAATATTCTGGTTATCCCCAATTGACCCCTTATCCGTGGTTAGGGTTAAGCCCAATCCTGATTTCAATTTTTAAAGCCCGTAACCAAACAGGCCGAATTCAGTTTTAAATTTAAAACCTTTCAAACCCAAAATGGCGTAGCATCAACATAGTGGCCGTTCCTCAACTCGGCATGACTCGGTCAACTCGACCGAGTCGACTCCGTCTTCCCCATCGAATGCCCCAATGTTGCCCTAATTTCAGGTTCGGTCTTTCTCAATTTCGTTCTATTTTAAGCACGGTTTTCAACAGGTATTGGTTCCAAATGGTTTCTAGAAGTGATGCCAACAATTTGGCATTGGTTTTGAGCTTCGAATCCATGCATGGAGCTTTGTTTCACCCATTATTGTGCAGGTTTTCAGTTCGGTCGTGTGGCCCCATTTCTCAATCAAATCGCACGAGGTTTGGTTCTCTGTGATCCTTGAAACAGGGGCTTCAATTCCTGATTTACAAATTTCAGTTTAGGGGCTTAATTTCGAGTTTGGGTTTCATGGCCGAAAGCAATAGCTTCGGTTTAGAGGGTCTAAACCTGGGTCTCCAAGTCGCGGAGGGTGATATTCGAAATCGTAGAAGGGTCTAGTTCATGTATTGACATGCAGAGGGTTGTTTGGTTGAGGTTGATTCAGACCTGCAACTTGAGGTCCATCCATGGCGGCTTGGTCACAGCTTTGGGTTTCCAAGCCTTACTCGACCCTCTCAGTTATTCCAAAACAATCCTAAGCCTCGCAGTAACTCATATATTCAGTTTATATAGATCACAACTATCAAAACAGTATCAAAGTCTAAACAGAAGATTTTTGCAGTTTTGGGTATTTTACCTTTGGTCGACACTGCTCCACTCATGGTTCAGTTCTGGCTCTTGTGTGTCACCCCAGCGCAGTCGTGCCTCTAGAGTCCTTAGTCCTCCTTGGTGCATCTCCAATGAAGACACACCATGCACACACACCATGGCTCTCACACTAAGGTTCTCTCTCTCTCTCTCTAACATCAGACATGTAGTCATGCCCACAGAAATCTAAGTCTGATTTCTGAATCCATCTTGCCCCACGCAACATACAAAATATATGTATATATATATATATATATTTATTTTATATTTTAAAATTGTTGCATGTATTCCCATTGGTGGGGGTGGTGGCCCAATGAGGGGCTGCCACTTGATTCAACAGATCTGTGTGTGTGTATAGATATATATATATATACATATATAATTATATTTTATATTTATTAGCTGTATGAAATCCCATTGGTGCATTTGGGAAGTAGATTTTGTTAAACTGAGCATATATACATTTTTGTTGCTTAATTCGGCACAAAACTGCTAGTAGCCACTTGGTTAACTTTTTAGGTGCATAAAGCCTTACCTCACTTGGTCAAAGGTTCAAATCCCCTTGGCCTGACTTTTGGCCATTTTTTCAACTTTGTGCTTATGCCTTGTTTGGCTGGCACTTAATTATGTTTCAGCTGTTTCCTTTCTAATTTCTTTTCTGTTGCTCCTTTTTCGAAACGGTTTCTTCCGAGGGTTTTGTATTTCAGTTTAGCTTTGATGTCACAGGCCCCGTGCATTTTATTACTTATTTCAAATTTCTGTATTTAGCTAATTCGAGTTCCGTCAGTGTTAAAACGACATTATCTCACCGAATTAGTTAGGTCCAGGTGTCACACCTTCTTCTCAGACATATTTAATTACTTTGTTGGTCTATCACGACCGCCGAGAGATTATGATTAATTTCCTTAATCATTCCTTAAATCGCTACTAATTAATAATTAGCGAACCAATTATTAATAAATTAGATCGGGATGTTACAGAACCTTTCCCGAAGCTAAGAGCTAAACAAATAGCACAAAATAAAACAAACAACAACAGCCAAGAACTAGAAAGATACGACTTGGCAGACCCCAAACATGTTGAAGGAGCTTGTAGGAACTAGATGGAGTGATTCCTTTAATGGTGCAAAGTCTTCCGCGAATCGTACTCTGAACTTGAGTAATGATGCCTTGGGGGGATTGGTTCTGGTTGGAGAAGACCTAGAGTTCCTTGCCCTCTATAAAACGTAAACCATACAAGCGATGGTGTGCTTCCCAATGGAACGAGCCAATGAAGCCTCCACAAAGGTAATAGAAGCCAATTTTGAAAGTTTAATCGCCCACCATGCCCGGAAAAGGTCAAACCACAACCAAACTAGCTCACACAGCTCTAAAGTTATGATACATGTCTTCAAAATTACAAAACACAATTCGGATGCCCACTTTCCAACTTACGCCAAAAAGAAGGGACTCAAGTGCCAAAACGGTCGCTTTTGGCCATTTGACAGCCGAAAATGCCCGAAAAAGGTCCAATAATAACCAAACTAGCTCCCACATCTCTCTATAGCTGTAATACAAGTCCTCTAACTTGTGGAACACAATTTTGATTTCGGTTGGGAATTTAAGCCAGAACGAGTGACTTGAGAATCGAAACGACATGTTTTGCCCCGTTGAATGCCAAAAATGCCTAGAAATGGTCAAACCAGCAACAAAACGGCTCACACACCTCAAAACAAATAAAATACAAGTGTTCAAACTTACGAAACACAATTCATTCCCTGTTTGCAACTTATGCAAAACAAAAAGGGACTTAAGTGAGAAAATTGGCCCTTTCTGACCGTTCAACCACCCATAATGCCCGAAAAATCTCAATCCACAAACAAACTAGCTCGCACACCTGAAATGTTGAAGCTCAAAACTTGCAGAACAAAATTCACACGCTCGATTTGCAACTTATGCAAAAACAAGGACTGAAGTGCCCAAGCGGAACCCTTTTGAAATTTTTTTTTTGAAAGGTAAATGTATATTAAAGAAGGGGAAAGGAAACGACAAACTAGAGGACAAACCTCAATACAGCCGAGGGAGGGAAAAACTTCTACCGACAAAAGGAACTCATCCCGAAGCTAAGAGCTGAACAAATAGAACAAAATAAAACAAACACCAACAGACAAGAACTAGAAAGATACGACTTGGCAGACCCCAACCATGTTGAAGGAGCTTGTTGGAACTAGATGGAGTGATTCCTTTAATGGTGCAAAGTCTTTTGCGAATCGTACTCTGAACTTGAGTAATGATGCCTTGGGGGGATTGGTTCTAGTTGGAGAACACCTAGAGTTTCTTTCCCTCCATAAAATGTAAACCACACAAGCTATGGTGAGCTTCCCAATGGAACGAGCCGACGAAGCCCCCGCATAGGTAATAAAAGCCAATTTTGAAAGTTCAATCGCCCACCATGCTCGAAAAAGGTAAAACCACAACCAAACAAGCTCACACAGATCTAAAGTTATGATACATGTCTTCAAACTTGCAAAACACAATTCGGATGCCCAATTTCCAACTTACGCCAAAAAGAAGGGACTCAAGTGCCAAAACGGCCGCTTTTGGCCATTTGACAGCCGAAAAAGCCCGAAAAATGTCAAATAATAACCAAACTAGCTCCCATACCTCTCTATAGCTGTAATACAAGACCTCAAAGTTGTGGAACACAATTTTGATTTCGGTTGGCAATTTAAGCCAAAACGAGGGACTTGAGAATCGTAACGACATGTTTTGTCCCGTTGAACGCCAAAAATGCCTAGAAATGGTCAAACCAGCAACAAAACGGCTCACACACCTCAAGACAAATAAAATACAATCGTTCAAACTTACGAAACACAATTCATTCCCAGTTTGCAACTTATGCAAAACAAAAAGGGACTTAAGTGACAAAATTGGCCCTTTCTGACCGTTCAACCACCCATAATGCCCGAAAAATCTCAATCCACAAACAAACTAGCTCGTACACCTGAAATGTTGAAGCTCAAAACTTGCAGAACAAAATTCACACGCTCGATTTGCAACTTATGCAAAAATAAGGACTGAAGTGCCCAAGCGGAACCCTTTTGAAATTTTTTTTTTGAAAGGCAAATGTATATTAAAGAAGGGGAAAGGAAACGACAAACTAGAGGACAAACCTCAATACAGCCGAGGGAGGGAAAAACTTCTACCGACAAAAGGAACTCATCCCGAAGCTAAGAGCTAAACAAATAGAACAAAATAAAACAAACACCAACAGACAAGAACTAGAAAGATACGACTTGGCAGACCCCAACCATGTTGAAGGAGCTTGTTGGAACTAGATGGAGTGATTCCTTTAATGGTGCAAAGTCTTTTGCGAATCGTACTCTGAACTTGAGTAATGATGCCTTGGGGGGATTGGTTCTAGTTGGAGAACACCTAGAGTTTCTTTCCCTCCATAAAATGTAAACCACACAAGCTATGGTGAGCTTCCCAATGGAACGAGCCGACGAAGCCCCCGCATAGGTAATAAAAGCCAATTTTGAAAGTTCAATCGCCCACCATGCTCGAAAAAGGTAAAACCACAACCAAACAAGCTCACACAGATCTAAAGTTATGATACATGTCTTCAAACTTGCAAAACACAATTCGGATGTCCAATTTCCAACTTACGCCAAAAAGAATGGACTCAAGTGCCAAAACGGCCGCTTTTGGCCATTTGACAGCCGAAAAAGCCCGAAAAATGTCAAATAATAACCAAACTAGCTCCCACACCTCTCTATAGCTGTAATACAAGACCTCAAAGTTGTGGAACACAATTTTGATTTCGGTTGGCAATTTAAGCCAAAACGAGGGACTTGAGAATCGTAACGACATGTTTTGTCCCGTTGAACGCCAAAAATGCCTAGAAATGGTCAAACCAGCAACAAAACGGCTCACACACCTCAAGACAAATAAAATACAAGTGTTCAAACTTACGAAACACAATTCATTCCCAGTTTGCAACTTATGCAAAACAAAAAGGGATTTAAGTGACAAAATTGGCCCTTTCTGACCATTTGACCACCCATAATGCCTGGAAAATGTCAATCCACAAACAAACTAGCTCGCACACCCGAAATGTTGAAGCTCAAAACTTGCAGAACAAAATTCACACGCTCGATTTGCAACATATGCAAAAACAACGACTGAAGTGCCCACGCGGAACCCTTTTGAAAGTTTTTTTTTAAAAGGTAAATGTATATTAAAGAAGGGGGAAGGAAACAACAAATTAGAGGACAAACCTCAATACAGCCAAGGGAGGGAAAAACTTCAACCGGCACAAAGAACCCATCCCGAAGCTAAGAGCTAAACAAATAGAACAAAATAAAACAAACAACAACAGACAAGAACTAGAAAGATACGACTTGGCAGACCCCAACCATGTTGAAGGAGCTTGTTGGAACTAGATGGAGTGATTCCTTTAATGGTGCAAAGTCTTTTGCGAATCGTACTCTGAACTTGAGTAATGATGCCTTGGGGGGATTGGTTCTAGTTGGAGAACACCTAGAGTTTCTTTCCCTCCATAAAATGTAAACCACACAAGCTATGGTGTGCTTCCCAATGGAACGAGCTGACGAAGCCCCCGCATAGGTAATAAAAGCCAATTTTGAAAGTTCAATCGCCCACCATGCCCGAAAAAGGTCAAACCACAACCAAACTAGCTCACACAGCTCTAAAGTTATGATACATGTCTTCAAACTTGCAAAACACAATTCGGATGCCCACTTTCCAACTTACGCCAAAAAGAAGGGACTCAAGTGCCAAAACGGCCGCTTTTGGCCATTTGACAGCCGAAAAGGCCCGAAAAATGTCAAATAATAACCAAACTAGCTCCCACACCTCTCTATAGCTGTAATACAAGACCTCAAAGTTGTGGAACCCAATTTTGATTTCGGTTGGCAATTTAAGCCAAAACGAGAGACTTGAGAATCGAAACGAAATGTTCTGCCCCGTCGGACACCAAAAATGCCTAGAAACGGTCAAACTAGCACCAAAACGGCTCACATACCTCAAGACAAATAAAATACACGTGTTCAAACTTACGAAACACAATTCATTTCTAGTTTGCAACTTATGCAAAACAAAAAGGGATTTAAGTAACAAAATTGGCCCTTTCTGACCGTTTGACCACCTAAAATGGCCGAAAAATGTCAATCCACAAGCAAACTAGCTCGCACACCTGAAATGTTGAACCTCAAAACTTGCGGAGCAAAATTCACACGCTCGATTTGCAACTTATGCAAAAACAAGGAATGAAGGGCCCACGCGGAACCCTTTTGAAATTTTTGTTTCAAAGGTAAATGTATATTAAAGAAGGGGAAAGGAAACAACAAACTAGAGGACAAACCTCGATACAGCCAAGGGAGGGAAAAACTTCTACCGGCAAAAGGAACCCATCCCAAAGCTAAGAGCTAAACAACTAAAACGAAATAAAACAAACAACAACAGACAAGAACTAGAAAGATACGACTTGGCGGACCCCAAACATGTTGAAGGTGTTCGTTGGAACTAGATGGAGTGATTCCTCTAATGGTGCAAAGTCTTTTGCGAATCGTACTCTGAACTTGAGTAATGATGCCTGGGGGGGATTGGTTCTAGTTGGAGAACACCTAGAGTTTCTTTCCCTCCATAAAACGTAAATCACACAGGCTATGGTGAGCTTCCCAATGGAACGAGCCGACGAAGCCCCCGCATAGGTAATAAAAGCCAATTTTCAAAGTTCAATCGCCCACCATGCCCGAAAAAGGTCAAACCACAACCAAACTAGCTCACACAGCTCTAAAGTTATGATACATGTCTTCAAACTTGCAAGACACAATTCGGATGCCCACTTTCCAACTTATGCCAAAAAGAACGGACTCAAGTGCCAAAACGGCCGCTTTTGGCCATTGGACAGACCAAAATGCCCGAAAAATGTCAAATAATAACCAAACTAGCTCCCACACCTCTCTATAGCTGTAATACAAGACCTCAAAGTTGTGGAACACAATTTTGATTTCGGTTGGCAATTTAAGCCAAAACGAGGGACTTGAGAATCGTAACGACATGTTTTGTCCCGTTGAACGCCAAAAATGCCTAGAAATGGTCAAACCAGCACCAAAACGGCTCACACACCTCAAGACAAATAAAATACAAGTGTTCAAACTTACGAAACACAATTCATTCCCAGTCTGCAACTTATGCAAAACAAAAAGGGATTTAAGTGACAAAATTGGCCCTTTCTGACCGTTTGACCACCCATAATGCCCGAAAAATGTCAATCCACAACAAACTAGCTCGCACACCCGAAATGTTGAAGCTCCAAACTTGCGGAACAAAATTCACATGCTCGATTTGCAACTTATGCAAAAACAATGACTGAAGTGCCCACGCGGAACCCTTACGAAAGTTTTTTTTTGAAAGGTAAATGTATACTAAAGAAGGGGAAAGGAAACAACAAATTAGAGGACAAACCTCAATACAGCCAAGGGAGGGAAAAATTTCTACCGGCACAAGGAACCCATCCCGAAGCTAAGAGCTAAACAAATAGAACAAAATAAAACAAACAACAACAGACAAGAACTAGAAAGATACGACTTGGCAGACCCCAAACATGTTGAAGGAGCTTGTTGGAACTAGATGGAGTGATTCCTTGAATGGTGCAAAGTCTTTTGCGAATCGTACTCTGAACTTGAGTAATGATGCCTTGGGGGGATTGGTTCTAGTTGGAGAACACCTCGAGTTCCTTTCCCTACATAAAACATAGACCATACAAGCTATGGTGAGCATCCCAATGGAACGAGCCAACGAAGCCCCCCCGTATAGGTAATAGAAGCCAATTTTGAAAGTTTAACCGCCCAGCATGCCCGGAAAAGATCAAACCACAACCAAACTAGCTCACACAACTCTAAAGTTAGGATACAGGTCCTCAAACTTACAAAACACAATTCAGATGCCCGCTTCTCGGAACTTATGCCAAAAAGGAGGGACTCAAGTGCCAAAACGGCCGCTTTTGGCCGTTTGACAGCCGAAAATCTCGAAAGATGTCAAATAATAACGAAACTAGCTCCGACACCTCTCTATAGCTGTAATACAAGTCCTCAAAGTTGTGGAACACAATTTTGATTTCGGTTGGCAATTTAAGCCAAAACGAGGGACTTGAGAATCGAAACGACCTGTGTTGCCCCGTTGAACGCCAAAAATACCCAGAAATGGTCGAACCAGCACCAAAACGGCTCACACACCTCAAGACAAATAAAATACAAGTGTTCAAACTTACGAAACACAATTCATTCCCAGTTTGCAACTTATGCAAAACAAAAAGGGAGTTAAGGTACAAAATTGTCCCTTTTTGACCGTTTGACCACCCACAATGCCCGGAAAATGTCAATCCACAAACAAACTATCTCGCACACCTCAAATGTGTATACTCAAAACTTGCGGAACAAAATTCACACTGTCGATTTGCAGCTTATGCAAAAAAAAAAAAAGACTTAAGTGCTCAAACGGACCCCTTTTGAATGTTTTGTTTTGTTTTTTTAATGGTAAATGTAAATTAAAGAGGAAGAAATAAAACAACAAACTAGAGGACAAACCTCAATAGAGCCAAGGGAGGGAATAACTTCTACCGGCAGATGGAACCCTTCTCGAAGCTAAGAGCTAAACAAATAACACAAAATAAAACAAACAACAACGGACAAGAACTAGAACGATACGACTTGCCAGACCCCAAACATGTTGAAGGAGCTTGTAGGAACTAGATGGAGTGATTCCTTTAATGGTGCAAAGTCTTCCGCGAATCGTACTTTGAACATGAGTAATGATGCCATGGGGGGATTGGTTCTGGTTGGAGAAGACCTAGAGTTCCTTTCCCTTTATAAAACGTAAACCATACAAGCGATGGTGTGCTTCCCAATGGAACGAGCCAACGAAGCCCCCGCAGAGGTAATTGATGCAAATTTTGAAAGTTTAATCGCCCACCATGCGCAGAAAAGGTCAAACCACAACCAAAGTAGCTCACACAGCTCTGACGTTATGATACATGTCCTCAAACGTACAAAACACAATTCGGATGCCCGCTTTCCAACTTACGCCAAAAAGAAGGGACTCAAGTGCCAAAACGGCCGCTTTTGGCCATTTGACAGCCCAAAATGCCTGAAAAGTGTCAAATAATAACCAAACTAGCTCCCACACCTCTCTATAGCTGTAACACAAGTCCTCAAAGGTGGGGAACACAATTTTGATTTCGGTTGGAAATTTAAGCCAAAACGAGGGACTTGAGAATCGAAACGACATGTTCTGCCCCGTTGAATGCCAAAAATGCCTAGAAATGGTCAAACCAGCACCAAAACGGCTCACACACCTCAAGACAAATAAAATACAAGTGTTCAAACTTACGAAACACAATTCATTTCCAGTTTGCAACTTATGCAAAACAAAAATGGATTTAAATGACAAAATTGGCCCTTTCTGATCGTTTGACCACCTATAATGCCCGGAAAATATCAATCAACAAACAAACTAGCTCGTACACCTGAAATGTTGAAGCTCATAACTTGCGGCACAAAATTCACACGCTCGATTTGCAACTTATGCAAAAACAAGGACTAAAGTGCCCACGCGGAACCCTTTTGAAAGTTTTTTTTTAAAGGTAATTGTATATTAAAGAAGGGGAAAGGAAACAACAAACTAGAGGACAAACCTCAATAGAGCCAAGGGAGGGAAAAACATCTACCGGCAAAAGGAACCCATCCCGAAGCTAAGAGCTAAACAAATAGAACAAAATAAAACAAAGAACAGCCGACAAGAACTAGAAAGATACGACTTGGCAGACCCCAAACGTGTTGAAGGAGCTTGTTGGAACTAGATGGAGTGATTCCTTTGATGGTGCAAAGTCTTTTGCGAATCGTACCCTGAACTTGAGTAATGATGCCTTGGGGGGATTGGTTCTAGTTGGAGAACACCTAAAGTTCCTTTCCCTCCATAAAACGTAAACCATACAAGCTGTGGTGAGCTTCCCAATGGAACGAGCCAACCAAGCCCCCGCATAGGTAATAGAAGCCAATTTTGAAAGTTCAAACGCGCACCATGCCTGGAAAAGATCAAACCACAACCAAACTAGCTCACACACCTCTAAAGTTATGATACATGTCCTCAAACTTACAAAACACAATTCGGATGCCCGCTTCGCAACTTATGCCAAAAAGTAAGGATTCAAGTGCAAAAATAGCCACTTTTGGCCGTTTGACAGCCGAAAATGCCCGAAAGATGTCACATAATAACCAAACTAGCTCCCACACCTCTCTCTAGGTGTAATACAAGTCCTCAAAGTTGTGGAACACAATTTTGATTTCGGTTGGCAATTTAAGCCAAAAAGAGGGACTTGAGAATCGAAACGACCTGTTTTTTTTTTTTTGGTAAGTAAATAAATTTTTTAAAGAAAAGGAGGAAGAGGTACAAAATCAAGGGGGCATACCCTCGAACAAGCTAAAGGGAGGGAAGGACTACTACCGGCAGAAGAACTCCCAACCCAAAGCCACAAGAACTAAACAAAAGAAATACAAGAACAAGAGGGCATACCCTCAAAGACATACAAGAATGAGAACATTACATATTAAAAATGCTACTTGGGAGAGACCAATTGCTTTGAAGAAGTCTGTTGGAGTTAGTGTTTGCAATCCCTTTTGAGGTAGCGAGCCTGCCACGAATCATATCCTGAGCTTGAGCAATGATAGCCTGGGGAGTTTTCTTTAAAGTGGTGAACAATCTACTATTCCTTTCCCTCCAAATGGTATAGACTGTGCATGCTAGGGTAAGCTTACCTATAGTAGAAAAGAATACCTTACCCTTAAAGGTATTGCTAGCCCAAAGAACAATCTGAGCCAATCTCCTGAAGGGCATCGGAACCCACATAAGGAGAGCAAATGAGACCATATGATGGAAGAGAAGGAGCAAGAGAAGTACAAATGATTGTGACTCTCAGCCTCGTGCATACAAAGAAGGCATTTGGAATCAATGCCAAGCTGGGAAAAGAAGAAGCGGTCCTTGGTATTAAGGCTGTTCCGAATGGCCAGCCAAAGAATAAACCCAGCCCTGGGTAAGGCTTTAGGGTGCCAGACAAGCTTCCACCAATGAACCAGGGGCTTACGGCAGCGCAGAAGATCCCAAGCTGAGGTGATGGAGAAATCCTCATCGGGGGAGGGTAACCAAATAGCTTTGTCTTCCCGTTGGGGGAAAGGATGAAGGTTGTTGGGCATACCATTTTTAAGTTCAAGTAAATGAGGAGAGTTAGCTATAGGCCAGTTCCAATGATGATCCAAGATGATGGAGCTAACTTTAGCCTGTCTCCCCAGACCCGAATCGTAGATAACTCTATCCCCCATATTGTCGAATATGGTGCCATTGGGGAGCCAATAATCAAACCAAAGAGATGCAAAGAGGCCATTACCAATAGAAATTTTGATGCTAGATTTGAACAAAGATCTGAATTGAAGCATTTTCCTCCAAGTCCAAGAGCAAGATTGGGGACACTTGACCTCCCAGAAGCTCTTGCCTTTCAGCAAGTTACTACGAATCCAAGGAACCCAAGGGGAGTGAGAAGGAGTTTGAAACATGGCCCATATAAGCTTCCCAAAAGCTGCTTTATTCCAATCAGAAAGTTTCTTTATCCCAAGACCCCCTTCATTTCTTGGACACGTAATATCATCCCATGCAACTTTCGAACCGGATGAGATGAGATGGTTACCACTCCAAAGGAACGACCTCATTGCTTGCTCAATTTGATTAACCACTTTCTTGGGAAGAATGAAATGGGAGGACCAGTAAACTTGAATGCTGAACAGCACTGATTTGATAAGTTGAAGTCGTCCTGCATAAGAAAGGTATTGGGTAGACCAATGGGTAATTTTCCCAATGATACAATGAACCAATGATTTGCAATCCTGGGCTTTCAGCTTGGTGGAGATCAAAGGGACACCAAAAATGCGCCGTTGAAACGACCTATTTTTCCCGTTGAACGCCAAAAATGCCCAGAAATGGTCAAACCAGCACCAAAACGGCTCACACACTTCAAGACAAATAAAATACAACTGTTCAAACTAACGAAACACAATTCATTCCCAGTTTGCAACTTATGCAAAACAAAAATGGTGTTAAGGGACAAAATTGTTCCATCTTGACCATTTGACCACCCACAATGCCCGGAAAATGTCAATCCACAAACAAACTATCTCGCACACCTCAAATGTGTATACTCAAAACTTGCGGAACAAAATTCACACGCGCGATTTGCAACTTATGCAAAAAAAAAAAAGGACTTAAGCGCCCAAACGGACCCCTTTTGAATGTTTTGTTTTTTTTTTTTTTAAAGATAAATGTATATTAAAGAAGAAGAAATAAATCAACAAAATAGAGGACAAACCTAAATAGAGCCAATGGAGGGAATAACTTCTACCGGCAGATGGAACCCTTCCCGAAGCTAAGAGCTAAACAAATAGCACAAAATAAAACAAACAACAACAGATAATAACTAGAAAGACACGACTTGGCAGACCCCAAACATGTTGAAGGAGCTTGTAGGAACTAGATGGAGTGATTCCTTTAATGGTGCAAAGTCTTCCGCGAATCGTACTCTGAACCTGAGTAATGATGCCTTGGGGGGATTAGTACTGGTCGGAAAAGACCTAGAGTTCCTTTCCCTTTATAAAACGTAAACCATACAAGCGATGGTGTGCTTCCCAGTGGAACGAGCCAACGAAGCCCCCACAAAGGTAATAAAAGCCAATTTTGAAAGTTTAATCGCCCACCATGCCCAGAAAAGGTCAAACCACAACCAAACTACCTCACACAGCCCTAAACTTATGACACATGTCTTCAAACTTACAAAACACAAATCGGATGCCCACTTTCCAACTTGGCCAAAAAGAAGGGACTCAAGTGCCAAAACGGCCGTTTTTGGCCATTTGACAGCCTAAAATGCCCGAAAAATGTCAAATAATAACCAAACTAGCTCCCACACCTCTCTATAGCTCTGATACAAGTCCTCAAAGTTGTGGAACACAATTTTGATTTTGGTTGGCAATTTAAGCCAAAACGAGGGACTTGAGAATCGAAACGACATGTTTTGCCCCGTTGAACGCCAAAAATGCCTAGAAATGGTCAAACCAGCACCAAAACGGCTCACACACCTCAAGACAAATAAAATACAAGTGTTCAAACTTACGAAACACAATTCATTCCCAGTTTGCAACTTATGCAAAATAGAAAGGGATGTAAGTGACAAAATTGGCCCTTTCTGACCGTTTGACCACCCATAATGCCCTGAAAATGTCAATCCACAAACAAACTAGCTCGCACACCTGAAATGTTGAACCTCAAAACTTGGGGAACAAAATTCACACGCTCGATTTGCAACTTATGCAAAAACAAGTACTGAAGTGCCCACGCGGAATGCTTTTGAAAGTTTTTTTTTTTGAATGCTAAATGTATATTAAAGAAGGGGAAAGGAAACAACAAACTAGAGGACAAACCTCAATACACCCAAGGGAGGGAAAAACTTCTCCCGGCAAAAGGACCCATCCGGAAGCTAAGAGCTAAACAAATAGAACAAAATAAAACAAACATCAACACACAAGAACTAGAAAGATACGACTTGGCAGACCCGATACATGTTGAAGGAGCTCGTTGGAACTAGATGGAGTGATTCCTTTAATGGTGCAGAGTCTTTTGCGAATCGTACTCTGAACTTGAGTAATGATGCCTTGGGGGGATTGGTTCTAGTTGGAGAACAATTAGAGTTCCTTTCCCTCCATAAAACGTAAACCATACAAGCTATGGTGAGCTTCCCAATGGAACGAGCCAACGAAGCCCCCGCAAAGGTAATAGAAGCCAATTTTGAAAGTTTAAACGCCTACCATGCCTGGAAAAGATCAAACCACAACCAAACAAGCTCACACACCTCTAGAGTTATGGTACATGTCCTCAAACTTACAAAACATAATTCGGATGCCCGCTTCGCCAGTTATGCCAAAAAGAAGCGACTCAAGCGCAAAAAAAGCCGCTTTTGGCCGTGTAACAGTCGAAAATGCCTGAAAGATGTCACATAATAACCAAACTAGCTCCCACACCTCTCTATAGCTGTAATACAAGTCCTCAAACTTGTGGAACAAAATTTTGATTTCGGTTGGCAATTTAAGACAAAAAGAGGGACTTGAGAATCGAAACGACCTGTTTTGCCCCGTTGAATGCCAAAAATGCCCAGAAATTGTCAAACCAGCGCAAAAACGGCTCACACACCTCAAGACAAATAAAATACAAGTGTTCAAACTTACGAAACACAATTCATTCCCCGTTTGTAACTTATGAAAAACAAAAAGGAAGTTAAGGGAGAAAATTGTCCCTTTTTGACCGTTTGACCACCCACAATGCCCAGAAAACGTCAATCCACAAACAAACAATCTCGCACACCTCAAATGTGTATACTCAAAACTTGTGAAACAAAATTCACACGCTCGATTTGCAACTTATGCATTAAAAAAGGACTTAAGCGCCCAAACGGACCCCTTTCGAATGTTTTGTTTTGTTTTTTTTAAAGATAATGTATATTAAAGAAGAAGAAATAAAACAACAAACTAGAGGACAAACCTCAATAGAGCCAAGGGAGGGAATAACTTCTACCGACAGATGGAACCCTTCTCGAAGCTAAGAGCTAAACAAATAGCACAAAATAAAAGAAACAACAAAAGACAAGAACTAGAAAGAGACGACTTGGCTGGCCCCAAACATGTTGAAGGAGCTTGTAGGAACTAGACGGAGTGATTCCTTTAATGGTACAAAGTCTTCCGCGAATCGTACTCTGAACTTGAGTAATGATGCCTTGGGGGGATTGGTTCTGGTTGGAGAAGACCCAGAGTTCCTTTCGCTCTATAAAACGTAAACCATGCAAGCGATGGTGTGTTTCCCAATGGAACGAGCCAACGAAGCCCTCGCAAAGGTAATAGAAGCCAATTTTGAAACTCTAATCGCCCACCATGCCCGGAAAAGGTCAAACCACAACCAAACAAGCTCACACAGCTATAAAGATATGATACATGTCTTCAAACTTACAAAACACAATTCGGATGCAACTTTCCAACTTACACCAAAAAGAAGGGACTCAAGTGCCAAAACGGCCGCTTTTGGCCATTTAACAGCCCAAAATGCCCGAAAAGTGTCAAATAATAACCAAACTAGCTCGCACACCTCTCTATAGCTGTAATACAAGTCCTCAAAGTTGTGGAACACAATTTTGATTTCGGTTGGCAATTTAAGCCAAAACGAGGGACTTGAGAATCGAAACGACATGTTTTGCCCCGTTGAATGCCAAAAATGCCTAGAAATGGTCAAACCAGCACCAAAACGGCTCACACACCTCAAGACAAATAAGATACAAGTGTTCAAACTTACGAAACACAATTCATTCCCAGTTTGCAACTTATGCAAAACAAAAAGGGATGTAAGTGATAGAGTTGGCCCTTCTGACCGTTTGACCACCTGTAATGCCCGGAAAATATCAATCCACGAACAAACTAGTTGGCACACCTAAAATGTTGAAGCTCATAACTCGTGGCACAAAATTCACACGCTCGATTTGCAACTTATGCAAAAACAAGGACTGAAGTGCCCATGCGGAACCCTTTTGAAAGTTTTTTTTTAACAGGTAAATGTATATTAAAGAAGGGGAAAGGAAACAACAAACTAGAGGACAAATCTCAATACAGCCAAGGGAGGGAAAAACTTCTACTGGCAAATGGAACCCATCCCGAAGCTAAGAGCTAAACAAAATAGAACAAAATAAAACAAACAACAATAGACAAGAACTAGAAAGATACGACTTGGCAGACCCCAAACTTGTTGAAGGAGCACGTTGGAACTAGTGGAGTGATTCCTTTAATGGTGCAAAGTCTTTTGCGAATCGTACTCTGAACTTGAGTAATGATGGCTTGGGGATATTGGTTCTGGTTGGAGAACACCTAGAGATCCTTTCCCTCCATAAAACGTCAACCATACAAACTATGGTGAGCTTCCCAAAGGAACGTGCCAACGAAGCCCCCGCATAGGTAATAGAAGCCAATTTTGAAAGTTTAAACGCGCACCATGCCCGGAAAAGATCAAACCACAACCAAACTAGCTCACACACCTCTAAAGTTATGATACATGTCCTCAAACTTACAAAACACAATTCGGATGCCCGCTTCGCAACTTATGCCAAAAAGAAGGGACTCAAGTGCAAAAACAGCCGCTTTTGGCCGTTTGACAGCCGAAAATGCCCGAAAGATGTCACATAATAACCAAACTAGCTCCCACACCTCCCTGTAGCTATAATACAAGTCCTCAAACTTGTGAAGCACAATTTTGATTTCGGTTGGCAATTTAAGCCAAAAAGAGGGACTTGAGAATCGAAACGACCTGTTCTGCCCTGTTGAACGCCAAAAATGCCCAGAAATTGTCAAACCAGCACAAAAACGGCTCGCACACCTCAAGACAAATAAAATACAAGTGTTCAAACTTACGAAACACAATTCATTCCCCGTTTGCAACTTATGCAAAACAAAAAGGGAGTTAAGGGAGAAAATTGTCCCTTTTTGACCGTTTGACCCCACACAATGCCCGGAAAACGTCAATCCACAAACAAACAATCTCGCACACCTCAAATGTGCATACTCAAAACTTGTGAAACTAAATTCACACACTCGATTTGCAACTTATGCAACAAAAAAAAGACTTAAGTGCCCAAACGGACCCCTTTCGAATGTTTTGTTTTTTTTTTTAAAGATAATGTATATTAAAAAATAAGAAATAAAACAACAAACTAGAGGACAAACCTCAATAGAGCCAAGGGAGGGAATAACTTCTACCGGCAGATGGAACCCTTCCCGAAGCTAAAAGCTAAACAAATAGCACAAAATAAAACAAACAACAACAGACAAGAACTAGAAAGATACGACTTGGCAGACCCCGAACATGTTGAAGGAGCTTGTAGGAACTAGATGGAGTGATTACTTTAATGGTGCAAAGTCTTTTCTGAATCGTTCTCTGAACTTGAGTAATGATGCCTTGGGGGGATTGGTTCTAGTTGGAGAAGACCCAGAGTGCCACTCCTTCTATAAAACGTAAACCACGCAAGCGATGGTGTGCTTCCCAATGGAACGAGCCAACGAAGCCCCCGCAAAGGTAATAGAAGCCAATTTTGAAAGTTTAATCGCCCACCATGCCCGGAAAAGGTCAAACCACAATCAAACAAGCTCACACAGCTCTAAAGATATGATACATGTCTTCAAACTTACAAAACACAATTCGGATGCAACTTTCCAACTTACGCCAAAAAGAAGGGACTCAAGTGCCAAAACGGCCGCTTTTTGGCCATTTGACAGCCCAAAATGCCTGAAAAGTGTCAAATAATAACCAAACTAGCTCCCACACCATTCTATAGCTGTAATACAAGTCCTCAAACTTGTGGAACACAATTTTGATTTCGGTTGGCAATTTAAGCCAAAACGAGGGACTTGAGAATCGAAACAACATGTTTTGCCCCGTTGAACGCCAAAAATGCCTAGAAATGGTCAAACCAGCACCAAAACGGCTCACACACCTCAAGACAAATAAAATACAAGTGTTCAAACTTACGAACACAATTCATTCCCAGTTTGCAACTTATGCAAAACAGAAAGGGATTTAAGTGACAAAATTGGCCCTTTCTGACCGTTTGACTACCCATAATGCTCAAAAAATGTCAATCCGCAAACAAAATAGCTCGCACACCTGAAATGTTGAACCTGAAAACTTGCGGAACAAAATTCACATGCTCGATTTGAAACTTATGCAAAAACAAGGACTGAAGTGCCCACGTGGAATCCTTTTGAAAGTTTTTTTTTGAAAGGAAAATGTATATTAAAGAAGGGGAAAGGGAACAACAAACTAGAGGACAAACCTCAATACAGCCAAGGGAGGGAAAAACTTCTACTGGTAAAAGGAACCCATCCCAAAGCTAAGAGCTAAACAAATAGAACAAAATAAAACAAACAACAACAGACAAGAACTAGAAAGATATCACTTGGCAGACCCCAAACATGTTGAAGGAGCTCGTTGGAACTAGATGGAGTGATTCCTTTAATGGTGCAAAGTCTTTTGCGAATCGTACTCTGAACTTGTGTAATGATGGCTTGGGGAGATTGGTTCTGGTTGGAGAACACCTAGAGTTCCTTTCCCTCCATAAAACGTCAACCATACAAGCTATGGTGAGCTTCCCAAAGGAACGAGCGAACAAGGCCCCCGCATAGGTAATAGAAGCCAATTTTGAAAGTTTAAACGCGCACCATGCCCGGAAAAGATCAAACCACAACCAAACTAACTCACACACCTCTAAAGTTACGATACATGTCCTCAAACTTACAAAACACAATTCGGATACCCGCTTCGCAACTTATGCCAAAAAGAAGGGACTCAAGTGCAAAAACAGTCGCTTTTGGCCGTTTGACAGTCGAAAATGCCCGAAAGATGTCACATAGTAACCAAACTAGCTCCCACACCTCTCTATAGCTATAATACAAGTCCTCAAACTTGTGGAGCACAATTTTGATTTCGGTTGGCAATTTAAGCCAAAAAGAGGGACTTGAGAATCGAAATGACCTGTTTTGCCCTGTTGAACGCCAAAAATGCCCAGAAATGGTCAAACCAGCACCAGAACGGCTCACACACCTCAAGACAAATAAAATACAAGTGTTCAAACTTACGAAACCCAATTCATTCCCAGTTTGCAACTTATGCAAAACAAAAAGGGAGTTAAGGGACAAAATTGTCCCTTTTTGACCGTTTGACCACCCACAATGCCCGGAAAACGTCAATCCACAAACAAACTATCTCGCACACCTCAAATGTGTATACTCAAAACTTGCGGAACAAACTTCTCTTGCTCGATTTGCAACTTATGCAAAAACAAGGACTTAAGTGCCCAAGCGGAACCCTTTTGAAAGTTTCTTTTTGAAAGGTAAATGTATATTAAAGAAGGAGAAAGGAAACAACAAACTAGAGGACAAACCTCAATATAGCCAAGGGAGGGAATAACTTCTACCAGCAGATGGAACCCTTCCCGAAGCTAAAAGCTAAACAAATAGCACAAAATAAAACAAACAACAACGGACAAGAACACAATTCATTCCCAGTTTGCAACTTATGCAAAACAAAAAGGGAGTTAAGGGACAAAATTGTCCCTTTTTGACCGTTTGACCACCCACAATGCCCGAAAAACGTCAATCCACAAACAAACTATCTCGCACGCCTCAAATGTGTATACTTAAAACTTGGGGAACAAAATTCACACGCTCGATTTGCAACTTATGCAAAAAAAAAAAAGGACTTAAGTGCCCAAACGGACCCCTTTCGAATGTTTTGTTTTTTTTTTTTAAAGGTAAATGTATATGAAAGAAGAAGAAATAAAACAGAAAACTAGAGGACAAACCTCAATAGAGCCAAGGGAGGGAATAACTTCTACTGGCAGATGGAACCCTTCCCGATGCAAAGAGCTAAACAAATAGCACAAAATAAAAAAAACCACAACAGACAATAACTAGAAAGATACGATTTGGCAGACCCCAAACATGTTGAAGGAGCTTGTAGGAACTAGATGGAGTGATTCCTTTAATGGTGCAAAGTCTTCTGCGAATCGTACTCTGAACTTGGGTAATGATGCCTTGGGGGATTTGTAAGATCCCGACCCTGGATACCGGGTCACATGCACGACTTACGAAATTTGAAAAAAATCAGTGTGAAGATTTTTATAGATTAAATTAAATAATTAATTAATTAATTATAAAGAGTATACTATATTAATTGTAAATTGAATATGGTATGTATGTATAAGAAAATATGTATGTATGCATGCATGTATATGAATAAGAAATGATAAAGTTATGTATATATATATATAGTTAAAGAGTATGAACAGTGTGTGTATTTGTGGTTACTGTGACGGCAGTGTGTGTGTTGCATGATGTTAGTGTGTGTTTATATATATGTATATATATGTATATATATAAAGTTTGCAAAATATCAAGCTTAAATCCAAGAATCATTAAGAGAAGCTGAGATGAGATAAGGCAGCATTAAAATCATGTAAGAAAAGAATGATGAGAGCTAGGAGTAGGATTCAAACATGTAGAGAGAGAAAGTAGAGTGAGAAGGGTCGGTGGTGAGAGTTTAAAAAGCCAAGGCATGCAAAGCATGCTTGGTTCGTAAGAAACTGACCCTGAAGAGCGTTAAGAAGCTTACAGTCAAGAAACCTTGATCCAAACTTCACGAAAATGAAGAAAATGGAAATCGGGATTTAGGGCAACAGTGGAGTCGACGTGGGGAAGAAGAAGATGAGTCAACTCGATTTTTGAAATAAGGCCGAGTCGACTCGAACACGTGGCAGCCTCTGGGCTTGTCACCAAATAAGTAGAACGACGGCGTTTTAACATGGTTTTAAATTAAATAAATGTTAGGACTGACGTCATCATGATGTCAGCATCACGCAATAAACCCAACCGGACCTGATTGGTTCAGTTGAATTGGACCGGTTCACCTGAAATGTGACTGAACCCACTGGTTCAGTCCGAAAGTTTGCAAAAAATTATATTTTGACCCCAGAGTTTTTGAGAAATTCTACTGTGGCCCAACTGATGAAAATTTTATGCAATTAAGCCCTTGGAAAAATAATTAAATAATTAATTTAATTATTTAACAAATAAAGCAAAATTACTATTTTGCCCCTGAGTCATATACGAAGCAAATGAAGTCCAAATTAAACATATGAATAGTGTATCCTTACTATTTAGGATATTCTGAGACTAATGGTAGGGTCCGTTTTACGAGACGGGGGCCAAAAAATAAAGATACATAAAGGGGTAAATGACCAAATTACCCCTTGTCCAAAATAAACAAATTATTAGTGTATTCTTACTATCTCGGACCTTTTGAGTCCAATGGTGAGGTCCAAATTACGAAACGAAGTACGAAAAATATGACACGTAAACCGGTAAATGTCCATTTTGCCCTTTTACATACAAAAGTTCAAATTAAATTTTAGGAAAGCCTAAACTGACTTTCTTCGACGCTCTTGACTCAATGGTAGAGTCTATTCGATCAAAAGAAATGTCTAAAATAAAAAGATATAAAATTTGTTGAATAGCATCTGTCAGATGACTATAAATTAAAGTAATGCCAAAGTACTAATCTACGGCGTATGCGAGGACATGAATTACAAAAAGACACGACAACACATCAACCTTAGAATAAAATTTCTAACTCATAAATTGTTCTTAGGTGATAATTATGGAAGCACAACCACAGAAGTTCACAATCATGAACAAGGCCCAGAGGGCTAAGGATCCGAAACAACAAGCCTTTATGCAAGACCTGTTATGGCAGCAAAAGGTGATTGAGAGGAAAATAAGAATTGCCAAATCCACTAAGGTGATTTCAGTCAGGCCCTTTATGCACAAATCGCCCACAAAGGCGATGATTGCCGAAGCTAAGCTAAAAAAACAAGAAGATACTGAGACTCTGAATGAGTGGATTCAAAGGTAATCTTTAGTTATCATGAAAAACACTTAGAAAGTAATATAGTTTGACTCAGGTTGAAATTCGAATTCAAATTTAACCGTCTAAGATTAGAACTAAGGTAATTTAAATTCATGTGAGATTTATGAAATGTTTATAAATTGTCTAGGATAAGGAGGAGTAGGAAAAAGAGTAAAGCTTCTCAATAAGGCCAGGTTAACGCACGAGGTGAGTAACCCTACATTCGAAGTGGAGATTTAACTTCACGAATTTCAAAGAAGTTTTGAGTTCAAGTCATGAAAAGTATTTGAATATCGAATTCAGTTTTCATACGCCTTCTGTTTTAAATTACTCTGCTAACAGATTTATTTACAGTTCCTTTGAATATGCCTTAGCATGTTTGAGCTTTTTATTAAATTGCAAAATCTCTGAGATATATTCTGAATTCGTATATTCTGAGAATTGAAAGTTCTATTATAAAGTTAGATACTTTGTGTTTGAATACTCTTAAGTAGTATTTATGAGAAGAAGCCATGAGATAAAAGTAGTTTCCTTGAAATACAAGATAACTGTGCATAAGCACGGACAGGGTATTGGAGTTCGCAAGGGACTCTATTATCCTGTGGAGTCGACAAGCTTTTGGGTTCTACGGAATTCAATGGATTGTCAAATGCCTGGTAGCAGGATCTAATCCCACAGGCAAAGAGATATCTCAACAAGAGTAAAACGGGAGTCTGGTTCGAAACAGATTCCAAGAGTAAAAGTGAGAAGAAAAGATATTTGGAAATGAAAGCAGATTTTAATCCTCATTTTCATATTTACATGTTTGAGTTCGCATATACTCTATTTAAAGAAGAACACATTTTTAGCTTGAACACTTTACATGTTTCAGAGTTATGAGTTTTATGGAATGCATATATTTTGTATTCAGAGTTACAAGTTTTATATGAAAAAGCATATGTTAGCTTGAATGTTTTAAATGTTTCAAAGCTATGAGTTTTATGAATGCATATATTCTGTGTTCAAAAGATACGAACAATTGACAGTGATTGATTTATAAACCTTTATGAGCTAAAACCACTGTTGATTGAAACCCCATGACGAATGTTGGAATTGCTCACAAGCTTAGATTAGCTTACCCGGACTTTGTTTGGACCCCTCTTTCAGGTGACTGACAGCAGTCGAGTTTTGAAGACGGTGTATCTGCCGGCTTATGGAGATATGATTAGATGGTTCCTTTTGGAGTTATGTAATGTTTAATAGCACTTATGTTTAAGATACAATATGACAATATGTATAAACCCTACGGGGTAACTAACGTTGATGGTTGTGTGATATAAGTCTGTAATATTTTAGTTATGCTTTGATTGTATAACCATGTGAATGCATGTGAGTATAGCGGCAGTACCGGGTGGTGTGCTTAAATTTTAAATGAGAAAAGAAAAAGTTTTCACACTACCGCAAAACACAGGTTGCACCGCCGTATGATACCGCTACTTACAGGACCGTTCCGCCCAATGGCTCCCGGGCCTGAGGGTGGCGGGTCGCGATCCGGGGATCCGCACAGGGTGGATTTCGGGTCGTGACAGGATTGGTTCTGGTTGGAGAAGAATCTGAGTTCCTTTCCCTCTATAAAACGTAAACCATACAAGCGATGGTGTGCTTCCCAATAGAACGAGCCAACAAAGCCCCCGCAAAGGTAATAGAAGCCAATGTTGAAAATTTAATCGCCCACTATGCCCGGAAAAGGTCAAACCACAACCAAACTATCTCACACAGCTCTAAAGTTATGATACATGTCTTCAAACTTACAAAACACATTTCGGATGACCACTTTCCAACTTAAGCCAAAAAGAAGGGACACAAGTGCCAAAACGGCCATTTTTGGCCATTTGACAGCCCAAAATGCCCAAAAAATGTCAAATAATAAACCAACTAGTTGCCACACCTCTCTATAGCTGTAATACAAGTCCTCAAAGTTGTGGAACACAATTTTGATTTCGGTTGGCAATTTAAGCCAAAACGAGGGACTTGAGAATCGAAACGACATGTTTTGGCCCGTTGAATGCCAAAAATGCCTAGAAATGGTCAAACCAGCACCAAAACGGCTCACACACCTCAAGACAAATAAAATACAAGTGTTCAAACTTACGAAACACAATTCATTCCCAGTTTGCAACTTATGCAAAACAAAAAAAGATTTAAGTGACAAAATTGGCCCTTTCTGACTGTTTGACCGCCCATAATGCCCGAAAAATGTCAATCCACAAACAAACTAGGTCGGACACCTGAAATGTTGAACCTCAAAACTTGCAAAACAAAATTCATACGCTTTATTTGCAACTTATGCAACAACAAGGACTGAAGTGCCCAAGCGGAACCCTTTTGAAAGTTTTTTTTTGCAAGTAAAATGTATATTAAAGAAGGGGAAAGGAAACAACAAACAAGAGGACAAACCTCAATACAGCCAAGGGAGGGAAAAACTTCTACCGGCAAAAGGAACCCATCCCGAAGCAAAGAGCTAAATAAAATAGAACAAAATAAAACAAACAACAACAGACAAGAACTAGAAAGATACGACTTGGCAGACCCCAAACATGTTAAAGGAGCACGTTGGAACTAGATGGAGTGATTCCTTTAATGGTGCAAAGTCTTTTGCGAATCGTACTCTAAACTTGAGTAATGACGCCTTGGGGGGATTGGTTCTAGTTGGAGAACACCTAGAGTTCCTTTCCCTCCATAAAACATAACCATACAAGCTACGGTGAGCTTCCCAAAGGAACGAGCCAACGAAGCCCCCGCATAGGTAATGGAAGCCAATTTTGAAAGTTTAAATGCCCACCTTGCCCGGAAAAGATCAAACCACAACGAAACTAGCTCACACACCTCTAAAGTTATGATACATGTCCTCAAACTGACAAAACACAATTCAGATGCCCGTTTCGTAACTTATGCCAAAAAGATGGGACTCAAGGGCCAGAACAGCCGCTTTTGGCCGTTTGACAGCCGAAAATGCCCGAAAGATGTCACATAATGACCAAACTAGCTCCCACACCTCACTATAGTTGTAATACAAGTCCTCAAACTTGTGGAACACAATTTTGATTTCGATTGGCAATTTAAGCCAAAAAGAGGGACTTGAGAATCGAAACGACCTGTTTTGCCCCGTTGAACGCCAAAAATGCCTAGAAATGGTCAAACCAGCACCAAAACGGCTCACACACGTCAAGACAAACAAAATACAAGTGTTCAAACTTACGAAACACAATTCATTCCCAGTTTGCAACTTATGCAAAACAAAAAGGGAGTCAAGGGACAAAATTTTCCCTTTTTGACCGTTTGACCACCCACAATGCCCGAAAAACGTCAATCCACAAACAAACTATCTCGCACACCTCAAATGTGTATACACAAAACTTGCGGAACAAAATCCACACGCTGGATTTGCAACTTATGCAAAAAAGGAGGACTTCAGTGCCCAAACGGACCCCTTTTGAATGTTTTGTTTTTTTTTTTAAAGGTAAATGTATATTTAAGAAGAAGAAATAAAACAACAAACTAGGGGACAAACCTCAATAGAGCCAAGGGAGGGAATAACTTCTGCCGGTAGATGGAACCCTTTCCGAAGCTAAGAGCTAAACAAATAGCACAAAATAAAACAAACAACAACAGACAAGAACTAGAAAGATACCACTTGGCAGACCCCAAACATGTTGTAGGAGCTTGTAGGAACTAGATGTAGTGATTCCTTAAATGGTGCAAAATCTTCCGCGAATCATACTCTGAACTTGAGTAATGATGCCTTGGGGGGATTGGTTCTGATTGGAGAAGACCCAGAGTTCCTTTCCCTCTATAAAACGTAAACCATAGAAGCGATGGTGTGCTTCCCAATGGAACGAGCCAACGAAGCCCCCGCAAAGGTAATAGAAGCCAATTTTGAAAGTTTACTCACCCACCATGCCCGAAAAAGGTCAAACCACAACCAAATTAGCTCATATAGCTCTAAAGTTATGATACATGTCTTCAAACTAACAAAACAAAATTCGGATGCCCACTTTCCAAGTTACGCCAAAAAGAAGGGACACAAGTGCCAAAACGGCCGCTTTTGGCCATTTGACGGACAAAAATGCCCGAAAAATGTCAAATAATAACCAAACTAGCTCCCACACCTCTCTACAGCTGTAATAAAAATCCTCAAAGTTGTGGAACACAATTTTGATTTCGGTTGGCAATTTAAGCCAAAACGAGGGACTTGAGAATCAAAACGACCTGTTTTGCCCCGTTGAACACCAGAAATGCCTAGAATTGGTCATACCAGCACCAAAACGGCTCACACACCTCAAGAAAAATAAAATACAAGTGTTCAAACTTACGAAACACAATTCATTCCCAGTTTGCAACTTATGCAAAACAAAAAGGGATTTAAGTGACAAAATTGGCCCTTTCTGTCCGTTTGACCACCCATGATGCCCGGAAAATGTCAATCCACAAACAAACTAGCTCGCACACCTGAAATGTTGAACCTCAAAACTTGCGGAACAAAATTCACACGCTCGATTTGCAACTTATGCAAAAACTAAGACTGAAGTGCCCAAGCGGAACCCTTTTGAAAGTTTTTTTTTTTTGAAAGGTAAATGTATATTAAAGAAGGGGAAAGGAAACAACAAACTAAAGGACAAACCTCAATACAGCCAAGCGAGGGAAAAACTTCTACCAGCAAAAGGAACCCATCCCGAAGCTAAGAGCTAAACAAAATAGAACAAAATAAAACAAATAACAACAGACAAGAACTAGAAAGATACGACTTGGCCAACCCCGAACATGTTGAAGGAGCTTGTTGGAACTAGATGGAGTGATTCCTTTAATGGTGCAAAGTCTTTTGCGAATCGTACTCTGGCCTTGAGTAGTGATGCCTTGGGGGGATTGGTTCTGGTTGGAGAAGACCCAAAGTTCCTTTCCCTCCACAAAACATAAACCATACATGCTATGGTGAGCTTCACAATGGAACGAGCCAACGAAGCCCCCGCATAGGTAATAGAAGCCAATTTTGAAAGTTTAAACGCCTACCATGCTTGGGAAAGATCAAACCACAACCAAACTAGCTCACACACCTCTAAAGTTATGATACATGTCCTCAAACTTACAAAACACAATTCGGATGCTCGTTTTGCAACTTATGCTTACAAGAAGGGACTCAAGTGCTAAAACAGCCGCTTCTGGCTGTTTGACAGCCGAAAATGCGAGAAACATGTCACATAATAACCAAACTAGCTCCCACACCTCTCTATAGTTGTAATACAAGTCCTCAAACTTGTGGAACACAATTTTGATTTCGGTTGGCAATTTAAGCCAAAAAGAGGGACTTGAGAATTGAAACTACCTATTTTGTCCCGTTGAACGGCAAAAATGCCAAGCAATGGTCAGCCCAGCACCAAAACGGCTCACACACCTCAAGACAAATAAAATACAAGTGTTCAAACTTACGAACCACAATTCATTCCTAGTTTGCAACTTATGCAAAACAAAAAGGGAATTAAGTGACAAAATTATCCCTTTTCGAACGTTTCACCACCCATAATGCCCGGAATATGTCAATCCACAAACAAACTATCTCGCACACCTGAAATGTTGAACCTCAAAACTTGTGGAACAAAATTCACACGCTCGATCTGCAACTTATGCAAAAAGAAGGACTTAAGTGCCCAAACGGAACCCTTTTAAAAGTTTCTTTTTAAAAGGTAATTGTATATTAAAGATGTAGAAAGGAAACAACAAACTAGAGGACAAACCTCAATATAGCCAAGGCAGGGAAAAACTTCTACCGGCAAAAGGAACCCATTCCGAAGCTAAGAACTAAACAAATAGAACAAAATAACAACAGACAAGAACTAGAAAGATACGACTTGGCAGATCTCAAACAAGTTGAAGGAGCTTGTTGGAACTAGATGGAGTGATTCCTTTAATGGTGCAATGTCTTTTGCGAATCGTACTCTGAACTTGAGTAATGATGCCTTGGGGGGATTGGTTCTAGTGGGAGAAGACCTAGAGTTCCTTTCCCTCCATAAAACGTAAACCATACAAGCTATGGTGAGCTTCCAAATGGAACGAGCCAACGAAGCCCCCGCATAGGTAATAGAAGCCAATTTTGATAGTTTAAACGTGTACCATGCCCGAAAAAGATCAAACCACAACCAAACTAGCTCAGACAGCTCTAAAGTGATGATACATATCCTCAAACTTACAAAACACAATTCGGATGCCCGCTTTGCAACTTATGCCAAAAAGAAAGGACTCAAGTGCCAAAACAGCCGCTTCTGGCCATTTAACAGCTGAAAATGCCCGAAAAATGTCACATAATAACCAAACTAGCTCCCACACCTCTCTATAGTTGTAATACAAGTCCTCAAACTTGTGGAACACAATTTTGATTTTGGTTGGCAATTTAAGCCAAAAAGAGGGACTTGAGAATCGAAACGACCTGTTTTTCCCCGTTGAACGCCAAAAATGCCCAGAAATGGCCAGACCAGCACCAAAACGGCTCACACACCTCAAGACAAATAAAATACAAGTGTGCAAACTTACGAACCACAATTCAATCCCAATTTGAAACTTACGCAAAACAAAAAGGGAGTTAAGAGAAAAAATTGTCCCTTTTTGACCGTTTGACCACCCACAATGCCCGGAAAACGTCAATCCACAAACAAACTAGCTCACACACCTCAAATGTGTATATGCGAAACTTGCGGAACAAAATTCACACGCTCGATTTGCAACTTATATAAAAACAAGGACTTAAGTGCCCAAGCGGAACCCTTTTGAAATTTTTTTTTGAAAGGTAAATGTATATTAAAGAAGGAGAAAGGAAACACCAAACTTGAGGACAAACCTCAATATAGACAAGGGAGGGTAAAAATTCTATCGGCAAAAGGAACCCATCCCGAAACTGGGAGCTAAACAAATAGAACAAAATAAAACAAACAACAACGAACAAGAACTAGAAAGATACGACTTGGCAGACCCCAAACATGTTGAAGGAGCTTGTTGGAACTAGATGGAGTGATTCCTTTAATGGTGCAATGTCTTTTGCGAATTGTACTCTGAACTTGAGTAATGATGCCTTGGGGGGATTGGTTCTGGTTGGAGAACACCTAGAGTTCCTTTGCCTCTATAAAACGTAAACGATAGAAGCGATGGTGAGCTTCCTAATGGCACGAGCCAACGAAGCCCCCGCAAAGGTAATAGAAGCCAATTTTGAAAGTTTAATCGCCCACCATTCCGGAAAAGGTCAAACCACTACCAAACTAGCTCACACAGCCCTAAAGTTATGATACATGTCTTCAAACTTACAAAACACAATTCGGATGCCCACTTTCCAACTTACGCCAAAAAGAACGGACTCAAGTGCCAAAACGGCCACTTTTGGCCATTTGACAGCCCAAAATGCCCGAAAAGTGTCAAATAATAACCAAACTAGCTCCCACACCTCTCTATAGCTGTAATACAGGTCCTCAAAGTTGTGGAACACAATTTTGATTTCGGTTGGCATTTTAAGCCAAAACGAGGGACTTGAGAATCAAAACGACATGTTTTGCCCCGTTGCACGCCAAAAATGCCAAGAAATGGTCAAACCTGCAGTAAAACGGCTCACACACCTCAAGACAAATAAAATACAAGTGTTCAAACTTACGAAACACAATTCATTCCCAGTTTGCAAGTTATGCAAAACAAAAAGGGAATTCAGTGACAAAATTGGCCCTTTCTGACCGTTTGATGACGCATAATGCCTGGAAAATGTCAATCTACAAACAAACTAGCTCGCACACCTCAAATGTGTATACTCAAAACTTCCAGAACAAAATTCACACGCTCGATAATTTGCAAAAACAAGGACTGACATGCCCAAGCGGAAACCTTTCGAAAGTTTGTTTTTGAAAGGTAAATGTATATTAAAGAAGGAGAAAGGAAATAACAAACTAGAGGACAAACCTCAATATAGCCAAGGGAGGGAAAAACTTCTACCGGCAAAAGGAACCCATCCCAAAGCTAAGAGCTAAACAAATAGAACAAAATAAAACAAACAACAACGGACAAATAAAATAAAATACGACTTGGCAGACCCCAAACATGTCGAAGGAGCTTGTTGGAATCAGATGGAGTGATTCCTTTAATGGCCAGACCAGTACCAAAAATGCTCACACACCTCAAGACAAATAAAATACAAGTGTTCAAACTTACGAAACACAATTCATTCCCAGTTTGCAACTTATGCAAAACAAAAACGGGGTTAAGAGAAAAAATTGTCCCTTTTTGACCGTTTGACCACCCACAATGCCCGAAAAACGTCAATCCACAAACAAACTGGCTCGCACACCTGAAATGTGTATACTCGAAACTTGCAGAACAAAATTCACACGCTCGATTTGCGACTTATGAAAAAACAAGGACTAAAGTGCCCAAGCAGAACCCTTTAGAAAGTTTTTTTTTGAGAGGTAAATGTATATTAAAGAAGGAGAAAGGAAACACCAAACTAGAGGACAAACCTCAATATAGATAAGGGAGGGTAAAACTTCTACCGGCAAAAGGAACACATCCCAAAGCTAAGAGCTAAACAAGTAGAACAAAATAAAACAAACAACAACAGACAAGAACTCGAAAGATACGACTTGGCAGACCCCAAAAATGTTGAAGGAGCTTGTTGGAACTAGATGGAGTGATTCCTTTAATGGTGCAATGTCTTTTGCGAATCGTACTCTGAACTTGAGTAATGATGCCTTGGGGGGATTGGTTCTAGTTGGAGAAGACCCAGAGTTCCTTTCCCTCCATAAAACTTAAACCAAGAAGCTATGGTGAGCTTCCCAATGGAAGGAGCCAACGAAGCCCCCGCATAGGTAATAGAAGCCAATTTTGAAAGTTTAAATGCCTACCAAGCCTGGAAAAGATCAAACCACAACCAAACAATCTCACACACCTCTAAAGTTATGATACATGTCCTCAAACATACAAAACACAATTCGGATGCCCGTTTTGCAACTTATGCCAAAAAGAAGGGACTCAAGTGCCAAAACTGCCGCTTTTGGCCGTTTGACAGCCGAAAATGCCCGAAAAATGTCACATAATAACCAAACTAGCTCCCACACCTCTCTATAGTTGTAATACAAGTCCTCAAACTTGTGGAACACAATTTTGATTTCGGTTGGGAATTTCAGCCAAAAAGAGGGACTTAAGAATCGAAACAACTTGTTTCGCCCCGTTGAACGCCAAAAATGCCAAGAAATGGTCAGCCCAGCACCAAAAAGGCTCACACACCTCAAGACAAATAAAATACAAGTGTTCAAACTTACGAACCACAATTCATTCCTAGTTTGCAACTTATGCAAAACAAAAAGGGAATTAAGTGACAAAATTATCCCTTTTCGACCGTTTGACCACCCATAATGCCTGGAATATTTCAATCCACAAACAAACTAGCTCGCACACCTGATATGTTGAACCTCAAAACTTGCGGAACAAAATTCACACGCTCGATTTGCAACTTATGCAAAAACAAGGACTTAAGTGCCCAAACGGAACCCTTTTGAAAGTTTCTTTTTGAAAGGTAAATGTATATTAAAGAAGGAGCAAGGAAACAAACTAGCGGACAAACCTCAATATAGCCAAGGGGGGGAAAAACTTCTACTGGCAAAAGGAACCCATTCCGAAGTTAAGAGCTAAACAAATAGCAAAAAATAAAACAAAAAACAATAAACAAGAACTAGAAAGATACGACTTGGCAGACCCCAAACATGTTGAAGGAGCTTGTTGGACCTAGATGGAGTGATTCCTTTAATGGTGCAATTTCTTTTGCGAATTGTACTCTGAACATGAGTAATGATGCCTTGGGGGGATTGGTTGTAGTTGGAGAAGACCTAGAGTTCCTTTCCCTCCATAAAACGTAAACCATACAAGCTATGGTGAGCTTCCCAATGGAACGAGCCAACGAAGCCCCCGCATAGGTAATAAAAGCCAATTTTGAAAGTTTAACGGCCCACATGCCCGAAAAAGGTCAAACCACAACCAAACAAGCTCACACAACTCTAAAGTTATGATACATGTCTTCAAGCTTAGAAAACACAATTCGGATGCCCACTTTCCAACTTATGCCAAAAAGAAGGGATTAAAGTGTCAAAACGGCCGCTTTTTGCCGTTTGACGGCCCAAAATGCCCGAAAAATGTCAAATAATAACCAAACTAGCTCCCACACCTCTCTATAGCTGTAATACAAGTCCTCAAACTTGCGAACCACAATTCATTCCAAGTTTGCAACTTATGCAAAACAAAAAGGGAATTAAGTGACAAAATTATCCCATTTCGACCGTTTGACCACCCATAATGCCCGGAATTTGTCAATCCACAAACAAACTAGCTCGTACACCAGAAATGTTGAACCTCAAAACTTACAGAACAAAATTAACACGCTCAATTTGTAACTTATGCAAAGACAAGGACTTAAGTGCCAAAATGGAGCCCTTTTGAAAGTTTCTTTTTGAAAGGTAAATGTATATTAAAGAAGGAGAAAGGAAACAAAAAACTAGAGGACAAACCTCAATATAGCCAAGGGAGGGAAAAACTTCTACCGGCAAAAGGAACCTATTCCGAAGCTAAGAGCTAAACAAATAGAACAAAATAAAACAAATAACAACAGACAAGAACTAGAAAGATACGACTTGGCAAATCCAAAAGATGTTGAAGGAGCTTGCTGGAACTAGATGGAGTGATTCCTTTAATGGTGCAATGTCTTTTGCGAATCGTACTCTGAACTTGAGTAATGTTGCCTTGGGGGGATTTGTTCTAGTTGGAGAAGACCTAGAGTTCCTTTCCCTCCATAAAACGTAAACCATACAAGCTATGGTGAGCTTCCCAATGGAACGAGCCAACGAAGCCCCCGCATAGGTAATAGAAGCCAATTTTGAAAGTTTATACGCCTACCAAGCCCAGAAAAGATCAAACCACAACCAAACTAGCTCACGCAGCTCTAAAGTTATGATACATGTCCTCAAACTTACAAAACACAATTCGGATGCCCGTTTTGCAACTTATGCCAAAAAGAAGGGACTCAAGTGCCAAAACAACCGCTTTTGGCCGTTTGACAGCCGAAAGTGCCCGAAAGATGCCACATAATAACCAAACTAGCTCCCACACCTCTCTATAGTTGTAATAAAAGTCCCCCAACTTGTGGAACACAATTTTGATTTCGGTTGGCAATTTAAGCCAAAAAAAGGGACTTGAGAACCGAAACGACCTGTTTTTCCCGGTTGAACGTCTAAAAAGCCTAGAAATGGTCAAACCAGCACCAAAACAACTCTCAAACCTCAAGACAAATAAAATACAAGTGTTCAAACTTACGAACCACAATTCATTCCTAGTTTGCAACATATGCAAAACAAAAAGAGAATTAGGTGACAAAACTATCCCTTTCCGACCGTTTGACCACCCATAATGCCCGGAATATGTCAATCCACAAACAAAGTAGCACGCACACCCGAAATGTTGAACCTCAAAACTTGCGGAACAAAATTCACACGCTCAATTTGCAACCTATGCAAAAACAAGGACTTAAGTGCCCAAACGGAACCCTTTTGAAAGTTTCTTTTTGAAAGGTAAATGTATATTAAAGAAGGAGAAAGGAAACAACAAACTAGAGGACAAACCTCAATATGGCCAAGGGAGGGAAAAATTCTACTGGCAAAAGGAACCCATTCTGAAGTAAAGAGCTAAACAAATAGAACAAAATAAAACAAATAACAACAGACAAGAACTAGAAAGATACGACTTGTTAGACCCCAAACATGTTGAAGGAGCTTGTTGGAACTAGATGGAGTGATTCCTTTAATGGTGCAATGTCTTTTGCGAATCGAACTCTGAACTTGAGTAATGATGCCTTGGGGGGATTGGTTCTAGTTGGAGAAAACCTAGAGTTCCTTTCCCTCCATAAAACGTAAACCAAGAAGCCATGGAGAGCTTCCCAATGGAACGAGCCAACGAAGCCCCCGCATAGGTAATAGAAGCCAATTTTGAAAGTTTAAATGCCTACCAAGCCCGGAAAAGATCAAACCACAACCAAACAAGCTCACACACCTCTAAAGTTATGATACATGTCCTCAAACATACAAAACACAATTCGGATGCCCGCTTTGCGACTTATGCCAAAAAGAAATGACTCAAGTGCCAAAATAGCCGCTTTTGGCCGTTTGACAGCCGAAAATGCCCGAAAGATGTCACATAATAACCAAACTAGCTCCCACACCTCTCTATAGTTGTAATACAAGTCCTCAAACTTGTGGAACACAATTTTGATTTCGGTTGGCAATTTAAGCCAAAAAAAGGGACTTGAGAATCGAAACGACCTGTTTTTCCCCGTTGAACGTCCAAAAAGCCCAGAAATGGTCAAACCAGCACCAAAACAGCTCGCACACCTCAAGACAAATAAAATACAAGTGTTCAAACTTACGAAACACAATTCATTCCCTGTTTGCAACTTATGCAAAACAAAAGGGGAGTCAAGGGAAAAAATTGTCCCTTTTTGACCGTTTGACCACCCACAATGCCTGGAAAATGTCAATCCACAGACAAACTATCTCGCACACCTCAAATGTGTATACTCAAAACTTGCGGAACAAAATTCACACGCTCGATTTGAAACTTTTGCCAAAAAAAAGGACTTAAGTGCCCAAACGGACCCCTTTTGCATGTTTTTTTTTTTATTTTAAAGGTAAATGTATATTAAAGAAGAAGAAATAAAGCAACAAACTAGAGGACAAACCTCAATAGAGCCAAGGGAGGGAAAAACTTCTACCGGCAAAAGGAACCCATTCCGAAGCTAAGAGCTAAACAAATAGAACAAAATAAAACAAATAGCAACAGACAAGAACTAGAAAGATACGACTTGGCAGACCCCAAACATGTTGAAGGAGCTTGTTGGAACTAGATGGAGTGATTCCTTTAATGTTGCAATGTCTTTTACGAATCATACTCTGAACATGAGTAATGATGCCTTGGGGGGATTGGTTCTAGTTGGAAAAGACCCAGAGTTCCTTTCCCTCAATAAAACGTAAACCATACAAGCTATGGTGAGCTTCCCAATGGAATGAGCCAACGAAGCCCCCACTGTAGTGCCCTGACCCAAGGATACCGGGTCATATGGCACGCTTTACGAGGATACGAAAGATTTTTACAAAGGTGATACATTTTAGAAAATAATTAATTTTTAAAGTAATTAATTATTTTAATATAAGAAATAAATTGTAACATACATATATATATATAATTAAATACAAAAATATATACTATATAAATAATTGTAACTTTAAATATATATACATATAATTATACGTGAATATATATACATATATATATATATATGAGTGTGTGTATGCATGTGTGCATGCATGCATGTATGTTAAAATATGTGTATATGAAATGTATGTATATTATATATGGAATAAGAGAGCATCCTATTGTCCAAAGTGTGCAAAAGTGTGTGTGTGTGTCAGTGAGAGGTGTGTGTATATATCCAAGGTGTATTAGGGTGTGAACCATGTATGTATATGTGTGTGTGTGTATATATATATATATATATATATATATATGAAGGTAAAACAAAACAAACACACAACCGGCCATCATAGCCTGCCCCGAACAGTAGGAGGACACCCTTTTTTGGATACTGCAACAAGCAAGAGGAAAACCAGTTGGTGGGGCAATCAGAATTTGAATTAATTAAGTGTATACTTATATACACATACATACACAATGCATACACACGACTCACACTCATTCTGTCACTGAGAGAGAGAGAGGAGTCCTGAGAAGGAGAAAGGAGGAGATTCAGAAGGAAAAGGAGAGAGAATGGTGCTGTTTAAGGTAAAACCACAAAAATCTCACATTTTCTCTCTCTAGAGTTTCTCTACGTATGAACAGTTTTAAGCTTTGAATTAGTGTATATGATGTTTAAAGCATGTTTAAAAAATGATAAGCACGAGAATTGCAACCTAAAACACCTCAAAAACATCAGCCGTACACAAGGCAGCCATGAGAGACCTTGCTTACAGCAGGTCTGAACCGACTTCTTCCAAACCCAACTTGGTTTACCAAAACTTCTAACAGAGGCCATGAGGGTTCTAAAAACCCTAGTGCGCGATCAAAAAACCCTAGAAATGACTCTCAAAAAATGAGTTGCAGGTTTCGGTCGCAGAACCTAGTTCTAGTTTTAGACACCTAAACCTGTTTTTGAGAATGGGGGTTGAATCCCCATACCTTGAGGGTCACACAGAACCAAACCATGCTAAAAATGGTGAAGAAACAAGGGTTTACCAGAGAGTTGCAGGTTGGATTATCCACCTTCTGCCCGAACTCGCGAGGCCAATAAAAACCCTAAAACGAATGCCAAATCCTTCCTTAATGTGCCAGAAGTTGTTTAGATTAAAAACAGTGGAGCTTGGGTGAGTAAAATGGCTCGAAAATGGAAGCTTTTAGCTTCGAAAACTAGGGCAACAGTAAGAGTCGAGCGAAGAAGACGACAGTGAGTCGACTCGGTTTTAAAATCTAACATGAGTCGACTCAGACACGTGGGGGGCTTACGGTATTACCACCGCATTAATGCAACGACGTCGTTTTAGGGGCCTGATACTTATATATATAAAACGGTTTAAGTTTAAAAGAAAAGAGAAGGATTTGCGGTCAGTGGGGTTCGAACCCCTGACCTCACGTGCCCACGTGCCCCTTCTTTCCACTCGGCCACTCACTCGCGTGCGCCATAAATGGGACCAAAATATATATATTATATATGAAATAAAAATCAGAAAATAAAATGGTGCGATTGCACCTATTGGGAATCGAACGCAGTGTCTTTTGGGAGGGAGGTGGCACGCTGGCCAGCGTGCCACCCTATTCGACCGGTCATAAATCGCACACTAAATATATACATGCTATACTTCATGAGTTTAATTTAATTTAATTTATTTAATTAAATTAAATACTCCTAAATGGCCCGAAGCCCAAATTTGACAAGTTATATATGTATTTCTACTATCTCAGACCTCTTGAGTCCATTGGTGAGGTCCACGACATGAGATGAGGTCCCAAAAAAATTTAAGACCCGTAAAAATGTCAAAATGACCAAAATGCCCCTACTCCATAAATGAGTCAAACGAGGTCCAACTTAAACAAATAAATAGTGGATTTTGACTATTTGGAATATTATGAACCTAATGGTGGGGTCCCTTTCACGAGACAGGACTCCAAAAAATTTAGACACGTTAAGGTGTAAGTTACCAAATTGCCCCTAACATGTCCTAAGCCGAATTAAATTCTAAGAAAGCTTAAATCGACTTTCTTCGACGTTCCGGACTCAATGGTAGAGTCTAATCAACCAAAAGAGATGTCTAAAATAAAAAGACATAAAATTTGAGGAATAACATCTGTCAGATAACTATAAACTGAAATATTGCCGAAGTACTAAACTAAGGTGTCACGACCCGAAACCCACCCTAAGCGGATCACCGGATCGCGATCGCCGCCCCGAGACCCGAGGGCCCCGAGACAAGGCTCGCATATGCAACGGTATCGAATAGACGTGCGACATGCGTATTGCGGAAGCGTGAAAAACTTTTTCTTTTCTTTTCTTATTTAAATTTACGCACATCCGTCCGATACTGCCGCTCCATACATAGCATACATGGTTACACATTCAGAGTATAACTAAAACTTAAAAACTTATAACATTAATACAATACATATTCAGTTGCCCTGAGGGCTTAATACATATCCTTACATTATCTACTAATACAAAATGTACTACTAGAGTTCATAGGTTCCTCAAGAGAACTTCTTAAACATATCTTCCCAAAATCAGTAGATTCATCATCAACGTCCTCAAGTCAAGACTGCTGCTAATTACCTGAAAGGGGGGTCCGAACAAAGTCCGGGTAAGCTAATCTAAGCTTGTGAGCAATTCCAGCATTCGTCATGGGGTTTTCAATTAGCAGTGGTTTAGTACATAAGAGTTTGTAAAATAATCACCGCCAATTGTTCGTATACTTTGAATACAGAATATATGTATTCCTTAAATCATGTAGCTTTGAAACATTAAAAGTATTCAAGCTAAACTCATACTTTGTCAATAGAGTATATAACTCAAAACATATTGCATTTCGTAAAACAATAGCTTTGAAACATTTTAAGTATTCAAGCTATACTTATACTTCGTCAAATAGAGTATGTAACTCAACCATATACATTTCGTAAAACAATAGCTTTGAAACATTTAAAGTATTCAAGCTATACTTATACTCATGAACTTTTAAAACATATTTCATATCATGTATTTCTTAAATAGAGTATATAAAACTCAACATATGCATATTGAAAATGAGAGTAAAAACTTGCTTCCATTTTCAAACCATTTATCATCTTATCACTTCCATTAGTGGAATCCGTTTCGAACCGGAGTCCCATATTACTTATCTATGGAGATATCTCATTTGCCTGGGGGATTAGATCCTGCTACCGGGCATTGACAGTCAATTGAGTTCGTATATAACCCAAAATCTTGTCACATGTTTACAGATTAATTGAGTTCCGTACAACCCAAAAATCTGTTATTTAGAAAGTCGGCTGAGTTCCGTACAACCCAACCAAAAACCATAGTGCTTAGGCACAACTTTTCTTACATTCAAATACATTTAATACATGATTTCTTCAAATAGATGTTTCTCATAAACAGTTAAAACATCATGTACATAATTTCATAATAAATCCGTTAAATGCTTGATATAAACAAATTCAGAACACTTTACATAATTTGGCATTTAAAACTTTAGACATGCTGAATTATGTTTTAAGAAAACCATGAAAGAAACCATTCACTAAGCATGTCATAATAGAGTTTATAAAAACAGAACAATTTAACTGAATCATGTAAATACTGAATTCGAATTTTCAAACACTTCATATCTTTGCATTTAAAACCTTTTCAAATCCATAGAGTTAAATCTCCACTTCAAATACAGGGTTACTCACCTTGATTCTTTAGGGTTAGTGCTAATAACGCGCTTTCCCACTTTCCTGGTAGTTCCTAAGAACAATTCATAAACATCTCATCAACTTCATATTCATCGTAATATCATTTTGATATTCCTTAACTTATGCTTAAATCGTATTTGATCCTACAATGATTTCATAAATTCATATGTACTTAACGTAACTCGTATTCTTAACGTATGACACAATTTAATGTGTTAAAAATTGAATCTATTTCAATTTATACTCTTCTGGGAGTTCCATTAACTTTAATGTAAAGTTATTTATTTGACGTGTTTACGTGTCGTGTCTTTTCGTATTTCGTTTCTTGTACTTGCCTTAGTATTAGTACTTTGGCATCATTTCAATTCATAGTCATCTAACAGATGCTATTCATCAAATTTTATGTCTTTTTATTTTAGACATTTCTTTAGGTCGAATAGACTCTACCATTGAGTCCGGAGTGTCGAAGAAAGTCGGTTTAGGCTTTCGTAACATTTAATTCGGACTGTTATATGAAAAAGGACAAAATGGTCATTTTATCGTTTTACGTGTCATATCTTTCCGTACTTCGTTTCGTAATTTGGACTCCATTTTTGAGTCCGGGATGTCCAAGAAAGTTAATTTAGACCTTCTCTGATTTCATTTTGGCTTTAGGGGTACCAGGGGTATTTTGGTCATTTTATCCCTTTACGTGTCTTTATTTTTCGGGACCCCGTCTCGTGTCGTGGACCTCACCATTGGACTCAGAAGGTCCGAAATAGTAAGAGTACACTAATAACTTGTTAAATTTTGGTCAAGGGGTATTTTGGTCATTTACCCCTTACGTGTATTTATTTTTCGGGCTCCGTCTCGTAAAACGGACCCTACCATTGATCTCAGAATGTCCAAAATAGTAAAGATACACTATTCGTATGCTTAATTTGGACTTCGTTTACTCTATTTATGACCCAAGGGCAAAATAGTCATTTTACTTTATTTATTAAATAATTAAATTAATTATTTAATTATTTAATTATTTTTCCAGGGGTCTAAATGCATAAAAACTTCATAATCTGGGCAACAGTAGAATTCTTTTAAACAGTTGGGGCCAATCCGTAATTATAGAAAGTCATGGTTTATTTATTTTAAATAAACTTGAAAACCAAAGGGTTTGGTTTAATTTTAAGTGAACCGTCCGGTCTGGTTGAAAACCAACCGGTTTAGCCGGTCTGCTTACATGTGGCTGACGTCATCATGACGTCAGCCCTAATCTCATTTAAATTAACCGACAGTCAAAACGACGTCGTTGGATTTAATCGGTGGCAAGCCCAGAGGCTGCCACCTGTCCGAGTCAACTCGGCCATTTTAAACCGAGTTAACTCATCGTCATCTTCTTCATTTCGCCCCTACGTTGCCCTAATTTGCAGGTTTTCTTTTCCTTCTATTTCGTGACATTTTACTCTTCTATTTTTTCTGCTTTTCTTCCCAATCACTTCCTATCATCTAAATGCATGTTTTAGCATTGATTTGAAACTTCGAATATGGCTCAAAGTTTCGGTTTTGGTCGCGATAGCTAAACCTGTGTTAGCCTCGGTTCACACTCGTTTCTTGACCATTTTCGATGAGGCTTGGCTTGTTCTGTTCCTCTACTCAAGAGGTTTCATAATCCGTTCATAAGGGTCGGTTTAATAGTGAGGTTCAAGAACTGGGTCTTGTAACCCGTACCTGCAACTCCATTTTTGGAAGGCTTTCCCTTTGATTTTTGATCGCGTACATAGGTTTTTATAACCCTCATGACTTTATCTTGAGGTCTTGGTAGGTTAGAACCTATTTGATTTCACCCATTTCAGACCTGCTTTCTTGAAGGTCATCCATGGCAGCCGACCTTGGGTTTCATGTTTTTAGGTGCTCTAATACTAGATTTTCATGCTTGGTTCAACTTTAAACGTATATTGAACATCATATAATGAAAACAAACTCTAAAACAGTTCATATCCATTCTATATTTTTAGAGAGAGAAAATACCTATTTTTGATATTCTGTATCCTTCTCTCTCTCTGATTCTCTACTTCTTCTTCCTTTAGCTTCTGATTCTTCCTCTATTCTCCTTCTCTGCTTCCTTAAGGTTCAAACATACAAGATATGTATTGGCTTTTCTTTTAAAGAGAAGAAACCGACCTCTCTCTCTCCTCACTTTCTCTCTCTATCTCTACACGTTTGTAGCCCTCATTCTTGACCTTATCATCCCATCTTACACTCCATAATTTCTACTTTTTCATCTTTGGCAACTTACATTAAATGGCCCCTTGATATTTTGTATATTGTATATTATATATATATATATATATATATCACACACACACCAACACATGGAGACACACACACACACAGCTCAACCGACACACACACACCTTGTGCACTGTTCATACTTTACACATGTATATCTATATATATGTATATAAATATATATGAACAATTAATTATATATAAATACATATATAATGTATCTATGTACATACATGCATACATAATTATACATATACATGCCTTCATGAATTGTATATAAAATAATTATTTTAACTATTTATATATACATACTTATACATGGACATGTGTATATATATATTTTTATACACTTTATATCATACACACAATACACCATAAAGTGTGTGTTTGTGTATTCAAAATTTATTTAATCATAATTAGCGTTAATAATTTCATATTAATAAATAATTAATTATTTAATTAATTATTTCCTTTGGTGTAAATATTTTTACACAAATTTCCTTTAATCTCGAATTACGTGCCATATGACCCGGTATCCCGGGTCGGGATATTACATAAGGCAAGTACGAGGAAATGAGGTGCGAGAAGACACGCCGCGTTAACATGTGAAGTAATTAAATTTAAATTAAAGTTAATGGAGCTACCAGAAGAGTATAGCTTTAAAAGTTAAAATAAATTAAATTCCTAACACATTAAATTGTGTCATAGGTTAAAAGTACGAGTTGAATTAAGTACATAAGAAATTTATGAAGTCGGTTAGGATTAATACTATCTAAGCATAAGATAAGAAGCATCAGTAGGTGATATTGCAGTATTGTGAAGTTAATGAGATTATATATGAATTTTTGTTAGGAACTACAGAAGAAGTGGGGAAAACGCATTATTAGCATTGACCTAAAGACCAAGGTGAGTAACCCTGCCTTTGAAGTGAAGATTTAACTCCATGATTTGAAGAAGTTTTAAGTTCAATTTATTTGAAGCCTCGAATATCAAATTCAGTATCATATGATTCCTATTTCAAAATGTTTTCTGCTTTCATAAACTGTATTATGACATGCTGGGTGATTGGTTTGAATCACGGTTTTCCTTTTTAATTATGTTTCAGCATGTCTAGATTTAAAATGCTAAATTTTCATAAATGTTCTGAATTTGATTATTCCAAATATTGAAGTTCTATTGCAGAAGTTATATATTTCATGTTTTAAATATTCATGAAAAATATCTATTGAAGAAACCATGTGATAAATGTTTTACAAGATAAATGGTGTTTAAAACACCCCTATGATGGTTGAAATCCTTCAGGATTCAACAGTAAATGCCAGGTAGCAGGATCTGATCCCCCTGGTACGGGATATCTCTATTGTAGCATTGCAGCATTGTAGTAAAATGGGAGTCTGGTTTGAAACAGATTCCACCTAATTAAAGAGAAAAGATGACAAATGTTTTTGGAAATGGAAGTAGGTTTTACCCCCATTTTCCTATACACGTTTATATGTTTTGAAGTAACACTTTTGGAAATGGAAGCAGGTTTTTACCCCCATTTTATTATACGTGTTTGTATGCTTTTAAATTGCATATGCTCTATTTGAAGAAATGTGTATTTAGCTTGAATACTTTAAATGTTCAAAGCTATCTGTTTTAAGAATGCAAATACTCTGTGTTCTAAAATGTACGAGCAATTGGTAGTGAGTATTTTATAAACTCTCATGTGCTAAACCACTACCAGTTGAAAACCCCATGACGAATGCAGGAATTACTCACAAGCTTAGATTAGCTTACCCGGATTTTTATCCGCCCCCTTTCAAGTGACTAATGGCAGATTGATTTTTTGAAGACGATGAGGATGAGTCTAGCTTTTTGGGAAGACTTGCTTAAGTAGTTCTTTTGGGAAAATCACATGAACTCTAATTAGTACGTTTTGTACTAACAGACAATTTAAGGATATGTATTAAGCCCCACGGGGAAGCTGAATTAAGATTGTAATTATGAAGTCTTTTAAGTTTTTAGTTATGCTCTGAATGTATAATCATGTGTACCATTGTGAATAGCGGCAGTATCGGACGGATGTGCAAATTTTAAAATGAGAAAAAAAAAAAAGTTTTTCACGCCTCCGCACCCACATGAAGAACATCTATTCGATACCACTGTAGATGCGAGCCTTGTCCCGAGGCCTTCCGGCCTTGGGGCGGCGGTCTCGACTCGGGGTCTGCACGAGGCGGATTTCGGGTCGTGACACCCACATAGGTAATAGAAGCCAATTTTGAAAGTTTAACAGCCAACCATGCCCAAAAAAGGTCAAACCACAACCAAACTAGCTCACACAGCTCTAAAGTTATGATACATGTCTTCAAACTTACAAAACACACTTTGGATGCCCACTTTCCAACTTACGCCAAAAAGAAGGGACTCAAGTGCCAAAACGGCCGCTTTTTGCCGTTTGACAGCATAAAATGCCCGAAAAATGTCAAATAATAACCAAACTAGCTCCCACACCTCTCTATAGCTGTAATACAAGTCCTCAAACTTGTGGAACACAATTTTGATTTCGATTGGCAATTTAAGCAAAAACGAGGGACTTGAGAATCGAAACGACCTGTTTTGACCCGTTGAATGCCAAAGATGCCTAAAAATGGTCAAACTAGCACCAAAACGGCTCACACACCTCTAGACAAGTAAAATACAAGTGTTCAAACTTACGCACCACAATTTATTCCTACTTTGCAACTTATGCAAAACAAAAAGGGAATTAAGTGACAAAATTATCACTTTCGACCGTTTGACCACCCATAATGCCCGGAACATGTCAATCCACAAACAAAGTAGCACGCACACCTGAAATGTTGAACCTCAAAACTTGCGCAACAAAATTCACATGCTCAATTTGCAACTTATGCAAAAACAAGGACTTAAGTGCCCAAATGGAACCCTTCTAAAAGTTTCTTTTTGAAAGGTAAATGTATATTAAAGAAAGAGAAAGGAAACAACAAACTAGAGGACAAACCTCAATATAGCCAAGGGAGGGAAAAACTTCTACCGGCAAAAGGAACCCATTCCGAAGCTAAGAGCTAAAAAAATAGAACAAAATAAAACAAATAACAACAAACAAGAACTAGAAAGATACGACTTGGCAGATCCCAAACATGTTGAAGGAGTGATTCCTTTAATGGAGCAATGTATTTTGCGAATTGTACTCTGAACTTGAGTAAATGATGCCTTGGGAGGATTGGTTCTAGTTGGAGAAGACCTAGAATTCCTTTCCTTGCATAAAACGTAAGCCATACAAGCTATGGTGAGCTTCCCAATGGAAAGAGCCAACGAAGCCCCCGCATAGGTAATAGAAGCCAATTTTGAAAGTTTAAACGCCTACCATGCCCGGAAAAGATCAAACCACAACCAAACAAGCTCACACACCTCTAAAGTTATGATACATGTCCTCAAACTTACAAAACACAATTCGGATGCCTGTTTTGCAACTTATGCCAAAAAGAAAGGACTCAAGGGCCAAAACAGCCGCTTTTGGCCGTTTGACAGCCAAAAATGCCCGAAAGATGTCACATAATAACCAAACTAGCTCCCACACCTCTCTATAGTTGTAATACAAGTCCTCAAACTTGTGGAACACAGTTTTGATTTTGGTTGGCAATTTAAGCCAAAAAAAGCCCAGAAATGGTCAAACCAGCACCAAAACAGCTCGCACACCTCAAGACAAATAAAATACAAGTGTTCAAACTTACGAAACACAATTCATTCCCAGTTTGCAACTTATGCAAAACAAAAAGGGAGTCAAGGGGCAAAATTGTCCCTTTTTGACCGTTTGACCACCCACGATGCCTGCAAAACGTCAATCAACAAACAAACTATCTCGCACACCTCAAATGTGTATACTCAAAACTTGCGGAACAAAATTGACACGCTCGATTTGCAACTTATGCAAAAAAAAAGGACTTAAGTGCCCAAACGGACCCCTTTTGAATGTTTTGTTTTTTTTTTTAAAAGGTAAATGTATATTAAAGAAGAAGAAATAAAAGAACAAACAAGAGGACAAACCTCAATAGAGCCAAGGGAGGGAATAACTTCTACCGGCAGATGGAACCCTTCCCGAAGCTAAGAGTTAAACAAATAGCACAAAATAAAACAAACAACAGACAAGAACTAGAAAGATACGACTTGGTAGACCCCAAACATGTTGAAGGAGCTTGTAGGAACTAGATGGAGTGATTCCTTTAATGGTGCAAAGACTTCCGCGAGTCGTACTCTGAACTTGAGTAATGATGCCTTGGGGGGATTGGTTCTGGTTGGAGAAGACCTAGAGTTCCTTTCCCTCTGTAAAACGTAAACGATACAAGCGATGGTGAGCTTCCGAATGGAATGAACCAACGAAGCCCCCGCAAAGGTAATAGAAGCCAATTTTGAAAGTTTTATCGCCCACCATGCCCGGAAAAGGTCAAACCACAACCAAACTAGCTCACACAGCCCTAAAGTTATGATATATGTCTTCAAACTTACAAAACACAATTCGGATGCCCACTTTCCAACTTACGCCAAAAACAAGGGACTCAAGTGCCAAAACGGCCGCTTTTGGCCGTTTGACAACCCTAAATGCCCAAAAAATGTCAAATAATAACCAAACTGGCTCCCCCACCTCTCTATAGCTGTAATACAAGTCCTCAAAGTTGTGGAGCACAATTTCGAATTCGGTTGGCAATTTAAGCCAAAACGAGGGACTTGAGAATCGAAACAACATGTTTTGCCTCGTTGCACGCCAAAAATGCCTAGAAATGGTCAAACCAACAGCAAAACAGCTCACACACCTCAAGACAAATAAAATACAAGTGTTCAAACTTACGAAACACAATTCATTCCCAGTTTGCAAGTTATGCAAAACAAAAAGGCAATTAAGGGACAAAATTGGCCCTTCCTGACCGTTTCACCACCCATAATGCCCGAAAAATGTCAATCAACAAACAAACTAGCTCGCACACCTGAAATGTGTATACTCAAAACATGCGGAACAAAATTGTCACGCTCGATTTGCAACTTATGCAAAAACAAGCACTGAAGTGCCCAAGCGGAAACCTTTTAAAGTTTGTTTTTGAAAGGTAAATGTATATTAAAGAACGAGAAAGGAAACAACAAACTAGAGGACAAACCTCAATATAGCCAAGGGAGGGAAAAACTTTTACCGGCAAAAGGAACCCATCCCGAAGCTAAGAGCTAAACAAATAGAACAAAATAAAACAAACAACAACGGACAAGAACTAGAAAGATACGACTTGGCAGACCCCAAACATGTTGAAGGAGCTTTTTGGGACTAGATGGAGTGATTCCTTTAATGGAACAATGTCTTTTTCGAATTGTACTCTAAACTTGTGTAAGGATGCCTTGGGGGGATTGGTTCTAGTTGGAGAAGACCCAGAGTTCCTTTCCCTCCATAAAACGTCAACCATACAAGCTATGGTGAGCTTCCCAATGGAACGAGCCAACGAAGCCCCCGCATAGATAATAGAAGCCAATTTTGAAAGTTTAAACGCCTACCATGCCCGGAAAAGATCGAACCACAACCAAACTAGCTCACACACCTCTAAAGTTTTGATACAGGTCCTTAAACTTACAAAACACAATTCGGATGCACGCTTTGCAAATTATGCCAAAAAGCAGGGACTCAAGTGCCAAAACAGCCGCTTTTGGCTGTTTGACAGTTGAAAATGCCCGAAAAATGTTACATAATAACCAAACTAGCTCCCACACCTCTCTATAGTTATAATACAAGTCCACAAACTTGTGGAACACAATTTTGAATTCGGTTGGCAATTTAAGCCAAAAAGTGGGACTTGAGAATCGGAAGTTGCCCCGTTGAATGCCAAAAACGCCAAGAAATGGTCAGCGCAGCACAAAAACGGCTCACACTCCTTAAGAGAAATAAAATACAAGTGTTCAAACTTACGAACCACAATTCATTCCTAGTTGGAAACTTATGCAAAACAAAACGGGAATTAAGTGACAAAATTATCCCTTTTCGACAGTTTGACCACCCATAATGCCCGAAATAAGTCAATCCACAAACAAACTAGCTCGCAGACTTGAAATGTTGAACCTCAAAACCTGCGCAACAAAATTAACACGCTCGATTTGCAACTTATGCAAAAACAAGGACTTAAGTGCCAAAACCGAACCCTTTTGAAAGTTTCTTTTTGAATGGTAAGTGTATATTAAAGAAGGAGAAAGGAAACAACAAACTAGAGGACAAACCTTAATATAGCCAAGGGAGGGAAAAACTTCTACCGGCAAAAGGAACCCATTCCGAAGCTAAGAGCTAAACAAATAGAACAAAATAAAACAAATAACAACAGACAAGAACTAGAAAGATACGACTTGGCAGACCCCAAACATGTTGAAGGAGCTTGTTGGAACTAGATGGAGTGATTCCTTTAATGGTGCAATGTCATTTGCGAATCGTACACTGAACTTGAGTAATGATGCCTTGGGGGGATTGGATCTAGTTGGAGAAGACCTAGAGTTCCTTTCCCTCCAGAAAACGTAAACCATACAAGCTATGGTGAGCTTCCCAATGGAACGAGCCAACGAAGCCCCCGCATACGTAATAGAAGCCAATTTTGAAAGTTTAAATGCCTACCATGCCCGGAAAAGATCAAACCACAACTAAACTAGCTCACACATCTCTAATTTATGATACATGTCCTCAAACTTACAATACACAATTCGGATGCCCGCTTTGCAACTTATGCCAAAAAGAAGGGACTCAAGTGCCAAAACGGCCGCTTTTGGCCGTTTCACAGTCGAAAATGCCCGAAAGATGTCACATAATAACCAAACTAGCTCCCACACCTCTCTATAGTTGTAATACAAGTACTCAAACTTGTGGAACACAATTTTGATTTCGGTTGGCAATTTAAGCCAAGAAAAGCCCAGAAATGGTCAAACCAGCACCAAAACAGCTCGCACACCTCAAGACAAATAAAATACAAGTGTTCAAACTTACAAAACACAATTCATTCCCAGTTTGCAACTTATGCAAAACAAAAAGGGAGTCAAGGGGCAAAATTGTCCCTTTTTGACCGTTTGACCACCCACGATGCCCGAAAAACGTCAATCCACAGAAAACCTATCTTGCACACCTCAAATGTGTATACTCAAAACTTGCGGAACAAAATTCACACGCTCGATTTGCAACTTATGCAAAAAAAAAGGACTTAAGTGCCCAAACCGACCCCTTTTAAATGTTTTGTTTTTTTTTTTTTTAAAGGTAAATGTATATTAAAGAAGAAGAAATAAAACAACAAACTAGAGGACAAACCTCAATAGAGCCAAGGGAGGGAATAACTTCTACCGGCGGATGGAACCCTTCCCGAAGCTAAGAGTTAAACAAATAGCACAAAATAAAACAAACAACAGACAAGAACTAGAAAGATACGACTTGGCAGACCCCAAACATGTTGAAGGAGCTTGTAGGAACTAGATGGAGTGATTCCTTTAATGGTGCAAAGTCTTACGCGAGTCGTACTCTGAACTTGAGTAATGATGCCTTGGGGGGATTGGTTCTGGTTGGAGAAGACCTAGAGTTCCTTTCCCTCTATAAAACGTAAACGATACAAGCGATGGTGAGCTTCCGAATGGAATGAGCCAACGAAGCCCCCGCAAAGGTAATAGAAGCCAATTTTGAAAGTTTTATAGCCCACCATGCCCGGAAAAGGTCAAACCACAACCAAACTAGCTCACACAGCCCTAAAGTTATGATATATGTCTTCAAACTTACAAAACACAATTCGGATGCCCACTTTCCAACTTACGCCAAAAACAAGGGACTCAAGTGCCAAAACGGCCGCTTTTGGCCGTTTGACAACCCTAAATGCCCAAAAAATGTCAAATAATAACCAAACTGGCTCCCCCACCTCTCTATAGCTGTAATACAAGTCCTCAAAGTTGTGGAGCACAATTTCGAATGCGGTTGGCAATTTAAGCCAAAACGAGGGACTTGAGAATCGAAACAACATGTTTTGCCTCGTTGCACTCCAAAAATGCCTAGAAATGGTCAAACCAACAGCAAAACAGCTCACACACCTCAAGACAAATAAAATACAAGTGTTCAAACTTACGAAACACAATTCATTCCCAGTTTGCAAGTTATGCAAAACAAAAAGGCAATTAAGGGACAAAATTGGCCCTTCCTGACCGTTTCACCACCCATAATGCCCGAAAAATGTCAATCAACAAACAAACTAGCTCGCACACCTGAAATGTGTATACTCAAAACATGCGGAACAAAATTGTCACGCTCGATTTGCAACTTATGCAAAAACAAGCACTGAAGTGCCCAAGCGGAAACCTTTTAAAGTTTGTTTTTGAAAGGTAAATGTATATTAAAGAACGAGAAAGGAAACAACAAACTAGAGGACAAACCTCAATATAGCCAAGGGAGGGAAAAACTTTTACCGGCAAAAGGAACCCATCCCGAAGCTAAGAGCTAAACAAATAGAACAAAATAAAACAAACAACAACGGACAAGAACTAGAAAGATACGACTTGGCAGACCCCAAACATGTTGAAGGAGCTTTTTGGGACTAGATGGAGTGATTCCTTTAATGGAACAATGTCTTTTTCGAATTGTACTCTAAACTTGTGTAAGGATGCCTTGGGGGGATTGGTTCTAGTTGGAGAAGACCCAGAGTTCCTTTCCCTCCATAAAACGTCAACCATACAAGCTATGGTGAGCTTCCCAATGGAACGAGCCAACGAAGCCCCCGCATAGATAATAGAAGCCAATTTTGAAAGTTTAAACGCCTACCATGCCCGGAAAAGATCGAACCACAACCAAACTAGCTCACACACCTCTAAAGTTTTGATACAGGTCCTTAAACTTACAAAACACAATTCGGATGCACGCTTTGCAAATTATGCCAAAAAGCAGGGACTCAAGTGCCAAAACAGCCGCTTTTGGCTGTTTGACAGTTGAAAATGCCCGAAAAATGTTACATAATAACCAAACTAGCTCCCACACCTCTCTATAGTTATAATACAAGTCCACAAACTTGTGGAACACAATTTTGAATTCGGTTGGCAATTTAAGCCAAAAAGTGGGACTTGAGAATCGGAAGTTGCCCCGTTGAATGCCAAAAACGCCAAGAAATGGTCAGCGCAGCACAAAAACGGCTCACACTCCTTAAGAGAAATAAAATACAAGTGTTCAAACTTACGAACCACAATTCATTCCTAGTTGGAAACTTATGCAAAACAAAACGGGAATTAAGTGACAAAATTATCCCTTTTCGACAGTTTGACCACCCATAATGCCCGAAATAAGTCAATCCACAAACAAACTAGCTCGCAGACTTGAAATGTTGAACCTCAAAACCTGCGCAACAAAATTAACACGCTCGATTTGCAACTTATGCAAAAACAAGGACTTAAGTGCCAAAACCGAACCCTTTTGAAAGTTTCTTTTTGAATGGTAAGTGTATATTAAAGAAGGAGAAAGGAAACAACAAACTAGAGGACAAACCTTAATATAGCCAAGGGAGGGAAAAACTTCTACCGGCAAAAGGAACCCATTCCGAAGCTAAGAGCTAAACAAATAGAACAAAATAAAACAAATAACAACAGACAAGAACTAGAAAGATACGACTTGGCAGACCCCAAACATGTTGAAGGAGCTTGTTGGAACTAGATGGAGTGATTCCCTTAATGGAGCAATGTCTTTTGCGACTTGTACTCTGAACTTGAGTAACGATGCCTTGGGGGGATTGGTTCTAGTTAGAGAAGACCCAGAGTTCCTTTCCCTTCCATAAAACGTAAACCATACAAGCTATGGTGAGCTTCCCACTGGATCGAGCCAACGAAGCCCCCGCATAGGTAATAGAAGCCAATTTTGAAAGTTTAAACGCCTACCATGCCCGGAAAAGATCAAACCACAACCAAACTAGCTCACACACCTCTAAAGTTTTGATACACGTCCCCAAACTTGCAAAACACAATTCGGATGCCCACTTATCAAATTATGCCAAAAAGAAGGGACTCAAGTGCCAAAACAGTCGCTTTTGGGTGATCAGAGACAATACTTGTATGGCTTCTAGAGAGAAGGGAGAGCTTCTCTCTCTAGGATTTTCCTAAACCTTCTCTTCTCTTGCACAATGCCGTTAATGGCTTCTATTCAATCTTTTCGAGATATACTCCATGATCCCCAAGCTTCATCCGTAACTTCCTTACCCCCCCATGCAAAGGATCCGAGTCCCATTGATACCAGCTTTTCCATGACCTCTATATCTTCATGCCAGGGTATGGATAAAAGCTCTTGTCACATAAGATGTTCTGGTTCAGTGGAGTGTTTGCAGGGTCACTATGCAAATGATGCTGCCATCAGTGCTAAGGATATACGTCGGCAGCAACCTCCACTTGTTATTTCAAATGCAGGTCCTTGCCTCCCCTCCAAAACTCCAACTGAAATCCAACGGCCTGAACAGAATCCTACTTCTTTATCCAGGGCTAATGGCGTCGAGCAAGGGGAGTTCATTCCTCAAGTTGCCCTTGATCTTGAAAATGATTATGGGGGCTTCTCTTTTGATTGTTCCTTCATGAGAGAGCAAAAAGTTCTCAAGCCAAATGGTTCCAACAGCAACGGTGTCCATGGAAGAGGTCAGGCGGCGCATGGCTCATCCTCAATATGCAGTAAGAGTGGGATAGCTACGCATTCGACCCAAGCAGCCCACGTGTCAACCAATGAGACAAGCAGAATTAATCCAACGGCTAGAAATTATTTTATTCCAACGGGTGGAAATCCTAATACTGATATGCTTAGTATATCAGTTCCCACTACCTCTGACATTGCCTCCATCTCTCAGAATATTACCCATCTTAGTGCTAGACGGACTGATCTAGGTGTCAACGTGTCACCTCTTGAGACAAGGAGACCTGATCCTAAGGCTGGAGATTATGGCTATCATATAGCAGGTGCAGGTTGTGGTGGCGTGCAAACAGTTACTACTGCTACTCCAAATGGTAATGCAGACTCCTATGCAGTTGCCACTACTCATAGCCCCCACTATTCCTTGCTAAAAGCACCTGGGCCCACGTCCTGTTCTCCCTCTTTGCCTATTCCCATTGCCAATATTTTGTCCCATGCAAGTTCAGAGACAGCAAACTCTGACATCATCCATGTTGCTGCCGTTACCCCTATGCACACTGCTGCTAGTTCCCCAGCATTGCAGAATCTGGACTCCCCCGTTGCTAATGCAGCGACCATCCCCTCCTGGTCTTCCCTTTTCCAAAAACCTGCACCTCTCAAAAAATTTCACTTGGAATACAAGCCACCTCAAATTGAGGGAGAAAGAATCACAGTCCAGCCTCCATTGGAAGTTGTTCAAGCAGGTATATCAGGTTGGGAGAATACCTTGGTAGGTTATTTTCTTGACAGGAAAATGCCATTTCTCTGGATTAAAAAAATGGCAGAAAAGCTCTGGAACAAAGACGGCTTAAATGAAGTTCTTACCAATGGAAATGGGTTCTTCTTCTTCAAATTCGATTCCTTAAATGCCATTAATTCTATTCTTGAAAGTGGTCACTGGCACTTCTCTGGCTGGCACATTATTCTTCAAAAATGGCACCCTGGCATGACTCTATCCAAGAAGGATGTAGCTAAAATCCCTGTTTGGGTTAAATTTTTCAACATCCCATATGAGCTCTGGACAGCGCAAGGCCTTAGCTATGTTGCTAGTGCCATTGGAAGACCCCTTTATGCAGATTCCCACATGGAAGATCAGACCAGAATCAGTTATGCAAGAATATGCGTCGAGGTGGATGCTACCAAAGACCTCCCTGATTCTTTTGATATAATGTTAACAAACTCAAAAGTGGAAATCCTTGTTGAATATCAATGGCTCCCTTCAATGTGAACCCACTGCCGTATATTTGGCCACCGGATTGCTAATTGCCCTTCACTCAAAACAGAAAATGAGCTACCCATCAACCGTCCTACCTTAGCCGCAAGGAAATCCAGCACTTCTGAATGGCGCATAGTTTCTGGCAAAGGTAAAGCAATCCTTAGTGATGGCAAAATCCCTGAAGATGCCCTCTCTATGGATCCAAATCAGTCTAAATCATGCCCTGTAGGGCTGAGGCTAGAAATGCCGCACCTAAGTCCTTCCAATGACGGTGTAACTACTGTCCCAAATCAGTCCAACACATGTTGTGATGGGCTGCAACCTGATATGCCACAGGTAGAATCTCCTAACGTCAGTACTACAGCTGAGAGCCCTGCCCTTAAACAACTAGTTCCTCACAATTCTGCTACCAGTTCAGCGTTGGAAATTGCTAAGCCTTCGGTCCACTCTCCTCTCCCCTCCCTTCAATCTGATGACTTGGTTTTACTATCCCCAAATGATCCATCTCCCTGTTATCTTCAAGCGGTCAGCAACCCAGGCGAGATAAGCAGCTCAACCTCTACTGCTTCTCCTGATTCTAATTCCCTTGTGGACAAGATTTCTAGAGTCGACGAAGCTGATATTGGTAGCAGCTTCACCAGAAATCAGCTCAAAAAACAAAGGCGAAAGAAGAAAGTTTCTAAAACCATAGGAACAGAAAGTTCCGGCCCTCTCACTTTTTCTTAATGAACTTTGCATGTTGGAATATCAGGGGTATGAACAGCCCCTCAAAACTGCGTGAAGTCCGTATGTTTGTTCGTGACCATTCTATATGTTTTCTTAGTTTAGTTGAGACAAAAATAAAGGAAGCTGCCAAGGATATTACTGCTAATTCCCTCATCCCTGGATGGTCCTTTTTGCACAATTATTCCCATTCAGCTTCTGGTCGGATTTGGATTGGTTGGAACAATGTTATGCTACAGATTAACTCCTCGTGTGCTACCAGTCAAGCCATTAATTGTAACATTACAATTCGTGACACCAAATCCACCATGCTCATTTCAGTTATTTACGGCTCTAATTCCTCTCTCCAAAGAAATGATTTATGGCGTGACATCCATCTCCAAGCAACTATCGCCAAGGGTCTCCCCTGGCTTATTTTGGGCCATTTCAATGCTATCCGTTTTCCCAATGATAGAAGAGGAGGCAATGGCGATTGGCCCCCTGTTATGAATGACTGTAACACTTGTTTTTTGAATGCTGAGCTTGAGGATCTGAGATTTTCTGGGCGTTTCTTTACATGGTCTAACGGTCAAGCTGCCCCCCACACAATCCACAAGAAGATTGATAGAGCTTTAGTCAACCAGGACTGGCTATCTGCTCTTCCTTCTGCTGAAGCCGAATTCCTCCCTCCTGGCCTCTTTGACCATTCCCCTATTATTGTCAGATCTGGCATAGCTTTCAAGAAGAGCAAAATTCCCTTCAAATTTTTCAATTTCTGGGCCGATTATGAAGATTTTCTTCCTACTGTTGAGCAAACCTGGCACACTAACTTTCAAGGTACTGCCATGTTTATTTGTTGCCAAAAGCTTAAGAAGGTGAAATATGCTCTTAAGGATCTCAATCAGCAAAGATTCAAAAACATCTCCTCCCGCGTTCAAGAAGCCCGTAACAAGCTCTATGACATCCAATCTCTCCTTGATAGTGATCCCGGGAATGAGAGTCTCCTTCTGGAGGAAAAGGAAGCACATCACACCTTTCATTCCCTTCTTAGCAGTGAGGAAAGTCTAGCTAAGCAAAAATCCCGTATTCAATGGCTTTCTGAAGGGGACCAAAACACCTCCTTTTTCTTCAAATCTGTGAATAACAGGAGGAACCGCAATAAGATCCTTAGCCTCCTTGATGCTAACGGTCGCAGAATTGATGACATAAAAGAGGTCAAATCCACCATTGTTGATTTTTACCATGATCTCCTTGGAACTCCGAGCCCCATTCTCTACCCAAGTAAGCAAGCTCTTGCTAACTTTATCCCTAAACGCCTTCATTCTGATTTCTTTAATGTCCTTCAATCCCCTGTCTCTGAGCAAGAAATCCAAGATGCTCTCTTTAGCCTTCCCCCTAACAAAGCCTATGGTCCCGACGGGTTTAATAACTTCTTTTTTCAAAAATCTTGGAATATCATTAAACCTAAAGTTATTGCAGCTATCTCTGAATTTTTTTCCTCTAAATCCATCCTTAAAGAGATGAATGCCACAGCTATCGCCCCTGTCCCCAAAGTCCCTAACCCCTCTTTTGTCCATGATTTTCGGCCTATATCTTGCTATAACACCCTTTACAAAACCATTTCCAAAATCCTGGTCAACCGTCTCAAGAAAGTTCTTCCTAGCCTCATTGATCCTTCCCAATCTGCTTTTATTCAAGGCAGGAATATCAGTGACAACATCCTTCTAGCCCAAGAGCTTATGCATAATTACCACAAGGACACTGGTTCTCCCCGTTGCACTCTGAAAGTTGATCTTAAGAAAGCATTTGATTCAGTGCGGTGGGATTTTATTACTGACACTTTGAGCATAATGGGATTTCCCCAGCTTTTTATTGACTGGATTTTTTGCTGCATCTCTACTCCTTGTTTCTCAGTTGTCATTAATGGCGAGTTGGAAGGTTATTTTCCCGGGGCTAAGGGATTAAGGCAAGGGGACCCTCTTTCCCCTTATCTCTTTGTGATTGCAATGGATGTCCTCTCTTTGATTCTCCATCAAATGTCGGCTGGATCTCAGTTTAAGTACCATTGGAGATGCCATAAGTCCAAACTTACCCATCTCTGTTTTGCTGACGACATCATGCTCTTTTGTCATGGGGATCTAGCCTCTGCCTCTATCCTTAAGCAAGGGCTTGATACTTTTGCCTCCTTCTCTGGCCTTCTGCACAATGCTTCCAAGAGCAGCATTTTCCTTTCAGGTGTGGATTCCAACCTCAAGCAGCTCATTGTTGCTCAAGTTGGTTTTCCTGAAGGCTCCCTCCCTATCCGTTACCTTGGAGTGCCTTTGATTTCTACCAAGCTGAAAGCCCAGGATTGCAAATCTTTAGTTGATCGCATTATTGGTAAAATCACCCATTGGGCCACAAAATCTCTTTCCTATGCAGGTCGTGTCCAGCTGATCAGGTCTGTCCTATTCAGCATTCAAGTTTTTTGGTCTTCTCACTTCATCCTCCCTAAAAAGGTGTTAAATCAGATAGAGCAAGCCATGAGATCCTTCCTCTGGAGTGGCAACCATCTCATATTTTCTGGTTCCAAAGTTGCTTGGGAGGATGTTTCTTGCCCTAAAAATGAAGGGGGTCTTGGTATTAAGAGGCTTGTTGAATGGAACCAAGCTGCTTTGGGGAAACTCATATGGGCTCTATTTCAAAATCCCTCTAAATCCCTTTGGGTTTAGTGGATTCGTAGCAACCTTCTTAAAGGCAAAAGCTTCTGGGAAATCAAATGCCCCCAATCTTGCTCATGGGCATGGAGGAAAATGATCAAATTCCGCCCGTTATTCAAACCATTCATCAAAATTGTCATTGGTAATGGGTGTTTTGCCTCTCTCTGGTTTGACTATTGGCTCCCTTCTGGCTCCATCTATGAAAATATGGGAGAAAGAGTTATATATGATTCAGGTCTAGGTAGAAAAGCTACAGTGAGTAACATTATTCTTGGAAATCATTGGAACTGGCCCATTACTAATTCTCCCCACCTGCTGGACCTTAAGAATGGTATGCCTCCTAATCTTCTCCCATCCCCCCTCCTTGATGATAAAGCTTTTTGGCTTCCCTCCCCAAATGGGGTCTTCTCCATCAACTCTGCCTGGGATTCCCTGCGTAGCCGTAACCCCCAGGTTCCTTGGTGGAAGCTTCTTTGGTTCCCTAAAGCTATCCCCCGTGCAGGGTTCATCCTTTGGATGGCCATCCGCCACAGCTTAAGGACCAAGGACCGTCTTTTCTTCTCTAATCTTGGTCATGACCCCAAGTGCCTATTCTGTTTAAGAGAAAATGAAAGCCACAACCACCTCTTCTTTTCTTGTTCCTTCACTTCCAACATATGGTCCCATTTGCTCTCTAAAAGTGGATTTCAAAACCCTAATGGGGACTGGCACCAGACTGTTCTTTGGGCTACCAATTCTTTCAAAGGCAAGTCTTTCTCTTCCATTTTAGGCCGGCTCACTCTTGCTTGTACAATTTACAACATTTGGCGTGAAAGGAATAGCAGATTGTTCACCAAGATCGAGAAAAACTCAAAGGCCATCATAGCTCAAACTCAGGAAATGATCCGAGGCAGACTCACATCTTTTAGAGGGATTCAAGACTCTCTCTCCAATAGACATCTTCAGTGTACTTGGTCTCTTCCTTGTAGTATTTTTAATATGTAATATTTCTCAGCATAGGCCATGAGCTCTAGTTTTCTTGTTTTCTTTGCTTGTCTGAGGGTATGCCCTCTTGTTTTGTATTTCTGTTTTCTCTTGTTTTTATTTCCTGCTTGGGGTTGTGAGTTCTTCTGCCTATAGTAGATCTCCTTCCCTTTAGCTTGTTCGAGGGTATGCCTTCTTGATCTTGTATTTATTTTTTCTTCTTTTATATATCTTTTACTTATCAAAAAAAAAAAAAAAAACAGCCGCTTTTGGCCGTTTGACAGCCGAAAATGCCCGAAAAAGGTCTCATAAGAACCAAACTAGCTCCCACACCTCTCTATAGCCTTAATCCAAGTCCTCAAAGTTGTGGAACACAATTTTGATTTCGGTTGGCAATTTAAGCCAAAGCGAGGGACTTGAGAATCGAAACGACATGTTTTGCCCCGTTGAACGCCAAAAATGCCTAGAAATGGTCAAACCAGTAGCAAAACGGCTCACACACCTCAAGACAAATAAAATACAAGTGTTCAAACTTATGAAACACAATTCATTCCCAGTTTGCAAGTTATGCAAAACAAAAAGGGAATTAAGTGTCAAAACTGGCCCTTTCTGACCGTTTGACCACCCATAATGCCCGGAAAATGTCAATCCACAAACAAACTAGCTCGCACACCTGAAATGTGTATACTCAAAACTTGCGGAACAAAATTGACACGCTCGATTTGCAACTTATGCAAAAACAAGGACTGAAGTGCCTAAGCGGAAACCTTTTGAAAGTTTGTTTTTGAGAGGTAAATGTATATTAAAGAAGGGGAAAGGAAACAAGAAACTAGAGGACAAACCTCAACATAGCCAAGGGAGGGAAAAAGTTCTACCGGCAAAAGGAACCCATTTCGAAGCTAAAAGCTAAACAAATAGAACAAAATAAAACAAATAACAACAGACAAGAACTAGAAAGATACGCCTTGGCAGACCCCAAACATGTTGAAGGAGCTTGTTGGAACTAGATGGAGTGATTCCTTTAATGGAGCAATGTCTTTTGCGACTTGTACTCTGAACTTGAGTAACGATAACTTGGGGGGATTGGTTTTGGTTGGAGAAGACCCAGAGTTCCTTTCCCTTCCGTAAAATGTAAACCATACAAGCTATGGTGAGCTTCCCACTGGATCGAGCCAACGAAGCCCCCGCATAGGTAATAGAAGCCAATTTTGAAAGCTTAATAGCCAACCATGCCCGGAAAAGGTCAAACCACAACCAAACTAGCTCACACAGCTCTAAAGTTATGATACATGTCTTCAAACTAACAAAACACAATTCGGATGCCCGCTTTCCAACTTACGCCAAAAAGAAGGGACTCAAGTGCCCAAACGGCCGCTTTTTGCCGTTTGACAGCCCAAAATGCGCGAAAAATGTCAAATAATAACCAAACTAGCTCCCACAGCTCTCTAGAGCTGTAATGCAAGTCCTCAAAGTTGTGGAACAAAATTTTGATTTCGATTGGCAATTTAAGCCAAAATGAGGGACTTGAGAATCGAAACGACCTATTTTGTCCCGTTGAAAGCCGAAAATGCCTAGAAATGGTCAAACCAGCACCAAAACGGTCCCACACCTGTAGACAAATAAAATACAAGTGTTCAAACTTACGAACCACAATTCATTCCCAGTTTGCAACTTATGCAAAACAAAAAGGGAATTAAGTGACAAAATTATCCCTTTTCGACCGTTTGACCATCCATAAAGCCCGGAATATGTCAATCCACAAACAAAGTAGCTCGCACACCTGAAATGCTGAACCTGAAAACTTGCGGAACAAAATTCACATGCCCGAAAAAGGTCTCATAAGAACCAAACTAGCTCCCACACCTCTCTATAGCTTTAATACCAGTCCTCAAAGTTGTGGAACACAATTTTGATTTCGGTTGGCAATTTAAGCCAAAGCGAGGGACTTGAGTGTCGAAACGACATGTTTTGCCTCGTTGAACGCCAAAAATGCCTAGAAATGGTCAAACCAGTAGCAAAATGGCTCACACACCTCAAGACAAATAAAATACAAGTGTTCAAACTTACGAAACACAATTCATTCCCAGTTTGCAACTTATGCAAACCAAAAAGGGACTCAAGGGACGAAATTGTCCCTCTTTGACCGTTTGACCACCCACAATGCCCGGAAAACATCAATCCACAGAAAAACTATCTCGCACACCTCAAATGTGTATACTCAAAACTTGCGGAACAAAATTCCCACGCTCGATTTGCAACTTATACAAAAAAAAAGGACTTAAGTGCCCAAACAGACCCCTTTTGAATGATTTGTTTTTCTTTTTTAAAGGTAAATGTATATTAAAGAAGAAGAAATAAAACAACAAACTAGAGGACAAACCTCAATAGAGCCAAGGGAGGGAATAACTTCAACCGGCAGATGGAACCCTTCCCGAAGCTAAGAGCTAAACCAATAGCACAAAATAAAACAAACAACAGACAAGAACTAGAAAGATACGACTTGGCAGACCCCAAACATGTTGAAGGAGCTTGTAGGAACTAGATGGAGTGATTCCTTTAATGGTGCAAAGTCTTCCGCGAATCGTACTCTGAACTTGAGTAATGATGCCTTGGGGGGATTGGTTCTGGTTGGAGAAGACCTAGAGTTCCTTTCCCTCTATAAAACGTAAACGATACAAGCGCTGGTAAGCTTCCCAATAGAATAAGCCAACGAAGCCCCCGCAAAGGTAATAGAAGCCAACTTTGAAAGTTAAATCGCCCACCATGCCCGGAAAAGGTAAAACCACAACCAAACTAGCTCACACAGCCCTAAAGTTATGAAACATGTCTTCAAACTTACAAAACACAATTCGGATGCCCACTTTCCAACTTACGCCAAAAAGAAGGGACTCAAGTGCCAAACGGCTGCTTTTGGCCGTTTGACAACCCAAAATGCCCAAAAAATGTCAAATAATAACCAAACTAGATCCCACACCTCTCTATAGCTGTAATGCAAGTCCTCTATAGCTGTAATGCAAGTCCTCAAACTTGTGGAACCCAATTTAGATTTCGGTTGGCAATTTAAGCCAAAACGAGGGACTTGAGAATCGAAACGACATGTTTTGCCCCGTTGCACGCCAAAAATGCCTAGAAATGGTCAAACCAACAGCAAAACGGCTCTCACACCTCAAGACAAATAAAATACAAGTGTTCAAACTTACGAAACACAATTCATTCCCAGTTTGCAAGTTATGCAAAACAAAAAGGGAATTAAGGGACAAAATTGGCCCTTTCTGACCGTTTCACCACCCATAATGCCCGGAAAATGTCAATCCACAAACAAACTAGCTCGCACACCCCAAATGTGTATACTCAAAACTTGCGGAAGAAAATTTACACGCTCGATTTGCAACTTATTCAAAAACAAGGACTGAAGTGCCCAAGCAGAAACCTTTTGAAAGTTTGTTTTTGACAGGTAAATGTATATTAAGGATGGGGAAAGGAGACAACAAACTAGAGGACAAACCTCCAATATAGCCAAGGGAGGGAAAAACTTCTACCGGCAAAAGGAACCCATTCCGAAGCTAAGAGCTAAACAAATTGAACAAAATAAAACAAATAACAACAGACAAGTACTAGAAAGATACGACTTGGCAGATCCCAAACATGTTGAAGGAGCTTGTTGCAACTAGATGGAGTGATTCCTTTAATGGAGCAATGTATTTTGCGAATTGTACACTGAACTTGAGTAATGATGCCGTGGGAGGATTGGTTCTAGTTGGAGAAGATCCAGAATTCCTTTCCCTCCATAAAACGTCAACCATACATGCTATGGTGAGCTTCCCAGTGGAACGAGCCAACGAAGCCCCCGCATAGGTAATAGAAGCCAATTTTGAAAGTTTAAACGCCTACCATGCCTGGAAAAGATCAAACCACAACCAAACTAGCTCACACAGCTCTAAAGTTATGATACATGTCCTTAACCTTACAAAACACAATTCGGATGCCCGCTTTGCAACTTATGCCAAAAAGAAAGGACTAAAGCGCCAAAACAGCCGCTTTTAGCCGTTTGACAGCCGAAAATGCCCGGAAGATGTCACATAATAACCAAACTAGCTCCCACACTTCTCTATAGTTGTAATACAAGTTCTCAAACTTGTGGAACACAATTTTGATTTTGGTTGGCAATTTAAGCCAAAAAATGGGACTTGAGAATCAAAATGACCTGTTTTTCCCCGTTGAACATCCAAAAAGCCCAGAAATGGTCAAACCAGCACCAAAACAGCTCGCACACCTCAAGACAAATAAAATACAAGTGTTCAAACTTACGAAACACAATTCATTCCCAGTTTGCAACTTATGCAAAACAAAAGGGGAGTCAAGGGAAAAAATTGTCCCTTTTTGACCGTTTGACCACCCACAATGCCCGGAAAACGTCAATCCAGAGACAGACTATCTCGCACACCTCAAATGTGTATACTCAAAACTTGCGGAACAAAATTCACACGCTCGATTTGCAACTTATGCAAAAAAAAAGGACTTAAGTGCCCAAACGGACCCCTTTTGAATGTTTTGTTTTTTCTTTAAAGGTAATTGTATATTAAAGAAGAAGAAATAAAACAACAAACTAGAGGACAAACCTCAATAGAGCCAAGGGAGGGAATAACTTCTACCGGCAGATGGAACCCTTCCCGAAGCTAAGAGCTAAACCAATAGCACAAAATAAAACAAACAGCAGACAAGAACTAGAAAGATACGACCTGGCAGACCCCAAACATGTTGAAGGAGCTTTTAGGAACTAGATGGAGTGATTCCTTTAATGGTGTAAAGTCTTCCGCGAATCGTACTCTGAACTTGAGTAATGATGCCTTTGGGGGATTGGTTCTGGTTGGCGAGGACCTAGAGTTCCTTTCCCTCTATAAAACGTAAACGATACAAGCGATGGTGAGCTTCCCAATGGAACGAGCCAACGAATCCCCCGCAAAGGTAATAGAAGCCAATTTTGAAAGTTTAATCGCCCACTATGCCCGGAAAAGGTCAAACCACAACCAAACTAGCTCACACAGCCATAAATATATGATACATATCTTCAAACGCACAAAACACAATTCGGATGCCCACTTTCCAACTTACGCCAAAAAGAGGGGACTCAAGTGCCAAAACGGCCGCTTTGGGCCGTTTGACAGCCCAAAATGCCCGAAAAATGTCAGAAAATAACCAAACTAGCTCCCACCTCTCAATAGCTGTAATACAAGTCCTCAAAGTTGTGGAACACAATTTTGATTTCGGTTGGCAATTTAAGCTAAAACGAGGGACTTGAGAATCGAAACGACCTGTTTTGCCCCGTTGAACGCCAAAAATAACAATAAATGGTCAACCCAGCACCAAAACGGCTCACACACCTCAAGACAAATAAAATACAAGTGTTCAAACTTACTAAACACAATTCATTCCCAGTTTGCAAGTTATGCAAAACAGAAAGGGAATTAAGGGAGAAAATTGGCCCTTTCTGACCGTTTCACCACCCATAATGCCCGGAAAATGTCAATCCACAAACAAACTAGCTCGCACACCTGAAATATGTATACTCAAAACTTATGGAACAAAATTGACACGCTCGATTTGCAACTTATGCAAAAACAAAGACTGAAGTGCCCAAGCGGAAACCTTTTGAAAGTTTCTTTTTGAAAGGTAAAAGTATATTAAAGAAGGAGAAAGGAAACAACAAGCTAGAGGACAAACCTCAATATAGCCAAGGGTGGGAAAAACTTCTACCGGCAAAGGGAACCCATCCCGAAGCTAAGAGCTAAACAAATAGAACAAAATAAAACAAACAACAACGGACAAGAACTAGAAAGATACGACTTGGCAGACCCCAAACATGTTGAAGGAGCTACTTGGAACTAGATGGAGTGATTCTTTTAATGGAGCAATGTCTTTTGCGAATTGTACTCTGAACTTGAGTAATGATGCCTTGGGGGGATTCGTTCTAGTTGGAGAAGACCCAGAGTTCCTTTCCCTCCATAAAACGTCAACCATACAAGCTATGGTGAGCTTCCCAATGGAACGAGCCAACGAAGCCCCCGCATAGGTAATAGAAGCTAATTTTGAAAGTTTAAACGCCTACCATGCCCAGAAAAAATCAAACCACAACCAAACTAGCTCACACAGCTCTAAAGTTATGATACATGTCCTCAAACTTACAAAACACAATTCGGATGCCCGCTTTGCAAATTATGCCAAAAAGAAGGGACTCAAGTGCCAAAACAGCCGCTTTTGGCCGTTTGACAGCCGAAAATGCCCGAAAAATATCACATAATAACCAAACTAGCTCCCACACCTCTCTATAGTTGTAATACAAATCCTCAAACTTGTGGAACACAATTTTGAATTCGGTTGGCAATTTAAGCCAAAAAGAGGGACTTGAGAATCGAAACGACCTGTTTTGCCCTGTTGAACGCCAAAAACGCCAAGAAATGGTCAGCCCAGCACCAAAACGGCTCACACTCCTCAAGACTAATAAAATACAAGTGTTCAAACTTACGAACCACAACTCATTCCTAGTTTGCAACTTATGCAAAACAAAACGGGAATTAAGTGGCAAAATTATCCCTTTTCGACCGTTAGACCACCCATAATGCCCGGAATATGTCAATCCACAAACGAACTAGCTCGCAGACCTCAAATGTGTATACTCAAAACTTGTGCAACAAAATTAACACGCTCGATTTGCAACTTATGCAAAAACAAGGACTTAAGTGCCAAAACGGAACCCTTTTGAAAGTTTGTTTTTGAAAGGTAAATGTATATTAAAGAAGGAGAAAGGAAACAACAAACTAGAGGACAAACCTCAATATAGCCAAGGGAGGGAAAAACTTCTACCGGCAAAAGGAACCCATTCCGAAGCTAAGAGCTAAACAAATAGAACAAAATAAAACAAATAACAACAGACAAGAACTAGAAATATACGAGTTGGCGGACCCCAAACATGTTGAAGGAGCTTGTTGGAACTAGATGGAGTGATTCCTTTAATGGTGCAATGTCTTTTGCGAATCATCCTCTGAACTTGAGTAATGATGCCTTGGGGGGATTTGTTCTAGTTGGAGCAGACCCAGAGTTCCTTTCCCTCAATAAAACGTAGACTATACAAGCTATGGTGAGCTTCCCAATAGAACGAGCCAACGAAGCCCTCGCATAGGTAATAGAAGCCAATTTTGAAAGTTTAATAGCCAACCATGCCCGAAAAAGGTCAAACCACAACCAAACTAGCTCACACAGCTCTAAAGTTACGATACATGTCTTCAAACTTACAAAACACAATTCGGATGCCCACTTTCCAACTTACGCCAAAAACAAGGGACTCAAGTGCCAAAACGGCCGCTTTTTGCCGTTTGACAGCCCAAAATGCCCGAAAAATGTCAAATAATAACCAAACTAGCTCCCACACCGCTCTATAGCTGTAACACAAGTCCTCAAACCTGTGGAACACAATTTTGATTTCGATTGGGAATTTATGCAAAAACGAGGGACTTGAGAATCGAAACGACCTGTTTTGACCCGTTGAATGCCAAAGATGCCTAGAAATGGTCAAACCAGCACCAAAACAGCTCACACACCTCTAGACAAATAAAATACAAGTGTTCAAACTTACGAACCACAATTCATTCCTAGTTTGCAACTTATGCAAAACAAAAAGGGAATTAAGTGACAAAATTATCCCTTTTCGACCGTTTGACCACCCATAATGCCCGGAACATGTCAATCCACAAACAAAGTAGCACGCACACCTGAAATGTTGCACCTGAAAACTTGCGGAACAAAATTCACATGCTCGATTTGCAACTTATGCAAAAACAAGGACTTAAGTGCCAAAACGGAACCCTTTTGAGAGTTTCTTTTTGAAAGGTAAATATATATTAAAGAAGGACAAAGGAAACAACAAACTATAGGACAAACCTCAATATAGCCAAGGGATGGAAAAACTTCTACCGGCAAAAGGAACCCATTCCGAAGCTAACAGCTAAACAAATACAACAAAATAAAACAAATAACAACAGACAAGAACTAGAAAGATACGACTTGGCAGACCCCAAACATGTTGAAGGAGCTTGTTGGAACTAGATGGAGTGATTCCTTTAATGGTGCAATGTCTTTTGCGAATCGTACTCTGAACTTGAGTAATGATGCCTTGGGCGGATTGGTTCTAGGTGGAGAAGACCTAGAGTTCCTTTCCCTCCATAAAACGTAATCCCTACAAGCTATGGTGAGCTTCCCAATAGAACGAGCCAACGAAGCCCCCGCATAGGTAATAGAAGCCAATTTTGAAAGTTTAAACGCCTACCATGCCCGGAAAAGATCAAACCACTACCAAACTAGCTCACACAGGTCTAATTTATGATACATGTCCTCAAACTTACAAAACACAATTCGGATGCACGCTTTGAAACTTATGCCAAAAAGAAGGGACTCAAGTGCCAAAATAGCCGCTTTTTTTTTTTTTTTTGATAAGTAAAGATATATAAAGAAGAAGAAAAAAGATACAAGATCAAGAGGGCATACCCTCGAACAAGCTAAAGGGAAGGAGAACTACTACAGGCAGAAGAACTCACAACCCCATGCAGGAAAAAACCAATACAAAACAAAATACAAAACAAGAGGGAATACCCTCAAACAAGCAAAGGAAATACAAGAAAACCTAGAGCACAAGGCCCATGCTGAGAACTATTACATATTAAAAATACTACAAGGTAAAGACCAAGTACTCTGGAGATGTCTATGGGAGAGAGAGTCTTGAATCCCTTTAGAAGAGGTGAGCCTGCCACGGATCATGTCCTGAGTTTGTGCAATGATGGACTTAGAGTTTTTCTCAATCTTGGTGAACAATCTACTATTCCTTTCACGCCAAATGTTGTATATTGTACAAGCAAGAGTGAGCCGGCCTAAAATGGAGGAAAAGGACTTTCCTTTGAAAGAATTGGTAGCCCAAAGAACAGTCTGATGCCAGTCTCCATTTGGACTTTGAAAACCACTTTTAGAGAGCAAATGGGACCATATGTTGGAAGTGAAGGAACAAGAAAAGAAGAGGTGGTTGTGGCTCTCATTCTCTCTTAAGCAGAAATGGCACTTGGGGTCATGACCAAGATTTGAAAAGAAAAGACGGTCCTTGGTCCTTAAGCTGTGGCGAATGGCCATCCAAAGGATGAACCCTACACGGGGGATAGCTTTAGGATACCAAACAAGCTTCCACCAATTAACCAGGGGATGACGGCTACGCAGGGTATCCCAGGCAGAGCTAATGGAGAAGACCCCATTCGGGGAGGGTAACCAAAAAGGTTTATCATCAAGGAGGGGGGAAGGGAGAAGATTAGGAGGCATACCATTCTTAAGGTCCAGCAGGTGGGGAGAATTGGCAATGGGCCAGTTCCAATGATTTCCAAGAATAATGTTACTCACTGTAGCTTTTCTACCAAGACCCGAATCATATATAACTCTTTCTCCCATATTATCATAGATAGGGCCAGTAGGGAGCCAGTAGTCAAACCAAAGAGAGGCAAAACACCCATTACCAATTACAATTTTGATGTAAGGCTTGAATAAAGGGCGGAATTTGAGCATTTTCCTCCATGCCCATGAACAAGATTGGGGACATTTGATTTCCCAGAAGCTTTTGCCTTTAAGAAGGTTGCTGCAAATCCACTGAACCCAAAGGGATTTAGAGGGATTTTGAAAAAGAGCCCATATGAGTTTTCCTAAAGCAACAAGGTTCCAATCAACAAGCCTCTTAATACCAAGACCCCCTTCGTTTTTAGGGCAAGAAACATCCTCCCAAGCAACTTTGGATCCAGAAAATATGAGATGGTTGCCACTCCAGAGAAAAGATCTCATGGCTTGCTCTATCTGGTTTACCACCTTTTTAGGGAGGATGAAATGAGAAGACCAGAAAACTTGAATGCTAAATAGGACAGACCTGATCAGCTGAACACGACCTGCATAGGAAAGAGATTTTGTGGCCCAATGAGTGATCTTACCAATAATGCGATCTACTAAAGATTTGCAATCCTGGGCTTTCAGCTTGGTAGAAATCAAAGGCACTCCAAGGTAACGGATAGGAAGGGAGCCTTCAGGAAAACCGACTTGAGCTGCTTGAGGTTGGGATCCACACCTGAAAGGAAAATGTTGCTTTTGGAAGCATTGTGAAGGAGGCCAGAGAAGGAGGCAAAGATGTCAAGCCCTTGCTTAAGGAGAGAGGCAGAGGCAAGATCCCCATGACAAAAGAGCATGATGTCGTCAGCAAAACAGAGATGGGTCAGCTTGGACTTATGGCATCTCCAATGGTATTTAAATTGAGATCCAGCCGACATTTGATGGAGAATCAAAGAGAGAACATCCACAGCAATCACAAAGAGATAGGGGAAAAGAGGGTCTCCTTGCCTTAAACCTTTAGCCCCAGGAAAATAACCTTCCAGCTCACCATTAATGACAACTGAGAAACGAGGAGTAGAGATGCAACAGAAAATCCAGTCAATGAAAAGCTGAGGAAATCCCATTATGCTCAAAGTGTCCGTAATGAATTCCCACCGAACTGAATCAAAAGCTTTCTTAAGGTCAACTTTCAGAGTGCAACGGGGAGAACCACTGTCTTTGTGGTAATTATGCATAAGCTCTTGGGCCAGGAGAATGTTGTCACTGATATTCCTGCCTTGAATAAAAGCAGATTGAGAAGGATCAATGAGGCTAGGAAGAACTTTCTTGAGACGGTTGGCCAGAATTTTGGAAATGGTTTTGTAGAGGGTGTTACAGCAAGAAATAGGCCGAAAATCATGGACAAAAGAGGGGTTAGGGACTTTGGGGACAAGGGCGATAGCTGTGGCATTCATCTCTTTAAGGATGGATTTAGAGGGAAAAAATTTAGATATAGCTGCAATGACCTCAGGTTTAACAATATTCCAAGCTTTTTTGAAGAAATGACTATTAAAACCATCAGGCCCAGGGGCTTTGTTAGGATGAAGGCTAAAGAGGGCTTCCCGGATTTCTTCTTCAGTGACCGGGCATTGAAGAGAGGTAAACAAATCAGAATTAATACGTTTAGGGATAAAAGTCTCAAGAGCCTGTTTACCTGGGTATTGGATAGGGCTTGCAGTTCCAAGGAGATCATGATAATAATTGACAATAGTGTTCTTGACCTCCTTTATGTCATCAATTCTACTGCCATTCGCATCAATGAGGCTGACAATCTTGTTACGATTCCTTCGGTTATTCACTGATTTAAAGAAAAAAGAGGTGTTTTGATCACCTTCAGAAAGCCATTGAATACGGGATTTTTGCTTGGCGAAACTTTCCTCACTGCTTAGAAGGGAGTAGAAAAGGTGATGAGCATCTTTTTCCTGTTGCATGATACTCATATCCCCGGGATTCCGCTCAAGAAGGTTTTGGATATCATAGAGCTTGTTACGAGCTTCTTGGACACGGGAGGATATATTATTGAATCTTTGATGATTGAGGTCCTTAAGAGCATATTTAACCTTCTTAAGCTTTTGACAACAGATAAACATGGCTGTACCTTGAAAGCTTGTTTGCCAGGCTTGCTCAACAGTAGGAAGAAAGTTATCATAGTCAGCCCAAAAGTTGAAGAATTTGAAAGGAAGCCTGCGTTTTTGAAGAGAGATGCCAGATTTGACAAGAATAGGGGAATGATCTGACAGGCCAGGGGGAAGAAATTCAGCCTTCGCATTTGGGAAAGCTGAGAACCAGTCATGGTTGACTAAAGCTCTGTCAATTTTCCTTTGTATAGTATGGGGAGAAGCTTGACCATTAGACCAGGTGAAGAAGCGCCCAGAAAATCTAAGATCCTCAAGCTCTGCATTCAAGAAACATGTGTTACAATCATCCATACCAGTTGACCAGTCACTCCTACCACCTCTTCTATCATGGGGGTAACGTATAGCATTGAAGTCACCAAAAATAAGCCAGGGGAGACCTTTAGATATAGAGGCTTGGAGATTAATATCGTGCCATAAATCATTTCGCTGAAGAGGGGAATTGGAACCATAGATAACCAAAATGATCATGGGGGTTTGTGAGTCCCGAATTGTAATATTACAGTGGATAGCTTGATTGGAAGCACATGAAGAGTTAACTTGGAGCACAGAGTTATTCCAGCCAATCCATATACTTCCCGAGGCCGAGTGAGGGTAGTTATGCAAGAAGGACCATCCGGGAATGAGAGAGTTAGCCGTAGTATCTTTAGAAGCTTCCTTGATTTTAGTCTCAACAATGCCTACAAAACAAATAGAGTAATCACGAACAAACAACCGAATTTCGCGCTGTTTTGAGGGGCTGTTCATGCCCCTAATATTCCAACAAGCAAAATTCATTGGGGGGGGGGGACAAGGGGGCCGGAACCTGCTGGTCCTTTTTCCTTTAGATTTTTCCCTTTACGCCTTAACTTTTTGAGCTGGTTTTTGGTGTAATTGCTGCCAATATCTGCTTCATCAACTCTTAATATTTTGTCCACTAAAGAATTAGATTCAGGAGATATAGTAGAGGCGGAACTGCTTATCTCAGGAAGGGAGCTATCAGTTAGAACATAACTGGATTTTAGTTCCTTTGGGGATAGAAAGGAGGCTTGGTCTGCAGTAAGAGGGGAGAGATGAGTATTCAAAACTGTAGAATTTTCCATGTCCTCCATTGAGATCGAAGTGATGTGGGGAAGGACAGGTTGCTCCGGGATAAGGCCCTCTATAGGTTCACCCTCATGGTGGGATCTTGCATGCGGCATATCAGATTGCAGCTGTTCAGAACAAGTAGAAGGCTCACCTTGATCCTTAGGGAGGTCTACAATGGGAGCAGATTCTTTGGCCGAGTCATCAATTTGGATGGATTTACCTTTCCTTGAGACCACTCTCCATTCACTAGTAGTGGATTTCCTGCTAACCGTGGTGGGTGGATTAATATCCTTCCCTTCATTTATTTTAACTGAAGGGCAGTTGGCAAGTCTATGGCCGAAGAGGTGACAGTGGGTGCACATAGAGGGGAGCCATTGGTATTCAACGAATATTTCCACTTTTGTGAGGTCTGTTAACAGAAGATCAAGGGAATCTTGGAATTCTTTAATGGCATCCACCTCAACACATATCCTCGCATAACTGATCCGTGTCTGATCTTCAGTGTGAGTCAGCATACAAAGGTTTCCCAACGGCACTAGCAACATAGCTAAGCCCTTCTGCTGTCCAGAGTTCATATGGAATGTTGAAAAATTTAACCCAAATAGGAATTTTAGCCACGTTTTTCTTGGATAGAGTCATGCCCGGGTGCCAACGTTGAAGAATAATATGCCGTCCTGAGAAGTGCCAATGGCCACCTTCAAGAATAGAATTAATGGCATGCATAGAATCAAATTTGAAAAAAAAGAATCCGTTGCCATTTGTAAGCACTTCATTTAAGCCATCTTTGGTCCAAAGCTTCTCTGCCATCTTTTTAGTCCATAGAAATGGCATTTTCTTGTCAAGGAAATAGCCTACCAGGGTATTTTCCCAAACTGGGATACCGGCATGAAGAACTTCCGGAGGAGGTAGAACAGAAATCCTATCCCCTACAATTTGTGGTTGCTTATATTCCAAGTGGAATTTTTTAGAAGGAAGTGATTTTTGGAAGAGAGAAGTCCAGGCGGGAATGGACGGAGGGGAGGCGACTGCTTGCTGGGGGCTGGTGTTTGGGATAGAGGAATGGGTAGGGGGCCCGACAACTATTGGAGGGGGACAGAAGGCATGGTCTGCTACACAAGGGGTAGCAGAATGGGAACGGTCTACTGTTACTACAGGGATAGCGTAGAAAGGGGGCATAGTAGTAGCTTTTTGCAAAGATGGATGGGTGGTATTGACAACTGTAGGGTGGCCAGAGTCAGCGCCTGGTGGCCCCACAGCTCCTGATAGAGTATCAGTTTGGTGAAGGTCTGCAGTTCCTACTTTTGTATTAGCGTAGGAAAGGGGAGAAACCCGGGGGCCAAGCTGATTTGCATTGGAATTTGGCAAGAAAGGGAAATTTGGATGGGGCCCAGTCACCTTTTGAGAAGCTGCTTGGTGGGTAATAACCGCAGCATGGTCGACGCTGGTAGTGGCAGTAGGGACTGAGTCTATTTTGAGGTCTGCACCAGGTTTGCTAGCCGTTGGAACTCCATAATTCCTAGCCATTGGATTTGATCTCCTTGTCTCTATGATTGACACGTGGGCAGCTTGGGACAGAGGAGCGTTTGGACGGGCTGATGCTCCTCCTCCACTAGAATTTGATGGAGTTGCACGCGCCACCTGCTGCACCACCTTCTGCACCCTTCCTCTACCCTGAAAATCGGTGAACTTGGAACCATTTGAGGTAGTAGTGTCTTGATCAAACATGAAGGAGCAGTTAGGAGAGAAACCTCCATATTCAGTTTCTAAATCAATAGCCACTTGGGGTATATATTCACCCTGTTCAGCACTTTCATTCCAAGACAAGACCGGAACAGGTTGAGCATATTCTTGGTTCGCTACTGTTGCTTTGGTGGATGGATCCAGAACTGCATCAGGAATGATTTGGAATGTTTGCGGCCAGGGCTTTGCAGTTTCAACATCATGAGGTTGTTTGGTAGCAGTTCCATCATCCAAAGTTCTTGTAGAGGGGTCATTTACTCCAGGACAGATTACTGCACTGGAATACTGATCCTTAGGAGTTGGTTCCTTTGCATGAAGGGAATGGTTTGCAACGGATGAAGCTTGGGAATCATGGAGGACAGCACGCAATGACTGAATGGAAGCCATTAGAGACAGCTCCTAGAACCTTCTACCCTCTTCTTCATGATTTGTCTTCTAAAATATAGCCGCTTTTGGCCGTTTGACAGCCGAAAATGCCCGAAAAATGTCACATAATAACCAAACCAGCTCCCACAGCTCTCTATACTTGTAATACAAGTCCTCAAAGTTGTGGAACACAATTTTGATTTCGGTTGGCAATTTAAGCCAAAAAATGGGACTTGAGAATCGTAACGACTTGTTTTTCCCCGTTGAACGCCCAAAAACCCAGAAATGGTCAAACCAGCACCAAAACAGCTCGCAAACCTCAAGACAAATAAAATACAAGTGTTCAAACTTACGAAACACAATTCATTCCCAGTTTGCAACTTATGCAAAACAAAAAGGGAGTCAAGAGACAAAATTGTCCCTTTTTGACCGTTTGACCACCCACAATGCCCGAAAAACATTAATCCACAGAAAAACTATCTTGCACACCTCAAATGTGTATACTCAAAACTTGCGGAACAAAATTCACACGCTCGATTTGCAACTTATTCACAAACAAGGACTGAAGTGCCCAAGTGGAAACCTTTTGAAAGTTTGTTTCTGACAGGTAAATGTATATTAAAGAAGGAGAAAGGAAACAACAAACTAGAGGACAAACCTCAATAGAGCCAGGGGAGGGAATAACTTCTACCGGCAGATGGAACCCTTCCCGAAGCTAAAAGCTAAACAAATAGCACAAAATAAAAGAAACAACAGACAAGAACTAGAAAGATACGACTTGGCAGACCCCAAACATGTTGTAGGAACTAGATGGAGTGATTCCTTTAATGGTGCAAAGTCTTCCGCGAATCGTACCCTGAACTTGAGTAATGATGCCTTGGGGGGTTTGGTTCTGGTTGGAGATGAAGTAGAGTTCCTTTCCCTCTATAAAACGTAAACGATACAAGCGATGGTGAGCTTCCCAATGGAACGAGCCAACGAAGCCCCCGCAAAGGTAATAGAAGCCAATTTTGAAAGTTTATTCGCCCACCATGCCCAGAAAAGGTCAAACCACAACCAAACTAGCTCACACAGCCCTAAAGTTATGATACATCTCTTTAAACTTACAAAACACAATTCGGATGCCCACTTTCCAACTTACGCCAAAAAGAACGGACTCAAGTGTCAAAACGGTCGCTTTTGGCCGTTTGACAACCCAAAATTCCCAAAAAATGTCAAATAATAACCAAACTAGCTCCCACACCTCTCTATAGCTGTAATACAAGTCCTCAAACTTCTGGAACACAATTTTGATTTCGGTTGGCAATTTAAGCCAAAACGAGGGACTTAAGAATCGAAACGACATGTTTTGCCCCGTTGCATGCCAAAAATGCCTAGAAATGGTCAAACCAGCAGCAAAACGGCTCACACACCTCAAGACAAATAAAATAAAAGTGTTCAAACATACGAAACACAATTCATTCCCAATTTGCAAGTTATGCAAAACAAAAATGGAATTAAGTGACAAAATTGGCCCTTTGTGACCGTCTGACCACCCATAATGCCCAGAAAATGTCAATCCACAAACAAACCAGCTGGCACACATGAAATGTGTATACTCAAAACTTGCGGAACAAAATTCACACGCTCGATTTGCAACTTATTAAAAAACAAGGACTGAAGTGCCCAAGCGGAAACCTTTTGAAAGTTTGTTTTTGACAAGTAAATGTATATTAAAAAAGAAGAAAGGAAACAACAAACTAGAGGACAAACCTCAATATAGCCAGGGGAGGGAAAAACTTCTACCGGTAAAAGGAACCATCCCGAAGCTAAGAGCTAAACAATTAGAACAAAATAAAACAAACAACAACGGACAAGAACTAGAAAGATACGACTTGGCAGACCCCAAACATGTTGAAGGAGCTTGTTGGAACTAGATGGAGTGATTCCTTTAATGGAGCATTGTATTTTGCGAATTGTACTCTGAACTTGAGTAATGATGCCTTAGGGGGATTGGTTCTAGTTGGAGAAGACCCAGAGTTCCTTTCCCTGCATAAAACGTAAACCATACAAGCTATGGTGAGCTTCCCAATGGAACGAGCCAACGAAGCCCCCGCATAGGTAATGAAGCCAATTTTGAAAGTTTAAAAGCCTACCATGCCCGGAAAAGATCAAACCACAACCAAACTTTCTCACACACCTCTAAAGTCTTGATACATGTCCTCGAACTTACAAATCACAATTCGGATGCCCGCTTTGCAAATTATGCCAAAAAGAAGGGACTCAATTGCCAAAACAGCCGCTTTTGGCCGTTTGACAGCCGAAAATGCCCGAAAGATGTCACATAAAAACCAAACTAACTCCCACACCTTTCTATAGTTGTAATACAAGTCCTCAAACTTGTGGAACACAATTTTGATTTCGGTTGGCAATTTAAGCCAAAAAGAGGGACTTGAGAATCGAAACGACCTGTTTTGCCCCGTTGAACGCCAAAAATAACAATAAATGGTCAACCCAGCACCAAAATGGCTCACACACCTCAAGACAAATAAAATACAAGTGTTCAAACTTACGAACCACAATTCATTCCTAGTTTGCAACTTATGCAAAACAAAACGGGAATTAAGTGACAAAACAATCCCTTTTCGACCGTTTGACCACCCATAATGCCCGGACTATGTCAATCCACAAACAAACTAGCTCGTACACCTGAAATGTTGAGCCTCAAAACTTGCGGAAAAAATTCACACGCTCGTTTTGCAACTTATGCAAAAACAAGGACTTAAGTGCCCAAACGGAACCCTTTTGAAAGTTTCTTTTTGAAAGGTAAATGTATATTAAAGAAGGAGAAAGGAATCAACAAACTAGAAATGGTCAGACCAGCGCCAAAACTGCTCACACACCTCAAGACAAATAAAATACAAGTGTTCAAACTTACGAACCACAATTAATTCCCAGTTTGCAACTTACGCAAAACAAAAAGGGAGTTAAGAGACAAAATTGTCCCTTTTTGACCATTTGACCACCCACAATGCCTGAAAAACATCAATCCACAAACAAACTAGCTCGCACACCTGAAATCTGTATACTCGAAACTTGCGGAACAAAATTCACACGCTCGATTTTCGACTTATGCAAAAACATGGACTTAAGTGCCCAAGCGGAATCTTTTTGAAAGTTTTTTTTGAGGGGTAAATGTATATTAAAGAAGGAGATAGGAAACACCAAACTAGAGGACAAACCTCAATATAGACAAGGGAGGGTAAAACTTCTACCGGCCAAACGAACACATCCCGAAGCTAAGAGCTAAACAAGTAGAACAAAATAAAACAAACAACAACAGACAAGAACTAGAAAGATACGACTTGGCAGACCCCTAACATGTTGAAGGAGCTTGTTGGAACTAGATGGAGTGATTCCTTTAATGGTGCAATGTCTTTTGCGAATTATACTCTGAACTTGAGTAATGATGCCTTGGGGGGATTGGTTCTAGTTGGAGAAGACCTAGAGTTCCTTTCCCTCCATAAAACGCAAACCATACAAGCTATGGTGAGCTTCCCTATGGAACGAGCCAACGAAGCCCTCGCACAGGTAATAGAAGCCAATTTTGAAAGTTTAATAGCCCACCATGCCCGGAAAAGGTAAAACCACAACCAAACTAGCTCACACAACTCTAAAGTTATGATACATGTCTTCAAACCTACAAAACACAATTCGGATGCCCACTTTCTAACTTACGCCAAAAAGAAGGGACTCAAGTGCCAAAACGGCCGCTTTTGGCTGTTTGACAGCCCAAAATGCCCGAAAAATGTCAAATAATAACCAAACTAGCTCCCACACCTCTCTATAGCTGTAATACAAGTCCTCAAACTTGTGGACCACAATTTTGATTCCGGTTGGCAATTTAAGCCAAAACGAGGGACTTGAGAATGGAAACGACCTGTTTTGTCCCGTTGAATACCAAAAATACCTAGAAATGGTCAAACCAGCACCAAAACGGCTCACACACCTCAAGACAAATAAAATACAAGTGTTCAAACTTACGAACCACAATTCATTCCCAGTTTAAAACTTACGCAAAACAAAAAGGGAGTTAAGACACAAAATTGTCCCTTTTTGACCGTTTGACCACCCACAATACCCGGAAAACGTCAATCCACAAATAAACTAGCTCGCACACCTGAAATGTGTATACTCGAAACTTGCGGAACAAAATTCACACGCTCGATTTGTAACTTATGCAAAAACAAGGACTTAAGTGCCCAAACGGAACCCTTTTGAAAGTTTCTTTTTGAAAGTTAAATGTATATTAAAGCAGGAGAAAGGAAACAACAAACTAGAGGACAAACCTCAATATAGCCAAGGGAGGGAAAAACTTCTACCGGCAAAAGGAACCCATTCCGAAGCTAAGAGCTAAACAAATAGAACAAAATAAAACAAATAACAACAGACAAGAACTAGAAAGATAGGACTTGGCAGATCCCAAACATGTTGAAGGAGCTTGTTGGAACTAGATGTAGTGATTCCATTAATGGTGCAATGTCTTTTGCGAATCGTACTATGAACTTGAGTAATGATGCCTTGGGGGGATTGGTTCTAGTTGTAGAAGACCTAGAGTTCCTTTCCCTCTATAAAACGTAAACCATACAAGCGATGGTGAGCTTCCTAATAGAACGAGCCAACGAAGCCCCGCAAAGGTAATAGAAGCCAATTTTGAAAGTGTAATCGCCCACCATCCCGAAAAAGGTCAAACCACAACCAAACTAGCTCACACAGCCCTAAAGTTATGATACATGTCTTCAAACTTACAAAACACAATTCGGATGCCCACTCTCCAACTTACGCCAAAAAGAAGGGACTCAAGTGCCAAAACGGCCGCTTTTGGCTGTTTGACTGCCCAAAATGCCCAAAAAATGTCAAATAGTAACCAAACAAGCTCCCACACTTCTCTATAGCTGTAATACAAGTCCTAAAAGTTTTGGAACACAATTTTGATTTCGGTTGGCCATTTAAGCCACAACGAGGGACTTGAGAATCGAAACGACATGTTTTGCCCCGTTGCACGCCAAAAATGCCTAGATGTGGTCAAACCAGCAGCAAAACGGCTAAAACACCTCAAGAAAAATAAAATACAAGTGTTCAAACTTACGAAACACAATTCATTCCCAGTTTGCAAGTTATGCAAAACAAAAAGGGAATTCAGTGAGAAAATTAGCCCTTTCTGACCGTTTGACCACCCATAATGCCAGGAAAATATCAATCTACAAACAAAGTAGCTCGCACACCTCAAATGTGTATACTCAAAACTTGCAGAACAAACTAGAGGACAAACCTCAATATAGCCAAGGGAGGGAAAAACTTCTACCGGCAAAAGGAACCCATCCCGAAGCTAAGAGCTAAACAAATAGAACAAAATAAAACAAACAACAACAGACAAGAACTAGAAAGATACAACTTGGCAGACCCTAAACATGTTGAAGGAGCTTGTTGGAACTAGATGGCGTGATTCCTTTAATGGAGCAATGTCTTTTGCAAATTGTACTCTGAACTTGAGTAATGATGCCTTGGGGGGATTGGTTCTAGTTGGAGGAGACCTAGAGTTCCTTTCCCTCCATAAAACGTAAACCATACAAGCTATGGTGAGCTTCCCAATGGAACGAGCCAACGAAGCCCCCGCATAGGTAATAGAAGCCAATTGTGAAAGTTTAAACGCCTACCAAGCCCGGAAAAGATCAAACAACAACCAAACTAGCTCACACACCTCTAAAGTTATGATACATGTCCTGAAACTGACAAAACACAATTCAGATGCCCGTTTCGTAACTTATGCCAAAAAGATGGGACTCGAGGGCCAGAACAGCCGCTTTTGGCCGTTTGACAGCCGAAAATGCCCGAAAGATGTCACATAATGAGCAAACTAGCTCCCACACCTCTCTATAGTTGTAATACAAGTCCTCAAACTTGTGGAACACAATTTTGATTTCGGTTGGCAATTTAAGCCAAAAAAAGGGACTTTAGAATCGAAAAGACCTGTTTTGCGGCGTTGAACGTCCAAAAATGCCCAGAAATGGTCAAACCAGCACCAAAACAGCTCGCAAACCTCAAGACAAATAAAATACAAGTGTTCAAACTTACGAAACACAATTCATTCCCAGTTTGCAACTTATGCAAAACAAAAAGGGATTCAAGGGACAAAATTGTCCCTTTTCGACTGTTTGACCACCCATAATGCCCGGAATAAATCAATCCACCAACAAACTAGCTCGCACACCTGAAAGGTTGAACCTCAAAACTTACGGAGCAAAATTCACATGCTCGATTTGCAACTTATACAAAAACAAGGACTTTAGTGCCCAAACGGAATCCTTTTGAAAGTTTCTTTTTGAAAGGTAAATGTATATAAAAGTAAGAGAAAGGAAACAACAAACTAGAGCACAAACCTCAATATTGTCAAGGGAGGGAAAAACTTCTACCGGCAAAAGGAACCCATTCCGAAGCAAAGAGGTAAACAAATAGAACAAAATAAAACAAATAACAACAAACAAGAACTAGAAAGATACGACTTGGCAGACCGCAAACATGTTGAAGGAGCTTGTTGGAACTAGATGGAGTGATTCCTTTAATGGTGCAATGTCTTTTGCGAATTGTATTCTAAACTTGAGTAATGTTGCCTTGGGGGGATTTGTTCTAGTTGGAGAAGACCCAAAGTTCCTTTCCCTCAATAAAACGTAAACCATACAAGCTAGGGTGAGCTTCCCAATGGAACGAGCCAACGAAGCCCCTGCATAGGTAATAGAAGCCAATTTTGAAAGTTTAATAGCCAACCATGCTCGGAAAAGGTCAAACCACAAACAAACTAGCTCACACAGCTCTAAACTATGATACATGGCTTCAAACGTACAAAACACAACTCGGATGCCCACTTCCCAACTTACGCCAAAAAGAAGGGACTCAAGTGCCAAAACGGCCGCTTTTGGCCGCTTGACAGCGAAAATGCCCGAAAAATGTCAAATAATAACCAAACTAGCTCCCACACCTCACTATAGCTGTAATAGAAGTCCTCAAACTTGTGGAACACAATTTTCATTTCGGTTGACAATTTAAGCCAAAACGAGGGACTTGAGAATCGAAACGACCTGTTTTATCCCGTTGAATGCCACAAATTCCAAGAAATGGTCAAACCAGCACCAAAAAGGCTCACACACCTCAAGACAAATAAAATACAAGTCTTCAAACTTACGAACCACAATTCATTCCTAGTTTGCAACTCATGCAAAACAAAAAAGGAGTTAAGGGACAAAATGTCCCTTTTTGACCGTTTGACCACCCACAATGCCCGGAAAACGTCAATCCACAAACAAACTAGCTCGCACACCTCAAATGTGTATGCTCGAAACTTGCGGAACAAAATTCACACGCTCGATTTGCAACTTATGCAAAAACAAGGACTTAAGTGCCCTAGCGGAACCCTTTTGAAAGTTTTTTTTTGAGAGGTAAATTTATATTAAAGGAGAAAGGAAACACCAAACTAGAGGACAAACCTCAATATAGCCAAGGGAGGGAAAAACTTCTACCGGCAAAAGGAACCCTTCCCGAAACCAGGAGCTAAACAAATAGACAAAATAGAACAAACAACAACAGACAAGAAATAGAAAGATACGACTTGGCAGACCCCAAACATGCTGAAGGAGCTTGTTGGAACTAGATGGAGTGATTCCTTTAATGGTGCAATGTCTTTTGCGAATCGTACTCAGAAGTTGAGTAATGATGCCTTGGGGGGATTGGTTCTAGTTGGAGAAGACCTAGAGTTCCTTTCCCTCCATAAAACGTAAACCATACAAGCTATGGTGAGCTTCCCAATGGAACGAGCCAACGAAGCCCCCGCATAGGTAATAGAAGCCAATTTTGAAAGTTTAATAGCCCACCATGCCCGAAAAAGGTCAAACAACAACCAAACCAGCTCACACAGCTCTAAAGTTATGATACATTTCTTCAATCGCACAAAACACAATTCAGATGCCCACTTTGCAACTTACGCCAAAAAGAAGGGACTCGAGTGCCAAAACGGCCGCTTTTGGCCGTTTCACAGCCCAAAATGCCCGAAAAATGTCAAATAATAACCAAACTAGCTCCCACACCTCTCTATACTTGTAATAGAAGTCCTCAAACATGTGGAACACAATTTTGATTTCGGTTGGCCATTTAGGCCAAAAAGAGGGACTTGAGAATCGAAACGACCTGTTTTGCCCCGTTGAACGCAAAAAATCCCCAGAAATGGTCAGATCAGCACCAAAACGACTCAAACACCTCAAGACAAATAAAATACAAGTGTTCAAACTTACGAACCACAATTCATTCCCAGTTTGCAACTTATGCAAAACAAAAAGGGTATATGGGACAAAATTGTCCCTTTTTGACCGTTTGACCACCCACAATGCCCGGAAAACGTCAATCCACAAACAAACTAGCTCGCACACCTCAAATTTGAATACTCGAAACTTGCGGAACAAAATTCACACGCTCGATTTGCGACTTATGCAAAAACAAGGACTTGAGTGCCCAAGCGGAACCCTTTTGAAAGTTTTTTTTTGAGCGGTAAATGTATATTAAAGAAGGAGAAAGGAAACACCAAACTAGAGTGCAAACCTCAATATAGAAAAGGGAGAGAAAAACTTCTACCGGCAAAAGGAACCCATCCCGAAGCAAAGAGCTAAACAAATAGAACAAAATGAAACAAACAACAACAGACAAGAACTAGAAAGATACGACTTGGCAGAACCCAAACATGTTGAAGGAGCTTGTTGGAACTAGATGGAGTGATTCCTTTAATTGTGCAATGTCTTTTGCGAATCGTTCTCAGAACTTGAGTAATGATGCCTTGGGGGGATTGGTTCTAGTTGGAGAAGACCTAGAGTTCCTTTCCCTCCATAAAACGCAAACCATAAAAGCTATGGTGAGCTTCCCAATGGAACGAGCCAACGAAGCACCCGCATAGGTAATAGAAGCCAATTTTGAAAGTTTTAACGCCTACCATGCCCGGAAAAGATCAAACCACAACCAAACTAGCTCACACAGCTCTAAAGTTATGATACATGTCCTCAGACTTACAAAACACAATTCGGATGCCCGCTTTGCAACTTATGCCAAAAAGAGGGGACTCATGTGCCAAAACATCAGCTTTTGGCCGTTTGACAGCCCAAAATGCCCGAAAATGTCAAATAGTAACCAAACTAGCTCCCACACCTCTCTATACTTGTAATAGAAGTCCTCAAACTTGTGGAACACAATTTTGATTTCGGTTGGCAATTTAGGCCGAAAAGAGGGACTTGAGAATCGAAACGACCTGTTTTGCCCCGTTGAACGCCAAAAATCCCCAGAAATGGTCAGACCAACACCAAAACGGCTCACACACCTCAAGACAAGTAAAATACAAGTGTTCAGACTTACGAACCACAATTCATTCCCACTTGGCAACTTATGCAAAACAAAAAGGGATTTATTGGACAAAATTGTCCCTTTTTGACCGTTTGACCACCCACAGTGCCCGGAAAACGTCAATCCAAAAACAAACTAGCTCGCACACCTAAAATGTGTATACTCGAAACTTGCGGAACAAAATTCACACGCTAGATTTGCAACTGTTGCAAAAAAAAGGGACTAGTGTCCCAACAGACCCTTTTTGAATGTTTTCTTTTTTTTGAAAGGTAAATGTATATTAAAGAAGAAGAAAGGAAACAACAAACTAGAGGACAAACCTCAATATAGCCAAGGGAGGGAAAAACTTCTACCGGCAAAAGGAACCCTTCCCGAAACCAACAGCTAAACAAATAGCACAAAATAAAACAAACAACAACAGACAGGAACTAGAAAGATACGACTTGGCAGACCCCAAACATGTTGAAGGAGCTTGTTGGAACTAGATGGAGTGATTCCTTTAATAGTGCAATGTCTTTTGCGAATCGTACTCAGAAGTTGAGTAATGATGCCTTGGGGGGATTGGTTCTAGTTGGAGAAGACCCAGAGTTCCTTTCCCTCCATAAAACGCAAACCATAAAAGCTATGGTGAGCTTCCCAATGGAACGAGCCAACGAAGCACCCGCATAGGTAATAGAAGCCAATTTTGAAAGTTTAAACGCCTACCATGCCCGGAAAGATCAAACCACAACCAAACTAGCTCACACAGCTCTAAAGTTATGATACATGTCCTCAGACTTAGAAAACACAATTCGAATGCCCGCTTTGCAACTTATGGCAGAAAGAAGGGAGCCAAGGGCCGAAACAGCCGGTTTTGGCCGTTCGATAGCCGAAAATGCCCAAAAATGTCAAATAATAACCAAACTAGCTCCCACACCTCTCTATACTTGTAATAGAAGTCCTCAAACTTGGGAAACACAATTTTGATTTCGGTTGGCAATTTAGGCCAAAAAGAGGGACTTGAGAATCGAAACGACCTGTTTTGCCCCGTTGAACGCCAAAAATCCCTAGAAATGGTCAGACCAACACCAAAACGGCTTATACACCTCAAGACGAATAAAATACAAGTGCTCAAACTTACAAACCACAATTCATTCCCACTTTGCAACTTATGCAAAACAAAAAGGGAGTTATGGGACAAAATTGTCCCTTTTTCACCGTTTGACCACCCACAATGCCCGGAAAACGTCAATCCACAAACAAACTAGCTCGCACACATGAAATGTGTATACTCGAAACTTGTGGAACAAAATTCACATGCTCGATTTGCGACTTGTGCAAAAACAAGGACTTAAGTGCCCAAGCGGAACCCTTTTGAAAGTTTTTTTTTTAGCGGTAAATGTATATTAAAGAAGGAGAAAGGAAACACCATACTAGAGTGCAAACCTCAATATAGAAAAGGGAGAGAAAAACTTCTACCGGCAAAAGGAACCCATCCCGAAGCAAAGAGCTAAACAAATAGAACAAAATGAAACAAACAACAACAGACAAGAACTAGAAAGATACGACTTGGCAGACCCCAAACATGTTGAAGGAGCTTGTTGGAACTAGATGGAGTGATTCCTTTATTGGTGCAATGTCTTTTGCGAATCGTACTCAGAACTTGAGTAATGATGCCTTGGGGGGATTCGTTCTAGTTGGAGAAGACCTAGAGTTCCTTTCCCTCCATAAAACGTAAACCATACAAGCTATGGTGAGCTTCCCAATGGAACGAGCCAACGAAGCCCCCGAATAGGCAATAAAAGCCAATTTTGAAAGTTTAAGAGCCCACCATGCCCGAAAAAGGTCAAACAACAACCAAACTAGCTCACACAGCTCTAAAGTTATGATACATTTCTTCAATCGTACAAAACACAATTCGGATGCCCACTTTCCAACTTACGCCAAAAAGAAGGGACTCGAGTGCCAAAACAGCAGCTTTTGGCCGTTTGACAGCCGAAAATGCCCGAAAATGTCAAATAATAACCAAACTAGCCCCCATACCTCTCTATACTTGTAATAGAAGTCCTCAAACTTGTGGAACACAATTTTGATTTCGGTTGGCAATTTAGGCCGAAAAGAGGGACTTGAGAATCGAAATGAACTGTTTTGCCCCGTTGAACGCCAAAAATCCCCAGAAATGGTCAGACCAGCACCAAAACGGCTCACACACCTCATGACAAATAAAATACAAGTGTTCAAACTTACGAACCACAATTCATTCCCAGTTTGCAACTTATGCAAAACAAAAAGGGAGTTAAGGGACAAAATTGTCCCTTTTTGACCGTTTGACCACCCACAATGCCCGGAAACGTCAATCCACAAACAAACTAGCTCGCACACCTCAAATGTGTATACTTGAAACTTGCGGAACAAAATTCACACGCTCGATTTGCAACTTTTGCAAAAAAAAGGGACTTAAGTGCCCCAACGGACCCTTTTTGAATGTTTTGTTTTTTTTTAAAGGTAAATGTATATTAAAGAAGAGGAAATAAAACAACAAACAAGAGAACAAACCTCAATAGAGCCAAGTGCGGGAATAACTTCTACCGGCAGATGGAACCCTTCCCGAAACCAAGAGCTAAACAAATGGAACAAAATAGAACAAACAACAACAGACAAGAACTAGAAAGATACAACTTGGCAGACCCCAAACATGTTGAAGGAGCTTGTTGGAACTAGATGGAGCGATTCCTTTAATGGTGCAATGTCTTTTGCGAATCGTACTCAGAAGTTGAGTAATGATGCCTTGGGGGGATTGGTTCTAGTTGGAGAAGACCTAGAGTTCCTTTCCCTCCATAAAACGTAAACCATACAAGCTATGGTGAGCTTCCCAATGGAACGAGCCAACGAAGCCCCCGCATAGGTAATAGAAGCCAATTTTGAAAGTTTAAACGCTACCATGCCCGGAAAAGATCAAACCACAACCAAACTAGCTCACACAGCTTTAAAGTTATGATACATGTCCTCAGACCTACAAAACACAATTCGGACGCCCGCTTTGCAACTTATGCCAAAAAGAAGGGACTCAAGTGCCAAAACAGCCGCTTTTGGCCGTTTGACAACCAAAAATGCCCGAAAAATTTCACATAATAACCAAACTAGCTCGCACACCTCTCTATACTTGTAATACTAGTCCTCAAACTTGTGGAACACAATTTTGATTTCGGTTGGCCATTTATGCCAAAAAGAGGGACTTGAGAATCGAAACGACGTGTTTCGCCCCGTTGAACGGCAAAAATGCCCAAAAATGGTCAGACCAGCACCAGAACGGCTCACACACCTCAAGACAAATAAAATACAAGTGTTCAAACTTACGAACCACAATTCATTCCCACTTTGCAACTTATGCAAAACAAAAAGGGAGTTATGGGACAAAATTTTCCCTTTTTGACCATTTGACCACCCACAATGCCCGGAAAACGTCAATCCACAAACAAACTAGCTCGCACACCTCAAATGTGTATACTCGAAACCTGCAGAACAAAATTCAGACGCTCGATTTGCGACTTATGCAAAAACAAGGACTTAAGTGCCCAAGCGGAACCCTTTTGAAAGTTTTTTTTTGAGAGGTAAATGTGTATTAAAGAAGGAGAAAGGAAACACCAAACTAGAGGGCAAACCTCAATAGAGACAAGGGAGGGAAAAACTTCTGCCGGCAAAAGGAACCCATCCCGAAGCTAAGAGCTAAACAAATAGAACAAAATAAAACAAACAACAACAGACAAGAACTAGAAAGATACAACTTGGCAGACCCCAAACATGTTGAAGGAGCTTGTTGGAACTAGATGGAGTGATTCCTTTAATGGTGCAATGTCTTTTGCGAATTGTACTCTGAACTTGAGTAATGATGCCTTGGGGGGATTGGTTCTAGTTGGAGAAGACCCAGAGTTCCTTTCCCTCCATAAAACGTAAACCATACAAGCTATGGTGAACTTCCCAATGGAACGAGCCAACGAAGCCCCCGCATAGGTAATAGAAGCCAATTTTGAAAGTTTAGTAGCCCACCATGCCCGAAAAAGGTCTAACAACAACCAAACTAGCTCACACAGCTCTAAAGTTATGATACATTTCTTCAATCGTACAAAACACAATTCGGATGCCCGCTTTCCAACTTACGCCAAAAAGAAGGGACTCGAGTGCCAAAACGGCCACTTTTGCCGTTTGACAGCCCAAAATGCCCGAAAAATGTCAAATAATAACCAAACTAGCTCCCACACCTCTCTATAGCTGTAATAGAAGTCCTCAAACTTGTGGAACACAATTTTGATTTCGGTTGGCAATTTAAGCCAAAACGTTGGACTTGAGAATCGAAACGACCTGTTTTGTCCCGTTGAACGCCAAAAATGCCTAGAAATGGTCTGACCAGGACCAAAACAGCTCACACACCTCAAGACAAATAAAATACCAGTCTTCCAACTTACGAACCACAATTCATTCCTAGTTTTCAACTTATGCAAAACAAAAAGGGAATTAAGTGACAATATAATGCCTTTTCGACCGTTTGACCACCCATAATGCCCGGAACATGTCAATCCACAAACAAACTAGCTCGCACACCTGAAATGTTGAACCTTAAAACTTGGGGAACAAAATTCACACGCTCGATTTGCGACTTTTGCAAAAACAAGGACTTAAGTGCCCAAACGGAACCCTTTTGAAAGTTTCTTTTTGAAGGTAAATGTATATTAAAGAAGCAGAAAGGAAAAAACAAACTAGAGGACAAACCTCAATATAGCCAAAGGAGGGAAAAACTTCTACCGGCGAAAGGAACCCATCCCGAAGCTAAGAGCTAAACAAATAGAACAAAATAAAACAAACAACAACAGACAAGAACTAGAAAGATACGACTTGGCAGACCCCAAACATGTTGAAGGAGCTTGTTGGAACTAGATGGAGTGATTCCTTTAATGGTGCAATGTCTTTTGCGAATTGTACTCTGAACTTGAGTAATGATGCCTTGGGGGGATTGGTTCTAGTTGGAGAAGACCCAGAGTTCCTTTCCCTCCATAAAACGTAAACCATTAAAGCTATGGTGAGCTTCCTAATGGAACGAGCCAACGAAGCACCCTCATAGGTAATAGAAGCCAATTTTGAAAGTTTAAACACCTACCATGCCCGGAAAAGATCAAACCAATACCAAACTAGCTCACACAGCTCTAAATTTGTGATACATGTCCTCAGACTTACAAAACACAATTCGGATGCCTGCTTTGCAACTTATGCCAAAAAGATGGGACTCAAGTGCCAAAACAGCCGCTTTTGGCCGTTTGATAGTCGAAAATGCCCGAAAATGTCAAATAATAACCAAACTATCTCCCACACCTCTCTATACTTGTAATAGATGTCCTCAAACTTGTGGAACACAATTTTGATTTCGGTTGGCAATTCCAAAAAGAGGCCTTGAGAATCGAAACGACCTGTTTTGCCCCGTTGAACGCCACAAAACCCAGAAATGGTCAGACCAGCACCAAAACGGCTCACACACCTCAAGACAAATAAAATACAAGTGTTCAAACTTACGAACCACAATTCATTCCCAGTTTGCAACTTATCAAAACAAAAAGGGAGTTAAGGGACAAAATTGTCCCTTTTTGACCGTTTGACCACCCACAATGCCCGAAAAACGTCAATCCACAAACAAACTAGCTCGCACACCTCAAATGTGTATACTCGAAACTTGCGGAACAAAATTCACACGCTCGATTTGTAACTTATGCAAAAAAAATGGGACTTAAGTGCCCCAACGGATCCCTTTTGATTGTTTTGTTTTTTTTTAAAGGTAAATGTATATTAAAGAAGAAGAAATAAAACAACAAATAAGAGGACAAACCTCAATAGAGCCAAGGGAGGGATTAACTTCTACCGGCAGATGGAACCCTTCCCGAAACTAAGAGCTAAACAAATAGGACAAAATAAAACAAACAACAACAGCCAAGAACTAGAAAGATACGACTTGGCAGACCCCAAACATGTTGAAGGAGCTTGTTGGAATTGGATGGATTGATTTCTTTAATGGTGCAATGTCTTTTGCGAATCATACTCAGAAGTTGAGTAATGATGCCTTGGGGGGATTGGTTCTAGTTGGAGAAGACCTAGAGTTCCTTTCCCTCCATAAAACGTAAACCATAAAAGCTATGGTGAGCTTCCCAATGGAACGAGCCAACGAAGCCCCCACATAGGTAATATGTAATAACCCAGACTTAATTATTAAATTATGTAATGAAAAACTCTTTCTGAAATCTGATCTGGCATTTAACTGTTTAAATTCAACTGTTTAACACTGACAAAACCCATGTTAGCTGATTTCAAAATTCTGAGAAACTGACTACTGTCACTGAACCCTTAGACACTGAAGCTAACCTAACTAGGAGTTGACCGGAAGAAACCGCGTCGAAAAATAAGCTACAGAATGAAAGTTAGGTAGGAAACAGTGAAACTGCATTAATGCGCAGCCAAACAGGGCCTAAGCCTGAAGTATGGAAAATAACCAAAAATGTGGCCAAGGGGATTTGATCCCTTGACCAAACTAGGCAGAATTTGGGTTACCAAAAATTTACCAACTAAGCTAAGAGCACCTTTATGCATATATATGCAAAGATATATATTTAAATAGCAATCAGATTTGGCCTTTCCCCAAAGTGACCAATAACCAAACATGCAACACATCAGCATGCATCACCCTATGCCATAGCCATCATGCCTATAGTCTCATGATGAAACCTCTCTCCTAACCAAATTGCATGCAAAATAATCATGCATTTGGGGAGATGAAGGGGCAAGAGAAATGTGATTATTGATATACCATCTCCATATATGCATGGAGGGAAGAAAATCAGATCTGTAGAGAACCTTGTGCACTGTATTATAGAGAGAGAAACTGGTTAGAGGGAGAGAATCCTAGAGAGAGAGAGAAATATACACAAGTGTGTGTGTGCATTGGTGAGCCATTGAAGGAGCTTAGAGGAAGCTAAGGACTGCACGGAGGGGATCAGATCCAACTGTTGAGGCTTCCATTTGAGCACAGCCGTGAGGGAGAGACCACTGTTCAAGGTTAGTGTTCAAAAATTTTTTTGGAAATTTTCCTACTAGATTTAGCTACTGTTTTATAGCTTTTAGGATTTGTTATTGCATGTGTAGTATTTTAACTTGAGAACTGGGTTGGTTGTGAATGATTGAACCTATAAAACTGCCCTAAAACACAGAAACTGTAAAAAACCGCCATTGATGGAGCTTGAGTTGCAGGTCTGATCCGACCTCAACCAAATGGCCTTTTAATGGTCAATACATGAAATAGAACACTCTAGGACCTTGAAAAACACCATCTGCGACCTAGAAACCTAGGTTTAAACCCTCAAAATCGACACTATTCTTTTTTGCCCAAACATGAAATCTTTAAATTTGGCCCCTGAACTGAGATTAAACGATTGCGAATTGAAGCTCATGTGATGAGGGTTACGGAGGATCAAACCTCATGCAAAATGGTTGAGAAACAAGGCCGTATGACCCAACTGTAACTCTCCACGATAATCGGTTGAAACAGACCTCCATTGTTGAATTCGATGCTTGAAACTGATGCCAAACGAATGACCTTACTCCCAGAAGTCAATTGGAACAAAAACTAGTAAGAATCGATGCATAAAACTCCACGAAATTGAAGGAGAAATTTCTGAAATTTCTAGGGCAACAGTGGCCCTATACGGGTAGGGACGATGAACAGTAACGGGTCTTGGATCGGGTCTTCGGGTCGGGCCCTGACCCGGATAAAACGGATATAACCCATGAACCAAACTGTGTCGTTTTGATAACTGTTATTAAATTTTTAAATTTGAGGGCTGACGTCAGCCTAACGTCAACACATTACCCTAAACCGGTTAGAACCGGATTGGACCGGTCTGGTTCAGTTGAATATGGACTGAACCCCTTGGTTCAGTTTAAATTTTATGAAAATTACAAACCAGCCCCCAACAGTTTTAGGAAATTTAACTCTGGCCCAGTTTCTGATATTTTATTTCATTTATACCCCTGATAATTTAATAAATAATAAATTAAATTATTTAATTAATTTATTAATTAAATAAAAATGACCAAATTACCTCTAGGTCATTAATAGGTCAAATGAAGTCCAAATAAATCAAATGAATAGTGTATTTTCACTATTTCAAACATTCCGGACTCAATGGTGGAGTCTGATTTGGGAAATTAAGTCCCGAAAAATACAAACACGTAGGAGTAAATGACCATACTGCCCCTAATGATACCCGAACCCAAATACAACTAAAAGATAGTCTATTTTGACTATGTCGGACATTCTGGACTCAACGGTGAGGTCCGTATTAGTAGATAAAGTGCCGAAAAATACAATACATGAAATTACCAAATTGCCCTTGACACTATTTAAAACCCAAACGAAGTCCGATTGAGACGAAACTGAAAACAATAGACACCCTGACACATATGGGACTATACACGTGATCGGATGACGAATCGGAGTCGAAACTTCACAACTGTGAAATGACCAAAATACCCCTAGCCCTGTATCAAGTTAGATAACATCCGAATGAACTAAGAACTAACCCAGTGAAAGCTTAGATAATTTCATGATCGGACTGCCTAGAGGTAGTACACATCCTGACATCTTGGGATTATGCTATAGGATAAAAACTCAAGCCAGTCATGGAAGGGAAAAACAAGAAATTTACCATTATGTCTAAAGCCGAAAGACTAGCTAACAAGAAGCAACAAGAGTTCATGCGAGAACTATTATGGCAACAAAAGATTATCGAACGGCACATAAGGATAGCCAAGACAACCGAGGTAGTCTCCGTTCGACCGTTTATATACAAAATGCCTACCAAGGCAATGATCGCAGAGGCTAAATTAAACAAACAAGAAGACACTGAAACCCTGAAAGAGTGGATACAAAGGTGATTTTCAATTATCATAAAAACACATAGACAGCGAGATAGTCTAACTCAGGTTGAATTTTGAATTAAAATAAACCAAGTTAAGTTTCATGTGAGATTTACGAAATGTTCATAAATTTTCTAGGATAAAGAAGGATAAGAAGAAGAGAAAGGCTTCTCAGTTAAGTCCCGTTACAGCACAAGGTGAGTAACCTAGACTCCTGAATTGGTGTATAAGTACACCGTCTAGTTATTGTATTTTTAAATACCATACTGTACTACTCCTACTGATATACTGTCTTTCATGCTTCTACCCAATGCAAGACTATATTTTACTCTGTCTGATTTCACTGTTCCGTATTGAAATGAAACTATCCCTGTTTTTACTAAAAGAACAACTGATTCATGGTACCAAATTCAGTCTTGAGCACTACATGAGCATATTGCACTGTTTGAATTGTGTATACTGTACTGTTATCCTGATATATTGTTTTGCTCTGCTCGTTGTTGAACTGTTCTATCGCTCTGATGATTTAACTGTATCCCTGTTTAAAATATTGTTTCAAAGAAACGTATTTAAATATATCTTCTGAAATGCCTAATTCAACCACCTGTTTTGCAAACAACAATGGTTTGAAACCCATGACAGGGGACCCGTGTTACTCACTGGGCTTTTAGAAGCTCACCCCTTCCCTAACATTTTTCAGGTGAGGGACCCAGCGATCAGGATTAGCGGGTTGGAGACCCGGAGAACTATTTTGAAGAACTCACGAATTAACCATTTTTGTTCCTAACTCCATTTCTGAATATGATGTACTAAAACCTAAGACTCGTATCTTTTGTAGGACAATGATGTAATAGTTAAGCATGGATGTATTAATGGATCTGCCAAGGTGTTATGCATTCCCTTAGTTCCGCTGCAACTTATATTAATTGAATGCATTGTACTTGGATGTTACTGATGAATGGCCTGTGGTTAGGATTACCGTCGGCATTTTGATTTTAAAAAAAAAAACCGATGGGTACCTAAATGGCCGGTCGCATGCCCCTAATCCGCACAGGGTGGGTAAGGGGGATGTGACATAATAGAGGCCAATTTTGAAAGTTTAAACGCCTACCATGCCCAGAAAAGATGAGACCACAACCGAACAAGCTCACACAGCTCTAAAGTTATGATACATGTCCTCAGACTTACAAAAAACAATTCGGATACCCGCTTTGCAACTTATGCCAAAAAGAAGGGACTCAAATGCCAAAACAACCGCTTTTGGCCGTTTGACAACCAAAAATGCCAGAAAAATTTCACATAATAACCAAACTAACTCGCACACCTCTCTATACTTGTAATAGAAGTCCACAAACTTGTGGAACACAATTTTGATTTCGGTTGGCAATTTAGGCCAAAAAGAGGGACTTGAGAATCGAAATGACATGTTTCGCCCCGTTGAACGCCAAAAATGCCCAGAAATGGTCAGACCAGCACCAAAACGGCTCACACACCTCAAGACAAATAAAATACAAGTGTTCAAACTTACGAACCACAATTCATTCCCACTTTGCAACTTATGCAAAACAAAAAGGGAGTTATGGGACAAACTTGTCCCTTTTGGACCGTTTGACCACCCACAATGCCCGGAAAACATCAATCCACAAACAAACTAGCTCGCACACCTCAAATGTGTATACTCGAAACTTGCGGAACAAAATTCACACGCTCGATTTGCGACTTATGCAAAAACAAGGACTTAAGTGCCCAAGCGGAACCCTTTTGAAAGTTTTTTTTTAAGAGGTAAATGTATATTAAAGAAGGAGAAAGGAAACACCACACTAGAGCGCAAACCTCAATATAGACAAGGGAGGGAAAAACTTCTACCGGCAAAAGCAACCCATCCCGAAGCTAAGAACTAAACAAATAGAACAAAATAAAACAAACAACAACAGACAAGAGCTAGAAAGATACGACTTGGCAGACCCCAAACATGTTGAAGGAACTTGTTGGAACTGGATGGAGTGATTCCTTTAATGGTGCAATGTCTTTTGCGAATTGTACTCTGAACTAGAGTAATGATGCCTTGGGGGGATTGGTTCTAGTTGGAGAAGACCCAGAGTTCCTTTCCCTCCAAAAAACGTAAACCATAAAAGCTATGCTGAGCTTCCCAATGGAACGAGCCAACGAAGCCCCCGCATAGGTAATAGAAGCCAATTTTGAAAGTTTAATAGCCCAGGATGCCCGAAAAAGGTCAAACAACAACCAAACTAGCTCACACAGCTCTAAAGTTATGATACATGTCTTCAATCGTACAAAACACAATTTGGATGCCCACTTTCCAACTTACGCCAAAAAGAAGGGACTCGAGTGCCAAAACGGCTGCTTTTGGCCGTTTCATAGCCCAAAATGCTCGAAAAATGTCAAATAATAACCAAACTACCTCCCACACCTCTCTATACTTGTAATAGAAGTCCTCAAACTTGTGGAACACAATTTTGATTTCAGTTGGCAATTGAGGCCAAAAAGAGGGACTTGAGAATCGAAACGACCTGTTTTGTCCCGTTGAACGCCAAAAATCCTCAGAAATGGTTAGACCAGCACAAAAACGGCTCACACACCTCAAGACAAATAAAATACAAGTGTTCAAACTTACGAACCACAATTCATTCCCAGTTTGCAACTTATGCAAAATTGTCCCTTTTTGGCCGTTTGACCACCCACAATGCCCGGAAAACGTCAATCCACAAACAAACTAGCTCGCACACCTCAAATGTGTATACTCAAAACTTGCGGAACAAAATTCACACGCTCGATTTGCAACTTATGCAAAAAAAAAGGACTTAAGTGCCCCAACGGACCCCTTTTGAATGTTTTGTTTTTTTTTAAAGGTAAATGTATATTAAAGAAGAAGAAATAAAACAACAAACAAGAGGGCAAACCTCAATAGAGCCAAGGGAGGGATTAACTTCTACCGGCAGATGGAACCCTTCCCGAAACTAAGAGCTAAACAAATAGAACAAAATAAAACAAACAACAACAGACAAGAACTAGAAAGATACGACTTGGGAGACCCCAAACATGTTGAAGGAGCTTGTTGGAACTAGATGGAGTGATTCCTTTATTGGTGCAATGTCTTTTGCGAATCGTACTCTGAACTTGAGTAATGATGCCTGGGGGGGATTGGTTCTAGTTGGAGAAGACCTAGAGTTCCTTTCCCTCCATAAAACGTAAACCATAAAAGCTATGGTGAGCTTCGCAATGGAACGACCCAACGAAGCCCCCGCATAGGTAATAGAAGCCAATTTTGAAAGTTTAAACGCCTACGATGCCCGGAAAAGATCAAACCCCAACCAAACTAGCTCACACAGCTTTAAAGTTATGATACATGTCCTCGGACTTACAAAACACAATTCGGATGCCCGCTTTGCAACTTATGCCAAAAAGAAGGGACTCATGTGCCAAAACAGCCGCTTTTGGCCGTTTGACAGCCGAAAATGCCCGAAAATGTCAAATAATAACCAAACTAGCTCCCACACCTCTCTATACTTGTAATAGAAAAGTCCTCGAACTTGTGGAACACAATTTTGATTTCGGTTGACAATTTAGGCCGAAAAGAGGGACTTGAGAATCGAAACGACCTGTTTTGCCCCGTTGAACGCTAAAAATCCCAAGAAATGGTCAGACCAGCACAAAAATGGCTCACTCACCTCAAGACAAATAAAATACAAGTGTTCAAACTTGCGAACCACAATTCATTCCCAGTTTGCAACTTATGCAAAACAAAAAGGGAGTTAAGGGACAAAATTGTCCCTTTTTGACCGTTTGACCACCCACAATATGTAATATCCCGACCCGGGATACCGGGTCATATGACACGTATTTCGAGAATTTACAAAAAAATAATTAATTAATTTCATTATTAATTAATTAAAGTAAAGAAATGTTATATATATTAATTAAATAATATATATATGTATAAAGTGAAATATATGTGTATGTATATGGAAGCTTGTATGTATGCATGTAGATGAATAAAGTAGAAGGAGTGAACAGTGTGTGAATGTGTGTGTGTGTGTCGGCTGGTGTGTGTGTGTGTGTTGTCAAGTATATGTGTATGTGTGTATATATGTATATATTATATGTATAAATATCTTGCAACAATTTAATGCAAAGTTGAAAGTAGAAAAAGTAAAATTTATGAGATGGGAGAGCTATGTAGGGCTAGAAATCAGAATGAAGAGAGAGAGAACTATAGAGAGAGATTTGGAGAGAGAGAGGTCGATTATCCTTGTTTTAAAAACCAAAACATGCAAAGCATGTTGTTCTCTCACGAAAGAAATCAAAGGAAGGGAAACTTAGGAGAAGAGAAGAAGATTCAGAGCAAGAAAGAAAGAGAAAACAGTGTAGAAAAAGGTAAACCCATAAAACAATTAAAATTCTCTCTCTACAATTTATGATTTAATATGAACTGTTTAGGGTTATTTTCATACGTATGATGTATTATATGTGTTTAAGACTTGATCAAGCATGAAAATTTGCTATGAAAACGACTGAAAATACCTAACCCACGAAAAATCTCCATTGAAGACCTTGCCCATGGCAGGTCTGAATCGACTTCCTTAAAGCTTGATTTGGCTTATCAAGGCTTAAAGTAGATATTATGAGCATGCTAAAAACCTATGACCGCGACCTAAAAGCTCAAAAGATGACCCTCAAACACCAAGTTGCAGGTTACGGGTTTACACCCCAAACCTTGTAACTCATGTTTTAATCTATTTCTTTGAATGAAAACTGAAACCTCATGGATAGAGGATCATTATGGAACAAACCGTAAGTGATTTGGCTCAGAAATGAGCATGTATGACCGAATTACAGTTCGGGTTATCATGTCAAAAACCGAACACACGAATGAGTTTTGAACTCTAAAATGAATGCCAATTGAATTGGTTATACCTTAGAAATGTTCTGGGACAAAAACAGTGAGGATCCATGGATCCAAACTGCACGAAATAGGAAGAAATGAATTCGGAAACTAGGGTTTTCAGTCGGGTTTCGTGGGGAAGACGAAGACGAGTCAACTCGGTTTTTAAAATAAAGGCTGGGTCGACTCAGACAGGTGGCAGCCTCTGGGCTTGCCACCGATTAATTGGAACGGTGACGTTTTGAATGTCGGTTAAGAAAATGGACACTAGGGATGACGTCAGCCACATGTAAATAAACCGGATAGACCGGTTGGTGTACAACCAGACCGGACCGGTTCACTTCCAATTTAATTGAACCCTTTGGTTTTTCTAAATTAATTAAAACTAAATAAACCAAGACTTTTGGTTATTACGAATTGACCCCTGGGCTTCAGAAAAATTATACTGAGGCCTAACTGAGGGAAAATTTATACATTTAGACCCCTGGAAAAATAATTAAATAATTAATTTAATTTTTTAATAAATGAGATTAAATTACTATTTTACCCCTGGGTCATAAATAGAGCAAATGAAGTCCAAATTAAACATATGAATAGTGTATCCTTACTATTTTGGATATTCTGAGACTAATGGTAGGGTCCGTTTTATGAGACAGAGCCTGAAAAATAAATACAGAAAGGGGTAAATGACCAAAATACCCCTTGACCAAAAATTAACAAGTTATTAGTGTATTCTTACTATCTCGGACCTTCTGAGTCCAATGGTGAGGTCCACGACACGAGACGGAGTCCCGAAAAATAAAGACACGTAAAAGGGTAAAAAGACCAAAATACCCCTGGTACCTCTAAAGCCAAAAATGAAATCAGAGAAGGCCTAAATTGACTTTCTTTGACATCCCGGACTCAATAATGGAGTCCAAATTACGAAATGAAGTACAGAAAAATGTGGCACGTAAAACGGTAAATGACCATTTTGTTTTACATATAACAGTCCGAATTAAATGTTAGGAAAGCCTAAACCGACTTTCTTCGACACTCCGGACTCAATGGTAGAGTCTATTCGACCAAAAGAAATGTCTAAAATAAAAAGACATAAAATTTGATGAATAGCATCTGTTAGATGACTATGAACTGAAGTAATGCCAAAGTACTAATACTAAGGCAAGTACGAGAAACGAAATACGAAAAGACACGACACGGAAACATGTCAAATAAATAACTTTAAATTAAAGTTAATGGAACTCCCAGAAGAGTATAAATTGAAATAAATTCAATTTCTAACACTTTAAATTATGTCATAGGTTACAAGTACGAGTTAAATTAAGTACCTATGAAATTGTGAAATCGTTTTAGGATCTAATATGGTTTAAGCATAAGTTAAGGAATATCGAGATGATATTACAATGTATATGAAGTTGATGAGGTGTTTATGAATTGTTCTTAGGAACTACAAAGAAAGTGGGAAAGCGCATTTTTAGCACTAACCCTAAAGAATCAAGGTGAGTAACCCTGTGTTTGAATTGGAGATTTAACTCCATGGATTTGAAAAAGTTTTAAGTTCAAAGATATGAAGTATTTGAAGTTCAAATTCAGTATTTACATGATTCAGCTTTTAATTGTACTGTTTTATAACTCTATTATGACATGCTCAGTGATTGGTATCTATCATAGTTTTCTTAAAACATATTTCAGCATGTCTAAAGTTTTAAATGCCAAATTATGTTAAATACTCTGAATTTGATAGTTACTAGTATTTGAAGTCCTATTGAAGAAATTATACATTTCATGTTTTAATTACTCATGAAAGTATCTATTGAAGAAGTTATGTGATAAATGTTTTACAAGATAAATGGTACTAAGTACCACCCCTATGAAGGTTGAAATCCTTCGGGATTCAACAGTAAATGCCCGGTAGCAGGATCTAATCCCCCAGGCAAATGAGATCGACAGTATTGGCAGTAAAATGGGAGTCTGGTTCGAAACAGATTCCACCTAATTAAAGAGAAAAGATGACAAGTGATTTTGGAAATGGAAGCAGGTTTTACCCTCATTTTCAAATACATATTGATGTGATTTAAGTTATATACTTATCTGATGAAGTACGAGTTTAGCTTGAATACTTTAAATGTTTCAAAGCTATTTATTTGAAATGCATATGTTTGAGTTATATACTCTATTTGACGAAATACGAGCTTAGCTTGAATACTTTAAATGTTTCAAAGCTATCTGTTTTAAGAATGCATGTACCTTGTATTCTAAATTGTATAAGCAATTGGTAGTGAATGTTTTACAACTCTTATGTACTAAAAACCACTGCTAATTGAAAACCCCATGACGAATACTGGAATTGCTCACAAGCTTAGATTAGCTTACCCGGACTTTGTTCGGACCCCCCTTTCAGGTGATGCAGCAGACAAGGTCTTAAGGACATCGACGATGAGTCTAGCTGTTTTTGGAAGGATATGTTTAAGTAGTTCTTTTGAAGAACCTATGAACATTAGTAGTATGTTTTGTACTAATAGACAGAGTAAGAATATGTAATAGGCCCTCAGGGCAACCGAATATGTATTGTATTAATGTATGAAGTCTTTAAGTTTTCTTTATACTTTGAATGTGTAACCATGTATGCTATGTATGGAACAGCAGTATCGGACGGATGTGCATAATTTAAAAATGAGAAAAGAAAAGAAAAAGTTTTTTCACGCTTCCGTAATCATGTGTAGCACATCTATTCGATACCGCTGCAGATGCGAGCCTTGTCTCGGGGCCTTCGGGTCTCGGGGCGGCGGTCGCGATCCGGTAATCCGCACGGGGTGGGTTTCGGGTCGTGACACAATGCCCGAAAAACGTCAATCCACAAACAAACTAGCACGCACACCTCAAATGTGTATACTCGAAACTTGCGGAACAAAATTCACACGCTCGATTTGCAACTTATCCAAAAAAAAAAGGACTTAAGTGCCCCAACGGACCCCTTTTGAATGTTTTGTTTTTTTTTAAAGGTAAATGTATATTAAAGAAGAAGAAATAAAACAACAAACAAGAGGACAAACCTCAATAAAGCCAAGGGAGGGAATAAATTCTACCGGCAGATGGAACCCTTCCCGAAACTAAGAGCTAAACAAATAGAACAAAATAAAGCAAACAACAACAGACAAGAACTAGAAAGATACGACTTGGGAGACCCCAAACATGTTGAAGGAGCTTGTTGGAACTAGATGGAGTGATTCCTTTAATGGTGCAATGTCTTTTACGAATCGTACTCAGAACTTGAGTAACGATGCCTTGGGGGGACTGGTTCTAGTTGGAGAAAACCCAGAGTTCCTTTCCCTCCATAAAACGTAAACCATAAAAGCTATGGTGAGCTTCCCAATGGAACGAGGCAACGAAGCCCCCGCAGAGGTAATGGAAGCCAATTTTGAAAGTTTAAACGCCTACCATGCCCGGAAAAGATCAAACCACAACCAAACTAGCTCAGACAGCTCTAAAGTTATGATACATGTCCTCAGACTTACAAAACACAATTCGGATGCCCGCTTTGCAACTTATGTCAAAAAGGAGGGACTCAAGTGCCAAAACAGCCGCTTTTGGCCGTTTGAAAGCCGAAAATGTCAAATAATAACCAAACTAGCTCCCACACCCCTCTATACTTGTAATAGAAGTCCTCAAACTTGTGGAACACAATTTTGATTTCGGTTGGCAATTTAGGCCAAAAGAGGGACTTGAGAATCTAAACGACCTGTTTTGCCCCGTTGAACGCCAAAAATCCCCAGAAAAGGTCAGACCAACACAAAAACGGCTAACACACCTCAAGACAAATAAAATACAAGTGTTCAAACTTATGAACCACAATTCATTCCCAGTTTGCAACTTATGCAAAACAAAAAGGGAGTTAGGGGACAAAATTGTCCCCTTTTGACCGTTTGACCACCCACAATGCCCGGAAAACGTCAATCCACAAACAAACATGCTCGCACACCTGAAATGTTGAACCTCAAAACTTGCGGAACAAAATTCACACGCTCGATTTGCAACTTATGCAAAAAAAAAAAGACTTAAGTGCCCCAACGGACCCCTTTTAAATGTTTTGTTTTTTTTAAAGGTAATTGTTTATTAAAGAAGAAGAAATAAAACAACAAACAAGAGGACAAACCTCAATATAGACAAGGAAGGGAATAACTTCTATAGGCAGATAGAACCCTTCCCGAAACTAAGAGCTAAACAAATAGAACAAAATAAAACAAACAACAACAGACAAGAACTAGAAAGATACGACTTGGCAGACCACAAAGATGTTGAAGGAGCTTGTTGGAACTAGATGGAGTGATTCCTTTATTGGTGCAATGTCTTTTGCGAATCGTACTCTGAACTTGAGTAATGATACCTTGGGGGGATTGGTTCTAGTGGGAGAAGACCTAGAGTTCTTTCCCTCCATAAAACGTAAACCATAAAAGCTATGGTGACCTTCGCAATGGAACGAGCCAACGAAGCCCCCGCATAGGTCATAGAAGCCAATTCTGAAAGTTTAAACGCCTACCATGCCTGAAAAAGATCAAACCACAACCAAACTAGCTCACACAGCTCTAAAGTTATGATACATGTCCTCGGACTTACAAAACACAATTCGGATGCCCGCTTTGCAACTTATGCCAAAAAGAAGGGACTCAAGTGCCAAAACAGCCGCTTTTGTTCGTTTGACAGCCGAAAATGCCCGAAAATGTCAAATAATAACCAAACTAGCTCCACACCTCTCTATACTTGTAATAGAAGTCCTCGAACTTGTGGAACACAATTTTGATTTCGGTTGACAATTTAGGCCCAAAAGAGGGACTTGAGAATCGAAACGACCTGTTTTGCCCCGTTGAACGCTACAAATCCCAAGAAATGGTCAGACCGGCACAAAAACGGCTCACCCACCTCAAGACAAATAAAATACAAGTGTTCAAACTTACGAACCACAATTCATTCCCAGTTTGCAACTTATGCAAAACAAAAAGGGAGTTAAGGGACAAAATTGTCCCCTTTTGACCGTTTGACCACCCACAATGCCCGGAAAACGTCAATCCACAAACAAACTTCCTCGCACACCAGAAATGTTGAACCTCAAAACTTGCGGAACAAAATTCACACGCTCGATTTGCAACTTATGCAAAAACAAGGATTTAAGTGCCCAAACGGAACCCTTTTGATAGTTTCTTTTTGAAAGGTAAATGTATATTAAAGAAGGAGAAAGGAAACAACAAACTAGAGGACAAACCTCAATATAGCCAAGGGAGGGAAAAACTTATACCGGCAAAAGGATCCCGTCTGGTCCTCCCTTTTCCAACCTCAAGCCGCTGTTAAAAAATTTATTTTGGAATACTAGTAGCCCCAAATTGAAGGTAATCAAATCACGATGGAACCACCCCAAGAGGCCATTCGTGCAGGAGTTCAAAGCTGGGAAAATACATTAGTGGGTTACTTTCTAGACCGGAAAATGCCATTCCTATGGGTTCAAAGGGTTGCTGAAAAATTATGGAGTAAAGATGGTCTTTATGAAGTCCTAACTAATGGCAACGGGTTTTTCTTCTTTAAATTTGATTCTTTGCAGGCTATCAATAATATACTTGAAGGTGGTCTTTGGCATTTTTCTGGGAGTCATATAATTCTTCAACGATGGAAACCTGGTATGGCTTTATCTAAAAAAGATGTGGCTAAAATCCCTGTTTGGGTCAAGTTTTTCAACGTCCCTTATGAACTTTGGACAGCCCAAGGGCTAAGCTACGTTGCTAGCGCCATTGGTAAACCGCTATATGCAGATTCCCATACTGAAGCTCAATCCCGAATTAGCTATGCCAGGATCTGTGTTAAGGTTGATGCTACCAACGATCTTCCTGATTGTTTTGATATCAAAATTTCTGATCAATCCAAAGTGGAAATTTTTGTAAAATACCAATGGCTTCCCTCCATGTGCACCCACTGTCATACCTTTGGACATAGGCTTGCGAGCTACCCTTCTATGAAAATTGATGAAGGAAAGATCAATCTCTCCTCTACTCACGATGCACCCATCAAGAACAAGAGTGAATGGAGAGTGGTTTCACGTAAGGGAAAGTCCATCCAAATTGACGATTCTCTTAACACTAATCGCACCTCCGATGCTGCCACTCAGCCTGCAAGCTTCACAAAGGATACCGGGCAGCCAAACAATTCTTATGATACCCAGATTATTAAAACAATGGAGATTGGTGCTACTAGTAATGCTACTTTCCTTGAGAACTCTGTTAGCACCTCAGCTAATGCCTCTCAGCCTGATAGCCCCACCAAGTTTACAGAACAGCAGAAATCTCCTTATGCAATCCAGCCTATAAAATCAATGGAGATAGGAACTACCAGTAGTGATCCTCTCCTTGATTGCCCAGATATTCTGCAACGTGACTCTCATCAGAACCCCACTGGTCAAGTTATGGCCATGACTTCTAATCAGCATCCAAGTCTCCTCTTGTCCCCAAATAAAGCTAATTCCAGTAGGCCTCTTCCAGACGACAGCAGTCCATCCGCAGATCACTATTCTGATTCAACAGCTTCTCCTGAATCTAATTCTTTAGTGGACAGAATCACCAAAGTAGATGAGGTTGACACTGGAAGTAATTACACACGTAATCAGCTCAAGAAGCAAAGGTGGCAGAGAAGGCTTTTAAGGAAAAAAGGGACACCAGACCCCAACCTTCTCTCCTATTCTCCATGAATTTTGCTTGTTAGAATATACGGGGATTAAACAGCCCCTCAAAGCAGCGTGAAATCCGATCCTTTGCTCGTGATTATTCTCTTTGTTTCATTGGTATTGTTGAGACTAAAATTAAGGTAGCTTCTAAAGATCCTATTTCTAACTCTCTCATTCCTGGATGGTCTTTTTTACATAACTATTCTCATGCTCCCTCTGGGCGGATTTGGATAGGATGGAATAACTCTATTTTGCAGATTCACTCTTCCTGTGCCAATGATCAAGCCATCCACTGCAATGCTACAGTTAGAGCCACCAATTCTCCCATCGCCATTTCTGTTATTTATGGTTCCAACTCTCCAATTCATCGAAATGACTTATGGAGCAATATCTCTCTCCAGGCCTCCATTTCCAAGGATGTCCCATGGCTTCTGCTTGGCGATTTCAATGCCATTCGTTTCCCTCATGAAAGGAAAGGTGGCAGTCCAGATTGGCCCCCTGTTATGGATGATTGCAACAAATGCTTTATGAACTCTAAGCTTGAGGACTTGCTATTTACTGGCCAATTTTTCACCTGGTGCAATGGCCAGGCAGCTCCCCTCATCATTCAAAGGAAGCTTGATAGAGCCCTAGTCAACCAAGAATGGCTCACTTCTTTTCCTTCTGCGGAGGCTGAATTTCTCCCCCCTGGATTATCTGATCATTCCCCAGTTATAGTTAGATCAGGCATCCCTCTGAAAAAAAGCAAGAGTCCTTTTAAATTCTTCAATTTTTGGGCTGACGATGATGATTTTCTTCCTACTATTGAATGGGCATGGAACTCTGCTATCCAGGGCACAGCTATGTTCATCTACTGCCAGAAACTAAAGAAAGTTAAGTATGCCCTTAAGGAATTTAACCAAAATAAATTCAAGAACATTTTCTCAAGAGCCCAAGAAGCTCGCTCTAAGCTTCATGACATCCAAATTCTTCTTGAGCAGAATCCAGGGTCTAGTAGGCTCATCCAGGAGGAAAAAGAAGCCCACCATCTTTATTATTCTATCCTCTCCAGTGAGGAGAGCCTTGCCAAGCAAAAATCTCGTGTTCAATGGCTTACCGAAGGTGATCAAAACACTTCCTTCTTTTTCAAATCAGTGAATAGCAGAAGAAACCGTAATAAGATTGTCAGCCTTATTGATGCTTCTGGTAATCGAATTGAGGACATTAAGGAGATCAAGGATACCATTGTCAACTATTATCATGATCTCCTCGGTACTGAAAGTTCTATTCCTTACCCTGGGAAGCAAGCTCTTGCAGGCTTTATCACAAAGCGCCTCCCCAATGACTCCCTCACAGCTCTCCAATGTCCTGTCTCTGAATCTGAGATCCAAGAAGCTCTATTCAGCCTCCATCCTAATAAAGCTCCAGGGCCGGATGGGTTCAATGGCTTTTTCTTTCAAAAAGCTTGGAGTATTGTCAAGCCCGAGGTCATTGCTACTATTTCTGAGTTTTTCTCTTCCAGATCCATACTCAAAGAGATCAATTCCACTGCCATTGTCCTTATCCCCAAGGTTCCTAATCCCTCATCTCTCCATGACTATCGGCCTATATCTTGTTGTAACACTATCTACAAAGCCATCTCCAAAATTCTTGCCAACCGGGCTCAATCCGCTTTTATTCATGGGAGGAAAATTAGTGACAACATCCTTCTTGCTCAAGAGCTCATGCACAATTACCATAAGAATTCAGGTTCTCCGCGGTGTACTATGAAAGTTGATCTTAAGAAGGCCTTTGATTCGGTGCGCCGGGAGTTTCTTATTGATACTATGAGCATCATGGGATTTCCTCAGCCTTTTATTGATTGGATTCACTGCTGGATCTCTACTGCCCGTTTCTCAGTTGCTATTAATGGCGAGCTTGAAGGTTTCTTCCATGGAGCTAAAGGGTTAAGACAGGGTGATCCTCTTTCCCCCTATCTTTTTGTGCTTGCTATGGATGTGCTCTCTTTAATTCTCCACCAGAAATCAGTTGTTCCTCAATTCAAGCATCATTGGAGATGCCATAAAACCAGGCTCACTCATCTTTGCTTCGCTGATGATATTATGCTTTTCTGTCATGGTGATCTCCGTTCAGCTTCTATTCTCAATGACGGTCTTGACACATTTGCTACCTTTTCTGGCCTCCTCAACAATGCCTCCAAAGCAGCGTCTTTCTATCTGGGGTGGATTGCACCCTCAGGCATTGTATCACGGAGCATATTGGTTTCCCCGAAGGATCCCTTCCTATCCGTTACCTTGGTGTCCCTTTGATCTCCACCAAGCTGAAAGCCCAGGATTGCAAATCATTGGTTCATTGTATCATTGGGAAAATTACCCATTGGTCTACCAAATACCTTTCTTATGCAGGACGGCTTCAACTTATCAAATCAGTGCTGTTCAGCATTCAAGTTTACTGGTCCTCCCATTTCATTCTTCCCAAGAAAGTGGTTAATCAAATTGAGCAAGCAATGAGGTCGTTCCTTTGGAGTGGTAACCATCTCATCTCATCCGGTTCGAAAGTTGCATGGGATGATATTACGTGTCCTAGAAATGAAGGGGGTCTTGGGATAAAGAAACTTTCTGATTGGAATAAAGCAGCTTTGGGGAAGCTTATATGGGCCATGTTTCAAAATCCTTCTCACTCCCCTTGGGTTCGTTGGATTCGTAGTAACTTGCTGAAAGGCAAGAGCTTCTGGGAGGTCAAGTGTCCCCAATCTTGCTCTTGGACTTGGAGGAAAATGCTTCAATTCAGATCTTTGTTCAAATCTAGCATCAAAATTTCTATTGGTAATGGCCTCGTTGCATCTCTTTGGTTTGATTACTGGCTCCCCAATGCACCATATTCGACAATATGGGGGATAGAGTTATCTACGATTCGGGTCTGGGGAGACAAGCTAAAGTTAGCTCCATCATCTTGGATCATCATTGGAACTGGCCTGTAGCTAACTCTCCTCATTTACTTGAACTTAAAAATGGTATGCCCAACAACCTTCATCCTTTCCCCCAACGGGAAGACAAAGCTATTTGGTTACCCTCCCCCGATGAGGATTTCTCCATCACCTCAGCTTGGGATCTTCTGAGCTGCCGTAAGCCCCTGGTTCATTGGTGGAAGCTTGTCTGGCACCCTAAAGCCTTACCCAGGGCTGGGTTTATTCTTTGGCTGGCCATTCGGAAGAGCCTTAATACCAAGGACCGCCTCTTCTTTTCCCAGCTTGGCATTGATTCCAAATGCCTTCTTTGTATGCGCGAGGCTGAGAGTCACAATCATTTGTTCTTCTCTTGCTCCTTCTCTTCCATCATATGGTCTCATTTGCTCTCCTTATGTGGGTTCCGATGCCCTTCAGGAGATTGGCAGCAGATTGTTCTTTGGGCTAGCAATACCTTTAAGGGTAAGGTATTCTCTTCTACTATAGGCAAGCTTACCCTAGCATGCACAGTCTATACCATTTGGAGGGAAAGGAATAGTAGATTGTTCACCACTTTAAAGAAAACTCCCCAAGCTATCATTGCTCAAGCGCAGGATATGATCCGTGGCAGGCTCGCTACCTCAAAAGGGATTGCAAACACTAACTCCAACAGACTTCTTCAAAGCAATTGGTCTCTCCCAAGTAGCATTTTTAATATGTAATGTTCTCATTCTTGTATGTCTTTGAGGTATGCCCTCTTGTTCTTGTATTTCTTTTGTTTAGTTCTTGTGGCTTTGGGTTGGGAGTTCTTCTGCCTGTAGTAGTCTTTCCCTCCCTTTAGCTTGTTCGAGGGTATGCCCTCTTGATTTTGTACCTCTTCCTCCTTTTCTTTTATAAATTTATTTACTTACCAAAAAAAAAAAGAAAGGACTCAAGTGCCAAAACAACCGCTTTTGGCCGTTTGACAGCCGAAAATGCCCGAAAAATGTCACATAATAACAAAACTAGCTCCTACACCTCTCTATACTTGTAATACAAGTCCTCAAACTTGTGGAACACAATTTTGATTTCGGTTGGCAATTTAGGCCAAAAAGAGGGACTTGAGAATCGAAACGACCTGTTTTGCCCCGTTAAACGCCAAAAATGCCCAGAAATGGTCAGACCAGCACCAAAACAGCTCACACACCTCAAGACAAATAAAATACAAGTGTTCAAACTTACGAACCACAATTTATTCCCAGTTTTCAACTTATGCAACACAAAAAGGGAGTTAAGGGACAAGATTGTCCCTTTTTGACCGTTTGACCACCCACAATGCCCGAAAAACGTCAATCAACAAACAAACTAGCTCGCACACCTCAAATGTGTATACTCGAAACTTGCGAAACAAAATTCACATGCTCGATTTGCAACTTTTGCAAAAACAAGGACTTAAGTGCCCAAGCGAAACCCTTTTGAAAGTTTTTTTTTGAGAGGTAAATGTATATTAAAGAAGGAGAAAGGAAACACCAAACTAGAGGACAAACCTCAATATACACAAGGGAGGGAAAAACTTCTACCGGCAAAAGGAACCCATCCCGAAGCAAAGAGCTAAACAAATAGAACAAAATAAAACAAACAACAACGAACAAGAACTAGAAAGATACGACTTGGTAGACCCCAAACATGTTGAAGGAGCTTGTTGGAACTAGATGGAGCGATTCTTTTAATGGTGCAATGTCTTTTGAGAATCGTACTCTAAACTTGAGTAATGATGCCTTGGGGGATTGGTTCTAGTTGGGGAAGACCTAACGTTCCTTTCCCTCCATAAAACGTAAACCATACAAGCTATAGTGAGCTTCCCAATGGAACGAGCCAACGAAGCCCCCGCATCGGTAATAGATGCCAATTTTGAAAGTTTAAACGCCTACCTTGCCCGGAAAAGATCAAACCACAACCAACCAAGCTCGCACAGCTCTAAAGTTATGATACATGTCCTCAAACTTACAAAACACAATTCGGATGCCAGCTTTGCAACTTATGCCAAAAAGAAGGGACTCAAGTGCCAAAACAGCCGCTTTTGGCTGTTTGACAGCCGAAAATGCCCGAAAAATGCCACATAATAACCAAACTAGCTCCCACACCTCTCTATACTTGTAATACAAGTCCTTAAACTTGTGGAACACAATTTTGATTTCGGTTGGCAATTTAGGCCAAAAAGAGGGACTTGAGAATCGAAACGACCTGTTTTGCCCCGTTGAACGCCAAAAATGCCAAGAAATGGTCAGACCAGTACCAAAACGGCTCACACACCTCAAGACAAATAAAATACAAGTGTTCAAACTTACGAAACACAATTCATTCCCAGTTTGCAACTTATGCAACACAAAAAGGGAGTTAAGGGACACAATTGTCCCTTTTTGACCGTTTGACCACCCACAATGCCCGGAAAACGTCAATCCACAAACAAACTATCTCGCACACCTCAAATGGGTCTACTCAAAACTTGCGGAACAAAATTCACACGCTCGATTTGCAACTTATGCAAAAAAAAGGACTAAAGTGCCCAAACGGACCCCTTTTGAATGTTTTGTTTTTTTTTAAAGGTAAATGCATATTAAAAAATAAGAAATAAAACAACAAACAAGAGGACGAACCTCAATAGAGCCAAGGGAGGGAAAAACTTCCACTGGCGGATGGAACCCTTCCTGAAACTAAGAGCTAAACAAATAGCACAAAATAAAACAAACAACAAAAGACAAGAACTAGAAAGATACGACTTGGCAGACCCCAAACATGTTGAAGAGCTTGTTGGAACTAGATGGAGCGATTCTTTTAATGGTGCAATGTCTTTTGCGAATCGTACTCGAAACTTGAGTAATGATGCCTTGGGGGGATTGGTTCTAGTTGGGGAAGACCTAGAGTTCCTTTCCCTCCATAAAACGTAAACCATACAAGCTATGTCACATCCCCCTTACCCACCCTATGCGGATTAGGGGCATGCAACCGGCTAGTTAGGCACCCATCGGTTTTTTTTTTTGAAATCAAAATGCCGACGGTAATCCTAACCACAGGCCATTCATCAGTAACATCCAAGTACAATGCATTCAATTAATATAAGTTGCAGCGGAACTAAGCGAATGCATAACACCTTGGCAGAGCCATTAATACATCCATGGTTAACTATTACATCATTGTCCTACAAAAGATACGAGTCTTAGGTTTCAGTACATCATATTCCAAAAATGGAGTTAGGTACAAAAATGGTTAATTCATGATGTAATATCCCGATCCGGGATATAGCATGTGCACCGGGCTGGACCGGGCTATAAAATATTTAATTACCCGAATAAACCGCCAATTGAATTATGTAATACGTGCATGCACAAAATTAAATGGAAATGTATACGAAATATCTATACATACATAATGTATCAAGGTAATATTATTTATACGGTTGCATATATATATATATATATATATATAATAGGTATGTAAGTATGTGTCATGTGGGCCTTGCATGATGAGGAGGTGGCAAAGCCACCGAGTGGGAAATCGGCAAGAGAGGGCTAGGGTGCAACGTGTGAGGAGGAGAGAGAGAGAGAGAGAAAGCTATGTGTGTGAGGTGTCTTGTGTGCATGTGTGTGGTGTCACCACGGCTACAGGTGGCAAAAGCCACCGACTACTGAGTCGATTGGATAATTAGAAAGGAAGAGAGAGTTAGACAGAGATTGAAGATGTGAGAGAAACTGAATCGCAAGGAAGAAAGAAGTGGGAATAGAGAGAGAAAGAAAGAAAATGAATTTTTGGAAAAGGGTTGAGAAAACCTACAAACAGGTATATTCCTGATTTAAATTATATTCATTTATATTGTTAATAGGTGTCGTTACTGTTAGAGTTGATGAGAACGCGAAACAGGAAAGAAAAAAATAAGAAAAACCAAAACTGGGTTTCGGTTAGAAATGGTGACTTAAAATAGGTGAACCCAAGTGGAAAATTGAACCATAATATGGATAGGAAACGTCTCCAGGGACCCAACACACTTCGAATTAGCTTAAATGGTCAAGAAATGGCCATTCTGTGGCCAGTTATTCCCTCACCGGTGCAACGCCGGAAACTGGGAATGGGTGCGTGAAACCGGTGATGTTGGAGGTTAAAACCAGTCCTAAAATGTTCCTTACAATTTTAGAATTCATTGGGAAGAAAAACAGTAGATTTTGGACGTGAAATCGCTAAGATCCGTAGGGAATTTCGCTATTCCGGCGACTGTGGCCGGAAAACCCACCGGAGAAGACGACCGGATTAACGGGGGCTTCTTCGGGTCAAAACGGGACCGGATCCGGGTTGGATCGGGTCGGTACCTGACCAGAAATAAAAACGGAGCCAAACTGTGTCGTTTTGGGTTTTTGGTTTAAATGGAATTAGGGCTGTTTGGTAACTGGAATAATAAATAGAATTGGGTTTTGGGGTTAACCGAACCATGGATAGGGATAGGGAATTGGGTTTATTGTATTCCGGTTCTTGAACGAAACTGAACCGTTTGGTTCAGGAGAAAGGCTGACCGGTTTAGGGTTTTGGGGTCTGAACCAACTGGTTCAGACCGCAGCTTATGGAATTTATGAACCGGCCCCAAATGTTTTGAAAAATTCCACTAAGGCCCAACAGAAAAATGTCAATTTTACAAAAATACCCCTGACTCAAAAGTGGGTCAAACGAGGTCCAAATAGGGCAAATGAATAGTCAATTTTTATTATCTCGGATGCTCTGAGTCCAATGGTGAGGTCCGTCTCACGAGACGGAGAACCAAAAAGTTACGACTTGTAAAAATGACCAAAATACCCCTGCTTCATAGGTGAGTCAAATGGACTCCGATTGAATTAAATAATTAGTGAATTTTTATTATTCTGAACCTTCCGAATCCATTGGTAATGTCAAAATTATGAAAATAGGTTCCGAGAACAACGGACATGTAAAAGTCTAAATAAGTATTAGAAATACTGATCATAGCAAGGCATAGAATTTGGTGAATAGAAATTATTCTGAAACGTATTTACTGATATATAGGGAACTCAACGGGAAAAGGAAAACCTACAGGAGACTGATTTAGCAATGCATTAGAGGTAAGTAGATACCCTTTCTCTTCCATATGGTGTTATCAAGCCAAGTTCATTCTTTTACTGCCAAACTTGTACTCCTGAGCGTATCTGATGTTATTGTCTCCACAACGTGATATTGTTCTATCTGGTGGACATTGATTTATTGTTGTACCATTGTTATCATGTTGAACCGTGTTTTGAAATGCCTATTGTTATGTTTCCATTGAAATGATGATATTCCATTTTTATATACTCCTATGGAATCATTTATGATCATGAAATGTTTATGTATACTGGATTTGTGCTCAGTCACAATATCCATCCGATGCTTTTAAATTCACTGAAGACCTTCGGGTCAAGTCCGTGAACGGACATATGGCCATACACTGGAATGCACTGAAGGGGGTAAACCGGGCCCCCAAGGACCGAGGGCCTATCAAGCCCTGACACAGAACAAAAGCATCTCTTATACGATTGTTCAACTAAAATTGTTGAATTACATTGTTCTTATGATTATCTTGTATTGCAAGATATTCCTTTATTGATTTATTGTGATCAATTATAATGGCAGTACTTTCTTGTTATTGTATGATCGTTGAGAATTCCAGGACATTGTTATGCCATTCCTACTGATTTGCCACTGTTCACATGTTAAGAGTTTCATGTTGATGTTACGTCCCTTACTCCTAATTGTACATTGTGTTCTATTGTTTATTGGCCCTTATGGCAACTGTGCCCATTGGCTATCATAGCATCTTATTTCTTATGATTGGCTATCATATCCTTGTTTTTGGATTCATATTCTTTTATGATCCTCGATACCAGTGTCGGAGATCTGTATTTACTTGCTGGGCTCTTGTAGCTCATTCCACCCTCCTCACCCCCATTTCAGGTACTGATGCCGCGAGACCCCGGTAGGAGTTTAAAGACATAGAAGGACATTTGAGGAAATGCATCAGTTTATGTTTTAGTTCTCCCATGTATTCACCACCCTCGGGTGCTGGTCATGTTTGGTTCTTATTTTGTTTATGTAGAACCATATTATGTATTGTAAAGACTTTCACTAACATTGTGTATTGAAAAGACTTCCGCTGTTATTGTTTTGAGGTTTTAGTACTTTGCACATTAGTACTATGATACAGGAATGGAAAAAGTAGGGACGGCCTTCGGGTCGGCCCCGCGACACGAGATCCGCAAAGGGTGGGTTTCGGGTCGTGACAGCTTGGTATCAGAGCTATAGGTTCGATTGTGAGTCATGGGAGATAGGACTAGAAATAGAATGAATAGATATAACTGACCTTCCTTATATAGAGTTCATACGATCCTTGATCATTCTCTTATTGATTGATTTGACAATTTACGGGTTATCTTTACTGGTTATCTTTATAGACATGGTTATCACAAGGAATACATCGATAGTTATGAAATACATAGATCACTTAGAGTTAGAATCAATAGATAGAATTGAAGTCTCTATGATATAGATTTGATGCGAACATTGATTGTTATTGTGTGCAGTGACGGGTTATCTTATAAACAGGGTTAACAAAAAGGAATATCTCAATAGATTATATTGACTCGGTTAGACCATAGACGAGTAGACTTTTATAGACATACTTATCTAAAACTTATGGTTTAGAGGAATGGTGTATACTAGGAATATTGGGATAGGCAAGGATCAATTAGACTGAATTGAGCGCCTTATAGAAGAGATTCTCAAATCTCTGCCTCAAGCTCACCCCAACAGACAACTATATACATCGAAATAGTGGCACCGTTAAGGATCACCCCACAGGGTGAACAAGGAATTGTCCTCGGAAAGCGAAGGCTACGGCCAGTGCCACACCTACCTCACCAATCTTGTTGGTGTCAAGGAAAGATTAAACTACTACCCAGATAGCCACAGGTACCCTTCCAGTTATTTATAACCTGTTTAGATCTTAAGAGATCCTTACACACTTGATTGTGTTTCCATGTAATTGCCGAACTGAACTTAGTAACTGAACATTTGGATTATTGATTTACTGATTCTATCACATCTGCAAGGTTAATATTGGAGAATGTTAGACAGAGAAACACGAGAACTTTAACGGTTACTTTGAGGATTATTGTTTAGAAATATTGAGCATAGAACACGAGATACGGAGCAAAATCACGACTATTATCAACAAGTGACCTATACTTGGAAGTTAGGTCTAGTGATGTAGAAGAAATCGAGACTGAAGATCAGGAGTGAATATAAATGATGAAAATGAATAACAGTGATTGTAAACGGTTAAAAGAGAAATTGTGGAAAAAAATTAACAGTCACTGATGTGCTATCAGGACCTCTGTTACCGGTGAGGAACAGCCGCCTTATCATGTAACTAGGTTAACTGAGAAACACACAGTGCTACCTTACCTAATCTGGATACTACGAATCCCTTATGATACTGTTAGAACGACGTATACCCCAGAGGACTTGAGGATTAGAATGCTACAATATCACGACATCTATCCTACCAAACCTAGTGATGCTAGGAAATGATTGGAGCATTAAGTCAAATTCTTAGGCTCAGCTGGTATTAAAAGATTTAGTGTTGAAACAGTTTTGAAATAATGGTTCATGGGAAATGAGATTGATGCACCGGTATTACTAATGCCAAATAGAGTAAATCCTGACATGATAGATAGACTTATATGTGAATTCTGACCATTGATCTTTTACAGCGAATTGAGAGATGATTAGGCTACTGTATCAGTAGTCGCAGGTATTATTTATAGTTGTTTCCAAATGCTCAATATTGTTAAATATTTCTCTACATACTGATTTAGAATTTCAACATTTACTGCTAGCCGAACATAGAGACAGAACTCTGAGGTTATATGTTAACTGTTCAAGGATGATGATTGATGATAGATGTTATGCATGAAATAAGTAAAGTATGTAACATAGATATATGAGTGTTAGATTGACATATTATTCACTTGAAAAATTAAAAGACATTGATGAGCCAAGTGATTGCATAATTAATAAATTTCAGGGAACAATGATAAAATAAATGTAAGATTTATAATCTTTAAAATGAATTACATACTGTTATAGATAGGAATGATTACTGGATAGACGAGATTGAATGATTACTGGATAGACGAGATTGAATAAATGTCAACTCTTGAAAGAGTCATTAGCACTGAATACTATACACTGGGGAATCATTAGAAATGAACAATATACATAGAATTTGGGAGGTACAGATCATAAGTGTATAGTTTAACTGATCCAAGAAAGAACTTGGTGTATTGAAACACATTAAATGAATTGGGGCTGTCCAAAGACAAAAGCAAGTTAAGATATTAAAAGTCACCTAGTCTTGGAAAACGACTATATATTAAAAAGAAAATTGATGATTATTGACTAGTGACCCTTAAGGATAGTAGTGTACTTAAGGATAAGTGATGAGAATTCTTGAGATTCGACATTGACAATACTGAAGGAGGTTTTGATAACTGATATAGACAGAGAAGTGAAACTTGAGTAGGAAATAGTAGTCATACTTAAAAGAAATTGGAAGGAATCATAGCAATAATGAAATAAATAATTCGTAATGATTATTTGTCTTATGAAGGTACATAATGAATATCCATTGGGTTACAATTTGATGATTGTTATATATATAAGGGAACTTAAGGGGGTAAGTACAGGGGAATTAATATTCTAAATAAATTGATGACGTACCGGGAAATATGAAGAGTCTTGAGTAAAATATAGATAAATCAACGAGGTTTCAATGGGAGATAGTAGTTAAGCTTGGAAGGAATCATAGTAATATTGGATCTAGAAATCCTTAAGATTGTTTTATCTTATGGAAACATGTACTTGATATTTATTGAGTTATGGTTAATGATTGTTCTGTACTAAGAGAGCCTTAAGAATTAAATTACTATATCTAGTCTACAGACTTGATGTTTATGATCGAACGATCAATCTATATTACGAGAGTTATTGAGAATTGAAATTCTATTTACGGATTAGGAACTTGTTGATTTTCTATACAGCGAGAATATGTGAGAATTAAATCATGTTTCATAATAAACGAGGGAAACGATTAGTGCTCATTGAGGGATAGAATGTACTATAGAATTAGAAACATGACGCTTTGAAAAGTAGTGAATATGACAATAATATCTAAATGAAATGAAAATACCTTGAAAAGGTAATAAATTAACTGTGATATCTAGACAGAGGAATGACACCTTGAAAGGTGATACAGGTGATGAGTAACAGTTAATCAAAATATTTATTGGAAAATCATACGTTTAGGGTTACTTATGATTGGTCTATCTTCTATGTTATGTTACACATTTAATGTGTTCCCATATGTTACTAACTGAATGTAGAAAATGAACGCCTGGACCATTGACTCATTGCTTACGTGACCGTCAGGCGAACTATCATTGAAACGTGTTAAATACAGGACATGTGAAATATGGACTAGGGATACAAATACTCTTACATAGCTGACTTGAGGTTAAGGAACGATTAGTAGAATAACAGATTGATTGTAGAGGAAATGATACATAGAAGTCGATGTGAACCCTATGAGTTCCACATAATATCATTTCAAGTGATATATATACCCTAGATATATTAGTAGACTGAATGGATAGAGTTTTGTCAAGCTACGTTTGGAAATTTTAAAATTTCCTTCATCAAAAGATATCTTAAATTACAGAAGTCGAAAAGAATCATACGAAGGAATTGTGTTTCATGGGAAGGTTTCGAAGCATACGTGGAATTATAAAGAGGGTAGTACAGTTACAAATGTGACAGTAAGACTTGATCTAATATGACAGTAAAACTTGATTTGATGTGACTGTAAAACTTGATCTAACGTGACAGTAAAACTTGATTCTCAGCAGAAAAATCTTTATCTAGTTAATGTAACAGCCTATTTAAGATATATCATGATGTTAAAGGAACCACGAAAACCACCGAGTTAGAACTGCTAAATTTGCGGACAAACTTATTTTTAAGGGGGTAAGAATGTAATATCCCGATCCGGGATATAGCATGTGCACCGGGCTGGACCGGGCTATAAAATATTTAATTACCCGAATAAACCGCCAATTGAATTATGTAATACGTGCATGCACAAAATTAAATGGAAATGTATACGAAATATCTATACATACATAATGTATCAAGGTAATATTATTTATACGGTTGCATATATATATATATATATATATATATATATAATAGGTATGTAAGTATGTGTCATGTGGGCCTTGCATGATGAGGAGGTGGCAAAGCCACCGAGTGGGAAATCGGCAAGAGAGGGCTAGGGTGCAACGTGTGAGGAGGAGAGAGAGAGAGAAAGCTATGTGTGTGAGGTGTCTTGTGTGCATGTGTGTGGTGTCACCACGGCTACAGGTGGCAAAAGCCACCGACTACTGAGTCGGTTGGATAATTAGAAAGGAAGAGAGAGTTAGACAGAGATTGTAGATGTGAGAGAAACTGAATCGCAAGGAAGAAAGAAGTGGGAATAGAGAGAGAAAGAAAGAAAATGAATTTTTGGAAAAGGGTTGAGAAAACCTACAAACAGGTATATTCCTAATTTAAATTATATTCATTTATATTGTTAATAGGTGTCGTTACTGTTAGAGTTGATGAGAACGCGAAACAGGAAAGAAAAAAATAAGAAAAACCAAAACTGGGTTTCGGTTAGAAATGGTGACTTAAAATAGGTGAACCCAAGTGGAAAATTGAACCATAATATGGATAGGAAATGTCTCCAGGGACCCAACGCACTTCGAATTAGCTTAAATGGTCAAGAAATGGCCATTCTGTGGCCAGTTATTCCCTCACCGGTGCAACGCCGGAAACTGGGAATGGGTGCGTGAAACCGGTGATGTTGGAGGTTAAAACCAGTCCTAAAATGTTCCTTACAATTTTAGAATTCATTGGGAAGAAAAACAGTAGATTTTGGACGTGAAATCGCTAAGATCCGTAGGGAATTTCGCTATTCCGGCGACTGTGGCCGGAAAACCCACCGGAGAAGACAACCGGATTAACGGGGGCCTCTTCGGGTCAAAACGGGACCGGATCCGGGTTGGATCGGGTCGGTACCCGACCGGAAATAAAAACGGAGCCAAACTGTGTCGTTTTGGGTTTTTGGTTTAAATGGAATTAGGGCTGTTTGGTAACTGGAATAATAAATAGAATTGGGTTTTGGGGTTAACCGAACCATGGATAGGGATAGGGAATTGGGTTTATTGTATTCCGGTTCTTGAATGAAACTGAACCGTTTGGTTCAGGAGAAAGGCTGACCGGTTTAGGGTTTTGGGGTCTGAACCAACTGGTTCAAACCGCAGCTTATGGAATTTATGAACCGGCCCCAAATGTTTTGAAAAATTCCACTAAGGCCCAACAGAAAAATGTCAATTTTACAAAAATACCCCTGACTCAAAAGTGGGTCAAACGAGGTCCAAATAGGGCAAATGAATAGTCAATTTTTATTATCTCGGATGCTCTGAGTCCAATGGTGAGGTCCGTCTCACGAGACGGAGTCCCAAAAAGTTACGACTTGTAAAAATGACCAAAATACCCCTGCTTCATAGGTGAGTCAAATGGACTCCGATTGAATTAAATAATTAGTGAATTTTTATTATTCTGAACCTTCCGAATCCATTGGTAATGTCAAAATTATGAAAATAGGTTCCGAGAACAACGGACATGTAAAAGTCTAAATAAGTATTAGAAATACTGATCATAGCAAGGCATAGAATTTGGTGAATAGAAATTATTCTGAAACGTATTTACTGATATATAGGGAACTCAACGGGAAAAGGAAAACCTACAGGAGACTGATTTAGCAATGCATTAGAGGTAAGTAGATACCCTTTCTCTTCCATATGGTGTTATCAAGCCAAGTTCATTCTTTTACTGCCAAACTTGTACTCCTGAGCGTATCTGATGTTATTGTCTCCACAACGTGATATTGTTCTATCTGGTGGACATTGATTTATTGTTGTACCATTGTTATCTTGTTGAACCGTGTTTTGAAATGCCTATTGTTATGTTTCCATTGAAATGATGATATTCCATTTTTATATACTCCTATGGAATCATTTATGATCATGAAATGTTTATGTATACTGGATTTGTGCTCAGTCACAATATCCATCCAATGCTTTTAAATTCACTGAAGACCTTCGGGTCAAGTCCGTGAACGGACATATGGCCATACACTGGAATGCACTGAAGGGGGTAAACCGGGCCCCCAAGGACCGAGGGCCTATCAAGCCCTGACACAGAACAAAAGCATCTCTTATACGATTGTTCAACTAAAATTGTTGAATTACATTGTTCTTATGATTATCTTGTATTGCAAGATATTCCTTTATTGATTTATTGTGATCAATTATAATGGCAGTACTTTCTTGTTATTGTATGATCGTTGAGAATTCCAGGACATTATTATGCCATTCCTACTGATTTGCCACTGTTCACATGTTAAGAGTTTCATGTTGATGTTACGTCCCTTACTCCTAATTGTACATTGTGTTCTATTGTTTATTGGCCCTTATGGCAACTGTGCCCATTGGCTATCATAGCATCTTATTTCTTATGATTGGCTATCATATCCTTGTTTTTGGATTCATATTCTTTTATGATCCTCGATACCAGTGTCGGAGATCTGTATTTACTTGCTGGGCTCTTGTAGCTCATTCCACCCTCCTCACCCCCATTTCAGGTACTGATGCCGCGAGACCCCGGTAGGAGTTTAAAGACATAGAAGGACATTTGAGGAAATGCATCAGTTTATGTTTTAGTTCTCCCATGTATTCACCACCCTCGGGTGCTGGTCATGTTTGGTTCTTATTTTGTTTATGTAGAACCATATTATGTATTGTAAAGACTTTCACTAACATTGTGTATTGAAAAGACTTCCGCTGTTATTGTTTTGAGGTTTTAGTACTTTGCACATTAGTACTATGATACAGGAATGGAAAAAGTAGGGACGGCCTTCGGGTCGGCCCCGTGACACGAGATCCGCATAGGGTGGGTTTCGGGTCGTGACACATGAGTTCTTCAAAATAGTGCTCCGGGTCTCCAACCCGCTAATCCTGATTGCTGGGTCCCTCACTTGAAAAATGTTAGGGAAAGGGTGAGCTTTAAAAAGCCCAGTGAGTAACACGGGTCCCCTGTCATGGGTTTCAAACCATTGTTGTTTATAAAACAGGTGGTTGAATCAGGCATTTCAGAGGATATAGTTAAATCCGTATATTTGAACAATATTTAAAAACAGGAATACAGTCAAAACATCAGAGCAACAGAACAGTTCAATAATGAGCAGGGCAAAACAGTATAATAGGATAACAGTACAGTATACACAATTCAAACAGTGCAATATGCTCATGTAGTGCTCAAGACTGAATTTGGTACCATGAATCAGTTGCTCTTTTAGTAAAAACAGGGATAGTTTTATTTCAGTACGGAGCAGTGAAATCAGACAGGGTAAAATATAGTCATGCATTGAGTAGAAGCATGAAAGACAGTATATCAGTAGGAACAGTACAGTACAGTATTTAAAAATACAATAACTAGACGGTGTACTTATACACCAATTCAGGAGTCTAGGTTACTCACCTTGTGCGGTAACGGGACTTAACTGAGAAGCCTTTCTCTTCTTCTTATCCTTCTTTATTCTAGAAAATTTATGAACATTTCGTAAATCTCACATGAATCTTAACTTGGTTTATTTTAATTCAAAATTCAACCTGAGTTAGACTATCTCGCTGTCTATGTGTTTTTATGATAATTGAAATTCACCTTTGCACCCACTCTTTCAGGGTTTCCGTGTCTTCCTGTTTCTTTAATTTAGCCTCTGTGACCATTGCCTTGGTACGCATTTTTTATATAAACGGTCGAACGGAGACTACCTCGGTTGTTTTGGCTATCCTTATGTGCCGTTCAATAATCTTTTGTTGCCGCAATAGTTGTCGCATGAACTCCTGTTGCTTCTTGTCAGCTAGTCTTTCGGCTTTAGACATAATGGTAAATTTCTTGTTTTTCCCTTCCATGACTGGCTTGAGTTTTTTATCCTATAGCAAAATCCCAAGACGTCAGGATGTGTACTACCTCTAGGCAGTCCGGTCATGACATTATTTAAGCTTTCCTTGGATTAGTTCTTGGTTCATTCGGATGTTATCTAACTTGATACAGGGCTAGGGGTATTTTGGTCATTTTACAGTTGTGAAGTTTGATTCCGATTCGTCATCCGATCACGTGTGTAGTCCCATACGTGTCAGGGTTTCTATTGTTTTCAGTTTCGTCTCAATCGGACTTTGTTTAGGTTCTAAACAGTGTCAGGGGCAGTTTGGTAATTTCATGTGTCATATTTTTCGGTACTTCATCTGCTAATACGGACCTTACCGTTGAGTCCGGAATGTCTGCCATAGTCAAAATAGACTACCTTTTAGTTGTATTTGGGTTCGGGCATCATCAGGGGCAGTATGGTCATTTACTCCTACGTGTTTGTATTTTTCGGGACTTAATTTCCCAAATTGGACTCCACCATTGAGTCCGGAATGTTTGAAATAGTGAAAATACACTATTCATTTGACTTATTTGGACTTCATTTGACCTATTAATGACCTAGGGGTAATTTGGTCATTTTTATTTAATTAATAAATTAATTAAATAATTTATTTTATTATTTATTAAATTATCAGGGGTATAAATGAATTAAAATTTCAGAATCTGGGCCAGAGTCAAATTTCCCAAAACTGTTGGGGCCTTTATGTAATTTTTCAAAAGATTTAAACTGAACCAAAGGGTTCAGTCCTTATGCAATTGAACCGGACCGGTCCAATCCGGTTCTAACCGGTTCAGGGTAATGTGCTGACGTCAGGATGACGTCAGCCCTACAATTTAAATTTTAATTTAACAGTACCAAAACGACACAGTTTAGGTTATGGTTCATATCCGTTTTTATTCGGGTCGGGGCCCGACCCGAAGACCCGATCCATGACCCGGTTACTGTTCATCGTCCCTACCCGTATAGGGCTACTGTTGCCCTAGAAATTTCAGAAATTTCTCTCTCAAATTCGTGGGGTTTTAAGCAACGATTCTCACTGGTTTTTGTTCCAAAAGGTTTCTGAGAGTAATGTCGTTCATTTGGCATAAATTTCAAGCTTCAAACTCAACAATGGGGGCCTGTTCTAACGGATTATCGTGGAGAGTTACAGTCGGGTCATACAGCCTTATTTCTCCACCATTTTGCATGAGGTTTGGTCCTCTGCAACCCTTACAACGTGTACTTCCTTTCCCAATTTACCAATCTCAGTTTAAGGGCCAAATTCGAAGGATTCATTTTTGGGCCGAAAAGAATAATGTCATTTTTGGGGGTCTCAACCTAGGTTTCTAGGTTGCGGTTGGGGTTTTCCAAGGTTCTACAAAGTCCTATTTTATGTTTTGATCATCCAAGGTTTGGTTGGTTGAGGTCGGATCAGACCTGCAACCTCAAGGTCCATCAATGGCGGTTTGCTACGGGTTTGGGTTTTTGGGCAGTTTTATGGGTTCAAATCATTCGTAAACAACCCAGTTTTGATTATTAATCTACTACGCATGCATTAACAGTCTTAAATCTATAAAGCAGTAGCTAAATAAAGCAGGAAAATTTTTAAAAAGTTTTTGAATACTGGCCTTTGAACAGTGGTCTCTTCACTGTTGAGCTCGAGTAGGAGCTTCAAGGGTTGGATTTGGGTCCCCTCTCAGTCGTGCAGCCCCTCAGTTCCAGTCTCTAGCTTCTTCTAAGCTCCTTCAATGGATTCCCACAACTCAAGCTTTCTCTCTCTAACTTCCTCTCTCTAACCCACTTTCTCTCTCTAACTTCCTCTCTACAGTTCTGATCTTTCCTCCATGCATATATGGAGATTGTATATCAATAATCAGATTTCTTTTCTTGATGTTTCATCTCCCCCAAGTGCATGATGGGTTTGCATGCAATTTGGTTGGGAGGAGATGTAATCATGGTGGGATAGGCATGATGGGCTATAGCATAGGGTGATGCATGCTGATGTGTTGCATGCTTGGTTATTGGTCACTTTGGGGAGAGGCCAAATCTGATTGCTATTTAAATATATATCTTTGCATATATATATGCACAAAGGTGCTCTTAGCTTAGTTGGTAAATTTTTGGTAACCCAAATTCTGCCTAGGTTGGTCAAGGGATCAAATCCTCTTGGCCACATTTTTGGTCTTTTTCCCATGTTTCGGGCTTAGGCCCTGTTTGGCTGCGCATTAATGCAGTTTCACTGTTTCCTTCCTAACTTTCAATCTGTAACTTATTTTTTGACGCGGTTTCTTCCGGTCAACTCCTAGTTAGGTTAGCTTCAGTGTCTAAGGGTTCAGTGACAGTAATCAGTTTCTCAGATTTTTTTAATATTTGCTAACATGGGTTTGGTCAGTGTTAACAGTTGATTTTAAACAGTTAAATGCTAGATCAGATTTCAGAAAGAGTTTTTCATTACATAATTTAATAATTAAGTCTGGGGTGTTACAAGCTATGGTGAGCTTCCCAATGGAACGAGCCAACGAAACCCCGGCATAGGTAATAGAAGCCAATTTTGAAAGTTTAAACGCTTACCATGCCCGGAAAAGATCAAACCACAACCAAACTAGCTCACACAGCTCTAAAGTTATGATACATGTCCTCAAACTTACAAAACACAATTCGGATGCCCGCTTTGCAACTTATGCCAAAAAGAAGGGACTCAAGTGCCAAAACAGCTGCTTTTGGCCGTTTGACAGCCGAAAATGCCTGAAAAATGTCACATAATAACCAAACTAGCTCCCACACCTCGCTATAGCTGTAATAAAAGTCCTCAAACTTGTGGAACACAATTTTGATTTCGGTTGGCAATTTAAGCCAAAACGAGGGACTTGAGAATCGAAACGACCTGTTTTGTCCCGTTGAATGGCCAAAATGCCTAGAAATGGTCAAACCAGCACCAAAACGGCTCACACACCTCAAGACAAATAACATACAAGTGTTCAAACTTACGAACCACAATTCATTCCTAGTTTGCAACTTATGCAAAACAAAAAAGGAATTAAGTGACAAAATTATCCCTTTTCGACCGTTTGACCACCTATAATGCCCGGAATATGTCAATCCACAAACAAACTAGCTCGCACACCTGAAATGTTGAACCTCAAAACTTGCGGAACAAAATTCACACGCTCGATTTGCAACTTATGCAAAAACAAGGACTTAAGCGCCCAAACGGAACCCTTTTGAAAGTTTCTTTTTGAAAGGTAAATGTATATTAAAGAAGAAGAAAAGAAACAACAAACTAGAGGACAAACCTCAATATAGCCAAGGGAGGGAAATACTTCTACCGGCAAAAGGAACCCATTCCGAAGCTAAGAGCTAAAATAAGACTCAATGGTACAGTCCAAATTGGGAAATTATGTACCGAAAAATACAGACCTATAAGTGACAAATGACTGTACTGCCCCTGATGGTACCCAGACTCAAATAAAAATATCAGATAGCCTACTTTGACTATCTCGGACATTCTGGACTCAACGGTGAGGTCCGTTTAATGAACTGAAGTCTCGAAAAATACAAACACATAAATTGTAAAATGACTGAACTGGCCATAGTGAAACCCAGGGCCAATTAAACATAAAAGATAGTCCAAGTTAACTATGTCGGACACTCTGGACCCAATGGTAAGGTCCATTTTATGAACTGAGGTGCCAAAAAATATGACGCATGAAATTACCAAAATACCCCTGATACTGTACGAAGCCCAAATGAAGTCCGATTGGGACGAAATTGATACCGATAGAAGCCCAGATACTGGTGAAACTGTAAACATGATTAAATGATGATTCGGAGTCAGAATCTTACAAAACGTAAAATGACCAAAATACTCCTGAGCACAGTAAGTGCAAAGTAGAGGTCAAATAAAGGTCAAACTGATCTGATAAATTATCATAGGGATAATTATGAACACTGAAGGGCTAAATAAGACTCCGGAACAGTTAACGCGTAAAACGAGAAACGACTAATGTGTCCCGATGACCAAAAGCAGATACCAAACGAAGTCCAAAGGACTTAGAAAATTCTATCTAAGATATGTGGACTATTCTGAGGACCACGATAGGGTCCGGGACAAGAATGGACAAGTTACCATTTTGCCCCTAAGGCTAAGTAAGCCCTTAACTGATGGCGATTCAAGTCTAAAAGACTTTAGAACTTCATGTATACGATATATGGGATATTCTGAGAACCACAACTGGGTCCGAGGCAAGAATGACAAAATTACCATTTTGCCCCTATGGTTAAAATAAGAACCTAACTGATACCGATTGGAGTCTAAAAGACGTAGAACTTTATAGTTATGATATAAAGACTATTCTGAGGACCTTGACAGGGCCCGGGGCAAGAGTGATAAAATGACCGTTTTGCCCCTAAGGCCAAATAAGTGCTTAATTGATAACGATTGAAGTCCAAATGACTTAAATCATAATCCTGATGACTGCTAAGCCTAATTAAAGAATGAAATAGCCTCGGGTGAGACCTAGTGAAAGGGCGATAGGCTACTAGGCTGTCTTAGGTGATCTGATAGATACCTAAGATGACAAATGAGACCTGAATGGATGAGTTCTGATCTGTATATGATTGATGATTATTGTTCAGGATATACATGGAGATGCCTGACGTATCTGGAGGTTATCGGATTGTTTGTGCAAGGAGATAACCGTAACAGTTTGTGAGTAACCCTGACTCCTGAACTAGTGTATAAGTTCTATCTAGATACTGTATTTTGAAGCACTGTACTGTTTTGAACATTATACTGTTTAAAAAGCATATATTTAAAGTAGCATATGCCTTGTTCTGATTGATGCATTGTTCCGCTTTGTTCCGACATGTTCAGTTCCGATATGTCTTGTTCTGATTGATGTATTGTTCTGCTTTGTTCCGACATGTTCAGCTCCGATATGTCTTGTTCTGATTGATGTATTGTTCTGCTTTGTTCCGACATGTTCAGTTCCGATATGTCTTATTCTGATTGATATTGTACCATTTTGTTCCGTCATGTTCAGTTCCGATATGACTTGTTCTGATTGATATTGTACCATTTTGTTCCGTCATGTTCAGTTCCGATATGACTTGTCCTGATTGATATTGTACCGTTTTGTTCCGTCATGTTCAGTTCCGATATGACTTGTCCTGATTGATATTGTACCGTTTTGTTCCGTCATTTTCAGTTCCGATATGACTTGATCTGATTGATATTGTACCGTTTTGATCCGCCATGTTCAGTTTCGATATGTCTTGTTCTGATTGTTATATTACTCCGTTTGTTCTGTTATGTTTCGTCTTGTTATGCCTCTGTCCTTGATTATGCCTGTGACTTGAACTGGTGTTTTGTTCCGTCTGATCCCGTTATGTACCGTCCGTTAATAATCTGTCTGTCTTGATTGATACATGGTCCAGTTCCGTTATGATTTGTCCGGATTCTTGACTTGGTATATAAGTTACTGTCTAGATACTGTATTTTGATGCACTGTAAGATTTTAAAAGTTATACTGTCTGAATGCATGTTTTTAAATGCAAACTTTTATACTGTATTGTACGCGGCATGATTTTGTCCCGTCCTACTATTGTTTTGTTCGGTCTGTCTTGTTCCGTTTTATGGTCTGTCTGATTTTGTTCTGCTATGATGTGTCTGACTCTGGGTACCATTCTGATTATGAGCGGTCTGGCATAAGTAGGCTTGATTACGCGCCTAACTGATATATTATTGTTATGCCCTGTTATGTTCCGCCCAGTACTGATCTGTTCTAATATTTGAATTAATTGCCTATACTCTAGTTGATATATTGGCATCATGCACTGTTCCGTCTGTTCTGAATTGTTATTCCGTTTAGTTCAGTCCCGTTTTATTCTACTTAAATTGTATTCGAGTAGATCTATAAAACTGTTATTCCTAAGCGATTGAACTATCCTTGTGATTTATAAACAAGACGGGGTTTGAAACGCATGACAGGGAACCTGTGTTACTCACTGGGCTTTTCGAAGCTCACCCTATTCCCTAACATTTTTCAGGGATTATCTCTGATGGATTAGAAGACACCATGATATGACATGGTAGGCCGAGTGGCACTTCAAGTAAAGGATCTGACGGCACTGATCTGTAGAGACTGGATTCTTGTGGACTGATTCTGTTATTCAGGTGAGTGATATGATACGGCTAACCTAATTTACATGTACTGGATAGATAATTATGGCTCATGGAAATAAACGGTACTCTAAAGATATTAGATATGCTCTGTACTATATGCCTGATTTTAGATATGCTCTGAACTTAGAACTGTTAACTGTTTTGGATTTAGACTTGCTCTGTGGTACATACCTTTATGGTGGATAAGTGAGTTGCATTCCCGTGACACAAAGAAAAAGTTTTAAATTCCGCTGCATCTGACCCTACAGTTGGAGTGCAATTCGTCGGAAAGTTCAGAATTTGCCTTTGGTTAGTCGCGTCGCGACCGACTGGCAGTCACGTCCTCGACATCCGCGTAGGGTGGGGTTCGGGATGTGACACATTTGATAGCCCAAAATACCTAAAAAATGTCAAATAATAACCAAACTAGCTCCCACACCTCTCTATCGCTGTAATACAAGTCCTCAAACTTGTGGAACACATTTAGATTTCGGTTGGCAATTTAAGCCAAAACGAGGGACTTGAGAATCGAAACGACCTGTTTTGTCCCATTGAATGCCAAAAATTCCTATAAATGGTCAAACCAGCACCTAAACGGCTCACACACCTCAAGACAAATTAAATACAAGGGTTCAAACTTACGAACCACAATTCATTCCTAGTTTGCAACTTATGCAACACAAAAAGGGAATTAAATGACAAAATTATCCCTTTTCGACCGTTTGACCACCCATAATGCCCGGAATATGTGAATCGACAAACAAATTAGCTCGTACACCTGAAATGTTGAACCTCAAAACTTGCGGAACAAAATTCACACGCTCGATTTGCAACTTATGCAAAAACAAGGACTTAAGTGCCCAAACGGAACCCTTTTAAAGTTTCTTTTTGAAAGGTAAATGTATATTAAAGAATGAGAAAGGAAACAACAAACTAGAAGACAAACCTCAATATAGCCAAGGGGGGGAAAAACTTCTACCGGCAAAAGGAACCCATTCCGAAGCTAAGAGCTAAACAAATAAAACAAATAACAACGGACAAGAACTAGAAAGATACGACTTGGCAGACCCCAAACATGTTGAAGGAGCTTGTTGGAACTAGATGGAGTGATTCCTTTAAAGGTGCAATGTCTTTCGCAAATCGTACTCTGAACTTGAGTAATGATGCCTTCGGGGGATTGGTTCTAGTTGGAGAATACCTAGGTTCCTTTCCCTCCATAAAACGTAAACCATACAAGCTATGGTGAGCTTTCCAATGGAATGAACCAACGAAGCCCCCGCATAGGTAATAGAAGCCAATTTTGAAAGTTTGAACGCCTACCATGCCCGGAAAAGATCAAACCACAACCAAACTAGCTCACACAGCTCTAAAGTTATGATACATGTCCTCAAACTTACAAAACACAATTCGGATGCCCGCTTTGCAACTTATGCCAAAAAGAAGGGACTCAAGTGCCAAAACAGTCACTTTTGGCCGTTTGACAGCTGAAAATGCCCGAAAAATGTCACATAATAACAAAAATAGCTCCCACACCTCTCTATACTTGTAATATGAGTCCTCAAACTTGTGGAACACAATTTTGATTTCGGTTGGTAATTTAAGCCAAAAAAAGGGACTTGAGAATCGAAACGACCTGTATTGCCCCGTTGAATGCCAAAAATTCCCAAAAATGGTCAGACTAGCACCAAAACGGCTCACACACCTCAAGACAAATAAAATACAAGTGTTCAAACTTACGAAACAAAATTCATTCCTAGTTTGCAACTTATGCAAAACAAAAAGGGAGTCAAGGAACAAAATTGTCCCTTGTTGACCGTTTGACCACCCACAATGCCCGAAAAATGTCAATCCACAAACAAACTATCTCGCACACCTCAAATGTGTATACTCAAAACTTGCGGAACAAAATTCACATGCTCGATTTGCAACTTATGCAAAAAACAAGGACTTAAGTGCCCAAACGGCCCCCTTTTGAAAGTTTCTTTTTCAAAGGTAAATGTATATTAAAGAAGGAGAAAGGAAACAACAAACTAGAGGACAAACCTCAATATAGGCAAGGGAGGGAAAAACTTCTACCGGCAAAAGGAACCTATTCCGAAGCTAAGAGCTAAAAAAATAGAACAAAATAAAACAAATAACAAGAGACAAGAACTAGAAAGATACGACTTGGCAGACCCCAAACATGTTAAAGGAGCTTGGTTGAACTAGATGGAGCGATTCTTTTAATGGTGCAATGTCTTTTGAGAATCGTACTCTGAACTTGAGTAATGATGCCTTGGGGGGATTGGTTCTAGTTGGAGAATACCTAAGTTCCTTTCCCTCCATAAAACGTAAACCATACAAGCTATGGTGAGCTTCCCAGTGGAATGAGCCAACGAAGCCAATTTTGAAAGTTTAATAGCCAACCATGCCCGGAAAAGGTCAAACCACAACCAAACTAGCTCACACAGCTCTAAAGTTATGATACATGTCTTCAAACTTACAAAACACAATTCGGATGCCCACTTTCGAACTTACGCCAAACAGAAGGGACTCAAGTGCCAAAACGGTCGCTTTTTGCCGTTTGACAGCCCAAAATGCCAAAAAAATGTCAAATAATAAGCAAATTATTATATTATCTATTTAATATTTATTTTTAACTTCCATGCATATACTTGTAGACACATACATTTATACATGTACTTCCACACAATACACTTTGTGAGTGTGTGTTTCATCACATTATTCTAGTAATTTAAATAGTAATTAGCCTCCTTATATTTAATTAATTAATTATATTAACTTAATTAATTATTCTTCCAATTTCCTCATAACCTCGTAAAACGTGCCTCATTACCCGACATTCTCGGGTCGGGGTATTACATTCTTCCCTCCTTAAAAAAGTTTTGTCCTCAAAACTCGAATATTCTTTATTTCGAGAGTTCTAGTCTCCTTATGTTATATCTATTATTTTCGTATATCGTAATACATAAGGTTACATTCATTTACTTAATGATTCAGGAGATGAACCTTGATTCATCATTTTCAGATAGATAATATGTTGACTCGTATTATTACTTGCTTCTAATTTACAAACGTACAATTTCTAATTCCTCATGTCATCTATCAGATTCATGTCTTTCAATGGTTTAAGGATTCCCTCGATCAGGTTGGATAAGGCAGCACTGTGTGTTTCTCAGTTACCTTAGTTACATGATAAGGCAGCCGTTCCTTACCGGTAACAGAGGTCCTGATAGCACCCCAGTGACTATCAAAATCCTCCCTTTCTCTTTCATCCTTTTCTAATTATTGTTATTCACTTTCTTAGATCATGTTTTACTTCAAATCTTTAGACTCTATTCCTTCTACTTTACTGCGGGTCCCATACCCCGCCTTCCTATCACATACTTCAGAACACTTACTTCATGTCACTACGGGGTCCCACACCCCGCCTTCCTATCATATCACGTACTTCAGAACACTTACTTCATGTCACTACGGGTCCCATACCCTGCCTTCCTATTATATCACGTACTTCACATATTTACTTCATACAACGCGAGTCCCATACCTCGCCTTTATATCATAACATGTACTTCACATATCTATTTCATGTACTGCAGGTCCCATACCCCGCTCTCATTTCCTATCATATACTTCATATATCCATTTCTTATACTGCGAGTCCCATACCCCGCTCTCATTTCATATCATGTACTTCATATATCCTAGGTAACCTAGGACTCACCTAACTAAAAATTCAATTTCGAATCTCTTGTCATCACTAAGTTGATCTTAGTCAACCTAGAACTAATCTTAATCATTCTTATCTTCAATTATGACGCGGTCTTTTCCCAAAAGACCTAATACCTAAGCTCTGATACCATTCTGTCACGACCCGAAACCCACCCTCTGCAGATCTCGCATCGCGACCGCCGCCCCAAGACCCGAAGGCCCCAAGACAAGGCTCTCATAGGCAGCGGTATCTAATAGATGTGCTTCATGTGGTTGCGGAAGCGTGAAAAACTTTTTCTTTTCTTTTTCTCATTTTAAAATTTTGCACATCCGTCCGGTACTGCCGCTCTTCACATTTCGGTATACATGTATAATCATACATTTAGAGCATAACTAAAAACTTAAGGACTTATAAATAATACATGCCTAGTTGCCCCGTGGGGCTTATACATAACAGAGTACCACCTTACTAATACAAGATTTCATCCTCATGTTCGTAGTGCTAGACAAAATAACTATTTGATCAAATCTTCCAAAAATGGCAGACTTCATCATCATCGTCCTCAAAATCAATACTGTCGTAAGTCACCTGAAAGGGGGATCCGAACAAAGTTCGGGTAAGCTAATCTAAGCTTGTGAGCAATTCCAGTATTTGTCATGGGGTTTTCAATTAGCAGTGGTTTTAGTACATAAGATTTTGTAAACACTCACTGCCAATTGCTCGTACACTTGAACATAGAACATATGCATTTCTTAAAACAAATAGCTTCGAAACATTTAAAGTATTCAAGCTAAACTTGTACTTCGTCAAATAGAGTATATAACTCAAAACATATGCATTTCATAAAACAGATAACTTTGAAACAATCAAAGTATTCAAGCTAAACATATACGTCTTCATATAAACTTCAAAACATATGACATAACATGCATTTCTTAAATAAAGTATATAAAACTCAAAACATATGCATATTGAAAATGAGGGTAAAACCTGCTTCCATTTTCAAACTCATTTGTCATCTTATCTCTTTCATTAGTGGAATCCGTTTCGAACCAAACTCCCATTTTACATATACGTGGAGATATCTCATTTGCCTAGGGGATTAGATCCTGCTACCGGGCATTTCACATGATAGGTCCGTTGGGTTTCGTACAACCCTCCTCACTACCTATGTGATAATGCACATGATAGGTCCGTTGGGTTCTATACAACCCTCCTCACTACCTATGTGCTTATTATTTATCTTGCAATTCAAATACATTTAACATATGAGTATGTCCTTTAAAACATGACATTTAATACCTGATTTCCTTCAAATAGGTGCTTCTCATGAACATTTAAAACATCATGTACATAATTTCATATCAAATCCTTTAAACATTTGATATAACAAATTCAGAATACTTTACATAATTTGGCATTTAAAACTTTAGACATGCTGAAATATGTTTGAAGAAAACTATGGTAAAATCCATTCACTAAGCATGCCATAATAGAGTTTATAAAATAGAACAATTTAAAACTGAATCATGTAAATACTGAATTCGAAATTTCAACCACTTCATATCTTTGCATTTAAAACCTTTTCAAATCTATGGAGTTAAATCTCCACTTCAAATACAGGGTTACTCACCTTGGTCCTTTAGGGTTAGTGCTAAAATTGCGCTCTCCCACTTCCCTTGTAGTTCCTAAGAACAATTCATAAACATCTCATCAACTTCACATTCTTTGTAATATTATTTCGATACTCCTTAACTTATTCTTAAATCGTATTAGATCCTAAAATGATCTCATAATTCATATGTACTTAACTTAACTCGTACTCTTAACCTATGACACAATTTAATGTGTTAGAAATTAAATTTATTTGAATTTATACTCTTCTGGTAGCTCCATTAACTTTAATTTAAATTTAATTACCTCGCATGTTAACGCGGCGTGTCTTCTCGCACCTCATTTTCTCGTACTTGCCTTAGTTTAGTACTTCGGCAATATCTCAGTTTATAGTCATCTGACAGATGCTATTCATCAAATTTTGTCTCTTTATTTTAGACACTTCTTTTGGTGGAATGGACTCTACCATTGAGTCCGGAACGTCAAAGAAAGTCAATTTAGGCTTTCTTAGAATTTAATTCGGCTCAGGACATGTTAGGGGCAATTTGGTAATTTATACCTTAACGTGTCTAAATTTTTCGGAGTCCCGTCTCATGAAACAGACCCCACCATTAGATTCAGAATGTTTGAAATAGTTAAAATCCACTATTTATTTGTCTAAGTTGGACCTCGTTTGACTCGTTTATGGAGCAGGGGCAATTTGGTCATTTTGACATTTTTACGGGTCTTAAATTTTTCGGGACCTCATCTCATGTTGTGGACCTCACCAATGGACTTAGGAGGTCAGAGATAGTAAGAATACACTAACAACTTGTAAATTTTGGTCAAGGGGTATTTTGGTCATTTACCCCTTTACTTGTCTTTATTTTTCGGGTCCCGTCTCGTAAAACGGACCCTACCATCAGTCTCAGAATATCCAAAATAATAAGGATACGCTATTCATATGTTTAATTTGGACTTTATTTGCCTTATTTATGACCCAGGGGCAAAATAGTCATTTTACTTTATTTATTAAATAATTAAATTAATTATTTAATTATTTTTCCAGGGGCTTAATTGCATAGATTTTCCAAAACTTGGGTCACAATATAAATCAGAAAAACAGTCGAGGTCAAAATCTAATTTCTATAAGTTTCGGTCTGAATCAGTGGGTTCAGTTCAAATCAAATTGAACCGGTCCGGTTTTGTCTTGAACCAATCCGGTCTACACGGTTCAATATGTAATGCTGACGTCACGATGACGTCAGCCCTAATGTTTTATATTTAAACCTAACTCAAAACGGCGTCGTCCCACTTAATGCGGTGGCCCTTCTGTCTTTTAACACGTGTCTCGAGTCAACCCACCCGTTTCATCCGAGTGACGAGTTGACTCGTTGTCTTCCCCATTGTCTCTATCACTGTTGCCATAAATCCCGAAGTTAAAAACCTCCATTTTCGTGGAGTTTGGCTCGAGAGTTCTTGACTGTTTTTAATCAAAAATGTTTCTAGGTTATAAACAATTCATTTGGCATTCGTTTGAGGAATTAAAACTAGTTCATGTGCTCGGTTTTGGGTTTGATAATTCAAACCTGCAAGTTAGTCTTAAATGCTCGATTCTAAGCCAAATCCAGTGGGATTTGTTTCATTGTAATCTCCTCTTCATGGGGCTTTATTTCCCATTCAAAAAAGGGGGTTTAAAAGCAAGGTTGTGAGGTTGGGTTTTGAACCCGTACCTGCAACTCGATTTTTGGGGTTCATTTGTTTACAATTTTGATCACGGTCATGCGTTTTTGGGAGGCTAGAAGGGTCTAGTTGAGGTCCCTATAGGTCAAATGGAGTTTAATCTCCATCAATTCAGACCTGCTTTCACTAAGCTTAACAATGGAGGTTCGGTGTACGGCTTGTGTTTCTGAGTTGTTTTAGGTCTAAATTTTCATGCTTATTAACTCTAAAACACATATCTAACATTATACATGCATAACTAAGCTTCAAACTGTTTCTATTCATGCATATTTCTAGAGAGAGAAAAATGAAACTTAAAGCATTTCTTACCTTCCTTCACTGTTTCTCTTCTCCTTTCCCTTTGTTTCTCATTTCTGAATGTCCAGAACTCCTTTACTCTCTTACTCTTTCTCTTTTTTGTGTGTATAATGTTCTGTGTACACTATTATGCATATATGCATATATGAGTACACACTCACTTATTGCAAAAATCTGATTGCCCCTTCATTTGGCTTAACTTGTGGCAGGTTAGGGTCTGAATTGCTACTGTTTGGCAGGCCATTGAGTGGCCGGTTGTGTGTGTGTGGTGTTTGACTTGTATTTATGTATATTTATATATATATATATATATATACATATATATCTCATAATTCACACATATTAATATACAATGGTCACTCACACACACTTGTACACATTGGACCTTTGCATGTCCCTCAATATATATATAATCATATCTATATATATATACATAATTACAATTACATATATATAATATGCATATACACACCTTCATACCTTTATACATGTATTTTAAATATTATTATTATTATTATTATTATTATTATTATTACTATCATTATTATATTATCTATTTAATATTTATTTTTAACTTCCATGCATATACTTGTAGACACATATATTTATACATGTACTTCCACACAATACACTTTGTGAGTGTGTGTTTCATCACATTATTCTAGTAATTTAAATAGTAATTAGCCTCCTTATATTTAATTAATTAATTATATTAACTTAATTAATTATTCTTCCAATTTCCCCATAACCTCGTAAAACGTGCCTCATTACCCGACATTCTCGGGTCGGGGTATTACAAAACACAATTTTGATTTTGGTTGGCAATTTAGGCCAAAAAGAGGGACTTGAGAATCGAAACGCCTTGTTTTGCCCCGTTGAACGCCAAAAATGGCCAGAAATGGTCAGACCAGCACCAAAACGGCTCACACACCTCAAGACAAATAAAATACAAGTGTTCAAACTTACAAACCACAATTCATTCCCAGTTTGCAACTTATGCAAAACAAAAAGGGAATTAAGTGACATAATTATCCCTTTTCGATCGTTTGACCACCCATAATGCCCGGAATATGTCAATCCACAAACAAACTAGCTTGCACACCTGAAATGTTGAACCTCAAAACTTGCGGAACAAAATTCACACGCTCGATTTGCAACTTATGCAAAAACAAGGACTTAAGTGCCCAAACGGAACCCTTTTGAAAGTTTCTTTTTGAGAGGTAAATGTATATTAAAGAAGGAGAAAGGAAACAACAAACTAGACGACAAACCTCAATATAACCAAGGGAGGGAAAAACTTCTACCGGCAAAAGGAACCCATCCCGAAGCTAAGAGCTAAACAAATAGAACAAAATAAAACAAGCAACAACAGACAAGAACTAGAAAGATACGACTTGGCAGACCCCAAACATGTTGAAGGAGCTTGTTGGAACTAGATGGAGTGATTCCTTTAATGTTGAAATGTCTTTTGCGAATTGTACTCTGAACTTGAGTAATGATGCCTTGGGGGGATTGGTTCTAGTTGGAGAAGACCCAGACTTCCTTTCCCTCCATAAAACGTAAACCATACAAGCTATGGTGAGCTTTCCAATGGAACGAGCCAACGAAGCCCCCGCATAGGTAATAGAAGCCAATTTTGAAAGTTTAATAGCCCACAATGCCCGGAAAAGGTCAAACCACAACCAAACTAGCTCACACAGCTCTAAAGTTATGATACATTTTGTAATATCCCGACCCGGGATACGTCAGGTATACCGAGGTAGGTCGGATAAAATATGTAACTTGAACGGTAAGATATGAATATCATGGTATTTCATGGAAATGTATGACTGGAAACTGTAAATGATGGAAATGAATGATCAAGGCTGGGTAACACCCGAACCCCACAGGACATTGCATCGTAATACGTGCATGCACGTATTCCCATGCATGCATACGTGAACATAGATTCGTAGCTCGAATAAAATGAATGTATGTAAATATGATTAAAAATGGATTTATATCCCTACACGTACATGTATATACATGTATAAAAAGGTGTATTTTATGTGTATATATATGTATATAATATAATGTATTATACATATATTTATGTATATATGTATATATGTGTATAAGAAATAAAAGGAAAAGAAAAGGGGAAGAGAGAAACTGCCCTTGGGCCGTATGTAGGTGCACTGCATGTGAGGGTGTGTGTGTGTCGGTTGAGTGAGTGTGTGTGTGTGATATATATATATATATATATATATTTATATATATAAAAAAAATATGATATATGTATATATGTGTGCACAACAAGTCTCCTAAGCCATTTAATGCAAAAGTTGCATTTGGCAGAGAGAACACAGAACCTAGGTTAAGAAAAGGGGCCATAGAAGGGGGAGTAACCGAGAGATAGGAAGAGAAGAGGGAGAGAGGCGGTGGAACCTTTTTCTTTATATATGTACATACGGGTGTGAGTTGAGAGGCAAAAAGGAGACCAAGACTGAGAGAAGCATTGGCAAGGAACTCAGGAGCAGAAATAGGAAAGTTTGGAGGGTCACAGTAGGCTGAAATTCGAAACCCAGGTAAGTGAATTAAGTTCTATTTTGTGAATTAAAGCATGAATGTTTGATTCAAAAGCTAGGGTCTTGATAAGCATGATTTTAGCTTTTAAATGCAAAAAGAATGATAGGAAAAGGTTAAGAAATCATAGAGATATCCATAGTTGCAGGTTTGATGAATAATCACGGTTTTATGAAAAACTAGGCTCAAAACTTGTTTTAAGTTTCTAGAAATAACCTACAAAAGTGCAGAAACACACGAGAAGAAATTTAGAGCCAAAACAGTGAGTAAAATGCCATGAAAATAGAAATGTCACTTGGCCGGAGAATCGGCCGGAGATGTTTAAACCCCTATTTCGTGAAGAACTAAAAGGTTAAATTGAAAACTAAGGTTAGAAATATAATCTACATGAAAAATGGAAAAGAATGGCATTCAAAACGGCTTAAAAACTGACCGGAATTAAGTGACCTTCGCCGGAGAAGGTGACTATTCACCACCGGAACCCTACCGGAGACGTGGGGAAGACGACCGAAAAGTCGTGGGGGCTACCGGGTTAAAAGGAGACCGGATCCGGGTTCGGATCGGGTCGGGACCCGACCGGACATAAATGGTTAAGTGATATTGTGTCGTTTTGGGTTTTTAAATTAAATGGAATTGGGCTTGTTTGGTTACACGGATAGTAAATAGGAATTGGGTTTGGGGTTATCCAAACCGAGGATGGGATAGGAAAACAGGATTATTGAAATCCGGTTTTTAAAATGAAGTGAACCGTTTGGTTAAGGGGAAGGGCAGACCGGTTTAGGGTTTCTAGTTTTGAACCAACTGGTTCAGACCGCAGCTTCTGGAATTTATGAACCGGCCCCAAATATTTTAAGAAATTCCACTAAGGCCCAAACAGGAAAAATTAATAAAATATTAATTTTACAAAAATGCCCTTAGTCCAAATATAGGTCAAACGAAGTCCAAACGATACAAATGAATAGTCAAAACTTATTATCTCTGACGTTCTGAGTCCAATGGTGGGGTCTATTTTACGAGACGGAACCCCAAAAGATAAAATACCGTAAAGTGCAAAATGACCATTTTGTCCTTTTTAGTACAAAAGTCCAAATGGAATTCCGCGAAAGCCTAAACCAACTTTCTTCGGCATTCCGGACTCAATGGTAAAGTCTAAAATAGTATTTGAAATACTTATGATAGAAAGGCATAAAATTTGATGAATAGCATTTATTCTGAAACGTATTCACTGATATATAGGAAACTCGAAAGGCAAAGGTACACTCACGGATTTCTGAGATAGAATCACGATAGAGGTAAGTGGATCACTCTCTCTTACATGTGGTGTTTCCACAAGCCAAGTTTATTCTTTTACTGCCAACTCGTACTCCTGAATGTATTGATATCCCTGTGTTCCACAAATTCGATATTTTGCTATCTTGTGGACATTGATTGACTGATGTATCATTGTTATCATGTTTCACTGTGCTTTGAAAGCACACATGTTATTGCTATCCACAATGTGATGTTTTTCTATCTTGTGGACATTGATTGATTGCTATATCATTGTTATCATGTTAAACCATGCCTTGAAAGGCCTACTACTGTATCCTCATTGAATGAATGATATTCCATTTTTATATTCTATGGAATTACTATGATCATGACATGTTTATGAACACGGGAGTTGTGCTCAGTCACAATACCCATCTGATGCTATCTGATTGAATGGGACCTACGGGTCAAGTCCGTGAACGGACAAATGGCAATTTACTGGAATTGACTGGGGGGTATGCCGGGCCCCAAAAGATCGAGGGTCTGCCGAGCCCTAACACAGAATAACAGCATCTCTTATGATTGACAGAACTTGATTGTTGAATGGCACTATTCCTTATGATTCTTCAAGTCTCGAAGGACTTGCATTCATTGATTTGATTGTGATCGGTTCATTGTGGCAGTACTTCATTGTTGTTATATTATCATTTTACACCAATGCTTCTGATTGTGTATTGTGATTACTTTTCATTGGCCCTCGTGGCAATTGTTTCCATTGGCCCTCGTGGCAATTATTTTCATTGGCTATCACAGCATCTCCTTCCTTATGATTGGCTATCATTATCTGATTCATGGATTCATATTGATCATCGATACCAGTGTTGGAGATCTGTTTTACTTACTGAGCTTTGTAGCTCATTCCACCCCATTTACCCCCCATTTCAGGTGATGACGCTGCGAGACCCCAGTAGGAGTCTGAGAGCGTAGGGGGACATTTTGAAGTATTGTATCAGTCTATGTTAGTTCTCCCATGTATTCACCACCCCCGGGTGCTGGTTACGTTTAGTTCTCATTTTGTTTTATGTAGAACTATGTCATGTATTTGATAGACTTCCGCTGGATTACTGTAATTGATAAAGACTTCTGCTGTTCATTGTTTAAAATTTTTAGTACTTTGCATATTAGTACTATGATACGGAAATGGAAAAAGTAGGGACGGCCTTCGGGTCGGCCCCGCGACACGAGATTCGCATAGGGTGGGTTTCGGGTCGTGACAGCTTGGTATCAGAGCTATAGGTTCGATTGTGAGTCATGGGACATAGGACTAGAGTTAAGACTGTTAGATATGACTGACATTTTATATTGTCTTACACATTGACTGGTCACCTCATTGGTTATTTCATTGGTTAATTCACTGGTTATTTCATTGGTTATCTCACTGGTTATCTCATTGGTTAGCTTCATTGATTCTATTCACAGTCATGGTAAACACGAGGCAAGGTCCGTTACCTATGGATCGTTTAGAACAATTGGAAAGAATGATGCAGACTATCATTGAAAGTCTACCGCGGATTCAGGCTGGTGCTAGCCAACCAGCACAGCCAGTACAACAGGAGCAGCCTGTCAATGCAGGCGACAATGCAGGACATCGTCAAGGAAACGAGCGAGACGCTGCATATTTATATGAGCGATTTCAGAAAATGAAACCCCCGACCTTCGACGGTACGGGAGGGGCCACTATAGCTGAGGAGTGGTTATTAGAGATGAACAGGATCTTCAAAATCCTGATATGCACTGAAGTCCAAAAAGTGGCATACGCCACTTATATGCTCAAAGGGATGGCACATAAATGGTGGATGATAGAGGAAGATAAAGAGCCAGGCATGAACTGGCAACGATTCACCGATATCTTCAACAAGAAGTACTTCTCCCAAGAAGTACGAAACCGAAGAGTTGCAGAGTTTATGGTACTCCAACAAGGGGGAATGACGGTAAAGCAATACGAGGCCAAATTTATTGAATTGGCCAGGTTTGCTCCAAGTGCTGTCAATACCGAGGATCTGAAAGCTCGCAAGTTCGAGGAAGGATTGAGGTGGGCTATCCAGGATAGACTGGTACCTCATCGACTGGCTACCTATGATGATGTAGTGGAGACAGCTCGAGTCATAGAAAGAAGTGGCGAGGAATTCGCCAAGAGGAAAGGGAACCTGAAGCAAGGAGGCAATCAGAAAAAGAGGCAAGGGCCTTCTACTTCAGAACATGGATCTACATTTACCAGACCTGGAGCCACATCACAGGCGACAGGGTCCGGTCAGAAGAAACAAGGCAACACTAAAAAGGGGGCAGCCAAGTCCTCTCGTTGCAATAAGATCCATAAGGGCCAATGTCTCAAGGACAGCAACGCTTGCTACTATTGTGGCCAAGAGGGACATTTTGCAAGAGAATGCCCTCAGAAGGATCAGGCCACGCCCAGTACTGCTTCGGTTAGAGCACCAACAACTGGAGTAGCACCACCTAAACCTCCGGCCCAAAGGAATGGACAGGGGAACGTCCAGCAGCAGGCAGGACGAGTTTTCTCCCTTTTACCAGGAGACGTGCAGGCTACAACCTCTGTAGTCGCAGGTACTCTTTTAGTATGCTCACAGCCTGCTCATATTTTATTTGACACTGGATCCACACATTCATTTATATCCGCTACATATGCTGCTAGATTGAACCTAGTGACGGACCCTTAGGGTATTTACTGAATGTTTCTATACCATCGGGGAAATCATTGTTGGGGGATACCATGTATAGGAATTGTGGGATACAGATTGGGGGTACACACTTATTGGCTGACCTTATACCTTTGGAAATTTGTGGATTTGATGTTATCCTTGGAATGGATTGGCTGGCCGCCAATCACACTACGATAGACTGTATGGCCAAACGAGTTCTCATACAGAATCCACAGTTTTCGACAGTTAACTTTGAGGGGACAGGAGTGGCTTCCCCACCCTACTTCGTTTCCTCTATCCAGGCAAGGCGTCTGCTTCGCAAGGGACGCCACGGATTCTTATGTAGTGTTCAAGACACTGACTCTCAGCAGCCTGAGTTAGAGAAGATTCCCATTGCTAGGGAATTTCCCAGAGTGTTCTTGGATGATCTTCCAGGAATGCCCATAGATAGAGAGATCGAGTTTTGTATCGACGTATTGCCAGGCACTACACCGAAATCCAAGACTCCATACAGGATGGCACCGGCAGAGCTGAAGGAGCTGAAGCTCCAGTTGCAGGAATTATTGGACAAGGGTTTTATACGACCCAGCTCGTCACCATGGGGTGCACCTGTATTGTTCGTAAAGAAAAAGGATGGAACTATGAGACTGTGTATCGACTATCGTGAGTTGAACAAAGTTACCATCCGGAACAGATATCCACTGCCCAGAGTGGATGATTTGTTCGACCAATTGAAAGGGGCCCAGGTGTTCTCGAAGATCGATCTGAGGTCCGGTTATCACCAGTTGAAAGTCAGACCCACTGACATTCAGAAGACAGCATTTAGGACACGGTATGGACACTACGAGTTCCTTGTTATGCCATTCGGGGTGACCAATGCCCCAGCTGCATTCATGGACATGATGAACCGTGTGTTCAAGCCATACTTGGATGACTTCGTGATTGTATTTATAGACGACATCTTGGTTTACTCTAAGAACCAGGAAGAACACGAGGTACATCTGAGGAGAGTCCTGCAGAAGTTATACGCCAAGTTGAAGAAATGCGAATTCTGGCTTCCTAGCATAGCATTTCTGGGACACGTGATTAGTAAAGAGGGAATCTCTGTTGATTCCCAGAAGATCGAGGCAATCATGAATTGGCCTCAACCTACGAGTGTCACGGAAGTGCGAAGTTTCATGGGGTTAGCAGGCTACTATAGGAGATTTGTCCAGGACTTCTCCAAAATAGCTACGCCTATCACCAAACTGACCCGGAAAGGTGTTCCTTTTGTTTGGACAGAGGAACAAGAAAAGAGTTTCCAAGAGTTAAAGGAGCGTCTGGTTACAGCTCCTATATTGACAGTACCAGAAGGAACTGATGGTTTTGTAATTTACAGTGATGCCTCGTTCAAGGGCTTAGGGTGTGTGTTAATGCAGAATGGAAAAGTGGTAGCTTATGCTTCCCGACAGTTGAGACCCCACGAGGGGAACTATCCGACACACGACCTTGAGCTAGCAGCCATTGTCTTCGCTTTGAAGATATGGAGGCATTATTTATACGGAACCACGTGCGAAATCTTCACCGATCATAAGAGCCTCAAGTATCTGTTTACACAGAAGGAGCTCAATATGAGACAACGCCGTTGGTTAGAGTTATTGAAAGACTACGAGGTCAACATACAGTACCACCCATGAAAGGCAAATGTGGTAGCTGACGCTCTTAGTAGAAAGTCATCAGGAAGTTTAGCTTGCCCATTGACAATACAGACAGAGACACTGAGAAATTTGAGGACATGGAAATAGAGATAGTTCTGCCCAGTTCCGAGGCACTATGTGCCAACGTCACAGTCGGGTTGTCAATTGTGGACAAGATCAGGGGCAGCAGACTCAGGATGAAAAGTTGGCTAAACTTCTTCAAGGAGTTGAGACAGGCATAGATTTTGAGTACACAGTGAAAGATGGAATATTGTATTATCAGGATAGGATCTGCGTACCCGACGTGCCCGAAATCAGGAAGGAGATTCTTGATGAGGCACACAGTTCGAAGTTCGCCTTACATCCAGGGGGCACCAAAATGTATCACAATGTTAAGGATACTTATTGGTGTCCCTTTTTGACCGTTTGACCACCCACAATGCCCGGAAAACGTCAATCCACAAACAAACTAGCTCGCACACCTCAAATATGTATACTCGAAACTTGCGGAACAAAATTCACACGCTCGATTTACAACTTATGCAAAAACAAGGACTGAAGTACCTAAGCGAAACCCTTTTGAAAGTTTTTTTTCTGAGAGGTAAATGTATATTAAAGAAGGAGAAAGGAAACACCCAACTAGAGGGCAAACCTCAATATAGACAAGGGAGGGAAAAACTTCTACCGGCAAAAGGAACCCATCCCGAAGCTAAGAGCTAAACAAATAGAACAAAATAAAAAAAACAACAACAGACAAGAACAAGAAAGATACGACTTGGCAGACCCCAAACATGTTGAAGGAGCTTGTTGGAACTAGATGGAGTGATTCCTTTAATGGTGCAATGTCTTTTGCGAATTGTACTCTGAACTTGAGTGATGATGCCTTGTGGGGATTGGTTGTAGTTGGAGAAGACCCAGAGTTCCTTTGCCTCCATAAAAAGTAAACCATACAAGCTAAGGTGAGCTTCCCAATGAACGAGCCAATGAAGCCCCCGCATAGGTAATAGAAGCCAATTTTGAAAGTTTAATAGCCCATCATGCCCGGAAAAGGTCAAACCACAACCAAACTAGCTCACACAGCTCTAAAGTTATGACACTTGTCTTCAAACGTACAAAACACAATTCGGATGCGCACTTTCGAACTTACGCCAAAAAGAAGGGACTCAAGTGCCAAAACTATCTCCCACACCTCTCTATAGCTTTAATACAAGTCCTCAAACTTGTGGAACACAAATTTGATTTCGGTTGGCAATTTAAGCCAAGACGAGGGACTTGAGAATCGAAACGACCTGTTTTGTCCCTTTGAATGCCTAAAATGCGTAGAAATGGTCAAACCGGCACCAAAATGGCTCACACACCTTAAGTGTCGAAGCTTGCGAAACACAATTCATTCCTAGTTTGCAACTTATGCAAAAAAAAAAAGGGAATTAAGGGACAAAATTATCCCTTTTCGACCGTTTGACCACCCAAAATGCCAGGAATATGTCAATCCACAAACAAACTAGCTCGCACACCTCAAATGTGTGTACTCAAAACTTGCGGAACAAAATTCACACGCTCGATTTGCAACTTATGCAAAAGAAAAAGGACTTAAGTGCTCCAACGGACCCCCTTTGAATGTTTTCTTTTTTTTTTTAAAGGTAAATGTATATTAAAGAAGAAGAAATAAAACAACAAACTAGACGACAAACCCTAATAGAGCCAAGGGAGGAAATAACTTCTACCGGCAGATGGAACCCTCCACAAAACTAAGAGCTAAACAAATAGAACAAAATAAAACAAACAACAACAGACAAGAACTAGAAAGATACGACTTGGCAGACCCCACACCTGTTGAAGGAGCTTGATCGAACTAGATGGAGTGATTCCTTTAATGGTGCAATGTCTTTTGCGAATTGTACTATGAACTTGAGTAATGATGCCTTGGGGGGATTGGTTGTAGTTGGAGAAGACCCAGAGTTCCTTTCCCTCCATAAAACGTAAACCGTACAAGCTATGGTGAGCTTCCCAGTGGACTGAGCCAACGAAGCCCCCGCATAGGTAATAGAAGCCAATTTTGAAAGTTTAAACGCCTACCATGCCCGAAAAAGATCAAACCACAACCAAACTAGCTCACACAGCTCTATAGTTATGATACATGTCCTCAAACTTACAAAACACAATTCGCACGCCTGCTTTGCAACTTATGCCAAAAAGAAGGGAGTCAAGTGCCAAAACAGCCGCTTTTGGCCGTTTGACAGTCGAAAATGCCCGAAAAATGTGAAATAAGAACCAAACTAGCTCCCACACCTCTCGATAGCTGTATTACAAGTCCTCAAACTTGTGGAACACAATTTTGATTTCGGTTGGCAATTTAAGCCAAAACGAGGGACATGAGATTCGAAACGACGTGTTTCGTCCCGTTGAATGCCTAGAAATGCTCAGACCAGCATCAAAACGGCTCACACACCTCAAGACAAATAAAATACAAGTGTTCAAACTTACGAACCACAATTCATTCCCAGTTTGCAACTTATGCAAAACAGAAAGGGAGTTAAGGGAAAAAATTGTCCCTTTTTGACCGTTTGACCACCCACAATGCCCGAAAAACATCAATCCACAAACAAACTAGCTCGCACACCTCAAATGTGTATACTCGAAACTTGCGGAACAAAATTCACACGCACGATTTGCAACTTATGCTAAAAAAAAGGACTTAAGTGCCCAACGGAGCCCCTTTGAATGTTTTGTTTTTTTTTAAAGGTAAATGTATATTAAAGAAGAAGAAATAAAACAACAAACAAGAGGACAAACCTCAATAGACCCAAGGGAGGGAATAACTTTTACCGGCAGACGGAACCCTTCCCGAAACTAAGTGCTAAACAAATAGAACAAAATAAAACAAACAACAACAGACAAGAAATAGAAAGATACGACTTGGCAGACCCCAAACCTGTTGAAGGAGCTTGTTGGAACTAGATGGAGTGATTCCTTTAAAGGTGCAATGTCTTTTGCGAATTGTACTCTGAACTTGAGTAATGATGCCTTGGGGGGATTGTTTGTAGTTGGAGAAGACCTAGAGTTCCTATCCCTCCATAAAAAGTAAACCATACAAGCTATGGCGAGCTTCCCAATGGAACTAGCCAACGAAGCCCCCGCATAGGTAATAGAAGCCAATTTTGAAAGTTTAAACGCATACCATGCCCGGAAAAGATCAAACCACAGCCAAACTAGCTCACATAGCTCTAAAGTTATGATACATGTCCTCAAACTTACAAAACACAATTCAGATGCCCGCTTTGCAACTTATGCCAAAAAGAAGGGACTCAAGTGCCAAAACAGCCGCTTTTGGCCATTTGACAGCCAAAAATGCCCAAAAAATGTCACATAATAACCAAACTAGCTCCCACACCTCTCTATACTTGTAAAAGAAGTCCTCAAACTTGTGGAACACAATTTTGATTTCGGTTGGCAATTTACGCCAAGAAGAGGGACTTGAGAATCGAAACGACCGGTTTTGCCCCGTTGAACGCCAAAAATGACCAGAAATGGTCAGACCAGCACCAAAACGGCTCACACACCTCAAGACAAATAAAATACAAGTGTTCAAACTTGCGAACCACAATTCATTCCCAGTTTGCAACTTAATGAATACAAAAAGGGAGTTAAGGGACAAAATTGTCCCTTTTTGACTGTTTGACCACCCACAATGCCCGAAAAACATCAATCCACAAACTAACTAGATCGCACACCTCAAATATGTATACTCGAAACTTGCGGAACAAAATTCACACGCTCGATTTGCAACTTATGTAAAAACAAGGACTTAAGTGCCCAAGCGAAACCCTTTTGAAAGTTTTTTTTTGAGAGGTAAATGTATATTAAAGAAGGAGAATGGAAATACCAAACTAGAGGACAAACCTCAATATAGACAAGGGAGGGAAGAACTTCTACCGGCAAAAAGAACCCACCCCGAAGCTAAGAGCTAAACAAATAGAACAAAATAAAACAAACAACAACAGACAAGAACTAGGAAGACACGACTTGGCAGACCCCAAACATGTTGAAGGAGCTTGTTGGAACTAGATGGAGTGATTCCTTTAATGGTGCAATGTCTTTTGCGAATTGTACTCTGAACTTGAGTGATGATGCCTTGGGGGGATTGGTTGTAGTTGGAGAAGACCCAGAGTTCCTTTGCCTCCATAAAACGTAAACCATACAAGCTATGGTGAGCTTCCCAATGGAACGAGCCAACGAAGCCCCCGCATAGGTAATAGAAGCCAATTTTGAAAGTTTAATAGCCCACCATGCCCGGAAAAGGTCAAACCACAACCAAGCTAGCTCACACAGCTCTAAAGTTATGATATATGTCTTCAAACGTACAAAACACAATTCGGATGCGCACTTTCCAACTTACACCAAAAAGAAGGGCTCAAGAGCCAAATCGGCTGCTTTTGGCCGTTTGACAGCCGAAAATGCCGATAAAATGTCAAATAATAACCACACGAGCTCCCACACCTCTCTATTGCTGTAATACAAGTCCTCAAACTTGTGGAACACAATTTTGATTTCGGTTGGAAAATTTAAGCCAAAACGAGGGACTTGAGAATCGAAAAGACCTGTTTTGTCCCGTTGAATGCCAAAAATGCCTAGAAATGGTCAAACCAGCATCGAAACGGCTCACACACCTCAAGACAAATAAAATACAAGTGTTCAAACTGACGAACCACAATTCATTCCCAGTTTGCGACTTATGCAAAACAAAAACGGAGTTAAGGGACAAAATTGTCCCTTTTTGACCGTTTGACCACCTAAAAAGCCCGAAAAACGTCAATCCACAAACAAACTAGCTCGCACACCTCAAATGTGTATACTCGAAACTTGCAGAACAAAATTCACACGCTCGATTAGCAACTTATGCAAAAACAAGGGCTTAAGTGCCCCAGCGAAACCCTTTTGAAAGTTTTTTTTTGAGAGGTAAATGTATATTAAAGAAGGAGAATGGAAATACCAAACTAGAGGACAAACCTCAATATAGACAAGGGAGGGAAGAACTTCTACCGGCAAAAAGAACCCACCCCGAAGCTAAGAGCTAAACAAATAGAACAAAATAAAACAAACAACAACAGACAAGAACTAGGAAGACACGACTTGGCAGACCCCAAACATGTTGAAGGAGCTTGTTGGAACTAGATGGAGTGATTCCTTTAATGGTGCAATGTCTTTTGCGAATTGTACTCCGAACTTGAGTGATGATTCGTTCGGGGGATTGGTTGTAGTTGGAGAAGACCCAGAGTTCCTTTCCCTCCATAAAACGTAAACCATACAAGCTATGGTGAGCTTCCCAGTAGAACGAGCCAACGAAGCCCCCACATAGGTAATAGAAGCCAATTTTGAAAGTTTAATAGCCCACCATGCCCGGAAAAGGTCAAACCACAACCAAACTAGCTCACACAGCTCTAAAGTTATGACACATGTCTTCAAACGTACAAAACCCAATTCCGATGCGCACTTTCCAACTTACGCCAAAAAGAAGGGACTCAAGTGCCAAAACGGCCGCTTTTGGCCGTTTGACAGCCCAAAATGCCCAAAAAATGTCAAATAATAACCAAACTAGCTCCCACACCTCTTTATACTTGTAATACAAGTCCTCAAACTTGTGGAACACAAATTTAATTTCGGTTGGAATTTTAAGCCAAAACCAGGGACTTGAGAATCGAAACGACATGTTTTGTCCCGTTGAATGCCAAAAATGCCTAGAAATGGTCAAACCAGCACCAAAATGGCTCACACACCTCAACACAAATAAAATACAAGTGTCCAAACTTACGAAACACAATTCATTCCTAGTTTGCAACTTATGCAAAACAAAAAGGGAATTAAGTGACAAAATTATCCCTTTTCGACCGTTTGACCACCCATAAAGCCCGCAATATGTCAATCCACAAACAAACTAGCTCGCACACCTCAAATGTGTGTACTCAAAACTTGCGGAACAAAATTCATATGCTCGACTTGCAACTTATGCAAAAAAACAAAGGACTTAAGTGCCCCAACAGACCCCTTTTGAATGTTTTGTTTTTTTTTTTTAAAGGTAAATGTATATTAAAGAAGAAGAAATAAAATAACAAACAAGAGGACAAACCTCAATAGAGCCAAGGGAGCGAATAACTTCTTCTAACAGATGGAACCCTATCCGAAACGAAGAGCTAAACAAATGGCACAAAATAAAACAAACAACAACAGACAAGAACTCGAAAGATGACTTGGCAGACCCCAAACATGTTGAAGGATCTTGTTGGAACTAGATGGAGCGATTCTTTTAATGGTGCAAAGTCTTTTGCGAATCGTACTATGAACTTGAGTAATGATGCCTTGGGGGGATTGGTTCGAGTTGGATGAGACCCAGAGTTCCTTTCCCTCCATAAAACGTATACCATACAAGCTATGGTGAGCTTCCCAATGGAACGAGCCAACGAAGCCCTCACATATGTAATAGAAGCCAATTTTGAAAGTTTAACAGCCAACCATGCCCGGAAATTGTCAAGCCACAACAAAACTAGCTCACACAGCTCTAAAGTTATGATACATGTCTTCAAACTTTCAAAACACAATTCGGATGCCCACTTTCCAACTTACGCCGAAAAGAAGGGACTCAAGTGCCAAAACAGCCACTTTTGGCCGTTTGACAGCCCAAAATGCCTGAAAAATGTCAAATAATAACCAAACTAGCTCCCACACCTCTGTATAGCTGTAATACAAGTCCTCAAACTTGTGGAACACAATTTTGATTTCGGTTGGCAATTTAAGCCAAACGAGGGACCTGAAAATCGAAACGACCTGTTTAGTCCCGTTGAATGCCAAAAATGCGTAGAAATGGTCAAACCAGCACCAAAACAGCTCACACACCTCAAGACAAATAAAATACAAGTCTTCAAACTTATGAACCACAATTCATTCCTAGTTTGCAACTTATGCGAAACAAAAAAGGAATGAAGTGACAAAATTATCCCTTTTCGAACGTTTGACCACCCACAATGCCCGGAATATGTCAATCCACAAACAAACTAGCTCGAACACCTGAAATATTGAACCTCAAAATTTGCAGAATAAAATTCACACGCTCGATTTGCAACTTATGGAAAAACAAGGACTTAAGTGCCCAAACGGAACCCTTTTGAAAGTTTCTTTTGGAAAGGTAAATGTATATTAAAGGAGGAGAAAGGAAACAACAAACTAGAGGACAAACCTCGATAAAGCCAAGGGAGGGAAAAACTTCTACCGGCAAAAGGAACCCATCCCGAAGCTAAGAGCTAAACAAATAGAACAAAATAAAACAAACAACAACAGACAAGAACAAGAAAGATACGACTTGGCAGACCCCAAACATGTTGAAGGAGGTTGTTGGAACTAGATGGAGTGATTCCTTTAATGGTGCAATGTCTTTTGCGAATCGTACTCTGAACTTGAGTAATGATGCCTTGGGGGGATTGGTTCTACTTGGAGAAGACCTAGAGTTCCTGTCACGACCCGAAACCCACCCTATGCGGATCTCGTGTCGCGGGGCCGACCCGAGGGTCGTCCCTACTTTTTCCATTCCTGTATCATAGTACTAATATGCAATGTACTAAAAATTTAAAACAATAAACAGCGGAAGTCTTTATCAATTACAGTAATCCAGCGGAAGTCTTTAAAATAATTTAACAGCGGAAATCTATTAAATATATGACATAGTTCTACAAAATTCAAGATGAGAACTAAACCGTAACCAGCACCCGAGGGTGGTGAATACATGGGAGAACTAACATAGACTGATACAATACTCCAAAATGTTCCCCTACGCTCTCAGACTCCTACTGGGGTCTCGCAGCGTCATCACCTGAAATGGGGGTAAATGGGGTGGAATGAGCTACAAAGCTCAGTAAGTAAAACAAATCTCCAACACTGGTATCGATGATTAATGTGAATCCATGAATGAGATAATGATAGCCAATCATAAGGAAGGAGATGCTGTGATAGCCAATGAACATAATTGCCACGAGGGCCAATGGAAAGTAATCACAATACACAATCAGAAGTAACAGTGTAAAATGAAAATATAACAACAATGAAGTACTGCCACAATGAACCGATCACAATCAAATCAATCAATGCAAGTCTTTCGAGACTTGGAGAATTTTAAGGAATAGTGCCATTTAACAATCAAGTTCTGTTAATCATAAGAGATGCTGTTATTCTGTTTCAGGGCCGGCAGACCCTCGATCTTTTGGGGCCCGGCATACCCCCCAATCAATTTCCAGTAAATTGCCATTTGTCCGTTCACGGACTTGACCCGTAGGTCCCATTCAACCAGATAGCATCAGATGGGTGTTGTGGCTGAGCACAACTCCCGTGTCCATAAACATGTCATGATCATAGTAATTCCATAGAGTATAAAAATGGAATATCATTCATTCAATAAGGATACAACAGTAGGCCTTTCAAGGCATGGTTCAACATGATAACAATGATATAACAGTCAAGCAATGTCCACGAGATAGAACAATATCACAAGTGGATAGCAATAACATATGTGCTTTCAAAGCACATTGAACATGATAACAGTGATACATCGGTCAATAATACGTCCACAAGATAGCAAATATCGAAATGTGGAACACAAAGATATCAATACTTTCAAGAGTACAAATTTGGCAGTAAAAGAATAAACTTGGCTTGTGGAAACACCACATGTAAGAGAAAGTGATCCACTTACCTCTATCGTGATTTCAGATCAGGAATCCGTGAGTAAACCCTTGCCTTTCGAGTTTCCTATATATCAGTGAATATGTTTCAGAATAAATGCTATTCATCAAATTTTATGCCTTTCTATCATAAGTATTTCAAATACTATTTTAGACTTTACCATTGAGTCCGGAACGCCGAAGAAAGTCGGTTTAGGCTGTCGCGGAATTCCATTTGGACTTTGGTACTAAAAAGGGCAAAATAGTCATTTTGCACTTTTGCGGTATTTTATCCTTCGGGGTTTCGTCTCGTAAAATGGACCCCACCATTGGACTCAGAACTTCCGAGATAATAGGTTTTGACTATTCACTTGCATCGTTTGGACTTCGTTTGACCTCTTTTTGGAATAGGGGCATTATTGTAAAATTAATATTTAATTAATTTTTTATACTTGGGCAACAGTGTAATTTTCCAAAATATTTGGGGCCGGTTCACAATTTCTAAAAGCTGCGGTCTGAACCAGTTGGTTCAGACCTAAAAACCCTAAACCAGTCCACTCTTCCCTTGAACCAAACGGTTCAGTCCATTCAGAGAACCGGATTTCAATAACCCTAATTCCCTATCCCACCCTTGGTTTGGATAACCCAAAACCCAATTCCAATTTACTATCCATGTAACCAAACATGCCCAAATCCATTTAATTAGAAACCCAAAACGACACAGTATCATTTAACCCCTTATATCCGGTCAGGTACCGACCCGATCCGAACCCGGATCCGTCCCAGTTTTGACCCGATAGCCCCACGCTTTTCCGGTCTTCTTCCCCACTGCTCCGGTAGGGTTCCGGCAGGGCACAATCGTCTTCTCCGGCGACGGTCACCGGTTTCCGGTGGTATTTCGGCCCATTTCCAATTCCATTCTTTTCCCGTTTCTTCAAGGACCCCAAATCCACCCTCGGTTTGGATCAAGACCGTCTTGATCTTCACGAAATAGAGCCTAAATGTCTCCGGCCGACTTTCCGGCCAAGTGGTATTTCCCATTTCCATGGTGTTTTAAGCACGGTTTTGACCCCTAATTGCTTCTAACAGCTTTCTGCATATCATAGGGTCATGCTAGGGTTGATTTAAACAAGTTTTAATGCATAAAATGACCCACGGCCGATTATCCTCCATAACCTGCAACTGGGTTTTTCTCTTTGGCTTCTAAACCATTTAACCTGATTCCTTTTGCAAAATAAACTATATTTCATGCTTGTTTAGACCCTATAATCATATATAAGCTTCATGCTTTAAATCTCAAAAACAGAACTAAAACCACTTACCTGGGTGTTCGGATTTAGCCCTCTTTGACCCTCTAAACCTTCCTGTTTATGCTCCTGAATTCTTTGCCAAAGACTTCTCTCAACTTTGGTCTCCTTTGTGCCTTTAAACCCACACCCGTAGGCTTATATTTGTAGAGAGAAGTTTCCACCGCCTCTCTCTCTTTTCTCTCTCTCCCTCTCTTGGTTTCTCCCCCTTCTATGGCCTCTTTCCTTGACCTAGGATCTGTGCTCTCTCTGCCAAATGCAACCTTTGCATTAAATGGTTGGAGACTTGTTGTGCACTCATGTATATATATATATATATATATATCATATTATATATATATAACACACACACACATCACTCAACCGACACACACACACCTCACATGCAATGCACCTACACACTGTTTTTGGCAGTTTCCCTTTTCAGTTTCTTTCATTTCTTTTATATATATATATATATATATATATATACACATAAATACATCATATTATATTACTTTATACATGTATACATATACACATAAAATACAAGTTTTTATACATGTATATACATGCATGTGTAGAGACATTAACCCATTTTAAATCTCATTTACATACACTTATGTTAATTGGGCTATGTATCTATGTTCACGTATGCATGCATGGAAATACGTGCATGCACTCATTTCGATGCAATGCCCTATGATGCTCGGGTGTTACCCAGCCTTGGTCATTAATTTCTATGATTCACAGTTCCAGTCATTCATTTCCATGAAAATACTATGATATACATATCTTACCGTTCAAGTTACATGTGTTAACCGACCTACCTCGGTATACGTGACGTATCCCGGGTCGGGATATTACAGTTCCTTTCCCTCCATAAAACGTAAACCATAAGAGCTATGGTGAGCTTCCCAATGGAACGAGCCAACGAAGCCCCCGCATAGGTAATAGAAGCCAATTCGGAAAGTTTAAACGCCTACCATGCCCAGAAAAGATCAAACCACAACCAAACCCACCCACACAGCTCTAAAGTTATGATACATGTCCTCAAACTTAGAAAACACAATTCGGATGCCCGCTTTGCAACTTATGCCAAAAAGAAAGGACTCAAGAGCCAAAACAGCCGCTTTTGGCCGTTTGACAGCCGAAAATGCCCGAAAAATGTCACATAATAACCAAACTAGCACCCATACCTCTCTATACTTGTAATACAAGTCCTCAAACTTGTGGAACACAAATGTGATTTCGGTTGGCAATTTAGGCCAAAAAGAGGGACTTGAGAATCGAAACGACCTGTTTTGCCCCGTTGAACGCCAAAAATGCCCAGAAATGGTCAGACCAACACCAAAACGACTCACACACCTCGAGACAAATAAAATACAAGTGTTCAAACTTACGAACCACAATTCATTCCCAGTTTTCAACTTATGCAAAACAAAAAGGGAGTTAAGGGACAAAGTTGTCCCTTTTTGACCGTTTGAGCACCCACAATGCCCGGAAAAAGTCAATCCACAAACAAACTAACTCGCACACCTCAAATGTGTATACTCGAAACTTGCAGAACAAAATTCACACACTCGATTTGTGACTTATGCAAAAACAAGGACTTAAGTGCCCAAGCGGAACCCTTTTGGAAGTTTTTTTTTTAGAGGTAAATGTATATTAAAGATGGAGAAAGGAAACACCAAACTAGAGGACAAACCACAATATAGACAACGGAGGGAAAAACTTCTACCGGCAAAAGGAACCCATCTCGAAGCTAAGAGCTAAACAAATAGAACAAAATAAAACAAACAACAACAGGCAAGAACGAGAAAGATACGACTTGGCAGACCCCAAACATGTTGAAGGAGCTTGTTGGAACTAGATGGAGTGATTCCTTTAATGGTGCAATGTCTTTTGCGAATTGTGCTCTGAACTTGAGTAATGATGCCTTGGGGGGATTGGTTCTAGTTGGAGAAGACCCATGTAATACCCTGACCCATTGTAACCGAGCCAATATGGTCTAATGTTACGATAATGAAATATATTTGGTTAAATTTCAATAATGGGAATGTACGGATGAAGGTCACGATAAACGGATGACAATAATAAAAGAAATAAAATTAAAAAGGGGAGAAAACAAAATGGAAAATAAAAAGGAAATAAGAATTAGAAAAATAAATAAATAAGTAAAGTAAAAATTTAGAAATAAAAAGAAAATAAATAAACAAAATAAAAAAAGAAAAAATAAATTGGAATAAAATAGGAAATTAATTATGGAAATAATATATGTATATATGGAGGTAATATATTTATATGGAGAATGTGTAATATATATAGATATATATATACATATAAACACATAAGGTATAATTACCTGTAATTGAAGAAGAAGGAAAGAAATAAAGAGGAGAAGAAAAACGGATGGGAGGGGCTGAAGTGCAGAACTGGAAAGGCGCGGGAGAGAGAGAGAGAGAGAGAGAGAGAGAGAGAGAGAGAGAGAAATTAAGTGAGGGGCGTTCTCTGGGTTTATATAAACATCCATGCGTTAGAATCAGAGGAAGAAGAGAAGGAAAAACGGAGCAAGCGGCACAAGCAGGGAGCGGCAGATAGCGGCACTACGGCGTGGGAGCGAGGCACTGAACCAAGGAAGGAAATAAAGGGAACTGAGGGCATTACGAGGGCACATAAGTGAAAAGAAGTGGGAGAAATCAGAAGGTGGGGAGATACCGCAAACAGGAACCGAAATCAGGAATTGGGTATGGATCAGTTTCTATTTTTTTTTTTTTTACATCTTCAAGCATGCAAATGTAGTTTGATGTAGTGTTTTGTAAAGCATGAATGATAGGATATATTGAGGGTTTCATGAGAATGAAATTAGAGAAATTATGCAACAAGAACAGAGCATGAAATTCGGTTTACAGGAGAAAACAAAAGAAAACACAGTTACAGAGAAAGATTAAAAAAATCTGTTTTTGTAATTTTGATCCATGAAATTTAATTTGAATGCTTTGGATTTATGTGTATAAGTTGTAGGAACATTGTAGGGATTAATTGGTGTTGAAACCGTAGGAGAAAACAGAGAAAAACGAAAGAAAAAAAGGGGCTGCCGGAAAACCGCACAGCCCCTTGTGCGCTACTGTTCCGGTCATTTTGGGAGTGCTCCGGCACTCCGATTTGAAATTCGACGGTAGATTTGAGTTGCCCATAACTCGTAGGTGTTAACCCCACTAAAAAACGCAAGAAACCCGTCACCGGCGAGTCGCCGTTGACGAAAAAGACAACCTGTACGCTGGAAATGGCTGCAACGCAGCTGCTGTTTTCCGATTTTATTTTGGCCAAACCGGGTCGGGTCTGATCCGACCCACCCATTCAGATGACTGCCCAACACTTGTACTTCATGAGTAAATTTTTAAATTTGAGTTTAGATAGTGTTTGGTTAGAAAGGAGAGCTATCCAATGGTTGGGTTAAACTTGAACAGAAAATGAAAAAAAGAATTAAAAACGTAATAACAGGGAATGGAAAAATTGGTATGGGCAGGGAATTGAACCTGTGACCAAAGGAGAAAAGGTGAGAAGCTTAGCCACTGTGCCACCAAGGCACATGTGGTCTGTTTGGGCTCAAATACTATATGTATTAGTTAGATTAATTAATTTAAATAAGTGGCTTACATTAATAAATTTCAAATTAAATTTCGACGCGTAAATTCGTAGAATGAATAATGAAAACTTATTATTTTGGACCTTATGAAATTAATGGCGAGGTCCATTTTACAAGACGGAGTCCTGAAAAAATAAAATAACCGTAGAATGCCAAAATGACCAAAATGCCCTACGTCAAAGGTAAGTCAAACGGACTCCGATTTAGTTAAGTAAATAGTGAATTTTTATTAATTCAAACCTACTGGACTCAACGGTGATGTCCAAATTATGAAAACAGAACCCAAAAAGTAGAGACACGTAAATGACCATTTTGCCCTTGGGTAAATTAAGTTTAAAGTGGAAATCGTAAAACATAAATTAGTAAGGGAGGTATTTAGAGTAACGAGGCATAAATTCGGTAAATGATATGAAAGCTGAAACGTGTTTATTGATTTATAGGCAAGTCAAAAGGAAAAGAGAAAGTCACGGGATATTAAGACGTTGATGAGGTAAGTGGATTCCTATCTTTGATACGTGGTTTCCAAGCCACGTTCTTTCTATTACTGCCAATCTTGTACTCTTATATGTACTCACTGTCATTGTTTTCCCACCATGGATATTGCTCTACCTGGTGGATGTCTATTGGTTGATGTTGCATGACTGATTCATTTCATTGATATCACTTTACTGTATGTTACGTTATGATGTTCCATGTTTTGTACATTCATATGGAATACTATAGAATCTTAATTTATGTTAAGTGCCGGGTTTTGTGCTCAGTCACATTACCTATCTGATGCTATCTGATTAACTGGGACCTACGGGTCAATTTATGGGACCTACGGGTCAAAAGACATATGGCAATTATGGCGTTTTTACGCAGTAAGGTTAATGGGCATTTTATATGCATTTATGTTAATGGGGGGTATGCCGGGCCCCAAAAGACCGAGGGTCTGCCAAACCCTGAACAGAGTAAAGGCATCATCCATGTTATTGATATAGTTCTATGTTGATTGGTTTTGTTTTATGGACTTGATTGTGATCGTTTCATTGTGGCAGTATTTATATTGATTGTATTCATTGAGCCTATTCTATATTCATGCTACGTTGTTACTCTTGACGGTTATTGTATGTTGTCATTCATTGGTACTTTCGACCGTTATTGTACCTTGTCATTTATTGGCCATTGAGGCATTTTACAGTTGACTGAAATCGTTATCATGACTGGCTATCATGTTACCTTGACTTGTATTCATTTATGTCATCCCCACCCGTATTGGGGATAGGCTTTTACTTACTGAGTTTGTAGCTCACCCCTTACTAAATTTTTTCAGGTGAGCATGTTATGGAACCACAGTAGGAGATTCAAAGCGTAGGGAGACGGTTAAGGAGCACAGTAGAATACAGTAATTCTCCCATGCATTCACCACCTGAAACGAGGGTTTATGTTTAAGTTATGTTGGTTTACGTTGGGATTTGTCAGACTCATTTAGTTTTGAAACAATGATGTATTAAGACTTCCGCACTTTTATGTTATGGTTATATTTCTTATTGTTATCATTGGTAAAAGAATGAAAAAAGTAGGGACGGCCATTGGGTCGGCCCCACGACACGAGATCCGCATAGGGTGTGTTTCGGGTCGTGACAACCCAGACTTCCTTTCCCTTCATTAAACGTAAACCATACAAGCTATGGTAAGCTTTCCAATGGAACGAGCCAACGAAGCCCCTGCATAGGTAATAGAGGCCAATTT